>BPTQ01000005.1:16960181-18276125 GCA_019973895.1 Chrysanthemum seticuspe
CATAAGGTGACGCCGTCGCAAGGTTAACGTGGCCAAGACGAAACCCTAATGGCGGCGACACGACGGCGTCACTAAACATAAGGTGACGCCGTCGCAATTGTAATCTTATATATAGAATCCGAATTTTTCAGTCTTTTGTGGAGAGTCTTTGGAGTAAAAACCTAAAACCGAACCTAAGGTGTCTTGTACAGTATTTTAGGGTTTTAAACCCTATCTTACATCAAGATAAGTCTTTACTTCATTAATTCAATTATGTCTTTGATTATTTGTGTGTATGCTTGCATGTTCTCCATGTCCGACTAAATTATTTGTGTGTTTGCTTAGGAAGTATGAAACTTAATTATTGAATATTGATTGGTTGTTTCTTATCTTAGTTGAATAATGATCTAGTAATGCGATAGGTCATTCGTTGTGTACTTAATGCTTGATTCATCTTTGTGAACCTTAGAATATAATTACCTGAGTAGTTGTAGGCTAAACCATCCAAAGAGTGCCTTAGAGTAGGAGTTTATCATCCCTAGTGGGTTTGTAGACGAGACCCTTTGGTAAGTTCAAAGAGTTAGGGAGAAACGCATACCCTACAACTTTAGACACACAACGCAACTAGGAATAAGACGTGACACTCAACCATCAATAGGAGATAATTAAGGAGTAATACAAACTAAGTAAACACATCTTTAAACTATCATACGAGCACACATTAATTAGACATAGACTCCCACAACCGTAGTTTAGATAATTAGATAATAGTAGAGTAATCGGTAGAAATACCAACCCCCCAAATCTAATACCCGAGATTCGTACCTTTCCATTTCATAAAACATAAAAAGATAAAAAAATAATCTTCCTCAACCTTAACCTTAGCGTAGTAACTCCTTACTAGCATTCCTATTCCCCTAGAGAACGATATCAATACCCGTGGCTTACCCTAATTACTACACTACAACTGATTAGGCTTCACTGCCTAGGGTGTTATAAAACTTGCTCGAAGAAAAGGAAGTTTCCTTGACCCCGAACGACGCGTGTAGCGTTATCAGTGCTCAGTGTCACATTCAAGTGTGAATTTTCAAGAGGTGATGTACGTATATTACTTGATGGTTGGTTGGTTGAATAGTATAGAGTACTTAGAGATTCAATGGAGCATGATTTCTCGGCACCGCTCTTTGTTACACATGTGCAAGTTTAAGTCACGAGTTCGGGTTAGTTTACTTCAGGGTCAAATTCATCATATTGGGTTATCTCCATCAGCTGTCACGACAAAAACTGCCTATTGAATGATAATGGTGATGATTACATGTTTTGGTAATAGAGTTGAAAAGAGAGAGATTATGACGTCTTTTCACATCAGTTCAAGTCTCGTACTTCAACATTATGACGTTTGAACACATCAGTTCAAGCCTCGTTCTCCAAAGAAAAGAAATGTGTACGTTTCAGTGCATATTATCTTCGAAAGAAGAGAAATCTTCTTATGACGTATGAACACATCAATTCATTCCTCGCACTCTAAAGAAAAGAAAAGTGTACGTGTCAGTGCGTTTTATCTTCTGAAGAAGAGAAATCTTCTTATTATGACCATTCTCATCAACATGCTTCATGCTTTTTCCATGCGCTTTTAATTATCAAGTGAACCGGGCTACCATTGATTGTTTTCTCATTCCACTTGCTCGATTATAATGAAGATGGTGACATCGTGTGCTAATTTTGCGGGGGAGAAGTGTGAATAGTACATTCAGATGATTTTCACTTATTTAGTCAAGAATGGCATCTCCGTATGCAATTCTTGAGGGGGAGAAGAAGTGTGAATTTTTTGCATTGTTGAGTGATATTTGAGAATAAAAATGGTCATACGGCTCTAAACTCATGTAAGAACCGAGCTTCTTCTTATCGGGTCATCTTCACATGGAGTTTTTTCTCTTCTAAGAGCCGTTGGTTGACATCTTCACTCGGATTGATGAGTTTATCGACAAAGTGCTTCCGGTTAATGCTTCACGTATACATCAACATGATGATTCCGAACAATCTCTCTGTTCTTGTTTGATGTGATTGGTAGTTTGGTGTTACCATCTTGTGTGTTCGTTGCGGCCTGATTGTTGATTTCCTTGATGAACATATTTCTGTTCTTGTTTGATTAGGAGGGATTTTAGTTAAGGGGATTTGCAAGATGTAAGTTAATTGGGATGCTTTTTGGTGGGATGCTTTTTGGTGTAAGTTGAAGATGTTAACTATCTATTCCCCAACTAGACAATCTTGAAGAAGGTCGAGTCTTCAGTCTGTTCTACATTTCTTGCTATATGTTAGAAGACCAAAGACGAGTTGCATTTGACTATCGAAAGACTTCTTCTTAATCTGGGCATTTATCAAACAGATTATCGGTTTAGGGGAGAGCACTAATTGGGTAGAGTTATAAGTCAGAGTCAATTCCCAATTAGACTTGCTCATATTCTTCAGCAAGTTGATTCTCACAGACACATCTGAGCTTATGATGTTCTTCTCAACAGATTTCTAGTGTACGGGCTTATTATGTGTCGCTGATTCTGAATCATCAAAACCAGAAACGGGGAAGGAGACACACATCTAAACACAAAGCGAGTAAACTTGATGAACTTAATTCTTCTAAGTGATTGAAGATATCCCGGGAAGACAAATGTTATTACCGCAGAGAAACTCAAGGTTTGACTCATGGCGAGTAAACTTGATGAACTTAACTCTTCTAAGTGATTGAAGATATCCCGGGAAGACATTTGTCATGACCGCAGAGAATCTCAAGGTTTTACTCATCAAGGCTTTTGGTGTTATTATTCCAACTACGTGAGGGAAGTGATGTAATAGAAAGTTTCTGAAGATAAAACAGGTACACAAGTGTGTGATGATAGAGATTGTGTACATTGGGGATGCTCAGCTGTCTTACTTGAGGGCTTAAGCTGTGATTCAGAGATATAATCACTTATTCCAGTGTTGACATCCGCAGAGATTGTCACCCACAGAGATAATCAGTGATTCGGCCTGCTTCTTCAATGTTATCGGTTATTCTCTCTTTGGGCATTCGGGTACTTCGGGTTCATGAGTTTCTTACACTTTCTTCAGGAGGAGAGAAAAGTATACATCGGGGTTATTCTTTGGCTATTGGACTTAATCTGCTACTTCGATGGTATAAGTTTCTTTGTCTTCGGGTATGTGTATTCGGGTTCGTGAGCTCTAGTCTAAGAGACTGACTGCATCATTTCAACTTCTCGGGGGAAGTGGTCTCTTGACAACTTTTTTGGAATGGATTGCGTCAGAATTCAGTGGTTATGAAATTTGAGAAGATTATTTATGAGTGGGATGATACATTGCTGTTCTTGTTGATGATATAACCCCCGAACGAAGAATCTCGATTTTCGTTCTTAAAAGGAGCAGCGGGATTTATGATAATGGTGTGCTTCTCTGTGTACCTAGCTAAGGCAAGCTTGAAATAGAGCTTCGAATCTGCTCATCACATGGATTTTCGGTTTGGGGGGAAGCTGCCAAAGTCTCACTTTCAAGTGGCTCAATTTCTCTCTTCGATTCAAGAGTCTTGGAAGCTTTGGTTGTGAAAGTTTTAGGGATGATGACTTCTATCTTCTACAACGGGGCTGTTCGATATCCTTATCTCGGTACTCGTATCATCATCTTCTTTAACTATATCATCTATTCTATCCTTGTAAATATTTATCAAAAACCAAATACAAAAATATAAAACCAAGAAAAAGAAAATAGAAAAATATAAAACCAACAAAAACCCATAAAAATAAGAAAATTTGAAAAATACCAAAAATATTGTTTTCTCATGACATGTCTTCTGGTATCGATAACATCTACTGGTCTTAGAAATGTCATTTAACAATGGCACGGGACCATAGATGAAGTTCGAGCAGGAAGTGTAAATATTCTTTTCCAAAACATGTCAAAAACTATGGCTTACAGTTATTTCTGACTTGTAACCCGGGCTTCAAATGATGGCTTACAGTTATTTTAGACTGTAACCCGCACTTCAAAAAATGGCTTACAGTTATTTCAGACTGTAACCCTTGCTTCAGAATATGGCTTGCTATTATTTCAGATAGCAACCCGCTCTTCAAAAGAAAGGAAAGTGCTGCGCTAAACAAATTTAAAAAATATCGTGTACTTATCCTAAAACAATTTAAGGAAAGTATGTCGAAGGACTGCTGTTCCTACTCAAATGTTTTTCCGTCTAAAATTCTTCAGAAAAATATTTGTTTTAACAAAATGGTGGTAAATGAGTTGCTTTAAAAACAATCAGTTTCAGAGTTTTTATTAAATTTGCAAACTCAATCAATGACTTCAGCGCTTTTAAACCTTTACAGAAAAATGAGTCATTGATTGAGGGGGAAAATGTTTTCAAATTTATATCATCTAACGGACTTTCTTAATTATCCTACGTGTTTAATTAAAAATGATAATTGCCTGTGTCGAAGGACTAGGAATTTAGGATATGATTGTTAGGATTAGATTACTATAGTTTGATTAACACATTATTCCCATATATTTGAATGATCTGATTGTTATGTTGAATTCACTTTTATTAGTCGATTGCTGTTTGGGTGTTGTCGACCACTATATATCTGTATGTATGTGTTCACTAACGTATGCAGGTATATTGGTTTAAAAGAATGTTCCCGATCCGGATCCCACAATTGAATATGATTGGATGCCGAAAGGAAAGGGTAACTATATCTTTGGTTGATAAATGAAGAAACGGATCTTAATTGGACTTCCATGGAGAGTTGGCATAAATGCAACTTAGGAGGTCTCACTGCATCAGCAGATGGTTTTCTTCTAAGTAATTGAAGAAACGGAGCTTAATTTGACCTCTGTTGGCATTCAAAATGCAACGTAAGAAGAAGTCTCACTGCATCTGCAGACGGTTTTTCTTCCAAGCCCTACAACAACAACAAAAGCTTCTCAACCACCTAACGTATCTTTGTGCAGGATACCATTTTTAAACAATTTTGAATAATTTGATTAAATTATTTTGAAAATGGAAAAATATTGTTTTGAAAATAAATTGAGCTAAATTTTGAAAATCACTAGACTTCTTTTTATCAAAACCTAGGTCTCTCAATTATTGACTTCTGTCATGGATTGAGGGGGAGAGTGATTTAATATATAATATTTTCAAACAATATTTCTTCACAAAAGTTCCGTCTTGTACGATAATAAGTGGTGATCTAAAGATTTAATGTTATGTCATGGTATGATTTTTTCTTTAGAATCAAGGTCTTTCAAAATGGAATTTTTTCTGTTCTTGTTTGATTGTGAAATTGTTTTGTTTTACTTAAAAGATCTCTTTAAAACTATCACACCTGACACTAACAATCTTTAGTGTCTTAAAATGGTCCTTATATGTCATCTTTCAAAATTGAATCTTGCCACGTCTTTCCCCAAAATTTTTCTAAATGATTCAAATCAACTGGGATCACAAATCTCAATTGGTTTGATATTTTTGATCAAGAGAGAGATCGTGATTTAAATCTCAAATCTGTTTTAATGGAACTGGTTTTAGTCCTTCAAAGGCACTCCTGCCTCCATGTGCCAAATGATTTCAATATATGATGCACATGTTGAGGAGGAGGATTTATCCAAAAACATGATGAGTATTTAAACCTGGCCACATATTCTCCCATGTTTTCCAAACCTGATTAAATCACTTGGGATCCAAAATCTCAAAGGGTTTGATATTTTTGATCGGGGAAGAATTTGTGATTTAATAATGAAACTTGATATATGATGATCGTTTTGATTCAATTGTGCAGGCTGCTCTCTCATATGTGCTAAACGCTTTCAAATCTTGAAGCACATATTGAAGGGGAGCATAACTATCGAGGTACAAAAGTTTTTTAAAGTTATTTATAAAGTACCTTGATTGAGTTTTCAAATGGTTTCTTAATGGCTTTTGTGATCGTGGAAGTGCTTCAAATGAACTCTTGCCTCTATGTGATAAAATGATTTCAAATATCCTATGCACATATTAAGGGGGAGAATTTACCAAAGAAAATCAAATGGCTTTTTCGTATGAAAATTGTGATCAAAGAAAATATTTCAAAGTCCTCTTGCCTCTTTGTGCTAAACAATTTCTAAATCATATGCACATGTTGAGGGGGAGGTTTTCTAAATGATCAAAACTATTAAGGTACAAAATGCTTTGATCTCGTATCACAAGTACCTTGATTGTTTTTCCAAATGATTTTTCAATTGGTTTCAAGGAAGAATGAACTGTACCAAAAGACCTGCCCTTTTACTTTATGTGTGGAGTTATAAGGATAGTGAGGTTAGGTATTTGTTCCCACGATCCGCCAGAACCGGAGGGATCTTCCCAGGGACAATCCAGTAGATAGTGTAGAGTCCTTAGGAATATTGAAAAAAATGAGAAAAATGAGAATATGGGAAGAGTGCCGACTGAGACAGAGCTAGTACTGGAATAAACCCAACAAGGTTCTAGTAATGAAGTCTCGGTAAGCACTGAAGGGGTTGAAGAATGAAAAAGAATTAAATGTGAAAAGGGTGAAAAGAAATAGCCCTCCAATAATTCAACCTTAGGGCAGTTACCGGGTTCAATACATATGCTACTGGTGGTTACTAAGGTAACGCCGGTATTGAAGACAAGACGTCATGGACCCAGTGACGCACTGCACTAAACTTCCCAAACTACTCAAGTTCCTCTTAAAAGGACTTGTTTCATTCTCACGGGGAACCGACATTATCTATCGACTTTATCTTAGATATTGTTGATATTGAATAAGGAGACCCTCTCCCTAGTCTCCGGCATAGGAACCAAATGTGCACGATTGAGTCTAGAGCCAAGAGATCATCCACAATATCTCATTAGGACACAAAATTAATGAAGACTTGCTGTTTCACATAATGTGGAAAGTAAGATTATATATTAAAAGTCCTACGCATTATCCTTGTGGTATTGCCAGAACATCCGAGTGATATGAAAATATTTACGATGAAGATGGAAATCCTTCTAGAGCCAACATCAAACAAGCTCTTGATGGGTGACATGTGAGATCTTGCAAAAGAACAAGCTTGTGACAACTGGATAGAAACAATGGGGCGATTCAATCTTGAATCTACCTTGGTCCAGGAAAAGGATTGACGGATACCTTTGAAAAACCGGTCGTTGTGCTCAACAATTCTTTTCTCTAGCACATCGACTGTGTATTAATCTTTCAAAATTAAAAAGGGTATTTATGATTGAAAATAAATTTCTTCTTCTAAACCTTCGTCGTATTGCAAAACTCTTTCTTCAAGCAGTACGCGATTGTTTTCAAATCATTTTCTATCAATCAAGTAAATCTCAATTTGCTGGTTCACTCACTCCGTGTTGTCTTCTTTGAGACGTTCCGGTTTGAGAACAGCTAGAACAGCTGCGAAACCCTGTCAAGGAGATTCCTCGAAATCCTACCTGATCACAGGCAGTACTTGTACTGATCAACGGGGAATCGTGGGCCGTGTACCTCAATTCGACGAAAGTGATCAAAGACACTTTCATGTGTTTTATTGCTAACTGTTGTTTGCAGGTACATTTGGATGGTTGCAGCTGATCATAATTGAGGAGTCAATCCAAAGCCGCATGCTCACAGCATCCACACTTAATTGAAGAAATCATGACTTGTGCATATCTACAGAACCTGGCTCAGATATTTCTTATACTATGTCCCTGCTGCGCTGCTGCAAATATCTTGAACCAGTAAAAGCTTCCGCTACTCTGATGGAAAGATGTCATGATCCAGAAAGTGTGAGCATGTCGGTACAAAAAGTCACAACTTCACATGATGACAACACTACTATGGATGATCCAGAGAGATTTACTGTAGCTGATGATCTCAATGAAAGCTCGAAGATCATCAAGATGTGGATCAGTTCAAAGACCTCCACTAAAAGTACAAATCAATGCGGACTTTGAAGAATCGCAACAAAAGCACAAAGAATGCGGACATTGAAGAATTCAAGTCTACGAGCTCAAGAACAAAGTCAAGAATAGAATGCTAGGATTCAAAATGTAAAACATGGGGTGACCTCCCTTAGGGGGAGATTGTTAGGAATTCGAAAATTCCTTAGTGAAGAGTCGGTCACCCCAAATGTTATCTAGCATAAGTTAGCTCGTAGACGTGTAGTTATTTACGTTATGTAGTAGTTAATTAGTTAATTTATAGCGTAGTTTAGTTTAGAGCAACACCGTGGAGGAAGGACGGGTCTTTACCCACTGTATACCTGATCCACAGGCCGATAGGAGGTCGTATTTCATGTAACTATAAATACCCCTTCCATCCATGGAAGGGGTGGTGCTTCCCATTCAATCTAATATTTCCTTTGTGTAAACCTTTAGCAAGAACACCCTCTCTCTCTACTAACTCTCTAACTATGGCAAACATGTATTTTGATCATCCAAGACCACCCGAATCATCAACACAATAATATTCGATCCTATATTGGTTTGATTCATGATTATGGAATTTCGGTTTCTTTAAATGATGTTTTTTACTTTAATGTTATTGCAGTAAATGGTGTGTTTGAAATTGATTTGCATGATAATGTGATTGATAAAAATAATTCTGTTTTTAGCATCAATAATAAAAGAATAAAAAGTGATTTGGATTCTTCATATCTTTGGCATTGTAGACTTGCTCACATAGGCAAGAAATGCATGCAAAAGCTGCAACACGATGGGCTTTTGCAAGACATCAATGATGAATCATTTGATAAATGCGAATCTTGCATATCTGGGAAGATGACCAAGAAACCTTTTACAAAAAGTTTAGAAAGGGCTTCTGATCTTCTTGGTGTGATACATACTGACGTATGTGGACCACTAAGACATGTGTCAAGGAAGGGTGCTAGCTACTTCTTAACCTTTACTGATGATTTCATTCGTTATGGTTATGTTTATTTACTTAAACATAAACATGAAGTCTTTGAAACATTTAAGGTTTTCAAGATTGAAGTAGAGTTGCAACTAAGAAAGAAGATTAAAGCTCTTCGGTCCGATAGAGGTGGTGAATATTTAAGCCGAGATTTTAAAGATTATCTTGCTGAGTGTGGGATTGTCCAGCAACTCACTTCTCCATATACTCCACAACAAAATGGTGTATCTGAGAGAAGAAATCGTACATTGTTAGACATGGTGCGATCAATGTTTAATCTTACAACTCTTCCCTTATCCTTTTGGGATTATGCTTTAGAAACTGCTGTTCGCATTTTGAATATGGTTCCAACTAAGAAGGTTGATAAGACTCCTTATGAAGTGTGGTATGGGAAAGCTCCCAACTTGTCTTACTTAAAGGTCTGGGGTTGTGAGGCGTTTGTTAAATGTGACTCAGCTGATAAGCTACAACAAAGTTCTGTTAAGTGTATCTTCATAGGATACCCAAAGGAAACTATGGGTTAATACTTTTACTTTTCACCTGAAAACAAAGTAATTGTTGCTAGGTATGGAGACTTCCTTGAAAGTGATCTCAT
This sequence comes from Chrysanthemum seticuspe, assembly GCA_019973895.1. Taxonomy (NCBI): domain Eukaryota; kingdom Viridiplantae; phylum Streptophyta; class Magnoliopsida; order Asterales; family Asteraceae; genus Chrysanthemum; species Chrysanthemum seticuspe. Next base: position 16,969,683 of record BPTQ01000005.1, read on the forward strand.
ATCTTATGAATTCAGTGGGAGAGTTTATGATCTGGAAGATGATCAAGAAGATACATCACCTTCTGAAAACACTAGCCAACCTCAAGTAGAACCTGAAAGTCTGAGTGTTCCACCTGAAGTTGAAGTGGTTCCCATTCGTAGATCCGCAAGGGCTACGCGTGCACCTGAGCGTCTATGTCTTAACGTAGAAGCTGAGGGAAATATGTTAGGGGATCTTGGTGAACCTGCTAACTATAAGGCTGCTATGATGAGTCCTGAAAAGGATAAATGGCAAGTCGCAATGAATGGAGATATGCAATCCATGAGAGATAATGAAGTCTGGATAGAGGTTGACTTACCTCCAAATGCTAAGGTAGTTGGAAGTAAGTGGCTCTATAAGATAAAGACTAACATGGATGGCAATGTACACACCTATAAAGCTCGTCTTTTAGCTCAAGGGTTTACTCAAACTTTTGGGATAGACTATGAGGAGACATTTTCTCCTGTAGCAGATATTAGAGCTATTAGGATTCTTATAGCCGTAGCTGCGTACTATGACTATGAGATATGGCAAATGGATGTCAAAACTGCCTTCTTAAACGGTCGCCTAGATGAGGACATCTATATGGCGCATCCTGAAGGGTTTGTGAATCCAAAATTTCCAAAGCGTGTATGCAAACTTCAAAGATTCATTTATGGGTTGAAGCAAGCATCAAGGCAATGGAACAAGAAGTTTGATGAAGAAATCAAGAAATTTGGTTTCACTCAAAATCTTGATGAGCCATGTGTATATCACAAAGCTAGTGGGAGTAATGTTATTTTCCTTATCTTATTTGTCGATGACATATTGATCATGGGAAAAGACATTCCAAGTTTGCAAGATGTAAAGTCTTATCTTGGAAAGTGCTTTTCTATGAAGGATTTAGGGGAAGCAGCATTTATTCTGGGAATCAAGATCTACCGAGATAGATCAAGGCGGTTGATTGGACTAAGCCAAAGTACTTACATCGATAAAATATTGAAGAGATTAAATATGCATAATTCCAAGAAGGGATATTTGCCGATGCAAGCTGAACATGGCTTAAGTAGTGAACTATGCGCGTCAACACCTGAAGAGGTGGCACACATGAGAAAAGTTCCTTATCAACAGTCGATATGGCAGTCGATATCAACAGAACATGGCTTAAGTAGTGTACAAGGCCTGATGTGGCATTTGCACAAAATATCACCAGTCGATATCAATAGAATCCAAGTGTGAAACACTGGCATGCTGTTAAGAACATTCTTAAGTATCTAAGGGCTACTAAAGAAATGTTTCTAGTGTATGTCAGGAATCCAGATGTAGAACTTGATGTTACAGGTTTTTGCGATGCATCTTTCCAAACTGATAAAGATGATAAGAAGTCTCAAACGGGATATGTCTTTGTCATTAATGGAGGAGCAGTTGACTGGAAAAGCAAGAAGCAGACAAAGACTGCGATGTCTATTATAGAAGCTGAGTACATAGCTACTTCAGAAGCTGCAATGGAAGCTGTTTGGATTAGGAAATTCATTTCGGGACTCGGAGTAATGCCCCCGATCGAATTACCTTTAAATATGTATTGTGACAACTCTGCTGCAATAACATTTGCCAATGAGCCTGGAGTCATGAAGTGCGCCAGACATTTTCCTCGACGATATCACTATGTTTGAGAACAAGTCGAAATAAGTGAAATCAATCTACTCAAAGTTCATACAGATGATAATCTATCTGATCTCTTTACGAAGCCTTTGCCCAAAGAAAAACTTACTGACTATGCTGATGGGATAGGACTTCGTTTAGCTAGTAGTTTCATGCAGACATGTGATTAGTATTTGGATAAAGGATTTTATAAACAAATATTATTTTAATGAAATAAAATAGTTGTTTATATTTATTTTTCATTTTCTTAGTATTATGTCCTATATTGGCATGTTTAATCTGTGAATGACTTATGTTATTCTAAATAGTCCGTTGTCGATCAATGATGTGGGAATGTCATTGAATAAAGACAAATTTGAGTTTTGGTATAATATACTTAAAGTATATTGATGTGTGGGACATACCAAATTCACATGATATTCAATGAATTGAATATAGGACAGATCCCAACTTTACATGATTATACTTATGGATCTTTGTCATTAAGTAAATCATGGAATGTTTATTCTTAGACTTGAGATACCAAATAACTCTTATGAATGTAGTGCACTTGTGTAAGATAGTCTAACGCTATCCGTAACTGAAAGGTTTATGGATATAATTTAATATGCGTATGACCGGATTCCACCCATCCTCAGAGCCTCACTTACACACAAAAACAACAATGTCATTACCGTCATGACTCTCCTCGTCATCTGATCCTCACACTACACTGAGTCACAAGTTCACAACTGATATGATCGAGCCATCTCACTCCATAACTCCACTCCTCACTAACCAATGATGTCTAGCGCAGCTGGACGGAGGTAAGGTGGGTTTTCCCTTCGGGGTTCCCATCTTGAGGGATGTCCCGGGTTCGAGCCCTGCACACCACAAAAAATTCCTGTGCGGTTTAAGGGAATAAATCCTCTTTAGGACACCGGTGCGTGGGTAGGTTCGAACTCGAGGCGCTTGGGTGAGGGTTGAAGGGCTTTAAGCTGAACTCAACTTTCAAAAAAAAACTCCACTCCTCACTACCCCTCCACTCTCCCAACGCTTCAACAGAACCACATCATGGGCATGGACCACGTCACATATGATGTCACCAAAACCAATGGAAACTTTTTTTTATTTATTTATTTATTTTTTTTTAAATAACAAAAGTCTACTCGCGGCAGAATAACTTGTTGGGTAGCGAGTTTCTTGTTACCAAACATTCCGATGATCGAGTTCTAAAATTTAGGGTACGGTCATTATACATGTGTTTATTTCTTTAAATAAGAGCGATGTTTAAAGTTCCTTAAATCAACAATAACGTTTAGTATCTGAAATGTCATTTGCTCAAAACTACATGGACTTTTACCATACGCATTTTAACATGTTAAGAACTAATTGTAATTTGTGCATAATATATATTTACGAATTTATGACATTGACATGTCGAAGTTTTATAGCCTCAGCATTTATAAATTTAGCAAACTACTCTAGTATAAACTTATAAAGGTCAGTAATTGAACATTTATTAGATTTTTTTTCATTAAAAAAGTAGGTGTAAATTACATGGGTGGTACCTTTTTTTTTTCTTTTTTTTTTCTTTTCATATATATGTTTGAAGCCACCTCACATCCATATAAAAAAGCATTAAAGATGCTATAAAAGCTAAATAAGTTACACAACGCTTGGTTGCACTAAGAAATCACAACCGATGTACGTTTGGGAAGAAAGTAAACGCGAATGGGTATAAAAATTTAGATGTGTATTCACCTAAAATTTGGTAATACTCAACTTCAAGGGGTATCAACCTCTAAACAAGCATATTGAAACACTGTGTCTATGAAACTTATATGTCAAATCCGAAAACATCAACGGAACAAGACAACTTATTCCCCTTTAGGGTATATCACTATGTCATAAGGCCCAACACTAAACATATGTTCCACATCAAGCCCAAAAATATAAACATTTCTCCTATTGGACTCCATTAAAATTGATAATCCCTCAATTTTCATTCTCTTTTCATTTTGAAATGTGTCAAAATAATTGTCTCAATTTTACTTTCAACCAATCAAAATGCTTAAACTATAATGATAATATCTTATTGGTTGAAGAGTACTAGTAGAAAGAACTCGTCATTAAAAATAAAAAGTAGTAGTAAACCGTAGGCAAACAAGCTTAAGGGGCGTTTTTTTTTCTTTTCCTGTTAGTGGAAGGAATGTGGGATCCATCTATTTAATATTATTACTTTTCTTATTTGGGCCCACAAATTCCACTAAATCCTCTATATGTATAGAGTGTGAAAAAAAAGCTCCTCCTCATTAAGAGGCATTAAGAGAACTGGGACCCACTGAACTCTTAGCTATAGAGAAAAAAAAAACACCCCCGTCTTAGCATCCTTATGTTTATCAAACTCACTCCAACAAAGCCACACCAGTTATGTTCCTTTAAATACAATGTAATGCAGAATTAAATGACGACTTGTCAAATTGAGATTAACATTTTATTTGTGAATTAAAATCTAATTATGTAAGTCATACTTGTACAAAAAAGTTATGCAAAGTCTACTTATTACTAGTAATTAGTAGCAGGTCATTTGGATATTATGACTAAAAAGACATACATGTTATGATCATGTGGTTTACTTAAAGTCACACTCGTAATTCCTATTCAATTTTAGTTATACATTTATACCAATGATAGCTAATTATCAAACTAGTTGCATCGATGGTCCTTATTTAAAAATAATATGGATTATCTGTGCAACTATATTTATAGTTTTTTATTACGCGGTGGTCACTTTCGTTATTACACGGATAGTCCCTATTATTTGAAATAGGAACTATCAAGGCATGTAGTTTGATAATTAAGGATTATTTATGTAACTAAAATCGAATAAGGACGCCGAATATGATTTACGGTAAACAACACGAACGAAACATGAAATATTTTTCTTATGACTATGTTGATTAAAAAATCGAATGTTGATTAATAAATACTTTATAATTTGATACGATTTGTTGAAACAAAAAAGATTTGATTACATTTATTTTGTTTGAAACCAAGTAACACATTTTACTTTATATATTTTTATCCCAAAAAATTAGCTAACCAAACTTATTATATAATGGGATTCGTGGTGCCTGCATATAAAAATAGATCCCTAACCTAACTAAATGGAAGCTAACAAGGACGTCTTAGAACACGAAAAAAAAATAGTTTATTTGTTCATATAAAATGCATAAACTATTAATTAAGCTCAAGTTTAGCCATTACGCATAATCAGAAATAAACGGAAAAAGTTGAATAAACCGAAGAAGTAGAACACAAAAATTGAGATGACAAAATTAATAGCAAACAAAAAGTAAAAAGCTTTAGTACTCTCGTAAAAAAAGGAAATATTCCGGTCATGTACTAAAGAAATTTACTAGCATATCATTTAGTACAAACTGAAAATATAACCTTGCTTTATCACTTCCATAGTCTTATTTATATAGTGATGTATGGTTTGTTCATCAATCCATGTGGGATAAAGTCACAAAACAAAAACTCTTTTCCCTCCTCAATATTTTATTTCAAGTGACATAACCACCACATCTCTATCCTCATATCACCCACAATATCATTATTCTTCTTCACTCTACTCCATCTCCAATCCTATGTACAATCTCTCGGCAACATCCCGCCATAAACCATCAGTATGCGACTATGTTCACTCAACTTTACATACTCTCAACACGTCCCAACACACTCACTCGTCACATTCTTTTGAGAATATTAACATATATTAACACTAAATCTAGAGGTCTATGTATTCAAAACCACTTTCAGACGCATATATTCATGATACAAGCTATCACATTCAAGCAAAAGTGACTATGATACTTTACTATCATCATTCATGGAGTCACAACCTATCTAATTATATCCAAAAACCCACTCATCACATTAATTTATTACATTACTCCGTAGAAAAACATAATTTGAGCAAAAACTTAATTGATAACAATTTCTTTTTATTTTTTTTATACTTTTGACAACCCAATAAATCACGATACATTAACCGTCAACGTACCCTTATTATTTATATGTAACTAATATGTATTTAATGAGAACGACTGCGACTACATCATAACTGCTTATTGATGTTTACTTAACTATAGTTGTATGTGAACCATAAATCTCTCATGAATGATATTGAAGTCTTTTTACTTACATGTTTTTTGTATCACAAAGTCATCTTTCAAGTAATCATCACTTATACTTAAAATGATAACGCTTATTGATGTTTACTTAACTATAGTTGTATGTGAACCATAAATCTCGCATATGCCACATGCTCTCATCAATGATGTTCATGAGAATTACATTTATATTCGATCCTGCAACTCTTTCTACGTGTGAATATACGGACATTTGGAATATCGCAGCCGGGCGGAGGATAAACTTCCATGGACGTGGGTGTTGGCGGAGCTATAACAATGGTGACGATAGCAACCGATAAAGAAGTAAACAACCAGACAATTAAATTTTTATTTACACATAACTTTTTTCTGAATAACATTCATCACAATTAAATTTAATACGAAAATGAACTCTAATGTTCTTCAAATAAATGACAAAGGCTTCTTCGAAGACTATGTATGCAATCTCGCCAAAACTACATAGACAATTTTCAATTTTTTAACCTATTGTTAGAAAAGTGGTTGATGGCTTTATGATAATATCATATGATCCATTTAAGTTAGTTTTTATGTTCACTTTCCAAATAAAGCTTAGAATAATTATAAATCTTTTATATAATAAAATAATTACATCATTTCAGAATGTTTTTGAAAAACCCTTCTTATTAAAAAAAAGAAATTAGGCCAATAGGAGAGCTCGATTTCGTCACGTAAGCAAAATCATGTGATGTGATTGGTTAATAAAAGTCAAAATTAATTTGATTTTGGTCAAACTTTAATAAATTTAGTGGAGAAACTTCGTTGATAAAAAAAATACATAAAAATAAAGGTGTCAAAACTGTGAAAACAAAAACTTATAAAAGAGGAGGTAATTAATAAAACTTTAGTGGTTGATTTTTTAAAAATTATACAGAGTTAAGTGTAATATTATAAACCTCCATGTTTTTTTAACAACTTTGGATTGTAAACAAATACCCCTTTATGCTTTATACCCTTTAATCATTATATCTTAAAAAATACAATGATATGTTGTTTTAAAATAACAACATATAAGTTTACATAAGATTATAAGTATCAAATTTTTTTACTATATACTCCCTCCGTCCCTAAATAAGTGTCCGGTTTGAATTTTCAAAGTCAAACTACTTCAACTTTGACCGTAAATATTTTTTTTGTGTTATATAATACTTGATGAAAAACTATGTCAATGAAAAACACACTTAAAACCCAATCAATTCATATATTTTGCATCAATTATTATATAACACTCGCAAAAATAGATATGGTCAAAGTTGATCCAGTTTGACTTTGAAAAGTCAAACTGGACACTTATTTAGGGACGGAGGGAGTACGTTTTTAAAATAACCTACGTGGACACGAGTTTGCATTTTAAATACGGCTAAATTACTGAAAACGGGAATATAACTATCAAATTGTAAGAACGGTTTACTTTAATATAAAATAAATATACGCGATTTTACTTATAACAATGATTCATGTAATTCTTATTTATTTATATAAGGCTATTTAGAAAAACATTTTTATAAAACATCAACATAATATCAACGCTCATTATAAAATAAGTATACTTTAACTTTATCAACACTCATTATGTGCTATTAAACTTGCATCATTTGTACAACATAATATTAATAGTGAAATTTAAATAACAATATCAATATCTTTGTCAGTTAAATAAAATTAAATCTTGAGTTACCTAACAGAAATTTTTACAAATATTTTATCAAATTCTAATAAATATTAATGCATAATGAAAAACTCATGCATAAGTATTAGTTGTACTTATATCACAATTTTCATGGGCAAATTCTTATATGTGTATATACTGAACTAAAATGTTAAAATAAATTTATTTATGTGTAAATTTCGTGCGTGCATGAAACTTATAATTATATAATTATATGCAAATACCTTAAAGACACAATATTCAGTATTACAGAATAATTTTTTTGTCAAAACTCTGTGCATGCACAGGTATTATAACTAGTATATAGATATAAGAGTTTGATCTTGAATTCTTGATAGATAAACATGCAACTTATTTGAAGTAACAACAGGGGAGGCTAAAAACACCAGGTGGCCGAGCCGTGACGCGGCTAGGAATTCCATGCCGTGGCAGTATGTTTTGTTGCGAAGTGGGAGGCTAGCTAGCAGAGACTCGATAGCTTGCAAGCAAAGTTTTCACATTTACCACTTTTAGATAGTATTGAGTATGGTGTGCCATATTGAGCTTGCTTTTGTTTTTGGTTCGTTTTATGTGGTACGTGTGGTACACTTTAATGTGGCATCAATTCCCACATACTTTTGTACATAATTAACACATCACATATAAATTAGAAATGTTTGGATAAACTTATCAATAAAGGTGATGGTTTCAGCATAAATCAGCACATAATTTAATACAACAAAAAATAAACCTAATGGTAAGATATGTTCATGGTGGTAACAAAAACATGCGAAGGAGAGAAAAAAGTATTTAAAGGTTGCTATAGCGAGAGGACATTGACCGAATACCCTTTCAATTTACTCGGCCATGCTAAACACCACATACGAAATGATGTTTTTTTATTGAGTATGATATGTCTTCATATGAAATGATATGTCTTCAACACGCTAGATTAGAACCACATAGGCTTTAAAAAAAATAAACCAGCTGCCTTGCTTGAAGAGGTTTTATTCAGTGTCTCAAGTTTTATTTAGTTTTACACGTTCTTAGTTTCAGTTATATATTGCTCTATAGTTTGTTCATTCACCGATGGGGGACAATGTCAAAAAACCACCACTTATCACATAGTATAACTGTTCCTCATCACCCTCCGTCGAATCACCCCCGAGGGAACTCAACCCAAGCACTCGCCTCCCACATTCATCTCAGTAGTCTTACGCTCTTCTCGTATCCATTGAACACTTCACACTCAATTTGCACACGTACCGTTTTTATTCATAAGATTGAACGTTATAACGTATAGTTAGATTTTATTGTTTGAAATAGAAAAAAGTTTTATTTTGTGACATTCCATAAAGTACCATTTTATTTTATTTGAATTTTGTACATGTAAATTGATACCCGTAAAAAATATTTATACGTTGATTACTTAATAATTAGGGAAAAATACAAATTTTGTCCATGTGGTTCTCAATCTTCGCACTCCATAATTAATTATGCTAGATGCTATTGTTGTTCACACTTTGTAACACCTTGCGTCCTTTTTGCTAACGACCGTCGAATATTGTCGTTAGAGGCTTTCAAGTGCGTTTCACTAAAGGGTATTTTCATCCTTTCACCGTTCCCGCCTTTCCACTTGCATTTAGCTTCCAATGAAACCTGATTTATATGTACGAAATTTGCAATCAAACTTTTCGTTATATTTTCCCTACCACACGTTTTAGTCGAGCACAAAAAACAGATTCAAAAACAGACACTCAAAAACACACACCAAACTCGAGATGGTGATATGTAGTTGTGGTAAGCGAGATTTCATTTGCACTTCTTGGACCGACCGCCACCCAGATTGAAGGTTTTACTGTTGACAGTGGTTAGTTGCTCATTATATTTACACTCGTTTTTTCTTATGATCTAGGGTTCTAACTGTGGGTTCATCAGATGGGTTGACCCACCCATATGCCACCGGGCATTGGATGTTATACTTGGGTTGTTGAGGGCTAGGAATGAGTTCGAAGAAGATCTTGTTGAGAACTGTATGTTGGTTAGGAAGCTGAAGAAGTACCTTTTCATCTCCTAGATTGTTTAAAGCAGTAGTGATGTTTGTAGCAGTTAAAAGTCTGTTTTGGGGTTTTTTTTGGTAGAGGATTCAGTTAATTTCTTTTCTAGCTGTAAAGACCTTTATTATAGTAATTAAAATATTTAGCTTTTATAGTACTTCTTGTTGTTGCAATGGATCTTGTATGTCAAATCAAAAATAAAATAAAAACAAAAAAAAAAAAACGTTGAAGGATAATATTAACGAATTTCCACAAAAGGGTTTATTTTGACTATGATCATGATCTAAAAGTAGTTAAGTGAGCATCCAATCTTGCTCTAGAACGGGTAAGTTTGACTAACAAAGTCAACGCAAAAAAATGGTAAGTTTGGCTACAATGGGTAAGTTTGCATAACATAGTGGGTATGTTTCACAAAAATGAGCAAGTTTTAGTATTTCTTGATCAAAAAATGAACATGTTTAACTTATAAAAGTCAACATATATCCAAAAGGTAGTACAATGGTGGTAGGAATATATCCACAAATGACCAAGTTTGACTTTTCTAAGTCAAAATCCTATTCGACACTGTTTGACTTATAAAGAGTGTTAACAAGTCAATCTCCAATGACCCTTTCGTGGCTAATAAATGAAATAAAAATTGGGTCGTGAGGCGTAAAAGGTGACTAGATGTGCAACTCTTTGTGACTTGAGATTTGATTGCCATTCATAATCAAGTACTTTTTGTTGCCTTTTATTTTAATTTACGCAAGTGTTTTAATCATTATTTTAGACAATATTTGTTTTTGAAAACAGAATTTAGAGAATTTTGGATGCGGTAAATTAAAATATCTTTTAACATGTATGAGTTTGAAAATTTACGATTGTTTACACGGGCTACGCCTAGGCACAAATTCAATGTTAATAGTTTTCTTATTCAATAAGATAAATCCGATTGTCACTTTTGCCATATTATAAAAATTAGATTAACACAAGTTTTGTAGAAATACATAAGCTAGATCCGAATAAAATTAATGAAAAATAGTAAAAAAAAAAACGAATATATTTAAAAGCGAGGCTATAAATATAGGGGAAATCATCGCTGCTGTTGCAGCAGCCCAATTTATCTACTACCACATGAAAACTAATTTTATAATTTACATTTTTTACCCTTCAACATTTTTAACTTTACACAATTAGCCCTTCGTTTATACCTTTGCAGCAGGTACAATCCCTGCAGCTACAGCAGGAATCATTTTCCCATAAATATAATATTTTTTGGAGAAGTTTTGATGCGGAGTGGTTGTTACACGTGTTGTGCATAGGCACAACTTCAATGTTACTAGTTTTCTTATTCAAAAAGCTAGATTGTATTGTCACTTTTACCATATCAAGGAAATTAAATTAGAGTGAGTTTTTGTAAAAAATACATAAGATAGATCCGAATAAATTTAATGGAAAAATGTAAAATAAACCGTAAATGTTAAAAGATAGACTTTAGGTAAACAAAAATGTAAAACAATAAAATAAACCAAAGATGTTTACAATCATGAATATAAAGTAAATAAAAAGGCATTACTGTGGCTGAGAAGATGTCTCATGGGATTTTGGGGCCCTCACTTTGACGAACCCCTAGAAGTGGTATTGAGCAGTCGCAGCTAAATAACCTTTCGATATTCCTTGAAGGTGTGAATTTAGTGGACATGCGGGACAAGTGGTTTTGGTCGTTAGATGGATCGGGTGAGTTTTTTGTCGCCTCTGTTCGTAAGTTGATAGATGTTCAAAGGCTGCATATGGTTTCAACTAAAACTCGGTGGTCTAAGGTTGTCCTTATTAAAATCAATGTTCATGCTTGGAAAGTGAAGATGGATTGCTTGCCTACGAGGTTCAATATCTCTAGAAGAGGCATGGAGATTGATTTTATTTTATGCCCCGTCTTGCAATATGGCGGTGGAGTTGACAAGTCATATCTTCTTCAAATGTAACATAGCTAAAGAGATTTTTCGCAAGATTGCAAGTTGGTGAGATGTTGATTATGTGGAGCTCTCTTTATATGAGGATTGGATTGAGTGGTTGTTGAATCTTTGGATGTCTTCCAAACACAAATCGATGATAAAAGGGATCTCATACACTATGTGGTGGACTATTTGGAACTTTCGTAACATGAGTATCTTCAGATCAAAGCTTCAATCCAAGGCGTCTCTCTTCGAGGATATTGTTTTCCGATCTTTCTATTGGTGTAAATTAAGAAGCAAGGCATCATTTAGTTGGTAAGAGTGGTTGAAAAACCCTTAATTAGTAACGTTGTAATTTCTAGTTTCTCTACTTGTTTTTTCAATATAATTGCCGTTAAAAAAAAGTAAATAAAAATATAAATTAGTAATAATAACAGGCTCATGTGAAACATGGTAAAAAAAACACACAACAACGCGCAAATTAAGATTTTTATTAGTCAATATGCGTATTTGCGGTATATTTTGATGATAAGGTCATAATCCTATTCATATACTACTTGAAAGTTAATATATTCATCGATGTGGGACAATTACAAAACCAAAGCTCATTCCACTTTCAAGCCTTCTTCAAGTTTATGTTTCATCATTCTCTTCATCATCCTTACACTGCACCGAGCCACAACCAAATCAACTAAAATACATCACACTCACTCTTTTACATGGATTAGCGTCACATGTGAATTCACCAACACCGCCACTATTTCCGACACCATCCCGACAAACACCATCAAACTCACCGGTCATATTCCTCTAAGTATATTTAAAAAAAGGAAACCATGAATCGTGACGTACCTTGTGATATGAAGAACCAGCCAAATATTCAATAAAGTGATAATCATGAAAACAACGTACTTGTACTTCGCTTGCTATGGCTATGTTTGGCGGGGCTTAAATGGGACTTAAATGGAGATTGAGCTTTTAAAATAAGTCGGGTAAAAAAATAAGTCACGTTTGTCATGCGGGCTTATGGAAAGGCTTATAAAATAAGTTACTATAAGCCCCAACCCTAAAAAAGAGGCTAAAAACTTTAGCCCGGGGCTTTTAAAGAATAAATTACTTATTTACCCACAAAAATATCTAATATATACAAAAACTCATTTAATTATGTAATTTTTTAGTAATTTTGCAAACAAGTATAAAAATACAAATTTTAATTTCAGCTTATAATATAAGTCCTAGCCCTAGCTTCAACCCCAAACCCAGCCCCAACCCATTACACCAAACATACTCATATATATGTTGAGTCAATATTGGCTTTTAAAAAGCAAAACATACATTCTAAGAAATATTGATTGTGGCTCTTCTAACGAGTTTTTCAATGTCCATCACATTCAAATCAATATAAATTTTATAGTCTAAACGCTTCCGTATAAATTAGTTCTATACGCACAAAATCTAGCATGAGAAATATATTGACTACACTCTATTATATGTTATTGCAAGCTTAATTTGTCCTCAAATACGAAAGTATTGATGTTCATTGTTCCTTCGTAATGGAAGTGAGAGTCCATTTTAGTTGATTAGAGTTGCCAAAATCGACTTTAGCTTCATCGCATGTTAAGCAACTATAGGTTGGGTGAAAGATTAGAGATTGAGGAGTGGTGTTATCATTTTCTTTAACTTAACGTATGTTTAACGTTGATAAAAACAAAATGAAGTTCTTCTTTATGTTTATAAGGTCATAATCCTATTCATATACTACTTCAAAGTTTATATATTAATCGATGTGGGACAATTACAAAACCAAAACTCATTCCACTTTCAAGCCTTCTTCAAGCTTATGTTTCATCACTCTCTTCATCATCCTTACACTGCACCGAGCCACATCCAAATCAACTAAAATACATCACACTCACTCTTTCACATGGATTAGCGTCACATGTGAATTCACCAACACCACCATTATTTCCGACACCATCCCGGCAAACATCATCAAACTCACCGGTCATATTCCTCTAAGTATATTTAACAAAAGGCAACCATGAATCGTGACGTACCTGGTCATATGAAGAACCAGCCAAATATTCAATAAAGTGATAATCATGAAAACAACGTACTTGTACTTCCCTTGATATGGCTATGTTTGGCGGGGCTTAAATGGGACTTAAATGGAGATTGGGCTTTTAAAATAAGTCGGGTAAAAAATAAGTCCCATTTGTCATGCGGGCTTATGGAAGGGCTTATAAAATAAGTTACTATAAGCCCCAACCCTAAAAAAGAGGCTAAAAACTTTAGCCCGGGGCTTTTAAAGAATAAATTACTTATTTACCCACAAAAATATCTAATATATACAAAAACTCATTTAATTATGTCATTTTTAGTAATTTTGTAAACAAGTTTATAAAAATACAAATTTCAATTTCGGCTTATAATATAAGTCCTAGCCACAGCCTCAACCACAAACCCAACTCCAACCCATTTCACCAACATACCCATGTATATGTTGAGTCAATATTGTCGTTCAAAAAGTAAAACATACATTCTAAGAAATATTGATTGTGGCTCTTCTAACGGGTTTTTCAATGTCCATCACGTTCAAACCAATATGAATTTTATAGTCTAAACGCTTCCGTATAAATTAGTTCTATACGCACAAAAACTAGCATGAGAAATATATTTAGTACACTCTATTATATGTTATTGCAAGCTTAATTTGTGCTCAAATACGAAAGTATTGATGTTCATTGTTCCTTCGTAATGGAAGTGAGTCCATGTTAGTTGATTAGAGCTGCCAAATCAAGACTAGAGATTGAGGAGTGGTGTTATCATTTTCTTTAACTTAACGTATGTTTAACGTTGATAAAAAAAAATGAAGTTCTTCTTTATGTTTATTAACACCATTTTTGGGTCTTGTAATTAACTAATTATACAATAGTAATAAATTAACTAATATTTATAATCACTCAAATACTTCTTACATTTATAATCACTCATTTACCATTCTATTCAACATCTATTTTAACTAACTAGTCGGATACCCGCGCACAGCGGTGGCGATAAATATAGTTATATGTGTTTTCTTACCTGTTTAGTGAATTCGTTTCACAACACTTCGAATGTATATGTGTTAGTTGTATGTGTTTATTTGGGTTTCCCATAGCTTTCCCGTGACATCATTATTCTCGCATATAGAAATACCCTCGCAATCTCTTACCCGTCAAACACTCCCCCAAAAGTATATGGTTTTGACGAATAAATATTATATTAATTGAAATGAAGGTTAAAGTTGTAAAAATATGAATTAAAATAAAATAAAACCACTAAAAATAGAAAAACTAAAAACTTATAAAAATATATCAAAATGAATGTTGAATTAAAGAGCATACAATTTTAGAAAATATAGTGAAATTAGATTATAAAAAAAATAAGTAGATAAAAGATATTTCAATTTGAAAATAAAAATGAATTTTTAGTTGAGAAGTGACATATGTCACTTTTAATTGGAGCTTCTTATTTTAATTTTTAGTGGTTAGGAGTTAGACTTGGAGTTTGTTAAAAAATGACATGTTATCTCATGATTGAAGCTCTTTATCTTAATTTTTGGTTAGAAGTTAGGCTTGGAATGAGGTTTGGCTTTTACATGCATTATCTATACTACTATATAAAGTGTTTAGGACATTCTAAATATAGAAGTCTTAAAATTTTTAAGACCAAAAACATTTCTAATAAAAGTAACCCTCTAAACTTGTAACTAAAAGTACAATTAATATAGCACTTGTTACAAAACAATAATGCATAAATCATCTAACTTGTAACATTCGTGTATATTAATTTCAGAATTAATGAAATCATTAAAATACCCCATCACTCAAAAGTACAATTAATATATCAAATGGTACAAAATAATAATACATAAATCATCTAATTTTTCTTTTTCATTTTAACACTCACTAATGAAATTTACAAATCATTAATAATATAATTAAAATACCATATCACTCAAAAGTACAATTAATATATCAAATGGTACAAAACAATAATGCATAAATCATTTTATTATTTATATCTTTCAAACACCCACTAAATAATGATACTATTGAAATAATTTTCACTCAAAAGTACACTTAACATATTATATGGTATAATACAATAACGCATAAATAATCTTATATTATATTTCTTATTTAAAACACCCACTAAATAAAATTTACAAATCATTAAGCGGATCATAGAAAACAATTTTTTATGTAGTCAGAATCCCTGACACCACCTTTTTCGACCACGCAACGGACCACCATTTACCACCACAGCTTAGCAATATAGATACCACTAGATGGTCCTAAAACCGCTATTTTAAAACACCTTGTATGTTTAAACGAAATATAATATTACACGTCCTAAACGAATAGCTATATCATTGACCATCGTTTTCGTATCGTTGTTGCATCGTGATGCAAGTCATTCATTTTTTAAAGCAACACTATGCGGTAAAGTTGTTCCATTAAGTTATTGCCATGTGTTAAATAAGCATCATGAAAAACATATAATCGCGTAGGCACCCTGCTATAAAAGTTTTTTTTATTATGTTACTAAATGAGTAAGTAAGAAAACAAACTAAATTCTAATTAATAACTTCTGTTGGACATTCTTTTTTTTTCCTTCTTTAAAAGTAATGTTATAAGTAAATAGATGTATGCCGACATGATTTTAATTATAGCCCCGTAATCTTATTTATATATTGCTTCAAAGTTTGCATATTCATCGATGTGGGACAATTACAAAACCAAAACTCATTCTACCTTTAAGCCTAAGGTCGAAAAATATAAAATAAACTGGGAATTTAAGCCTTTGGTTTTTATTCTACAGCGGTCAAAAATATATGAAAACAACCAAAGATGCATATGCCTAAAGTAAATTATAAATTTTAATCATGGTTATTCGATGGTATGCACTTTTTATTGTACAAGGCATGTTAATTATTAAAATTATATATTAGCTTACTGTTTGTTCATCGATCTATGTGGGACAAAACACGATCATTCTTTAAGCTTTTGTTTCATCCACTTTCATGACTTCACTCTCTTTCTAAGTCACAACCAACTTTAATCCAAAGTCCAAACACACACTCCTCATGTTCATCTCCACCCTCCCACACTCTCCACGAATCAACTGGAACACCTCACTGTGAATGTCATAGACCGACATTACTTGTGACACCACCAACCTCCGATCATTCCATAATGGTTGACATCAGCTCGAAGGTCACATTATTATTTTGGTGTTATTTTTCCTATCGATTGACTCTTTACATTTTTGAGGTTGTATCTTGCAAAACTGATTTCAATTGTTAAAAACATTTTTGAGGTGTTTTTTTGACTCTCGTAAAGAACTAAGAAAACAAATGCGCATTATTTGCACTGGTGTTTCTTATTGGCTATCGGAGTGTTTTTCATTTATATTTTTACCGGTTTATAAAAGCATTACGATATTCTCTCATTTTTATTTCTACCCGTCTCACTACCCATACAAAATTATAAAATGTGTTTTCCAGTCATTATTGGTCTTCATCTAACGTAAGTTTTATATACAAAATGCTAGTTACGAAAATACTTTTCTTGACAAAGCTTGGTGTTTGTATATAGATTTCCTCGTTCTCAACTTATACTGATCGAGCGATGTGGGATTAACCAAACACCCCTAGGCATCATATACCTTGAGAATGTAAAAATACGAGGAAGCTTACAACTTATATGCCGGGCTTTGGACGAAAATATCTTCCTCAAGTCCCTTGTGAGACCCACTCCTATGCCAAGAAACAACTGAGGTTGTGCGTCCTGAAACATTTTCAAGCTAAGAAGTTGCTTTCATAGTCTCATGTTGTTATAAATTTGTAAAATAGCTCAACAAACTTGACTGGAATGAGAATGTTAAAGAAGTGATGGCTATTTATAAAACATTCTGACATGAGTTTGCGAGATTAATGATCTTGAGAGTGCATCACAATGTATTATCTAAAACAAGGAGTTAAGTCAATGTTAAACATCCATTACCTTTATATCGTTAGTACGTGGAATATGAGCCGATTTGCCTTGAATAGAGTTAATAATTAGTTCCATCAAGATATATAAATCATTACCTTTATACAAGTCCTGGTATAAATTAGACATTGTATATCAAAAGGGTATAACATTAGGCCTACTTAAGTCATGACCTTACACTATCATAATAACTAACCATTGTAACACTCTACATCATGGCCAAAAAGGTATACTGTATATAGCTTTTTAATGCCACAAGTTTTGCTTTATGTATAAATAGTGTAAGTGATGGCTCCCTGATGCAACGCGACATGAATTTGGAATTATATAAGTGAATTGAAGGTGAACACCACAAATAAATGATAGTAGCCAAAAAGGTCTAAGCAGATAATAGTGAGTCATCAAGTTCTTCGACAGAGGTCTAAAAGTTTCTAAATTACAGGCTTAAAAAAAGAAGGTTAAGATGGTTAAAGTAGACACTCAGCATAAATGGAGATTATTTTGGGCATATATCAATGGGTTTTAGTTTTGAAGTCATATATTTTAGCAACCATTTAAGTTTCTCTATTCGGGTCCAATCAGGCCGGCTTTATTCGGGTTGAGGCTCAAAAGAGGACACAAAAACCTCACCTTATTAAAATTTCAGGTTGATCGGGTTCAGGTTTATTTGGATCGGGTCTAATCATGCTGGGTCAAATCGGGTTCGCGTCTGCATGAATATGATTGGTATATGGGAACATTTTTGCTAATATCATAAATTTAAACGGACCAAAGGACTTGTGTTCTAATGGTACCCCTTGTTGTGTGAGAAGCTGCCCAACCAAATGGTTGTGGGTTCAAGTCCTGTGACAAAATAACAAGGTAATAAGACCACCTCATTTCACCTACAGGGCCATAATATAGTTGTTCAGTTTCACTCTTCTAATGATCACAACCAAACACCCATTTCACTCCAAACACCCATTCCTCACATTCATCGCATCCTTTAATTTCACACTCTCCACAACATACACTATCATTATGCTTGGTCGATTGTACGTACTCTCGTTACATTGCAACAAACTCGATCACCGGTCACGTATAAATACTAATTAACAAGAGCAACCATGAATTGTGAGTTTGTGACATATATACCTGGTCATATGAAGAACAAGCCAAAGATCCGAATAAGGTGTTCAAAACAACATATATAGATGATTAGTGGTACTTCCCAACGTAAGTTAGTTTAAGGAAATGTACGTAAGGCCACTACAGTCTTTGCAATGACTAAATTTGTTCGAGGCAAATAGAAACATTACATCTTAGTGGTATTGTATATAGGAATTATAAATTCTCTAACGAGATTTCAATGTTGAAGAAGTGGAAGTTTCATGACCAACATGCGCTTTAATTCTAACGATTAAAAACACTAGGTGGCCGAGCCGTGATGCGACTAGGAATGCCGTGGCACAACAGTCTATTTTGTTGCGAAGTGGGAGGCTAGCTAGCAGGGGCTCTATAACTTGCAAGCAAAGTTTTCACATTTACGACTTTTAATGTGGCATATTGAGCTAGCTTTTGTTTTGGGTTCGGTTTATGTCGTACATGTGGTACACTTTAATGTGGCATCAATTCCCACATACTTTTGTACAGTACATAATTAACACATCACATATAAATTAGAGATGTTTGGATAAACTTATCAATAAAGGTGATGGTTTCAGCATAAATCAACACATAATTTAATACAACAAAAAATAAACCTAATGGTAAGACCATGTGGATATCTTCATGGTGGTAACAAAAACATGAAGGAGAGAAAAGAATATTTAAAGGTTGCTATAGCGAGAGGACATTGACCGAATACGCTTTCAATATACGAAATGATGTCTCTTTATTGAGTATGATATGTCTTCAATATAAAATGATATCTCTTTAGTAGTACGAAAAATGCTATGTCTTCAACACGCTAGATTAGAACCACATAGGCTTTAAAAAAATAAAAAAATAAACCCACCTTGGCTGAAGAGTTTTGATTATTCAGTACAACAGCTTTATACTAGTTTAACATATTCTTAGTTCTAGTTATATATTGCTCTAGTGTTTGTTCATTCACCGATGTGGGACAATGTCAAAAAATAACCACTTATCACATAGTGTCACTATTCCTGATCACCCTCCATCGAATCACCCCCTGAGCGAACTCAACCCAAGCACTCGCTCCTCACATTCATCTCAGCACTTTTACGCTCTCCTCGTATCCAATGAACACCTCACACTCAATTTGCACACGTAACATTTTAATTCATAAGATTATACGTTATGACGTATAGTTAGATTTTATTGTTTGAAATAGAAAAATGTTTTATTTTGTGACATTCCATGTAAGGTAAATTTCCGTGGTGATATGTCAAAGTATCATTTTATTGTATTTGAATTCCGTACATGTAAAGTGATACTCGTAGAAAATATTTATACGTTGTTTACCAAATAATTAGGGAAAATTACAAATTTTGTCGCTGTGATTTTCAATTTTCGCACTCCATAATTAATTACGCTAGATGCTATTGTTGTTCACGCTTTGTAACACCCTGACTCCTTCTTGCGAACGACCGGCAAATAATATCGTTAGAGGCTTTCACGTGCGTTTCACTAAGGGTATTTTCATCTTTTCACCGTTCCCGCCTTTCCACTTGCATTTAGCTTCCAATGAAACCCTGATATATAGGTACGAAATTTGCAATCAAACTTTTTGTTATATTTTCCCTACCACACGTTTTAAGTCAAGCACACAAAATAGATTCAAAAACAGACACTCAAGAACGCACACTAAACTCGAGATGGTGATATGTAGTTGTGGTAAGCGAGATTGCATTCACACTTCTTGGACCGACCGCCACCCAGGTCGAAGGTTTTACTGTTGACCCACACTGGTAAGCATCAATTGTATTTCGTGGTTAGTTGCTCGTTATATTTACACTTGTTTTTTCTTATGATCTAGGGTTCTAACTGTGGGTTCATCGGATGGGTTGACCCACCAATATGCCACCGTGCATTGGATATTATACTTGGGTCGTTGAGGCCTAGGAATGAGTTCGAAGAAGATCTTACTGAGAACTGTATGTTGGTTACGAAGTTGAAGAAGTACCTTTTCTGCTTTTCATCTCCTGGATTTTGATGTTTATTGTCTTTAAGTATCTCTATATTGTTTAAAGCAGTTAGTGTTGTTTGAAATAGATAAAAGTCTGTTTTTGGGGTTTGTTGGTAGAGGATTTAGTTAATTCATGTTATGTATTTAGTCTTTATGTTAGCTTACGAGTGTCCAGGGGATTAAGTGTTAAGTTTACTATTAGTCAACAAGTTCTAGGGTATCAATAAAGGGTCGTTGGGTTGGTTTGTGTCCCAAGCCCAACCCGTGTGTACACACACAGACACCTCATTTCACTCACAAGGCCAAAGTGTCGTTGTTCGATTTCACCCTCCTTGTCATCACAACCAACGACTCAATCCAAACAACCGTTCCTCACATTCATCTCATCCCTTTCACCCTCTCCACGACAAACACATAAAATCAGTATGTTCACTCCACTATATGTACTCTCGTCACATTCCCACAAACTCAATCACGTGTCGCATTCCTTTAAAAATATTAACAAAAGCGTACGATGAATGGTACGTCCCGAGGTATATTTCGGTCATATTTTTTCAAAAGGCATAAAAATTCAAATGTGCAATGACTAAATTTGTTCGATGCAAATATCGTTCCTCTAATTAACGAGACTTTCAATGTTGAAGAAGTGGAAGATTCATGATCAACTTGCGCTTTTTAACGAATTAAAACTTAAACACCAGGTGTCAGAGCCGTAGGAGGCTAGCAGAGACTCGATTGCTTGCAAGCAAGGTTGTGGATGCGGGAAAGAAGTTTTGAGATATGATCAATGGCTCATGTTTTGCCAGTATGTTACTAAGTTTTTACATTTAATAGTTACGAATCTTTAGATAGTGTTAGTTGAAGGTAAATAATGTTTTGTTATCCATTCCATAAACTATATAATACAATATATAGGGTATTAACCCTAACAATACAAACATGGGTCTTAGCCCAAATAAACTAGAACGGGCTAATCAATACTACGACTAATACTTCCCCGCAGTTTGAGCGGTAGGACAACGGACACTCTAACTGGCACAAAACTCTTGAACAACGTCGTAGGTAATCCTTTGGTGAAAATATCAGCAAACAGAAAGCGAGAAGGCACATGAAGAACCCGGACTTGACCAGCCGCAACCAAATCACAAACAAAATAAATGTCAATCTCAATATGCTTAGTCCGCTGATGCTGGCCCGGATTGGAGGAGAGATACCCGACACCCACATTTTCAAAATAGACAAACGTAATGAAAGACAAAGGAGTATACAACTCACGAAGTAGATTGCGTAACCAGCAAGTTTCCGCAACAACACTGGCAACACCACGATACTCAGCCTCAGCACTGGAACGAGAAAGCGTCACCTGACGCTTAGAGGACCAAGAAAGTAAGTTGTTGCCAAGAAACACACAATAGCCCGAAGTAGATCTCCATGTAGTGGGGCAACCCGCCCAATCCGCATCAGAATAAGCCACCAAAGAAGTAGTAGATGAAGCAAACAACTGTAAACCATAGCCAATGTACCCCGCGCATACCGTTTTTATACGTTTTTACATGTTTTTACACGTTTTTATACACGTTTTTTACACACGTTTTTATATACGTTTTTTACACGTTTTTACACATTTTTATGCACGTTTTTATATACGTTTTATGTACGTTTTTTACACATTTTTACACGTTTTTATACATGCTTTTTACACACGTTTTTATATACGTTTTATATACGTTTTTTACATCTTTTTTATACATTTTGTTACACGTTCAAATGCACGTTTTTTACACATATTTTAATATACGTTTTTTACACGATTTTATGAACTTTTTTATACAGGGTTTTATATACGTTTTTACACATCTTTTACATGTTTTTATGTACGTTTTTATATACATTTTTATTCACGTTTAGAAAATATTTTTCAAATCATGTATAAAATCATGCATAAAATCGTGTAAAAACGTATATAAAAACGTGTATAAAAACGTATATAAAAACATATATAAAACGTGGAAAAAAATGTACATAAAACCATGTATGAAAACGCGTATAAAAACATGTTAAAAACGTGTAAAAAACGTATATAAATTCGTGTATAAAAACGTGCATAAAATCGTGTGTAAAGAACGTGTATAGAAACGTGTAAAAACGTGTATAAAAACATGTAAAAATGTACATAAAAACGTGTATAAAAATGTGTAAAAAACGTATACAAAAACGATGAAAGTCAAAGGACTAACGGAGAAAGTCAAAGCAAACCACAAGGACCATTACTGTAAATTTTTCAAGTGAAAAAATGTCAAAGGACTAATGGTGAAAGTTTACGCAAACGACAGGGACCATTACTGTAACTTTTTAAAGTGGTAATCTGTCAATAATACGTATATTTATGTTGAGAATAAAATAAGTATGTTACGTATATTGGTTAATTTGAGAAAGTTTGTTATGTATATTCAGCCTTCACCCCAATTAAAAATTCGATGTAAGACCGTAGGAGAGATCTGTCATAAAGACTTTCCAAGGTACTTATATCGAATTATGTTTAAAACATCGATAATCCAAAGTATAAAATGTAAAATACTCAAGTCTTTTGTTTGTTCACCCATGTGGGATAAAGTCGCAAAACCGGAACTAATGAGTTTTTCAACCTTTTGTTTCAAGTGCTTGAGCACCTCATCTCACCACAATGTCAATGATCCGTTTCACTCGATCTCCACATCATCCTCCATCGAGTTCATCTCAACCCTCCCACACTCTCCTATCCACTAAACACCTTACACTCATAAAAATCAATTCTATTTTATAAAATAAATAAGTTGAGGTTAGTTGTGAGTGATGGAGTGTTAGTTGTGGATGTTTGTTATACTGAAGTGACACCTTGTGGCACCTCATTTCACCAGAATGTCAATGCTCCGTTTCACTCGATCTCCACATCATCCTCCATTGAGTTCATCTCAACCCTCCCACACTCTCCTATCCACTAAACACCTTACACTCATAAAAATCAATTCTATTTTATAAAATAAGTAAGTTGAGGTTAGTTGTGAGTGATGGAGTGTTAGTTGTGGAGGTTTGTTATAGTGATGTGACACCTTCTGGCCCCCGAATAAGTAACCAACCTTCTTCATTACACCTAGTGCTCTAAGTTGTTTATTTGTTCATATGAAATGCATAGCTAAGGTTTGGCCAATATGCTAAATCATGGTGACATAACCGGAAAAAAGTTGAATAAACCGAAGAAGCACAAAATTAGAATTGACTACAAAATAAATAACAAACAAAAAGTTGAAGGCTTAGGTCTTTTACTATAAAAAAGAAAATTATCAAGTCCTCGTACTACATAAATTTACTAGCAAATCATTGAGTACAGGGAAACATAATTGCTTAGTATAGCATGACCATTGTCATATTTATATCATGATGTATAGTTTATTCATGAATCTATGTGGGACAAAGTCATAAACCAAAACTCTTTTCCTTCCTCAAACTTATGTTCTAAGTGACACGACCACCACATGTCTATCCTCATAGC
Organism: Chrysanthemum seticuspe; assembly: GCA_019973895.1. Classification (NCBI taxonomy): domain Eukaryota; kingdom Viridiplantae; phylum Streptophyta; class Magnoliopsida; order Asterales; family Asteraceae; genus Chrysanthemum; species Chrysanthemum seticuspe. The sequence continues at coordinate 16,993,872 of BPTQ01000005.1, forward strand.
CTCACCTTCATTCATACATACGCCTCATTTCACACACAATATCATCATTCCTCTTCACTTTATTCCATCTGCAAGCCGCCGTACAATCCTTCGGCAACATCCCACCAAACCATATTGGTATGCTCACTTAGCTTCACAAACTCAACACATTCCAACAAACTCACTCATCACATTCATCTGAACACATTAATAAAATCAACCATACATCTTTACATACCTGGTCATGTGACGAACAAACTAAAGATTCCAGTAAGCCGGTGAAAACAACACATATTAACTATTAGCATAGCAATTTAAACATAGATTTTTCTAAATATAGATTATTAGTGATAAATAATCAAAGTGAGTTGAAGGAAATGCACCGCCAAAACACTCTTTACAGTTCACAGTGACTAAATATAAAGATCTATGTATTCAAAACCTCATTATCTCTTTCAAACACATAACTTTATGATTCAAGCTATCACATTCAAACAAAAGTGACTATATTTTGACCTCAAAACTATTTTTCAAGTAACATTTGTCACAATTGAATTAAAACGGTAATGAGCTCTAATGTTCCTCAAATAAATGGCAAATGCGCCTTTGAAGACTATGTATGCAATCTCGCCAAAACTACATAGACAACTTTCAATTCTGTAACTTATTGTTAGAAAAGTGGTTGATAGTGTGATGATAATATCATATAATCCATGTAAGTTATGTTATGTTCACTTTCCAAATAAAGTTTAAAATAATTCAAAAATATGTAACTTATTTGAAGTAACAACAATGGGCACTAACTTTCGATCTTGGACTAGCATCTACAAAAGATATTAAGCTCAACCTAGTTTGGACTAGCATCTACTAACTCACGAATTGTAAAAATATGTAACAAAAACACTAATTTGTATCCCACAAAGGTAAAAATAGGCAATTGTATCTCACAAAAGGAAAGGGTAAAAATCTCCTTGTTATTTCACAAAAGTAAAATTAACAAATCACCAATTCACGTATTAAAGTATTAAAGTGATACGTAAACTTGTAATCTATTTAAAGAATGGTATCCTATCATCTTAATTATATATTGCATTAGAGTTTGTTTATTTATCTATGTGGGACAAAGTAACAAAACCAAAATTCTTCTCCTTCTTCAAGCTTTTGTTTACTACCATGTATATCTCCACCCTTACGGCCTCGCCTATACACACACAAACACCTCATTTCACCAACAAGGCCAAAATGTTGTTTGATTTCACCCTCGCCTACATGTACTCTCGTTACATTCTAACAAACTCCAACACTGGTCACATGTCACTACAAGAAAAAGGGGGTTTTAGGACGCCGGTTAGTGTCCTATAAAATATTGTTATAGGACCTTTAACCTAATAGGACTATTATAAAGGTGTCCTCTAGGTAGGGGTTGTAACAGATATTTAGGACAATTATGGGGGTCTCAATAAACACAAACATTATGAAACTAATTATTTAGTCCCATAACATGTTTTATACGACCAAAATGATGTCCTAATAGACTATATAATAGGATGCTTTACAGTGTTTCAATATTTGCTTACCCTTCTATTATCATTTGGGACACAATCATGGGTCCTACAAGGTGTTTTAACAGGACAAAGCCATGGTGCATAAACTCTTATTTAAGTACAAAAAAGGGGGTCCTAAAAAATGTTTGTGCTGTTAGGACCCAATTATGTGCCGTAAAATGAATTCATGTACAGTACCTTTTGTTCCAAAAACTTGTTTAATTAATATCAATAGTGTCCTAATAAGTAACATCATAAAACGCTTCACTTTTATATAACAAATTTAGCACTATTCAAAACCAAAAACATGTACACAAAATTAACCAAGCCAAACTTTGTAACAAAAGGAATATAATTCAATAAGCAAGAAAATACTTCATTTCCACAAAAGAAGTTTCCAACCAAATTCTAAAGCATTCAAGATTCTTGCTTAATTCAAAACATGAAAGAAAAGTAAAAACTAATGGTCTTGATCCATCATGGAACAATAGCATGACATGAAATAAAAGTAAAAGCACATAGAATTCTAACAAATAATCCATTTTTCCTCACTAAACAACAAGATCTTTTTTATAGCAACTTGAAAAATTACCCCCACACCAATTTGGTCCAATCTCTTCACTTCCAACCACCTCATCGGGATCCACACTCCTGATGCGTCCTTTGCTATAATCGCAGAGTTCGAAATGCTTTAAAGGTAAACATGAATTCCAACCTACAATTACATTTTGCACAAAAAGGTGTCATAGTTGACCTAGTAGGAGCACAAAATATCAATTTAAATACACATACCTGTAAAGGTTGAGATTCATTGGCTACAACGAGGCCTTGTGATGTTGTATAGGAAACATTTGTTTCATCAAAATCATTCACACTCTACCCTTGACTTCCATTGAAGCTTATCTTTACTACGAGCTGAAAGACTTGGAACTACCCCCTCAAATATCAGAAGCACGAACACCTAGCCCGTGCATTTATGTGGTTCCATTTCTTGTGTCCCGTTACTTCAGAATATATATATCTTAAGGTCCAGGCACATCCATCTCATCATCTGAAAGTTGAGAAGTCAAATCATCCATTTGTTCATGTATAAAATATATTAACTATGTGAAATTTGACGCCTTGATACTACTCAACTTGCAAGAAATGACAATAAATCATGATATAACTGTGGAATGTAAATATATCTTTTAAAAGTTTTAAGACAAATGACAATCAAGTATGTGATAAACCAGAAAATAAATGTAGTACATACAATGGCGTTTGCAACTTCAACAATTTATGTAATTCCTTCATTAGAATAGCAGGTACGAAACCCGTTCTAGTTGGTTCATGCCCCAAGATTAGCTGTTCCAACAAAAAAATATATTCAAACAAGTGTTAATTCCCAAGCAGGTTACTGAATCATATATACCACAATAGAACACTAAAAATCTGTGAAAACTTGAAAATATGTGGCCATGTCTTATTATTAAAGGGTCATGATATCAAATCAGAGACAAACTACCTAAAATTAATGTTGCGTTAAATAGTATCATGGAACAATAAGTAACCATTGCAAGAGGATAAATGATGTGCACCTTTTCTGTGATCATATTTAGCCAGAAACACAGAAACAGACACACACAAACAGTAAGTATGCATACACATAAATATAGAGTCTTGGTTAACTAATTTTAATTTCAGATGCACTAACAATAGCCAGCGTAATTGGAATTTCAGTTTTTGGCCATAGTAATTATTGGGCGTATACAAAGTTTGAAAAAGAAAAGAGAAATAAGATTGAGCAGAAGTTTCTTAAAAAAAAAGGGGGACACTTTTTGAAGCGTGAATTATATGCTTAAATCAAGTGTCGTCAAAGTAAAAGTTTACACAACACACGAAATAGAGAATGCAACCGAAAAGTTCAGTCGAAGCAGAATCCTTGAAAGGAGGACATGGTACGATGTACAAACCTTTGTTCCCTTGTAGATGGTTGTAGCTACAAATAATTCAAACGTTGTAGGCGAATATCAAGTCGAACAACTTGTTAACAAAGTTAAAATGCATGCACATATGAACCATCAGAATGTAGTAAAGTTGTTAGGTTGTTATTTTGAATACGCAGTCATATTATATGTATAGGACTACTGGTACAATGACACACTTACACATCATCTTCATGGTGGGCAAAAGTTTTTTAATTTTCGTGGAAAAATCGTATACGAATCAGTATAAAGCCGTATAAAAACTACACACCTTGAGCATTGTTCGATCAGATAGAACCTACCTCAATTACATCTTCAATATGTTGACTACTGTTGTGAATTTTGTTGCCAACTCCATTATCCACCGTTGAAGACACTCCTAACTTATATCGACAAAGAAACAAGTAAATGAAAAACAATTAGATGATATTTACTACGTAGTATCAATTTTCACAATGCTAGTATATAAGAAAGTTACAGAAAAACAATTTCGAACTATTAAAAAGTATTAGAAAAATGGAAGATATAAGTATATAACACGCAATTAGGGGTGTCAGTAGGTTCGGGTTGACCCGACCCGAACCCGATAAGACTTATCGGGTCGGGTTAAGTCGGGTTAAAAATCTTGTCGTGTTGTTTTGACCCGAACCCGATAACCTGATAGTGTTATCGGGTCAGGTTCGGGCTGAATTATTTATCTTATCGGGTTATCGGGTCAACCTGATAAGACCCGTAAGATATTGTTTAGCTTTTTTTCAATTTAAATTTACAAGCCGGTAGGTATTATTGCTATTTTTTCCATACCACAATTGATTTTTTTTTTCATACTACTACTTTTACTACCTGTTTGGCTGCTTCAATTTTTTTGTGTTCTATTTTTAAAAATGACATCAGTAGCAAAGATCCTATATATTTATTAGTTTTCAATCTTGAACTTTGCCTTAAACTTGCTGTATGGCGTATCTCCAACATTTTTAATTCACCAAAAAGTGTTTCTGCTCTTTGTAACACGACGTGTTTATATACAAATCGTGAACATTGCCATGAACCAGAAAAACGTCAAGATTAACAAAGAATCAATATCTTCGATGACTAAACTAAAAAGAAAGTACTCTTAATGATGGTATACTTCATTTACTTTTCACACACAACATTTTTATATGCAATAAATGTGCCTAACTGTATATATATATTACGAAAACTTGGTGTACAACTTTGATCTTTTGACGTATATTGTTATACTTCATACAACCCGATTTGGCACTTAACTTGACCGATAACACCAGACGCAATCAAGAAAACATCCTAACCATAAAAAACACCCATCATCTGCACGTTTATGTTATTCATATTGATATCAAAATTAAAGCCAACGAGATCTTATAAAAAACATTACCCATTCATGTTCCTTAACATTATCAAATCCATTCGGATGGTGATTACTAACAGCAAATAAAATGCACCCTTGAATCTATTTTTTCTGTTTGGTTGTTTTTAGTTTCAGCTAGAGTTCGGTTGTTTTTGCTTAAATTCTGGTGCACACCCCTAGTTAACACTAGAACTAATTTCTTTGGTTTCATTAATTCAACAAAAACATTGAAGCATCAGGTAAGGGTTCAACCACAATTTAACACAAAAGTTTGTTAACTATATTCTTAAGCAAATCACATAGACAAACAAATATCAAAGCACAAAGTAGAAACTCAATTGATTCTCAACAAACCGACATAGCTTACAAGGTAAGGAAGGTTATATTATGAATTTAAAACTGCAAATGATAATTTTACCTTCGAATATTGAAGAAAATGTAAAACCCTAGCTTCAATTTGAGGTTCGAGTTCTGGACCCCAAACCGTTTCTGACATTTAAATTTAATCCATAAAATTAACCTTAAAGGTTTATGAAGAACGTGGAGCCTTCAATTTCGTAGCGCCAAAATAAGTAAACTCATGAATTGCAGATTTTAGCTCGGGCTTGACTCTTTTATAATTTTCATTCAGTAAGAAATAGATTCGATTTAAACTTAATCAATGTTTTGCTCGGGATCAATGCGGATGTTCCTTTGATGGAAAATATGATTGCGTCTGGTGAGACGGATATCCCATCGAATGATGAGAACGATGGTTCAGTGATAGTGAACGAAGGCGCCAAGTCGAGTGGTATAGGGTATCCATCTTATGCCAACGTATTGAATGTTGATGCGGACACGACTGTTTACTTAGCTGATAAGATTCGTAACATTGAAAAAGAAATGTTATAAGGTAAACTAGTGCTATTGGGTGACAATAGGTTGCCATTGAACACAGGAGGTGGAAAGACGAGTAACGCTAAATCTAGCATTCATGATGAACCAAGTAAGAAAATTTTCAACTTTCGTACCTTAATAGCCCCGGTTGGTAATGGGGCTGATGTTGCTATTCCCATAAAATTTGTCCTAAAGGTCGACGAACGTTTCAAGAATTTTGTATATAGGTATTATCTGCGTAAGAGAATTGCGTATCCAGTGGTTAAAAAGTATGTTAAGAACGTGTGGAGTATTTTGGGCTTGTTCGTACTATGATGAATGCGAAAGGCATTTTCTTCTTTAAATTTAGCTCAAACGCATGTATGGAAGAAATGCTTGAAAGTGGACCATAGTTGATTTATAATGTACCTTTGATTCTTCGTGAATGGTCACCTATGGCGAATGTATCTAAGGAAGAATTAAATAGTGTCCTGGTTTGGGTTAAACTTCATGATATTCCTACCACAGCATACACGAAGGATGGATTGAGTACTATTGCAACAAAATATGACACCCTTTTGATGTTAGATACGTATACAGGCTCTATGCATGCATGGATTATTTTGGTCGGTCTAGTTTTGCGAAAGCGATGATTGATCTTTGAGCCGATGTTGAGTTGAAAGGCAATCTTGTTGTAATAGGATAACCTGACCAATCGAAAACACAAATTGCATAAACTGATTCACATCAGAAATATGTGGCATCTTGAGTTATAGAAATACGAATCTCTTATTCTTTCGAACCGTGTGCAACAATTTTTTTTATTAGACTATCATTTTGTGAACATTTGCCTTTGGTGTTATAAATCTACTTGATGCACATTCACTAAATTTCAAATAATTTATAAAAAAAAGGTATGTTATAGAAAACATAATATTTTCTATAATAGCGAGCATATTTTAAAACTTAATTTATCACGACCTACATACATATACCTAATTATGTTAAACAAGACCAAGATCGAAGAAGCCACAAGTAAAATGTTGTATATGACTCTTATATCAAGTGTCATATTTAGTCATAATAAAACCCAAACTAATAAGTGTCCCCTAAAATTCATGTAACAGGACTTATTTTAGGTGTCATATAAAGTTCTATTCTAATAGGACCACAAGAAAAAAAGTGTCCCATAAAACGTAATATAATAGGACTTTTAAATGAAGTGTCCTATTATGCTCCATGGTAATAAGACCCTATTAAAAAAGTGTCTTATAAGTTAGTTTATTAGGATATGTTGATGAAGTGTCCTATTAAAACCAATGTAATAGGACTCAAAAATTAGTTTGTCCTATAAAATGTTTCTTAGGACGCTATAAAAAAAAGTGTCCCAAAGAAAGGTCCTAAAAGCCCCCATTTTTTCTAGTGCTTTATAAATACTAAGATACTAACAAAGAGCAACCATGAATCATGACATATATACCAGGTCATATTGATAAGGATATAAAACATACATTTTTAGAGGGACATTCAAACCATAAATCGATACATTTTATATCCGTTACTGCTTAAAATCATTTTTTTTCTTCACATTTTAGGTGTTTTGAGAGCAAAATGCTAGAATCAAGCATATTTGGACGAAAAGGAGCGAAAACATGAAAAAAACGACAAAGTCAAGAATACAAAGCCTTTTCTCAAGCCTGACGGCGTCCCAACTCCAAGAGCGACGCCGTCACTCACAGGATCTTCTAAAAATTCTCAAACAATGGCTCAAAACTTATTTTGGTCTTAAGACCTGACGGCGTCATGCCTAAACTCAGAAGGGCGTCACTCTTTCTCTTTTCACCAGACGACCAAGATCCTTTCCAGACGACGTCCATAAGCAAGCCGGACGGCATCATTACTACCTACCTGACGCCATCCCAACGATGACTTAGTCAAAACGAAACCTTAATGACGGCGATTAGACGGCGTCACCATCAAAAGGCGACACCGTCGCGAGGGTAAAATCTATATATAGACTCGATTTTTTAATATTTTGTGTGTATTATTTTGGAGAGCAAACCCTAGTTCATTTGAGGTCCGACTTGGGCAGTATTTTAGGGTTCCAATCAATGTAGTAAGTGAGAATTTTTAAACTCTCTGCAATTTAATAAGTAAGTCGATTGAGATATATTTGCTACTGCAGGAGGATAAATTAAACAAAAATAGGTATATCCCAAAACAAAACATTGTTTGTAGTAGAAGCTAAACGCAAACCAATCAACAATTATTAGCCAGTATGTAGAGGAAATTAAAACTCTAAAAAATTCACAGAATACATTAAGACTAGAGTAAATTCCTTTTACATGGACGAATTACTTTTTTCCATGATAAATCACTTCCCATAAATCAGAGATGTTTGAATAAACTTATCAATTAAGTTGATGGTTTCAGCATTTATCATCAAATCATTTGATAGAACACAAAGTAAACCTGATAGTAAGATTATATGTTGATATCTTCAGGGAGGTAACTAAAACATGAAGGATGTTTTTACGTTTGCTATAAAGCAAACCTGGGTTTCTGACCGAATAACCCTTTTCCTCGATCGGCCATGCTCAAAATTTAAGTCTTTTTATTCAGTTTGCTATGTCTTTTGTATGAAAATGCAAGTAAACAAAAGGAAATGGTTATTCAATTAATCTATCCACACTAAGTGGCAAGTAAGAAAATGCTACGTTTTTTTTCGAACAACGAAATTTTATTAAAAACATAAAACAACTAGCAAGAAGCTAGACAAACAAAAAACAAGAAGAAATAACCAAAAAACAAACCACTATAGAAAAGTAACAACACCCAAGACATGAAACCAAACAGTCAAGAAAGAGGGGACCTACAGGGTTTAACACCCAATCATTCCGGTTAGCGATATGCTCGCGACTTCTGCTATGAATCCAAAGGTGAGATATAGCTTTGATATCCATCACCACAACGTTCGTGCTCATATCTTTGTTTTTAAATATCTTTTCGTTACGTTGTTTCCTTATCACCCATGACGTAATACGAATAATAGCGTCAAATTTTTTTTAACACTGGGGCTAGACCAACCGAACCCGATAACTCCAACAATTCATGGGATCTGGCCAAAGAAACGTGGACATTACACCATCTCTTATAGAGTCCCAAATTGGTTTCACCATCTTGCACTCAACAAAAATGTGGTATGCCGATTCACAATAATCATCACCAAAGGAACATAATATCTTTTCACAATATTTTTGTCTTAACTAGATTGTTTTATTTTTATGTTGGTTTTGGTTTGGTGGTCTAGTTGGTTGTAGCTAGTTGTCATTTATGGCCTGTTATAGATGATTTAGTGATTGTTTCAAGCGATTGCTTGCGGTTAATGTGGTACTTCAGCCACATTCCATTGTACTTAAACGTTTTTTTAGAGTAATATTTTACCAGGTGGAGTACCCTTTACCAAAAAAAAAAAAAAAAAAAAAAAAAAAAAAAACGCTATGTCTTTATATTCAAGCTAAAAAAGATATAGTAGATTAGAATCACATAAACAGAATAGAGGAACAATGAGCTTTGGTGAGACTAAAGAAGTAGTTCAGATCATTTAGTAGCCGTCAGTGTTTTAAAGGCGCGTCATGGCGGCGTTAAAACGTGAAACGTGACTTTTATGTTACGCAATGGATTAAAGCGTCAACTCTGGGCGTGGCCTGAGATGAGGCGTGAAAAAACGTGTTCCGTCTTTTTTGAATTTCACTCCAATAAAGAAAGTCTTTTGAAAGAAGTACAAAAGATTACATGCAAGGATAATTTCTTGAATTAATTCCTTATATAAGACATTTTAATAACTCGATATATATAAATCTATAAATATTTTCATATTTTGTGTCGCTTTAAGTCACGTTTTAAAAACTTTGCCATAGCTTTTAAGAAGTGAGGTTTGATCATGTCGTCATGCCACGTCTAACTCATAAATGTATGACCACAAGTATCATTAGGCAAATTAACAAAATGATAAGACATTTTTTTTCGACAAAATAACCATGAGGATCATTAGGCAAATTATTAACAAGACATTTCTTTTTTTTTCCCCCGACCAACAAATTTTTACCACGAGGATCATTAGGCAAATTTTTAACAAGACATTTTGTTCCGACTAATACAAAATAGACCATAATACACATGTATTAAAGAAGTTGATTGTTTAATACATGTTTAAACCTGATCTATTTATCTAATATCTCTATAGTTTTAGTTATATACTCCTCTAAAGTTAGTGCATCCAAAAATGTGGGATACTCACGTACTGAACAAGAACTCCTTTCTATCTTCAAACTTTTTGAATCAAGTGGCTTAACACCCACTCTACACCTCACTCCCACACTCTCCACACATTACGAAATATCAGTAGTCTTTGATTGACTATAGGCATATAAAAGTAGAGTTTTCCCTTTAGTGTGATCAGATTTTTGGACTTTTGGTGTAGCAGATTTTGAGTCACTATCAATTATCGGTCAGGGGTTAAGATCGGGGTGTGGAGTATAACAAATTTGTCAATATTCGGATTGAACCAATAGGCATTTTGATGTTATATTTCTCATCGATCAACTCTTTATATGTTATTCACTTATTAAGGATGTATTTTGCTTTAAACTGAACATGTATCTTGTAGAACTTATTAGAGCTGTTAAAAACGTTTTAAGTTGATCACGACTTCAAAAAACTGGAACGTGCAAAGGTGCATGATACAAATATCACAACGATAAAGTAAATTGGTTTTTATATCTTTATACGTAAATCAATTCAAATTAAAAAATAACCATACACTATACCAACCATCAAATTTAAAAGTTTCTTGCCACGTACCAACTATATATCATTGATTAAGAACAAGAATCAGTGTTAAAGCTTATTTGTGATGGTTAAAAGTTACTTAACTATTTATAAGTTTGAAAATATTATGCCTAAATTTCTCCAAATACTATTTACATTCATCACACGTTTACAACTTTATTCAAAATAGCTAGGTAGAGGATTAAATATCAATTGAATAGAATCTTCAAATCTCTTCATTCGATAAATTTGATCAGAATAAAAAAAAAATATATTAATTTGTAATAAAATGGGATTTAATATCGAAAGTAAATATAAAAACAAGTAGAGATTCTAATACCGAAAGTAAATTATAATTACATTCAGTATTATAAAATCTAAACCCTGTACATGTTTTGTTAAATTTATAAGTTATATATTACCTTCCTGTTTGTTCATCTGTCTATGTGGGTCAAAATACAATCATGAATGGTTATACTTTGATGTTAGGCTTAACTACTGCATCTCAACTCTCATGCCATAATTTCATTACACCGCTTCACCTTCCTCTTAAGTCACAGCCGAGCCAACTTTTACCCGAACATCCACTCCTCACATTCAATATCCACCCTCCCGCACTCTGGATGAATCCAACTGGAACATTCATTTGGGCATTATCAAACCCCTTCATTGAAGTTGACATAAGAGGAAAAAAATTAACTTAGGATGAAACATGTAAAATCCTAATCTAGCCAATAGCCATTGAAGGCGTATGCTAAATTATGCAACAAGAAAAATCCTAAGCTAGCCAATAGCCATTGGAGGTCTCATGATGTTGCATAAAGTGAGACCACAACTTTTCGAGATGAGGCTTGGTGTTTATATACATACATCCTCGCTCTCAACTTGTGATGTTAGAGAGTTGTGGGATTAACCCAACACCCCCTCGGCATCATATCTGGACTTGAGATTGTAAAAACACGAGAAGCTTACATGGTCTGCTTGCCAGGATTTCGAGGTAATTAAATATCCTCCCCAACTCACATGTAAGCCATAAAAACAACTAAGGTTGAGCGAATTGAAACGTTTCCAAGCTAAGATACTTTCAAAATAGCTCAACCAACTCGACTGAAATGAGATTGTTAGAAAAAAGCTGTTGATACAAAGAATAATGATCTTGAGAGTTTATCAACAATTTATTATCTAAAACAACGAGTTATGTCAATGTTAAACATCCATCACCTTTATATTGCTATGTTAAACCACGAGTCTAGTGTTAGTAGGTCGAATATGAGCTGATTTGTCTTGAATAGAGTTAATTCCGTCAAGATAGCAAGCAATGTGGTATAGAGTCTTCATCTCCCCAAATCTGAACTATTAATGGTTGTAAAACTATTGCTCGTGCTATATGAGAATTACTTTAATGAGTGAAGTTCATAAATACCACGAGTCAATCCTGGCATGAAATAGATGTTGTACATAGACATTGTATGCCAAAATTAAGGGTATAACGTTTGGCCTGCTTAAGGCATGACCTTACACCATCATGGCAAAATGCTATAGCTTTACAATCCACAAGTTTAGCTTTATGTATAACAAGAGCAATTGACGGCTCATGATGATACAACGCTATTTGTTCAAAAAGGTCCAAGCTGATAATAGTCAGTCATCAAGTTCTTGGACCGAGGTCTAAAAGTTTCAAAATCAATAGATGGTTAAAGTAGACACTCAGCATTAATAGAGGTTATTTTGAAGTCATATTTTTTAGCAACTATTTAAGTTATTCTATTCGGGTCCAATCAAGTTGGCTTTATACGGAAACATTTTTTCTCAAATCATAAGTTTAGAAGGAAAATGAACCACCTATACACATCTGAAGACCACCGATGCAATCTCGCCAAAACTACATAGACAACATTTAATTTTGTAACTCGTGATGAAATAGTTAAGGACTTAAGGTTAATGTAGATCCAAAATTTTCTAAAGATTCAATGAACCAACTTCTAGTTACATATTTTTTCACCGAAATAAAAAAAAACCCACTTTTCGCTTTTGTTTTAAAAATAAAATATCGTGCAAACAATAGATTACACAATTTCGACGAGTATTATTTTATCTTTCAGTAGGTGGTCACTTCGATATACTTTCAATGAACTTTTTTTTCGATTTTTTTCAGTTAGGTCTAGAAAAATGACATGTGATTTGTATCAGAATCACATGTGATTGATTTTATAAATCACATGTGTGATTTGTGATACAAATCACATGTGTGATTTGTGATACAAATCACATGTCATTTTCTCAAACATAACTGGAATTTTTTCTTTAAAAAGTTCGTCGAAAGTATATATAAGTGCCCCTCTATAGAAAGATGAGTAACTCTCGTCACGATGGTATGATTCGTTTTGAGTAATGATTAACGGTTTGCGCGATATTTCATTTTAAAAAAAGGTGAAAGTTTATTTTGTTATGTTTTGATCAAAAAATGGAAAGACATGATTGGTTCATTAAATCTTTAGAAAATATTAGATCTATGTTGAACTTTTCTCTTTGATGAAATTTTAATCTCTGCCAAATGGGAAAAGGATTAAGTGCAATTAATGAAGACAAAATTTGTTTTTAATTCAAAAAATGCATTTAATGAACATTCATTCATCTTTAAAATTACCGTAATTAATCATCATTTTGATATTAATTAACCCAAACATTCTTTATATGTATAGCTAAACAAATGCCCAGTGGACGCAGATTAGCAAAACCCAATATTAAATAATCCATTTAAGTTGTGTTTTATATTCACTTTTTGGATAAAGGTTAGGATAAATTAAAAGAAAATAGTTATCTCGGTCGGATTTTGATGGAAAAAACAAGTTACTTACTTAAAATGTAAAAGTCTTCTAACTCGCATCCCACAGGAGTAAACTAAACTGAATTGAAACTCACGTAGCGGGAATAAGAAAATGTAAAAATCTCATAACTCGTATCCCATAAAAAGAAAAGGCTAAAACCTCCTAACTCATATCCCACAAACGTTTACTTATTCAAAAATTAGAGAGGTAGCAGAATAGTAAAAACTTGTATTGCAAAAGACCGAATTGAAACAAACGTACTTATGATATAAGTAAACTTAACCAATACGATTAGCTTTAAAGTGATTGTGATTTGCACCCCTATCGTCTTACTTATACGTTACTGTAAAGTTTGTTTATCAATCTATGTGAGACAAAGTAACAAAATCGAAACTCTCCTTTTCTTCAAGCTTTTGTCTATCACCATGTACATTTCTACCCTCACACCCTTTCCTATACAAAAACAAACACATCATTTCACATACAATGTCATAACGTCGTTGTTTGATTTCACCCTCCTCATTATCACAACAAACGACTCATCCCAAGCACCCATTCCTCACATTCATATCATCCCTTTCACACTCCCCACTACATTCACTATCAGTATGCTCACTCTACTTTATGTACTATTGTTATATTCCAACAAACTAACGGTCACATTTCTTAAAAGAAAATTAACAAAGGCAACCATGAATTGTGATATCTATACCAAGTCATATGAAGTACAAGTCAAAGATTCGAACAAGGTGACAAACACAACATAAATGATTAGTGGTACATCCCTAGTCAGACAATTTCATTCAAAATGTATAAAATTCAAACATACATACATTTCGTCGAAATATCGAAAGTGAGTTTAAGGAAATGTAACACCATAACGACATTATATAAATATAACAAAAGGCATGATTAGTTGTTGCAAACCACTTTTTTTCAATAAAATAAGGCTTCTACAATGTTTTGTGAGGGAATGAACTGAGAAATGTACACTACCCTTTGAATATAAAATAGTAAAAATACCCTTATCCCGAACCTTCTCCTACATTCGTCATTATCTCTCTGAGATCTTCTTATTTCTACTAAATTACCCTACCCGATCTTCTCCACCGTCTTCACTCACACTTTGTCTAAGTTCCGGTGTATCCGGTTGGTATTTCGATATGTTAATCTTAACCCGATCCAAGCGAATGAACAGTATTAGCTATAGTGCTCTCCGCATCATGGATGAGGGTGATTTGAGGTGTGTTAGTCTCATGGTAACACGTGTAATCTATTGTTTAATCTCAAGCTTCACACACACACCACTCGAAACAAGTTCACCACTGGGTTTTTTGTTTGATACTCGAAAATTGATTAAGAACGAGAATCAGTGTTAAGCTTATTTGTTATGATAAAAAAATATTTATTTGTCTTTTTATAAGTTTGAAAAGGTTATGCCCAAATTTCACCAAACACTACTTACATTTACAATATGACAATTTACATTGATCACTCGTTTAAAACTTTATTCAACATAATTTAGAGATTAAATATTAATAAATATGTCATTCATCGATAAAAAAAAAATTGTCAGTGTTGTTCATTAATAAAAATCTCTTTTAGGTATTTTATCAAACACTTTGTGTGTACAAAATATATGTAACATGTCTTTTCAGATGTGAAATATCACTTATATCATATCGAAATTGAGTGACTCAAATGTCTGGGTAAAGAACGGAAAAACATCTATAACTTTCGTGTTTTAAGTTTTGCGAAATTTAACATTTAAGTTAGACAAAAATAGGGTCGAAAATGCCGAAATGTTTTATAAAAAAAATCATAACGTACTTAAAATAAAAAGGAAAAAAAAGCTGTTATTTATATATTGAAATGCATATCAAATTAAAGAGAATTAGATTCTGGAAATTATGATGAAATCTGTTTTTCGTAATAGTTTATCGTTTAAAAGTTATGTAGGTTTAAAGTTTGTCGTGAAATTATAGGATTGATCAAATGACCAAACTGCCCTTTACTCGAAATGTTTATAAAAAGAGAGCAAAAAAAATGTGGTGGAACACGTGTCGTATTGTGTATGGCTTTTTAGACTTCGTAAACGTTAATCCTATTAAAACAATCGCAACTCTACCATGCTCATTTGCCATAGTTAGATTGTGTAATCGAGCCGAGCCAAGCCCGAGCTTGACAAGGCTCGAACTCGGCTCGAAAAAAAAACTAAGCTCAAGCTCGGCTCGATAGCTCGTCAAGCTTTAACCATCTAGGCTTAAGCTCGGCTCGATTCAGTTTCGAGCAAAGCTCGAGCTTTGCTTGAAAAGCTCAAATATATGTATATGAATACATGATTACACATTTACACCCCTATTCCAACTCTTGAACAGGTTGATTAAGGAGTTTAGACTTGAGACTCAAAAAGAAGAACAAATACAATACAGTGTCTAATGAATAAAATCATATAAAGACCTTACAAAAGGGACATACACCTGAACCAATGAATCATATCTAACTTGGACAAAATGTGACTAAATTGTCACCTGATGCCACACATTCAAGAGTCAAGAGTCAAGAAGGTGAAACAAGTCTAACATTAAAATGAAACATAATCAATAAATACTAGTTAAGGTTCGAATGTCTAAAAAAGGTTCAACAAAATATTATTCGCGAGGCGTCATAAGCTTCATAGATCTTCAATACTTGAGCAAAATGATTTCCATAACTTGAATACTTATTTATAATTAAGTTAATATTCAAATTAACCCTTATTTACTTAAAGCTCGATAAAAGCTCGAGTCGAGCCATCAAAAGCTCGAGCTCGACTCATTATATGTTTCGAGCCAATATATTTGGCTTGAGCTTGGCTTGAGCTCGATAAAAGCTCGACTCGATCGAGCCAAGCTCGAGCTCGAGCTCGAGTTGCTTGATAAAAGCTCGGCTTATTTGCACCCCTTAGATAAAAAAAAAAAAAAAAAAAAAAAAAAAAAAAAAAAAAAAAACCTAAATTAATATAGTTTTTTTTTTTTTTTTTTTTTTTTTTTTTTTTTTTTTTTGTTTTAATTATGGAAATACATGTTTTCTTTTATAATAAACCCTAAACTTTTAAAAGTAATACTATACAGTAAACAAAAATGTAAAACTAGTAAAAATAGTAGGCTTAAGTTGATTTCACATTTTAAAAAAGAAACATTGACTAAATACATGTATTAATTTTATAAGTAAACATACGTATTTCTAACCATGCATTCATGCTTCTAATAATAATAGGCTTAAGTTGATTTCACATTTTAAAAAAGAAGCATTGACGAAATGCGTGTATTAATTTTATAAGTAAATACACATATTTCTAATCAATGGCTCTAATGAAAGCCTTATAATCTAATACATATATTGCTCTAAAGTTTGCATATTCATCGATGTGGGACAATTACAAAACCAAAACTCATTCCACCTTCAAGCCTTCTTCATTGTTTTTGTATTCTTTTGATCTTTTCTATTAGGGTTCACAGGTCCTTCCGGGTGGAAGTGAAAAATTAGGATTGATAACTGGCTTTGGTAACTAGAGTCTAAAGTGTCCACTCTAGTATGATTAGAGTTGCAAGATCGACTTTCACTTCATCGGTTAATTAACAACTATAGATCCGGTGGAAACTAAATATCATGGAGATCTTTTTCATCAATTGACTATTTAACGTCGATAACAACAAACTCAGGTTCACGTTTATAATTTTTATCACTATTTTGGTGGTCTAGTGTTTCGAACATGTGATAATCGGTTATCATTGTGGATCTCATTAGCAAGATGAATCACCATTACGTGTTCAATAAGCACGTGCTGATTCTCGTTTAGCATCTTTCAAATCTCCGCAACTTTATTATCATATTACTCTTGGCTCGTACCAAATTAATGGTAAGAACATGTGGATATCTTCATGGTTGTAACGGAAACATTAAGGAGAAGAGAGGATAATTTTAAGATTGCTAATTTGCTATAAATGCTGTGTCTCCTTTTTATTCAACACCATAGATTAGAATCACATAAGCCTTTTTTATAAAATATAAGTAACCTTGTTTGAAGAGATTTGATTATTCAAACCAAGCAAGCTGCATTTTAGCTAATAAATTCTTGATCTCAAATATATATTGCTCTAGTGTTTCTTTATTCATTTATGTGGGACAAAGTCACAAAACCACCACATATCACACACAATGTCACTATTCTTCATCATCCTCCATCGAATCACCCCGAGCCAACTCAACTCAAGCACTCGCTCCTCACATTCATCTCAACACTTTTACGCTCTCCTCGTATCCACTGAACACCTCACACTCAATTTGCACATGTAATTTTTTTTTCATTAGATTGTACGTTATATTATAATGTATAGTTAGCTTTTATTGTTTGAAATAAAAAAAGGTTTTATTTTGTGACATTCCATGTCACGTAAATTTACGTGCCGATATGTTAAATTACCGTTTTACTGTATTTGAATTCCATTCATGTAAATTGGTGAAACAACCAATTTTCCAGCCAAATTATGTTACATTTCTTCATTCTGTTACACCTTCAACCTACATTGTTGATACCTGAACCTCACCTAATTAAGATTTCAGTTTGACTGAGTACGGGTTATTAGGATCGGGTCTATTGATGTTGGGTCTAAACAGGTTCGGGTCAACCCGAATATGAGTGATATACGGAAAATTTTCTTTGATATCATCGAAATAAAAAAAAACACTTTTCATCTCTTTTTTAAAAAATAAAATATCTTGCAAACGGTAGATCGTCAAGTGATAAAAATAAAAAATCTCGACGAATATTTTTTTTAATCTTTTAGTAGGCGGGCACTTCGATATTCTTAGACGAACTTTTTTTCGATTTTTTTAAGGAAAAATCACATGTGAGTTTCTTAGACGTAACTGGAAAAAGAATTAAAAATCTTTTTTATCGAAAGTATACACAAAAGTGCCCCTTTATAGAAAGATGAATTAATTCTCGTCGATGGTATGATTCGTTTTGCGTAACGATTAACGGTTTACGCGATTTTATTTAAAAAAAAAAAGGTAAAAGTTTATTTTGTTATGTTTTGATCAAAAAATGAATAGACATGATTGCTTCATTAAATCTTTAGAAAATATTAGATCTTTATTGAACTTTTCTTTCTGATGAAAGCTTAATCTCATTCTTTGCCCACAGTGCAAAAAATTAAGCGCAATTAATGAAGACAAAATTTTATTTTAATTCAAAAATACATTTACTGAACATTTATTCATCTCTAAAATTACCGTAATTGATCATCATTTTGATACTAGTTATCTCAAACATTCCTTATATATATAGTAAACAAATGCCCAGTGGTCAGAGATTAGCAAAACCCAATATTAAATAATCCATTTAAGTTGTGTTTTATATTCACTTTTTAGATAAAGCTTAGGATAAATTAAAAGAAAATAGTTAGCTTGGTTGGATTTTGATGAGAAAAATAAGTTACTTACTTAAAATGTAAAAGTCTTCTAACTCGCATCCCACATAAGTAAACTAAACTGAATTGAAACTCATGTAGCGGGAAGAAGAAAATGTAAAAATCTCACAACTCGTATCCCATAAAAAGAAAAGGCAAAAATCTCCTAACTCATATCCCACAAATGTTTGCTTATTCGAAAATTAGAGAGGTAGCACAATAGTAAAAACTTGTATTGCAAAAAACCGAATTGAAACAAACATATTTTTTTTTGGTAAAAGGTCAAAGACTCGGTAAATATATTACTCCAAAAAAACATTTAGGTACAAAGGATATGGGTGAATCCCATATCTCAAATTAAAGAGAATTAGATTCTGGAAATTATGGTGAAATCTGTTTTTCATAATAGTTTGTCGTTTAAAAGTTATGTAGGTTTAAAGTTTGTGGTGAAATTATAAGATGGATCAAATGACCAAACTGCCCTTTACTCGAAATGTTTATAAAAAGAGAGCAAGAAAATGTGGTGGAACACGTGTCGTATTGTGTATGGCTTTTTAGACTTTGTAAACGTTAATCCTATTCAAACAATCGCAACTCTACCATGTTCATTTGCCATAGTTAGATATAGAGGGTGTAACCGAGCCGAGCCAAGCCCCGAGCTTGACAAGGCTCGAACTCGGCTAAAAAAAAACTAAGCTCAACGTCGGCTCGATAGCTTGTCAAGCTTTAACCATCTAGGCTTAAACTCGGCTCGATTCAGTTTCGAGCAAAGCTCGAGCTTTGCTTGAAAAGCTCAAATATATGTATATGAATACATGATTACACATTTACACCCCTATTCCAACTCCTGAACAGGTTGATTAAGGAGTTGAGACTTGAGACTCGAAAAGAAGAACAAATACAATACCGAGTCTAATGAATAAAATCATATAAAGACCCTACAAAAGGGATATATACCTGAACCAATGAATCATATCTAACTTGGACAAAATGTGACTAAATTGTCACCTGATGCCACACATTCAAGAGTCAAGAGTCAAGAAGATGAAACAAGTCTAACATTAAAATGAAACATAATCAGTAAATACTAGTTAAGGTTAGAATGTCTAAAAAAGGTTCAACAAAATATTATTCGCGAGGCGTCATAAGCTTCATAGATCTTCAATACTTGAGCAAAATGATTTCCATAACTTGAATACTTATTTATAATTAGGTTAATATTCAAATTAACCCTTATTTACTTAAAGCTAGATAAAAGCTCGAGTCGAGCCATCAAAAGCTTGAGCTCGACTCATTATATGTTTCGAGCCAATATATTGGGCTTGAGCTCGATAAAAGCTCGACTCGATCGAGCCAAGCTCGAGCTCGAGCTCGAGTTGCTTGATAAAAGCTCGGCTTATTTGCACCCCTTAGATATAAAAGAAATAAAAATAAATTAATATAGTTTTTTTTTTTTCTTTTTTTTTAATTATGGAAATACATATTTTCTTTTATAATAAACCCTAAACTTTTAAAGTAATACTATAGAGAAAACAAAAATGTAAAACTAGTAAAAATAGTAGGCTTAAGTTGATTTCACATTTTAAAAAAGAAACATTGACTAAATACATGTATTAATTTTATAAGTAAACATACGTATTTCTAATCATGCATTCATGCTTCTAATAATAGTAGGCTTAAGTTGATTTCACATTTTAAAAAAGAAGCATTCACGAAATGCTTGTATTAATTTTATAAGTAAATACACGTATTTCTAATCAATGGCTCTAATCCAACTCATATATTGCTCTAAAGTTTGCATATTCATCGATGCGGGACAATTACAAAACCAAAACTCATTCCACCTTCAAGCCTTCTTCATTTGTTTTTGTATTCTTTTGATCTTTTCTATTAGTGTTCACTGGTCCTTCCTGGTGGAAGTGAAAAATTAGGATTGATAACTGGCTTTGGTAACTAGAGTCTAAGGTGTCCACTCTAGTATGATTAGAGTTGCAAGATCGACTTTCACTTCATCGGTTAATTAACAACTATAGATCCGGTGGAAACTAAATATCATGGAGATCTTTTTCATCAATTGACTATTTAACGTCGATAACAACAAACTCACGTTCACGTTTATAATTTTTATCACTATTTTGGTGGTCTAGTGTTTCGAACATGTGACAATCGGTTATCATTGTGGATCTCATTAGCAGGATGAATCACCATTACGTGTTCAATAAGCACGTGCTGATTCTCGTTTAGCATCTTTCAAATCTCCGCAACTTTATTATCATATTACTCTTGGCTCGTACCAAATTAATGGTAAGAACATGTGGATATCTTCATGGTTGTAACGGAAACATGAAGGAGAAAAGAGGATAATTTTAAGATTGCTAATTTGCTATAAATGCTATGTCTTCTTTTTATTCAACACCATAGATTAGAATCATAGAAGCCTTTTTTATAAAATGTAAGTAGCCTTGTTTTAAGAGATTTGATTATTCAACCAAAGCAAGCTGGCATTTTAGTTAATAAATTCTTGATCTCAAATATACATTGCTCTAGTGTTTCTTTATTCACTTATGTGGGTCAAAGTCACAATACCACCACATATATCACACACAATGTCACTATTCCTCATCATCCTCCATCGAATCACCCCGAGCCAACTCAACTCAAGCACTCGCTCCTCACATTCATCTCAACACTTTTACGCTCTCCTCGTATCCACTGAACACCTCACACTTTTTTTTCATTAGATTTTACGTTATATTATAATGTACAGTTAGCTTTTATTGTTTGAAATAAAAAAAGTTTTATTTTGTGACATTCCATGTCACGTAAATTTACGTGGCGATATGTCAAATTACCATTTTACTGTATCTGAGTTCCGTTCATGTAATTCGGTGAAATAACCAATTTTCCAGCCAAATTCTGTTACATTTCTTCATTCTGCTACACCTTCAACCTCCATTGTTGATACATAAACCTCACCTAATTAAGATTTCAGTTTGACTGAGTACGGGTTATTAGGATCGGGTCTATTGATGTTGGGTCTAAACAGGTTCGGGTCAACCCGAATATGAGTGATATACGGAAAATTTTCTTTGATATCATAAGTTTAGAAGGACAATGAAATTGGATGTTCTTCACATAAACGAAAAAGACACATCTGAAGACTACCAATGCAAGCTCGCCAAAACTACATAGACAATATTCAATTTTGTAACTTATTAGAAATATGATTAAGGGTGTGATGAAAATATTAAATAATCCATTTAAGTTGTGTTTTTATGTTCACTTTGCAGATAAAGCTTAGGATAATTTAAACGAAAACAATTATTTCGTTTGGATTTTGATGAGAAAAAACATGTTACGTAATTAAAATGTCAAAGTCTTCTAACTCGCATCCCACAAGTAAACGAAACTCACCTAGTGGAAAAGAAAATGTAAAAATCTCACAACTCGCATACGATAAAAAGGAAAGGTAAAAATCTCTTAACTTTATCACACAAACATAAAAACACGTTTCTATTTTTTTGAAAAGAAGAAAGGTTTGTTTTTTCAAAAAGCAAAAAGGTAAAAACTTGTATTTGGTTTTACTCATTTTTTTTTATGAAAAGCAGAAATGTTTGTTTTTCCAAGAAGCAGAAAAGTAAAAATTTGAATTCCGAAAACGTAAAAATAACCGAATTGAAGCCAAAATATCTATGATATAACCAAACTAAACCAATACGGGCCGTTTTCAAATCAATAATGGTTTTTACCCCTAACTTCTTACTTATATATTGTCAAGATAGATCACCATTATAACATGGTATACAAACACATGCTAATTCTTGTTTAGCATTTTTCAAATCTCCGCGACTTAGTTCAACTACTTGTATTAATTAAATTAACACATCACATATAAATTATAGGTGTTTAAACAAACTTATCAACATAGCAAACTGAAAAAAATAATACCAAATAAATAAAAACAGTCGAACGCGTAGAATTAGATAGAGAAGAATTTTAAAATAGCTAGATTAGAGTCATTAATAGAATTAGATATAAAAGAATCTTAAAAAAGTAATTAGAGTCAATTAGCTAAGAAAACAATCGCTCGGTTAAAGCTAAAGTGAGTAGAAGCCATATTAATTGTATTCGTGGGCATGACGATGTGATTCAAGAAGGTAATAATGCTCCCAATATTTTTGTCAATCATTATATGAATTTTCTAGGTGTGGAAGCTTCCGTAATGCCTTTAAATCATGATGGGTTGCTCACTAAAAGGCTTAGTCGTATTAAAGCTGAGTCTATGGTGCGTGAGGTTACAAATATTGAAATTCGTGATGCTATGTTTTCTATTGGCAATGACAAAGCTACGGTCCAGATGGGTACAGTTTGGTTTTCTTTAAAATAGCTTGGGATACAGTAGGTGTTGACGTGGCAATGCTATCAATGATTTCTTCATTAATGGCCAAATTTTGAAAGAAATTAACCATACTATCATCGCTTTGCTTCCTAAGGTGACTACTCCTGCCCGTGTTAATGATTATCGCCCCATTTCATGTTGCAACGTGATTTATAAATGTATTAGCAAAATCATTATGAATCACATAAAAAATGGCCTGAATGATGTGGTTAGTGATAAGGAATAGATAACATTCTTATAACTCAAGAGTTTATGCATAATTATCACTTGAATAGAGCTCCACCGAGATGTGATTTTAAGATTGGCATTCAGAAAGCATATGATACGGTAAGTTAGAAGTTTTTTGGAAGAAATTCTTGTCGGTTTTGGCTTTCATGTGTCTATGATAAAATGGATCATGGCGTGTGTTTCTAGCACTTCATTTTCTAATAATATCAATGGCAATTTACATGGATATTTTATAGAAAAGCGTGGCCTCCACCAAGGTGACCCTATGTCAACTTATTTATTTACGATGGTTATGGAAATTCTTACTCTAATGCTTAAACGAAAGGTCCGTGAAGGTGGTGACTTTGCATTCCGTAACAAATGTAATAAACAAAAAATTATCAACATCACTTTTGCAGACAATCTTATTTTGTTTGCTCGTGGAGATGTTCAGTCGGCTTATATTATCAAACAGGTGTTGGAAGAGTTTAAAGAAGTTTTGGGGTTGGTTCCTAGTGTTCCGAAAAGCACGGTTTTCTTTTGTAATATGCATGATCATGTTAAGAATTTCATTTTGAATCTCATGCCATTTGAAGAAGGTACACTTACTATTAAGTATCTTAGAGTTTTTCTTATTGCGTCTAGGCTCTTTCATAAGGATTGCAAAATTCTTGTGGTAAGGGTTCAAATACGGATAGGTGATTGGAAGAACAAGTGGTTATCTTTTGCGGGAAGGCTTAAATTAATCAGTTATGTTCTTTCGTCTATGCATGTGTATTGGGCTTCCGTGTTTATTTTGCCGGCTAGCATTATTCAAGACATTGAACAATTGATGTGTTCTTTTTTGTGGTGCCAAGGTACTTTGAAACCCGATAGAGCCAAAGTTTCATGGGATTGTTTATGTCTTCCTAAAGTTAAAGGGGGTCTTGGCGTTAGAAAATTAGAGAAAGTTAATGTAGCTCTTATGTCAAATCGTGAATGGAAAATTTTTACTCACAAGGAAACTTTGTGGGTTCGATGGATTCATTCATACAATTTAAAGAACATGAGCTTTTGGGATGTTTGTGTTGCATCAAACATTAGTTGGGGTTGGCGTAAGCTATTGAGTATACATAATCTTATACGCCCTCATAATTTGTACAAGTTAGGAAACGGGCAGACAGCTTATACTTGGTTTGATAATGGGACGAACATAGCCCGTTAATGAACCATGTAGCGAATAGAGCAATAATTAGTGCGGGTTTTAGTCTCCAAAGTAAACTAGCTGATGTCATAAGTAATAACTCTTGGGCGTGGCCTCATACTTGGTATACCAGGTATGCTTTTTTGAATTATGCTACTGGTCCAACCCTTTTTAATGATAGTGAGGATGTGCTATAGTGGAGGACGCATGAGGGTTGAAACAATTCTTCAGTCATGAAGTATGGCAAGCTATTAGAGAGCATGGTGATCCCATCAGTTGGTATCACTTGGTTTGGTCTAAATTCAGTATCCCTCGTCACTCGATTCATCTATCGCTCGTTATAGATTGAAGCAATGGGATGTCGGCATACATGTCGACTTAAACCTGCTCCAATGCCCATTGTGTAAAAGGCAACGTGATTCTCATTTTCATTTATTTTTTGAATGCCCTTTCTCGACTAAGGTGTAGTCTATAGTTTTAAAGGAGGCCGATCTTCCAATTATTTCTCCCTTATGGGATGACGGGATGGACTGGCTTCTTCCTATTTCTAAATGTAATTCGGTAACAAGTATTGTGCGGCGTTTGTTACTTGCAGCTACCTCTTATTTTATTTGGAAGGAATGAAATGGTCGTATTCATAGTAAACCTGCGAAGAAACCGAAGGAGGTATCAAACATCATTTTGGACACGGTGAGATTGAAGATTGCATCGATCAAGTTCAAGGATAGTACTCAAGTGATCAAGCTCAAGCAAACATGGAAAATTGCGGTTGGAGATACAAATACTTGATTTATTCTTCATGTAATCATATGAGCTTTTAAGTGTTTTTATCTTGGTTGTCAAGGATCGAGGGTGTTTGGTCCACGTAGTTTTTGTTCTAAGAGAGTTCATTGCTACTCTTCGTGATCTTAAACTCTATTTATTTTAATATATTCACCGGGTATTATCTTTTTTATCTTAAAAAATAAGCTGCATTAGAGTCACATAAAAAATAAGGCTTCTACACATCAAATTTATAGTTAAGGCAATTTGATGCCAATCACCTTATTTTGCCTAATCTATTTACAATCATACTTATAAATGGCTGTAGTGTGTGCTCATTCACCGATGTGGGATAAAGTAACAAACAACAAACTCATTTCCAACTTCAAACTTTTGTTTCAAGTTATTTAGCCTCACATACACAAACATATCATTTCACTCACAATTTCATTGTTCCTCTTCACTTTTCTCATCATTCTCCACCAAATCACCCCAAGCTAACTCAATCCAAACAACATATTAGAGTTATTTATTTGTTCATATGAATGCATAAATAAACTATTAAAATAATTGAATAAAATGAAGAAGAAGAACATTAAAACTGAGACTACAAAATAAATAACAAACAAAAACTTGATGGCTTAAGTCTTCTCCTATAAAAAAGCAAATTATCCGGTCCGGTACTAAAGATATTTACTAGCAAGTCATTTAGAACAAAAGTAGAAATTAAATTATAGTACTCCCATATATAGTGTTAGTTATATACTGCTTTAGAATTTGTTCAACAATCCATGTATGTGAGACATAGTCTGTCTTATAAAACGTACTCTAGTATTTGCTCATTCATCAATGTAGGATATAGTCACAATAAGTTCAACTACGGTATACATGAAAAAAACAATGAAACTTAAAGCAAATTAAAAATTCGTTTTGAAGATGTTGGAGAGATTTATAATAAAAACTTTCCAACATACTCATATCAAATTATGTTTAAAATGTCCATAATTCAAATTATAAATTGCTCAAGTCTTTGTTCGTTCATTTATATGGGATAAAATCATAAAACCAGAACTCATGTGGTTCTTAACCTTTTGTTTCATGTGACTTGAACACCTCATCTTACCACAATGTCATTATTTCTCTTCACTCTTCTCATCATCCTTCACCGAGTCATTACCGAGCCAACTCAACCCAAACACACACTCCTCACGTTCATCTCACTACAATGTCATTGATATATCGTATTAGATTGTTATCTGGTATAACTTAAATTTATTTTATGAAATTATGAAATATTTATTTTGTGATCAAACATATGTAAGTGACATTCCATGTAATGTATAATTACGCGGCAATATGTCAAATCAAGATTAATATTTTATTTGTAAATTAAAATTTATTTATGTAAGTGATACTCGTAGAAAAAAGTTATGCATATATTAGTAGCATGTTATTTGGATATTATGACTAGGTTGATTAGAAAATTGCATGTTGATTAATAAATTCCTTATAATCTATTACTATTTGTTAAACCACAAAACAAAAAACATTATATTACATTTATCTTGTTTGAAACCAAGTAACACATTTTAGTTAATAGATTTTTTAATTTTGGCAAAAAAAAATTAACTAACCCAACTTATTATATAAAAGGATTCGTACCTGTGGCTGCCTGTATATAAAAATATAGCGAAAATTACATATGGGGACACTGTAATCCCGGTACATCTTGCAGTGGACAAACTTTTTATAATTTACATATGGAGACTGGTTGGTCGCGATTTAAGTTTCGTGTACAAAATACTCAATACGTGTCACTACCAAAACGAATTAAAAAAAAAAAAAAAGAAAAAAAAATATTTGGTCGCGAAAGAAAATATGTGGACAGGTATTTTATCGAGACCAACAGCTACAAAACAAAATTGTAATAACTACAAAAATGTTGGTCACGAAATTTTATGGGTGGACAAAGGCATTTTATGGGACTAACAACTACAAAACAAAATTGTAATAACTTGGTCACGAAATTTTATGGGTAGACAAAGGAAAAAACAAATTTATTGATTGATATATCATAGCATCGGAAATAAGCAAAATCCACCGAAAAATCTATTGATTGATAGATCATAGCAATTTGATTATATAAGATGATATTCCGATCAGTTTATCTCATATCACAACTCACAAATACAAACATACAAAGCAGTTTATCATATAAACATATAAATGGTTGTGGTGAAGTTGTTGTTGTGAATGATAATTTTGTTGTCGGTCTTTGGTGGTAATAACATTTTTAATAGCGTTGTTGACTAGAGTTGTTGAGTTATTCTATTTCTGCTGAATATGGCAAATGATGCGGTATGATACTTTTTTTTGCTCTATAATTATTTTCATATCTATTTGTTATATATATTTGTAGTAATGTTTTTTTTTTTTTTTTTTTTTTTTTTTTGGATTATGCTGCAAAACTTACCTGTAGAAGTAAGTTAACTTTACTTCCTGAAATTAGAGGCACCCCTAAGTTAGAATTATTTAAGAACAAGTGTTTTGGTTAGTTGTTAATCCGTTTGGTTGGTTGCGAAACTCTCATCGAAAAAAGCGCAAATCACCTAAACAACAAAATTTTATACAAGCTATACATATACTAAAATGTGTATAAAGATTGCAAAAATATGTTATAAGTTATGATAAAAAAAATTTGGTAATAATAAGATAACATTAGAAAAAAATATATATAAAAAATAAAAAAGTTTGGTCACGTCCTAAAACTCGTGACAAAAAGTAACGTTTTTTTTATATTGGTGGTCTCAA
The DNA here is from genome assembly GCA_019973895.1 of Chrysanthemum seticuspe. NCBI lineage: Eukaryota > Viridiplantae > Streptophyta > Magnoliopsida > Asterales > Asteraceae > Chrysanthemum > Chrysanthemum seticuspe. Next base: position 17,022,059 of record BPTQ01000005.1, read on the forward strand.
AAAATATGTTTGTCCACCCAAAAATATTCGCGACCAATTTTTTTTTTTTTTTTTTTTTTTTTTTTTTTTTTTCATTCGTTGTATGAGCGACACGTGTTGAGTATGTTGTACGCGAAAATTAAATCGCGACCAACTAGTCCTTATATGTAAATTGTAAAAAGTATGTACTCTGCAAGAGGTATAATGGAGTACAGTGTCTAAAAAAGACGTCCTAGAACAAGAAAAGGACAAAGTAAGTTGTTAATTTGTTCATATGAAATGCACAAACTACAAAGCTTAAGTTTAGCCAATATGCTAAATCAGAATTACTTAAAGTTCCACCACTGATTGTTAACACTATTCAAAACTTTTTTAAGCTTGTTTTTATTCTCTCAGTAAGGAAAAAAAATAAAAATAAATAAACATATTAGATACTTGTAGTATTTACTCTAATTTTTTTATATCTTAAGATTTACTTTATAGCTAATACTATTTGGTGAGAATGAAAACAAGAACTAACAATGCATTTATCACGAATCTCCACACTATATAATAGAGGAGACCATGACACGTCACTATTGCCACGTCATTGATGACTCATTGATGACAAGGCGTTCGATATCCACTTACATAAAAAAAAATGATGTCTACGAGGTTCGAACATGGGTCACTCAGAAAATAACTCCCCACATATTACCACTGAGCCAAATGGCTTTTTATGATAGATTCTTAAAAACAGAACTAAAAAACATGACACATACACTAACACAATTGAGCGTTTCTATTGCTAAAAATCAGGGATTCACACACATCAAAAACCGAAACACAAATCTCACATAAATCAAATCGACAAAATTGTTCAGGCACATGCGTTTCTCTTGCTAAAAATCAGGGATTCTCTTGAAGAACGCAAAAGGGGATTTCATTATATTGTGGAGAAGTATATCAAATCATCCTAATTATCAATACTGATTACAACTATGATGATTACAGCTTCATGTCGAGATATTATGATCAATCTTTCATATGATTCTTCTTTTATGTCCCACGAGATTAAGAGGTAAATTTTGATTTGAATTTTTTGGTGATACGAATCCTAATTTTTAGGTTTCATCAGCCATGTAAAGCGATTTCATTTATCATCATTAATTCCAGGTATGGTTTCAATAGCTTCTAAGGGTATGTATATCTTTTGCCTTGTTTTTGGTGTTGTTTCTTATATGTTAAACAATCGATGAAAGATATTTCATTTTGTTTTCATAAATTAAAAGTAATTATCTATAAGAATTTGTATATGATTTTGATTCTTAATACGGACTTTGTTAAAAAGAAAGATTTCATGACGAGTTTATCATTTTTCTGAATGGTTCTTTTGGAATATCCATTTTTGAGATTTGTTAATTGTATGTGTAGATCATGTGTTAGAGAAGAAGGAAATGGCAATGATGTGTGGTTGATTGAAAAGTCATCTGTATTGTATCATCAGTAATCACCCAAATTCAATATCAGGTAATATTTATTTTTAGGTTTTGTTCGAATTTAATCCGAATTAGGTTACTTTTGGTGAATTAGAGAATACTTTTTGTTTCCATTTACTGATTTTGATTATTAATTTCAGTTTTGAAATCAACCCCGACTCAGGTTTTTCCTTTCAATTATGATTTTGCTTTCATGTCGAGAAATTATGATCAATCTTCCATATGATTCTTATTGTTTGTTTGGTCACTATGTGATGATTTACGCGTCCATATGGTCTTAGTGATTTTTATTTTTTATTTATTTTTAACTTTTTTTAATTTGTTGTTTGTTTGTTATTGTTAATAGATAAATGAGATGTCTAAGGCAAATTATTAATCATTGGTCACTAACACGTCAGCTCAGGTATGATCATTTTGGCATTGTGCTCAAAAAGTAATTATGTATCTGATAAGAAAAAATATATAAAATAACATGGTTAGATAGTGTTTATATATACATTTATATAGGTGTATCACAGGGTCTTCGTACTCAGTGGGAACAAGGATATTTTTTTCAGACGCACGTAGCTTAGGATACAAAAAGTTAGCATACCAGATTCTTTGACGTTAATATTGAAGGTAAATAACAATTTTTTTGAGTAACGCATTGTCTTATTATTAAAATATAGGTTTTGTAAGTATCCTTATGTTCATTTTTTATTCTCATTTTCAAAGATGATTGGCTACATGCGTTTTTTGTTCCTGTGATAATAGACGGCCGGTTGAAACGCATGTTAGTGACAAGGATTCGGGATTATATGATTTTGTTGACTTCACAAGGTTGCGGTGTCCTCACGAGCATTTTCAAGAGAAAACATCCGATGATCTGTTAATGTCGTGTACTTCTAAAAGTTGCCATTTAATCTTGAATGCCAATGAAATTCGAGGAAAGGATATTTTTACAACTTCCAATCTGTTACATTCTATTTATTGTGGCATGTTTTTTAAAGTTCTGAGTCAAAATATTGTAATGCCAGATTTTTTTATTCATTTTTTAAACAATCTTATGCAGGTTCCTGTTTGTCTTGCAAGGATGCTCACACAATTCTCTATGTAATCAACAAGGGGTATTGGCTCACAATGCAAATGAACATGTCAGATCGAGTACTGTAGAGGGTATAGTACTTCATGACATTTAGCTTCATTTTTATTCATATGCCTTTTAAGTTGTTTATTCCTTGACAAATTCTAATTTTTCCGACTAATAATCTTGGATATATCCTATTAATTTTCAGGATGCTACTACTCAAATTTCATGATAGAGAGACCGGTGTGTTGAAGGATCAATGCATCATAACTGCCCTGTATGCTTTGAGGTGTGTTGTTTAGCTTCAGCTTATTCCATTTGCATAATGTTCAGAAAAAAAGGCATGCAACTAATACTAATGGCTTAAAATGTAGGCTATTTGTAGTATCTGTTCAGAAAAAAAGGCATGCTACTAATACTAATGGCTTAAAATGTAGGCTATTTGTAGTATCTGTTCAGAAAAAAAGGCATGCTACTAATACTAATGGCTTAAAAGAGTATTTAGCATCGGCTTATTATTTAATGGGTTTTTTTTTTACTGAAATGCAGAATGACCCATAGCAGAACACTGGTACCTCGATACAGAAATGTAATAGTCAAGCTGCTTATGATTTGGCTTAGAATAATGGGAACACTGTGACTTATTTGATAGTTATGTTGTGCCTAAATGTATTGACTAACGTGTCAATCCAACCCAACCCGTACCAGCCATTGTACTACCTCTAATCTATAACCATTTAGTGCAGTTAATGGAATTGCCTCTAATTGTTTCATCTCCTAAATCTGGGGTAACATATGTTCAAGGCTACACGGTAAAGAACATCAATGCACCAATTCATAAATCCATATTCAAGAAGTAGATTATGAATTGCTTTAAAGAGTCTGATTACTTTATAATTTTCTACAGCCAAACACTCCCTAAATCTACTATGACTTTATGTTTTAGATTGAACATCTATTTCTTTTGTGGGTCGGGGCCTTGCTGCATTATGGCGTTGCACCAGATGGTCATTACTCATTAAAGGTTTCTTTTTGTTTAGACTTCATGGGAAAAGTAACATACGTTGCACCAGATGGTCATTACTCATTAAAGGTTTCTTTTTGTTTAGACTCCTTTCACCATATCATATTTTTTTTCTACAAATCTTTGTACGTGGTAAGATATCGCACCCGGCCTATAACTATTTATGAGTATTAACTATTTCTGTTTCTATACAGGATACTGTCTTGGAGCTTGAGTTTCAAGTGTCAAAAAGCAATTTACCATGTTTCAGGTTTTCTATCTGTCTTTTTTCTAACACGATGACAACATATTTATAAGTTTTCAATGGTGAGTGATTATGTGATATCTTATTTCATTGCACTTTTGGCTTACAGACTTGGCATGTACGTACACCTAGGCCTGTTGCATCTAAGCTTGCTGCTGACACTCCTCTTCTTACTGGGTAGGTATCTCTTACTATAATATACAGATCTATTTATATATATTTTTTATTTTCTATCATTGGCTATTAATCTATATAATGTAGTCCTAATAATCTATTCTATGTATTAGTGTGTTCTTGATGCTCTTTTCCCCTCGGTGCTTGGTGGGACGTGCCATTCCTGGTGCGTTTGGCTGTGGAAAAACAGTTATTAGCCAAGCTCTATCTAAGGTATTTTATTTTTAACGTATAGTTATTTGTTTTATGTTTATTTCATACAGTGTACAAAAGGAACGAGGTAAGAGTATTGCAAGAGATAGTTCAAAAGACACCATTGCTTGAAATAGCAAAATCAAAATATGAGCATTTGGCTAATTGTAACAACAATGGCAATGAGAAGAAACTCACAAGGAAAATGATTACTTTACAGTGACCCGAAGGTAAAAACTCAAATATGTGTTTAATTGTTGAATTGGTTCTTTATTTGATCTTTGTGCCCTTTTTTTTATTAGAATCTTAATTGTGTGTTTTGACCAATGCTCATGAATGCTACCGAAACCAACATGGCGGAGGTAGTTCGCGAATGGGTCCAACTTGTGTGGATAAACACTTACACCGTACTTGCCTTCACGCCCTATGGTAAGCACCAAAATCCAAAGCTCAACATTCTCAATTGTTTCCCGTCTGTGTATATATATCAAGTATCCAAATCAATAAATTTCATACAGACATAATTGAAAATGTTCCAAAGAATGAGCATTGTGAAATTTTTTTAGTTTAATGGTAATGTGCCCACTCTCTATTTTAATTGTGCATCTTGATTTGAAGGTGGCGACAGGAGTTATACCGGCCCCTCATCACAGTTAGCCACTTGATACCAACTCTGCAGCCCCATGGTATTCAGCTCTCATCTTACCTATATCATACACATGTATTGCCATGATGGGATCTCAATTAATAGCAAATTAATCAAAGATAGCTATCGTTTGTGGTCTCAGGTGGAAGGTTGCTACAAGATGCGGTCGTGCGGTCCACCATAAACTCAGACGCTACCCGAGCTCCTGACAATGGACTCACGCATGGGTGGACAAAATTTTCCCATTGGGAATGACCCTGAACAAAAAACCGTGGCAGCTCATATTTATCATAGACCTTTTCTAGAAACAACTTTAGGTACCTTTGAATAGTTCAGTGCATATCTCAATGTTTCATACATTAATTGTGTCTGACATTGTTTTGTCGCGTAGGTGCGGTTGCATAGTCCAACACTTATTCAGATACCGCCCGACCCTCTGACAATAGGCAGTTTTCCAGATCTAAAGGTGAGTAACATCAGGTCGTTTGTTGTGTTTGGTATCAGTTGTTGTTTTCTCTACTTTTGTGCACAACTCATACCTGCCAAAATGGTAACTCAAATATATATTCAAATATGACTTTCATACCTTTATAAAGCCAAAACCATAGTCACAACTCACAACCTTGGAGTGTTATTAAATACACCACAATATACGGTAGTCAGAACACACTATAATCCGTCCTTGACATTTTGTGTTATACATTTATATACAAGATATAACTACAAATTCTTCATTGATCCAACAAGTTCAATGTTATGTTTGTTTGCAGGAAGGTTATACACACATTCGGACCTAAGTATGCTATAAAGTATCATACTGCAGCAGAAAATGCTTTGGGTCACTATTATCTTTCTTGTCTAGAACTCCTCATTGAGAGTGGACTTCAAAGGTGGATTTAAACCCATAGGCTGCATATAAATATATTATATCTTTTCAGGTAGCCTGCTGTATATAGTAACACTCTAACTTATCTTATGAAATCTTTTTATGCAGCATTGTTATGGGTTGTATATACACAGAGGAAAAAAATTACCCATGGGAACCCGCAGCCCATGTGGCAATAAGTAAGAAACCCTTATGCTTTCCATGTTTACAGACCACCAACAGAGGATCCTCAGGTACAGGTATGGTCTGAAGCTAATCACATAGAATCTGTTGATGTTTTTACTTTGCCGTATGTTATTCCCTACTAATTACGCCTTCCGACTCAAAGATGCCTTTTAGGATTAACAGAAGGCAGTTTCCGGTTTCCGTGTGTTTTGCTATGACAATTAATAAAAGCCAAGGACAAACGCTATCCAAGGTTGGTTTATTTTTACAGCGTTCAGTTTTCTCACACGAACAACTCTATGTAGCGGTATCAAGAGTTAAAAGCAGGAAAGGATTGAAGGTTCTTTGTTGTGACGAAGACGGTTCATACACCAACAAAACAACAAACGTAGTTTATAAAGAAGTTCGATTTGAAACTATCGCTGTTTATTTTTCATTTTTGTTCTCCATACATTTGTTCAACCAAAGTTTTAATATTTAAGTTATTCACTTTCTTTTTAAATTTGTTGTTCACCACTCTCTATGTCACTAAACTGTTTTAACTAACGAATATTATGAAAGTAGCCCGCCCATCGGGCGGGTTAAGCAACTAGTATAGTATAAGAAGAACTAACATTCGACATACTCACATACAATTTCTTTGAATTGTCTTCATGTTTTCATTATAAACCGCTTTAATAGTATTTATCGATGTGGGAAAATATCAAAGCTCCTTTCCTTTTTCATACTTTTATACTTTTGTTTCAAATGAGTTGGTTCTCGTTCATAGGAGTGAGCACAAAAACCGAAAAACCGAATCGAAACCGAAAAAACCAAAAAAGACGAACCGAAAAAACCGCCTCATTTGACAAACCGATGACGGTGGTTTTGAATTTTATAAAAACCGAATGTTTGGGGCGGTTTTTGGTTTCATAAGAAAAACCGAACCGAGAAAACCGCCCCGCCCCACCATTTTATATGTTTTTATATAATTTTATCTATATAAAAGATTTGCTATTTAATTTTAAAGATTTAAGTATAAAACTTTATCTATTAAAAAAATGTGTTGTTTACTATCTATACATTAAAATTTGTTTTATTTATAGATATTATATCTTTGTTTTCGAACAATAGTGTTCTTTGAAAATTTCTCCTATAATTCTCATAAGCGAACGAAAAGTGCAAAGCCGCAAAGACGTGCATTTTATATTTTAGATTGATGTTTGGTTGTTTTGTATGTTTTTTCGACGCTTTGGATTGCAAGATAATATGCTATTATTGATATTTGTTTAAATATTTTTGCTTGAAAACTTAGAATTGTAAACTTAATATAAGATTAAAACTTGCTTGTTTTTAAGTAAGAAAAAAACCGTATAAAAAACCGAAACCGAACCGATTCAATATCAAAAACCGAAAAACCGAAACCGAAAAAACCGAAACCAAACGGTTTGTAGTTTTCAAAAACCGAAATATACGGTTCGGTTTTTTGTTTTACCATAAAACCGCCCCACCCCGCCTCGTTCACATAAATTTAACCTGCTTATGATAATCCATGAATGAGTAGAAAAACCTACTTAAATGACAAAAAACCAATGTGGAATAGATTCACAAAACCAACAAAATAATTTCCTTCTTCAAAGTTTTGTTTCAAGTGATAACCGAAAATGAACTCTAATGTTCTTCATATAAATGACAAAGGTACCTTTGAAGACTATGCATGCAATTTCGCAGAAAGTACATAAAAAAATTTCAATTTGTAACTTATTGTTAGAAAAGTGGTTAATGGTGTGATGATAATATTAGATAATCCATTTAAGTTGTGTTTATGTTCACTTTGGAATAAGGTTTAGAATAATTCTAAAATATATAGATATATAAGTTTGATCTTGATAGATAAACATGTAACTCATTTGTAGTAACAACAGGGGGGCACTACCTTTTGATCTTCGCATCTTATCATGCTCGATATGATAAACCTAGTTTGCACCAGTATCTACTAACTCGTGTTCCACAAAAAATAGGTAAAAAAAATACCCTGATTCTTATCCTACAAAGGTAAAATAAAGAGTAAAACAAACAAACTACCAACACACGAATTAAATTTATACATGTGCTAATTATTACTTGTTATTTGTTTGCACCAGTATCTACTAACTCGTGTTCCACAAAAAATAGGTAAAAAAAATACCCTAATTCTTATCCTACAAAGGTAAAATAAAGAGTAAAACAAACAAACTACCAACACACGTATTAAATTTATACATGTGCTAATTATTACTTGTTATTTGTTTGCATCAGTATCTACTAACTCGTGTTCCACAAAAAATAGGTAAAAAAAAAATACCCTAATTCTTATCCTACAAAGGTAAAATAAAAAGTAAAACAAACAAACTACCAACACACGTATTAAATTTATACATGTGCTAATAATTACTTGTTATTTGTTTGGCTATCATTTTAAATATATATTGCATTAGAGTTTATTTACCCATCTATGTAGGACAAAGTCAAAACTCCTCTCCTTCTTCAAGCTTTTGTTACTCACACAAACACCTCATTCAAAGTATGTATCGATACTCCGGATGTATTTAATTGATTAGCGTTTTCTATGTTTGGTATGAAATAAAAGCAAGGAAATTTAAGGTTATAGTATCTTCCACGATAATACGATATAGTAAGGAATTTCGTTGGGGGCGTATCTGACATTGTTATAGATAGGTTCATATTCCTCTTATAAATTTTATTTATTTGGAATATACGAGAGTTTTATTTTGTAACCAAGCACATGTAAAAGTGACATTCCACGTGCACAAAATTAAGTTATACTCATAAAAAATTAGTAGCTAAAATTTGAGACTTTGTTGATAGCAAATAAAATCGCATGCTTCTTAACAGAAAATTTATCGTTTTCATGCAATATCTTAATAATCGTACACTATTACATGACCATAAAACAAAAAATATGCGGTTGCATTTGTTTTATTTTTGTTCACAAACTAGCTAACCTAGCTTATATGAATCAACCAAGATAAATGAATAACTGACGTTGCATTATGCAAATAATGTTGTAAAAGAATCCAAACGAGTGAAAATAAACAAATAATTATTGGCACAATAAAAATAGTGTCAAAATGCTTCCTAGCTTAGAATAAAAAAAGAGGCACGCATTTATCATGAGTATAGAATAAGAAGAACTAAAATTTGAGATACTTGCATACTTACTTTTTATATTGTCATTCATGTTTTCATTATAAACCTCTTTAATATTTGTTCATTTATTGATGTGGGAAAATATCAAAGCTCCCTTTCTTCTTCATACTTTTGTAGTTTTGTTTCAAATGAGTTGGTTCTCGTTCAAATAAATCCTATGAATGAGTAAAGCTTTGATGAACATTATATTTGATGCATGTTATTAAAAGTGAACCTGCTTATGATAATCCATGAATGAGTAGAAAAAGCTACTTAAAACTTAAAAGCTTGTTGAACATTATTATTCAAAATATGATCACCATGAGTAGAACCCTACTAGATTCGAGTATCGACTTGAACAAGGTTGATACTTAAAAGAATAAGTTGTCATATAAAACTAAATTATTTAGTGGACAATTATACAACATATGATCACCACCAAACAAACTTAACCCTACTAATTTCAAATATCAGTTTAAAGTTTAAACAAGCTTGATTCTTAGACAACACTAACTTTTTATATTGCTTTATGTGTTATAATTTTATAATTTTTTTGGTAACCATGATTTCTGGCCTTTTGGCCGACTAATCTACGATGTTTTAACTCACCGCTATATAGACTCAAAATCAGGTAAAGCCCTCCCTTTTCAGGAGGTTGGCGTGATCACTTAAGGTTGTTTGCACTTGGCAGAAATTAAACTTAAAACCTCTCACATTTTAGAATAATAGTTCCAATCATTTTTGCCATTAGGCCACCCTTATGTGATTTATGTCTTATAAATTGCAGAATACACGTAAGCATGATATCTGAAAGTTTATGGCCCAATATTCACCCCAATTAACAACACACAACTATTCCAAACGAAGACTCCGATTTATGCTTTCAAAAAGATTTTGCACTATCTTTACTAATGGCTCATCAAAGATCAACACAGTCACAAGGACTACTCAGTCCATCAAGCAACTTCAACATGTGCCTAAGCAACAAAGGAGCAGACTTCATGCAATGAAGTCTTGTGAAATCATTTAGTCTTTTATATTTCATCTTAGCTTAGTGTAGTTAAAAGTTAGTTATTAGTCAAAGTTAATTAGTTTAGCTTTAGTCAACATTTCATGTAAGTATAAATACTTTGTATCCTTCATTTCCATGTAATCAGTGAATAATGAAATGATAATCAATCATTTTTTCCCTCTCAACTCTCCTTGATCATAAACTTTATCATTTACCTCTGATATAACAACAAACTACAAACGTAAGCTAATGGTACTAAATAATTTATGTTAAGAGCATAACTAAATATAATGTATAGATGAGGAGTAAAAAGCATCTCCCACGCGTGTTATAATTATTTACATGGTAAAAAACGTAAAACTAGCAATGATAATATGGTGAAAAAGAGTATTATTAGGTACAAGTATTAAAGAATTATAAGTAAATACATGTACAACATAAATATTCTTAACATTAGCCTCATAATCCTATACATATATTGCTTCAAAGTTTGTATATTCATCGATGCGGGATAAGTAGAGACCAAAACTCATTCTACTTGTAAGCCTTCTTCAAACTTTTGTTTCACGCTTATTCACCAAATCTCCACCTTCACTTACACACATACAAACAATAATTTCATTATCCATCATCACTCTCTTCATCGTCCTCACATTGCACCGAGCCACAACTGAATGAACTGGAACGCATCACACTCACTATGTGTACATGTGGTGTCACCAACACTGCCGCTCTCTCCACGCCAACCCGCCAAACACCGTCAAACTCACAGGTCATGTTCCTCTAAATATATTAACAAAAGCAACCATGAACCGTGGCGTATGTACCTGGTCTTACGAATAACCAACCAAATATTGAAATAAGGTGATCATATGTAAATGATAGTGGTACTTCGCTTGCTATATATCGAGTTGAACATGTATTTCAAAAGAAAAAACATACATTTTACAAAATATCCAAGTGAGTACAAAGATATGCACTGCCACAACATTTTTTTAACATAACTAATTCCATTTAAGGCAAATAGAAACACTACTTACCGGTTGTATATGAGTTTTTCAATGTCCATCACGTTCAAACTCATATCTATACTACATATAAAGAGTGTATGATCAAACCTTGTAAAGTAAAATCTTGAAAGTCAAAGGTGAGAGAAATGCATTGTATAATTAATACTCTTATTAAAACACCCCATTACTTAAAAGTACAATAATTTATTAACATTGTACAACCAATTAAAAAGTAAATATTAAAAAGTGAAAAGTTGAAACTAAAAAAATAAATTTTGAAAACCGGGTTGACCCGGGACGCTTCAAACCGGCGGGTTGACCTGATTTAATTTGACCCGTTTTCAACCCAACATATCAGGTTGACACGGTTTAAATCGACCCATTTTTCGACCGGAACAGTTGAACCACCCAGGTCGAACCGGGTTTCAAAACATTATGCTTAATCCCCAAATCTTCAAACTTTTAATATTTTTCATTTATAACTCATAAAATTTTATTATCACTAAACGATCTGTCGCTATAAAATCGCGTTGCTATGCATGGATACTCGTCTAGTCTTACTAATACAAGTATCACATTCAAACAAAAATGAATTTAGCTGTTATACCTAAATTTCTATACACACAAAAAAATAGCATGAGAAATGTTTATGGGCCGTTTAGCTGGTGAAAAATTTTCTTATTTTTTCATTTCTAAATTTCTAGAGAAATGATTGGTTTTTCTTCTCCATAAAAGAGTTGAAAATTTTGAAAACCTGTTTAGATGGATTTATATTTTTCCTTTTTTAAAAAGTGAAAAGATTTTTAGATAAAGCTCTTTTCAAACATTTTTTCTTTTATAAATCATTTTTTTTTTATATTTGGTCTTTGTACCTTTTTATCCATTTTATGCGTTTTTGTACGGTTTTATACGTTTTTTTTCCGTTTTTGTACATTATCATTTGTTTTTATCCATTTTTATATGTTTCATCCGGTTATATTACGGTTTTTATGTTTCAGTCAGTTTTTTACGTTTTTGCCTATTTTTTAAGTTTTCGTCTGTTTTTTTACGTTTTTGTTTTTTTTTAATGTTTTCGTCTCTTTTTTACATTTCCGTCTGTTTTTTTTCCGTTTTCATCTATTTTTTAGTTTTCGCTCGTTTTGTTGTGTTTTCGTCTTTTTTTTTACGTTTTAGTCATTTTTTTATGTTTTCGGCCGTTTTTTACGTTTTAGTCCATTATTGTTTTTTTTCGTTTTCATCGGTTTTTTATGTTTTCGTCTGTTTTTTACGTTTTTGTCATTTTTTACATTTTTGTTTGTTTTTTTACGTTTTCGCCCGTTTTTATCTTTTAGTCCATCTTCTTACGTTTTTGTTCATTTTCTTAGGTTTTCGTCTATTATTTTTATGTTTTCTTCCATTTTTTAACTTTTCGCCTGTTTTTACGTTTCAGTCTATTTTTTAACGTTTTCTTACGTTGTTGTCCTTTTTTTTACGGAAGATAATGTAAGAAAACGTAGAATATTGCACAAAAACGTACAAAACTTACGAAATCATATGAAAACGGACGAAAACATAAAAAATAGATGATAATGTTAAAAAAGGATGAAAATGTAAAAAATTGAGGAAAATGTAAAAAACAGTCGAAAACATAAAAAAACAAACGAAAACGTAAATAAAAGGACGAAAGGTAAAAGCAGACGAAAACGAGAAAAAACAGAAGAAAACATAAAAAAAAAAAGGAAAAAAGGACGAAAAGGTAAAAAATGATGTAAATGTAAAAAAACGGACGAAAACGTTAAAAAAGGAAAAAAACCGTAAAAATCGGGACGGAAACGTAATAAAAGGAAGAAAACGTAAAAAGAAAGACGAAAATGTAAAAAAACGGACGAAACCGTAAAAAACAGAAGAAAAGGTTACTTGAACAGTAAAAACGTAAAAAGTTGACGAAAATGTAAAAAAAATAGATGAAAACATACAAAAATGGACAGAAGCGTAAAAAAATCGGACAAAAAAGTCAAATAACGGACGAAAACGTAAAAAAGCGGATGAAAACGTAAAAAAATGGACAAAAACATAAAAAGTCGGCGAAAACGGACGAAAACGTAAAAATTCAGACGAAAACATAAGACAACGGACGACAACGTAAGGAAATGTATAAAAAAGGATAAAAACGTAAAAAACAGTTGCAGCGGTATTAAAACGGACGTATAAAAAGTGAGAAGAGTAAAATAAGTTTTTCAAATTTGTAGTTAAAATTTAGAGAATGAGAATTTCATATTTTTTGAAAATTGTTGGAAAAAAGTGTAACTAAGCGGATTTTCAATTTTCCCTTTTCATATGAAATTTTTTTGAAAGAATGAAAAAAATTTCACTAACAAAACGGCCCCTTAGTGGTTACATAATGTGTACACTCATAAGTGTTATTGTTCTTTTATAGTGGTACGGAGTAAGTAGCTCAAATTACTAAAGCATTGTTGTTCATTCTTCCTAATTCCTAATGGAAGTGAAGAGTCCATTTTAGTATGATTAGAGTTGCAAGCTTCATGGGGTTAAGCAACTATAGGTCGGGTGAAAGACTCAAGATTGGGAAGTGGTGTTATCTTTTTCTCAAACTTAACGTTTGTTTAAGGTTGATAACAACAAAATCAAGTTCATGTTTATATTTTTGTTATCACTATTTTTGTGGTCTTGTAATTAACTAATTATACGATAGTGATAGACTGACTAATAATTCAAACATGTGATAATCAGGGAATTCATTCGCAAAATGGATTTTCATTACATGGTAAGAATATGTAGATATCTTCATGGGGGTAACTAAACCATGCTAACGAGAATAATACCGTGCGTTGCCCGGGTATAACGATTCAATAATTTAGAAAAAATATATATAAACTTGTTTTCTATATATTTTAGTAAAAAAAGAAAAAGAAAAAGAAAAAGTGCACAATCATTTTTATTTAATGATAGGTATTAAATCTAAAACATATCAAAGTACTTAAAAAAAAAAAGTCTGAAACAACGACACCAATCAATATACAATAAAAGTCCATTGCTTTTTTACTATGTCCATCTACGTTTGCATTTGGATCACAGTTCTCATTTATTAGTCTCCTTGTTTATATCGATATACAATAATAATTAACACAAAAGAAGCATATTTTTTTCCTACTGTTGTGTTTCATTACTACCTGAACATACTAAAAGTCCATTGCTTCATTCTGTATTTTGCTTCCTACTTAAGATTACTACCTAAACATACTAAAAGTCCATTAGTTCAGCTGGATTCTGCTTATTTTTGCCTATTACTTTTATTTAAATAAAATATCATATGGAGGTATTATAAGTGTCCATGTGATATACTGATAGCCATTCTACATATACATGTGATGGTATAAATTAAACATGCATTAATGTGTATCCTTTAAAGTGATATAAAATCCATCAAGATCCTTCTTCAAATGTTTTAGTGTTAGCGTTTTATTTCAATTTTTTAAGTTGCGTCGAGATCCTTCTTCAAATGGTATTGTCATTTGAATCAGATCTTGTCTCATTGGATGTAACACTTCTTCAACAATGTTGAAGCTCAATGGAATATATATATGTTCTCTTTGCCAAAAAAAAAATAAATAAATAAAAAATCCATCGATACTGATATAGCAACCATGCGTATACCGTCGATCGAATTCGTACACAAAAAAGCTAATATAGAGAACAATTAAAAGTTTAAAACTGTCACCTCCATTGTGTACATATATAATAAACATGCATATCCATCATTTCTTCAATTTTTCATGGCATAAACAACAAACAGGTAATACATGACTTTAATTTGCCAAAAAGAGAGTTAAATAAATTGTGACACGGGGAGTAAGCATAATCCTAAACAAATATGCCTATGAACCCAATAATCTTTTTAACATTAAGCATAGTAACAGAGTTGGAAAACAAATCAAATGACCAAAATAACATTTATTCACTAAAAAACCAATACCATGATTAATTCACCATATAAACAAAAGTATGTGACAAAGACATTAGAACATTAAAAAAGCAACTAAATATTGATCAACCGAGAATATCATCTTCCTCGTCACCTTCTTCGTCAATGGAACCTTGAATTTTATTATATTATATATACTAAAAGGCGTTGGGAGAGTGGGACAAAGCATGTAGGTTATGTGGTGATTATTGCCATAATCTTTGTTCCTATTGGTTTGGTTAGTGTAATTAAAGATTATTGTGACACTTTGCACTCCTTCATTGGTTAAGAAAATTTAATGATGCAACCGAATGAACAGTGCAGCCTATTTTAAAGATGAGTATTGCTTTTGGCCATGAACAGTGTGTCGGTGTGTGTTGCCTTCTCCCACTAATCTTCACATATCAAATCTGAAGCTAGAAACTTCTGGTTTACTCTAAACATTATAATTGGTGTTGGGTCATAACACCAAACGCAGAATATCCCAAATCATCACTTTAGGCATGGGTCTGAGGAGGAGCCGGTACTTTTCATAATTCTGTCTATCTTTGTGCTTATTAATTTGTTTGATTATTGATGTTTTATTTTTTTTAAATTGTTTGTTGAACAGTAAAGAATTTGGGTCATCACACACCACCAAGGAGGAGGAGCTCTCATCCTACAATGTAAGAATGCTTCTTATTTTACTACTTGCTTGTAGAAAATTTTGGGTTTTGCTAAATATTAAGCTCTATGGTTTGCTTTGGTTTATGGATTGACAAAATTTTAACCAAACCAAACCGAACTGAAAAACCCATTAATTTGTAGCCATGGGGTGTTTGTTTAAGCTTATATAGCCATAAGCCTGCTAATAAGCTTAAACAAATACTTGCATACAATGAAATTAACTATTGAACCCAAACTGAACTGTTCAATAAACCCGAAAACTGTACAAATGAACACTGCTTAGTTATTGGTATGGATATTTAAATTACTATTGAAGAATAATTTAAAGGGGTATTTGGATATGCTTTATTAAAGATCAAGAATACGGGGTATTTTATTTTTTTACTTCTCCATCTCCTTACTTCAAAATGCCTATTTCTTATGAAACTTTTGGGGTGTTTGTTTTAGCTTTTTAAGGGTCTTATTTAGTCGAAGTAGCCAATTCAAGTGTTTGAGCTTGTATAAGGTGGTTTTCATAAGCCCAAAATCTGTGGCTTATTTGACTCGTTGCGGCTAAACACGGAAACTTGGTTTCTTTTCTTCCACTTGATATTCGACATTGACAAAACATCATCGAAAGTATCATCATCCCTATCGAAAATGTTCTCATCGTTAGAACTTTCAATTTCAATATCATCGTTCCATTTTCGTGTCGCCAAGTTTGCTTCCCTTTTTCTTTTCTTCGATTCGCGAACCACCTCATCAGCGGTATCAAGATTCACCATACATGGCTTCATGCTGATGTTAAAAGATGAAAAAGAATGTTACGCGTTGAAACAAATAAATATATATTTCAAACAAAACGGAAAATGTAGAAAGGAGTGTTACCTCATGATTAGCTTTCTGTACATATAAAGAAGAAAACGTCATGTATTGATAAATAAAATTTGACATGAGATGTTGTAACATAACTTTACCTTGAGTTCTTCGTTGATAGTCTTATGCGGAATGGCAAATTCCTTTTTGGTTGCTATGATAATCAAGACATTGTTTGAGCTTACTGTATGAATGCAAAAATCAAAGGTTAAAGTTATATTGAAAAACTACTTTGATCTACAATAAATACTACTTTGATCTACAATGGATGAAGAAGAGAGCATTCGATTCATACCTCGATTTTGGATGAGGTAAAAGGCTTGTTTTTTTGTTAAGATAGAAGTGCATGTGAACGAATGAATTTTGAAGGTGACTATCATGTCTATTTATAAGGCTTGTGGTTAGCAACTTTTAGGCGCCAAAATCCATATTTTCAAAAGTTGAATGTAAAGAGATGATAACTTACTTTACTACATATACGCATGCAAGAGGAGCTAGAGTCTGTTAGTATGGATAAGTGTTTCAATTTATCATTTTTTACTCAAGTTTGTTATTATATAGATAATTCTTGAATTTCAATGATCAAGATTTAATGTATAGTTGATCTACGGATGAAAATGACTTTTAGGAAGTGAATGACCGTCAGCAATAAATAGATAATTTGTTATATCCAGAGGACATTGACCACTCACCATGCTAAAAAAATTAAAAAAAAAATGTCGCAACTAAACACCACATACGAAATGATGTCTCTTTATGCAACACGCTAGATTATAATTAAATTAGCCTTCAAAAAATAAAACCTTCCTCATGTGAAGAGACTTGATTTTTCACTGAAGGAGAGGCTATTTTTATTGAGGACATTTTTAGTCTCACTTATATATTGCTCTAGTGTTTGCTCATTCACCTATGTGGGACAAAGTCACCACCACATATCACACACAATGTCACTACTCCTCATCACCCTCCAGCGAACTCAACCAAAGCACTCACTGCACATTCATCTCAGCAATCTTACGCGCTCCTTGTATCCAATGAACACCTCACACTCAATTTGCACATGTAACGCCTTTTTTTCTTTTCATAATATTTTACGTTGTAAAGTATAGTTAGATCTTATTGTTTGAAAGAGTAAAAGTTTAATTTTGTGACATTCCATGTAAGTAATTTTGTGGCGATATATAACATTTTATTGTATTTGAATTCAATTGATGTAAAGTGATACTCGTAAAAAAAATAATACATTGTTTAATTTATTTAATAATTAGAGTTAATTACATAATTGGTCCTCAAGGTTTACCGAATATTGCGTATATTGTCCATGTGTTTTTTTTTAACGGGTCATGTCCTCGTGGAATGCAAAAATTACGGGTCATGTCCAATTCACTAACGACGTTTAAATGGTCGTTAAAAAAGGACTAACGTGATATGTTTGCATAACGTGAGGGGCTAAAATTGTATATGTGAAACCCGGTAAACCTTAGAGACCATTTATGTAATTAACTCAAAATTGTATATGTGAAACCCGGTAAACATCGACGATTAGTGTCTAGCTCAATGTAAAGCACCAAACCAGTTGATATGTTGATTTAGCTCAATGTAAACATCGACGATTAGTGTTTATTCTGTTGATTTAGAAATGCATAAATCAAAGATATTAAAGACAAAAGTGTCAATATTAATACTCATATAAAGACAAGATGTCAATAGTAATACTTAAAAAGTATTTTTTTTTATTCGCTACCCAAAAAAGTCTTTTTTGACAAGTATAATATTTTTTTAAAATATTATCCCAACTTTAAGCTTAAGTGTCTAGCTCAATGTAAAGCACCAAACCAGTTGATCTAGGATACCTTTTCTCTCAAGTTTAAAAAAAAAAAAAAAAAAAAAAAAAAAAAAAAAAAAAAAAAAAAAAAAAAGAGACAAATTCTTGTTTTTTGGGTGAAGGGATTATACCCGATGAATATATTAAAATTAAATTATGTTTGGTACAAAAAGGATAGTAATGAGCCACCCAAACCAAAAACACTATGTTTTGAACAACCTCAAAACATAACAGCCAAACAACTAAGAATCGACAAAAATGCTAAGCTAGAGATACACAATGAAACACGTATAGCCTCTAAGACAAACAAACTAGCCTATGTCGACATGCACATTTACAATCTTCCAAGTTCTCTTCATCTTATCCACACAAAAGCTCTTCTTGAAATGAATAGAAGCCAATTTGAGCCGGACCATGTCAAGAATAACTCGAGCAACAGCATCAGGATTCCTAGTACCCTTCCCATGGATTCGATTATTGCGTTCATGCGACACAAAGTATGAAGAAACTGCCACAATTAACCGACCAACTATTGTTGTAACCTTATTTTGTTTAGAGATAGGGAGAAGCGAAGAAACAGTGTCACACCATTTCGGAGAAATACAAGTAATGCTAGCCTCGTCCATCACTAAGTTCCATACTTGCAACGAAAACAGGCACTCAAAGAAGATGTGGTCATGCGAGTCGGGTTGGGTTTTGCATAATGAGCAACGAAGAGCAACTAAGACAAATTCTTGTCATTCATAAAACTGTAACAAAAATGAGTTTTGTTCTTATTTAAAATTCAAATTTTAGTACATTAGAAATTTATTTACACATTGGGATATTTTTGTTGAATTAAAAATAAAATAATGCATATTCATCGTTGGAATATTTGTGTTTATACTCTACTATATTTCATTTTACAGTAGCATTTTTTATTTAATATATGTTTTTAAGATGATAGATAATTCTTATTTTGTTGTTATATATTTGGACGCCATAACTATTTTTCGAATAACATTGGTCGCTATTAAATTAAAACAAAAGTGAACTCTAATATTCTTCAATTAAATGAAAAAGGTGCCTTCGAAGACTATGCATGTAATCTCGCCAAAACTTCATAGACAATTTTCAATTCTTTAACTTATTGTTAGAAAAGTGGTTGATGGTGTTATGATAATATCATTTAAGTTGTTTTATGTTCACTTCCCAAATAAAGTTTAGAATAATTCTTAAGATATAGCTATATCAGTTTGATTTTGATAGAAAAACAGGTAATTTATTTGAAGTAACAGTATGGGGCGCTTCTTTTTTATCTTCGTTTCTTATCATACTTGAAATGATATTAGCTCAACCTAGTATGCATTAATATCTAATAACTCGTGTGTCCAATAAAAAATAAATAAAAATATTGTAGTTCGTATCCACAGAAGGAAAAAAAATTATGGGAATAGGTAAAATCTTCTAGTTGTTATCCTAGTAAGTAAAACAAACAAACCACCAACTCACATATATAAGTGATATGCGAGCTCATGTATTTCTTTGTACATTGCTTTCATATCATCTTAATTATCTATTATATTAGAGTTTGTTTATCCATCTATGTGGGATAAGGTCACAAAACCAAAACTTTTCTCCTTCTTCAAGCTTTTGTTTACTACCTTACACCCTCGCCTATACACACACAAACATCTCATTTCCCCCACAAGGCCATAATGTCGTTGTTTGATTTTACTCTTACCTATATGTACTCTCGTTACATTCCAACAAACTCGATCACCGGTCATATTTCATTATAAATACTAACAAGACCAACCATGAATCGTGACATATATACCCGGTCATATGAAGAACAAGCCAAAGATTCGAATAAGGTGATGATAACAACATACATAAATGATTAGTGGTACTTTCCCTCGTGAGTTAGTTAATTTAAGAAAATGTATGTACGGTCACAACAGTCTTTGCAATGGCAAAATTCGTTCAAGACAAATAGAAACATTACATCGGTGTGGTATCATATATAGGAATTGTGGTTCCTCTTACGAGATTTCAATGTTGAAGAAGTGGAAGATTCATGATCAGCATGCGCTTTAATTCTAATGACTAAAAACACCAGGTGGCCGAGCCGTGACGCGGCTAGGAACTAAACTAGAAACTAAACCCCAGGTGCCCGAGCTGTGGGAGGCCAGCAGAGAGTCGATTGCTTGCAAGCAAGGTTGTGGATGCTGGAGGAAGTTTTGAGATATGATCAATGGCTCATGTTTTGCGAGTATGTTACTAAGTTTTTACATTTAGTAGTTACGACTCTTTAGATAGTGTAACTAGGTGCATTTGGTACGGTTTAAAATCAACTACAATTGGCTAAGCTACTATAGGTTCGGTGAAGACCGAAGATCATCGGGATCTTTTTCATCATTTGACTATTTAATGTATGTTTGTCGTGGATAACAACAAAATCAAGTTTGTTAAGTCGCAACTAACCACCACATACGAAAATGATGTCTTCTTATTCAGTAGTATAATATAATATGTATTTTGTACGAAAATGCAGTAAACAAAAAGAAAAAGTTGTTCGAAAAATCGAACACGCTGTTCCTCTTCACTCTTCTCGCCATCCTCCACCGAGGCACCGAATCGCCACCGCCAACTCCTCACATTCATTTCAACCTTCCTGCGCTCTCCCTTATCCAAGAAAACTCACACACGACATGTGTGTAACGATTTTTTTCTATGAAATTGCTACCACATACAACTAAATTTTATTTATTGAAACAAAAAAGTGTTATTTTGTGACCAAGCATATGACATTCCATGTAACATTAAAATACGTGGCCACATGTCAAACTACCATTTTATTTGTATTTGTGTCTTTTAGATTACTTTCATCATTCATTTGCCACGTAATACGTCATAACCGGATATCAAGAGATTCAATATGAATCGTATGAACATGTTATGTTTTTCAATTCATTAAGCTATATTGGAACTACATAAACAAAAAAACAATAAGTTCAACTACGGAATAAATGAAAAAAATAAATAAATAAATAAAACTTAACTCAAATTAAAATTAAAATTCAATATTACAACGTTGGAGAGATTAATTATTAAGACTTTCCAACATATCAAATTATGTCTAACACATCCATAATCCAAAATTTAAAATGCTCAAGTCTTTGTTCGTTTATCTATGTGGGATAAAGTCACAAAATGAGAACTCGTGTCGTTCTTCAACCTTTTGATTCAAGTGACTTGAGCACCTCATCTCACCACATTGTCATTGCTCCGCTTCACTCTCCACATCATCCTTCACCGAGTCATTACCAAGCCAACTCAACCCAAACACGCATTCCTCACGTTCGTCTCGCCATAATGTCAACGTTATCTCATATTAGATAGTTATCCGGTATATTAAATCTATTTTATGAAATTAAGGTAGATTTATTTTGTGATCAGACAAATCTAACTGACATTCCATGTATCCCATAATTTATTTATGTAAGTGATACTCGTAGAAAAAAGTTATGCATATATTAGTAGCAAGTAACACATTTTAGTTAATAGATTTTTTTTTTCTTTTTTGGCAAAATAAATTAACTACCACAGCTTATTATATAAAGGGATTCGTGGGTGTGGCTACCTGCATATAAAAATATCCCAAACTAATTAAATGGAAACCAAAAAAAGACGTCTTAGAACAAGGAAAAAGACAAAGTGAGTTTTTTATTTGTTCATATGAAATGCATAAACTATTAAGCTTAAGTTTAGCCAATATGCTAAATCAAAATTACATAAACGAAAAAAAGTTGAATAAACCAAAGAAGCTGAACGTTAAAACTGAGACTACAAAATAAATAACAACCTAAACGTTGAATGCTTAAGTCTTTTCCTGGAAAAAAGAAAAAGAAAAAGAACGCTTAAGTCTTTTCCCGGAAAAAGAAGTTCGGAGCATTTATCGAATAGCTTATACCAGATGAATTTACCGAGTAAATTATTCGATAAAGTTTCCAAAGGTTCTTGTTTAATACTTACATAGTGTTACTTATATACTGATTTAGTTTGTTCAACAATCCTTGTGGAATAAAGTCGTAGTACCAAAACTTTATTCCTTCCTCAAACTTTTGTTTCAATTGACATAACCATCACATCTCTATCCTCCCCAGCCTCACCTGCATCACACAAACACATGATTTCACCAACAATATCATTATTCCTTCACTATACTACATTTCCAAGTTGTCAATCAATCGTCAACATCCTACCAAACACCATTGGTATGCTCACTCAGCTTCACATACTCTCAACACATTCCAGCAAACTCACTCATCACATTCCTTTGAACACATTAACAAATGGTATAACTTGGATGTTGTTGGAATTATTATCGGGGGTTATGTTTACCACCCACTTCCAAATCCATGGATCCTCATCAGCATATATATATCCATCAGGTTCTTAACGAAACTACTTCCCTTCCCTCTCTGAAATGAGTCAATTCAGACTCAATCTTCTCCAAACGACGCCTCAGCATCTCAACTTCCGCCTACAAGTTTAGCCCACAAACTGTCCTTTTTTTTTTTTTTTTACCAATAATTGTTTATGAGCTTCATTCTTCTCTTTCTCACTTATTAAATTATTCTAAATGAATTGATTCATATTTGCAATCCTTCATCCCATACTCCAATGTTGATATGAGGTCCACGCACATTGCATTTGGCTTTGGCACCATACTCCAATGTTGGTATGGTCATGCGCATTTCTGTGGGATCTGGGCTCGCGCACAAACTCATAAGGATCTTTCAATTTTCATCTTCAAATGAACCCTATTGTCAACATATAGACATATACATATTTTAGCCACACCAAATCTATCACCATAGGATGTTATGTTAACAGTCATCATAGAGAGATGAAAGAATCTGCAACAGGCCTTTCAAAAGCAGTAGAAATAATAAGGAAATTTACATGCATTTTTGCTTCAGATCCAATTTGACCAGTTTATTCTATATTTTCAGACCCAACAATGTCGAAAACCATTAGGCGTCCACCTACAGTTGAAACATCAAGATTAATGTGCATAACCAAAGTTTTATAAGCAAGTAAAATAGCAAGAGGTTTATATGTTCATAACATGCACTTTTTCCATAGTGATTTCAAAGAAATTAAATTAAAATGATCGTTTTTATAGAAATACATATATTCTTATACAATAAGCTAGATCCGCATTAAGTTACAGAAAAGCAGTATAATCAACCATAGATGTTTATAACGCATAAAGTAAATAAAAATGTAAAACTAATAATAATAATAATGGTAAAAAAGAAACATTCAGGAAAGGCTGTTTCTAAGTATATACATGTATTTGACAAGACAGTTTCTAATAATCTATACTACTATATAATGCATTTAAAAGTCAAACCTCATTCCAAGCCTAACTCCTAACCAAAAATTAAGATAAGGAGCTCTAATCATTAGATGACGTGTGTCAATTGTTAACAAACTCCAAGCCTAACTTCTAACCACTAAAAAGTAAGATAAGGAGCTCCAATTATAAAGTGACATGTGTCACTTCTCAATTAAAAATTCATCTTTATTTTCAAATTGAAATATCTTTTTATCTATTTATTTTTTTTATAATCTAATTTCTATCATATTTTCTAAAATTTTATGCTCTTTAATTCAACATCCATTTTGATATATTTTTATGAGTTTTTTAGTTTTTATATTTTTAGTGGGTTTATTTTATTTTAATTCAAATTTTTACAACTTTAACCTTTATTTCAATCAATACGATCTTGATTCGTCAAATATATTTTTGGGGGAGTGTTTGACATGTAAGAGCTTGCGAGAGTATTTTTATATGCGGGAATAATGATGTAACGGGAAAGCTACGGGTAACCTAAACAAACACATACAAGTAACACATATACATTCGAAGTGTTGTGAAACGAATTCACTAAACAGGTAAGCAAACACATATAACTATACTTATCGCCGCCGCTGTGCGCGGGTATCCGATTAGTAATGGTAAAACTGATCATGGTAATAATTAGATATCTTCATGGGGTAACTAAACCATGCTAATTTGTTATATTTCGAGAGGAGATTTGGCCACTTGGGCTGCTGACCGACCCTTTTCATTCGGCTATGCTAAAAATAAATAAAAAATAAGTCAGCAACTAAACATTACATACGGAATAATGTCTCTTTATTCAAGACCCTAGATTTATACGTAGTAATCAAATAAGCTTTCAAAAAATGGAACTTGCCCCAAGTGAAGAAATTTGATTATTCACTAAAGCTAGCTTCACATTGTTGATACATTCTTACTCTCAGTTATATATTACCTATTGTTTACTCATTCACCGATGTGGGAGAAAGTCACCACCACATATCACACACAATGTCACTACTCCTCATCACCCTCCAACGAACTCAACCGATTCATTTCAGCACTCTTATGCGCTCTGTATTCAATGAACACCTCACACTCAATTTGCACCTTTTTTTTTTCCATAATAATGTACGTTATAAAGTATAGTTAGATCTTATTGTTTGAAAAAGGAAAAGTTTTATTTTGTGACATTCCATGTAAGTAATTTCATGAAGATATATACTATTTTATTGTATTTGAATTCCATTCCTGTAAAGTGATACTCGTAAAAAAAATACATTGTTTACTTAATAATTAGTAGTAGAGTACTTAGATTTGAAGACTCAGTTAATTAATAAATCACATATTTCTTAACAAAACCTTAGTCGTTTTCATGCAAAAATTAGCTTATAAATAGAGATATAGATACTTTAGTTAACCGTTAAATGAAAAAGATTTGTTTGGATTTATAAACCTCTTATATTACATGGCGACAAAATTTGGATTTATAACCGATATGAGGATTATAAAGAGGTTTATAGTAAAGACATTTAAACATGCTCATATAGAATTACGTTAATCACATTAATAATAGCCTTACTTATAAATTGTTTAAGGGTTTGTTCTTTCAACGATGTGGAACAAAGTTACGAAACCAAAACTCATTTTATTCTTCAAGCTTCTGTTTCATGTGGCTTAATCACCACATCTCCACCCTTCATATCCTCTTCTATACACACACAAACACCTCATCTCAACACCACCTCACTTTCCTCATCATCCTCCACCGACTCACAACCGAGCCAACCCACTCCAACAACCCATTCCCGCACTCTCCACGCATCAAATGGAATGTACACCTAGCACACAATATTTCCTTTCACAGTGATGTTTGTTATTTTCGTATGTTTGTAAGATGACAAAGAATACTTATTTTACTGTTATATTTTTACATCATAACTAATTTTCGAAAAACACTGGTTGCAAATAAATTAAAAACGAAAATGAACTCTAATGTTCTAAAAATAAATGAGAAAGACGCCTTCGAAGACTGTGTGATGAGGTTCGTTTGAAGCTCTCTACATTACGATTCAAGAGGTCTTCAAGTAGATGACAAATAAATGACTTTAGAGATGGTTCGTTTGAAGCTCTCTACATTACGGTTCAAGAAGTCTTCAAGGGTGATGAGGATGTTAGATGCTTGGCATTTACCTCATAATGAGACGTAAGTTAATGTTGGTCACTTGGCCATTTAGTTTATTGTCATTTCTTTCGGCCAAGTGATTTTCATTTGTTTTTGTTTAGGGGTTGTTGTTTCGATCATGTTTGAAACGTTTTTGGTTTGTGTGTTTCCCAATTGGTTAAGGGTGGCTCATCACCACTCTCTCATATAATTAACATTTATTTCATTTATTTTCATCGGGTATTAAAACCCTTTACCCCCCAAAAAAAAAAAAAAAAAAAAAGATTGTGTGTAATCCCGCCGAAACTACAGAGACAGTTTTCAATTCTGTAACTTATTGTTATAAAAGTGGTCAATGGTGTGATGAAAATGTTAGATAATCCATTTAAGCTATGTTTATGTTCCCTTTCCAAATAAAGTTTAGAATAATTCTAAAAATATAGATATTTAAGTTTGATTTTAATAAATAAAACAGGTAACTTATTTGAAATAACAAGAAGGGGCGATACCTTTTGTCTTGTGCGTCTTTTCATGCCCGAAATAATATTAGCTCACGAACCTAGTTTGCATCATCTACTAACTCATATTCCACAAAAAATAGGTAAAAATACCCTAATTTAACAATTGTATCGAAAAAAAGTTAAAAATCTTCTAGTTGCTTGTCCCACAAAGTAAAACAAATAAGCCTCAAACTCACGTATTAAACTAATACGCAAGTTAAAACGCTTTTTTTACTTATTATTCTATCATCTTAGTTATATATTGCATAAGGGTTTGTTTATCCATTTATATGGGACAAAGTCACAAAATCAAAACTCTTCTCCTTCTTCAAGCTTTTGTTTACCACCATGTACATTTCCACACTCACACCCTCGTTTATACACACACAAACACCTCATTTCACCCACAAGGCCATAATGTCGTCGTTGTTTGATTTCACCCTCGATTATATGTACTCTCGTTACATTCCAACAAACTCGATCACCAATCTCATTTTTTCATAAATACTAACAATAGCAACCATGAATCGTGACATATATAGCTGGTTATATGAAGAACAAGCCAAGTATTCGAATAAGGTGATGATATCAACATATATAAATGATTAGTGGTACTTCCCCTCGTAAGTTAGTTTAAGAAAATGCACGGCCACAAGAGTCTTTGCAATGACTAAGTCCGTTCGACGCAAAGAGAAACACTACATCTGTGTGGTATCATTACAGAATCGATTTCAACGTTAAAGAAATGGTAGATTCATGATTAGCATGCGCTCTAATTCTAACGACTAAATACACCAGGTGGCCGAGCCGTGACACGTACTGCTAGGAATGCCATGGCGCGGGAGTTCAAAAATCCTACTAAGAAACTTTCCGCATGGGATCGATGTCTATTTTGCTGCGAAGTGGGAGGCTAACAGGGATTCGATTGCCTGCAAGCAAAGTTTTTACATTTACGACTCTTTAGCTAGATAGTATTAGTACGGTGTGCCATAGAGCTAGCTTTTGTTTTTGGTTCGTTTTATGTAGTATAATAGTAGGTCTATGCATTCAAAACATAACGCCTCTTTCAAACTAGATGTATAGCATGATCAATTGACTATTTAATGCACGTTTAAAAGATGTTATTGACTTGTCATGAGCTTTGTATTGTGTAATTAAACACTCATCTGTTTTTGTGTTCTTTTTCATCAATTGACTATTTAATGTACGTTTAACGTCGATAACAACAAAATCAAGTTGATGTGTGTAACGATTTTTTTCTATGACATTGCTACCACATACAACTAAATTTTGTACCTGTCTTCTAGATTACATTCATCATTCATTTGCCACGTAATACGTCATTACTAGTTATATCTAAGAGATTAAATATGAATCGTATGAAAATGTTATGTTTTTCAATTCATTAAGCTATATTGTAACTAAATAAACAGATACAATAAGTTCAACTACGGTATAAATGAAAAAAAAAAAAAAAAAAAAAAAAAAAAAAAATTAAGCAAATTAAAATAAAAATTCAACATGACAACGTAGGAGAGATTAATAATAATGAGTTTCCAACATACTCATAAAAATTGAGTTTAACACATCCAAAATCAAAATTATAATATGCTCAATTATTCGTTCATCTATGTCCTATAAATTCACAAAACCAGAACTGATGTGGTTATTCAACCTTTTGTTTCATGTGATTTGAACACCTCATCTCACCACAATTTTATTGCTCCACTTCACTCTTATCATCTTCCTTCACCAAGTCATTAGCGAGCCAACTCAGCCCAAACACGCACTCCTCACATTCATCTCACAATAATGTCATTGATATCTCGTATTAGATTATTATCTGGTATAAATTAAATTAAATCTCTTTTATGAAATTATGGTATATTTATTTTGTGATTGAACATATGTAAATGACATTCCATGTAACACAGAATTATGTGGCAACATGTCAAATTGAAATTAACATTTTATTTGTAAATTAATATCTAATCATGTAAGTGATGCTCGTACAAGAAAATTATGCATATATTAGTAGCAGGTTGGGATAATTCCATATTTACCCAACCTGAAAATTAAAATACCATATTTCCTCAAAACACAAGTTTTTAGTGCATAAATACAATGCTTTTAAAGCATATGTTGGGGAAATATGGAATTATGATGTTTACGTTGGGAAAATATGGAATTGCCCCCAGGTTACTTGGATATTATGATTAGGTTGATTAAAAAATCGTATGTTGGTTAATAAATACCTTAAAGTTTGATACTATTTGTTAAACCATAAAAACAAAATAGATTCGATGACATTCTTGTTTGAAACCAGGTAACACATTTCACTTTACAGTTTTAACTTTGGCCAAAAAATCAGCTAACCAAGCTTACTATATAATGGGATTCGTTGTGGCTCGCATATAAACAGAGGCGGATCTATGTGTTACGAAGCGGTGCCAGGGAACCACCGTATTTAATTATAGGGGTTGATTTTTTTTCTTTCTATTTTGTATTATAGAAATTATGTACTTGAGCTATCACTAAATAATACTATTGTACTATTGTTTGTTTAGGTGACATTGAAAGCGGTAAAGGGATGAATCAATAATATGGTGTAAAAAGGCCATGTGACACTAGATGGGGCTCTCATTATGGTTCACTATTAAATATCAAGAAAATATATTCTTCAATCTGTGAAGTACTTCAAGACCTTGGCTTCGGTAGTAGTGATCAAGACAATAGAGCCGAAGCACTTCGTGTCTTAAGAAAAATCAAAACATTTGATTTTGTGTTTTGTTTACACTTGATGGTTGACATCTTAGGGGAAACAGATAGTTTAAATAAAATACTACAAAAGAAAGACCAATAAATTGTTAATGCAGTGCATCAAGTGAGGACTTCTAAAGAAAGATTACAAGACATGAGGAATGGAGGATGGGAAGCTCTTATACAAAAGGTTACTTTGTTTTCTGAAAAATATGATTGTGAACTTATTGATATGAATGGTGCATATTTTGATGGAATAAGTCGTCGCATTGGTTCAAAGGTTAGCAATTTCCACTATAATATAGTTGATGTATTTGTTTGACTAGTTTACACTTAACAGATTAACGACTAACAATATGATTTTGACTATTTTTTTAGGTTAACAACTTGCACCATTACCAAGTTGATGTACTTTACTCGGTTATTGATATGAAACTTCAAGAGCTCAATCATCGTTTTAACGAAGTGAACACGAGACTACTTATTTGTATGTCTTCTTTGTGCCCAAGTAAGTCCTTTGAAGCATTTAAAGTCGATGATCTAATAGAATTGGCTACTTTTTATCCGGAAGAGTTTCCAACACCTTATGATTCACTTCAATTAGAACTTAGACGTTATATTGTGGATGTAAGTGGAGATAAAGAGTTTGCTACCTTGAAAGATATTAAAGATCTATGCAAGAAGATGGTTGAAACAAAGAAAAATGAAATATACCCAAATGTATATCTTCTCATCAAATTAGTATTGATTTTACCGGTTGCAACTTCTACCGTGGAACGTGCGTTTTCGGCAATGAAGCTCATTAAGCGTGATCTAAGCAATAAAATGGGGGGTGACTTTATGCATGATTGTTTAGTCTCATATGTTGAAAAGGATATATTAGAAGGCATTAGTAATTATACAATCATTGCTCGTTTTCAAGTTATGAAACCTAGAAAGACGCAAGTGAAAGTGAAATTGTAAACGCATTAACTATTATGTTACAATTCTATGTTTAATCTTTTTTCTTATTATTGCATCTTGTAACACTTGACAAGATCCGACCCAAAAATTGATCGGTTGGTTGGTTGACCTATTGAATTTTTCAACTTGACCAAATCAAGGAACCACCTTAGATTTCCGGCTAGATCCGCCACTGCATATAAAAATATAAAACATTGCTAAAGACGTCTTAGAACACGTAAAATGAAAAAGTAAGTTGTTTATCATGCATAAATTCTTAAGCTTAAACGTACATTACATATACACATTTCGAGAAATATCACAAGTGAGTTAAGGAAATGTAACGCCACAACGACATTCTTTACAATGACTATATTTGTCATAGGAAAATAGAAACAGTACTACACGAGTCGTATATGTGGATTGTGGTTCCTCTGATGAGATTTTCAATGTTCATCACTAGGTATCTATGCATTTAAATTTTAAGACCTCTTTCAAACTCATTTGTTTTTATGTTCTCTTCTAGTGGTTAATTATGAGACTAACTTTGAACTCAAATACTTACAGGCTTAGATATCTAGAGTGTCCACTTCAATTATTATTATGGGAAAAAGATCGACTTTAGCTTCATTGGAGTTATGGTGCAACATATTCTCATAAGTCATCGGTTAAAGTGTGGCTACTCGAGTAAAATTTTCTGGCTCCACCTCTAGTTTACATTTGGGGAAGACAAAAGATATTTAACGCATGGATAACGTCGATAACAACAAAATCAGGTTCACGGTTGTTCAAAGAATCTCTCCGAATTTAGTGACAAGTAAAAAACCAATACGTTTTTCATTCAATAAGCTAGATTAGAGTCACATAAAAATTACTCCCCCCGTCTCGAAATTATTATCAGGAGACAAAAATTACAAAGTTTAATAAAACTAAGACTAGTATATCTCTCAATCACTCAAATATAATATTCCTTCTCTAAATTCTCTTTTTCTTACTTAAAAAAATGTAGACTATGATTTAAAAAAAAAATGTAGACTATGATTTTGAAACAAAGAGAGTATTAAAGTTTGCACACAATAGATTTATAGTAAAGAATATATGGTACCATGCACAACCTAGCTTCACTTTATCCATTTATAGTCTTAGTTATAAATTGCTTTAGTATTTGCTCATCGGCGGATGTGGGATAGAGTAACAAAACCAACAAGAGAAAAGTTCAATGTAAATTTAAAATTTATTAAAGACTCAATAAACCAATTATAGTCATTCATTTTTTTATCAAATTAAAAAAAAAACTTACTTTCATCTCTTTTTTTGAAATTAAATATCTCACAAATCGGCATTCGTTACGCAAAATGAATCATATCATCGCGACGAGAATTAAATTATCTATAGGGGGCACTTTTATATAAATTATCATATCATCGTTACGCAAAACAAACCTTCGTTTCAAAGATACGCATAAGAATCTCCATCACTATGGTAAACAAATATGGGGACATTGGGTCTCCTTGACGTAACCCACGTTTCCCTTTGAAGTACCCATGCAACTCACCATTCACATTGATAGAGAATAACGTACTAGAAACGCACGCCATAATCCACTTATTCATTCTATCAAGAAACCCGAATCCATGAAAAATTTTCTTCAAAAACGTCCAACTAACTGTGTCATACGCTTTTTGGATATCAATTTTAAAAGCACATCTCGGCAGGCCTCTATTCAAGTGGTAATTGTGCATTAACTCTTGAGTTAGAAGAATGTTATCCGAGATACTACGACCCGGAATAAACGCCGACTCATTATTATTAACAATGTCATCTAGGCCATCTTTGATTCGATTCGTAATGATTTTGCTCATGCATTTGTAAATGGCATTGCAACACGAGATTGGACGATAATCGGTAACTCGAGAAGCAGAAGATACCTTAGGCAGCAAGGCTAAGATTGCATGGTTAATTTCTTATAGAATACACCCATTAGAGAAGAAATCTCGAACAGCATTGCAAACGTCATTTCCCACGACCTCCCAAGCCTTTTTGAAGAAAACCGAAGTAAAACCATATGGGTCGGGGCTCTATCATTACCTATAGAAAACATAGCATCTTTAATTTCGTTATTAGAGACCTTACGTATCATATGACAAGGTCTTTCAGCACTTAACTTTTACGAAAATAGCCCATGCACATTGAGAGGCGTAACAATGCTCTCAACACCAAGGAATTCCATATAATGATCAACAAATACTTTAGGAAAATTACTTCCTTCATAGATGATATTATCGTGGCCCATGACACAATCAATTCAACTTCTACTTACTTTAGCCTTAACAGATCGGTGGAAATAGGATGTATTAGAATCCCCCTCACGAAGCCAATCTATCTTTGCTCTTTGTTGCAAAAACCACTCTTCATATAGCGCAGCTTGTGTATAGGCAGTAAGGTAAGACGCTTCTTCATCACGAAGGGCTGTTGAAGACGGGTTTCTATCTAGCTCTTTTTAAACCTCGTCAAGTTCATAACGAAGTCTAACTAAACGATCATGAATATATCCTTGATCACTTAGGAGTTTTCAAAGAGGCTTTTTCAAGTAGCGCATTTTCTTGACAAGCTTAAACATATTATGACCTTGAACATTCAAACAGCAATTTTCCACAACCAAAAGTTCATAAAAGCAGGTTTATAAACAAGAAAGTTGCATAATTTAAATTGTTTAGGTTTGTCTTTGGTCACCTTCCTGATTTTCAATAATGCCGGGGAATGATCGGATATACGATATGGTTGAAAGATAGCATAAGACCCTGGATACTCTGTTGTGAAGCTCGTGTTGCACATTACGCGATCAATCTTTTTTAAAATTCCAACTTCCGCGTTTGGTTTTTGATTCCAAGTCAAATGCAGACCGATACTATTAACATCGTTTACCTCGATGTTATTCAAGATTGATATTGTATAAACACACAAATAACCAAAATAACTCTTTGATTATTAATAGGAAAATAGCTCAAAACCTATTACATGTTTATACACTACTTTGTATGTGTTTGATGATATCTAACCTCTTGCTAAACACCCCTATTTATACCCATAACAAACCCACTACACTAAGTCTTGATAATGGGTCCCACATGGATTATGATGACATAGTTGATGATGATTGTGATTCTAGAAGACTTAGAATTCCAACAATCACCCCCGAATCTCTAAGTCCTTCTAGAGATGTCTTTGATTCCGATCAAGCTCCGCATTTCCTTGAACTTGATTCGTGCCAATGGTTTTGTGAGAATGTCCGCCTTCTGTTTCTCACCGGGAATATACTCCACCTCCACCTGTTCTTTTTCAACACAATTGCGAATGAAATGAAACCTCGTGTGAATGTGTTTACTCCTTCCGTGAAAAACGGGATTCTTTGTTAGTTCGATAGCAGACTTGTTATCAACCCTAAGAACCACCTTCTCTTGCGTCTTGTTCATAATTTCTCCAAGCAAATCCTGAAGCCATATTGCTTGACAAGCAGCCGCGGTAGCTGCCATGAACTCTGCCTCGCAAGATGATAAAGCAACGGTATCTTGCTTTTGCGAACACCAGGTTATCGGAGATAACCCATAGTAGAAAATGTGACCAGTTGTGCTTCTTCCATCAT
The DNA here is from genome assembly GCA_019973895.1 of Chrysanthemum seticuspe. Classification (NCBI taxonomy): domain Eukaryota; kingdom Viridiplantae; phylum Streptophyta; class Magnoliopsida; order Asterales; family Asteraceae; genus Chrysanthemum; species Chrysanthemum seticuspe. The sequence goes on from BPTQ01000005.1 coordinate 17,055,796, forward strand.
CCGGATCAACATTGTGACTACTATCACTAAAACCAATGATTCTGTTTTGACCCATCCTCTCGTACTTAATTCCGTATCCCGTTGTTCCCCGTAAGTACCGTAGAATGCGTTTAATTGCACGACCATGTGATTCTCTTGGACTTTGCATGTATCGGCTAATAACTCCAACCGAGTATGCCATATCGGGTCTTGTTTGCAAGAGATATCTAAGGCATCCAACCACCTTTCGATATTGTGTAGGATCGATTTCGGGTTCATCTTCGGCTTTTGACAATTTGGTTCCCGTGTCCATGGGAATGTGAGTTGGATTGCAATCTTGTAAACCAGCTTCCTTCAGAATGCGTCGAGCATAGGCTTCTTGGTTTATCGTAATCCCCGATTCTTCTTGCTTGACTTCAATGCCCAGGTAGTAAGTCAATCTTCCAAGATCCGACATCTCAAAGTTCTTGGACATCTCGAATTTGAACCTTTTGATCATGTTCAAATTTGTACCTGTAACAAATAAATCATCAACATAAATTGCTAAAATTAGCAAGTTAGTTCCTTCTCGCTTCCGGTACACCGATGGTTCTTTCAAGCACTTGTGAAATTTCAACCTCTTCAAAATTCCATCAAGCTTCGTGTTCCATGCTCGAGGTGCTTGTCTTAGACCATAAAGTGCTTTGTTAAGGCGATACACTTTATGCTCGTTGCCCTTCCTTATATAGCCTTCCGGTTGTGACACATAAACGGTTTCCTTCAACTCTCCGTGTAAGAAAGCCGTTTTGACATCTAAGTGGTGAAGCTCCCACCCATTTGTAGCGGCTAAGGCAATGAGAAACCGGATGGTTTCGATTCGAGCTACCGGTGCAAATACCTCTTGAAAATCAATACCAGGTTGTTGCACGTACCCTTTAGCAACCAACCTTGCCTTGTATTTGATGATGGTGCCGTCTGCATTTTTCTTCAGTTTGAACACCCATTTGAGTCCAATCACCTTCACCCCCATAGGCTTGTTCACAAGAATCCAAGTGTTATTCTTGTTGATCGAATTGATCTCTGCATTCATAGCTTTGACCCACTCTGGTTCTTTCTTCGCCTCTTCAACCGATACTGGTTCGTCATTGGTTATTAGGAGAAGTTCATCAAGATTATTAAGGTTAAGCACAAAATCTTGCAGTCGACTTGGAAGTCTCTTTGTTCTCGTGGGCCTTCGGTTCTGGACATTGTTCACGTTATTGTTGACCGGACTTGGTTGCTCGTTGTCTTGAACCTGCACTCCGTCTTCAATCTCGTGATCCGATTCAATTGGTTCAGTTTGATCATTGCTTACATCATCTCCTTGGTTTATAGCCTTATCTTCTGGATAATCCCATGGAACTATGAATGATCCCGGTTCTTCATTGTTGGTACCTGCTTCTTTGTCCCAATCCCACCATTTGGTCTCGTTAAAAATAACGTCTCGACTTACAATTATTTTTTGCGTAGCCGGGTTAAAAAGCCGATAAGCTTTCGTACCCGGTTCGGAACCAAGATGCACTAGTGGTCTTGATCTTGCATCCAACTTCTTGAGATTCACCGGTTCAACTTTCACATATGCTAGACACCCAAAGATACGAACGTTCTCCAAATTCGGTTTTCTTTTATACAACTTCTCGTACGGAGTTGTATCGCCAAGGACTCTTGTGTAAACGCGGTTGATCAAATTTGTAGAGTGTCTTACAGCTTCTCCCCACAGATAATTTGGAACATGCATCGCCTTCATGATACTTCGTGTCATGTCCATGAGTGTTCGGTTTCTTCGTTCCACAATTCCATTTTGTTGTGGTGTATATGGGGCGGTAAGATGTCGTTTGATTCCATTTATATCACAAAAGGAATTAAACTCGAGCGAAGTAAACTCTCCTCCTCGATCACTTCGAAACACCTTCAAAGACTTTCCGAGCTCATTCTCCGCCAAAGCTTTGAATTTCTTGAAGTGTAAAAACGCCTCACTTTTCTCCTTCAAAAGAAAAGTCCACATATATCGTGAAAAATCATCAATTAGTGTGAAAATGTACCGATTTTGACCTTTCGTTGACGGTGTGATCGGACCGCATAAATCACCGTGAACGAGCTCCAATGGTCGTGTTGCTTTGTACATCGTCATCAATGGAAATGACTTTCTTGTTTGCTTGCCCACCAAACAAGATTCACACAATTGATTCTCACTGTTAAAATGAGGTAACCCTTTGACTAGACCTTTTTTTCGACATCTTTTTCATTGACTCGAAATTGATGTGCCCAAGTCTTGCATGCCAGCGCCACGTGTCTTCACCTAGTCTTGAATGAAGGCAAATAGGTACTCCAATTGTTAAGTTTATTTTATAAAGGCGGTTTGGAGTTCTTTGTACCTTCATTAATAAGCAGTTGTCGGCATCATGCATCGTCAAATAGTCATCTTTCATCCGAATATCACACCCGGCTTCAGTTGCTTGTCCGAGACTGAAAATATTATTTTTCAAATCCGGTATGAAATAAATCTCCGTCATCAATCGTTGTTGTCCCGATTTTCCTTGGAAAAGAATAGACCCTTTCCCTTTAATTTCGACACACGAATTATCACCGAATTTCACCTTTCCGGTTATTCCTTCGTCGAGTTCGGAGAAAAACGATCGATTTCCCGTCATGTGATTACTTGCCCCGTTGTCCAAATACCACACATCTTTGTCTTGTGCGTTGTATCGAGACGGTATCACATTCTTTTCATTTAAAAATACTGTCTCGTGTAAAAATACAGTTTCATCAGTATCTTCTTGCTCCGTAAAATTGCTTTCTTGGAATTTTTGGAGTCGGTCCGGACATTTAGACGCGTAATGACCTGATTTATCACATCTGTAACAAATAATTTTCGACAGATCTTTTTTTCTGGTTTCGGTTTGAGTCGGAATTAAAATTGGACTGTTTGGACTTGTTGGGTTTATTAATACTTTGGGCCTTTGATCCGGATCCACTAGAAGAAGAACCGGATCCACTAGAACCCAATCCATCTTTATTAATAAACTCACCCCTGTTCTTTCCCCACTTTCCCTTCGATCCAGACGAACCAGAAACACCACCAGACCCTCCACCACTTCGGCCACCACTGCTCGATCCACCACCACCATTAAAACGAGTAAACAATACCTTCTGCTGCTCGTCTCCACCATCTGCACCACGAATCCTTTCTTCATACGCCTTTAATCGACCAACCACATCTTCGAATCCAACGGATTTAAGATCGAGCACCTGCTCGAGAGAAGCAACAAGGTGAATAAACTTTCTTGGTACCACCTTCAACAGCTTCTTTACAAGCTTTGATTCTTCGATTGTTTCTCCGAGTGAAGCGGACTTCGAGGCTATTCCGGCGAGTTTTCCGGCGAAGACATCGATGGTCTCGGTCTCGTGCATCTTCAACCGATCAAACTCAGAGTTTAAAGTCTGCAACCTTGCTTCCTTCACTCTATCTGCTCCAACATAACGAGTCTTGATCGATTCCCACAGCACCTTCGGACTATCGACATCACCAATCTGCATTATCAGAGTTTCAGGGATTGCTTGGTACAGCAAACCCATCGCCAGGTTGTTTTTCTCTTCATCTGTTACTGTTCCTGGTTCAATAGTTAACCAAGCTTTATGTATTCTGAGCACAACCTTCATTCGTAGGGCCCAGACAGTGTAGTTGGTAGATGATAACATAGGACAGGCTACCGTGGTTGTTCCGACCTCCTTCACCCTCACCGGCGTTGGTCCAGGTCCTCCTGCATCTTCAACGTCAGACATGTTTAGAACACCAGGTATGTATTCAAAGCCCCTTTACTCAAGCTCTGATACCAATTCAAGATTGATATTGTATAAACACACAAATAACCAAAATAACTCTTTGATTATTAATAGGAAAATAGCTCAAAACCTATTACATGTTTATACACTACTTTGTATGTGTTTGATGATATCTAACCTCTTGCTAAACACCCCTATTTATACCCATAACAAACCCACTACACTAAGTCTTGATAATGGGTCCCACATGGATTATGATGACATAGTTGATGATGATTGTGATTCTAGAAGACTTAGAATTCCAACAATTAACACAATCCTTAAACTCTCTCATGGATATGTTGACATCAGATGATCCATAATACGTATCTTCAATGAAAAGGGCTGAGTTGAAATTACCCATAATGATCCATGGACTATCATGCACAAATTGCTTGCGCTCACATAAGCTTTTCCAAAGATCTCTATGAGTAACATACGAATTAGCAGCATACACGAACGTTCAGTAGAGCGCCTTTTGATAAGCTTTTAGCATTATTTGGGCATGAACAACTTGGCTGGTACATGACAAGGTCATGACATCAACATAATCATCATTCCATCCTAGTATAATTCGAGTACCTTTCAAACAAACACTACGAGTCGATAGCCACTTCCATCCAGCACATACTTTAGAACATACTTTCTCTAGTTTTCCAATATCCATGAGACTCAAGAATAGCACACATATTAAGATTATTATCAATATCTACATGAGACTCAAGAATAGTGCACATATTAAGATTATTATCACTAATAACTTGACATTTTGTTTAGGGGTGCGGTTCAATCCCCTGATGTTCCATGCAGCTATACAATACATTGGGAACTTTCTCAATGGGAGTGCTTACCCCCGATGCTTTTGGTGCCGGATTATCAACCACCTCAGTAACATTTGTCTCATCATAGAAGTTCTCTATGTCATCATCATTTGATTTATCTTGTTCACCCACTTTAGATTGTTGTATACTACCTACTGTTCTAGCATTATTTTCATCATGCACACCACTAGGACCTTCATTTCCCAACATTGAGAATGGATTAGATGTGGAAGTTTTTGCATCATTCTTACGTTTCCAAGTTCCCTGATTGTATGGTACTTGCCTAAATGCAATATTAGGCTTTTGTTTCACCGCGAAATACCTCTCATTCGGCTTCTTCCCTTTGTTTCTATTCTTGACCAGTTGGTACCATCATCTTGAACCTCCACATTTTTCTTATGAATCTCTTTCACGATCAAAGGACAATCTTCTGATGCCTGACAAAATGTCTTGCAAGTAATACAATGAGGTGGTTTCCATTCGTACTCGACATTTATTTTCTCACAAGTATACCCTTCTCCTTCAAGGTCTGGAACAACCACTGTTAAAGATTCTTTGATTTGACTTGTAGCATCTATTTCGATCATGGCTCGAGCATACGAGCTTCTACCCCAAGAATCTTTACACATGGTACTTGAATACGAGTTAAACATAAATGGATTACCTATTTTTGACGCAATTATACTTAAGCCATCAGCAATGAACGTTGCCAACGGCACGTCATGCATTTTCACCCATACCGGTACTCTAGTTTGATTTTCCTTTGTTAAGCTCGCCGAAGGAGACCACTTGTTCAATATGACGGGGACTGTTCGAATCATCGATGGGCCATTCTAACACATCTTCAACCCCTTTCTTAGAGGAAAATTTGAAAAAGTAAAATCCTTTCGCATTCATCATCACTTTCTGTATGCCAGACTTTCCCCAAGTGTTAAATAAGTAGTTCTCCACAACCGGAAATGGGATATATTTTCCAATAAAATACCCATATACCGAATTTCTTAGCCTTTCATTAACTTCCATGACCGAAGATACTGGTATCTTAGCCTCAAATTCGCCATTCAAAGCACCAACAACTTCAACTTTCCTAAAATTGACCTTCGTTTCTGTTGAAGCATAATCTGGCGCGGGCTGGATTCGACGACTCTCCTTGGCCGTTAGTCGTCTTCTCGAGCCCTAGTAGACCTGTCAACAAAGAGAACCCGTTAGGAGTGGACCCGAGGCCGTAGCCCCGGGGTCCACCTCCGATGGTCAAGTTAGTATGCGCTGTGGCATAGCAAAAGATGTTAGGGTTAGAAGATTGTGTCCCGTTAATGAGGAGATCCAGCCATGTATATATAGGCATGAATTAGGGTTTAGGTGTAGAGTGGGCCGCTGATGCCGGGCCTGACCCATTCCTGGCCCAGTCCGGACCATACGTCAACAGTTTCCATGCTTTCAGTTGTAATGACATTCGCAAAGCTATGTTGAACCACATTCCCAACCCTTGTCGATTCATGCGTCATAGTAAGATCATCCCCTGTTGTCGTTACAGCTGGGATATCACCCGTTGCCTATTTAAGAACGAATTTATGTCCTCCTCCCCTCCCAACCCCTTATCCATCAACCGAGAAAACACGAACAAATAATCACTGGATTCTCAAAAAAGAGAATCACCGGTAAAGAGAGGGTTAATTTAGTAACTCAATCCATTATTTTCAAATTTGGACCTAGAAACAAAGGATTTTTTTTAATAAATTGGGTTAATTTAGTGAAATTGAATTGGAGGAAATGATGAATTGGTGTTTTTGAAAATGGGATTTGAAGGAATTTAAGTTTAGTGGATTGAAAGTGGGATAATTTTGATTTGGGTTTAGGTGATTTTGTGCCCCAGAAGCAGGGGATTTGGGTTTGGGAGCTTACGTGAAGGTAGAGAGAGTTAAAAAAAAAAGAAAAAAAAAGCACTATATGTTCAAAAAGGTATCACTCATTTGTTTTTATGTTCTCTTCTAAAGGTTAATTGAGACTAACTTTGAACTCAAATACTAAAGTATATTAATCCCGGGTTTAGATAACTAAAGTGTCCACTTTAGTAGGTTTATAGTAGCAAGACCGACTTTAGCTTCATCGATTCAGCAACTATATGTTGGGGGAAGACTGAAGATATCTAACACATGGTTAACGTCGATAACAACAAAATCAGGTTCAAGTTTAACCCTTTTAATCATTGTTTTGGTGGTCTGATGATTAACTAATTATACAGTAGTAACAGGCTGATTAATTTTTGAGTAAATTACACCGTTCGTCCTTGTGGTTTGCGTTGACCACAGGAGTTCGTCATTTAACCAAAAAAGTTGCACTATCCATCCTTAAGTAGCAAACGTTATGCGCCATTAGTGCCTCCCTCTAACGGGGCCCACTAACGGTCGTTAAGTCTTGTTAACCTGAGGGTATAATCGTCATTTCAACACCATAAGGACGAACGGTGTAGTTTACACTTTTTGTCCGTTTTTTACGTTTTAGTCCGTTTTCTTAAGTTTTCTTACGTTTTCGTCCGTTTTCCTACGTTTTCTTACTTTTAACTCCGTTTTTTTACGTTTTCGTCCGTTTTCTTACGTTTATTTACGTTTTCGTCTGTTTTCTTACATTTTCGTCCATTTTTTTATGTTTTCATCCGTTTTTTACGCTTTACTCCGTCTTTTTACGTTTTCGTCCATTTTCTTATGTTTTCATCCGTTTTTATCTGGTTTTATACGTTTTTGTCCGTTTTAATACGTTTTCTTCCGTTTTTCTTATGTTTTACTCAGTTTTTTTATGTTTTCGTCTTCTTTTACGTTTTCATCCATTTTCTTACGTTTTTGTCTGTTTTTCTTACGATTTACTCTTTTTTTTACGTTTTCGTCAGTTTTTTTTTACATTTTCGTTCATTTTCTTACGTTTTCGTCTATTTTTTTACGTTTTCGTTAGTTTTCTTACGTTTTCGTCTGTTTTTTTACGTTTTCGTCCGTTTTCTTACATTTTCATTCGTTTTCGTCTGTTTTCTTACATTTTCGTTCGTTTTCGTCTGTTTTCTTACGTTTTACCCTGTTTTTTTACGTTTTCTTACGTTTTCATATGTTTTCTTACGTTTTCGTCCGTCTTTTTATGTTTTCTTCCTTTATTCTTTTGTTTTACTCTGTTTTTATGTTTTTTTCTGTTTTTTTACGTTTTCGTCCGTCTTATTACGTTTTCGTCTGTTTTTTTACGTAATAAAACGTAATAAAAACGTCTCCTTATGACTAAATTACACAGACGAAAACGTAATAAAATGGACGAAGACATTTTTATTACGTTTTCGTATGTTTTTTTACGTTTTAAAACGTCTGTTTTTTACGTTTACTTACGTTTTAAAACGTAAGAAAACGGACGAAAACGTAAAAAAACAGACGAAAACGTAATAAAACGGATGAAAACGTAAAAAAACATATGAAAACGTAAAAAACAGAGTAAAACGTAAGAATAAAGGAAGAAAACATAAAAAGACGGACGAAAACGTAAGAAAACGGCCGAAAACGTAAAAAAACGGTTGCAAATGTAAAAAAACAGAGTAAAACTTAAGAAAACAGACGAAAACGTAAGAAAACGGATGAAAACGTAAGAAAACGGACGAAAACGTAAAAAAACAGACGAAAACGTAAGAAAACTGACGAAAAGGTAAAAAAAATAGACGAAAACGTAAGAAAATGAACGAAAATGTAAAAAAAAACTGATGAAAACGTAAAAAAAAAAAAGAGTAAATCGTAAGAAAAACAGACAAAAACGTAAGAAAATGGACGAAAACGTAAGAAAATGGATGAAAACGTAAAAAAAAAAGACGAAAACGTAAAAAAACATAGTAAAACGTAAGAAAACGTATTAAAACGGACAAAAACGTATAAAAACGGATGAAAAACGGATGAAAACGTAAGAAAACGGACGGAAACGTAAAAAAACGGAGTAAAGCGTAAAAAAACGGATGAAAACATAAAAAATGGACGAAAACGTAAGAAAACAGACGAAAACGTAAATAAACGTAAGATAACGAACGAAAACGTAAAAAAACGGAGTTAAAAGTAAGAAAACGTAAGAAAACGGGCGAAAACGTAAGAAAACAAACGAAAACGTAAAAAAAAGACAAAAAGTGTAAACTACACCATTCGTCCTTGCACCGTTTGTCCTTATGGTGTTGAAATGACGATTATACCCTCAGGTTAACAAGACTTAACGGCCGTTAGTGGGCTCCGTTAGAGGGAGGGGCTAATGCGCATAACGTTTGTCACTTAAAGATGAACGGTGCAACTTTTTTGGTCAAATGATGAACTCCTGCGGTCAAGGCAAACCACAAAGACGAACGGTGTAATTTACTCTTAATTTTTCAAACATGTGATGATCGGTTATTATTGTGGGATTCGTCAACAAGGTAGGTTTGAATCCGGATCCTTTGCAAAGTGCCATTATTTTACAAAGTCTAAAAAGTATTTAGAGCCCTTGGATCATAATTCCAGATCTGATCAAATTAAAAAGAGCTATATACATATAGGGGCATACTCGTCATTTACTTCTTTATTTCTTTATCTCATTTCCCTCTTTCTTTCTCATCATATCCCCAATCCCGAAGGAAAAAATAAAATACCATCTTCGGTGATCTTCATCACCATCACCACCATTGCATGGTCACCAGTACCATTAAAATCACAAACACTACACAACTTCTCAATGCCCCATCTTAAATGAAATTAACCAGCGTAATCACTCTCTGATCCGATTAAACCAAACAGCAACTCGCCTTCATTAGCACCACCTTGCTGTACAGCCGGAGCTTGTGACGGAGATAACGACGTTGACGACGGAGATAACGACGTTGACGACGGAGTTAGATGGTAGATATGGTGCTTATGAGATATGGTTTAGTTTGGAGTCACAAAGTTGAGGTAAGGCGCCGGGACGAAGGTCGCGGTGGTATGTGGCGGTGGCGGTGGCGGATCTGTTTTGGGTGGATTTGTTGGTGGTAGGCGTGAAATTAATTGGATGCGAAAGAAGGAAGGAACATTGCAAACGAAGAGAACATTAAGATCAAGATCTGAAACTAATGAATAAATAGGTAATCAAGCAAATACATTTTTTATAAATTGTAAATAGTTATAATATTAAAAAACAGTCCATATGTACTTATGAGTGTTGGAAGAAATGAAATGAAATGGCATCTTTAGTTTAGCTTGGCACAACTACTGGTCAGGTCTATCATTATAGTTTTTAAGGGGTTAGTGTTGTTTTGTTGATTCTTTTTGTGTAACACGAAATAGCAATGTTCATCAATTTTGTATCAAAAAAAATATCATTCATCAATAAAACGTGTTGTTCATTAATAAAAAGAGTTGTTCTTTTATTAATCAATAAAAATAATTGTTCATCAGTTCTATTTAACTTTGTTCATCAGTTTTATTTCATCAATAAAACGAGTTGTTCATCAGTTTTATTTCATCAATAAAACGAGTTGTTCATCAGTTTTATTGTTCTTCAGTTCTATTTAACTTTGTTCATCAGTTTTATTTCATCAATAAAATGAGTTGTTCATCAATTTTATTGTTCATCAGTTTTATTTCATCAATAAAACGAGTTGTTCATCAGTTTTATTGTTCATCAGTTCTATTTAACTTTGTTCATCAGTTTTATTTCATCAATAAAATGAGTTGTTCATCAGTTTTATTGTTCATCAGTTTTATTTCATCAATAAAACGAGTTGTTCATCAGTTTTATTGTTCATCAATAAAAGTATTGTTCATCAATAAAAAATTTGTTCATCAATTTTATTGTTCATCAATAAAAGTATTGTTCATCAATAAAAAAATTGTTCATCAGTTGTTTAAAAGAAATCGTAAGGTTCATCTATTTGAGTCACAATGTTCATCAATTAGTTTTCTTTAATGTTACATTATAATGTTTATCAATTACATCATTTGTTCATCGGTTTTTTAAACAAATAGTGTTGTTCATCAGTTTTCCAAATAAAAAAATTACATTGTTCCTCAGTTAGGTACAATCAGTCTTGTTTATCCGTTAGTCTTTTTTTTATCAGTATTAAAAAATATATATATTAATGTTCATTAGTTCATCAGTTATTTTTTATATTGTTCATCAGCTATTTTTTATAACGTTCATCAGTTGTTTTTTATATTGTTCAACAGTTTTCGAAAAAATAGCGTTCATCAGTTCTTTTTGATATTGTTCATCAGTTGTCTAAAAGAAATCGCAATGTTCATCTGTTAGTTGTTCATCAGTTCATCGATTAGTCTTGTTCATCAGTTAGTATTGTTCAGCAATAAAAAAAGATATTCATCAATTCTTTTAAATTTTGTTCATCAGTTTATCTGTATTCAAAAAAAGTCATAATGTTCATCAATTGTCGAAAAAATCATAATGTTCATCAGTTATGGTCACAATGTTCATCAGTTTATCATTTGGTTGTTCATCAGTTAAAAATAAACAAAAAATAACAAAAATAACAAAAAATGTATTTTGGTATACCAATTAGTGCATTTGAATGTACTTTTATAAGAAAATCTCTTTTAGGGATTTTATCAAACACTTTGTATGCACGAAATATGACTAAGACGCCATCATTAACGTGCAATATCTCACTCATATTATATCGGATTTGAGTGATTCAAATTTCTGAGTAAAGAATGGTCAAAATCCTACAATTTTCATGTTTTAAGTTTTGTAAAATTCGGCTTTTAAACTAGTCAAAATTAGAGCCGAAAATACCAAAAATTTCAAGAAAATCAACACCCACTTAAAAAGTTGAAAAAAAAAGTTACGATTTATATATCAAAATGCATACCAAATTAAAGAGAATCAAATTTAAAAAATTTTGGTGAAATCGATTTTTTATAAAAGTTTGTCGTTTGAAAGTTATTTACGTTTGAAGTTTTGGGGTGAAAAAAAAAACATGTTAAAAGGACCAAAATGCCCCTAACCAAATTTAATAAGAAAAAAAGGAAGGGATTGGATGAAGGACACATGACAATCAATGATAGGCTTTCTAGCATTTTTATTTTTTTTCACTTTGCAAGGGATCCCAACTCCATCATTATAACGTGGTCTACGAACACATACTAAGTCTTATATAAATTAGAGTGTTTAAAATAAATTTATTTGCTCATTTATCAAGGTAGGTCAGCATTTCTCAAATTTCCCAAATTAGTTCAACTATTGGTACTAATTAAATTAACACGTCATATATAAATTAGAGTGTTTAAAATAAATTTATCAACAAAACACTCAATTAAGAGCATTTGAACCGGAGGTGCTTTAATCAAGTTATCAACAAAGTTGATGGTTTGAGATTAAAGAAAAATCATTTAATACAACATAAAAACAAATTTAAGATTGCTGTCTTTTGTACGAAAATGTATGTAAACAAAAGGAAACGGTTGTTCAAAAAATCTTTCCAAATTAAGTCGCAAGTAACAAAACAATACGCTTTCCATTCAATATGCTAGATTAGAGTCACATGAAAAATTAAGGATTGCCTGCACCAGATTTATAGTTAAAAGCAATATAGTACCAAACAGACCTTTAGTTATCTAATATATTTATAGTCTTACTTATAAATTGCTTTATTATTTGCTCATTTATCAATGTGGGATAAAGTAACAAAATCAACAAACTCTTTTACCTCTTTATACTTTTGTTTCAAGTGATTCAACCTCACATACACAAACATGGTTTTTGACGGAATATTAAGACTCCCCTGCTGGCTAATTGTTCCCGCTTTTTCCCCATCATGGTTTTTGGCGGGAACATGTCCCCGCCGAAAGTTTTTTTACACAAAATTAGTCACACTTGACTTCCCGTCTGCTCTATTTGGTTCGTTCGAGTATGTAAGAAACGTGTATGAAATGTGTTTGAGAACCCTAATGTGTTTTCAATAATAGAAACTAATTTTGTGTTTTCAATAACATAAACAAGGAAATCGATAAAATACATACGAATTACATTTTACAAATCGATAAACGCTCAACAATAAAGAGTACTAGTTACATTACAGATCGATAAAAGTTCAAACATTAAAGTGCACGAATTACATTGCAAATCGATAAACTTCCAACATTAAAGCGTACGAATTACATTACAGGTCGATAAAAGTTTAAACATTAAAGCATACGAATTACTCCAAATCAAGTTTTTCCATGTCATGATAAAGGTCATGAAACAGGGCAGTTGAACCAACTGCAACGCATGTACATTTCTAGCATTTTTGTCGAGTACCATTAGCTTTCTAGCTACTCAATTTGATGCAGTTTGAGCACTCTGTATTTCCAGGACTCAAAAGACCTCTCTATCTAGGAAGCCACTCGATCTACCGGATAGGTGCTAGAAGACCATTTCTCTTTACTCAAAAGCCTGTGAAAACTTTCTTGTGTACAACCTTTTGTTTGTTATATATCTTGTGGTGTCAATTTTAATGGTCTAATCTTCAGTTTATTCAGCTAGGGGTGTTCACGGATTGGGTAATATCCACAGTAACCGAAAACCGAAACCGAACCGAACCGAAAATAACTGAACCGAATTTGTGACCGAACCGAATTGGTCAAAACCGAACCGAACCGAACTAAATATTTGGTTATCGGGTTGGATATGGTTTTGGCAATGAAAACCGAAAACCGAATTCATATAAAATATATATTTTTTCTATGTATATATATGAAAAAAAATCACTAAAACTCTTTTTCAGTATAAATATAACATGATTTAAGCTTGAAAAAAATATTTTGTGCTAAAATATATATAATTAAATAAAAAAATAATTAAAATTATGTAATTCGGGTTATTCGGTTTGGTTTTCGGTTATAGGGGTTCGGTTTTCGGTTATTCGGTTCGGTTTTCGGTTCGGTTGAATCAAATTTAATTTCGGTTCGGTTCGGTTTTCGGTTATACCCAGAAAAAAAAAATTAACGGAACTAACCGAACCGAATAAACCGAATAACCCGATAACCGAACCGATGAACACCCCTATATTCAGCTATATATTTTTCGTTTATATAAAAATCCATATATCTAACAGATTTACTAGACAGATTTACATATATTGATCCACAGTCTCCTTATTCATCGATGTGGGATAATTACTAGAAAATTACAAAACCAAAATTCATTCCACCTTGGAGCCTTCTCCCAGCCTAGCCTCACTTACACACACAAACAACATAGTCATTACCCTCATGACTCTCCTCATCATCCGATCCTCACACTGCACTAAGTCACAAGCGAGCCATCTTACTCCAAACCCCCACTCGTCACTTCCCACCCATTCTCCCAACACATCAACAGGAACACATCTGCGCATAGAGCGGTGTCACATGTGACGTCACCAACACCATTGGAAACTTAGTGTTTTTCTAAAAAAAGTTTACTTCCAGCAGAATAATTTGTTGAGTAGCGAGTTTCTTGTTACCAAACATTCCGATGACCGAGTTCTAAAAATTAGGGTAATGTCATTATACATTTCTTAATTTCATTAAACAAGAGCTATGTTAAAAGTTCCTAGCTAGAATCAACAATAACGGTTAGAATCTGAAATGTCATTTGCTCAAAACTACATGGACTTTTACCGTACGCATTTTAACATGTATGTTAGTTAAGAACTAATTGTAACTTGTGCGTAATATATATTTACAAATTTATAACATTGACATGTCCAAGTTTATTGCCAAATTTAGCAAACTACTCTTGTATAAACTTATAAACGTCAATAATTGAACTTTTATTAGATTTTTTTCATTTAGAAAAAAAGGTGTTAATTACATGGGTGGTACTTTTTTTTTTCTTTCATATATATGTTTGAATTCACCTCACATCCATATAAAAAAGCATTGAACGAAGATGCTATAAAAGCTAAATAAGTTACACGACGTTTGGTTGCACTAAGAAATCACAACCGATGTAGGTTTTGGAAGAAAGTAAACGTGAATGGGTATAGAAATTTAGATGTGTATTCACCTAAAATTTGGTAATACTTAACTTCAGGGGTATCAACCTTTAAACAAGCATATTGAAACACTGTGTGTGTGAAACTTATATGTCAAATCCAAAAATATCAACGGAACAAGACAACTTATTCCCCTTTAGGGTATGACCATGTCATAAGGTTCATCTTCACCCATTATTATGTACAATGGCCCAACATTAGTAAGCCTAATAATATATGTTTCGCATCAAGCCCAATATAAACATTCCTTCTATTGAACTTCATTAAAATTGATAATTTCAAAAAAATTGTTCTCTTTTTCACTTGTAATGTCTCAAAATAATTGTCTTAATTTCACTTTCAACCAATCAAAAGCCTTAAAATATATAAAGATAAAATCTTATCGGTTGAAGATTACCACTAATAGAAAGAACTTGTCATTAAAAATAATTAGTGGTAGTAAACTGTAGGCAAACAAGTCTTAGCATCATTTATGTTTTTTAAACTCGCTATGTACAATGACTGGTCACAACAAGATTTGCACACATGAGATTTATAATTATGGAATATAGTATT
This sequence comes from Chrysanthemum seticuspe, assembly GCA_019973895.1. Lineage (NCBI taxonomy): Eukaryota > Viridiplantae > Streptophyta > Magnoliopsida > Asterales > Asteraceae > Chrysanthemum > Chrysanthemum seticuspe. Next base: position 17,070,979 of record BPTQ01000005.1, read on the forward strand.
TGCTCATCCACCGATGTGTGATAAACTAACAAAACCAATAAACTCATTTCCTTCTTCAAACTTTTGTTTCAAGTGATTTAGCATCACATTCACAAACTGTTAAAATGATAATTTGTCCCGGATAAACTACAAGGACTAATTTTGTTATTTTCTCTTTTTCAGTTAGAGCTGTGTAGATGGTTTGAAAGGTTGATAGCTAAAAGTGAAAGATGGAGGACTGGAGCTTTATGTCGGTGAAGGGACTATATAAAGAGAAAAGATAAAGCCCTCAGCAGTTAGCACTTAGCAGATTGATATATGTGTGAAGTGGTTATAGCTGATTGAGATCAGTTGTAGCGCACTTTTGAACTCTGAGATTAATAAAAGTTTGTTTTAAGTGTTAAACTGTATTTTTCTACACAAACATCTTATTTCACTCACAATGTCATTGTTCCTTTTCACTTGTCTCATCATCCTCCACCAAATCAACCCTAGCTAACTCAATCCAAACAACATATTAGAGTTTTGGTGTATGATTCTGAGTTTGGCCAATATAAAGTGTATGTAAACAAAAGGAAACGGCTGCTCAAAGAATTTCTCCAAATTAAGTCGCAAGTAAGAAAACAATACGTTTTCTTTCAATAAGCTAGATTAGAGCCACATAAAAAATAAAGTTTGCGGGCACCATATTTATAGTTAAATCAATATGGTAGCTACAAAACTTAATTTATTAAATTTATTTATAGTCTTATTTATAAATTGCTTAATATTTGCTCATTCACCTATGTGGGATAAGGTAACAAAACCAACAAACTGATTTCCTTCTTGAAACTTATGTTTCAAGTGATTTAGCCTCACATATACAAACATCTCATTCCTCTTAACTTTTCTTGTCATCCTCCACCAATTTGGTCACATGAAACGTAACATACATGGTCATAGGAAAGACGTTTTAGAACATGTAAAAGACAAACTAACCTAGACAATTTTTAATTCTGTAACGTATTGTTAGAAAAGTGGTTAATGGTGTGATGATAATATTAGGTAATCCATTTAAGGTGCGTTTATGTTCACTTTCTAAATAAATTTTAGAATAATTCTCTAGATATAGATATATCAGTATGGTTTTGATTGAAAAACAGGTGACTTACTTGAGGTAACAACGAAGGGCGCTACCTTTTGATGTTCGTGTCTTGACATGCTCGAAATGATATTACCTCAACCTAGTTTGGATAAGTATCTACTAACTCTTGTCCAATAAAAAATAAGTACACATACCGTATTTCGTATCCACAAAAGTGAAAAGAAGACAATCATGGGAGAAGATGAAAATCTTAAAAGTAAAACATACAAACAAACAAACAACATACATTCTAAAGTGACAAGCATGTTACTAATAAGTTTGTACTTTAACTTCATATCATCTTAATTATATATTGCATTAGAGTTTGTTTATCTATTTATGTGGGACAAAGTCACAAAATCAAAACACTTCCCCTTCTTCAAGCTTTTGCTTACTACCACATATCCACCCTCACACCTTCGCCTATACACAAACAAACACCTCATTTCACACACAACGCCACAATGTCGTTGTTCGCTTTCACCCTCGACTATATGTACTCTCGTTACATTCCAACAAAGTCCATCACCGCTCACATTTCATTATAAATATTAACAAAAGCAACCATGAATCACGACATATATACCTTGTCATATGAAGAACAAGCCAGAGATTCGAATAAGGTGATGAAAACAACATATATAAATGATTTGTGGTACTTCGCCTCGTAAGTTAGTTTACGGCCACAACAGACTTTACAATGACTAAATCCGTTCCAGGAAAATGACTCATCCAAACAGACTTTGCAATGATTAGAGTGGCGAGATTAATGATGTAGGCATAAACAGCTCATCCAAACACTCCACTCAAGTTGTTAACCAAAGAGCCAAACACTCTGCTCAGAACTTTCAAAGAAGTTATGCAAATGCAGTACACTCAAGAACTCCACACAAGATGAAGATTTTCTTGAGTAGAAGTATGTACACGTGTCACCAAATGTAAAGATGTAGAGTTAGAAGTCTGTTAAATTAGTTTGTAGATATTTTGTAGTTTCCCATTAGATGCACGATTTAAACTCTTCATGTACTTCTCACTTTGTAACAATTTCATAATTCATAATAAATCATTTCAATGTGTCCAAAATACTCTCTCTAATTTCTCAACAAAAATCGACTTTTGCTTCATCGGTTAATTAGCAACTATAAGTTCGGTGAAGACTAAAGATCATCGGGATCTTTTTCATCAATTGACTATTTAACGTCGATAACAACAAACTCAGGTTCACGTTTATAATTTTTATCACTATTTTGGTGGCCTAGTAATTAACTACTTATACAATAGTAACAAGCTAACTAATATTTCTAACATGTGATAATCAGTTATCATTGTGGAACATGTTCAACAGACACATGCTAATTTGCGTTTAGCATTTTTCAAATCTCTGCAACTTTATTAAGCTACTACTCTAGTATGAATTTAATACGTCAAATATAAATTTTAGATGTTTGGATAAACTTATCAATATTTAATACAACATAAATTAAACCTAATTGTAAGAACATGTGGATATTTTCATGGTGTTAACATAAACATGAAGAAGAGAGAAATATATTTTAAAATTGCTAATTTTTTATAGTGAGAGGACATTGACCACTTGGGTTATTGACCGAATACCCTTTTCACTCTGCCATGCTAAAAAAACTGAAATAAGTTGCAAGAAAAAAAAAATTAAATGGTCGTTGTTCCTATAATCTTTCCACACCATTTGTCAAATTATGTTAGGAATTGGAAATTCCATGTTAAAGTGTCGGTCACCCCAATTATGGTCTAGCATATGTTAGCTCGTAGACGCGTCGTTCTTTACGTTATTCTGTAGTTAATTAGCTAGTTAGTAGCGTAGAATAGTTTAGTGTAACACCGTGGAGGAAGGACGGGTCTTTACCCACTGTATGCCTGATCCACAGTCCGTCAGGAGGACGTTTATGTTGTAAGCTATAAATATCCTCTACCTCCAAAGGTAGAGGGTTGGAACTTCTAATCTAACCTTTCACATTTTGTTTATCTCTCTAGAATTCCCTTTCCTCTCTTCATCTCTCTAAACATGGCTTTCTTGTTTAATCACCTCCCTAGACCACCCGAATCATCAAACACAATATGTAAGATCCTACAAATTAAGTCACAACTAAACACCACATACGATAGACATCGAGTCTAGATCGTCGAGGGATTGACATTGAGTCGCTCTTGTATCCGTGTTCCAACAATAATGTGGAAGATAGTAATCATGTGCTTTTTACTTGTAATGTTGCTTTGGAGCTATGGAACAGAATCGCATTGTGGTTGGATCTTCATATTTCAGAGTTCGTTAATATGACTTGTTAATACAAATAATCCGTAAAAATGTTTATTAATATTTTGCGATCTCTTTGTGTTTTGTTGATAACAAATATAATGTTATCTTAAGTACAATTATAAGGATACATGCTATTTTTGTAAAGCATTTACATATAGTCATTTAATACAAATTGTTGTAATAAATCTTTTGTTGTAATAGTTTAGTAGGATGGGTAAAAATCACAACCCATGGATCATATCCATAACCCATGGTATTGACTCATACCCACTTGACTAGATACATTGTACTCATTAGATACATTGTATCTAAAGAAATACCCATGGACCAACCCATAACCCATGACCCATGACCCATAACCAAAACACCCATGGGCAAAGAGGAGCGTCCCACGGATCCTTAGGTTTACACTAGACGGATCCCTTGTGAGAGGGATCCGGGGAACAGTGGCAAGTTTTGCCTATAAATAGAGAGCCATTTCTTCATTCTAACTCACCCCTCTTCTTACTAATTCTATCATATACTCTCGTTCTCTTCTAACAAAAGATCACTTGATATAAAGAGTTCTTCTTTCTTTCTTTCTTTAGTGATTCTCATATAGGTCCTTCTCTAAGGCGAGATCACGAGCATTCTACAAGTCATCCAAGCAAGGGGTCCTTGATTGATTTGTTCCTCCACAAGATTTCTGTAGCAAAGATCTTGTATTTTATATTTCACATATTTGTTGTGTAATAGTCGTGTTGCTTTGGTCCACCGTGTTACGGACTCGGAATTTAGCTTTGTACCGGAAAAAGGTGTAAGCAACGTTGTGAAGGATTCTCCGCCTGAAGGAGTTTGTTGACATAGTGCTTGAACTCTCGAGTAGGTGACTCGGAGAGTGGAGTAGGGCAAGGAAGGTGTCCTTGTAGCCGAACCACTATAAATCGGTTGTGTCATTTCTATCCCTTGCTTTACTTTATTTACTTGCTTTATCATTAGATCTATACTTTCTCTACATCCATATGATTTCACATAATATCGAATCTAAAGTTTTTGAAACTAACTTAAAATCAGCAAAACTATTCAACCCCCCCCCCCTTTCTAAAGGCACTTCCATCTAAGTTATTACATCTTTTTCTAGCTGTAACCATGTTAGGAGATATCTAAGGGCACTTCCATCCAAGTGGAGATCCAAGGTGACGGCAATCAAAGAGTCAAAAGATTTGACAATCCTCACCCTTGATAAACTCATAGGCAACTTAAAAGTCTACGAGCTTGTCCTTGCTAAGGATTTCGAAGCCTCAAAGGTGAAAGAGAAAAAAAATCTCTTGCCCTTAAAGCCAAAAAGGCCTCAAGCGATGAAGAGAACTCCTCTTCGGATAGTGAAGAAGAGGAGTACGCTATGGCGGTAAGGGACTTTAAAAATATATTTAGAAGGAAGGGAAGATACGTCAAACAACCGTATGACGACAAGAAAGGATTCCAGAAAAGCAAATAAGACGAGAAGCCAAGGGATGATCATACTTGCTTTAAATGTAGGGACCCAAACCACTTTATTAGTAAGTTTCCCAAACGGAATGATCAAAAGGCGTTTGTGAGCGGCACGTGGGGAATGAGCGACGATGAGGACGAAGAAATTTGTCTCATGGCAAATGACGAGGTATGTCACGAATACTATAGTAGCTCATCACTAGATTCAAAGCGAGTTGCATCTTGGTTTTGTACGGGTTGTCTACTTTCTGTCCATATTCTTGATAACTGAAGCGAGTTGTGCTAATATGTAAGCGATTTGTCATTTTTGAATGTCAAAAGCGACTTGTCACTCTCATATACATGCGATTTGACTTTTGAGTCAAAAGTGACTTGTCAAAATATGGTCAAAAAGTCAAAAGCGAGTTGGTTAAAATGTAAGCGATTTGTGATTCAAAGAAGAAATGCATTTTGTGTCAAAAGCGACTTGTGTCCAATAGCGACTTGTGTCCAACTTGTTTCAAAAAGCGACTTGACAGAAAATAATGAGATGAAGATGAAAGAAAGACTCGATCCTAAACCAACCATACCAAGGTTCAAAAGTTGACTTCAGTGTACAAACATCATCAGTCATTCCCTACATCAACTATCAATCCTCCATAACACAAAACTTAAATCGAAATCAGAAATTTAAAGATCTCATAACTTTATTGTGTTTTTCTTGTGACAACTCAAAACCATTGAAGGCTTTCACACGAACACTCTCATCACAGATCTCTACAAGTTAACTCAAAACAACAATGAAAAACAATTTATGATCTCAGATTCATGAAGCTCTTGCATAGATCTATAAAGATCTTTAGAGTCATTCACGTTTCTTTTTTTTTCATCATAGATCAATTTATTGAATCAAATCTGATTATTATAGATCTCAGTTGTGGTTCATTGTTTTGTAACCTTTAAAAGATTTTTATGAACCTTAACACATCATAGATCTTGTGAGGCTTAACCTTATTTCATATTCGACACAATTGATAAAGAGCATAACAAGATGTGTTATGTAGATGTGTTATGTCTCTATCTTAGGTCATTCATTTAGACGAAAAATCTCAATATCAAAATAATATGGTTTGATCTCAGTAGGTTCATATGATAATCACTTAAAGATTTCTATGACCCTTCATCATCGATCTCAACTTGAAGCCTACATTTTTCTTATATCCAAAACTATAAAAAGTATGATGTATAACATGGTTGTTATTATCATCTTCTTGTTTCGTTCCACATCAAAAGATTAAAGGCAATAATATATTCGAAATAAGATATTGTGAAAACCTACCTTGTATCATCTCGTGGCCTTTTCTCTACACCTCTTGCCATCCTTGTGACGAGGTAATTATGAACTTCAAAGGAAAAAGATCCGTTTCAAGGATATAATCATTTGGGTTTGATATCGATGGTGTTTATGGAGTGATAATTTCATGCGTTTGGTTATCACTTGTATTCGAAGTTAATCTTTCCCAGATCTGCTTTTGGGGTCGTTTTGATATGAGAGAGAATGGGGGTGGACAAGTTTGGGATTAGGGTAAGAGTATGTGAGTATTTTTTGGGTTACATATGCTTAAGTGGTCTCTTATACTCCTTATTATTAGGTTAGAGGAATGAGTAATGTGGGCTTTATTCTTTTCGGATCATATTCAATTGTAACCGTGTATTAGGCCATGTGATGTGACTGGAATTTGGATCGGATGTTAACTTCACTATCATGGGCCGCGGCTTGTGATTGGTATTGGGCTTTATCGATATATGTCGTTAAAACTAAGACTGAAATTGAAACGGTTAAAAATGCAATTTGCTAAATGAGTGGTACTTTGGTATACAATTTCACGAGTACACTTGAGGTTTGCATGGTGCGGTGTATTCTTTCATGCTCTTGGTAAATGATTCTTGGTAAACGTTCTTGGTGCGGTGTATACTTGGTTTCACATTCTTGAGAGCATCTTGATCATAATTCATTTAGGTACATGATTATTGATGAGTGTTATTTTAGTTTTTTTAACGACAAATTTTCTCTAAGGATACGTATTCACGGCTACATTTGTTAATTTTCCACTAATTTGACTACGGGGCTCTTGTCCGGTATAATTGATTTGGTATTGAAGTGTCGGTTCAAACGATTTTAATTGAACTTGGACTCGTGCTCTGTTTTGGGTTTATGGACTGTATGATATGGGCTGCGAGTTGTTGATGCGGTTTATCAATGAGTCTTGAGATTTGATGAGGATGCATTTTGAAGATGAGATTTGTCATATTATGAAATTTGGTGATTAGATTTGAGATGTGCATGATTGTATCTTGATGATGAGATTTGATGATGAGATCTGAGGTGTTACGCGGTTTGACACTTTGGTTTATACATTTTCACGGAAGATATTATGTCACGACTTGAATTGATGATTGAACAAAGTTGACTTCAGGGTTGTTTGGACGGTAGTTATTATTTGGATTTGCAGTGAGTTTTTCCGGGCGCATTTACTTATTTCGTCTTATTTCTTTCGACCCTTTCGCAAAGATGACTCATTTGGGCGGTTATTGAGTGTGATAAAGACTTGGCTATTTAGTTAATTTTGTGATTCTTTCTTGCTTAACCCACAACGTAACTATCACTTCGGTGTCTCACGCAGTTGAGGATAGGTCAAGAGGTTTTGTACATTGGGTACACCGTTTCTTTTTCACGTGGATTAGTACAAGTTTAAGTAACAAATTTGGGGAATTCTACTTCATGATCAAGTTTGGTATATCGGGTTTACTTCACCAAGTAGTCTCAGCAATAGCTGACAGATAATGTGTATGATGTATTTACCAAACGTTTGAATGGTTGAGATGTGATCAGCAATTCCCATTGCAAATTCAATGCCACTGATCGTCAATGACACTTCACAGTCTATGCAAAATCTTTCAAGAATCTTCGGCGTCAGTCATGATTTTTCAAGATGTTTGCTTATGACAAGAACTTTTCGTGCAGATGGTCAACCTCAGGGGAGAAACGTGTACTTTGTTGATTTACGGTCAACCTTAGGGGGAAGTAGTGTATACTACTCGACTTAGTATGGTTTGTGAAGTTGTCTACATATGGGTTAAGAATTGTTGATTTTGGACAAGAATCGTTTATGAACCACTGCATGTTCCCCTAAAACAGATATTCACTGAAACCAAAGTTGTCATAACACATTCAAGCTGACATTGTTTACGGTTTTGTCTTGATTTTGTAAAATCCCGCGAAAGAATCTATTTCTCGGTTTACATCATAGACTTGTAAAATCCCATGCCAATGAAAACATCTTGGTAATTGTAAAGTACATTTCCGGATCTATCTTACGGTTTATTCTTGGTTTTGTAAAATCCCGCGAAAGAAACTATTTCTCGGTTTAAACCATAGAGTTGTAAAATCCCGTAATGATGGAACCATCCTGGAGAAAGGAAAGTGTATTTCGGGATCTTATTTGATGTTGGTGCTACGGTTTCTATTTTGAAGAAGAAATAAAAGGGTGCACTTCATGAATTGGATGTGTGTTTGGATATTCGTCATGGCGGTTTGGTTATTACAAGGTTTTATGGGGTTATGTGCTTTTAACCATGGTCGGGATGAAAACCATTATCATAGTTCACTTTGAAGGTCAAAGGAGGCTAGATTTGAGCTTTTAACAAGATGTGACAACGACGTTAATTCAGTATTATTTATTTGAAGGTGAAGTGAAATATCACGGGCGAGTGTACTTAGTATCTGAAGGTATCGGGGATGGTTGGATGAAGATTCTTCATGATCCTTGTTCGAGCCTATTATCAAAAACAAAGACTTGGAAATCTAGTTATTGTTGGGTGACTTTTCCTTTTCTTTTACCACTTGGGGGAATTGGGCTCTTACCACCACAAAATAACTATCACTTTAAGGAGTTACGTTGTAGTTCTCAGTGTCACATTGAATTGTGGATTTTCAAGAGGTGATGTACGTCTTATACTTGATGGTTGGTTGGATGAAGAGTATAGAGTACTTAGAGATTCAATGGTGGATGAAGTCTGTGCACCGCTCTTTGTTACATATGTGCAAGTTTAAGTCAGGAGTTCGGGTTGTTTTACTTCAGGGTCAAATTCATCATATTAGATTTTCTCCATCAGCTGTCACGACAAAGAGCCTACTGAATGATAATGGGGGGATTACAAGTTTTGCCAAGAGATGATGAAAAGAGAGAGATTATGACGTTTGAACACAACAGTTCAAGCCTCGTACTCTAAAGAAAAGAAAAGTGTATGTTTCAGTGCTTTATCTTCTGAAGAAGAGAAATCTTCTTATGACGTTTGAACACAACAATTCAAGCCTCGTTCTCTAAAGAAAAGAAATGTGTACGCTTCAGTGCGCATTATCTTCGGAAGAATAGAAATCTTATTATTTATGACCATTCTCATCAACATGCTTCATACTTTTTCCACGTGCTTTCAGTTATCAAGTGAACCGGACTACCGATGATTGTTCTCTTATTCTACTTGTTCGATTATAATGACGATGGCAACATCATTTGCTACCTTTGGAGGGGAGAAGTGTGAATGGAATACGTTATGAAGATAATCACTTGTTTAGTAAAGAATGGCATCTCCGTATGCAATTCTTGAGGGATAGAAGAAGTCTGAATTTACAGCATGTTGATTGACTTCGGAGTATAAATGGTCATACGGCTCCTAACTCATGTAAGATCTGAGCTTCTTCTTATCGGGTCATCTTCACATGGAGTTTCTTCTATGAGCCGTTGGTTGACATCTTCTCACGGACTGATATGATTAATGACAAAGTGTTTCTAGTTGTGGGGCTGATTTCCATGATGAACATCTTTCTGTTCTTGTTTGATTAGGAGGGATTTGAGTGAAGGGGATTTGATATATATAAGTTAACGGGAATGCATTTGGTGAGAAGAAGATGTTAACTTTCTGATCCCCAAACAGACAATCTTGAAGAAGGTCGAGTCTACAGTATGTTCTACATTTTTTGCTGCATGTTAGAAGACTAAAGACGAGTTGCTTTTAACGATCTAAAGACTTCTTCTTAATCTGGGCAGTTATAAAACAGATTGTCGGTTTAGGGGAGAGCACTAATTGGGGGTAGAGTGAAATGTCAGATTTAATCCCCAATTAGACTTGCTCACATTCCTCAGTAAGTTGATTCTCACAAAGATTAAATGTGTTCTTCTCAACAGATTTCTTGTACATGAGCTTACAATGTATTGCTGATTCTGAAGTGTCAAAACCAGCAAGGGGGAAGGAGACAAACATCTAAAAGCACAACGAGTACACTTGATGAACTTAATTATTCTAAGTGATTAAAGATATACCGGGAAGACAAATGTCATGACCGCAGAGAAACTCAGTGTTTGACTCATGGCTTCTAGTGTTCTAATTCCAACTATGTGGGGGAAGAGATGGAATAGTTAGTTTCTGGGGATAAAATAGGTACACAAGTATGACATATTCAAGGGAGATAAATGTGTAACATGAGGGAGGTGTTATCAGTTATTCTCTCTTTGGGAATGTGTGTACTTCGGGATTCTTGAGCTTCATACACGATCATCAGGGAAGAAAAATGTGAACATTGGGGAGGTGTTTTCATTCCCCTCATGATGTGTATTCGGAAGAGCTCTTGGGTATTGGTGTACTTTGGATTCTTGAGCTTCATACACGATCATCAGGGAATAAAAATGTGAACATTAGGGAGGTGTTTTCATTCCCCTCATGATGTGTATTCGGGAGATTTCTTGAGCATTATACAAAGAGATTGACTGCATCAATTCAACTACTTGGGGGAATTGTTCTCTTGACAACTTTTGGAATGGATCGCTTCCGACTTCAGTGGAAAAGGAATTTGAGAAGAATCATTCAAGCGTGGGATGATACGTTGCTGTTCTATTGGATGATATAACCCCGAACGAAGAATCTCGACTATCGTTCTTAAAAGGAGCAGCGGGATTTATGATAATGTTGTGCTTCTCTGTGCACCTGGCTAAGGCAAGCTTGAAATAGAGCTTCGAATGTGCTCATCTAATGGATTTTCGGTTTGGGGGGAAGCTGCCAAAGTCTCTCTTTCTCATAGGCTCATGTTCTATCTTCTATTCTGGAGCCTCGGAAGCTTTGGTGGTGAAAGTTTAAGAGATGTTGATTTCTATCTTCTGCAACGGGGCTGTTCGATATCCTTATGTCGGTACTCGTAGCATCGTCTTCTTAAACTATATCATCTAATCTTGCTTTGTAAATATTTATCGAAAACCAAAATACAAAAATAGAAAACCAACAAAACAAAATAGAAAAATTTAAAACCTTCAAAAACCCATAAAAATCAGAAAAAAATTGAAAAATTCCAAAAATATGTTTTCTCAAGACATGTCTTCTGGTATCGATAACATCTACGGTCTTAGAAATGTCATTCAATAATGGCACGTGACCATAGATGAAGTTCGAGCAGGAGGTGTAAATATTCCTTTCAAAACATGTCACAAACTATGGCTTGCAGTTATTTCAGACTGTAACCCGCACTAAAACCATGGTTTGCTATTATTTTTTATAGCAACCCGCTCTTTAAGAAAGGAAAGTGCTGCGCTAAACCAATTTTCAAATATTTCGTGCACTTATCATAAATCTAAATGAGAAAAGTATGTCGAAGGACTGCTGTTCCTACACAAATGTTTTTTCCGTCTAAAATTCTTCAGAAAAATATTTGTTGTTCAAAATGGTGGAAAATGAGTTGCTTCAAAAATCAATCAGAATCAGAGTTTTTATAAAATTTGCAAACTCAATCAATCACTTCAGCGCTTTTAAACTTTTCAGAAAATGAGTCATTGATTGAGGGGGAGAATGTTTTTCAAATTTATATCATCTATCGGGTTTATACATACTTAAATGTAAAACATGTTAACCTACGTTGAAGGACTAGGTGCCTAGGATATGATTGTTAGGATTAAATGATTATAGTTTGATAAACACATTATTCCCATGCTTTATATGATCTGATTGACATGTTGGATTGACTTTTATTAGTCGATTACTGTTTGGGTGTTGTCGAACATCCGAGTGATATGCAAAATATTCATGATGAAGATGAAAATCCTTCTAGAGCCAATATCAAACAAGCTCTTGGTGGGTGACATGTGAGATCTTTTCTAAAGATCATGCTTGTGACAACTAGATAGAAACGATGGGGTGATTCACTCGTGAATCAACCTTGGTTCAGGAAATGAATTGACGAATACTTTTGGAAAAACCGTTCGATGTGCAAATCTTCTTTTCTCTAGCACATCGAATGTGTACTTATGTTTTCAAACACAAAAAGTATCTCTGATTGAAAAAATACTTTTGGAAAAGCCGTTCGATGTGCAAATCTTCTTTTCTCTAGCACATCGAGTGTGTATTCTTTTTCAAATACAAAAAGTATTTTTGATTGAAAATTGATCTTTCTCATAAAACCTTCGTCGTATTGCAAAATTCTTTCTTCTAAGCAATACGCGATTGTTTTCAAATCAATTTTTCATCAATCAGTGAATCTCAATTCGCTGGTTCACTCACTCCGTGTTGTCTTCTTTGAGACGCTCCGGTTTGAGAACGGCTAGAGCAGCTGCGAAACCCTGTCAAGGAGATTCTTCGGATTTATACCTGATCACAGGCAGTACTTGTACTGATCAACGGGGAACCGTGGGCCGTGTACCTCAATTCAACGAAAGTGATCAAAGACACTTTCTTGTGTTTTATTACTTACTGTTGTTTGCAGGTACATTTGGACGATTGCAGCTGATCAGAATTGAGAATTCAATCCAAAGCCGCATGCTCACAGCATCCACACTTAATTTAAAGAAGTCATGACAAGTGCCTATCTTCATAACCTGGCTCAGATATTTTTATACTATGCTTCTGCTACGCTGCTGCAAATATCTTGAACCAGTAAAAGCTTCCGCTACTCTGATGAAAAGATGTCATGATCCAGACTGTGTGAGCATGTCGGTCCGAAAGTCACAAATTCACATGAAGGCAACACTACAAAGGGTGATCCAGAGATTTACTGTGGCTGATGATCTCAATGAAAATTCGAAGATCATCAAAGATGTGGATCAGTTAAAGGCCTCCACTAAAAGTACAAATCAATGCGGACTTTGAAGAATCGCTACTAAAGCACAAAGATTGCGGAACATGAAGAATAGAAGTCTACGAGCTCAGAACTAAAGACAAAGATAGAATTCTAGGATGCAAAATGTATTTCATGTGGTGACCTCCCTTAGGGGGAGATTGTTAGGAATTGGAAATTCCATGTTAAAGTGTCGGTCACCCCAATTATGGTCTAGCATATGTTAGCTCGTAGACGTGTCGTTATTTACGTTATTCTGTAGTTAATTAGCTAGTTAGTAGCATAGAACAGTTTAGTGTAACACCGTGGAGGAAGGACGGGTCTTTACCCACTGTATGCCTGATCCACAGTCCGTCAGGAGGACGTTTAGGTTGTAAGCTATAAATATCCTCTACCTCCCAAGGTAGAGGGTTGGAACTTTTAATCTAACCTTTCACATTTTGTTTATCTCTTTAGAATTCCCTCTCCTCTCTTCATCTCTCTAAACATGGCTTTCTTGTTTAATCACCTCCCTAGACCACTCGAATCATCAAACACAATATGTAAGATCCTACAAATTAAGTCACAACTAAACACCACATACGATAGACATCGAGTCTAGATCGTCGAGGGATTGACATTGAGTCGCTCTTGTGTCCGTGTTCCAACAATAATGTGGAAGATAGTAATCATGTGCTTTTTACTTGTAATGTTGCTTTGGAGTTATGGAACAAAATCGCGTTGTGGTTGGATCTTCATATTCCATAGTTCGTTAATATGACTTGTTAATACAAATAATCCGTAAAAACGTTTATTAATATTTTGCGATCTCTTTGTGTTTTGTTGATAACAAATATAATGTTATCTTAAGTACAATTATAAGGATACATGTTATTTTTGTAAAGCATTTACATATAGCCATTTAATACAAATTGTTGTAATAAATCATTTGTTGTAATAGTTTAGTAGGATGGGTAAAAATCACAACCCATGGATCATATCCATAACCCATGGTATTGACGCATACCCACTTGACTAGATACATTGTACTCATTAGATACATTGTATCTAAAGAAATACCCATGGACCAACCCATAACCCATGACCCATGACCCATAACCAAAAAACCCATGGGCAAAGAGGAGCGTCCCACGGATCCCTAGGTTTACACTAGACGGATCCCTTGTGGGAGGGATCCGTGGGATCCGGGGAACAGTGGCAAGTTTTGCCTATAAATAGAGAGTCATTTCTTCATTCTAACTCACCCCTCTTCTTACTAATTCTCTCATATACTCTCATTCTCTTCTAACAAAAGATCACTTGATAGAGTTCTTCTTTCTTTCTTTCTTTAGTGAATCTCATATAGGCCCTTCTGGGGAAATCACGACCATTCTACAAGTCAACCAAGCAAGGGGTCCTTGATTGATTTGTTCCTCCACAAGATTTCTGTAGCAAAGATCTTGTATTTGATATTTCACATATTTGTTGTGTAATAGTCGTGTTGGTTTGGTCCACCGTGTTACGAACTCGGTATTTAGCTTTGTACCGGAAAAAGGTGTTAGCAACGTTGTGAAGGCTTCTCCGCCAAGTTGAAGGAGTTTGTTGACATAGTGCTTGAACTCTCGAGTAGATGACTCGGGGAGTGGAGTAGAGGAAGGAAGGTGTCCTTGTAGCCGAACCACTATAAATCGGTTGTGTCATTTCTATCCATTGCTTTACTTTATTTACTTGCTTTATCATTAGATCTATACTTTCTCTACATCCATACGATTTCACATAATATCGAATCTAAAGTTTTTGAAACTAACTTAAAATCGGCAAAACCACTCAACCCCCCTCTAGTTTTCCACATGACTTATATGTTTCAATTGATCGATGAGCACGGTGGAGGTTCTAAGCAACGGAGGATCTTAAACACAACTTGTGTTACTCTTATTTGGATCTTTTGGATGTATTGGAACTCGGTGGCGTTTGACGACCCAAGAATCAAAAAGCAGCAGCTTTTCGATCTTGTAGGTCTTTTTCCGTTTAATTGGTTATGTAATATGAATAGTAAGGGCAGACGCAATTGGAACGCGCGGATGCAAAACCCGCGTATGTAGTTTTGTTTGTTTTTATTTTGCTAGCTTGATCTAGCTTATATATAATTCATCCGTTCAAAAAAAAAAAAAAAAAAAAAAAAAAAAACGATGGACATGTTATAAAAGTTATTTTTAAAAAAGATTAGGTCACCCTAACTGAAGTTATCCTTAACGTATTAACACAACACCAGATCGTATTTAGCATAGCCTTAATCACGTCAATCTAGATAAGATTCATACCCCGACTAACCTCACTAGGATAGTCTTAATCGGCTCGGATCAGATTCAGATCGGGTTTGCTTTTTTATAAAATGATAGATAATATAAGGTTGCGTTTGTTTTAAACAAAAAACATCTTGATAACATCTTAATCTGACTTAGGTGGTGTTTGTTTTTTAAAAATTGCCTCTTAACAATATCTTAATCTGACTCATTCAGATAAGTCACATATTTAGGCCATTAAGACTATTTGTTTTTTTCATGTCATTAAGAGGCAGTAAGAGGTAATCATGTTAAGAGCGTTTGTTTTTTTTCAGATCATTAAGAGGCAGTAAGAGGCATAAACCTCTTATTGAACTGGATGTGAAGGGGTGTCTTAACACCTCTTAATGTCTCTTTTATTATTATTATTATTATTATTATTATTATTATTATTATTATTATTATTATTATTATTATTATTATTATTATTATTATTATTATTATTATTATTATTATTATTATTATTATTATTATTATGTTGTATCTTTTTTTCACCTTTGTTTTTCGTATTAAAAGTATAAAATAAAATTATTTTATATGTTTTGTTAGATAAAGAATTTATAAGATGATATGTGATAATTCATATTTTTTTCAAGTTGAAGGGTTCGGTTTCACTCATGTATCTCAACTCTAACGCGAGTCATATAGTTAATCGTTTTAAAAAGTTCAATTTAAACTCCGACACATTTATTTTTGTCAAATAAACATAAAATGTTTTGTTTAAGATACTTTTAACTTTAAATTGATTATTAGATAATAGAATTTGTTTTCTTATATTTAATAAATTTTATCTATTATGCGAATGGAATGTTTTATATTTATATTGTAAAAATTGATAGTTTAACACACATGTTTACAAAAACAAATAGCTTTATTTGAGTCAGATTCAGATTTCTCAACCAATTATTCAAATTAAAATGGGAATCAAATACAAAATTTTCTACCACATATTCAGATTCGCATGCGAATCAGATTCAGATTCAGAGTCTCATAATAAACAAACATCACCTTAGTCAGACACAATCAGATGTTTAGACAAAAAAGTGTGTTTGTTTTTTTCCTGTCATTAAGAGGCAATAAGAGACGGTCAAGATTAAGAGTGTTTGTTTTTTATGATCATTAAGAGGTGCTAAGAGGTAAAAACATCTTATTGAACCAGATATTGAGGGGTGTCTTAACACCTCTTAATGTCTAACACCTTCAAATAATTTTACAAAAACCAAACACTTTTATATCAGCCAGATTCAGATTTCTCAACCACTTATTCATATTAAGTTGGAATTAGATTCAGATTTTTCAATCACACATTCAGATTCAAATGTGCGAATCAGATTCAGACTCAGAGCCTCTTAATAAACAAACAACACCTAAGTTTATAAAATGACAAATAATGCTTATTTTGTTGTTATATTTCAAAGTCGTAACTATTTTCGGGTATCATTGCTTGCAATTAACTTAAAACGGAAATGAACTCTAGTGTTCTTCAAATAAATAACAAAGGAGCCCTCGAAGACTGCGTATGCGATTTTCACCAAAACTACATCGTCAATTTTCAATTCTGTAACTTATTGTTAGAAAAGTAGTTAATGGTGAGATGATAATATAGATAATCCATTTTTTTTCTTTAGATAATCCATTTAAGTTGTGTTCATGTTCACTTTTCAAATAAAGTTTAGAATAATAGTAAAGATATAAATATATTTGTTTGATTTTGATAACTCGTTTGAAGTAACAACAAGGGGTGCTACCTTTTGATCTTCATGTCCTGTCATGCTTGAAAAGATATTAGCTCAACCTAGTTTACATTAGTATCCACTAACTCGTGTCTCACAAAAGCAAAGGTAAAAGAAAGACAATTGTACCTCCTAAAAATCTCCTTATTTGTTATCATACAAAGTAAAAAAAATCTAAACACCAACTCACCTATTAAAGTGATAAGTAAGCTAAACATCTAGATTTCAATAATATTGACCCGTTGTCTAATTATATACTGCATTATAGTTTATTTATCCATCTATGTGGGACAAAGTCATAAAACCAAAACTCTTCTCCGTCTTGAAGCTTTGTTTACTACCATGCACGCGCATCTCTACCCTCACACCAGGCATCTCTACCCTCACACCCTCGCTTATACACACACAAACACCTCATTTCAGCCACAAGGCCATAATGTCGTTGTTCTATTTCACCCTCCTTATCATCACAACCAACGAATTAACCCAAACATCCGGCCATTCCTCACGTAGTTGCATTCATCCCATCCTTTTCATACTCTCACGACATACACTATTAGTATGCTGAATACTCCGTGAATCGTGACATACATACCAGGTCATATTTCTTAAAAAAAAAATTAACAAAAGTAACCATGAATCGTGACATATATACCAAGTCATATGAAGTACAAGCCGAAGATTCGAATAAGGTGACGAACACAACATAAATGACTAGTGGTACTTCCCTAGTCAGGAAATGTCATTCAACAGACATAAAGATTCAAACATATATACATTTTTTGAAATATCGAAAGTGGGTTTAAGGGAATGTAACGCCACAATGACATTCTTTACAATGACTAAATCTGTCTGAGGAAAATAGAAACAATACTACATATAAGTCGTATATATGGATTGTGGTTCCTCTAGTGAGATTTTCAATGTTCATCTTTAGGTATCTATTTGCAATCTATGATGTTCTAAACGCCTCTGAAGACATTAGCTCAAGACCCTAAAAGATAATACGAGTTGTTATATAATGTGTACACTCACTTGTTAAAGCAGATATTGAGCTGTGAGCATAAAAACTTCTATTTTTCAACTTGTACACATGTATCCATTTAACCCACAAAGTTTCTTTATGAGTTAGGATCTTCCAAATGTGAGCATACATGAGAGCAATATTGAATTCATCAACCTTCTGAATTCCTAAATCACCTTCGTATTTCGGCAAACAAACATCATCGCATGACACTTTCGCCTTGCACCTTTTCATTTCCACTTGGCACCAAAGAAAACCACATATTAATTGTTCAATATCGTGAATTGTTCCAGCCGGAAGTATGAAAACTGAAGACCAATACAAATGCATTGAAGAAAGAACGAATAGAACAAGTTGTTTTCAAACTTGCTCTTCATACACCCGTTTTTTTAAAACCCACCTAATTCCATTCATTTTTTTGTTTTTGTCCTCATTTTATCAACAACTTCATGTTATTTATTAGCTCACAAGCTAACAGAATGTGTTTATTAGGTTATCAAAATTCTGGCATAAGCATAAGGCCAACAAGTAACCTATAACAAGTACAAGGCGATATATGGTTGTACATAGATATCTCATTGGGACTCAAGTGTTGATCCAAAATGTGTGGTGTTATAAGGTCTAGCTAGCCCACTCCAGTTTGTTTTTCTATATTTAAGGCTTAGAGAAATGCAATACATATCTAGTAGATCTTCTCAAATTTCTTCCTACCTCATGTAAATATTGACAAGTGTAATTCATCTTTTATCTCTCTTGCTTTCATTAATAGATTTTACCGCTTATTTTGATCCCGGAGTTAAGAAGATATGTCAGAATACAAATTAGAAAGATTTAACATTTTTCTCTTTGCGCATTAAATCGTTTTTTGTGCATTTCAACTTATTTTAGTTAGATGCGCAATGTTATTTTGATTAAAAAAGTCAAAAGAAGTTGGGTGCAAATACCAATTTTTTATGCATCAAAATTTTTTTGCGCATCAAAATTCGTTTTTTGTGCATTAAAAAAACGTATCAAAACTCAAAGTTATAAAAAAAAAATTCACAAAAGTTTTATGCACCAACATACCCGATCTTGCCAATTTTTTTTGAAATTTTTGAAGATTTTTTTTTTTAAAATGATATTTTTATTTTTTTTACGAATATTTGTCTTTTTATTTTAACTTTACCCAGTTTTATGCGTTATAAGTTTATAACATCACATCCTTGCCTGCTATAAGCAATAAAGCACGTGACTTTATTTTCTTTATTCAACCCTTATATTTGTTTCCGTGTGTGTGTGTATATATATATATATATATATATATATATATATATAGGGGACATTTATTTTGAGAACTCTGTTAAGTGCGAGAACTATGAGAACCCTTCTAAACCAATGAGATTTTTTTAAATATTAAAAATTATTATTAATCCAAAAGGGTATTATAGTAAAATACAATTTTTTATATTATTTTTTATTTTTTTTATTAAATCCCGATTTTAAGCATTACTAAATTTTCGGATTTTTTTTTTTTTTTTTTTTTAATCTTACAGGTGCATGCATGTTTTTTTTTTTTTTTTTTTTTTTTTTTTTTTTTAAGATACATGTTTGTTTTAAAGCACGTGCATATAAGTTTTTTAAATGAGGTGCATGTATGTTTTTTAGTGAAGTACATGTATGTTTTTTGCTAGCATTATTATTATTTTTTTGAAGTTTGAAGCATAAATTAAAAAACATAAACCATTATAAAAGAAAAAACAAGATTCATATACTTAAATGTTACATTTCATTTAATTACAAGTACAAAAAACACATATGCAATAATCGTATATCTTCAAAAGTCGCAAATTATCTTCATGTATATTTGTATTAATCCACTCCATAGTCTTTAATGATATCATCATCTTCATCAATCTGAAACAAGCATGCACAAAAACAATTAAACCTCCAACAAATAAAAAACAAAAATTAATCATAACTATCATAACGCATATACACAATCTTGTGTATATCAAACATATTTAATCATAAACAACTATCAAAACATACATGTTCATGAGAACGTGTATGTTTTGAGAAGAGACTTGTTGTCAAACATAAATGTTTTGAAACATGCATGTTTTGAACCATAATTGTTATGAAGCATACATGTTTTATAATTGTATTGAAACTATTAGATATGAATGAAGATAGAATAAAGTCATACTAACAGTTAACTACTAATAAACTATTAAACATAAAAAAAATCAAAAACATAAATTTTTAAAAGCAAAATATGTTTAATAACACAAGTTTTTTTTAGAACATACATGTTTTTAAAACATACATGTTTTTTGCATACATGTTTAGAAGCATTCAAGTTTTTAAACATACATGTTTTGAACGTACATGTTCCAATTAACCATGTCTAAGCACAAAAAAATAAACTATAACATACTCTTTTTCCTTTATATCATCCCTAAGAACGTAATTTTTCTCACTGATAATATACATTGCTTGATCAACTTTTGTTATATTCTCATTAAATAATAAAATGCTCGTCTATATAGATCTTACAATTGATTAAAAAAAGCTGGCACAACTTTTTTAAATATACATGTTTTAGTGGCCTAGAATAAATAAAGTAAAAAGAAAATGTGAACATGGCCTAGAATAAATAAAGTAAAAAAAAGGCTCATCAATCAATAAAAAAAGCTGGCACAACTTTTTTAAATATACATGTTTTAGCTATAACAATGAATAATAACAACATATATCAAACATGTACCGTTCCTTACAAGATTTATGCACCGTTCCTTAAAAGACGTATGCACCGTTCCCTAAAACATGTATGCACGAGCTTAAATTAGCAAACACATATATGTTTTATAATCCAAACTCAAAACATATATGTTTTATACGTAAATATATATGTTTGAGCATACTTTTGGTTCATTTGGCCGCTTTAATTTCTACGAGTCATGAAAGGTTTAAACATTATTGTAATCTCTATCTACATTAATCCAAAGCAAACAAATATAATAGCCATCAACACCTATGTGAACCAAATTTGATCTTTATGATCAGTGAACCAAATTCATATACTATTCAATACCAATACGACAAAATATAATACAAAACGTGATCTTTATTTTCTATTTAGAAAAGTATAAGGAAAAAAAAAAAAAAAAGGTTTTTAGCTAAGATCTAAAGTACTCCTTAAACTCATTGAAAGAAAGCAAACCCAAAATATCCACTAATCACTATCGTATATTATTTGTAACACATGTTTGCACAAGTTTTAGAGATGAACCACATGTCAGTTTCCATTAAATTGGTGTTAAACATGTGTTAAAATCATACACGCTTATTAACCAAATCATATAGACCACACATCTACTCTTGCTAAATCGAAGCAGAAACAAGATTAATCACCTCGGGGATAAAGACAGTCATGGGAAGATACTTGATACATAAAGGAAATATACCTTAGGATGGATATCTCATTGTAAAATCTTCAATGTTCTTAGCCTTCTCCTTCCTTTGGTAAACCTTGAATCTGTTCGCTTCCCTTCTCCTTCCTTTGGTAAACCGTGAATGTGTAAAACATAAACAAATTAACAATTGGAAGATAGCGATCCATCATTTTAAGAAAGATATAAACAATGAAAAATGGAACCTTACCACCATGAGCCTGCAGTCTAGGCAAAGAACAAATATTTGTTATAGATCTATAAGAATATGGTTCATTCGCAGATCTTGAACATATATGGTTCAAAGAATAAATATTTAACAAACATTCGCAGATCTATAAGAATATGGTTCAAAGAACAAAAATTTCTTCAAGATCTATATATATATTTGGTGTAGAGGAAGACGAAAATGAACCATATTTGTTACAGATCTAGATTTAAGCAAAGAACAACATGCTTTTTAAGGTGGGGTCAGATCTTGAAGAAAGGAGAGACTGCGAATGTGTGGTGTGCGTTTCAATATGTAACTGATTCTCCATATAAATGTGTTTTGTTTTGTTTTTCTTTTTTTTATGCACTTCCTATAATACCCTTCTTCTTTTAATTAATTATATTTTGTTTTCATTTTAATTACAAAAATGCCACATTCAATTATAACCATTGATCTTATCATCCTAGGGTCTAAAAAGGGTTCTCGCAGTTCTCGCACTTAACAGAGTTCTCAAAATAAATATACACTATATATATATATAGGGAAGGGATCCAGTAAGAAGAAAAACTAAAATGAGAAGAATAAGAAAGATTTTTAGCCACACATTTCAAATAGGAGGGAGAATTTTAAGGGGAGATGCATCTATTTTTGTAGATGCATCTGAAATATGTGGTTGTGGTTTCTTCTTATCCTTCTCATTTTAATATTACTTCTTATTTGATCCTAACTCTCTCTCTCTCTATATATATATATATATATATATATATATATATATATATATATATATATATATATATATATACATACATTATATATAAGAGGAGGCATGCCACATAAAATGCCACTTGGCATCCCATAATGCCAAGTCATATTTTCATGTCATCATTATATTTATGTGGCATTTTTTTTAATTTTTTAAATGACATGTGGCATTTTAATTAATATATGTACAATTTTTTTTAAATAAATTGTAAATTTCGTTTTTTTTTTTTTTTGTTATTTTTGAATTTTAAAATTTTTTTATTAAAAAGAAGACATTTGTTGGAGTTGAAGTTGGGTCATTCATGTATTTTGTAAACAACTTACCACTAGAGTAGATTGTTTTTTTATTTATATCTTTCAAATCAATATAAATAAGGAGATTATAAAAAAATTCTGGAATTTTTATTTTAGGTATGTATTTTTTGAAGATAACAATTAAAATAAATTATGATATATATTACTTAAAAGATAAATATACCATATATATTTTTAACCTATTTTTTTTTGTGTATAAATACACCCTAATATCTTATTCCTAAACATAATTACCCTAAAACTATAATCGACTTTTGAGTTTAATAGGTGAAGAATATTGACTTTTTTGTTTTACAGGTGAAGAATCATTTTTTTTGGCCGAGTTTGAGTTTAACATATTTTTTTATCAGATATCATATATTGTTTTTACTTTGTTAACAGATATCTGATACAAGAATAAGGATTTCCAAAGGAAACAAAGATAATAATGTTCAAGACAATGGTAGGTTTTTTCTATTGTCATCAACAGGTTTAGTTTTTTTTTATAATTATTATGTTTTATGTTAATTTTATGCATGTAATTAACAGTTAAAAGTGTATGAAAATGTTTGGGATTGCTACTTAAGTGCTTATCTGCATATTTTGTATATAATAAACACTTAAATAAGCAATCCCAAACACGAATATAATTCAAGAAATTTATTAACAATACATTTATGCAGATAACCTTTTAATAGAGGCAGGAGGATATATTTATCTCAAGACACTTATACAATCATCTTTATCTGTATTTGAACCATTGATTTGATGGAGCAGCTACATAATATCCACTGTCTAGTCTTAGGTATTTAAGTTTGTCCCATTAGACATGTTGCTATTAGCATGAATGTATTTAATTTACCTATTTGCGTAACTGAACTTTCTTACCTGTAAAGGAACGATTTTACATTGGTGTAGTTTTCCAATTAAATATTTTTCTGTAAAAGTGTATATTTTTTATTTTATATAGTGCTCTCGGGAACCTTTTCCGCATAATTTCCCAAATGCAGACCCCCATACTCTTCGTTTATTAGAAAGATTGATTGCATTTGATCCTAGGTATCGTCCAACGGTTGCGGAGGTAATGTCGCACCTATTAATCTACTCCTCACATCTATCAAATAATTTACTCTAAATAAAAAGTATGTTTTGTAACTTTTATTAGGCACTTTCTGATCCATATTTCAAGAATACGGCTAGCACTGATAAGGAGCCTTTTCTCAGCCCATTTCAAAGTTGGAATGTGAGTTTGAAACAAGATCAAATACAAAGGAAGATGTAAGGGAACTGATATGTAGAAAATTTCTTAAATACCATCCCAGAATGCTAAAAGAATAATTGGATGGAGCTGAACCAAATGGCTTCATGTATCCAAGGTGCAGTCATTTGGAACTTCTAAATTATATAATTCCTTAGAGATTTAGCCTTGAAACACTATCCTTGCCAATCAATTTAATGAATCGTTATCACAGGTAGACAAGTTTGGAACTTGCGATGATCTTCCCTATAGAATGGCTATTCATCCAGGAGGCGAGGGTGTAGTTTGTTCATTACCAAAGAGTTGCAGGTAACCAGCAACCCAAGAAGTCCAGGATTCCTAAATATAATCCTGATGCTAAATAAATTTGTTATCAAGTTGGAGGATTATAATAAAATTTTAAAAAAAATAGTTACAGTATCTTGGCAAAGTATAGAAACAAGATTAAAGTTTTAAATTAGTATGTTAAATATCACGCCATTAATGTTGACTAGCGTAAATCAGAAATACGTAGTAACCTTTTAAATTGTTGGTCTTTAGATGGTATGAATGGGAAGCAACTAAGAAAGAAAATGCCTTTACGTTGAGTCTAAAGCAGTCTGAGAAAGTCCTTTATGAATTGGAGCATATTGAGCAGCAGTTGGCAGTTACTTTTAGCCATGATGGTTCTTTACTTGCCCTAGGTGGTGAGGTAGGATTCATCTTTCACATACACTAAATCTAAATTCAACTTATTTGTTAATATGCTTCATGCAATTTTGATTATTGTGATCCAATATATAATAATTTAAAAAAAAATATAGTTACATTATCTTGGCAAAGTATAGAAACAAGATTAAAGATTAAAGTTCGGCTGGACATTTGCAGGGAAGGAAACGGTCATATCAACAACCACAAAGTCAGCTGGGAAATGGAACTTTCCTACTTTCACAAATACATCCTCGGCAATGCCAAGAGGACGGGATATGGAACGATCTGCAAGCTCGAGAGTCATGCATGTAGGAGTAAGTTCCGGAAGAGAAAGTTTCTTCCATACTGAATAAGGCATCAGATTGATGCTTGCACCAAGATCTGCTAGGGCAAAGCATTCAACCATTCCTGGAAATACACAAGGTAAGAGAAATTTTCCAGTATCTCCAAGTTTTTCAGGAAGCTTTTTCAAGATAACTGCAGAGCAGTTCTCGTTCAGTGGAGTTTTTGCCATTTCAAACAACTTTTCCTTATTGCTTAACATGTGTTTGAGAGTTGATGCAAACTTGGGCATTAGCATGATAGCATCCGCAAAGCTTATGTCAAAATGTAACTCTTGGAAAATTTGGAAAAATTTGTCCATTTGATGACTGGCTTTTTCGCGGAGCTTTTGCTCATTCAAACGTGATGGGTAAGGAATAGAAGATTTGGATTTCTCGTTTTCAACGGGAGCTACTGGAGGTTCAAAAACGACTCCAGGATTTGATTTGGGTTTCTGGACAACATGAGGTTGGACTACCGAAGGTGGGACATGTGCGGTACTTCGTGGGCTTGAAAAATGCACCTTGTCCGTTGTATCCTTGGTAACTTGACTCATTGCTCCTAGTGGAGGAGGCATTGGAGTCAAAGGTCCATTGTGTGTCCTAGGTTCACTTTCCACTACCTTTGGGAGAGAAGAAGAAGAGGTAGTAGGAATAGCAGGTCCATCATATGAAACACCACTTCTGGTTGTGATCGCTTTTGCATCGCCCCTCGGGTTAGCGATCGTGTTGCTCGGAAGTTTTCCTGAGCCCGAGGGTTGATCATTTAAGGACTTCTTAAGATCAGCGATCTGACTGACCAACAACCTGTTCATTTCATCTTGGGATTTCATGAATTGTTTCGATAACTCATCAGATGATGGTCCAGTTGGAACAATGGCGGGAGGTGGATTAGGAAAATTCTGGCCTCTAATGTTATGATTAGGGCCTTGATTTTGAAAATTTCCTTGATTAGGATTCATATTCCCATGAAATTGATTCCCTCGATTGAAATTGTTTTGATTAAGGCTCCCTTGATGTTGGAAACCTTGATTTGGTCCAGGATAGAAATTACCTTGGTTTTGATAACCTTGGTTCATTCTCGGTTGGTTCTGGTTCCGGTTTTGGTTTTGCATGTTATGATTCTGGTTAAAACCGGGTGGTGCCTGATTAGTGTTAGCACGGTAGTGTGGTTCATTTTGAGGACGGTATTGATTACCTCCCTGATGTGAAGTACCGGCTAGAGCATTGGCTTCAAACGGACTACCATCGGTGGCAGTACAGTTGTAGTATGCATGAGGATCACCACAAGTAACACAACTCTCGACTTTCTTCACTTCACCATGTGATGGTGTCTGTGTGAAGGTGACTTTCTTTTGGTTAGCAAGAACTAAAGCCTGAACAATATCCGTGAGTTTATCAATCTTAGCATCGGTGCTAGATGTACTCACGGGAGATGAAGAAGAAGGTCCAACATTAGACTGAGTCTGATATGTCTTTGCTCGGAAAGGGCGGACCTGAGACTTGTTCTCAATGATTTGCAAGGCTTCTTTGGTGGTCTTGCTCAGGAAATTACCTCCCGCGGAGGCATTTAAAGAGTCTTGATTGGTCTGGTTTAGACCATTGTAGAAAGTATCCATTTGCATTAATTCGGTAAAACCATGATGCGGACACTTGCGAAGCAACTCTTTGTAACGATCCCATGCCTCCCCGAATGATTCATCAAATCTCTGAGAAAATTTCATTATCTCATTCTTAAGACTTGTAGTTCGGGATGGAGGATAGAACTCGTTAACGAACTTGGTGACTAGATCTTCCCATGTCTCAATAGAACGAGGGGGTTGTTTCTCAAGCCAATTCCGGGCTTGTCCCTTTAGAGAAAATGGGAACAGAAGAAGCTTGATGGCTTCATGTGGGACATTCTTGTACTTGATGGTAGATGCAATCTTGTTAAACCATCGAATGTGTGCATGAGGATCATCCCGCTCAAAACCATAGAATTGGCTTTGGGTTACCAGGTTAAGCAACCCGGTTTTGAACTCAAAGGTATCAGCCACGATGGCTGGAACAACAATAGCATCTCCGTAACCCTCGATGGGTGCTTGGAGAAGCTCATTCATGGGCTTATCTTCTGCCATTAAAACAGGGGGTGGTGGTGGTAGACGTTCCTCAGTCACGGCTGAAGGAGCAGAACGTCCTCTACGTCTACGAGGAATATTTGCAAGCTCAGAAAGTGGACTTGTAGAACTGGAAGAACGAGTGCGCATGCACTAAGTATAAAAATCAGTTTTCAAAACAAATGCGAGGCAAAACGACAAGTGAACTTAACCAATAATCACAAATGAAATGGCTTCTTTGAAAAAGGTACACCAAATCACAAGGACACAAAGGCAAGTTTTAAATCTGTTGTTCGGGAACTTATTATGGTCACACCCCCAGTTAGTAGGTGTACTGCCTTGATTTGCGGTGGTTGATTTTTATGTATATATTAAGTACCACTGAAAAGACGTAGGTATGGATTTGTGCAAAGGGTTGAAAAACTTTTGGACAATATTTTTGGTATCGTCTCGTTTAACTAAATCGTATCTCTTTAAGAATCACCTCAAAGAAAATACAAGATAGAAGACGTTACGATTGTTTTGTTGTTTTATATTTTGTTTGGTGTTGTTAACACTTTAGGACAAGTGCTAATGAACTTTTTTGAGATTTTGATAACTTTACAAAAAACTTTATACAAAAGATGGTATATGTGCAAGAATGGGTCTGAAAAAGGTTTAACATACGCTAAAGCCTCCCCGGCAGCGGCGCCAAAATTTGATTCGCCTCCAAACGGTCAAGTTTAATCACACAAGCTAGCCACTTGTGAATGGCTAACCGTAACAAACTTAAAACAGCTCAGAAGCAAATGCAATTTAGATCAGAGGAATATAGTGGATTCCTGGTTCGTTAAGTCCCACGGAGACTCAATGGTGTTTTAAAACTTGATCAGATGATAGAATGATCACTAAGGATAGTGATGAGTAAAGATTTGGATTGGAAATTACACTACTGATTGATTGGAATGTATTTTGGAAACAGAATTGGAAAGCACAACAATCAGATAAAACAAACGTAAATACGTACGTTTAAAAACTACGTAAACGTACAAAAGTAAAAATGAGATCTAAGAAATAAAAGACCTAAAAATATGAAAATGACATTTTTGGAATCCTAAAAATAAAAGAAAATTATTAGAAAAAGAAAATTATTTTTACAACTATTTATTTAATTATTATTAATTAAAAACTATTTTAAACTATTTAATAATACTCTAAAATAAAATAAAATATGAAATAAGGCTAGAAAAATAAAATTAAGACTTAGGAAAATCTAAAATATTATAAAACTTATTTTAAAATTGAAAATATACTTTTTTACACTTTATATCTATTTATTACTAATTAATTATTATTTAAAATACACTTAATTACTAGAAAATATAAAATAAACCTGGAAAAATAAAATTTTAACTTAGAAAAATCTAGAATATTATAAAACTAATTTTAAAACTGAAAAGATATTTTTTATGCTTTTTAATTATTTATTACTAATTATTTAATACTTTTAACTATTTAAAATTATAATAAATACTAAACAGATAGGGAAAAATATGAAACTTTTTCTAAAAATAACTTAAGGTGACAGAAAACTAAGAAAAATATAAAAACTAGATTTGCTTAATAATAAGCTAAAAAGAAAAATCAAAAAGCTTAATTCTATTAAATAAACGCTATCACTATTTTAAAAATGATTGTTTTTCTGGTTTATCTTTTTGAAAACTACTTAACTACTTAAAATAAGAAACTTTTATGAAAACAAAAATTTTACAAACTGAAAATAAGCTGTTTGTGAGCTAAAAAGCTCAACAGTGGCCTTTATGAGCTTATTTGATGATTTTAAGCTCAAACAAGCTTACAAGCTAAAACAAAAGATAGAATAAGATTCAAACAAGCTTAAGCTACTCAAATGAAGCTATAAAACACAAAGAAGCATACTGAAAAGCTACTAAAAAGCAAATAAGCACTTATGATCATATAGTCAAAAGACAGAAATGGGACAAAGTTGAGGCTTATTGCAGCCCTACCAAACAAGCTAAAAAGTGGAAAACTAAGCCTGAGACCTCAAGATGGCTAGGTTGACTTTCCAAAGAACCAAGGATCATAAGCTGAGGCCAACTAATAAGCTATTTGTGAGCTTATCAAAATGACTGCTCAACTGTGCACAGGACAGTATTTCATAACAGGTACTCAAAAGAAGATAGAAAATAAGCTATTAAAAAGCTGATTAAAGGTGAACTAGTATTTTTCTAATTAAGTTAAGCAACTAAACTTTAATACCCCAAAAGATTTTAAGCTAAAACTCAATATTAAACACACACTAAAATTGTCTATTTAATTCAAAAACGACCAAATGAAAATTTGACTTTTTAAGAAAACCACAGAAGTTGACTAAAATGAACTTTGAATCAATACTACTTACTGATTATGTAATATTAAGCTATATTAAGACTAATTTAAGCTAGGTTAACAGATTTTAAGCTACTTTGATGAGATTTGTATTCAAAAATCCTAACAGTTAACTATCTAGGTGTGATCAAAGATGATTTTGACTTTTCAAGAACAAAGACTGGTTTTACTTGTTTCTTTGAGTTACTGAGACCTAATGAGACATGTAACAATAACAAGTAACAACTACAATGACCTCTATTACAGTTAACAAAGGAAATCCAAACACCACTTAATGAGACTGCTTTGACACTTTTCAAAGATTTTAACAGATTAATACCATCAACTTGATTAAAGATCTTATTATATCATATGTTAGGACTAAATAAACATAAAACAACAGCAATAACAACATAAAACAGTGAAGTACCTAAGTTGAGCAAAAGGCTTACAAAATGAGTCCAAGCACAAACTGAGAACTGAGGCACAAACACACAACCTATAGCTTTCCACAAAGCTTCTAACCCAAGGCCATCCACAATCTACCCTGCTCCAGCTGTGAATACCATTTCCATGGGATTTTTGAATTTCTATCTATTTTTTTGTATTTTTGGTGATTTTTGAGTTTAACTTCTAAACTGAATTTTAAGGTCTCTAATAGCTTTTAGAAGCTATCTAGGAGCTTACATGAGCTATTTCAGTCCAAACAACAACTAAAAACAACATTTGAATCATATTGAGATTTTTACTTAAAAATGCATAAACTTGAAATAACACTGAGATTTGAAATTGAGTACTTAAAACAGATTCACATACACTTGAAAAGTTTAAACAAAGCACTTGGAAAGCTTAAATTACAATGAAAAGCTTAAATTAATAAAAACGACTAAAGAAAATACAAATTACACTAGATGATGTGATACATTGCTTCTCAACCCTCCTTTATAGACTTTTGTGACTCTATGCTGACCTCTGATAGAATCCCACTCATTTCCAGCCATTGGATTGGCCAAAATCATCATATTCGTCCAAGTGTAATTTTTGGCGCCAAAAGTCTCTTAGCAGGTTTGAGCAGGTTTTAATCAATAAATGAAGTTTGGGTGTTAGTGGAAGTGGAGGGGGACAAGGTAAGGTAGTATACAAGTGGTGTGTTGAAAAAGATGAAATACCAGCTCTGGTTTTGGATTTTCAGGCATTGAGAGGTAGATGAACAGTGGCTGGTATATTTGGCGCGTTGACCGAATTTGACCGGGTATTAATAACGTGGGAGGGGTTCACAATTGGGTATGACTGGGGTCAAAATGTATATTGGACTAGCTCAAGGGTCAAGAGCTCAAGGGTCAAGGTCCAAGGGTGTGTGGGTTGGGCTTGTGTTGGGCTCAGCAGTTGGGTTGGATTGGGCTTGATATATTACAAAGGGTCCGGTTTGGTTTAGTAGTATCACAAGGACCATTGTTGCAATTTGACCAAAGATAAAGGACTGAACATGCCACTTTTCCAAACTTATCACAAGGACCAAACTTGACAAACTTTGATAGTGCAAGGACCACTTTTGCATAAAATTCCATTTTTAGATATCCAAGGACTATTTTTGACATTTTTCAAAGATTAGGGACCTTTTCTGCCATTTGACCAAAGAATCATTCAAGGACCATTTTTAACAACTTAGAATATTTCAGGGACCTTGAATGATAAAATTCCACATTTTGATTTACCAGGGACTGTTTTTGACAACTTTTGAAACTTGGGGGACTAAAACTGCCAATTTTGCAAACTTGAATTATTTTTCATCTGATTTTGATATTTTTGCATTTAAAACACATAAAACACTTGTTTATGATATTTTCATCATTTTAATGCATTTCTGAGTGTTTTCAGATGATTTTGCAGTTTAGATTGTACAAAAATGATGAGTATTTAGACACTCATCAATCCCCCACACTAAGATATTGCTAGTCCCTAGCAATGTTTTAGATCTTTAATGGATTTTAAAGACTCTTTACCAAAAGCCATCACTTCTGGAGTAGCCAATTGTTTTGGTTCAAGTAAGAACCTTGGTACAACGATAACCAAATGATTTTGAGCAAATCATAAGCTGTAAACGGATTTGATTTGTCTTTACCAGAAGCCGTTTGCTCTGGACTAGCCAACTCTTAGATAAATTATCAGTATTATCTTTGGTGAGCTGATTACCAATTATGGTTTTTCCACTGCCTTTACCACAAGCCATAAACTTGCGGGCTAGCCAACTCTTCACTTTTTAGGATATGGTGAGCTGAATACCATACAATTTTGGGCAAATTGCAAGCCGTCAACGGATTTGAGAAATCTATACCAAGAGCCGTTTGCTCCTGGATTAGCCAATCCTTTTGTTTTTTAGACATGGCGGACTGATTACCATTTGCTGAGTAAGTGAAAAACACTTACTCCAAAAAAAAATTTTGGCCAAAAACGGGGGAATTGGGTGGATAATTACATGATAAAATTCGTGAGAATTTCCCCCCACACTAGAAATGAATATTGCCCTCAATATTCAAAGTACCGGTGGTTATGCCGAAACTGAGAACGTAAAAGGGAAATACTACGGCAATTATTTTGAAAGATTTTTTTTTTTTTTTTTTTTTTTTTTTTTTTTTTTTTTTTTTTTTTAGAAAAGATTTATATACAATAGCGGGGGGCAACTCCCCCACACTAGGATGGTAGAACAGAGAAAGAAGACAGAAATATGGGTGAAAACCCATATGGTGTGTGCTATTGTTTTTGATTCCCGAGTCACTAGCTTGACTCGATCCCCGCATTCATTGGTTCATGGGGAAAGTTTGTAAATCCGGGACAACCACAGGAGGAATGTCCTCTCCAAAGTAGTGCTTTAATCGATGACCATTCCCTTTAAAATTTAGACCATCAGGCTGAGATAACTCAATGGTACCATAAGGATAAACCTTAGCAATGGTGAATGGACCAGACCAACGGGACTTGAGCTTTCCCGAGAAAATCTTCAATCTTGAATTGAAAAGAAGGACTCGATCACCAACGTTGAAAACGCGGTTCTTGATTTTAGAGTCATGAATCTTCTTTGTCTTTTGCTTGTAGATCAAAGAGTTCTCGTATGCTTGATCACGGAGTTCATTTAATTCATTCATTTGAACTTTTCTGTGATCACCAGCTGTCTGAATATCGAAGTTTGCATGTTTTAAGGCCCAGTATGCCTTGTGCTCTAACTCAATCGGAAGATGACATGCCTTTCCGTACACTAGCTTGTATGGAGTGCACCCGATGGGTGTTTTGTAAGCTGTACGGAAGGCCCAGAGTGCGTCATCCAGTTTATCCGACAAGGATGCACGATTTTCGCCTACTGTCCTTTCAAGAATTCTTTTAATACCACGGTTGGAAACTTCCACCTGCCCACTTGTTTGGGGGTGGTATGCAGTAGAGAGACGGTGGGTAACACCATACTTTTGCATGACACGATCAAATTGGTCATTGCAGAAATGTGTACCACGATCACTGATTATAGCTCTCGGAGTTCCAAACCTAGCAAAAAGAGATTTTAAAAACTTCACAACAACTCGGGCATCATTGGTAGGTAAAGCTTTTGCTTCAACCCATTTTGACAAATAGTCAACAGCCACGAGTATGTACTTGTTTCCGCGAGATGATGGAAATGGCCCCATAAAGTCAATGCCCCAGATGTCAAATATCTCACACACTTGAATGGCGTTTTGCGGCATTTCATTTCTTTGAGATATATTTCCGTGATGTTGACAAGCGTCACAAGCTTTGACAAAATCGTGGGCATCTTTATAGATAGTGGGCCAATAAAACCCGGAATCAAACACCTTTTTGGCGGTGTAGTTTGGACTATGATGGCCCCCTGTGGGTCCAGCATGGCAAGCTTTGAGAATGTCAAGAGCTTCTTGTCCATAAATACACCATCGAATGACTTGATCCGCACAGATTTTGAATAAGTAGGGGTCGTCCCAGAAATAATGTTTAACATCCTTGAGGAATTTGTTCTTCTGTTGGGTCGACATCCCTTTCACTATGAAGTTACCCGCATGGTAATTTGCGAAATCAGCAAACCATGGGGTGGTAGAATTTCCACGAAAAGAAACCGCATTGAGTGTCTCGAGAGGAAATGTTTCATTTATTTCCTTTTTCTCGAAAACATCTTGGTGAGGGTTTTCTAGACGGGACAGATGATCAACAGCCAGGTTCTCAGCTCCTTTTTTATCACGTATAATGATATCAAATTCTTGCAGGAAGAGAATCCAACGGAGCAATCTCGGCTTTGCATCTTGTTTTGCAAAGAGATATTTGAGAGCCGAGTGATCCGTATACACCACGCATTTGGTCAAGATTAAGTACGGCCGAAACTTCTCAAACGCATACACCACAGCTAGTAATTCTTTTTCTGTGGTGGTGTAATGAGTTTGAGCTTCAGTCATAGTCTTACTTGCGTAGTGGATAGGCTGAAAATGCTTGTTTCTGCGTTGCCCTAAGACTGCACCGATAGCAAAATCACTTGCATCGCACATGAGCTCAAAAGGCAAGTCCCAGTCGGGAGCAACGAGAATGGGTGCTTCAGTAAGCTTTTTCTTCAATGTTTCAAAAGCTTCAATGCACTCGGGTGAGAAGATAAAAGGAGCATCTTTTTCAAGAAGATGGGTCATAGGCCGGGCGATTTTAGAAAAATCTTGTATGAATCTACGATAGAAACCGGCATGACCTAAAAAACTCCTAATACCTTTGACGGTAGTAGGATGAGGCAATTTAGCAATAACATCTACTTTTGCTCTATCTACCTCAATCCCATTTTTTGAAATTTTATGGCCAAGGACTATGCTTTCTTTGACCATAAAGTGGCTCTTCTCCCAATTTAGACAAAGATTGGTGTCTTCACACCTTTGAAGCATTTTATCTAAATGGGAGAGACATGTTTGAAAAGAATCCCCAATGACCGAGAAGTCATCCATAAACACTTCCATTGTTTCCCCGATCATGTCGTGGAAAATGGCCATCATACATCATTGGAACGTGCCAGGAGCATTACATAAGCCAAAAGGCATACGTTTGTAAGCAAAGGTTCCGTATGGGCAGGTGAATGTAGTCTTCTCTTGATCCTGTGGATCAATGGGAATCTGAAAATAACCCGAGAAACCATCAAGGAAACAATAGTACTCGTTCCCTGCTAATCTCTCAAGCATTTGGTCCATGAAGGGTAGAGGAAAATGGTCTTTACGGGTGGCGTCATTCAACTTACGATAGTCAATGCACACACGCCATCCCGTAACCAATCGAGTTGGAATTAACTCGTTATCTTCATTTGTGACAACAGTTATGCCACCCTTTTTAGGAACACAATGAATTGGGCTAACCCAAGGACTATCCGAGATCAGGTAAATCAATCCTGCATCAAGAAGTTTGATAACCTCCTGTTTGATAACATCATGGATTTTTGGATTCACCCTTCTCTGATGTTGAACTGCTGGTTTGAAGTCATCCTCCATCAAGGTTTTATGAGTACAGAACTCAGGGTTGATACCCTTAATGTCGGAGAGTTTCCAAGCAATTGCTTGCTTATGTGACTTCAAGACCTTTATGAGAGCAGCTTTTTCATCTTTACTCAAATCTCGAGCAATAATGACAGGTAATTTATCATCACCTTCAAGGAATGCATACTCGAGATGAGGTGGTAAGTCCTTAAGTTCGACTTCAGGAAATTCTTCAGTTTTCTCAACTGACTTGACTTCCTTGTTATGAAGCTTGACGGGAGGGAGAGGAGGAGAAGTGTCCTGATTTAACAACTTCTCAAGAAGAATATCTCCCTCCAGATTAATCTCATTTTGATTAATCTTATCTGGAATTGAATCACTAGTGTGAGGGGTTGATGATGGATCATCATTAAGCAACTTCTCAATGAGAAGTATGTCCCCCTCAATATCAATTGGAGCGTGATCAATTTCCCATGGAACAGAATCACTAGCCAAGTATGCTTCAATGTCTTCCAAGATGAAGTCTCTTCCCTCAAAAGGAGTGATAGAAGGAGTAGAATTGGCTATGATAGGTTGAGAAGATGTGGTGGGATCCCCACTCACAGAATTATGAGAATAACCAAGAATTTCTTGAGAGTACTCTTCAGAAGCAACATCAATGATATCTATTCGGTTAACCGACTCAGAATCATAGTTTGTGGAGTACCTCGAAGTTTGATCAAGGTTAAAGGTGACAGCTTCATTACCAACACGTAATGTGATTTCTTGCTCAAATACATCAATGAGAGCACGGCCCGTTCTCAGGAATCCTCCACCAACAATGAGAGGAACCCGATGATCGGCATCGAAATCAACAACCACAAAGTCAGCTGGGAAATGGAACTTTCCTACTTTCACAAATACGTCCTCGGCAATGCCAAGAGGACGGGATATGGAACGATCTGCAAGCTCGAGAGTCATGCATGTAGGAGTAAGTTCCGGAAGAGAAAGTTTCTTCCATACTGAATAAGGCATCAGATTGATGCTTGCACCAAGATCTGCTAGGGCAAAGCATTCAACCATTCCTGGAAATACACAAGGTAAGAGAAATTTTCCAGTATCTCCAAGTTTTTCAGGAAGCTTTTTCAAGATAACTGCAGAGCAGTTCTCGTTCAGTGGAGTTTTTGCCATTTCAAACAACTTTTCCTTATTGCTTAACATGTGTTTGAGAGTTGATGCAAACTTGGGCATTAGCATGATAGCATCCGCAAAGCTTATGTCAAAATGTAACTCTTGGAAAATTTGGAAAAAATTGTCCATTTGATGACTGGCTTTTTCGCGGAGCTTTTGCTCATTCAAACGTGATGGGTAAGGAATAGAAGATTTGGATTTCTCGTTTTCAACGGGAGCTACTGGAGGTTCAAAAACGACTCCAGGATTTGATTTGGGTTTCTGGACAACATGAGGTTGGACTACCGAAGGTGGGACGTGTGCGGTACTTCGTGGGCTTGAAAAATGCACCTTGTCCGTTGTATCCTTGGTAACTTGACTCATTGCTCCTAGTGGAGGAGGCATTGGAGTCAAAGGTCCATTGTGTGTCCTAGGTTCACTTTCTACTACCTTTGGGAGAGAAGAAGAAGAGGTAGTAGGAATAGCAGGTCCATCATATGAAACACCACTTCTGGTTGTGATCGCTTTTGCATCGCCCCTCGGGTTAGCGATCGTGTTGCTCGGAAGTTTTCCTGAGCCCGAGGGTTGATCATTTAAAGACTTCTTAAGATCAGCGATCTGACTGACCAACAACCTGTTCATTTCATCTTGGGATTTCATGAATTGTTTCAATAACTCATCAGATGATGGTCCAGTTGGAACAATGGCGGGAGGTGGATTAGGAAAATTCTGGCCTCTAATGTTATGATTAGGGCCTTGATTTTGAAAATTTCCTTGATTAGGATTCATATTCCCATGAAATTGATTCCCTCGATTGAAATTGTTTTGATTAAGGCTCCCTTGATGTTGGAAACCTTGATTTGGTCCAGGATAGAAATTACCTTGGTTTTGATAACCTTGGTTCATTCTCGGTTGGTTCTGGTTCCGGTTTTGGTTTTGCATGTTATGATTCTGGTTAAAACCGGGTGGTGCCTGATTAGTGTTAGCACGGTAGTGTGGTTCATTTTGAGGACGGTATTGATTACCTCCCTGATGTGAAGTACCGGCTAGAGCATTGGCTTCAAACGGACTACCATCGGTGGCAGTACAGTTGTAGTATGCATGAGGATCACCACAAGTAACACAACTCTCGACTTTCTTCACTTCACCATGTGATGGTGTCTGTGT
Source organism: Chrysanthemum seticuspe (assembly GCA_019973895.1). Classification (NCBI taxonomy): domain Eukaryota; kingdom Viridiplantae; phylum Streptophyta; class Magnoliopsida; order Asterales; family Asteraceae; genus Chrysanthemum; species Chrysanthemum seticuspe. The sequence goes on from BPTQ01000005.1 coordinate 17,108,296, forward strand.
GAAGGTGACTTTCTTTTGGTTAGCAAGAACTAAAGCCTGAACAATATCCGTGAGTTTATCAATCTTAGCATCGGTGCTAGATGTACTCACGGGAGATGAAGAAGAAGGTCCAACATTAGACTGAGTCTGATATGTCTTTGCTCGGAAAGGGCGGACCTGAGACTTGTTCTCAATGATTTGCAAGGCTTCTTTGGTGGTCTTGCTCAGGAAATTACCTCCCGCGGAGGCATTTAAAGAGTCTTGATTGGTCTGGTTTAGACCATTGTAGAAAGTATCCATTTGCATTAATTCGGTAAAACCATGATGCGGACACTTGCGAAGCAACTCTTTGTAACGATCCCATGCCTCCCCGAATGATTCATCAAATCTCTGAGAAAATTTCATTATCTCATTCTTAATACTTGTAGTTCGGGATGGATGATAGAACTCGTTAACGAACTTGGTGACTAGATCTTCCCATGTCTCAATAGAACGAGGGGGTTGTTTCTCAAGCCAATTCCGGGCTTGTCCCTCTAGAGAAAATAGGAACAGAAGAAGCTTGATTGCTTCATGTGGGACATTATTGTACTTGATGGTAGATGCAATCTTGTTAAACCATCGAATGTGTGCATGAGGATCATCCCGCTCAAAACCATAGAATTGGCTTTGGGTTACCAAATTAAGCAACCCGGTTTTGAGCTCAAAGGTATCAGCCACGATGGCTGGAACAACAATAGCATCTCCGTAACCCTCGATGGGTGCTTGGAGAAGCTCATTCATGGGCTCATCTTCTGCCATTACGACAGGGGGTGGTGGTGGTAGACGTTCCTTAGTCACGGCTGAAGGAGCAGAACGTCCTCTACGTCTACGAGGAATATTTGCAAGCTCAGAAAGTGGACTTGTAGAACTGGAAGAACGAGTGCGCATGCACTAAGTATAAAAATCAGTTTTCAAAACAAATGCGAGGCAAAACGACAAGTGAACTTAACCAATAATCACAAATGAAATGGCTTCTTTGAAAAAGGTACACCAAATCACAAGGACACAAAGGCAAGTTTTAAATCTGTTGTTCGGGAACTTATTATGGTCACACCCCCAGTTAGTAGGTGTATTGCCTTGATTTGCGGTGGTTGATTTTTATGTATATATTAAGTACCACTGAAAAGACGTAGGTATGGATTTGTGCAAAGGGTTGAAAAACTTTTGGACAATATTTTTGGTATCGTCTCGTTTAACCAAATCGTATCTCTTTAAGAATCACCTCAAAGAAAATACAAGATAGAAGACGTTACGATTGTTTTGTTGTTTTATATTTTGTTTGGTGTTGTTAACACTTTCAGAAAAGTGCTAATGAACTTTTTTGAGATTTTGATAACTTTACAAAAAACTTTATACAAAAGATGGTATATGTGCAAGAATGGGTCTGAAAAAGGTTTAACATACGCTAAAGCCTCCCCGGCAGCGGCGCCAAAATTTGATTCGCCTCCAAACGGTCAAGTTTAATCACACAAGCTAGCCACTTGTGAATGGCTAACCGTAACAAACTTAAAACAGCTCAGAAGCAAATGCAATTTAGATAAGAGGAATATAGTGGATTCCTGGGTCGTTAAGTCCCACGGAGACTCAATGGTGTTTTAAAACTTGATCAGATGATAGAATGATCACTAAGGATAGTGATCAGTAAAGATTTGGATTGGAAATTACACTACTGATTGATTGGAATGTATTTTGGAAACAGAATTGGAAAGCACAACAATCAGATAAAACAAACGTAAATACGTACGTTTAAAAACTACGTAAACGTACAAAAGTAAAAATGAGATCTAAGAAATAAAAGACCTAAAAATATGAAAATGACATTTTTGGAATCCTAAAAATAAAAGAAAATTATTAGAAAAAGAAAATTATTTTTACAACTATTTATTTAATTATTATTAATTAAAAACTATTTTAAACTATTTAATAATACTCTAAAATAAAAGAAAATATGAAATAAGGCTAGAAAAATAAAATTAAGACTTAGGAAAATCTAAAATATTATAAAACTTATTTTAAAATTGAAAATATACTTTTTTACACTTTATATCTTATTATTACTAATTAATTATTATTTAAAATACACTTAATTACTAGAAAATATAAAATAAACCTGGAAAAATAAAATTTTAAGTTAGAAAAATCTAGAATATTATAAAACTAATTTTAAAACTGAAAAGATATTTTTTATGCTTTTTAATTATTTATTACTAATTATTTAATACTTTTAACTATTTAAAATTATAATAAATACTAAACAGATAGGGAAAAATATGAAACGTTTTCTAAAAATAACTTAAGGTGACAGAAAACTAAGAAAAATATAAAAACTAGATTTGCTTAATAATAAGCTAAAAAGAAAAATCAAAAAGCTTAATTCTATTAAATAAACGCTATCACTACTTTAAAAATGATTGTTTTTCTGGTTTATCTTTTTGAAAACTACTTAACTACTTAAAATAAGAAACTTTTATGAAAACAAAAATTTTACAAACTGAAAATAAGCTGTTTGTGAGCTAAAAAGCTCAACAGTGGCCTTTATGAGCTTATTTGATGATTTTAAGCTCAAACAAGCTTACAAGCTAAAACCAAAGATAGAATAAGATTCAAACAAGCTTAAGCTACTCAAATGAAGCTATAAAACACAAAGAAGCATACTGAAAAGCTACTAAAAAGCAAATAAGCACTTATGATCTTATAGTCAAAAGACAGAAATGGGACAAAGTTGAGGCTTATTGCAGCCCTACCAAACAAGCTAAAAAGTGGAAAACTAAGCCTGAGACCTCAAGATGGCTAGGTTGACTTTCCAAAGAACCAAGGATCACAAGCTGAGGCCAACTAATAAGCTATTTGTGAGCTTATCAAAATGACTGCTCAACTGTGCACAGGACAGTATTTCAGAACAGGTACTCAAAAGAAGATAGAAAATAAGCTATTAAAAAGCTGATTAAAGGTGAACTAGTATTTTTCTAATTAAGTTAAGCAACTAAACTTTAATACCCCAAAAGATTTTAAGCTAAAACTCAATATTAAACACACACTAAAATTGTCTATTTAATTCAAAAACGACCAAATGAAAATTTGACTTTTTAAGAAAACCACAGAAGTTGACTAAAATGAACTTTGAATCAATACTACTTACTGATTATGTAATATTAAGCTATATTAAGACTAATTTAAGCTAGGTTAACAGATTTTAAGCTACTTTGATGAGATTTGTATTCAAAAATCCTAACAGTTAACTATCTAGGTGTGATCAAAGATGATTTTGACTTTTCAAGAACAAAGACTGGTTTTACTTGTTTCTTTGAGTTACTGAGACCTAATGAGACATGTAACAATAACAAGTAACAACTACAATGACCTCTATTACAGTTAACAAAGGAAATCCAAACACCACTTAATGAGACTGCTTTGACACCTTTCAAAGATTTTAACAGATTAATACCATGAACTTGATTAAAGATCTTATTATATCATATGTTAGGACTAAATAAACATAAAACAACAGCAATAGCAACATAAAACAGTGAAGTACCTAAGTTGAGCAAAAGGCTTACAAAATGAGTCCAAGCACAAACTGAGAACTGAGGCACAAACACACAACCTATAGCTTTCCACAAAGCTTCTAACCTAAGGCCATCCACAATCTACCCTGCTCCAGCTGTGAATACCATTTCCATGGGATTTTTGAATTTTTATCTATTTTTTTGTATTTTTGGTGATTTTTGAGTTTAACTTCTAAACTGAATTTTAAGGTCTCTAATAGCTTTTAAAAGCTATCTAGGAGCTTACATGAGCTATTTCAGTCCAAACAACAACTAAAAACAATATTTGAATCATATTGAGATTTTTACTTAAAAATGCATAAACTTGAAATAACACTGAGATTTGAAATTGAGTACTTAAAACAGATTCACATACACTTGAAAAGTTTAAACAAAGCACTTGGAAAGCTTAAATTACAATGAAAAGCTTAAATTAATAAAAACGACTAAAGAAAATACAAATTACACTAGATGATGTGATACATTGCTTCTCAACCCTCCTTTATAGACTTTTGTGACTCTATGCTGACCTCTGATAGAATCCCACTCATTTCCAGCCATTGGATTGGCCAAAATCATCATATTCGTCCAAGTGTAATTTTTGGCGCCAAAAGTCTCTTAGCAGGTTTGAGCAGGTTTTAATCAATAAATGAAGTTTGGGTGTTAGTGGAAGTGGAGGGGGACAAGGTAAGGTAGTATACAAGTGGTGTGTTGAAAAAGATGAAATACCAGCTCTGGTTTTGGATTTTCAGGCATTGAGAGGGAGATGAACAGTGGCTGGTATATTTGGCGCGTTGACCGAATTTGACCGGGTATTAATAACGTGGGAGGGGTTCACAATTGGGTATGGCTGGGGTCAAAATGTATATTGGACTAGCTCAAGGGTCAAGGTCCAAGGGTGTGTGGGTTGGGCTTGTGTTGGGCTCATCAGTTGGGTTGGATTGGGCTTGATATATTACAAAAGGTCCGGTTTGGTTTAGTAGTATCACAAGGACCATTGTTGCAATTTGACCAAAGATAAAGGACTGAACATGCCACTTTTCCAAACTTATCACAAGGACCAAACTTGACAAACTTTGATAGTGCAAGGACCACTTTTGCATAAAATTCCATTTTTAGATATCCAAGGACTATTTTTGACATTTTTCAAAGATTAGGGACCTTTTCTGCCATTTGACCAAAGAATCATTCAAGGACCATTTTTAACAACTTAGAATATTTCAGGGACCTTGAATGATAAAATTCCACATTTTGATTTACCAGGGACTGTTTTTGACAACTTTTGAAACTTGGGGGACTAAAACTGCCAATTTTGCAAACTTGAATCATTTTTCATCTGATTTTGATATTTTTGCATTTAAAACACATAAAACACTTGTTTGTGATATTTTCATCATTTTAGTGCATTTCTGAGTGTTTTCAGATGATTTTGCAGTTTAGATTGTACAAAAATGATGAGTATTTAGACACTCATCAAAGACCCTATGAATGTTACTGACCAGCTAAAGGAGACTTCTGTAGATGCATATCAGAAAAGCGAATCTCTGAATAATGAAGGTAATTCATACTTTCTTGGGAACTTTAAATAGGAAAGGATTTTTTAATGACTTCATAATTTATACAAGTACTTATTGCCATATCAGGTCTGGAAACTTCTGCAGCCGCACCAAGCATCACATGTTCTTCTGAATTGAAGTTAAGCAGGAGTTGCAAAAAGAGAACAATGTAACCATACCCTCGGTTGATGTGAGGACCGAGGGTTTGCAAGAGAAACCTCCTGCTAATGCAGATAGCTCATTGAATGAAGCTTCAAGTTAAGTAAGCTGATCAATGGGTCAGACCCCCCTAAGAATAGTTGGGTTTCTTCACATGCAACAACAATGGAAAAACCTGGTGGTAACGGAAATTAAATTTAAGTTTCTTAATAACAAGATGCCTACTACGAGTTATTCCATCAATCATAACTCAAGCTCTTTTCAGTCAACCACGATAATGCCGCCATCAAATCATACGTCAGTCTGGCCTATGACTTCAACTTTCTTAAGTTCTTCAACCCTGACGCATTTGGGTTCTCAATCAAAACATTTGCACAACACCAAGGAGGTTCTTCTCAACCCAGTAACAAATGTTTCTACTCTTGATTGGTCGAATCATATTTTGTTAGCCGATCAGTTTTTTAGTATGATCAGTTAAGGATTAGTTTGTATACATTTATTAATTATGATTGTTAATGTTATCTGTGAAATCAATATTGACTTAATATGAAATTTTATACTTTAAAAGTCTATATGCAGAAAGCGCTGAGGAACATGGGAGAGCTAGAGCTTTTCTTCAAGAACAAGAGCATGCTTTCAAATCTGGACAACTTGGCAAGAGCAGAAAAAGGAGGAGATAGTGCACATGCGTTCTCACCTGATATACAAGTACCTGATTCACGTTAGACATTTTTTTTATAAAGGATTACCGACTTATCTGCGTAGAAAATAAGCATATACCAACCCTATGTTATGAGGAGAGCTTTGTGTTTTACTTTTCTTTTATCTTCAGACTGAGCATAACAGTTACCAAATAGGTAGGTGAATAACATTGAACGTTAATAAGTTAGTTTGCAACAGACTTAAACTTTTGTAAATAAATGTGATAACTAAATCTGTATCAGTAGCAGCAAAATTTGAAGAATGCAAATGGCGTCTCTAGCTTTAAACCATATCAGTTTTCCCTCTATAAAAAGCCTAATCACTCAGTCACATACATAAACATTTTAATTTATGTTACTACTACTGCTACAATCATGTGCTTGATTTTATTTTTGTAGGCTGAAATTCATGATTTCATGCGTGATAGGAGTCTACAACTGAAAGCAAGAAGTCAGAAATATGGAATGGTTTGACTTGCATTACCATAACTATTAGTTTAATTTTATTAATGATTGCCTTTCCTGAATCTTAGCTCTTATCTTTTTTGGGCTGTTTTGATTTTGAGCATGTAAATCTATAACTTTTTTCATGAATAACATGTTATCGAACAGGTTTAATCCTCTTCACATCTAGGATAGAATTATAGAGTAGGCAGGGAAGTTGAGTTGATGGATTTTGAAGAAGATGATGCTTATTTTCATATAGTAGCTACAAACCAGGCTTCACGAAGCTCATACTTGATTAAACTGCGTACTAACTTTTATAATGTATATCTGATCTGGTTCTTATATGAGTGTTTAATTAATGAGTAACTCCAAGAGGTTGTAGCATAATTCTTGATAAATAGAAAAGTGTGGTACTTGGTGCACTCCAAGAAAAAGATCCCACTTGCCGTTCTTCGATGGGGAAAGCAGTGCTACTATTTTCTAAAGATTTCCCGAGATTTGGACAAGCTTGAATGCTCACTAAATTATACTGGACTGGTTTTGGAGCTTTTTAAGGAACACCTGCTTTGGATCTCAGCAAGTATCTTACCCCGGTTTAGTCCTGTTTTTAGATTGCATGCCTCCTAAAACAATAGCAATGGAGAAATTATTCCTGGAGTTCTTCCAGAATCTTTGGGCTGGAAAGTTCATTCTCAGTACTCAAATGCTGATCAATTAGCATTTTCCCAGTCATACCGAGAATCTTTTCTCTGGGCATTACAAAATGCTCAAAGGTATGTTCTATTCAGCTCTATTTTGTAGTTGGATACAATTTCGGTGCTTGAAAATAGAAATATTTGCTAAAACTTATTTATTATGGCAATTTGTATATAAATTAGACATGTTTTGCAGGCTCTGAAGGTGGCACGAGAAAATTTTACTGAAAAACAAGGGGTTATCGTAAGCAAAAATTCTCTCTGTGTTGTGAAGGGACCGTCAAACGATGTCTATACTGATCTGGCAACTTTGTGGTACTTCGCTTGCTGAGTTTTAGTTCAGCATATCTTTTTTAATGTGTATGCGTCTATTAACTGTAATACATTTCACTAATGATGTATGTAGGTATGGAGCTAACACTCAAAAAGCAGACTTGATGGTATATATGACCCCTCACCAACTAAGAGGGTATATTCAACAATGTCATATTGTACGTAACTCACAGTAGCATAACTGATAACATGTTTAAATTAAATATTTAGTGGTGAAATTGAATACTGATTTTTTTCCCAGATTGCTACAGAAGAAGGCTTGCTCCCAGCTAATTGGAAAGGTATATTAACTTGTTGTGGGTACCGAACATTCAGTGGCGAACAACAAGAGTTGTATTTTTTGTATGGTAGATATAAAGAACAGGCCACATCCCTTCAAAGACTAGGTATTGCTATTGCTCATTTATTCTGTATTTTTATTTTGTGAAAAAAAAATGTGATTACCAAAAATATTTCATTGCAAATATAACTTCCTTTGATAAAGCAATCTAGCTTTCAACCTGTTTGGCCTATTACGTTTTTACATAAAAATATATTTTTCTCTTAAACCACTAAAGATAAAACATGCCCCAAATCTGTTACTATTATATTTTAACGGTCCTGATTTAAAATAACATAGATTTTTTTATCAGGCCTGGCTGCCGGGTATACTATCGAAAGCTGTTTTGAATGTGCGTTCAAGTAAGTTTTTCATGATTTTATCTTAATTTTTACCTTTAGTGTACTTGGTTATCATAGTAGAGTGGTAAATTTTATGTTCTTATCAACTTGATGTAATCAGTTTTTTATTTACAAATTTTTATATAATGAATTCAACAATGTAACACCATGTTATAAGACCGATTTGAGATGGTCAATCTCCCAAGAAGTGGATTAAAGAGACGGATTAATAAGACCCTTAGAGCGGGCAAGACTCCAAGAAATAAGAGAGAAACTAGACTTTACTTTTCTTCATTCATCTCTCTACTGATACAAACCATTACAATTTATAATAGAAAGTAAATACAAATTGCCTATTCTAACTAACTACCCACTAATACTATGAAAAGGGAAATGTGATTATAAAAGAGAACGTGCATGCATGAGACTTGCTAAAATGAAGGAACACATGACAAACCATAATGCAATACTAAATAAAACTGCAATCTTGACCCAATCTTCATAGACTCGGTTTGTGATATACATATCAACCCGTATCACACCAGCTATATTCTTTGTTTCATATAAGAGACAACCTACTTTTAGGTCGAGTTTTGTATTGTTTCACATGTTAATAGTTTTGTGTTTTGTGCTCTTAACAGATTTACATGTTTAAAAATACAGAGATTGGCGGAATGCACATTCAAATTTGAGGATATGCTATATGATAAAGAGGTATTCTTGTGATATTCTTCCTGGTGATGTTATGCTATTGTAAATCTTGCTCATTGATTTGAATCGTTAATCATCTCATAAATAGGGAAATTTGTTTGCATCTTTACTCGAGACACAAGCTTTATTGCGTTCACTTATCAAGGATTCTACCGCTAGAAACTTGTTTGCGTTGGCCGGGATAGAATGTGATCTAGGATTACATTTGGTAAAATTTACTGAGGTAAGACGAGTATCATAATGAACTTTTATACTTATTTAGACATTTCACAAATGTAGATGAAATAGTGAAGTGAAAGTTTGGTTTTATAGATTTTCCTAATTTTGTTAATATGAATTATATTTGTTGTATTGATAAATGTAACTTTCTTTATAGAAAGGGCTTGTCAAGCTTTTGTGCCACATATTGTTTGTGATTACCTATGCAAATTATCCAAGTTATTTACTCGTTACTACCACAAGGTTAGTTTTGATAGTTTTGCTAGGTTAGTGAGTCTGAAGCTTTCACAGGACACTTATTTATTGTCTTACCAGGACACTGAGTTTTGCTAGGTTAGGTTAGTTTTGATAGTTTCGATAGGATTTTTTTTTTTTTTTTTTTTTTTATTATTTTTTTTTTCATACAATACTGAGTTGAATTTTTGGTCCATTAAACTAAGTTAATCATCTAAAATTTTGTTTTTGATAATTTAAATTATTTTCGCAGGTTTAGCCTAGCGTGAACATGTTAGAGCTATGTAAGGCAACTGAAATGGTAATGAACAAATGCTTTCATCTTTTGGGGATCGCTCCAGTAAGCTTTTTAATTAGCAGACTTTTTCTTAATTCGGTTAATATCATACTATTGAATTGGTTCATGTATTCACTATGAAGAAGTAAAGTATAAATATGATTATTTTTTAGAAACTATTAGTATAAAAAAAACAAAGTGTCACAAATGGAGGACGACGAAGTAGTGCACATGAAGATAGAGCAAAAAATCATCTGAAACAAGAGATTATCAAAAGCTTTGTTTAGTAAAAAAGCTCTATTCTAACGTGGAGTGGGTGGTTGTCTTTTGTTTCATCAGGTAAGCTACACTGTTCTTTTTCAAATGCTTTGCTCATTGGTAAAAAAGCTCTGTTTGGTAATATAAGACATGTCAATATTTGCAGATATTCTACTATGAGTGTTGCCATTGGAGGAGGGTGTGAACCCGACCCTGTTGTTGTTCCATGCTTAACCTTGTGGACTGAGAAAGCTATTTTGGAGCGAGAAAAACAGGAGAAAGAGCTTAGCGGTTATAGTTGTGGAGAGGTAATTGATCTTTTTCACGATGATCAATACACATCTACATATGCATATGTAGGTCTATATATCTCTACGTGGGTACATGCTACACATGTATTTATAACTATCTATGCACATATTATTACAAGTATATGTGCATTTGTGTACGTATTACATGTATGTATATATTTGTTCTACAAAAACTTAAAAATAAAAACCACAAGTCATACCCGTCCATCGGACGGGTTTTGACAGTAGTATATATATATATATATATATATATATATATATATATATATATATATATATATATATATATATATATATATATATATATATATATATATATATATATATATATATTGCAATATAAATTGCAAGTACACATCCTGTTTAATAATATGTCATATGTTTTATATTAGAATTCATATTTTCAGAGATAGATCTCGACTGAAAATATAAATTAGCATATTGTGAAATGCTTGTTTCTATGCTTGTTTATACTTACGGCTTCTTTATAATCCAGCTAAAATTTGCTTGTATTGGTGTTAGAGGGCCTTTAAAATTTACGAGACGACCCTAGACATTAAACAAACACTCCTTAAGCTTATTTAAACATACCCTAGATTTAAAATCTTTTAAGTTATATTCATCATCCATTTAACTTGTCAATTTTGCCATAGTTAGATATCAAAGAAATTAAACATGACTTTTACAAAATTATATATTTTCATATACAATAAGCTAGATCCGATTGTCACTTTTGCCACATTTATATATCAAAGAGATTAAAAAAAATCACTGATTTTTTTTATAAAAATACATATTCCCTTATACAATAAACTAGATCCGAATAATTTTTATGGAAAACAGGAAAATAACCCGTAAACGTTTAAAAATAAGACTATAATAAAAGTAAATAAAAATGTAAAGCTAGTAATAATAATAATGAGCTAAGTTTGTTTCACATGCTAAAATTGCACTTAACAAAGAATTTTATGAGCAAATAGATACATGACAAGCAGGGACGGAGCTTGAGCAATATTATTGGAGGGGCCGAAATGTAGTTGTAATAATTTTGAGGGGGTCAAACCTATAATTATTTTACATTTATACTATTATATTAAAAATTATATACAAAACTACAAAAAATAATGCTTAGTGGTCCTAGATTTGGGGGGCCACAACCCCTCCTTGTCCTTAAGAAGCTCCGTCCATGATGACAAGAACGCGACTACAAAATAAATAACAAATAAATTGTTGAAGGCTCAGGTCTTTTCCCGTAAAAAAGCAAGTTATCCAATCACTATACTAAAGAACTTTACTAGCAAATTGTTTAGTATAGTGATTAAATAATTGATTACTTAATATCCTCACAATCTTACTTACATACTGATGTAAAGTTTGTTCATCAATCTATGTGGGACAAAGTCACAAAACCAAAACACATTTCCTTCCTTAATCTCTCCACCCTCACAGCCTCACCACGCTTACACACAAATATTATGTGGAAAAACTAGAAGGAGGTTGAATAGTTTTACCAATTTATCGTTTAAAATAATACATTTTTGAAAACTTTGATTTTTAGTTTATGTGATATCAATTGACAACAATATGAACACTCAAGGTAATAAAAAATATAAACTAATAACCATGAAATAATGAAAGTGAAGTAAAAGTAAAGAGTTAGAAAGGTAACACCATGATTTATAGTTGTTCGGTAACGAAGCTCTTCTTTGCCCTACTCCACTCCCCGAGTACTACTCGAGAGTTCACTTCACTATGTCAACAAACTCCCTTCAGGCGGAGAAAACCGTACACGTGCTTATATTATTTTCCAACAATAAGCTTGATGTCGATTTCTAATCTTAGCTAGAACTAATCTACCACAAGTTCACTCCGATCTCCTCACAAACTACTTACTTCACAAGATCCACCCGATCATGACACAAGCAACACAACTAATACAAGATCCACCCGATCTTGACACAACATATCTAATCAACACAACTTCCACACAACTTAAATGATCCTCACGATCTTGACATGATCTACCTAATCAACACACTAACTACTCAACTGACAAGATCACTATGATCAACACAACCTAACCAATATTACAAAGACTCAAGAATGATGATGATGTACGTGATGTATTCTAAGATACAACAAAAAGTAACCAATGTTACTTGACCACTAACTACTCTAAAACACTAATTGATACCTTGATCACTATAAGTGTTCTTCACTTGCACTTGTGATGGATAAATGATTGGACCACTAATGAATGAGATTAAACTAATGTTTATGATCAAAGAAATGAAACTAGGAAGTGTAAAAGTATATCATAAAATTTATGTGTGTAAAGGGTGAGTAAGATATTAGAGCTGCTATTTATAGGTGACAAAAATTTGGGCGTCCAACGGTCATACGGTAAGGGTACCGTCTGGGTTTAACGGTAGTGTCCTCCGCTTCATTTTTTGTCTTTTTATGGTGAAGTTGAAATCTGGTGAAGTGTTATTTTGGGGAGGAAAAACCAGATATTGAATTTTAAATTATTTTCTAAGAAAATAACATTTTTTTAATTAAAAATAATTTGTAAAATTAAACTTTGTGTAAAATGTTTATGTTACATTTGTGAAAAAATATTTCTTTGATCATTTGCAAAGTTGAATGTTCATTGTACATACCTTTAGTTAGGGGTGTTATCGGGTCAGGTTGTCGGGTTATCAATTGTCATTGTCTAATAGTCACACAAACCTTAATGACAGAACAAAACTTCAAACTTAGCCTAAACCCAAACGATAGAACAGTAGCAAGGATAGAACAGTAGCAAGCTTCAAACAAAACTTCAAACTTCAAACAAAACTTCAAACTGCAAACGATAGAACAGTAGCAAGGTATAAACAAACCAGTGGCTAAACTTAGCCTAAACCCACAACTAAACTTAGTCGAACCAAGCTGGAAAAACATAAACGTTAATGGAAACCACTAATAACAGCCACGACTAAACATAGTCGATTAAACCACCAAATAAGAAGAAAAAAAACGAAACAGTAATTTAGCAGCAATAAACGAAACAATAACAGCCACGAGTAAACTTCAAACGATCTGCTGAGGGAAGAAAGCAAGAAGCAAGCGAGATCAATAGGGTAGCAGTACGCGTAAAAAAAAACTTAGGGTTAGGGTTTATGTGGATCTTTGTTTAGGCTGTGATACCATGTTGACCGATATAAACATCTGTGTACATATGAGTGTAGATAGAAGATACATACAGGCCTAATACATACGGGCTTAAATACACAAAGCCTAAGACTAAGACTTATCGTCTAACAATCGGGTCTATCAGGTCGGGTTGAATCGGGTTTTTAATTTTGAAAAAGTGACCTGCAACTCAACCTGATAAGTAATCAGGTTATCGGGTCGGGTTATTTTAGGTCGGGGGGTCAGTCGGGTTCCTTTGTTTTATTTTACCCATAAAATAGATTATTGCTCTAAGTTATTTGATTAGTTAAGCAAGCTTATTGCACAAATAAATAACCACTAAAATTAGAGGCGAGTGTAAAGAACTCGAAAATGTATAAACTACGAGGCAGTAACAATAGTCAAATGATTTAATCTCACGTCAATATTGATTATGTGTTTGATACACACGCACATAAACAAAACGGGATACACCCCCATCAAATTATACACACATTAAATACAAATGGCAAGTTGCACTTGTACGGGTTCCACACTTCCAGTACTACACCCGTAGAATCAATATCTCATATCATGGTCAGTCAGGATATACGTTAACATGTTGTAGCTTAGAGCACCGGCTATGAGAGAATTTTTTCATCTTATTCTTCAACCACGTCGTTACGACATTGTGGCTAGTGTTGTTCGGTCAATGTGACGGTGACCACGTTGTAAGAACAATTTTCAAGGTTTTCCTTTTGGTTCTATAATATAGACGGATAAACAAATAAGGTCTTTGTTTGATACTGTTTCCGACCCTTACCCTCGCCAACCCAAATGTGCATATGTAGCGAAATTTGAACTATAGAACTCTTGGGAGGATCGGAAATATGCCAGAGAAAAAACAGTAGCAACGTTCAAATTAAAAAAAGAATAACAATAAAAAAATAAAAATAAAATAAAATTATGACTAGGGGTGTGTTTGGTAGCGAGCATAAATGGAGCAATTAGCATTTAGCATTTAGCGTTTTTGAAAAAAGCTTGTTTGGAATGATCAGCAGTTAGCATTTATAAGCAAAAAAAGGCTAAACGTTAAATGTTTTTTGAATAAGTATTTAGCATTTAGCATTATACCATTTTACACAATAAAATTACGGCTACATTTATTCTACCAAACACTTTTATAAATTAAACTGCTACTGCTACTGCTAACTGCTACTGCTAGGACACCAAACACACACCCTAAGAGTAAAGAAGGGTTAGCCCAAATCCAATCGTCCACCAAGTCAAGCCCAAGCCAGACCCAAGGCCTTACTGTTGGAAAATGTATATATTTACAAGTACGTAAATGTCCGGATTCGAACTCGTGACCACGGGATTGCACACTTTACGTATGAGACTCGATGTTTAAATAATTAATATAAAATATTATGTTTAATTATTAAATTCACAATAAACGACTAAACGAGCGATAAGCACTTATCGAAAGTGACTATTGGTCGTTAAATGTCAACGGGATATGAAGAAAAGTAAACAAGCCAAGAGACGGTTTTAGGAACCTTCTTTTGGGCTTGTTTTTGGCCGAAACTATGGAATCCCACATCGGAAACCATAGTAAACTTGACATCTACCATAAGGCTATAAATACATTCCCTTGTATTCATCCTTTGGTACACCAGATTTCAATAGAGGGCTAAACTTCTTCTTTTCTTCCCTCTTATTCTTGGTCGACGAGTGAATCCCCATTGTAAGGGATTTACGAGTGACCTTGAGCATAACTAAGATGTTTGGTTATTCTATTGTGATCAAGAACTAGCATTCGCATCGAATCGCTAATAGTACGTGTGTACAAGAACGTGGTTGTAAGACATTATTCTTACACCAATTAGTACTTCTTTGTTTTGCTTTGCTCGAGGATTGTTTTGCTTTGCTCGAGGGATTTGAGATTCGCAAGAGGTACGTTACGCATACTTTCAGTTAATTAATTTATTTGTTATGATCTTAAGTCTTCCGCTGTGTACTCTTGATGTTTACTTGTTTATTGTATGTTATATATATCATAAACTCAACAGTGGTTTCAGAGCCTTGTATAACAAGTAATTAATTACTGAAACACATAATTAAAATAAACATGAATGTGTTATTATTTGTATGCTTAGATCTAGGGTTTGAAAAACCTAAACCCTAATTTGAGGGGGGGCGTTTATTTTGGTGCCCTAATTAGGGTTTTGTAATCTATTGTTTTAATTGGATTAGAAACCCTAAGATGCATGCAACTTTATGTGTATATGCGTAACTCTGTTTTAATTGCATTATTGTTAAGTGTAATTTATATCCATGATAATTATCTGCATGTTTTATCATGGATTTATTTTTTTATTGTATGTCTTTCATGTTTTAAGTGATATACATTAAATTATGATAGATCTTTAATTGGAGAAGACCTCAATAATTATTTTTTTAATCAATTATGTGCTATGTGGTATATATTTAGTTTTGACTTACGCAATCGATGAATCGATGCATGTGGTTCACCTTGTACATAGATGAAAACGGGTGGAAGTCATAATTAAATATATGCATATTGACAGATATAGAATTGGTTATTAATAGGATTTATCAAAACCGTTTGCATGTGGCTATTTGATATGCATGACTTTTATTTGTTATGCATTCATTGTTTATTTGTTTATTTTTATAAATACTTGCTTGTTTGTGTTTTGTAACAAGGGTATTTTTACATGAAAAATAAACTGACCTAAACAATGGTGAAACATGTATTTTATAAGCATAGTAATCATAATCGTTTAATTGATTGATGACTTTGGTACAAATGGTCTGAAAGGCTCACCCATGAGAATGAACTAATAAAAGGGGTTTAAAGAAGTGCGCACAGTTACACTGAAAGGATGTCTAAGGTTGTGTTTTAGCGCGTACCTGGTCCTCTGCCCTCTGTAAGTTCGAATGGAGCTACTTAGTAAGCCATTATATGTGCAAGCTCATCTTAAGGGCGAATTAGTTTTAATTCCATGCGCCACTTCGGTGGTAATTATCCGAAACACTAAGTGTTTACACTTATGCAAAAGTACGGTATAATGGATGATAATTAACACTAAATTCCTTGATTGGTGAATCCAATACCTCAAATTAAAGTTTGATGATGAAAAGCTTATACATTAAAACAAGATATAAAGGTTTTAATAAAAACTATGCTACAAAGATAAATGCATGACATCTTTGTACATATTTGATTTAACATCAAAACTATTACCCTTTAATTTAAGTTATATGCCATCCAACGAAACGGAAACACCTAAGATTATTTTTTATTTGCGTGAGACCGTGACTTCGATCATAATCAAAGGGTAAAATGTCCACGTGTCGTGAGAACGGGCATGGACGATTTTGCAGTTTCTTAAGTTGGACAACTTAATTGAGTTTTGTAGTGAGAACTGGCAACTCAAGGCATAAGATGGGATAAAACATGTTTACATGGCAATTGAAATTGGCTATATGTAAATCCCATAAATCTAGGAATTGCAATTGAAATTGGCAATTGAGCACAAGCTCTACCATTTTGTATAAGGTTCATTACTAGCAGATCAACTGACGTAATGAGATTATGACAATTTGGATCCTAGTTTTCAGTGAAAATTAAATGGTTATATGTTTATGAACCATGGGTGTTTAATTTTCTTGAAAAGGTTAATTATCGAAAATACTAAAATTGAATTTTGTAATTCTTTTGAATGTATAATTGCAACATTTAACCGTAAACGAAGTTTAGTCTTTGATCAATAAATGGTTCCATTATGCTTTCAAACAAATGTTTGATCGAGAATAATTTACCGAAAAGACAAACGAAGTCTCTTTTCCATGGGAGAAGCATGAGACTCAATCCTATTCCTTTTCATGAATGAGAAAGGTATAATAGGAACATTTGAATTGTCTAAATTCTAAATGTAACTCATAGCAATGAATTGCACATCTTATTTTCCATAAAGATTTCATTACCTTCATTTGGTGAATGAATTCTTTTGTAACAACATGAATGTTGGTTAACTGGAAAATATGTATGTGAGTTACTAAATTAGAAGCTAGACTAATTACCGCGAAAATTGGTAAAAGGCAAACTAGCATATTTTATCTAGTTGTTTTGCTTTAGCCTTTAAAGGTGCTACATACCAGTATAGGCATGGTAGGCCTGTTAAGGAAGAAATTGCATACCCAATTTTTCAAGTTAAATAACTTTGATGGATAACCCATCATTCATAGAGTAGAATACACCTTTTAGTACCTTAGTAATGATTACGTATGGTTCTTTAAAGGTGTAGGAAAGTAAAAAGCAAGCAAGTTGTTTTAACTGGTTATGCAACACTTACAATGTTGTCAGATTCAGTGGGAGCATTTGTGTTGCATTACTGAATAAGAAGTTGTTTTAATGATTTCTAATTCAGTGGGAGCTACAAGCCTTATTTCCTGTGTAGTAACCCAGATTATCTTCAAAGATAATTACTTTCAAATTGTAGGCACTTATGTTTTTAAGGATTGTCATGTGCGCTTCCTTACTAAACAATATAGTCCTACATCTACTTGTTATATCTATGACACAAATCATATTAATCAAATAAACGAACGTGTATCGTGTTGTTTATCTGCTACATGATGTTGTTCCATGCACAAGTGGGAGAAATCTTTATTGTGTGCAAGATACAACACATATATATATGATTTAAATGGATTCTCTTGATCGCAAGGTAAGAGAGTTACGTTCTAATAGGAATTATATATTTTAAATGTATGATTTCCTTATTAAGAACATGTGTCAAGATGATAATAAAGACTACTTTATTTTCAAAATTTATGTCATTCAATATTTAAGAAACACTTGTAGTTACAATTTATGTTACGTGAGAACGTGAACTAGATTATAGCCCAAGGTAAAATATCCACGTGTCGTGAGAACGAGCATGGATGATTTTGCAGTTTCTTATGTTGAACTTTTCATGGAATGACATAATTAAATGAAGTAATCTAGTACTACTTTGAATTTAAGTATTCGTTGAATGACTTAAATATATGTAGTAAATATTAACTTGAAATATTAATGGAAACCTGAGGTGGTGTTCATAATTACTTTAATTATAAATGTTTATGATTTTGTAAAGTCACAAACATGAAGTCTTTTAATACAAGACTTAGAATATAAAGTAAGACGTTAACTTGATATGTTTTAAGACATATGCATGAAGTCAATGAGTTGATCAATGACTTATAACGTATAGTGGGATTATAACTGGTATGTCTTTTGACTTGGTCAAGAATACTTGTGTTATAATGCATGCAATTGACTTGGTAATTCTATTGTACCATTAAGTTTTACTTTGTTGGTAAATAGGATAAGCCAAAGAATAGATGGTTATCTCAAATATTGTTAGATTATCTTACAATATTAATTCTAATGAAATACCATAGTTTTATGGTATGTTCAGTTAGAAGAATCAAAATCTATTGGCATGTTTGATTCAAGATAACTATAGTTTCTTCCAAAAGTTATCAAGGTTAGTAGATTGAGTATAGATTGAATATACTCAATAAGAATCCAACCTAGAAGATTGATAAGACACCATTTGTTTATTGAATGTGATGAATCACATTATGTCTTATAATGAAGTTCTGAATTTGTTAAACTACTTGTATAGTGAGTTGTAACAAACTGATGTCAGGAACTATCAATGTGTTTTGTAATATCCCAAAAGAGAACAATGTATTATTGCTCTACTTGCTAAACTATTTAAAGGTAATCTTTAAATTGTTAAAGGCAAGTGGGAGTTTTGTTTAGATCTTGAAAGATTGAATTACAAAATACATAATCTTCTAAAATGCACTAGCAAATATCATGATGAGGCTAAACATGTATATGATAGACCTCAATATGATGGAATTGTCATTTATAGATCTGCAAGGATATCTCAGATATTTAATATGCTGAGGAATATGAGTTACAGGATCATGGTAAGCCTGTTAATCATAATGATGAATTTACCAAATGTTGAATTGTGGTAAAATCAATCATACTATGAATGTAGAGATGCTGTCCATAAAGATAATCAACTTTAGATACTTGGTTTATCTTAATGAAGATGATTTTCTTCAAAGGATGAAAACCCTAGTGGTTTAAATCTTTGTGTAGAAATCATATGGACAATATCGTACACGTATTTAATGCATGTCTAGTGATAATAATATTAATCATACTTAAGCAATTAACTATGATTGAATATTCTTTACTAGATACATTAAATAGAAGTATAAAGATTATAATTGTCATACTTAGTTTCATTGATGTGAAATTTTGACAATGAATATCAAAACTCTTTGTTTTGGAATTACTTTTGCGAGGACGATAAGTAATGCAAATGAGTTTTATGAATTCAAATAATCTTTGAATATGTACAAACTGCAAGAATCCATGAATGGATATATGCATGCATCTAGGAGATGATTCTTATGTTTAAAATTAAATCCATGTTTGATTTAATAATTAAAATAAGATAGCTCGTAAGTATTCCTGAAAGCTAGTGGGAGTATTATTTTTTAAATCTTATATGTTGTATGGGCAACTACATTCCACCTAAATTAAGTTTTAGTTGGGAATGAACTTCGTTTGTAAGATTTGGAAATAAGATATATAACCTTGAAAAATATGTTTATAAACATATGCGGTAAATAAATGAGTCTAATAGAACATGATGAATACATATCTTTGACAAGATAGATGAGATCTTAAAGTTTAACTTGAAGATTCATCATGAACATCATGTTGTGTATAAGATTGTTGTGTCATGCTTGATTACAAGATGATTTGACAACATTGAAAGTTGTTAGTGTAATAAATATTTTAAAAGGAATATGTTTGGATTTAGAATCACATTCCACAGTCTGGAGATGCTCCTAGATTCTATGGATGGAAATATGACAATTATTTCATAATTGTCATTGCCAACAAACTTGAGTTTGGTAGGCACCAACATTACACTATAACTGTTCGAAGTTTACGGACGTTTAAAGAGCATATTGTTGTACATAATGATGCTGGTATAATTGAGATGACACTCAATTCTAGTCATGGTATCCCTGATAATGACCATGTTGACTAGTTATGCTAAACTAAGAGCATAGTTGCATTATACATTAAAGAATAAAGAATACTTTAAAACTTAAAAGTTTTGAAAGATGATTATCATAAAAGGTGGTCCAGGTTATCACGCACCTTATGGAATGTTATGACAATATCAAGATATGTGTAAACACATACAAGAAATTCACTTATTGAATTCTTGAAATAAGTATTCTCAAAATTCCTATAGATCAAAGTTAATTGAAATTATGCCTGTCAACAAGTATGATTATCATGACTTGAGGCAAAATTCATTAACTAAGAATTATCATGCATTGATCTATTTAGTATTTGGATAAAGGATGTTAAACAATTATTATTTAAATGAATTAAAGTACGGTATACGTTTAATTTCATTTATAATATTGTGTCATGTATTTGCATGTTTAAATCCTTGAATAACTTAAGTTATTCTAAATAGTCCGTTGTCAATCAATAACATGGGAATGATTTTGAATTGAGACAAATCTGAGTATTAGTTAGAATATACTTGAAAGTATATTGATGCGTAGCATGACTAATTTCAGATGATATTCAATGTATTGAGTATAGGACTTATCCCACCCACATGATGATACTTTATGGATCTTTGTCATTAAGTATATCATGAATATTTATCCTCTGACTTGAGATACCAGAGATATGTCATGGATGTAGTGCATTTTTGTGAAGCAATCTAACGCTATACGTAACTGGTAGTTATAAGGGTTGTTTTCAGAAGTGTTGCGAAATTTATGATTTCTGCTTGTAGTCAAAATGGGATTTGTTTCCTTCAAATTTATTTTGAAGTACAATACTACTGGGCCCCTCGTAGGGTTGTTAAGATGTTTGCATGGCCATGCCCAAGGTCTTCTGGAATATGTTCAGAAGAATTGGTAATCTTAATCAATCACATAAAGCGAGAAACAGAATAGTTAATTAAGAAATGAGTGAGATCCATATTCTTATTAACATGGTATTAGAAACAAAAGGATGAATATGATGATGAATCATCAAACTTGGTTTTTCTCCAGAAAACCATACACGAGTTGTACCGGGGGCATTGGCGTGTTGCTAGACGCTAACCAATGTCATTTCACGTTTTGTAAACATATCCAAGTGGGAGCTGTTGGAAAATGTATATATTTACAAGTACGTAAATGTCCGGATTCGAACTCGTGACCACGGGATTGCACACTTTACGTATGAGACTCGATGTTTAAATAATTAATATAAAATATTATGTTTAATTATTAAATTCACAATAAACGACTAAACGAGCGATAAGCACTTATCGAAAGTGACTATTGGTCGTTAAATGTCAACGGGATATGAAGAAAAGTAAACAAGCCAAGAGACGGTTTTAGGAACCTTCTTTTGGGCTTGTTTTTGGCCGAAACTATGGAATCCCACATCGGAAACCATAGTAAACTTGACATCTACCATAAGGCTATAAATACATTCCCTTGTATTCATCCTTTGGTACACCAGATTTCAATAGAGGGCTAAACTTCTTCTTTTCTTCCCTCTTATTCTTGGTCGACGAGTGAATCCCCATTGTAAGGGATTTACGAGTGACCTTGAGCATAACTAAGATGTTTGGTTATTCTATTGTGATCAAGAACTAGCATTCGCATCGAATCGCTAATAGTACGTGTGTACAAGAACGTGGTTGTAAGACATTATTCTTACACCAATTAGTACTTCTTTGTTTTGCTTTGCTCGAGGATTGTTTTGCTTTGCTCGAGGGATTTGAGATTCGCAAGAGGTACGTTACGCATACTTTCAGTTAATTAATTTATTTGTTATGATCTTAAGTCTTCCGCTGTGTACTCTTGATGTTTACTTGTTTATTGTATGTTATATATATCATAAACTCAACACTTACTATATCAAACCGCCAACTAGCAGTCCTACAAATAAAATACATATTTGTGCATGCTGGCTTATTATTCATCGACTTCGAATCCTAAACAATGAAGCGTTCGATAGATGATGTCAGCAAGTGCAACACCATATCAGTACATGCTAATAAGAAACCTGTATTCAAAACAAAAGCAAAACGACAACAAATAGCCATAAAACGACTTGAAAAGCAACTTTCCATCCAATGTAATCAGACCCCTCGTGATTCGTGAACAACGTCGTGATAGGAGGGATAGAGTAAGTGAAGAAGAGAAGAAGGTTAGGGAGAAAGATAGGATTATAGAGAAGCAAGCGAAGAAGCGAGAAGCCGAAGAGGAAGTTGATCAGTCGATTAAGGCTTTGGGGCTTGGGTTGCAACAGCGCGATGTGACTGGTGTTGCCGAGACTGGTTCATGTAAAGCTGCTGCTTTTATATCTCGTAAGCCGAAGATGCGAGTGATGCAACCATGTGACAGGTTTCGGTTTTCGTTCGATTGGAAGAATACACACTGACAGCCGGCCTCTAATTAAGGTTTCTTAGAAAATCTGTAATTTGTTTTACGCTAAGATAGTCAGTTTTCATTGCAGTATCATTACAAGTAGAGTTTGTTAGTCCCATCCGGATCATATATGTATTCGAATCAAACAAGTCTATGAACAAAACACATGACACACAAACTCACGCTTTTGTATATAATGAATTATGTTAACTTTTACAATACACTTTGACATCTATATATACTATACGAACAGATACTACAGGTTCCATGAACCATCGCGACCCTTCGCTAATAACTACCTATAACCGCTATTCGGTTAGTAACTTTAATCTTGACATATTTGGACCCTAAACTTATACACTTTACAAACTCGACTCTAAATACATAACTAATTACACTACGACCCCTAAACATGGATTAATGAATTATCATCCAATATTCCTCCCTAATTCATTAATCCGTGTCTTCAACATCTTCACGTCTTCAACTCATTCTTTGTCTTCAAATACAATCTTTGATGACTTCATACAATCTTCATTCTTAACAGCATATGTCATCACTTCTGTTCTTCCATACTTCTCCTTGCTTACTGTTGCCTATCCTTCATGATGTCTAAGAGCCATATCATCTTTTCTATAGAACCAATTCTTCCAAATACCTTTTGATACAATTTTGCTACCGCTTTCTTCTTCCCAGTCACTTGTTCTTTTCTTTCTGCAGTCCACTTGTGGTAGCCCTTTCACTATTCCTCTCTGATGTTGTAACACAACGCAACTGGCAAAGTTCTCTTTTCTTCTTTTGGTTCTGTTTCCTGTTCGCGACTCCATAGCCTGACAAACAAGTTTCTCTCATTCCTTTTTCCATCAATCTTCTTGTTGCTTTCTTGTTTTCTTCAAAAACTTAGTGTTGATTTCTTCACAACTTTTCTTTGTTCTTCAATTCTCCAAATTTGATCCCGGATCAAATTTCTTCTCTTTCTCTAAATTAACTGATCCCTGATCACTTTCTATCTCTTCTCTGCGTTGTCAAGTTCTACTCTTGTTCCTTGCTGTAATCTATCTCTTCTCTATTCTCTTCTCTATTCGACTTTTCTGAATCGAATTTGTCTCTCTTGATCTTCTCTGATCGGTCTTGATTGATTCCCTGAATCAATCTCTTCACTATCTTTCTCTCTTCTTGATTAACCGGTATGCGCACGGTTTCTTCTCTTCTCTTGATTGATTCCCTGAATCAATCGGTCTCTCTGGATCTTTTACAACAGCACTATCAACCACTCTTTGGATCTTTTACGTTAGTACTATCAACCTTCTCTTCTCTTAAACGATTCCCTGAATCATTCTCAACTTGATACTTCTGATCAAATTTTCTTCTCTCTGGTGTTTCCTGTTTTGTTTCTTGCAATCTGCAAAACGTACTCTTCTTGAATCTGTGATGAAACACCAACTGAAACACGGGGTTTGATTCGAACTTCTGATGCTCTGATACCAATTGTTAGTCCCATCCGGATCATATATGTATTCGAATCAAACAAGTCTATGAACAAAACACATGACACACAAACTCACGCTTTTGTATATAATGAATTCTGTTAACTTTTACAATACACTTTGACATCTATATATACTATACGAACAGATACTACAGGTTCCATGAACCATCGCGACCCTTCGCTAATAACTACCTATAACCGCTATAACCGCTATTCGGTTAGTAACTTTAATCTTGACATATTTGGACCCTAAACTTATACACTTTACAAACTCGACTCTAAATACATAACTAATTACACTACGACCCCTAAACATGGATTAATGAATTATCATCCAATAGAGTTTGTTTATCCAAACATTAAAACTGATTATTGTGACTTGAATTCACAATAGTCAATTGTTAGTTGACTTATTCAGTTATTTGTGTTTGAGTTGTATTTGTATTGTTTAAGCCGTTAGGCTATATATATTGTTTCGGTCCTTTGTAATGTTCAACGAATAAATAACAACTATTATCTTTCACATGCTATCGAGCCAAAACTAAGGTCCATTCATGATTTATTTATTTATTTTTCCGATATTCACGGTCGACCAAAGCTCAACTGGTGGTTCGTTTGGTTCGGTTCTCTTAGTCGACTGACGCTCGACATGTAGTGATTTGGTTTCTTTTTGTCCACTGCCATGGTGGTTAAGTTTGCTTTGGTTTATTGTTTCAGTCGACTTCATCCAAGTCCACTGTTGGTTTCTTGGTTCCTGTATTACTTGACTATCTCATAGTTAGATTATTGGTTTATTGGTTTATTAGGTGACATGTGTTCATCTTTGTTATTTGCTATTCTACTTCCTTACAGTCCCGCCTTTGTGTTTTGGTTCTTTTTCATCCCAACTATTGTTCATAATGACGAACAGTAATACACCCCCCCCCCCTTTCCAAAACTGGCAAGCTTTACGCGGTTAATGCCATTTAGAATCAAAAAACCGGTTAAGCTCGACGTGGACAAAGCGAATTATGCTTCGTGGTGCTACTTTTTCACGAATTATTGTGAGAACTTTGATGTATTAATGTACATCAAACCCTACACTAATGAGTCGGCTAGTTCTTCTTCTACTACACCTCCAATGGTTGAGCGGCTTAATTAAAGCCGATTCGATAGTAAATCTTGGATTTTTTTTTACTCTCTTGGATACTCTTCAAGGTAGACTTGTTACTGCGAATCCCAAAACTTAAAGACGCTTGGGATATAACTGAAACTATCTTTTTACCAGACGCATTTTAACATGTATGTTAGTTAAGGATTAGTTTTTTACGTGTGAAAACAGGGATGCACATTTGGCTTTAGATGTTAAAGAAATTATATATCAATTCGATCCTGTAACTTTTTGTACGTGTGAATATAGGGACATTCGGTGGGCACTGCCATAGACGTGGGTGTTACTGTTGGCGGAGCAATAACAACGGTGATAGCAATCGATAAAGAAGTAAACAACCAGACAATTGCTTTTCTAGCAGTCCATTTTGTGCATTGCCAAAGTTAGTGCCAAACTCAAAAGGTGGTTTAATTCTACTGAGCATTTACAAATTTAGCAAATTACTCTTATAAACTTATAAAGGTCATAATTGAACTTTTATTCATTTTTTTCTTAAAAAAATAGGGGTGAAGAAGTGCGTGAACCGAAACTGAACCTAACCGACTAATGACATAGTGATATACTTACAAGAATCGAAAACCGAAACTGAACCTAACCAAATAAAAATGAACCAAATTTGTAATCCAGCCGCGTTTGCCAAAATCGAATCTAACTGAATTAAATAAATTCGGTTTTCGATTTGGTTATGGTTCTGGCAAAATGAAAACCGAAATGAACCGAAAATCGAATTTACATAAATATATATATTTTAATATATTTATATAAAAAAACAATTATAACTTTTTCCTAGTATAAATATAACATTATTTAAGCTTGAAGATTTTTTTGTTACAAAAATTCTATATAATTACGAAAAGACATGAAATATGTAATTTGTGTAATTCGGGTAGGGGTGTTCATCGGTTCGGTTATCGGTTTAATCGGTTTATTCGGTTCGGGTTGTTCGGTTAATTTTTTTTTTGGTCATAACCGAAAACCGAACCGAACCGAAAATATTTGTAACCGAACCGAACCGAAAACCGAACCGAAGTTCGGTTCGGTTATGGGTCAAAACCGAAAACCGAAATTTTATACTTGAAATTTGAAACCAAACTAGCCATTTGCCATTTAATGTTTATATGATTCTGTGGTTAAACTTTGAACCAAAACAATCATATCTCTAAAAATACCAAAGTATTTTGAAGGTTCCTAAATCAAAATATATCAGTTATATATCAGTCTTACATACACATACTGATATATATGTCAAACGATTAAACCTAGAGAATAGAACATACATCATCCAAATACATAAACATTCCTAAGAAATAACTAATCGTAGCACATGACCCCATGACGGTATGCCAAAATATATGCAAAACGACATACCCAGACAAGTTTTAACATCTGCTTAACACAAAATACCCTAACATTATAGGACCTAGCGGTATGCCAAAAATATCTTCAAAAAGACATACACCTTCAAATTCTAACAACTATTGAACACAAAATACCCATTCAAGTACCAACCGGTCAACGTCTTTACATCTTTAAAGTCTTACAATCTTCATTTATCAAAGTCTTTGATCTTGAAACTCTTCATTCCATGTCTAATGAAATTTTATTTGATGAGAACATACGATAAAAAAAACAATTCTAATTTTAAAACAAGAATTCAAATTACACAAAAAAATAATTAGTAATTACCCGCTGGTGACTTTTCACACTCAATATTATCCAAGATACAGAATTGCCTGAATTTTTTAATTCTAGCTGGTGATATTCTTATCCAACGAACAGCCGCCCTTATACGGTCGGCTGATATTCCTCGCTCCTTGAGCCCCTCTTGCACGACTAAATTCAAAATATGTGCGAATTATCTCACATGAGTCCATTTTCCTTTAAGAATAGAATGATCACCCCATTTCACCAATTTTCCTTTGAGATAATCAAGCGCCGTGTCATTGTTACTCGCATTATCAACCGTTATAGTCAAAATATTTTTCAAACCCCACTCAATCAAACAATTCTCCACAGCTCGTCCTACATCAGTTCCTCGATGACTAGTAATAGTACGAAAGTTGATGACTTTTTTTTTGCAACTTCCAATTATCATCAATATAGTGTGCAGTAAGACAAATATAATTGACGCGTTGTAAGGAAGTCCATGTATCAGTAGTCAAACAGACCCTTAGAGTTGTTTTCTGTAGTTGAGCTTTAAGTTTCTTTCTTTCATCAAGATACAACTCATAACAATCTCTTCTAGCGGTGCTTCGTGAGGGAACAAAAAGTAGAGGCTGACAAATCTTCATACTTCTTCTGTATCCTTCATTTTCTACAAACTTAAAAGGCAATTCATCTATGATAAGCATCTCAGTTATGGATCGTCTCGCTTTTTCTTGATTGAACTTCCCAGCTTGCAAACAAACTTTACTCTCCCCGGTTTCTACATCCTCTGATGTATTAAGTTCCAAATGTGTCTGAGTATTGTCTTCACTATTGGGATTAGCAGTGCATTTTCTGTAGTGACCCCATAAATTAGAAGTGCCATGTGATGTATCACCACTATAGTGATGAAGTTTACAGTACTTACAAAGCGCCCTTGGTTTTCCATCCTTATCCGTGTACTTTTCGTAATGAGCCCATATCTCTGACCTCTCTTTACATTCTTTGCGTTTTCCCCTGTTCAAATTCCTAGTCGTAGAACCTAAAGCTTCACCTCCTTCGGTGCTTTGTTCCTCCATTGGATCAGACATTTCTTTAACAAGCTGTAAATCAAAATATCACAAGTATAAGTTATATGTGCTTGGCTATGAATGTCACTTAATAATTACACTTAATTGTACTACACAATAACAAAATACTACTTATGTCTAAAGCTGTAAAGTGTGAACTAACTGATAAACTCAACTTTCGATTATGTCCACTTAAATAAACATACAACTATGAACAATATAGTATGTTCATCTAATTGAACGAGTGACCCAATACAGTATGCTCATCTAAATAAATATACAACTATGAACAAATATGATGTACTAATAATGATTAGAATATCCGTAACATTAAACCCCATTTGATTGGTACAAGCAAGACACTATACAATACATGCCAACAAAATAAGTTCATACATGTCAACAAAATTAAAATAGTAACAAGAGAAATTAACATTACCGGATCTGAAAAAAAAGCTTAACAGACAAGCTTTACTTGATGGATTTTTTTTAAAGGGTTAGTTTCATGGTAGGTGGTTTGATGTTAGAATGGGATAAGTTAGGTGAAAAAAAAATAAGTGTGTTTTTATAGTGTGGGAGATTGGAATAACTAGGGTTAGTCACTTAGCCATATGATATTTTTTACTAATATATAAAAAAATATTAAATATTAATTTTAATTCGGTTTTCGGTTCGGTTCGGTTTTCAATATGCTAAACCCATAACCGATCCATAAACCGATTATAATGTTCGGTTCGGTTCGGTTTTGGCAACTTCGGTTCGGTTATTTTCGGTTCGGTTCGGTTTCGGTTTTCGGTTTATTCGGATATTACCCAACCCATGAACACCCCTAAATTCGGGTCAAACCGAAACTAAACAAAATTCAAATTCAGTTTTTGGTTCTATTTAGTCAATTCAAATTTGGTTAGGTTCCATTTTTGGTTTATCCAAATAAACCGAACAACTTGATAATTGAACCGATAAACACCCCTAGTCACAAGGTTCATATTTACCCATTATTATGTACAATGGCCCAAAAGTAGTAAGCCTAATAATATATTTTTTGGATCAAGGTTCATATTTACCC
The DNA here is from genome assembly GCA_019973895.1 of Chrysanthemum seticuspe. NCBI lineage: Eukaryota > Viridiplantae > Streptophyta > Magnoliopsida > Asterales > Asteraceae > Chrysanthemum > Chrysanthemum seticuspe. Next base: position 17,137,556 of record BPTQ01000005.1, read on the forward strand.
ATTATTATGTACAAATCCATCCAACCTCCCAGAATTTTGGTTTTCTTTACAATTTGAGATGTCTCAAAATAATTTTTATAAATTTTACTTTCAACAAATTAAAAGACTTCAAAATTATAAAGATAAAATCTTAGAGTTGAAGATTACTAGTAAAAAGAACTGGTGGATAATGTCTTATAGGCAAGCAATCTTAGCTGGTTATAGCATTGTTATGTTTATCAAACTCACTCTGGACATGGACTAGTTACTCCGACAAAGTCACCAGTCATGTTCCTTTAAACTATATTAACAATACATATTATTTCTCTTTAGCATTTTTCTCTTACATTTTAAGGAATTGTTACACAAATTTTATTGGGTTAATCACCATCGACCCAACAGTTAACCCATTAAAACCCAAATGACCCGGTCAACAAAAGTCAACCATTAAGAAAAGTCAACGAAGCAGTTACAACCACCACATAGCAGTTATCAAATAACTGCCCAAATCACAGAACCGACACAATGGTTCATGTACCCTTTCATTACAGTATATATACACAGTACATTCGTTTGTAAAGATTATGATGACATATTTGATTAATGCATAAACACATTTACAGATTATTCAATATTTGCACAACTTTCATTTGGTATACTTGTGATTGAAACGTTTAGACCATAGATCCCGTGAAAAAGGCCAACAATTGGTATCAGAGCGGTTTGGTCTATCAACCAACAATCATCATTTACCCAGACTCGTAAAAAGTTCCAGAATCAAAAACAGACCAAGTCTCGAAATAAATTTTTTTTTGCAAATCGCTAAGAACACAAATCCCGACGTCATTTTTGTGTCTCAACGTTTGTCGCAACAGGGGTATAATCACTTGGTGATTACTCACAACCCGGCAACAAATCAAATAAGCAAAAAATCTTTCCGAAACCAGTTTCGTATATCCAATCCAAACAGGATCAGAAAACGAACTCAAAATCGTTTAAATATTTGATTCCAAATAAAAACTAATACGAGTGTCATCATTTAGGGCACAAAGTAAAGATTCAAATTAGAACAAACACACCTGTTCTTAAACGGAATCAAGCCCAGAAGGATCAATTGAAAACCCCAATTGATTCATTAGCAAACTCCAATCGTAAAAATTCTCACGGATCAGAAAACCCCCAATTAATCCGAAACCCTAGATTTCAAATTGGAGGGATATTAGTGCTCGTACAGAACACCACACCGGAGACAGTAAAAGGACGGTCAAAACCACAGCCATCATAAAAAAAGAGGACGGTCAACCGTCGTTGTATATTGGAGAAGGAAGAAGAATATCATAAGTTATCTTCTGAAGAGAGAGAGAGAGAGAGAGAGAAATACTGAAAAACCAGTATCTCAAAGAAATAAAAGGACGCGTAGTTTTATCTCAAAAAAGGGAGATAAAAGGGTTAATAAGAAGTGAACGCGTGTACAGAAAAGGGCCAGATACAGGATTTTATTTTAGTTAAGGCATCGGGTTAAACCATCAACCCCTCCAGGTTCCAAAGTTTTCAAAACCACTTTATTTTACATTATATATTTTGATATATACAGTTTTTAGATTGATAAGTTATTTTAAAACATTATTAAAATCTTATCATATTTTGTTTAGTATATTTAACCTAGTTTTTATACTACTTAGAATACTGACTAGGAATAATTTGTAAGGAGTAATTAACCTTAAGTTATTCAGTTTAAATTTTATAATCTCCGAGGATAGTTTAAAAATTGTTAAAACTATACCTAGAAAAGTTTTACACCCATTTGAGGAAGATAAAACATTAAGAGCTCATTTTGAAATAAGAATTTTTTTTTAAATAAAAACACTTTGTGTTAAAAATTCTTTATTGGAGATTTATTGTCATTTTAAGATATGACGAACAACAGTGGTAAAAAGGAACCCAGTACTAACATTTCAAATAGTACACCCCAATTTCAATGCCCAATCATAAAGCCCGCGAATTACTCACTATGGGCAATTCGAATGCAAATCATTCTCGAAGCGAATGGTTTATGGGAAACAATTGAGCCGACCGAAACGACTCAACCCGATAAGAAAAAGGAAAAAACCGCTATTGCTTTCCTTTACCAAGCCTTGCCCAAAGAACAATTACTTCAAATAACAAAGCACAAAACCGCAAAAGACATTTGGAATGCTTTGAAAACTAGACACGTTGGCGAAGACAGAGTTAAACAAGCAAGACTACAAACACTCAAATCCGAATTTGAGATGTTATATATGAAGGAAGATGAAACAAGCGACACTTTCACCACAAAACTCACAACTCTCGTAAACAAAGCCGCTAGTCTAGGACACACAATAGAAGATGAAACCTTAGTACGGAAATTACTAAATGATGTACCCGAAAGGTATTTGCAAATAGTCGCATCTATAGAACAATATTCCGATCTAAGTAAAATGACATTAGAAGAGGCAATAGAAAGACTTAAGACCTACGAAGAAAGGATTAAGTTCAAGAAAGGAAAACAAGTGGACAGTCAAGACAAACTGATGTTCACACGACATGACAATAGAGGGAAAAATTTCAGAGGACGTGGACGTGGAAAATATAAAGGATGGAAGAACCACGATAAAATTAACCACGAGAAGAAGGATGGAGAAAACACTCACAATCACTTCAACAAACAGAATATTGATTTTAGCAAAGTTAGATGTTACAAGTGCAATAAAACTGGTCATTATGCATCTAAGTGTTATACAAAACCAAACACTAGTATGCAATCTAATCTTGTCGAGGAGGACTTAGAACCTACCTTATTAATGGCAATATTAGAAGACCCACATGTAACAAAGCTAAAAGATCAAAAGGTCTCGCTACACGAAGAAGATGTAGGATATAAAGAGACAAGTGTTGATAGTCAATGGTACTTAGACAATGGAGCTAGTAACCATATGACTGGAATAAGAGAACACTTTAAAGAACTAGATGAGAACGTTAGTGGAAAAGTAAGATTCGGAGATGGATCTCATGTAGAGATTAAAGGAAAAGGTTCAATCCTAATAGAATGTGAAGACGAGAAATGAAGAATCATATCTCAAGTCTATTACATTCCTAGCTTGAAAAACAATTTATTGAGCCTTGGACAATTTACCGAAATTGGTTGTAAAGTTGTAATGGACGACGATGAACTACGACTTTATGACATGGACAACAAAATCTTCTTGATAGTCACAAGACAAAGAAACCGTCTATACAAAGCAAGTCTGAAGATAGGCACACCTGTTTGCCTACTAGCAAACTTAAGTGACAACACTTGGTTATGGCACGCACGATTAGGACACCTCAACTTTGAATCATTAAAATCTATGACTCAAAGAGAGTTAGTTCAAGGAATACCTGCCATTAAACATACAACACAAATTTGTGATGTTTGTTTAGTTGGTAAACACAGCAGAGCACCATTTCCCAAGAAAGCAAAAACTAGATCAACATCACCATTAGATTTAGTTTACGGAGATTTATGTGGACCAATAACACCACCAACACCATCTGGAAAGAGATATATATTCTTGTTAGTAGATGACTACTCAAGATATATGTGGGTGTATTTCCTAAGTACGAAAGATCAAGCTTTCGGTACTTTCAAGGAATACAAAGAAACAATAGAGAAGGAGCTAAGGATAACATTGAAAATGTTAAGAACTGATCGTGGAGGAGAATTCACATCTAACGAATTCACTCAATACTGCAAAGAGAACGGCATAGCACGACAATTAACCGCACCTTACTCACCACAACAAAATGGAGTTGTTGAACGAAGAAATAGGACAATCATGTCTACTACGAGATGCATGATGAAAGCAACTAACATGCCACAAAAATTTTGGGCTGAAGCTGTTAGACACGCTATATACATTCTAAACAGCGTTCCTACAAGAGCCTTAGAAGACATCACTCCATATGAAGCAATTAAGGAGAAAAAGCCAAACTTAGAAACTTTAAGAGTTTTTGGCTGCATAACATATGCAAAGGTACCATCACAACATCTGACAAAGTTAGATGATAGAAGCAACAAAATGGTATACTTAGGAAGCGAACAAGGATCAAAAGCTTATAGATTGTTTGATCCAACAACACAAAGAATATGTGTTAGTAGAGATGTGAAGTTTAAGGAGGATGAAGCATGGGACTGGAAGGATTACCTAGATGAACACACCAACGATGAACCCGAATGGTTTGACTTCAAAGTCGAAAACCTTGAAGCCACAGATGAACATCAGGAAAACGAAAACCATCCAGATGAAGAAGACGATGATATCCCTGCAAATGATGATCATGAATATGAAACATCAGCAACTGACTCACCCTCACAAACATTTCGCACACCATCTACAATTTCATCAAGAATAAATACTCAAATTACACCAACTACCTCAATACATTCAACCAATCAAAGTAGCTCAATTGCAACCCGGAATCTACATCCAGACTTTGATCACACACCACTACAAGGTTTTAGAACGTTGAATGATTTATATGAAAACACCGAGGAAGTTTTACCCGATCATTTATTACTAGCTGAAGATGAACCCAAGAATTACAAGGAAGCATCGAACGATCAAAAATGGATCGAAGCAATGAAGGTCGAATTAGATTCCATCAACAAAAACAATACATGGGAACTAACCACACTACCAAAAGGACAAAAAGCCATTGGATTAAAGTGGGTATTCAAGACCAAGAAAGATGCTAATGAAAATATAGTCAAGTATAAAGCTAGACTAGTAGCAAAAGGCTACATACAAGAGCACGACATAGACTTTGAAGAAGTCTTTGCACCTGTAGCAAGAATGGAAACAGTCCGACTACTATTAGCCATAGCTGCTAATAAAAAATGGGAAGTACATCACCTAGACGTCAAATCTGCATTTCTGCATGGAGACTTAAAAGAAGAAGTGTATGTTACACAACCCGAAGGATTTATAAAAGAAAATGAAAAAGTCTACAGATTGATAAAAGCTCTATACGGATTAAGACAAGCACCACGTGCATGGAACATAAAGTTAGATAACACCTTGAAGTCCTTAGATTTCAAGAAGTGCGCTTTAGAACAAGCTGTCTACACAAAGAAGTCAAAAGACTCAATACTTCTAGTAGGAGTCTATGTGGATGATTTAATCATCACTGGTACACCAAAGAAAGAAATAGACAAGTTCAAAGCTCAAATGGAAAAGAAATTCGAAATGAGTGACCTAGGATTACTATCCTACTACTTAGGAATTGAAGTCACACAGACTGGAGGTGACATATCAATAAAGCAATCCGCCTACGCAAGCAAGATCCTAAAAGAAGTTGGAATGCTAGATTGCAACGAAACTTTAATACCTATGGATCCAGGAACAAGACTAACAAAGAACATTGAAGAAACAACGGTCAACTCAACTGAATATAGAAGCTTGATTGGATGCTTACGATACTTGTTACATACAAGACCCGACTTAAGTTACTCCGTTGGATTACTTAGTCGTTTTATGCAAGAACCGAAGGAACAACACATGAAAGCTATAAGGCAAGTACTACGCTACGTAAAAGGAACAAAAGACTATGGAATCACCTACAAGTACAATGGAAGAAAACAGATACAAGGTTATAGTGATAGCAGCTACGGAGTCAACACTCAAGAAGGCAAAGGCACTACTGGAATTATCTTCTACTACGGTGAATCACCAATCAGATGGAGTACACAAAAACAAGCCACGGTAGCTCTATCATCATGTGAGTCCGAATTCATTGCAGCAACAGCAGCAGCAACACAAGCATTATGGTTAAAGAGACTGCTTAGCAAGCTTACACACACGGAAGAAGAAAAAGTTACAATACTGGTCGACAACAAGTCCGCCATCGAACTAATGAAGAATCCCGTATTCCACGGAAGAAGTAAGCACATTGACATAAAGTACCACTTTATAAGAGAATGCGTCGAAAGAGAAGACCTACAAGTCGAATTCATAAGTGGGGAATTTCAGAAGGCTGACATACTGACGAAGGCATTACCGAAGATCAGATTCCTCACCATTAGACAACTAATTGGAGTCAAAGATCTAAAGCAAGCCGATTGTGATTAAGAGGGAGAATATTGGGTTAATCACCATCGACCCAACAGTTAACCCATTACAACCCCAAATGACCCGGTCAACAAAAGTCAACCATTAAGAAAAGTCAACGAAGCAGTTACAACCACCACATAGCAGTTATCAAATAACTGCCCAAATCACAGAACCGACACAATGGTTCATGTACCCTTTCATTACAATATATATACACAGTACATTCGTTTGTAAAGATTATGATGACATATTTGATTAATGCATAAACACATTTACAGATTATTCAATATTTGCACAACTTTCATTTGGTATACTTGTGATTGAAACGTTTAGACCATAGATCCCGTGAAAAAGGCCAACAAATTTATTCATAAGTTGTAGTCAAATAAAGATTAAAAATAATCAAATAAGCTAATATACATAAAAAGTTCAATCTTCAGTGTTACACCAACACTTTGTCAAGTGAATGTTCCCGTGTTACAGCAAGACCAGGTTGACGAACTTCAGTGGAAGCTACATGATGGTTTGTACACTTCTTTTGCGCTTAAGCACATTTGGCATTCTCTTCGTGTTCATGGGAATGAAGTTGATTGGTTTCATCTTGTGTGGTCAAGTTACTCTATCCCAAGACATGAATTACAAATGTGGCTTGTAATGAGGAGGCTTCTTACGCAAGATAGAATGAGGCAATGGAATGTCGGGATGATATTGATCTAAGTTCGTTGCGGTGTCCTATATGTAAAGTACAACCTGATTCTCATGAACATCTGTTCTTCGAGTGCACCCTCTCCTCGCAAGTTTGGAATCAAGTTCTGAGCATGGCTGATATGAGTTTCATTTCTACTAAGTGGAGTGACATTATACCGTGGATACTTCCTATTGCTAAACAAAACAAGGTTACAACCATTGTTGGTCGTCTCATCATGGCTGCGTCTTCTTATTTTGTGTGGCAGGAGCGTAACAACAGGTTACATGGGAAAGGAGATAGGAACCCAAGCCAAGTATCGAAAATTGTTATTGATATGGTGCGGTTAAAATTGGCAACCATTCAGTTCAAGAAGAATGTTAATGTGGAGCACATGAGAAGAATTTGGAAGTTAACAAGTAATGATGTTGATGGTGATTAATGCGTTTTGCTTTTAGGAGGATTTCGAAGTGCATTGTTTTTTCTTGTTATGTCCTCTAGGAGTGTTTGTTATGTTTTGAGCATGTTCAAAGCATATAGTTTTTAGGTCTGGGGGTGGCTCATTACCCCCCTCTTGTGTACCTAAACATTTTTTATTTTTTTAATATTTTCATCGGGTATAATTCCTTTACCAAAAAAAAAAGTTCAAACTTTACAACCACCGGATTTATGTTACAGTTAAAACTATCAAATAATTGCAGTAATACAACTAGTGATGCATTCATAGTCTTACTTATAAATGTTTACAGTATTTGCTCATCAAGCTATGTGGGATAAAATCACCAAACCAACTTACTCATTGCCTTCTTGAACCTTTAGTTTCACTTGACTTAACCACCATATATGTAGCCTCCCATACACAAACACATCAGTTTACACATTCTGTCATTGTTCCTCTTCACTCTTCTCATTATCGTTCTTCGAAGCACCCCGGTCCCAACTCAATCTAAGCACTAGATTAAAGTTTTGGTGTAACAGATTTTTTATTTATTATTATTATTATTATTATTATTATTATTATTTTTTAATCTGGGTTTTCGACTCGACATTACGAACCGACTAATCTCAGTGCGACTACCCTTTTGGATAGCCCGGAGTCGGAACAGGTGAATCTCCGTGGCCACAAAGGGATTAATTTTGTTTATAAAAGATTTTGAGTCACATAGTCCATACGTTATTGAGTTTGTATTTTGCTTGAATTGCACATATATTGTTGTTAACACTGTTAAAAACTTTTTTAAGCTGTTTTTATTCAGTCTCAACAAGAAAATAAATACATATTCGATACCCTAAAAATGATGAATTTGAAAACATTTGCCTTTATAATTAGAAGTATTTCTTCGCTACCCACAAAAGCATTTGCCTAAAAATGATGGCAAGTATAATATATTTGAAAAACATTTGCCTTTATAATTAGAAGTATTTCTTAGATTTTTTGTTATAAGTTTTACTATTATAATTAGAAACAGATTTTTCATTATAAGTTTTACCATTATAATTAGAAGAGGTCTTGTCAAAATATAATGTTATTAGTTTTACCACTATAATTAGAAAGGGTCTCGTCAATGTATTTACTTATAAAATTCCTTAATACATGTATTTCGTGAATGTTTTTTAGTCTTACTTTTAAACATCTATGGCTGATTTTACTAAAAAGACAAAAATGTCCAAAAAGACAGAAATGTCCAAAAATTTCGCAAAATACCCAAAAATGATGAATTTAAAAAAAAAGTACCTAAAAAAAAATTTTGTTCGCTAACCACAAAAAAAAATAATGATAAGTATGATACATTTTAAAAACATTTGTCCTAATTATAATGGTAAAACTTATAACAAAAATCCAAGAAATGCACGTATTAAGAAAGTTTATAAGTAAACATGTGCACTTAATGAAGTCTTTTTAAATATAACCTCATAATCTTATTCAAATATTGCTTCAAAGTTTACATATTCATCAACGTGAGACAATTACAAAATCAAAACTCATGCCACTTTCAAGCCTTCTTTAAGCTTTTGTTTTAAAATGGCTTAATGACCACGTCTCCAATCTCACTCTGGACATGGATTGGCGTCACATGTGACATCACCAAGACCGCCGCTCTCTTCGATACCATACCGGCGCCAAACACCATCTTGCTCAACGGTTACATTCCTCTTTATATATTAAGAAAAGCATCCATGAATCGAGACGTATGACTCATATGAAGAGCAAGCCAAATATGTAAATAATACGCAAGTAAGGTGATCATCATGAAAACAACATATATAAATGATTATTGGTACTTCCTTTGCTATATGCCGAGTCGACCATGTATTTCAAAAGACAACATACATTTTACAAAATATCCAAATAAGTTTAAAGATATGCAGTGCCACAACATTTTTTTCATGACTAATTACATTCAAGGCAAACAGAAACACTACTGACCATAAACATTCAAACTCATATCTGTTTATATGAGGTTGTGGCTCTAAAAATGAGTTTTTCAATGTCAATAAACATTCAAAGTCATATCTGTTTAGAGCTAATTATGATTGAGGTTCTTCGTATATTTACATTAAATCGCAGCATTTTTCTTCTTGCTATTGTAGTTTTGACTTTCTATAAAGACAGTATCATTAATCCTTACTCAAGGTTATAAATAGCGTGAGGCGTGACGTGGCGGCATGATCAAACCTCACACCTTTGCGGCTAAGGCGAAGCTTTTCCGTTTATAAGACGTTGCATAAGGCGACACAAAGTATGAAAATATTTATTTATTTATATCTTAATTCATGTATATCGAGTTTACAAAAACATGTGTCATAAGGCAACGTGGTGACATGGCGTGACGGCATGACCAAGCCTCACGCTTTTGCCAGGCCTTTGCGAACCTTTTAGAACAGTGTCCTTACTACATGTATCTTGTAGAATTTATTGTAGCTGTTAGAAACATTTTTAAGGTGATCGCGACTCCACGAAATTGAAACGTGCAAAGGTGCACAATATATATTTATACATAAAAATTAGCCATATCTATATCCCATTAATTGCTACACTAATAAAATTTCAAAGTTTCTTGGGTTATACTACTATCAAAGCTTCTGGTTTAGTTACTCCCTACATAGATATGATAAGCCAACACATTCATACAATATGTTACCAAAACATAAGAAAATTCATACAATATGTTACCAAAACATAAGAAAATTTGAATAAGAACGATAATCAGCGTTAAAGCTTATTTCTGATTAAAAAAAAAAAAAAAAGATAGGTCATTTGTCTATTTATAAGTTTAAAAATGTTATGCCCAAATTTCTCCAAATACTACTTACATTTACAATATGATAATTTAGATAGAGATCAACTATAAATTGAATAGAAACGCCAAGTCTCTTCATTCAATAAGTTAAATTAGAATGACATAAAACAAACAACAGTCAAATAAAATAAAAGAAAGAGTATTAAAGTAAGACTACAAAATAAATACCCGAAAGAAAATGGAATTTAAGCCATTGATTTCATCCAACAAGGTCAACAAAATATAAAAAGAATGAATAATTCCATATTTACCCAATCTAAACATGAAAATGTTATATATACCCAAAATATAATTTTTGAATGCATGATGCACAATGCATTTAAAGCATGTTTTGGGTAAATATGACATTATCATGTTAAGTTGGGTATATATGGAATTGTCCCAAAAAAAAACTAGACATTCATGTGCCGAAAGTAAATTACAACTATAATATTCGATACGCTAATATCTAGTTGCATAAGTTATGTTAAAATTTTAACTATATATTACCTTAAAAGTTTGTTCATCCATTGCACAAAACACAATTATTCTACAACCACAACACATCTCAACTTTTATGCAAATACCCGCTCCTCACATTTATCTCCACGTGTCCCACAAACGTAAAAACTCGTTTTTGTTTTTTCAAAATGCAAAAACGTAAAAAATACCGAAATGAAACTGACGTACTTGTGATATAAGTAAATAACAAATACGATCAATTAACAACCCAGTACTATTTTATCCAAATACCTACTCCCCACATTCATCTCCACGTGTCCCACAAACGTAAAAACTCGTTTTTGTTTTTTCAAAAAGCAAAAACGTAAAAAATACCGAAATGAAACTGACGTACTTGCGATATAAGTAAATAACAAATACGATCAATTAACAACCCAGTACTATTTTATCCAAATACCTACTCCCCACATTCATCTCCACGTATGCCACCAACGTAAAAACTCGTTTTTGTTATTTCAAAAAGCAGAAACGTAAAAAATACCGAACTGAAACTGACGTACTTGTGATATAAGTAAATAACAAATACGATCAGTTAACAACCCAGTACTATTTTGTACCCTTATCGTCTCACTTATATGTTGTTGTAGAGTTTGTTTATCCATCTATGTGGGACAAAGTCACAAAAGCAACTTCTTCAAGCATATTTTATTTACAACTAGGGATGCAAAAAAACCCGAAACCCGAATTTATTGGGGCAGGGCGGGGCATGCTTATCGGGTTTCGGGGCAGGGTTTTGAGGCCTTAACGGGGATTCTTATCGGGTTTGGGGCGGGGACGGGGCACACTATCCCCGCCCCGCCCCGAAACATATACATATATCTATATACCTTAAATATTGTGCTAGTACTTATGTACTAAATATAACTCTCTAATTTTTGTTAATTTTTATCTTTGTAATATTTCAAAGTGTGATCATAAAATCTTGTTTTGTGTCATAATATTCTTAAAGTTGTGATTTATTCCAATGCCTAATATATTATTAATGGGTTCTCAATTCTTTAAGTTATTCCGTAAAATCATATTGTTAATTGCATAAAAATAAGAATAAACGGGGAAAGGCATGAGTATGATGGAGGATCGTGTTCAAAAAGAAAACCCGATAAGACCCCAATGGGGAATGGGGCGGGTTTGAGGGAGTATCTCGCTCCAATGGGGCGCCCCGATAAGATCCCCAATGGAGATTGGGGCGGGTTTGGGGATGATTTTTGTAATCGGGTTTGGAGATGGGCATGGCCGCCCCGCCCCAAACCCGCCCCATCCCAAACCCGCCCCATTGCCATTCCTATTTACAACCATGCACATCTCCATCCTCACGCCCTCGCCTATACACACTCAAACACCTCATTTCACACACAATGTCATAATGTTATTTTTCGACTCCACCCTCCTTATCATCACAACCAGCGACACAACCCAAACGCCCATTCCTCACATTCATTTCATCCCAATCAAATTCTCCATGACATACACTATCAGTATGCTCACTCCGTTTAATATATGTACTCCCGTTATTTTCATAAAAACTAACCGGTCACATTTCTTAAAAAAAACTTAACTAAAGCAACCATGAATCGTGACATCTATACCGGACCCTATGTATTTGATTCTATTTTCCATCAAGTTGTCCTTCCTTGTGGTTCTGCCATTCCAGAAACATATGGTTTTGGATTGTTTTGTTTGCTTATAAGGTGCTTGCGTCCCATGGGTTTTTATGTTGTTGTTTAAGTGTAGTTTAGACGTAGAGATCTTGGAGTGGCTTCATCCCCAGTTCGTTTATTTTGGCTTGTAATTTGTGTTTTCTCTTTCGGGTCCTTCTCTTTAACCGTCTTGTTTAGAGAGGGGGGATGTCGTTTGTTTGTATCGTTTTGTTTGCGGTTTTAATATATTGTTTCCTTTCCAAAAAAAAAAAAAAAAACGCCACAACGACATTCTTTACAATATAAACAGTACTACATATGAGTCGTATATATGGATTGTGGTTCCTCTAGTGAGAATTTCAATGTATTCAAATCATAAGAGCACAAGGTATCGGAGGAACCGTTAACATGTTATTTGTATGCCACCTCAGCGTCATTTTATACAACTCCCAATAACACATCAATAACTAAAACACCCTCCATCATAATACACTACTAACATGTTATTGGGTCTCACAAAATACCCGACTAAAAATACTCACTCACTCAAAAAAAAAAAAAAAAAAAATGGCTTGAGCCATTTTACTAGCTCAAATACCTTTGGCTCACGAATAGCACAAGTGATAGTATGGCATTTGACTAGCCATTAGTAATTTTAAAGTGCATTTAACGTGTGAATTGCATCCATACCTTGTGCTCTAAGACCTCTTTCAAACTCATATCTTCATAGTACAAGCTATCACATTCAAACAAAGAATGACTATGATGTTCTAAACGCTTCCAAATACATTAGCCCAAGACCCCAAAAAAATAGTATGAGTTGTTAAATATTATGTACACTCGATTGTTAAAGCAAATATTGAGCTGTGAGCATTCCATTGTGTAAACACTAATTTATTTTTATGTTCTCTTCTAGTGATTAATTAGGAGGAAGTGAGACTAACATTGAATTCATATACTAAAGTATATTAATTACAGGCTCAAATATCTAGAGTGTCCACTTTAGTGTGATTACAGGAGCAAGATCGACTTTATCTTCTTATGGTGCAACAGATTCCAGTCATCGGTTATGCTCAGTTCTCGAGTTGAAATGGAAGAGGAAAGTAAAGGAAATAGAAAGTTTTTTATGTTCTTGAGTCTTTTTTTAAAGGAGGAAAGGGAAATGGAAAGGAAATAGAGAGGAAGATTTGTTATGTAAATCTTCCTCCCACTTTTGGGAGGAAAGGGAAGGAAATGGAAGTGTATGTTGTATAAAGACTACTATACCCTTTTTAAAACATTTGACATTAACAATTAAAGGGCATATATGTAATTTGACCAAGTTATTTTCTTTTTCCTCTCACTCAAGAACATGATTATGATTACTTTCCTTTTCCTTTCCTCTATCTCAAGAACATAACAACTATCACTTACTTTCCTTTTCCCTTTCTTTTTCTTTTCCTATTCTTTTCCATTTCCCTCCCCTAAAAACTCGAGAACTGAGCGTTAAGCAATTATATGTTTGTTGAAGACCGAAGATGTTTAACGCATAGTTGACGTCAATAACAACAAAATCAGGTTAATGTTTAAGTTTTTTTATTATTATTTTAGTGGTCTGATGATTAACTAATTATACAATAGTAATAGGCCGACTAATTTTTCAAACATGTGATAATCAGTTATTATCGCGGAATTCGTCAAGATAGATCATCATTATAACGTGGTCTACGACTCTACGAACACATACTAATTCTCGTTTAGCATTTTTCAAATCTCCGAGTCTTAGTTCAACTACCGGTACGTAATAATTAAGTTAACACATCACATATGAATTAGAGGTGTTTAAATAAACTTATCAATAAAGCAAACCAAATGAAAAAAAGAAGATCAGTAGAACGCGTAGAATTAGATAGAGATGAATCTTAAAATTAAGTTACAAAAAGGATAGTTTTAAGATTTGTGTCATTTTAGTCACTCAACTATGTCTTTTGTACGAAAAAGTATGTAAACAAAAGGAAACAGCTGTTCAAAGAATCTCTTCAAATTAAGTCGCAAGTATGAAAACAGTACGTTTTCCATTTAATAAGCTAGATTAGAGTCACATAGAAAACAAGCTAGATTAGAGTCACATAGAAAACAGTAAGGAAAAACATGTATTTGACGAGACCGTTTCTAATTATAATGGTAAAACTAATAATAATTAAAAAAAAATCACTCATGAAATGCACGTATTAAAGAATTTTGTAAATAAATACGTGCATTGTAAGAAGTGTTTTTAATAACAAATTCATAATCCTATTTATATATTGCTTCAAAGTTTGCATATTTATCGATGTGGGACAATTACAAAACCAAAAATCATTCCACCTTCAAGTCTTCTTCAAGCTTTTGTTTTAAAATGGCTTAACGACCACATCTCTACTCTCACTTACACACATACAAACAACACTGCACCGAGCAACAACCGAATCAACTGGAAAACATCACACTCACTCTCTCATGTAGATTGGCATCACCAACACCATCCCGCAAACATGAATAACCAACCAAGTTTTCAAATTCATCTATCATCTAATACATGAATCGCGACGTACTTGATCATATGAAGAACCAACCAAGATTTCAAATTCAAACTCATATCTTCATAATAAAAGCTATCACAAACAAAAAATTAGGGGTGAGCAAAACAAACCGAAAAAACCGAAACAGAACCGAAAACCGAAAAAACCGAACCAAAAAGACCGACCGAAACTAATAACCGATGGTTCGGTTTTTACTTTTTTAGAAACCAAAAAATGCGGTTCGGTTTCGGTTTTCGTCCAAAAACCAAACCGCAAAAATCAAACCGAACCGAACCGTTTTATTAATATAATATGATTAAATAACTAAATAAATTAAATTTATAAATTCATATTCATTTTGTGGGTGGATTTATAATATATTTATCTTAATGTTTATATTTATATGTGTGTTTGTCGTGTCGCGTGTTTTATGTGAATATATAAATAAGTTTTCGATAATGATTATACTACGTGTATGTTGACTTGTATGTGTATATCTTATTTATATGTTTGTAATTGTAGGATTATACAATAAATATTATTATGCTTATATTGAAAAAAAGTAAAGAAAAATAACTAATTTTGTACGTAAAACATGTTTGTTGGTATAATTTGGCCATACCCAAAATATTGACGGTTAGAAACCGAAAAAACCGATAATAAACCGAAAGAACTGAACCGTCAAAAACCGAACGGTTTCGGTTTTGGGTTCTACAAAAACCGAACATTGTGGTTCGGTTTCGGTTTTAGCCAAAAACCGACTCAAACCGAACCGTGCACACCCCTACAAAAAAATGACCTTGATACGTTAAACTCCTCCATATATATTAGTTCTATACACACACACAAAATAAATAAATAAGTAAGTAAAAAAAAGGCATGAGAAATATGTAGTTGTTATATAATGTGTACACTCATATGTTTTTGTGTTCTTTTGTACTGGTTAGAGTAAGTGAGATTAATTTGAGCTCAAATACTTGAGTATTGGTGTTCATTGCTCCTTGCTAATGGAAGTGAGAGTCCTTTTTAGTATGATTAAAGTTGGCAAATCGACTTTAGCTTCATCGGGGTTAAGCAACTATAGGTTAGGTAAAAGACTGAATATTGGGGAGTGGTGTTATCTTTTGCTATAGCTCAACGTATGTTTAACGTCGGACAAAATCAAGTTCACGTTTAAATTTTGTATCACTAATTTTATCACCATTATGTGGTCAATTAACTAAAGGCATAGAAAACTAGAGTTTCTTCTTTAGTGTAATTAGAGTTTTGGACTTTTGATGTACTTACTACTTACATTCCAACAAAATCGATTACCTGTGCATTCCTTTGAAACATTAAAAAAAGCTTACGATGAATCGTGACCTACCCAGTCATGTGAAGAACAAGCTAAACAATAAACATTATAAGCTGATGAATACAGCATAAATGATTAGCGGTACATCCCGTGGTATATGTCGACCATGTTTTTCAAAAGGCACAGAAATTCAAACGTACATTTTACGAAATATCCAAATAAATTTAAGGAAATGCGCGGCCACAATGATGTTTTTTTTTGGGTAAAAGGGTGTTTGCAATGACTAAATCCGTTTGAGGCAATATCGTATACATGAATTGTGGCTCCTCTAATTAGCGAGTTTTTCAATGTTAAAGAAGTGGAATATTCATGATCAACATTCGCTTTTTAACGACTAAAAATTAAACACCTTGTGACCGAGCCGTGGGAGGCTAGCAGAGATTCGATTGCTTGCAAGCAAGGTAGTGGATGCTGGAAGAAGTTTGAGCTATGATCAATGGCTCGTGTTTTGGTATGTTGCTAAGCTTTTACATTTACGAGTTACGACACTTTAGATAGTGCTTGTTAATTTTATCGAGAGGGCATTCATCACTTGGCTGCTGACCGAATACCCTTTCCTTTACAGTTAATTTTACCAAACATACCCTAAGTAGCAACTAACCACCACATACGAAAATGATGTCTTCTTATTCAGTATAATATGTATTTTGTACGAAAATGCAGTAAACAAAAGGAAAAGGTTGTTCGAAAAATCGAACACACGATCCTCTTCACTCTTCTCGCCATCGTCCACCGAGGCACCGAATCACCACTGCCCACTCCTCACATTCATCTCAACCTTCCCTCACTCACCCGTATCCAAGAAAAACTCAACACTCGGCATGTGTGTAACGATTTTTTTCTATGACATTGCTACAACATACAACTAATTAAATTTTGTTTATTGGAACAAGAAAGTGTTATTTTGTGACCAAGCATATGACTTTCCATGTAACATAAAAATACGTGTCAACATGTGAAACTGCCATTTTATTTGTACCCGTGTCTTTCAGATTACATTCGTCATAACTAGATATATATGAATCGTTTGAACACGTTATGTTTTTGTAATTCAATAAGCTATATCAAAACTACGAAAACAAAAAAACAATAAGTACAACTACGGAACAAATGAAAAAAGAAAACAATAAAGCGTAAGGCTTTGTTTTTATTTAACAAAGTCAAAGAAAATTAAAAATTCAAATGCTGATTAATAAATACCTTATAATCTGATACTATTTGTTAAACAATGAAAAAAAAAAAAAAAAAGATTCAATTACATTTATCTTGTTTTAAACCAAATGACACATTTCAAATAATAGTTTTATTATTTTTGGCCAAAAAATTAGCGAATCCGACCAACTTATTATATAATGGGATTCGTGGTTGTAGCTGCCTGCATAGAAAAATAGATCCCTAACTAATTAAATGGAAGCTACATAATACATCTTAGAACACGAAAAAGACAAAGTAAGCTGTTTATTTGTTCATGTGAAATGCATAAACTATTAAGCTTAAGTTTAGCCAATATGCTAATTCAAAATTACATAAACGAAAAAAAAGTTGAATAAATCAAAGAAGTGGAACATTAAAATTGAGACTACAAAATAAATAACAAAAAAACGGTGAAGACTTAAGTGTTTTCCTGAAGAAAAAAAAAGAAAAGAAAAAGAATGCTCTAAGTCTTCGCTGGAAAAAAAAGAAGTTCGAAACATGTATCGGATAGTTTATTGAGTAAATTTTTCCCAGATGAATTTACCGAGTAAATTATCCGATGATGTTTCTTAAGTCTTTAATTAATACTTCAATAGTGTTACATATATATTGTTTTAGATTTTGTTTATCCAAAAATATGGGACAAAGTCACAAAATCAAAACTCATTTCCTTCCTCAAACTTATGTTTCAAGTGACATAACCACCACATCTCTATCCTCGCAGCCTCACAAGCATACACATAAACTAATTACTTGATATAAAACAAGAGTGTGTATTGAAGCTTATATGTGAGGATAGAAGCTAAAAAGGTCAGTTGTCTATTTAAACATCTGAAATTACATTCATCATCCATTTCCAATTTAGTTTATAATCGTTATAGATATCAACAACGTTATTTATGTCATTCAGTTACTTACGAAAATGTGTATTGGTTTTTAGGTTTATAACTTTATATGTACATGTAAAAATAAAATAGCAGATTATTCCCTTAAGCAAAATTAGCCATATACCTTTTAAACTGTCGATGGGCATCCAAATTCAATAACCAACTTAACCATAAATATGTCAATAGTTTATTACATTAGCACTAGAAAAACATATTTTTAGCAAAATTTAGAGATTCCAATACATCAATCTCTTGAAAATCTCACACTGGAATGCAAACAAAGTTAAAAAAAAAAAAAACTCATTATCAACCTAGAGTTGAGATCAATATAGAACTCATATTTGTCATAGAACAAATGAACCAATCATAACCCTCCATTTTTTATCTAAATTAATACAAAATCATTTTCCACCTTTTTTTTTTTAAAACAACATATCTTACAAACGGTAAATCTTCAAAATATAAAAAAATGCACCATCGTGACGAGAATTAAATTATCTTTCTATAGATATGCACTTTTACATATTTTCGACAAATATTTTTTTTTCAAAAATTCCGTCCGAAAAAATCATATATGATTTTTACGAATCATATATGATTTAAAAAAATCATGTATGATTCGATTTTTACGAATCATATATGATTTTTACAATCATATATGATTCTCAAAAATCATATGTGATTCGTAAAAATCGAATCATATATGATTTTCACAAATCATATATGATTTTTGTTGACCGAAATTTTGAAAAAAAAAATTGTTAAAAATATATAGTAGTGCATATCTATAGAAAGATAATTTAATTCTCGTCACGATGGTATAATTTTTATCGCGTAATGATTAACGGTTTGCAAGATATTTAATTTTTTTAAAAAGGGTGAATGTTTATCATAATAAAAAAATGAATGGCTATTATTGGTTGATTGGATCTATGGTAAATTTTGGTTCTATATTGAACTTTTGCCTATCAACCTATTCTTAGTCTTTACTGCCAAGAAGTTTGAAAAATCAAACTATGGATTTTTGCGATGTAGTGTTAATTTAAAAAAAAAAACATCAATTTTTTTAAATGCTTCATAAATGCACTCGGTACAGTGAAATGTGTTTCGATATTACGGTTCAAAAAAATTTATACACCCAATTATATTTGGTCCTGATTCTGTCTCTGATCACATGTCGATCAATCGTCAATAGCTATTTTGTTCCTCATAATGCAATGACTTTTTCTAAAATCTTTTTCAGATTTTTTCAACCTTGCATTAGAGGTGTTCTTATATAGTGACAAATTCTTGTTATTTTATCTTTACACTTTAGCCAACTTATTAAAAAACGATACACATTATACACTAGCTGACTATCATACTTCTTCCTCTTTATTTTTCTTAATACTTTTAGACCACTATATCCAAACACTCCCTACTCTAGGGGGTGAAAAAAAAAAAAAAAAAAAAAAAAAACGAAAACCGATCCTGGGTAAAACCTGTTTGCATTGTTGGTTATCAGCCGGTTTGAGAATCGGTTTTGAGTAAAGCCGGTTTAAACCGGACTGGTTCTGGATTTAAACCGAATAGTTTCTCTCCCAAAATCGGTTTCAAACTGATCCGGTTTAACTATTTGACTCGAGCCAGTTTTGGTTCGGTTTAAAAAAACAAAATGTGTAGCTCTACGTTACTCTAGTCTTTTCCCGATAAAAAGAAGTTTGAAGCATGCATCCAATAATTTTCTACTTTAGAATTCATTGAGTAAATCATTAAAAACATGTTCAAAGCTTCTTTTTTAAAGTTTCCATAGTGTTATTTATATACTACTTTAGAGTTTGTTTAACAATTCATGTGAGATAAAGTCACAAAACCAAAACTCTATCCCTTCTACAAACTTTTGTTTCAAGTGACATAACCACTGCATCTCTATCTTTGCAACCTCACCTACATGCACACAAACACCTCCTTTTACCCACATTATCATTATTCCTCTTCAGCCTACTACATTTCCAAGCCGTCGTACGGTGTCTCAGCAACATCACAACAAACATCATCGATATGCTCACTGAGCTTCACATACACTCAACACATTCCAACAAACTCACTCGTCACATTCATTTGAACACATTAACAAAAACAGCCATAAATCATGACATACCTTGTCATATGAAGTACAAACCACATTTACTAACTATAAATTATTAGTGATAAATATCTAAAGTGAGTTTAACGAAATGCACCGCCACAACACCTCTTTCATGATACAACGTATCACATTGTTGGCGTATATGTCCGGAAGGCATGCTGTCCGGCATCATAGCTGGCCGGACGGCATGCCCTAAGCTGTCCGGACGACAAGTGACAGTATCCAGTTTTTAAGGGATTCCTACCACGTGGCCTATCAACTAGGGTGGCTATAGGCTTGCAAACAGGTAATATAGGTCTGCACGAACAGTATCTCTACAGTGACGAAGGTACATAGTTGGGGTAGTATAAATACCCCAACACATTTAATGATTCGACAGAGATAAATACACACACATACATTAATCACTGCATTTATTGCTATCTTTACCCTCCAGCTTACTCTCACGCCGGAGCTTGGTCCTGGACATCATCCAGGGCGAGGCTAACGTGTGATTACTTGTTGTGCAGGACGGAAGACTCCTTTCCTCCGGCATCGTTGACTGAAGCAAGACTCTCTAGCCTGATCGGACGGTGGGAATTTGCTTCAATAAATTGGCGCCATCCGTGGGACCCTGATTCATTCTACCCGAAGATCGGATGACAGGTGCCGGACCACCACCTCCACCGGAGCCCGATTCCCCTCCAGGGCATATAGAGGGAAGCGGGGTTTTCAATACTCACACCGCTGGGTTACCGGAGGAAATACAAGCCCAGATGGCCTCTTTGGAGGCTCTCTTCAGAAAATACAACGCCACGGGGGCCGGAGTTGTCAAACCGACTCGTCTCACCTTCACAGACGATGATGAGATGGAGGAAGACACCGCGCCAAAACCCAAGGATGATCTCAGCAAACCCTTTAAGGAATTGGCCCGGTCACCATTTACAAGAAGGATAGTAGAGTTCGCTGGTCCTAAATGTATAATGCCTACTAACTTAAAACTGTACGATGGGTCAGCCGATCCGGATGACCATATTAACCGCTTCGTCGGGGCAGCAAATCAAGGAGAGTGGCCAATGCCAGTATGGTGCCGAATGTTCCAACAAACCATGGATGGAGCGGCACAGGCCTGGTTTAGCAATTTGGAACCAGGAAGCATTGACGGATGGGGCGAACTGAGGGACCAGTTTACCACGAGGTTTGCCCTTCGGCAAAAGAACCTAAAAGACCCCACAGAAATCACCCGGATTGTTAGGCAAGCGAATGAGGCCCTTCCGGTATTCAAAGAAAGGTGGACCGACGAGGCCAGCCGGATCCCGGGAGTACCAGAGCTCATGAAAATATCGGCGTTCATGAGCACCCATCGGTGCCCCGACTTGTCTAAAAAATTCTCTGATCAGGTCCCGAAATCCGTGAAGGAAATGATGACCAGGGTGGACGATTACATCCGGGCGGAAGAGGCTTATAAGAACACCGAGCTACCGAGGGGAGAAACCCCTGACCTATCCCGGAAGCCGAGCAGCCAGGCCCCGAGAGATAGGAACCTCAGGGGAAGTTTCAATGACAGGAAGAGGGGTGACCGGCGGCCCTGGGAAAGGAATGATTCTCGACAGAGAGAAGTCTTCTCCCCTTACGTCTCTCCTAAAGCCGAAGCACGACCCCGAAATGAATTCAAGCGTAACGACTTCATCAAACAGGATGGTAATCGGATCCTGCTCTCCAGCCTTACCAAACAACCCAAAGAAATACTTTCCACCGAACATCATCTAAACTTACCTCCACCCCCCCCCCCCCTACAAGGAAAGCCAAGTAAAGAAAATGAAGATCGGTTCTTTGAATATCATGGAGAAAGGGGTCATCTCACCAATGACTGTTATCACTTAAAGAGGCAATTGGAAGTGGCTCTTGAATCAGGGAAGTTGGATCACTTGGTCAAGAACGTCCAGCAAAAAGGAAGGGAGAGGCCGAGAGGTCACAACGGAAAAGGAAAGGTGATCAACATGGTCCGTCAATATTCGGAAGACCGTAAAAGAAAGGGCAGATTCTATGATGAAGACTGGATGAATACCCCTATAACCTTCCCCCGGATAACCACAGACGACCTATCTGATGAGCCGTTAATCGTGGAAGCCGAAATAGAAGGATATTTTGTAAGGAGGGTGTTCGTAGATGAAGGCGCTTCCGTCCAAGTCATGTACGAACATTGTTTCAGGAACTTTTGTCCTTCCGTTCAATCCCGGCTGAAAGAAACTAGTTCTCCGCTGGTAGGATTCTCCGGTGAAGTCATCCAACCAATGGGGAAGATAGAACTAGAGGTCCGCATGGGGGATCAGGGTCTTTTCTGGACGGTGATGATGACGTTCACAGTAGTACGATCACCTTCTCCCTATAACATAATATTGGGCCGAACGGGTCTCAAAGAATTAAGGGCCATACCTTCTACCATTCATGCAATGATGAGGTTCCCCACTCCGGGAGGGATAGCCACTCTATTTGCCAAACGGGCGGTAGTTATGGAATGCAGGAGATTTGAGGAAGACCAGGATCCCCGGAGAAGCTGCTCTTCCGAAAGGGAAGTAGAAACTTGGGATCAAGAAAACGAAAGCCAAGAGCAAACGGAGGACATCCTAGTTAACGCAGCCTACCCAGAGCAACGAGTAACCATAGGAACCAAGTTCTCACGAGAATGCCGGAGGCAACTCATCGAGACCTTAAGGAAGAATAAAGATATTTTTGCTTGGGAGCCAATAGACATGACCGGAGTGCCAAGACGCCTCATACAGCACTCTCTCTGCGCGAACAACTCCGACACACCGGTGGCCCAAAAAAGGAGAATATTCTCACGAGAAAAGAACCAAGTAATTAATAGAGAAGTGGAAGAATGGGTCAAAGCCGGCATAGTCCGACCCGTAAGGTACCCGACATGGATAGCCAACCCAGTGTTGGTCAAGAAATGTGACGGAAGCTGGAGAATGTGTATTGACTTCAAAAATCTGAACTCCTCATGCCCGAAGGATTACTATCCTTTGCCGGAGATAGACTGGAAGATCGAATCCGTCATGGGGTATAAATATAAGTGTTTCCTTGACGCCTACAAAGGCTACCACCAAATTCAGATGAACAAGGACGATGAGGAGAAAACGGCATTCTACACAGACCGAGGGACATACTGCTATACAAAAATTCCTTTCGGACTAAAGAACGCTGGGGCAACCTATCAACGGTTGGTGGACTTCGCTTTTCAATCACAGATAGGGAGAAATTTGGAGGCGTATGTAGACGACATGGTCATAAAAAGCCGAACAGAACGAGAAATGATCGCTGACATCGCGGAAACCTTTGACAACCTTAGGAGGATAAACATGAAGTTGAACCCGCGAAAGTGTTCTTTTGGTGTGGAGGAAGGTAAATTCCTCGGCTAAATGGTGACATCGGAAGGAATAAGGGCCAACCCAAGGAAAACGAAGGCTATAATGGAGATGAAATCTCCGGAAACCTTAAAAGAAATGCAAAGCCTGAGTGGAAAGTTAGCGGCTTTAAACAGATTCCTATCAAAGTCAGCAGAAAGAGCCCTCCCTTTCTTCGACACACTAAAGAACATCACTAAAGAGAACAAGGACGAATACCGATGGACGAAGGAAGCCGAGTCGGCTTTTCAGGAGATGAAGAGGTTGATACTCGAACTACCTTCTTTATCCACTCCGAAGGCAAAGGAACAATTGTTTATATATCTCTCGGCCTCATCTGGAGCCGTGAGTGCGGTGCTCCTGGTAGAAAGAGATGACAGACAGCTGCCGGTGCACTATGTTAGCCGGACACTACATGAAGCAGAGAGGTACTACGCCCCTATAGAGAAGTTGGCTTTGTGTCTGCTACACGCATCCAGAAGGCTGAGGAGGTATTTCGAGGCTCATCCCATCAGGGTCATCACCGATCAACCCATCAAACAAATACTGAATAAACCGGAAGCCTCGGGAAAGTTGGCCAAATATGCTGTGGAGCTAGGAGCATACAACATCACCTACACTCCTCGCAACGCAGTCAAAGGGCAAGTCCTAGCGGACTTCCTAACAGAAGTGCCGGTGGAATCAAGAGGTAAGACAAGTCCGGACGTTATGGAAGTAGAGGAAGGAGAATGGTTGTTGTATACGGACGGAGCTTCAAATAACAAGGTATCCGGAGCAGGTTTGGTTCTCATAAGCCCAGAAAAGGTAGAACTGACCTACGCCCTCCGGCTAAACTTTCCTAGCACCAACAACGAGGCAGAGTATGAGGCCCTGCTAGCCGGCCTAAGGATCGCAAGAAAACTTAAAATCAAGGTTTTAAGCGTGCGGGTGGACTCGAAACTTGTGGCTAGACAGATTAATGGGGAATTCACAGCTACCAAGGAAAGCATGCAGAAGTACTTAGCTCAAGCGAGGAAATACATCTCCGGCTTCCAAAACTTTAAGATTCGCAACATTCCGAGGGCCCAAAATCAGAAGGCGGATATATTAAGTAAACTAGCGGCAGTGGCCTTCGATCACATGACAAAAAAAGTGCTCGTGGAAGTCCTGGAAAGGCCATCAAGAGATGAAGAGATAATTAACACCGTAGTAGAGGAGGAAACGGAGAATTGGATGACACCGATCATCAGGTGTCTGGAAGAGGGTGTGTGGCCGGAGGATCCAAATGAAGCTAGAAGCTTAAGGATGAAAATTCCCCAGTACGTTATGGAAGAAGGGGTCCTCTTTAAGAAAGGCTATTTGGTACCGATGATGAGATGTGTAGGGTCATTGCAAGCAAACTACATCATCCGAGAAGTGCATGAGGGTTGCTATGGGATGCACGCCGGACCGAGAACCGTCGTGGCCAAGCTTATGAGGCAGGGATATTATTGGCCTACCATGCACCGAGATACTAGAGAAGAAATCAGGAAATGTGACTCTTGTCAGATACACTCTCCGGTACCCAAACTACCCAAGACGCCACTGACGTCGATCATGTCCCCGTGGCCTTTTTACCAATGGGGAATGGACGTGTTAGGCCCCTTTCCGGAAGCACCCGGCCGCATCAAATATGTGATCGTGGCCATAGACTATTCACTAAGTGGATAGAAGCGAAGCCGTTGGTCAAAACGACGGGCAAGGATGTCATAAAATTTGTGTACGAGAACATTGTATGCCGGTATGGTTTGCCGAAGATCATAGTCACCGACAACGGAACCAATTTCGTGAATGACCCGTTCAAGAAATGGTGCGAGGGGTTAAAGATCAAACAAATAAACACAGCCGTGGCACATCCACAAGCTAATGGACTGGTAGAACGAGCGAACCGAAGCCTGATGGATGGGATAAAAACAAGGTTGGGTAGAGAAAGAGCGGGATGGCTAGATGAGCTGCCCAACGTTTTATGGGCGCTCCGGACGACTCTCAAAACATGTAATGGAGAAACCCCTTTCAGCCTAACGTATGGCAGTGAGGCTGTAATCCCAGCGGAAATAGGGATGCCCACACACCGGACGATGATGTTTCGAGAGGATCAGAACGAGGAACAACAACGTCTGAACTTAGACCTCTTACAAGAAAGAAGGGAAAATGCTGCCATTCAAGAAGCTAAGTACAAGACACAAGTAGAGCAATACTACAACCGAAGGGTCAAGCCAATGAATTTCAAAATAGGAGACTTTGTCTACCGCAAGAACGAAGCAAGCCGGGTGGAAAATCTAGGAAAGTTAGGACCCAATTGGGAAGGGCCCTACCGTATAATAGGAGCAAGTGAGAATGGCTCTTATAAGTTGCAGACAATGGAGGAGAAGGAGGTCCCCCGGACCTGGCACGCTACAAATCTTAGAAACTGCTTCTTATAGTTGTTATTGTGACAGGAATCCTATTGTCATTGTGTAATCCGAAAGGACTATGTATAATCAACTAAATGATGAAAGTTTCCCCGTAGCAGGGAGGCGATTTTCCAAATATTGATGATAGTATAATAATTCCGACGGTTAGCCCCGTCGAGTATGAAAAATAGCAATTGATGATAATACAACAATTCCGACGGTTGGCCCCCGTCGAGTATGAAAACATAAAAAA
Source organism: Chrysanthemum seticuspe (assembly GCA_019973895.1). Lineage (NCBI taxonomy): Eukaryota > Viridiplantae > Streptophyta > Magnoliopsida > Asterales > Asteraceae > Chrysanthemum > Chrysanthemum seticuspe. Next base: position 17,163,923 of record BPTQ01000005.1, read on the forward strand.
CCCAAATAATGGATGCCCTCTAACTTCATGAGGATGCCCGGACACCCGGATGCACGGCCGACGCGGCCGGATGCCCTTAGAATAACCTAAGGAAGGCGCATACCCAAGTAATGGATGCCCTCTAACTTCATGAGGATGCCCGGACACCGGATGCACGGCCGAACGCGGCCGGATGCCCTTAGAATAACCTAAGGAAGGCATTACCAAGCCGAAAAAGAGAAAGAAAGTGCCAAAGGAACACATATCAAACAAAAAAAATATGTACATTCACAACGATAGTTAAACAGTAAACGAACATTGTTAGTTATTACAAGTCCCAAAAAGATCATATGAACAATTGTTTACAATAATACAAGTCCCAAAAATGTCCAGACTTAAGCATTTTCCTCCGCGGTATCTGCCGGAGTCTCGGCGGTAAGAGGAGCCCCTGATGGTCCGAGCATGTCCTTGCTAACAGGAACCTCCGGTTCCAGGTTCATTAGATCCCCTAGAGGCAAGCGGCAAGAGTCGGCGAGCTTCTGAATGAAGGGATACTCGGCTTCAAAAAGTTTATCATATTCAGCCCTCCACAAGCTCGGAGCATCCCTGTTGACCTTCCGGATCTTCTGCAAGGCGACCTCTGTTTCCTCCTCAGTCCTGTTCACCTTGGCCCCGGTCACAAACCCTGCTTGGTAGGTCAAGCTATACACTTTAGCCATACTTTTTTTGTACTCAATGCTACCAAACAAACGACGGACAGCCGAAGGCAACAACATCCGAACAGCATTTTGCTTAACCACCTCACTCTGTGCAACCTCGGCTGCCAATTTGCCGTTCTCCGTCTGCAGGGCGGCCAGAGACTGGTCCTTGACGGCCAACTCACTTTCCAGCTTCCTTATTTTTTCAGCCTGAGCCCTTGAGGTCTCTACCCACTCATTTCGGTCCCGGGTTACCCTATCAACCTCTTCCTCCAGATCCTTCTCTTTACCGGCACTGGCTTTCAGGTCGGAGTCTAGCTTCCTCATGTCCTCCGTCAACCTTTTGTTCTCACCTTCGGCAGCTCGGAGTTTTTCCGCGAGCCCCTCGCAACCTTTGTGAGCTTCATTCAGATAGAAGTAACCGTTGGAAAGATCCCGGAACCTCCTTAACAGTTCCCCCTGGACAATCACACTTTTTCCGAAATCTTCGTATGACTGCCGAATGAGATCTATATTGTTTATTTGTTCCAAAGCCTCTCTCTCGGCCGGAGTGGCAACGTTGTCAATCATCTCTCGGCAAGACCGGTATGTGTTTATCCGGACATCGTCGCGGAGGCCCCACTGGGGGAGGAAAACATTTTTAGCTTCATCTGCAGCGAAAAACAAAAGGAGGGGTTGAGAAAAAATTTTAGTAAGACAAAGACGGAAGTAGGATCTGAGCATACCCGAATCCAATAAGTTGACCCTCTCAACGTGGTCAGGACCGTGGCTACGAGGGGCCGATTGGCCTAGAGTACACCAAAAAACCAAGTTAGCGATTAGAAGTGATAAAATGAAAGGGATGATGCATGTGCTCCAAGTGCTTACCGTCAGAGACACGAAGTGGAGAGTTCACCGGAGGAATCGGCCCTCCTCCTTGAGACAGCGGTGGCTGTTGTAATTGACCACCGCCCCCGGCCACGTTTTCGCCCATGCCTTCTCGGGCCACGGCCACACCCCCTCCCGCGGCAGCAACAACAGGAGTTCCCTGCTCGGCGGCGAGGTTCAGATTCGCCCCTTGATCATTCGGATCAGCTTGGTTGATGGGATCCGCATTAACCACCGGAGAGCCCGAAGAAAATTGCTCAACAAAACCAGTCTTCCTTTTCTTCTTCTTGCTTTGGGCCTTGGAGGTGCCCTCACCACCTTTCCTTTTGCCCGCCTCCCTTTCCCTTTTTTCCCGGGTCTCCCTTTCTTTTTTCTCCCTAGCCGCCACTACATCCGGATCGGCTTCCTCTGCTTGGAGGGCTAAGAGGTCCTTGGGGGGAAGGGATGCACCAACCGGAAGAGGATCCGTTGTCCTTTTTGGTACCTCCCGGGTTGGGTCAATGGCTGGCCCCTTGCTCACCACTGTATCATCCCATTCGGGAAGCTCAAGAAACTCAGACATATTGACAACTGCAAGAAAAAAGCTCATTAAAAGCAGAGCACAAGATAATAAACACAGCAAAACCTAGGGAACAAAACAAATGATTACCATGGCCCTCGGCATCCTTTAGAAGAGGCTCGAACCCCGGATTCTTGAAGACCGAAGACAGATGGCACATCCATAACAAGCTTACGGTGGGTTTCCGTAGCAAAATAAGAGTACCGCTCAACTTCTCGGCATCTGGCTCGGAAAAACCGTCCGGGTAAGGATCCGTTATCTTGGAATCTTTATGCCTCCAGGCCATGGCTTGCGGAATTGCCCTACGGTCAATTAAGAAAAATTTCTCCTTCCAGTGTTTAAGGCCGGTCAACACTTCCTTAAAGCATTTATAAGCCCTTTTTCCCGTCCTACTCTCAAAAGAAAACCAATGCCCCTGTTTGCACAAACGGTAGAACGCCCGGAACAGGGAAACCCTAGGACGAATGCCCAAACTATAACACCTAATCTCAAAAAGGGTCACTCTGTTCAAACCTAAGGGAACCAGTTGGGAAAAATGAACTCTAAAATGTCTAATCACATTTAGCAGAAAAGTAGAGAAGGGAATCCTAACACCTCCGGTATCCAACTGTTGAGGATATATGCCAATCGTATCCTCCGGAAGCTGGTCCATTGTCATATTATCCGGAGGAAGACGGGGGCGAAGGTCAAGAGGAATACCATATTCTACGATTATATTGTCCAGCTCAGGTTGTGTTAACTTAGATGTGTGGATATGCATATCGAACTTCGGAACTACCGGAAGCTGCATAACCTCGGTCGAAATAGGGTTGCTCTGTTCTTCGGTCATTTGTTCGGCCATTACTAAAAGGATGCCGGAAGGGATATACAAATAATTACAAGGAAGAACGATACGAACCTTATAGACTCGAAGAAGAAGATGTTCCGGAGAGCAAGAGCAGTGTAAAAAATTAGAAAGATGTGTGAGAAAATAACTGTGGTAAAAAGCCCTTTTATAGGCAAAGGAAGAAACCCTAATAGGCTGTCAAACGTCCCATCAGTCAGTGAAAAGTGACGTGGCCTCATCTGGCCCGTCCACGTCAACCTCGGAAGACGAGAACACACGGATGAAAGCCCAATAGGCTGGCAGGCCCATCATCAGCCCAAAAACCAAATATCATTAGAACCCACCGCGAGGTATTCCAGAAAACACATTCCGGGACGTTATAGACTCTCAAGTATTGCACCACCGGCTTTCACCCGGTAATCCAATACTGGGGGGGACATGTTGGCGTATATGTCCGGAAGGCATGCTGTCCGGCATCATAGCTGGCCGGACGGCATGCCCTAAGCTGTCCGGACGACAAGTGACAGTATCCAGTTTTTAAGGGATTCCTACCACGTGGCCTATCAACTAGGGTGGCTATAGGCTTGCAAACAGGTAATATAGGTCTGCACGAACAGTATCTCTACAGTGACGAAGGTACATAGTTGGGGTAGTATAAATACCCCAACACATTTAATGATTCGACAGAGATAAATACACACACATACATTAATCACTACATTTATTGCTATCTTTACCCTCCAGCTTACTCTCACGCCGGAGCTTGGTCCTGGACATCATCCAGGGCGAGGCTAACGTGTGATTACTTGTTGTGCAGGAAGGAAGACTCCTTTCCTCCGGCATCGTTGACTGAAGCAAGACTCTCTAGCCTGATCGGACGGTGGAAATTTGCTTCAACACACATTCAAACAAAAGTGACTATGATACTTAACTATATCATCATCTATCGAGCCACAACCTATCAAATTATATCAAAAACCCCACTCACCAGTCACCACAATCATTTCCATGCGCAACCATTTACAAAAAAAAGGCCATCATAAACCACCCTCACCCTTACCACATTAATCGTCAATGTACCCTTATTATTTATACTCCGTATGTAACTAATATAGTAATATTTAATACACTCGATGTAATGAGATCATATTCATATTATTGTAATGAGAACCGATCGGGACTACCTCATAACTGCTTATAGATTTAACTAAAGTTGTATGAGAATGAATAGATTTGTACCAAGTGTACGTACTCGAATAATCTCACCACTTTTATCAAATTAACTAAAGATACGATTCGTTGTATTAGTCTCTAATTTTGCGCCACTTTTAGCTTGACATATTGATGGCTTTCTACCAACGTGTGTAGTGTATCACAAAGTTATCTTTCAAGTAATCTTTTCGAAGTACCACTTATACTTAAAATGATAACGAAGTGGTCAGCTCGCATATGCCGCACGCTCTGATGAATAATGTTCCTGAAAATTACATTTATAAACTAAAGCCGGAAAGAATTTGATTTAGAACAAAAATTAGTGTTGAAGCTTTATTATGAGGATAGAAACCAACAAATGTAAGTTGTTTCAATATAGACCCGAAAATGCATAACTATGAAGCCTAAGTTTACTCAAACTCTTTGGATTTTTACTGTCTCTTAAGTTATATATATTTGAACATAAGTTTTATAGAAATGCATCTTTTCTTAATCAATAAGTTAAGTTCAAATAACATAAACGGAAAGCTGTAAAATAAATGGTAGATGTCTAAAACTAAGACTATTCCACGCAATAAAAAAAGAACTATTCACAAATGTACGTATTAAAGATTTTTTTATCATTGAATACGTATTGTAAATACTTCTAGTTGATAACCTCATAATCATACTGATATATTGATCCAAAGTCTGCTTATCCATCAATGTGGGACAATTACCAAACCAAAATTCATTCAACAGCACACACAAACAACAATGTCATTACTCTCATGACTCTCCTCATCATCCTCACACTGCACAGAGTCACAACCGCGCCATCTCAATCCAACCCCCCACTCCTCACTACCCTCCCACTCTCCCAACCCATTAAGTGGAACACATCACACTATTCTGCATATGGACCGTCGTCACATGTGACGTCGCCAACACCATTGAAAACTTAGCTTAGGATATGTCATTGCACCCTAATAAACTAATTCGAAACATTTCTAAACTTTTTGGATCACAATCATGATACATTTGCCACGTAATATGTCATAATTAGATATATCCAAGAGAGTAAATATGAATCATAATTAGATATATCGAAGAGAGTAAACATGAATCGTATGAAAAAACAGTATAACTACAGAATACATGAAGAAAGAAAAAACCAATAAAACTTAAGACTTCGGTTTTATTCCACAAAGTCAAAGAAAATTAAAAGTATGATTTAATATTGTTGGAGAGATTTATAATAAACACTTTCCAACATATCCTATCAACTCACATTTGACGTACCCATAATCCAAATTATATAATGCTCAAGTCTTTGTTTGTTCATCCATGTGGGATAATATCAGAAAACCCAAACATATATTGTTCTTTAAGCACCTCATCTCACCACAATGTCATTGCTTCGCTTCACTCTCCTCATCATCCTTTCACTGAGTCAACTTGTGAGAACCGTCGTCTGATCAGGTTAGTCAACGATAACCTTCGACCCGAATTTCGACTTCTAATTAAAAATTTGTAAACCCCTAAGTTCTGAATTCGCATGTTCACATTTAATTCGAACTTAACCTAAATATGTTTAATGTCTAAATGACATTTCAATCTAGAGGTTATAATTAACATACGCATTTTTATAATTACTAATCTAATTAAACTTAGATTTATTTCATTAATATGTGAGTAAATACATTACATATAAAAAAAATATATATATTAAACCTAAGTTTTGTAAATAATAAAAGTGTTACCAAATCCTCTCCTAATCCTATATAAAAAAAAAATATTCAACTACATTCATCTTGTTTTGAAATTGAAACCAGGTAACACATTTTTACATGACTCCTAGCTCAGAAGGCGTAGCGAGCTCATATTCCTTTACGCACGCGGGAGGAAACCCCTATCGCCCTAGACAAGACTTGAACTTGAGACCTTGCCAAAGAGGGTAAAACCTGCATACCACTGAACTAGAGGCCCTAGCGATCACATTGCGATAACATTTTAGTTAATAGCTTTATTATCTTTGGCCAAAAAGTTATATAATGAGATTTGTTGTGGCTTGGATATAAAAAATATGAACCATTGCTAAAGATATCTCCGACCGAAACAAAACCACCTGTCAACCTAATGCTAAAAAGCTGTCTTAGAACAGAAACAAGACAAGTAGGAATATGAACCATTGCTAAAGATATCTCCAACCAAACGGAAAAACTGTTTCATCAAACGTAACATGTCGGGAAATGATTATTTTATTGGTGTTGAGGTCCAGACAACGGTAGCCACAATGGTTAGTAGCATGGCCCAAAAAGATGGAAGGTGTAGCACGGGCTCCAAGTTTGTGGTCAGCATCAAGATGAGGGTAACAAAGACACCCAAAAACACGTAAAAGACTATAAGCTGGTGTACTGCCAGTAACACGATGTAGCACTTCACTTCCTGGATGTCCAAGTCTTTCATGCCAAGTATACTGACTAGTGAGATAGGCTTGAGGAATAGGAGAGGGCTGCATGACAGGGTATAGATCTCCAGTGCTATCACACCGGAGCAGCACCCGACGAGTATTAAAGTCTTTAACAGAAAAACCAAAGGGATCAAATTAAACAGTACAATAATTATCACAAACAAATTGACGGACGGAAATCAAATTTTTGACGATATTAGGAGTACCAACAACAACAGATGACTAAATACACGAATTAAAAACATCACTAAGATTATTGATATTATCGTTAAGATGTGAGTTCTCACCTGTGTCCATATTCCAATTACCGGAAGTAGTATTCGGTAGAGTCCCGGCAGTAAAAGCATGTGGCAAAATAGTTTCTTGACCCGCGGGACCCGGTTGACCATTTTGACCAATTGGCCCCCCTGACCTCCTTGATGAACCTGCGTACCTAACTGAACCGGTTAAACGAAAGACCCCCTTGTTGACCTTGCGTAGCAATATGATTCCCTTGAACTCCCTGGTGCATCACATGTGCATTCCAAACCCCCTAACCCCCGAAGTGACCCTGCATACCAAACTGGAGCCCTTGTGGAACTGCGTGAACTAGTTGTGGAGCCTGGTGCATAAGCTGAGGTCCAAAAGAAAAGAACCTGGTGCATAACCTGAGACTTGTGTTTGATTAACAACACCCGGTGGGCCTGACATAGAAGCATAATGTGGACTCGAATAAAAAGCCATAGGAGTAGTAATATTGTGAGACTGTGTCACCGAAGGAGTAATATTATGTTGCACACGAGGGGTATTGTTCACAGTTGGAGTCCAACCATTATATCCAAGATTGACCAAGAGGCCTTGCAAGATTTCGAGTTCATTGTTTGTTAAATTGGTGCCAGTCATGATGAAAAACTGATAACAAATATGTCAATCGAAGAAACAAAATGGTATTAAGGATTCAAATAAAATATAAATCGTTAACACTAATAAAATAATAAACTGATAACAAAATAACAAATAAATTGTTAACACTAATAGGAATTCTTTTAATAATCGTAAGGGTTTAGGGAATCGTGAAACGTAGGAGTAGTAATATTGTGAGACTGTGTCACCGAAGGAGTAATATTATGTTGCACACGAGGGGTATTGTTCACAGTTGGAGTCCAACCATTATATCCAAGATTGACCAAGAGGCCTTGCAAGATTTCGAGTTCATTGTTTGTTAAATTGGTGCCAGTCATGATGAAAAACTGATAACAAATATGTCAATCGAAGAAACAAAATGGTATTAAGGATTCAAATAAAATATAAATCGTTAACACTAATAAAATAATAAACTGATAACAAAATAACAAATAAATTGTTAACACTAATAGGAATTCTTTTAATAATCGTAAGGGTTTAGGGAATCGTGAAACGTAGGAGTAGTAATATTGTGAGACTGTGTCACCGAAGGAGTAATATTATGTTGCACACGAGGGGTATTGTTCACAGTTGGAGTCCAACCATTATATCCAAGATTGACCAAGAGGCCTTGCAAGATTTCGAGTTCATTGTTTGTTAAATTGGTGCCAGTCATGATGAAAAACTGATAACAAATATGTCAATCGAAGAAACAAAATGGTATTAAGGATTCAAATAAAATATAAATCGTTAACACTAATAAAATAATAAACTGATAACAAAATAACAAATAAATTGTTAACACTAATAGGAATTCTTTTAATAATCGTAAGGGTTTAGGGAATCGTGAAACAAGGAAGGTCGACAACACACTTGGTCGACAAACAACCAAACACACCTCGACAACACACAAGGTCGAGAAACAATAATACTAAATGAATAAAAAAAAATTGCGGAAGCAGAGAGTAGAACGGTTAGGGTTGATACCATGTAAGTTTATGTATATTGAATGAATATAATGTTGGTACATGATAAATAAATATAGAATACAATATGGGTCTAAACACATAACAGGCCTAAGCCTTATACTAATCGACAACACACAAGGTCGAGAAACAATAATACTAAACGAATAAAAAAAATTGCGGAAGCAAAGAGTGAACGGTTAGGGTTGATACCATGTAAGTTTATGTATATTGAATGAATATAATGTTGGTACATGATAAATATATATAAAATACAATATAGGTCTAAACACATAACATGCCTAAGCCTTATACTAATCGACAACACACAAGGTCGAGAAACAATAGTACTAAACTGGAAGTTGTTAATTGTCATATAACAACTCATAGATCAACAAATACTCTAATTTAAGAACTTCATAATTTGACTTATACACTGCTATATTAGTTTGTTCCTTGATCCATGTGGGACAAGGTCACAAAATCAATCTCAACCAACAACTTCATTGTTCCACTTTCCTTATCATCCTCAACCCATCGAGTCACAACCGATTTTGTTATATGATGTGTACACTCGCAAGTAAAAGAAGTAATTGGAGTTGTGGGGTTTGTATCAATCCAGATACCCGCTCCTCACATTCATTCATTTCAAACTCACACTCGATCGTACCTACAGTATCGCTTTTTCGGAATAAAATGATGAGATAAAAAACGTTAACCAAATACCCTTCAGAAGTATAGTTTCTTAGTTGTATACACACTTTGACTCTAAAATACACACTTTGACTACTTTAATACCTATAATAGGTCAAATATAAAATGAATGATAACTAATGCATACATGGGGAATATAACAAATTTTTTCTGGTTTAGTTGACTAGTATTGATTACAGTTTTTAATTTTAACTAACAACTTTCTAACTAATATAATTAATTACAGTATTTTGAAAATTACAAATTTACTTTTTGAAAATTACAAATTTACTATTAATTACAGTTAAAACTAAAAAATAATCATGTATATAAATTGCCTAATTTTGATCTTTAAATTACCAGCTTATAAAATACTGTATCAATTTTACATTCACAAAAATTTCTCAGGTAACACCACAAATCTTGAGTAACTTATACAAAATTACAAGAAAATTACAAGGTAATTGATAATGTTATATTTTTCTTACACTTGAGTTAGTTTTTGAAGAAAGGAAAGCTTATCAATGAGTTTCTTTATTAACACACTTTTGATTTCGTTTTGCAGGTTCTTACTATCCAGGTCCGAAAAGATTTGCAAACCAAGATTTAAACGAAGAACCTTCAAGATACAACTCATACGTCCAAGAACCCGCGAGACACAGTTCATACGTAAGACACAACTCATACGTCCAAGAACCTGCTAGACATAATTCATATGAGAGACATATTTCATACGTTCCAGATTCTAATAGCGAAGATTTGATGAAGTATATTCCAAGGCTTTTCCATCAATACATCATCAGTTTTCATGATGTGTTAGGTGATGGGAATTGTGGATTTCGGTCAGTTGCCGTCGGTCTTCGTCTCAACGAAAATAGGTGGTCACTAATTCGACAACATTTGTTGGAAGAGTTAGATTTTCATGAGCTAAATTACACGGCTATGTGGCATAGTGATGACTTTCAACGAATTCGAAACTCTGTGGAGTTTTTTGAAAATAGATTTGCACCGCGGAACAAATGGATGTTCATGCCAGACACGGGGTTGGTTATTGCTTCACTTTATAACCGGCCAGTTATATTTATATCCCTTACACAAAATTATCTATGTTTGCCGCTTTGGTCTGGTCCAAACCCATCACAAGAAAGTGGCCCCATTGTGATTGCACATGTGAGGGATGCTCATTATATTCATGTAACGCTAGATGAAAGTTGTCCAATCCCGCCAAATCACCAACAATGGAGGAGGTACAAAACTGAGGCCGCATCCGCATGGGAAACTATGTTTTTAAGTCGACAACACATGTATCCTCAAATTATTTAGAATGATAGACGAATGTATTCATGACTTTTTATTTTATAAAGTTATTACAATTGTTACATGTTTTTCATTTTTTAATAGACAATTTAGTTTGTCGTTAACAATTTGTGTTCCGATAATACATTGAAAAAGAATTAAACTAGAAGTAAAACCAAAATAAATTAATTATTAAACTAGAGAAAAATAAATAAAAAAAGGTATTAATTATTTAATATTAATAAAAGGTAATCATTATTTAATGATGGGCAAATGACAAAAAAATGCATCGAACTTGACACTTTTTATGATTGTGTGTAGCCAACTATTTTTTTTCTTATTGTGTGTACTGAACTTTCAAAATTCGATTATTGTGTGTATTTTGTGACCATTTTACCCTTAATTTTTTCAAATTTCAAAGGGTAAAATGGTCATTTTACATGGCAGAATAGTCACAAAATACACATAATGATCGAAATTTGAAAGTTCAATACATACAATAAGAAAAAAAATAGTTGGCTACACACAATCACATAAAGTGTCAAGTTCGATGCATTTTTTTGTCATTTTCCCTTTAATGATAATGATAAATTAATGGTAAAAGGTAATCATTAATACACCTTTATTTAATGATAATGATAAGTTAATGATAAAAGGTAATCATTAATACACCCTTTGACCTATAAGTGTGTATAAATCAAGTCAAATGTGTGTATGAACCAAGGGACCCTTTCTTAAATTACATTAATTATTCAGTTTCCACTTCATTGAAAACAAAAAAAATACGAAAACAAATAAAATGAGTAAAATAATAAAAAAATGCATGACATCATTCAAATGTGGTATTTTAAAATCAAATCGTGTCACCAACATGTTTTGATTTATAAACCTCTTTAATATTTGTTTACTTATTGATGTGGGATAATATCAAGGCTCTTCCTCTGCGCAACAAACTTTTGCCTGCCCTCATAGTGCTGAAGGTCATGAATTAACCTCCTTATATTCGACGGCGTATTCCTCAACGTATCAGCAGCAGTCCTCCTCCCTTCCTCACCCTTTCTGCCATCAAAAAACAACCAATCCAACATACGCAAGATTTTAGACTTAAAATATTCAAAGAGGTTTGGTTAGTTAGTCGGGTTTGGGTCAAATCTGAAAAGCTTTATTTGGGTTGAGTCTAAAAAGCACACTCGAAACGATTATGACTGATATATGAAAAAACATATCGTTGATATGAGAGACAAGTTATAAAAATCACATTAAAATAACCTCGAGTCAATTGGGTTGACCCAAACTCATGTTAGTCTTAAATTTTTAACACAACCACCGATCCTATTTAACATTATGAATTCATACCCCGACTAACCTGACCAGACTAGTCTTAGTTGGTTCAGAATCTTAGTCGTTTCGGATTAGGATCGGGTTTTTTTCTTTTGATAACTCTGATAGTGATGAATGAGAATTTTCTTGATAATGGTTTTTGGTAATTGTTATATTTTCGGTGTATGAAAACAACGACGTACAAAGAGCAAAATGACAATGAGGTTTAGTAACGTGATAAATCATGTGAGTGTTACTCGACTCAAGATCATCACTCTTATCAAGGGGTAAAACACGAAAAACTGAACATACAATCAACATCATCTCCCACCACTGATTTACCCAAATCCTTACTTTACGTATCATATTTAAACAGTATGTTTTGACGTCATAACTATTTTTGGATAACATTGCTCGCAATTAAATTAAAACGAAAATGAGCTCTAGTGTTCTACAAGTAAATGAAATCATTCCAACACTATCTACATATGCAATCTTGTCATAACTACATAGACAATGTTCAATTATGTAACTTATTGGTAGAAAAGTGGTTAATGGTGTGATGATAATATTAGATAATCTATTTAAGTTGTGTTCATGGGGTAGAAGAATCTTAAAATAATGTATAAAAAGGATAATTTTAAGATTTATATGTTTTAGTCACTAAAACTATGTTTCTTGTACGAAAATCTCCTAATTAAGTCGCAAATAAGAAAACAGTACGTTTTTTATTCAATAAGCTAGATTAGAGTCACATAAAAAAAAATAATAAGGTTTGCACATACCAGATTAAAGTTAGGCAATAGCAATATGGCACTGTAAAAACCTTAGTATGTTCAAACCATTTTTAGCCTTATTTCCTCACTCACCGATGTGGGGTAAAGTTACAAAATCAACAAACTCATTTCCTTCTTCAAACTTTTGTTTCAAGTGATTTAGCCTCATGCATCTACACAAACATATTATTTCACTCGCAATATCATTGTTCCTCCACCAACTCACCCCTAGCTACCCAATCCAAACAACATATAATGCTACTTTTAGCCTCCATAACGTTCATCATTCCCTTCCTATTTATAATCAATTTCCAGCAAAGAAAACGGGAGCTTGTTTTTGTAAATATTTTCATATATAAGCCATAGATGCTAAAAAAGTTAGACTATAAAATAAATAAAAATTTAATACTAGTAATAAGTTTATTCAATAATAAATGCATTCACAAATACATCTATTAAAGAATTTATAAGTAAATAAATGTATATCATATATGCTATTTATTATAGCCTCGTAATCCTATTCATATATTGCTCTCAAGCTAGCCTTCTTCAAACTTTTGTTTCAAAATGATCACATCTCTATTAGACTTAGATGGCCTGAGCCCGGTTGTGGGCTTCGGGTCAAACTTCCCACGTTTGATAAAGTACAGTCTATGGTGCTTTCAGAAGAAAGTGATATGAAGCAACTGACTAATGCTTTATCTTCGACTCATATAGCTTTGGACTCACCCACTGTGTTGGTGACTACCAATAATATAATTCTTCCAAAGCAGGTTCTATGCCAAACTCTCAATTTGAATTACGCCGTAACTTCCAACGAGGGGCATGCACATATGGGTCTCGTTGCAAATATCTTCATGGCCATAATGACACGAAGCATCGTTCCACCACAACCGCTGCGAGCTCTAACACCAAACAGACGGAGTCCAATCTCCACTCGTGTGTCACAGCCTTCACAGCCTCGAGGCTCGTCTCTACCATCCTCGACGCAGCAACAGCTCCTCACACCTCCTGTGCCTTACTCAATTTTTGGATTGGCTGGGGTTAATTGTTTAAACCCGTATATGTTTTGTCCACCTACTGGTGGTATGCCACTGTCAAACCCACCTATGATGTTAAACAATTTGTTACAACATATGTTTTGAATTTACCTAACTACAAATACCTATGATGTTAAACAATTTGTTACAACATATGTTTTGAATTTACCTAACTACAAATACTAGCTAGAAAGTGTTCACAAAAAAAAAAAAAAAAAAAAAAAAAAAAAAAAAAAAAAAAAAAAAAAAAACTTTAGTCAAACTAGACAATTTGCATACATTTAGAAATGTGGCGATGCATGACAAAATAAGTTGAAATAGCTGGAAGCATGTTTTCCATTGAAGAGAATGGGAGCTTGTTTTCTATTGAAGCCAACGGAAGCTTGTAGAAAAAGAAGTACTCACGTAACACATCTATTAACGAAATATATAAGTAAATAGATATACAACATTATTACTTCTAACTATAGGCTCATAATCCTATTCATATATTGCTCCAAAGTTTACATACTCATTGATGTGGGACAATTACAAAAACAAAACTCATTCCACCTTCAAGTATTCTTCAAGCTTTTGTACGTTTCAAAATGGCTTAACGACCATGTCTCCACCATCACAGCCTCACTTACACACATACAAACAAAACTACACTGAGCCATCACCGAATCAACTAGAACACATCACACTCACTCTGCACATGGATTGGCGTCATATGTGAAGTCACAAAGACTGCCGCTCTCTTCGATACCATCGCGCCAATTACTATCAAGCTCAACGCTTATATTCCTCTTATTATATTAAGAAAAGCATCCATGATCGTGACGTGTGCACATGGTCATATGAAGAACAAGCCAAATATTCAAATAAGACGATCATCATGAAAACAACATATATAAATGATTAGTGGTACTTGCTTTGCTATATGCCGACTCAACCATGTATTTCAAAAGGCAAAACAAACATTTTCTTTTTACGAAATATCCAAGTGAGTTTTAAAAAACACTACTGATGACCAGTTGTACATAAGGTTGTGGCTCTATAAATGAGTTTTTGAATGTCTATCACATTCAAACTCATGTATGCTTATAACTAATTTTGATTCAGGTTCTTCGTATATTTACATTAAATCGCATTGCATATTTCTTCTTGTTATTGTAGTTTTGACTTCTATATAAACTGTTTCTTTACTACATGTATCTTGTAGAATTTGTTGGAGCTGTTAAAAACGTTTTTAAGGTAATCGCGACTTCTTCACGAAATTGAAATGTGCAAAGGTGCACGATACATATTCATGCACAACAATAAAGTATATTGGTTTTTACGTAAATCGGTAGATAATTCTCTCGAGTAAAAAAAATAGCCATATGCCAACTATCAATGTCTTAGTTACTTTCTACCAACAGATTCATACAAGACATAATAAAAACTGATTAAGAACGAGATTCAGTGTTAAAGCTTATTTCTGATGATAACAAAAAGTTATTTGTCTATTTGTAAGTTTTAAAATGTATGCCTAAATTACTAAATATCTCCAGAAACTACTTACAGTCACTGATAATTTACATTCATCGCTCGTTTACAACTTTATTCAACATAGTTAGATAGTGATTAACTATAAATTGAATAGAAGCGCCAAGTCTCTTCATTCAATAAATTAGATCAGAATAACTCAAAAAGAAAATGGGATTAAGCTGTTAGTTTCATTCTACAAGATAGAAAAAATACAAAAATAATTAGAAATGATAACACTGAAAGTAAATTATAAGTACAACTAGCTATTCAATGTTCTCTCTTTATAATTAAAAAAATTAAGTTAACATTTCAGCTTATATATTGCATTACTGTTTGCTCATCTGTCTATGTGGGATAAAATACAATGGTTATACTTTGAAGTTAGGCTTTACCACCACATCGTCTCAACTCTCATGTCCTCACACACAAAGTCACAGAAAGGTAAAAACTTGTATTTCAAAAAGCAAACTAAATCAATACTGTTTGTTTTCAAACATATCATAGTCAGCATCCCTATCGTCTTACTTATATATTGCTGTAATCTATATGGGACAAAGTCAGTAAACCAAAACTCTTTTGCTTCTTCAAGCTTTTGTTTACTACCAAGCATGCACATCTCCACCCTCACACCCTTGCCTATACAAACACAAACACCTCATTTTTCATACAATGTCATAATGTCGTTGTTTGATTTCGCCCTCCTCATCATCACAACAAACGACTCATCCCAAGCACACATTCCTCACATTCATTTCATCCCTTTCACACTCTCCACGACATACACTATCACTATGCTCACTCCATTTTATATATGTACTCTCGTTATATTCCAAAAAACTAACAGGTCACATTTCCTAAAAAAATTTAACAAAAGCAACCATGAATAGACATACGTCCGGTACCCGGTCGTATGAAGAAAAGGCCAAATATTACAATAAGGTGATGAAACAACATTTATAAATTCCTAGTGGTACTACTTCCTATGGTGTCTGTGGACCATCACTTTTAAAAGGCATAGTGTTCATTTTACGAAATCCAATTAATTTGAGGCAAATATCATATATATGAATTGTGGCTCCTTTATGATTAGCGAGATTTTCAATGTTAAAGAAGTGAAATATAAATGCTCAACAAGCTCGTGTTTTGGTATGTTACTAAGTTTTTACATTTACGAATTGCAACTCTTTAGATAGTGTTAGTATGGAGTGCCATATTGAGCTACCTTTTTGTTTTGGCTCGTTTTATGTAGTACCGTAGTAGGTTCGCTGAAGATAGAAGATCATATCTTTTTCATCATTTGTAGCTGATGGTAAGACATGTGGATATTTTCATGCTGATAACAAAAACATGAAGCACAGAAAAGGATAATTTTATGATTGCTATAGCGAGATGACATTGACCACTTGGGCTGCTGACCGAATACCCTTTCACTCGGCCATGCTAAAAAATGATAATCACAATCTTACTTATAAATGATGCCCTTCTAATTCAGTAAGCTTTGTTTGTAGTTAAGAGCATTTCGTGTCAGCAACCCCAATACAAAATCGTAATTATAATCATAATCATACTCATGAATTGTTCTACTATTTGCTCATAATCATGATCATAACGATGTTTTTATGACATTGCTACTCCATATAACTAAATTTTACATATTGGAATAAGAAAGTGTTGTTTTTGCGACGAAAGCATATGACATTCCATGTAACATTATAACGAGTGGCTACATGTCAAACTACCATATTATTTGTACATGTGTCTTTTAGATTACATTCGTCATAACTAGATATATATGAATGGTATGAACACGTTACGTTTTTTCAATAAGCTACGGAACAAATGAAAAAAACAATAAAGCGCAAGGCTTTGGTTTTATTCGACAAAGTAAACGAAAATAAAAAATTCAAATGTTTATTAAACCCTTAAACAAAAAAGATTTAACCACATTCATCTTGTTGAAACCAACCAACGCATTTCAGTTAATAGTTCTTATTTTTTTTCCCCAAAAATTTAGCTAATCCAGCTTATTATATGATGGGATTCGTGGTTGTGGCCGCCTGCATATAAAAATATGAATCATTGCTAAAGACACACTAAGTTGTTTATTATGCGTAAACAATTAAGCTTATGTTTAGCCAATATTCTAAATCAGAATTACAATTACAGAACAAACAAAGAAGTAAAAAAAGTTGAGACGACAAAATAAGTAAAAAAACAAAAAGTAAAACATCCAAGGAGTACTAAAGAGATTTACTAATAAATGTTTAGTACAACCCAAATAGATTATTTAGTTTTAAAAAATTCCATAGTATTAATTATATAGTGGAGGCACTTTATTTTGCTTACTCATAAATTCATGCTTACTAAGGAACAAATCCCCACCATCCATCTAGTTTGATCTAATCGTGAGGATTAACATAATATTTAGTAGATAAACCTAAGTCCATTTTTTTTTCTTGTCTTTTTTTATTTCTTTTTTATTCACCTTTTTTCCCCTTCTTATTCACGTTTTTTCTTAATTAAAGGTTTTTTTTTTTTTTTTTTTTTTTTTTTTTTTTTTTTTTTTTTAATTTCGCATTTTTTTATTCGTGTTTTTTTCTTCGATTTCATATGTTTTCATCTGTTTTCATACGTTCTTATCTGTTTTCGCCCGTTTTCATCATTTTTCTTTCATTTTCGTCCATTTTTCATACATTTTCATACGTGTTTTTCTCTTGCGTACGTTTTCGCCTGTTTTCATACGAATTCGTCCGTATTCTTACGTTTTCGTCCATTTTCTTAAGTTTTCGTTCGTTTTCATACGTTTCTGACTATCACAAGTGATTTCTGTGATATTCAGAATATCACTTGTGATTATCTGAATATCACTTTGTGATATTCTGAAAAACACAAGTGATATTTTGTTAATATCACTTTGTGATTTTCTGAATATCACGGTGTGATATTCTGAATAACACTTGTGATTTTGTGAATATCACTCTGTGATATTTTGAATATCATTATGTGATATTCTGAATATCACTCTGTGATATTATGAATATCATTTTGTGATATTCTAAATATGAGTTTGCGATATTCTGAATATCACTTTGCGATAGTATGAATATCACTTTGCGATATTATCAATATCACTTGTGATTTTCTTGATATCACGTATGATTTTCATGTTACAAAACATTAGTTGAAAATCACTTGTTATATTCAAACAATCCCTTGTGGTTGATATTCTGAATATCACAGAATATCACTTGTGATATTCAGAATATCACATAACATCACTTGCGATATTCACAGTATCATTTGTGATATTCATTGTGCTATTCAGAATATCACTTATGCTATTCAGAATATCACTTGTGATATTCAGAAACGTATGAAAACGTTTAAAAACGGCCGAAAACATTTAATAATGGACGAAAACGTATGAAAACGGACGAATATGTATGAAAACGTAAAAACACGTATGAAAACGGACGAAAACATATGAATAATGGAAGAAAATGTAAGAAAACGTATGAAAACGGATAAAAATGTATGAAAACGGACAAAAACGTATGCAATCGGGCGAAAACGTATGAAAACAGACGAAAAATAGATGAAAACGTATTGAAACGGATGAAAACGTATGAAAGATAAGAAAAAAAAAAGGCGAATTAAAAAAAACGTAAATAACGTGAATTAAAAAAACAAACAAACAAAAGAAAACGTGAATATTAAAAAATGCGAATTTTGAAAAAATTAAACGTGAATATTAACAAAAAAAACGTTTATTAAAAAAAATAAAAATAAAATAAAATAAACTGATTATAACAAAAAACATGAATAATTAAAAAAAAAGAAAAAAAAAAGAAAAAAAAACAAAAAGAAGAAAGAAAGAAAGAGAGAAAGAAAGAAAACAAAAAGACAAGAAAAAAGCATGGACTTAGGTTCAGACATATTAAATCTTAGGTTAATCCCTACCATTAGATCAAACTAAATAGATGGTGAGGATTTGTTGCTTGGTAAGCATCAAAATAAAAATAAGCATTTGAAAATTCTTCTTATATAGTGAGGTAATGTTTGTTCATCAATCGATGTGGGAGAAAGTCACAAAATCAAAACTCTTCTCCTTCCTCAATCTCTCCACCCTCACAGCCTCATCCGCATACACACAAATACTCTACTCCATTTGAAGCTGTCAGTCTCTCTGCAACATCCCGCCAACACACCACCGGTATGACGGTATGATCACTCAACTTCACATACTCTCGACTCTTTTGGAAATATTAACAAAAGCAACCATAATTCATGGCATACCACGTCATATGAAGAACAAACCCAAGATTCCCGTAAGAGGATGAAAACAACATATATAAATTAATAGTGTAACTTCCCCGGGCCTCGGATCATATGCAGATATATTCAAGAATACACTTTTACTAAATATCCAAAGTGAGTTTAAGGATATACACCGCTCAAACGACATTCTTTAAAACGACTAAATGTATTCGAGTTTAATAGAAACACTACTTATGAGTCGTATATATGGTTAATAGAAACGAGTAAATCATGTCAGATAATACCACCCTTGAATTCAAAACATTGCATTAATCATTCCTTTGTACAAATCAAAGACATTGATATGAATTATACAAAAGAACTGCAACTTTCTCTTTAAGAAGCAAAATTGGAATTAATTTTAAAAATAAATAAATAAATAAAATAAGAGCTTAAATTAGGTTTTATCCCCATACACATCAGTGTGAGTAGGGATGAGCACGGTACCGATCACGTACCGAATTAGTGGTCCCAGTTTTGTATTCACTTTATTTTATAGTCCCGATACCGTACGGTATTTCAAAAATCGGTACCGTTTCAGTACGGTTCGAAATGGTTTGATTATTTATGTTTCTATATTTCTTAATTAGTTTATGGATTTTTATTTAATGTAATCTAAGCCGTGCTTGATAAATTGTATATGTCAAATTCACAGTGCTTAATGTAAGGTAAAGTTGAGATACCATAAACAATCCTTATTTTATACTACTATAATTATTATTATTTTTTATTATATGTTGCAGCATGATTGGAATGGATGTTATGGAACTTGTGTTGTTTAAGTTGCCACTATAGTTGTTTACTTGTCTTGGAATTTTTTTTTGAACTTGTGCTTTGTAATGGCCACTGTGGTAATAGTTGTTTAGTTGTGCTTTGTTACGGAATACTTTTGATTTGGCTACTGTGGTACTTACCAAGACATGCTGCACTTTTGTTTTTCTTGCCATGGAATGTTATTCTTGCCATATTTTTTCTTGTGTGCAGTTTTTTAGATTTGGCTACCGTAATTATACAGGAAGTTGCTACTGTAAAGTAATTGCTATGGAACTTGTGTTCGCCATGGATTTTGTAATAGAAGTTGCTTCTGTAATGCTACTGGACTGCCTTGGATTTTTCCTACTATTATGATAGCACTTTTATTGTTCTTTTTGTCTAATATGAAAACGTTGCTATGGATTGGGTCGGTTTTGGTTGGGTTGGGTCGGGTCGGTTTTGGACCGAAGCTCAGCCTATTAAAACTATAAGTTATGTTTGAAGTTGCTTTATTTGAAATTCTCATACTTATAATTACAGCTATAATACTAAATGTTGGGATGTAAGCACTGGGGGCTTTTTAGGATTACACATTGAAACTACTCATAATCTCATATAAAGGGATGTATGATGTTGCTTGTTGAATAAACATATATCGGTGATGTTTGGGACTGCTTTTTCAAGCGACTTAATGCTTATATAGGGGCTGTTTGGTAGTGCTTCGTGAACGTGCTTATTCAGGGGCTGATGGAACTATTTATATATGTGTTGTATGGGATTGCTTATTTAAAATGTTTGTGGTGTTGTTTGGCATTGCGTACTTACACTGCTAAAATCTATTTCTAGCTAACGCCACACTAAATAATTACTTTTACTTACTAAATTATACATAATACTTAGCAAATAATACTTTTAACTATAAAAATCATGCACTAGACTTTCTTCTCATTCATTCCACGTCCCCCCCCCCCCCCCCCCCCCTCATTGTCACAAGTGAAATCCATTTTTGATTTGTCTACCTAAATTACCTTTATAACCTTTGTCTAGATATTTACTAAAACAAAACTACACATTGATTTCTAAGCAAAAATAAACATACATGATCATTTTTTTGAAGTGAAAAACTAGAGAATCCTCTCAACTCCATGGTCCTTGTGGTTCGGCTCATCTAAGAAGATGAAGGAGTACATCACCAAATTTTAAGCTCTAGTGTTTATTTAGATCCATTAGTCCTAACTTACAAGGTTTTGAAATAAAAATCTTTAGGCTAATTAGGTATATTTGGCAACAAAACTCTTCAATTATTCAAGTAAGCATTTCATGGTCTTTATAACTTTTTCATATTCATCTCTTCGTTGTGATAGGGATGCTCCCAAATTCTTGACATATTGCTGATGTCTTCACTACTTTGTGTTAATACACGTCACTTTATATTGTTCATTACTTCTTAAAGGTAACTATCATCAACTCATTGTTTGTTCTCTTTATGACAGTTGAATGATATAGTCGAAGCTTTCATGGCGGAAGGCGGATGTTGAATGAGCTGGCAACATCAATGCACCGGTGCATCTATCATTTCTCATTGGTAATCAGGGATACACGTAGTAACAAGCTATAAAACAATTAACGTTCGAATATGTTCTTTGTTCGTATATAGTTAAATGGTGTTGTCTTTTTTGAAGCCATTTGGTGTGGTATTGTAAGATAATTATTTTGTTAAACACATATGTATTGGAATGTTAGTGTATTTTGTGTAATTGAACAGAAATTTCGAAAAAATATGGGTTTTAAATAAATTTTGTTTTTATTATTATTATTTTTTTTAATTTTAAAATTAACTTAATAGATCGGTTCTTCGGTATCACCTGATCTATTTGTTGCATTAGTTAGATCGGTTCTCAACCGATCTATTTGTGTTTCGCTCAAATAGATCACCCTTACATAGAGTGGTTCATAACCTATTTTTTTTAGGGTTTTCCTCCGATCATTTTAAAGTTTTTTGTAGTAGTGTTAGGTTTTATCCCCATACACATCAGTGTGAGTAGGGATGAGCACGGTACCGATCACGTACCGAATTAGTGGTCCCGATTTTTTATTCACTTTATTTTATAGTCCCGATACCGTACGGTATTTCAAAAATCGGTACCGTTTCAGTACGGTTCGAAATGCTCATACTAAGTGTGAGCAACCTTCAAATTGAAGAGTTGATAACAACATATTTGAAAGTTACAATAGCCTTTCATAATAACTTCATAATGTTATTTATAAACTACTCTATAGTTTGCTCCTTCATCCATGTGAGACAAAGTCACAAAATTCAATCTCAACCCTCATAGCCTCATAATCGAATTATGTTATATGACGTGTACACTCGCTAGTAAAAGAAGTAATTGGAGTTGTGAGGTTTGTATCATAATATTAGCATGAAAAAACATGTTTTAGCATAATCTTATGATACGAAAACAACTTTCTTTCTCCAACCTTTCACATTTTACCAACCCTCATCGATACAACTAATACACAGTTTTAGAGGACAATGCGACTGTCCGTTGCGAAACGGTTAAAAAGATGTAACGGCTTTGAAGAATGAGTTTGACTATGGAGTGTGTGGGGAATTGAATGTTATGGATGATAATGTGGTTGAGTTATGAGTGTTTTATGGTTCAAAAGATGAGAAGCTTAATCTATTTTTTCGGATTGGTAGCTTGTCTTGTCTTCTTCATAGGGTAATTTATGTGGTGGGTAATTTGGAATTTCCGCAACAAGAGTATTTTTTGTTCGAATCTTCCTACGAAGGCATCTATTTTTGAAGATATTGTGTCCCGTTCTTTTTATTGGTGTAAATATAGATGTAAGGGTATGTTTGGCACGGAGCGGTGTGAAGCTTTCTGAAGCGATGAGCGGTGAGCAATGAGCATTTTGATTTTTACTAGTCGCTTGGCAAAGGAGCGGTGAGCTTTCTTATTTTTTAGGAATGCTTAATTTTCCAATGTTTCTTTAAGAAGCTGTGAGTGGTGAGCAGTGAGCTGCACAGCTACTGCTCACAGCTCACAGCTACTGCTCACTACTACAGCTCACAGCTACTTTTGCCAAACACACCCTAAAACTTCTTTTAGTTGGATATACTGTATTGGTTTAAAAAACCGCCGTTAAAAAAAATGAAACGATTATATATGAGTAGCTGAATAATAATTTAAAAGGAATGAAATTCAAGGTATGCTCTTGGAATAAGAGAGTTTTATTTTGTGACTAAGCATATGTAAGTGACATTCCACGAACATAAAGCTAAGTTATACTCATAAAAAATTAGTAGCAAATATATTACTTTGAAGTTAGAATTTGACACTTCGATTTAACACTATCTAACCCAAACTAGGGAATATAAACAGATAACTAGTGGTACAATAAAAATAGCGTGAAATGCTTCCTAACTATAAAGGTTCAAGTACTGTCAGAGACAAGTATGATGCGATGAGGTTAAAAACGTTACCCAAATACCCTTCAGATTTATAGTTTCTTAAATTAGATTCATCGTCCATTTGCCACTTCATTGATCATAGTTAGATATCAAAAATATTAATCATGGAATTCAATGACTTGTATGGGAATACTTTATAGGTCTTTTATTCATTAATCTAGATAAGAATTATTTAAAAAAAAATACTCCTTCCATACTAAAATAATTACCTACCAACAAAAAAATACACAATTTAAGAAAAAAACAATTATTACTATTTTTCTCTCTACTTTTTACACAATAACAAGTTTACCCGTAATTAGGGATGAGCATTTCGAACAGAATCCTAGAACCGAACCGGAACCGTACCGAAACGGTATCGATTCTTGAAATACGGTATGGTAACGGGACTACAAAATAAGGTGAAAAAAATCGGGACCACTAATTCGGTACGGGATCGGTACCAAATCGGGAAATTCCTGAAAAAAGCGGGGAAAACCCGATTTCCCGGTACCGGTACCGATACGGTACCGGTATCCGAATCCCGTTCGGTACGGTACCGGTACCACTAATTTATGCTCGGAAAAAAATCGGTACCACTAATTCGGTACGGGTTTGGTACGATACCGGAACCGTGCTCATCCCTACCTGTAATTAATTAATTAATGTTTTCTTTAAAATATTAATATTAACATCAACCGAATGTAATATGGTAATCCGATCAAACTTCCTTACTTATATTTAGTAGTAGACAATTAAATTGAAAATTTTAAAGAAAAAAACATGGATTATTAATTTAAAACGAAAGAAGTAGTAAAACAAATAACAAAAATTGCATATGCCGGATTCGAAAATGCCAGTAAGTAACGACATTCGACATAGACATACACAATTACAACTATTGCCTTCATGTTTTCATTTATAAACCGCTTTAATATTTATTCATTTATCTATGTGGTACAATATCAAAGTTCACTTCGTTCTTTATACTTCTGTTTCTAATGACTTGGTTCTCGTTCACATTAATTCTATGAATGAGTTAAGCTTCTTGTTGACGATTATATTTGAAGTTATTAAACGTGAACCTGCATGCTTATGCTAATCCAAGAATGAGTAAAAGCTACTTAGAAGCATAAGTTGTCATATAAAAACTGAAGGGAAATTTGCATTTATGTGATTCAAGCTGACACTTATTCTAATGTAAATTAACTTTATGTTATATTGTTAAATCTATGCGTCTAAAATGTGAACTCACAAAAACACCTACACCTTTAAAAATAAAATTGTCCTTATACCGTTTTTTGCTTCAAATATTGTGAGATTATACTTTTGCCTCAACTTTACACTATCTCACATACTTATAAGTTAACATACACACCTATTTTAATCTCATTTATATATAAAATCACATCAAAAAAAGTTCGAACAAACTATGCCAAATAATATTATTTGATGCTCTTTATTTAGATATTCATTTTGATTTAATTTTGAACAGCCTTTTTTGAGAATTTTCATAAAAAACTATAAAAAAATTGAGAGGAATTTTCTATATATAAGAAGACGGAATGGCAGAACACGGAATCAATATAAATAGAAAAAATGTGGAAGGAATTTTCTCTATGAGTTCATATTGTTCTTTATACCCACTTTAGAGTTTGTTTATCAATCCAGGTGAGACAAAGACAAAACCAAAACTCTTTTGCTTTCTCAAACTTTTGTTTCAAATACCTCATTTCACTCTTTTATATGAAAACGCAAAGTAAACCGAAAACAATGAGCTTTAACAAAAGGCAAAGATTTTTGTTAAAGCTCATTGTTTTAACAAAAGGCAAAGATTGATTGGATTCGTGAGGAAAGATTTTTGAAACAAAAGGCAAAGATTGATTGGATTCGTGAGGGTGACTCGAACACGGCTTATTTTCACCAATCAGTTAAAGCTAAGGCTAGTAGGAGGCGTATTGATTGTGTTATGGGAGCTGATGATGTCTTTTATGAAGGAAATCTGAGGTTACGACAAGAAAGGGCTGATAATATGGTTCGTGATGTTTCTGAAGACGAAGTTCGTTGTGCCATGTTTAATATTGCAAATGACAAGGCGCCGGGTCTAGACGGGTATACATCGTTATTTTTCAAGAAAGCTTGGGATATCATTGGTGGTGACGTGTGTAAGGCTGTGAAAGATTTCTTTATTAATGGGAAGCTTTTGCAAGAAATTAATCACACTATCATTGCATTACTTCCTAAGGTAAGATCTCCAACGCGTGTGAATGATTACCGTCCTATCTCTTGTTGTAATGTCATTTATAAATGTATTAGTAAAATCATTACAAATAGAATTAAGGATGGTTTAGATGATATTGTTAGTGATAATCAATCGGCTTTTGTTCCGGGGAGATCTATTTCGGATAATATCTTACTCGCTCAAGAGCTTATGCACAAGTATCATTTGAATAGAGGTCCTCCTAGATGTGCTTTCAAGATTGATATCCAAAAGGCATACGACACGGTTAATTGGAAATTCTTGGAAGATATCTTATGGGCGTTTGGTTTTCACTCGAAAATGGTTAAATGGATAATGGCGTGTGTCACTAGCACATCATTTTCTATTAATATTAATGGTGATCTACATGGTTATTTTCGGGGTAAAAGGGGGTTGCGTCAAGGTGATCCGATGTCACCTTACCTCTTTACTCTTGTCATGGAAATCCTTACGCTTATTGTCAAACGGAAAGTTCGTGAAGATGGAGAATTTGCATATCATCATCAATGTAGTAAGCTTAAAATTGTTAATATTTGTTTTGCGGATGATCTTCTTATGTTTGCTCGTGGGGATGTGAACTCGGCTAAAGTTATCATGGAAGCTTTGGAGGAGTTTAAAGAGGTATCGGGTTTAGTTCCTAGCATCCCGAAAAGTACTATTTTTATGTGTAACGTTCA
This sequence comes from Chrysanthemum seticuspe, assembly GCA_019973895.1. NCBI lineage: Eukaryota > Viridiplantae > Streptophyta > Magnoliopsida > Asterales > Asteraceae > Chrysanthemum > Chrysanthemum seticuspe. The sequence continues at coordinate 17,190,464 of BPTQ01000005.1, forward strand.
AGATCAGGTTAAAACTGCAATTCTTCAGCTTATGCCATTTGAACGTGGATCTCTTCCTATAAAATACTTGGGTGTTCCTCTTATTTCGTCTAGGCTTCTTTATAAGGATTGTAAAATTCTTATTGAGCGTGTCCAAAAACGAATAAGTGACTGGAAGAACAAGTGGTTATCTTTTGCGGGGAGGTTGCAGCTCGTGAAATCAGTTTTGTCCTCTATGCATTTGTATTGGGCGTCGATGTTTATCCTTCCTGCAGGTATTATTTATGACATTGAGCAGCTCATGAATGGTTTTTTATGGTGTCAAGGTGATATGAAACGTGGGAAAGTAAAAGTCGCTTGGAATGATGTGTGTATGCCCATTTCTGAAGGTGGTTTAGGGGTGCGAAGACTTGAATCTTCTAACATTGCTCTCATGTCCACCCATATATGGAAGCTCATAACACATAAAGAATCCATGTGGGTTAAATGGATACATGCATACAAACTCAAACATCGTAGCTTTTGGGATGTGCCCTTGTTAACTAATGCAAGTTGGGGTTGGCGTAAGCTACTCCAAATTCGTAACATGGTTCGACCACATGTTTGGTACAAGTTAGGGAATGGAAGGAAAGCTTCTATGTGGTTTGACAATTGGAATGAATTGTGTCCGTTGATAAATCATGTATCACATAGAGCTGTGAGTAATGCTGGTTTTGATAAACAAGAAAAGGTGGCTGATGTTGTGCATGAGGGTGCATGGAGTTGGCCTATAACCTGGTACAATTCATATCCTACTCTGAACCAACTCACTATTCCTAATTTAATACACGACAAACCGGATTCCCTCATGTGGAAATATGATGGTGTGTGCTATGACTTTTCTGTTAAGCATGCTTGGCTTGCTATACGTGATCGTGGAGTGGAAGTAGATTGGGTATATCTTGTATGGTCGAAGTACGCCATTCCAAGACTTACGACTCATTTGTGGCTTGTAATGCGAAAGCGGCTGCTTACCCATGATAGGATGAGGCAATGGCATGTTGGAAATGATGTGGATTTAGCTTCTCTTCGTTGCTCATTATGCAAAACCCAACCCGACTCGCATGAGCACCTCTTCTTTGAGTGCCCGTTTTCGTTGCAAGTATGGAACTTGGTGATGGACGAGGCTAGCATGACTGGTATTTCTCCGAAATGGAGTGACATTATTTCTTGGCTTCTTCCCATCTCTAAACAAAATAAGGTTACAACAATAGTTGGTCGGTTAATTGTGGCAGCTTCTTCATACTTTGTGTGGCAGGAACGCAATAATCGAATCCATGGGAAGGGTACTAGGAATCCTGATGTTGTTGCTCGAGTTATTCTTGACACAGTCCGGCTCAAATTAGCTTCCATTCATTTCAAGAAGAGCTTTCGTGTGGAGAAGATGAAGAGAACTTGGAAGATTGAAAATGTTCATGTTGACTTAGGCTAGTTTGTTTGTCATAGAGGCTGTGCGTGTTTCATTGTGTATATCTAGTTTAGCCTCTTTTGTCGATTCTTAGTTGTTTGGCTGTTATGTTTTGAGGTTGTTCAAAACATAGTGTTTTTGGTTGGGTGGCTCATCACCATCCTTTTTGTACCAAACATATTTTTATTTTAATATATTCACCGGGTATACACCCTTTACCCAAAAAAACAATGAGCTTTAATTTGCTAAGACTAAAGAAATTTATAGTTGAGATCATTTAGTAGCAGTAGCTCACATTGCATCATGGACATTCATAATATTACTTATAAATGTACAATTACAAGGATTAAAAAAATTTCTTTAATTTCCGACAAAATAAACATTAAAAAAAAATAATAATAAATAAATAAATAAATAAAAAATGTCTGAGATAGATACCCTATTAAGGAAGTTGATTGTTTAATGCATGTGTATAGGCCAATTTTCATTTTGAAAAACATTTCTTTTATTTCCGATACGAGAAACACACTTATTAAAGAAGTTGATTGTTTAATAAATGTGTCTTCATTCTTTCTCTTGTTCATATTTCCCTAGTCTTACTTATATAATCCTCTAAAGTTACTTTATCCATCGATGTGGGATTCCTACTTACTAAACAAAAACTATGTTCTTTCTTCACATTTTATGATTCAAGTGCCTTAATGCCTACTCGGCACCTCACTATCGATGTCTTAGTTACTCCCTACTACGTACATTCACAATTTGATAATTGAGATGGTCTAATTTGAATAGGAGCGCCAAGTAAAAAAAGTAAAGTAACTCCCAATACCGTCTTCCACGGGTTATGGGTCCTAATACCGTCTTCCACGGTGTGTGGGAGAGGTTGAGACGTAGACAGCCCTACCCCTACCTAAGGTAGAGAGGCTGCTTCCGGGTACTACCAAAGGTAGAAAAGGACTTCCGGCCTTGCAAGGGGTGAGAATCTAACCCTTGACCTCTGTCTCGAGAGGCAAGGGTGTAACCACTTGATCCAACCTTGCTCTTTTAATAGAAGCGCCTAGTCTCTTCGTTAAATAAATTTGATCGCAATAACATAAAAGAAAAAACAGTAAAATGACTCGAAAGACAATGGGATTTAAGCCTTTAATTGTTCACTCATCTATGTGGGACAAGAAACAATTATGAATGGTTGTATTACACATTGAATTTAGGCTTAACCACCACATCTCAAATCTCATGGCTTCACCCACAATTTCATTATTCCACTTCACCTTCCTCGTAAGTCACCGCCGAGCCAACTTTTATCAAAACATCAACCCCCCCCCCCCCCCCCCCCCCAAATTCATATCCATCATCTCATACTCTTCGCGCATCAATTGGAACACCGCAGGCCAAATGATCCATCATCTCATACTCTTCGCGCATCAATTGGAACACCGCACGCTAAATGTTCACCTGGAATCATAGACTAACATTGCTTGTGACCTCACTAGCCGCCGATCTCTCCCTGGTAATTGACATTTGTTGGAAGCTCACATTATGCATTTTGGTGTTATTTTTCCTATCGATTGACTCTTTACCGTATTGAGGTTTAATCTTGTAAAACTAATTAGAAATGTTGAAAACATTTGTGAGGTGCTTTTGGCACTTGTATTGGAACTAAGAAAACAAATACGTATTATTTGCAATGTCGTTTCTAATCACTTATCGGAGTGTTCTTTTTTCTTTTCTTTTTTTTTATCAAATTATATGAACATTCGATATTCTCTCATATTTTATTTCTACTCATCTCACCACCCACACAAAATTATAAAATGTGTTTTTCACTCGTTATCGATGTTCATCTAACGTCAATTTTATTCATATGTTATAATCTTGCGAGTAAGATAATAGTTATGATATACCGTTGGTTGGTTTGTACTTAAATGGTAATTGGGAGTTTAAGAAGTTAAAACTTGATACATTCATTTGGGCTTCATCAAACCTTACTATCGAATTACCATTTTGTAGGAGTTAAAATAAAGGGATTGAAAATTGAAATTTACAAAGAAACAAGCACAATCTTGAACTAGCAATTGAAGACGTATGCCAAATTATGCAACGAGCAAATGTAAGATGTGAAGGTATAATTCTCTTTATGTTGCATAACGTGAGACTGCAAGTTTTACTTATGGAGCTTGGTGTTTATATACAGACTTTCTTGCTTTCAACTTATGTTGCTTGAGCGATGTGGGATTTAACCCAACACCCCTAGGCATCGTATCTCGAGTATGTAGAAACATGAGAAGCTTACATAGTCTACATGCCACGTACCATATCTCTAGCCTCACATCACAACGCCGTTGTTCCTCTTCACTCTTCTCATCACCTTCCACGATCACCCCCTAGCGAACTCAATCACAGTTTCGATGTAACAGAATTATGAGTCACCAGTGAAGCAACCATTGGTCGATCCAGGGTGTAGATCTGGGTGCGGTGTACAACGTATATGCTCATATTCGGCTTGAACCATTAGGCATGTTTGTGTTATATCTTTCTTATCTTCGACTCTTTACTACGCTATTGAGGTTGTAATTTGCTTGAGTTACACATATATCTTGTAGAATTAATTTGCTAACACTCAGAGAAATTAGAGGGGTTTATTCACTATATTTTCATTCATTATATTTTCATCGGGTATTTATTCACTCTCATATTAGTGGTATTTATTTACTTTATATTGTTTATATCTTTTTGAGTATTTGTTCTCTTAATATAATGTTACTCGTCATTCTCTTCCTACATATGTTTTGAATTTACCTAACTACAAATACTAGCTAGAAAGTGTTCACACACATAAAAAGTTTAGTCAAACTAGACAAATTGCAGACATTCATAAATGTGGTGATGCATGACAAAATGAGTAGAAATAGCCGGAAGCATGTTTTCCAGTAATGGGAGCTTGTTCTCCAATGAAGTAAGCGGGAGCTTGTAAAAAAAGAAGCATTCATGTAAGCATGTACGTTGTTCTCCAGTGAAGTAAGTGGGAGCTTGTTTTTTGGTGAAGCAAATGAAAGCTTGTTCTCCAGTGAAGTAAGCGGGAGCTTGTAAAAAAAAACATTCACGTAAGCATTTACGTTGTTCTCCAGTGAAGTAAACGGGAGCTTGCAATGGGAGCTTTTTTTTTAGTGAAGCAAATGAAAGTTTGTTCTCTAGTGAAGTAAACGGGAGCTTGTAAAAAAAGAAGCATTCACATAATACATCTATTAACGAAATATGCAAGTAAGCATGTACGTTGTTCTCCAGTGAAGTAAGCAGGAGTTTGTTTTCTAGTGAAGCAAATGAAAGCTTTCTCTCCAATGAAGTAAGTGGGAGCTTGTAAAAAAAGAAGCATTCACATAATACATCTATTAACGAAATATGCAAGTAAGCATGTACGTTGTTCTCCAGAGCAGGAGCTTGTAAAAAAAGAAGCATTCACATAATACATCTATTAAAGAAATATGCAAGTAAATAGATGTACAATGTTTGTGAATCTAATTAAAGCCTCATAATCCTATTCATATATTGCTCCAAAGTTTACATATTCATCTATGTGGGACAATAACAAAAACAAAACTCATTCCACCTTCAAGCATTCTTCAAACTTTTGTACGTTTCAAAATGGCTTAACGACCACGTCTCCACCTCACGACCTCACTTACACACATACAAACAAAACTACATTGAGCCATCACCGAATCAACTAGAACGTATCACACTCACTCTGCACATGGATCGGCATCACATGTGAAGTCACCAAGACCGCCGCTCTCTTCGATACAATCCTGCCTAACAAAAACATCCATGAACCGTGATGTAACGCTTAGTGGCCTGTCACTAGCAGTTTAGTTGGTTGTTCAAGCGTTTGCTTGAGGTTAATGTGGCACGTCAGTCACATTTTAGTGTACTTATTTGGTTGATTTTTTAATATATTTTACCAGGATGAAGCCATTTTACACAAAAAAAAAAAAACCAAATATTCAAATAAGGTGATCATCATGAAAACAACATATATAAATGATAAGTGGTACTTCCTTTGCTATATGCCAAGTCGACCATGTATTTCAAAAGGCAAAACATACATTTTATGAAATATTCAAGTGAGTTTAAAGATATGCGCTGCCACAACATTTTTTAACATGACTAATTACATTCAAGGCAAATAGAAACACTACTGACGAGTTGTATATAAGGTTTGAGCTTTTCAATGTACATAAACATTCAAACTCATATCTGTTTAGAGCTAATTATGATTCAGGTTCTTCGTAAATTTACATGAAATCGCAGCATAGTTCTTCTTGTTATTGCAGTTTTGACTTCTATAAAGACAGTATCCTTAATCCTTACTACATGTATCTTGTAGAACTTATTGTAGCTGTTAACATTTTTAAAGTGATCGCGACCTCACGAAATTGAAACGTGCAAAGGTGCACGATATATATTTATACGTAAAAATTAGCCATATACTATACCCCATTATTTGCTACACTAATCAAAATTTCAAAGTTTATAAGACTGTCAGTGCTTCTGGTTTAGTTACTCTCTACATAGACATGACAAGCCAACACATTCATACAATATGTTACCAAAACATAATAAAAATTGAATAAGAACGAGAATCCGTGTTAAAGCTAATTTGTGATTCAGAAAAAAAAAAAAAAAAAAAAAAAAAAAAAAAAAGGTTATTTGGCTTTTTATAAGTTTAAAAATGTTATGCCCAAATATCTCCAAATACTACTTACATTTACAATTTAGATAGAGATCAACTATAAATTGAATAGAAACGCCAAGTCTCTTCATTCAATAACTTAAATTAGAATGACATAAAACAAAAAACAGTAAAATAAAATAAAAGAAAAAGTATTAAAGTAAGACTACAAAATAAATACTCCAAAGAAAATGGAATTTTAGCCTTTGGTTTCATCCAACAAGGTCAAAAAAATATTAAAAAAACTAGACATCCATGTGCCGAAAGTAAATTACAACTATAATTATTCGATACGCTGATATCTAGTTGTATAATTATGTTAAAATTTTAAGTTATATATATTCACCCGCATCCCAGAAGCGTAAAAACTCGTTTTTGTTCGCAAAAGATACCAAATTGAAACTGGCGTACTTGTGATGTAAGCAAATAACAAATACTATCAATTTACTAGGAGATACTAAATTATAGCCCTATCGTCTTACTTATATAATGTTGTAGAGTATGTATATCTATCTATGTAAGACAAAGTCACAAAAGCAACTTCTTCAAGCATTTATTTACTATCATGCGCATCTCCATCCTCACATTCTCGCCTATACACACTCAAACACCTCATTTCGCACACAATGTCATAATGTCATTTTTCGACTTCACCCTCCTTACCATCACAACCAACGACTCAACTCAATCATCGATTCCTCACATTCATTTCATCCCATTCACACTCTCCATGACATACACTATCAGTATGCTCACTCTGTTTAATATATGAGCTCTAGTTATATTCAAAACTAACCGGTCACATTTCTTAAAAAAACTTAACCAAAGCAACCATGAATCGTGGCATCATAACGAGTCATATGAAGTACATGCAAGCCAAATATTCGATGAAGGTGACAAACACAACATAAATGATTAGTGGTATTTCCCTAGTCAGATAATGTCAATCAAAAAGCATAAAAATTCAAACATATATACATTTCACGATTATCAAAAGCAAGTTTAAGGAAATTTAACGCCACAACGACATTCTTTATAATATAAACAGTACTACATATGAGTCATATATATGGATTGTGGTTCCTCTAGTGAGAATTTCAATGTATTCAAATGATCATAAGACCTCTTTCAAACTCATATCTTCATAGTTCAAGGTATCAAATTCAAACAAAGATTGACTATGATGTTCTAAACGCTTCCAAATACATTAATTGAAGAACCAAAAAATAGTATGAGTTGTTAAATAATGTGTACACTAGCTTAGCAGATATTGAGCTGTGAGCATTCCATTGTGTAAACACTCATTTATTTTTATGTTCTCTTCTAGTGGTTAATTCGAAGGAAGTGAGACTAACTTTGAACTCAAATACTAAAGTATATTAATAACAGGCTTAGATAACTAGAGTGTCCACTTCAGTATGATTCGAGGAGCAAGATTGACTTTTGCTTCATTAGAGTTATGGTGCAACAGATTATCTGTCATCAGTTAAGCAACTATATGTTTGGTGAAGACTGAAGATATTAACGCATGGCTAACGTCGAAAACAACAAACTGGTTCATGTTTAAATTCTTTATCATTATTTTGGTGGGCGGATGATTAGTTATTATACGATAGTAACTCCCTGACTAATTTTTCAAACTTGTGATAAACGGTTATTATGCTGGAATCCGTCAACAAGATAGATCACCATTATAACGTGGTCTATGAACACAAACTAATTCTCGTTTAGCATTTTTCAAATCTACGCGACTTAGTTCAACTACTAAATGAAAAAAAAACAAATATTAGTCTAACGTATAGAATTAGATAGATAAGAATCTTAAAATTAATTTATAAAAAGGATAATTTTAAGATTTACGTCATTTTAATCTCTAAACTATGTCTTTTGCACATAAATGTACATAGACAAAAGGAAACGGCTTTCAAAGAATCTCTCCAAATTAATTCGCAAGAAAACAAAAGGAAACTGCTTTCAAAGAATCTCTCCAAATTAATTCGCTAGTAAGAAAACAGTAAAAAGGAAACGGCTTTCAAAGAATCTCTCCAAATTAATTCGCAAGTAAGAAACCATTACGTTATAAAAAAACGTAAAGTTTGCACACACCATATTTAGAGTAAAGTTAATATGGTGAAATACATACTCTCCGTATTTAATTCAATTATAGTGTTACTTATAAACGACTCTAGTATTTCCTCATTCACCAATGTGGGATAAAGTAACAAAACTAACAAACTCATTTCCATCTTCAAACATCCGTTTCAAGTGATTTAGCCTCACATACACAAACATCTCATTTCACTCATAATGTCATAGTCCCTCTTCACTTTTCTCATCATCCTCCACCAAATCACCATATTAAAGCTATGGTGTAGCATATTTTGAATTTAGCCAATATGATCACATGAAAGACGTTTTAGAACGGGCAAAACAAAATAAGTTGTTTATTTGTTCATATGAAATGAATAAAGTATTAAAATAGTTTAATACGGAGTAAAACGAATAAGTAAAACATTAAAATTGAGACCAAAATAAATAACAAACAAAAATTTGAAACCTTGAGTCTTTTCCCCTGAAAAAAATAATAAATAAAAAATAAAAAAAGATTGAGAGCACACATGGTTAAATTTACATGTAAATCGTCCAATGCTTTTATAGTGTTCTTTATATACGGATATGAATCCATGTGGGACAAAGAAAAACCGAAACTCTTTTACTTTCTCAAACTTTTATTCAAACACCTCATTTCATCCAATGAACACATAGTAATTCTTGCATAGCATTTTTCAAATCTCCTTGACTTAGTTAAACTACTTGTACTAAATTAACACATAACATAGAAGTTAGAGGAGTTTGGATAAATTTATCAATAAAGCTTATGGTGTTAGCATAAATCCATCCATAAGGGATTTCATCCCGAAGTTATTATGTTATTAATTCTCTCCACATTTTAAGAAGTTCTTTACAGATTTATATCTTTTTGGAAGAATGATATTGTAACACCTCGCATTTTCGGAGCGTTAAATCCTCTTATTTACCTTATATCAGCGGAAGTGTCTACTCTTACTCGATCTCAAATAATCTCTCGATTCCTAAAAGCAGCTCATCTGGGTTGAAAATTTTAAAAGAGTTTTGGGTCAGCCCAAGGCTTAGTGAGAATTCATGGTTTTCACATACAAAACAATTCACATAAAATCAAATTTATAAAATAATCATGCAATTTGTTCAAATCTCATATAAATGCTATTCAATTATAACATATTCTTAATTAATTCAAATATCAACAACTTAATATAAACCTACAATTCAATTTATATCACATTATAACATATACCAACTATTTATATTTCCGTTCGATTCAACATATGCCCGTTCGGTTCAACGGTTCCAACAATTCATATTTATACCCATTTGATTCAACGGTTCCAACAATTCATATTTATACCCGTTCGGTTCAACGGTTCCAACAATTCATATTTATACTCGTTCGGTTCAACGGTTCCAACAATTCATATTTATACCCGTTCGGTTCAACGGTTCCAACAATTCATATTTATACCCGTTCGGTTCAACGGTTCCAACAATTCACATTTATACGGTTCACGATTTATAATCCAACATTTATATATCTCTTCGTGTACATATAGCATATTTCTCAACATTTGTTTATTATCGAAGAGTCCAAACACGTAGTAAATAACGATCATTTAAACAAGTTTGCATGATACTATTTCGAATAAAGTGCAACCCAATTTAAAAAGCACATGAAAACTCACCTGAATGCAATTGCTCGTTCACTGGTGCTAACAAGGTCTCCTACAATTACAATAAAATCCCACTTTCAATCTTAGTTTAAACGTAATAGTCCTACGTGATTGGCCGAGTTGTTCACAACTAAAAAAATATAGTTCATTTAGTCTTTCTATTCGTAATTATTATAGCTGAAAGATTTATTTGTAAACTTATTTATGTTAGTACTTAAAAGTGTGATTAACCATACACCTATTGTCTTGCTCAACACATATAATTCCAACTACTTACAACATCCTTAAGCCATATATTTATAAACTCTCATTTTATAACTTGCACACTTTATACTCCAAATTTTTTATAAAAACATATTATATAAGCCAAAAAGACAACAACAGCGACGAAGTGGTGTAGAGTCCCAAAGTAACAAGTTTTCACATCTTTTGTTTATTTAATTATTTTGCTATACACTAATGTATACTTAATAATCCCAAAAAGCTCCTTAACCCTTTAGTCAATATATTCAATCTTAATATACATCGTAATTAATGGTAGCAGTAGACAGTTAATCACATAAATCTTAATTCACTATCTTCCTTTATTGGTGTTTCCTACCCCACCATTACATGAGACAATAAACCTACAATCCTTTTAAAATATTAATTTGTAACGTAATATCTATCATTTGTAAAGTCTGAACCATTAATTCACAAACGAGTGTCTCGATCGTGTAGACGGAAACATGATAAGACTATCAATTATTCAGTTCATAACTGAAGTGCTTATACAACCGATTGCATGTGTTTCGCTTAAGGCGCCTAATTCTCAACCAATCTACTAAAACATATTATGCACAACATAAGTCATAACCATATTAGAATGTTACCTTGTGTGGAGATTAAAACGTGACAACAACCAAAGATGATGCTATGATCCTCCCTTTTGCCGCTCCCTCTCACTATAGGGTTTTTATGATTGTGAATGACATACGAAGGGTTGATATATATAAGAATTTCTTTGGCAGAAAATCTCATTAATATCATGACTAAGCCCAAGTCCATTAACCCACATCCTAATAGGCCGAAATTCAATTACGTTTCTTTTTCTAACTTTCCAAAGTATGTAACAAATCTAATCCATTCATTTTTATTAATGCAAACACAACTTTTAGACAATTATTTAATTTATATCTAGTACTCAAAGTTAGATAAACCATCATTTTCATTCAATAAAATTTCGGGTATTACAGATATATATTTTTATACTAAACATTCCTACTTATCCTCATACTTTAAGGATTCGGACATATGGAAAGACTAACGGTTTAGATGAAGATGAATAATGAGAGGAATACACATGTTATACTTAAAGGAGTTCTTTACAGATTTAAATCTTTTTAGAAAAATGATACTTCATACTAAACATTCCTACAGTACCTATCTTTTTATTCAGTATGTTGTCTTTTCACTCTTGTACGAAAATGCAGGTAAACAAAAGGAAATGGCTATTCGAATAATCTCCCCACATTAAGTTGCAAGTAAGAAAACGCTATGTCCTCATATACAGTAAGCTAGATTAGATAAGGTAGATTAGAATCACATAAACATAAAACAATTAGCTTTGCTGAGACTACAGAAAAGTTATAGTTGAGATCATTCTGTTGCAGTAGCTCACATTGCATCATGTAAATTCATAGTCTTACTTATAAATGTACAATCACAAGGATAAAAAAAAAAAAAAATCTTTTATTTCCGACAAAATAAACATAAAAATTGACCGAGAAACAGACGTTGTAAGGAAGTTGATGGTTTAATACATGTGTATACCAAGGCTACCTAGTTATAAATGTGCTAATATTGTTAGGCATTTTCAAATATAGTGTTCATCATATACGTCATAGTCATCATCAGGCCAATTTTCATTTTGAAAAACAGTTCTTTTTCCGAATTTGAGCCATGCTTGATATTTGTTTAACATGATCAATCAAGTTATCCTCAACTCGAAAGGATCAACTTCCTAAACAAATTGATTGTTTAGTAATTGTTTTTTTGATAGTCTAAGTGGCCAATGTTTTCATAGTGTAAAGTTGGTGTATCCATCGATATGGGATACTTACGTACTAAACAAGAACTCAGTTCTTTCTTCACACTTTTTGATTCAAGTGGCTTAACGCCCACTCCTCACCTCATTCCCACACTCTCCAGCATCAATTCATGTAACAATTCACACTCAATATGACGTCGCTGATGACTTCTAGTGGTTGTCATTAGCTTTAAGCTCACATACAAAATATCAGTATTCTCTGCTTGACTGTAGGCATATATAGAAAACTAGAGTTTCCTCTTTAGTGTGATTAGAGTTTTGGACTTTTGATATAGCGAATTTTGAGTCACTGTGGAGCAATTATCGGTCGGGGTTTAAGATCGGGGAGTGGAGTACAACGAACTTGGCGTTACCTTTCTCAGCTATTGACTCTTAATACGTTTTTTACTTATTGAGGATGTATTTTTCTTGAATTGAACATGTATGTTGTAGAATTTATTCGAACCGTTAAAAATGTTTTTAAGGTGATCACGACTTCACAAAATTGAAACGTGCAAAGGAGCACGATACATATTCATGCACAACAATAAAGTATATTGGTTTTTTATGGTTATAAATCTTTTGTACCTAAATCAATAGATACTTCTCTCATGTAAAAACTAGCCATATACCAACTATCAATGCTTCAGTATTCACAATAGCAAACTCACTATCAATGTTATAGTTACTCCCTACATAGATATGATAAGCCAACACATTTATACAATGTTACCAAGACATAATAAAAAATGATTAAGAACGTGAATCAGTATTGAAGCTTATTTGTGATGATAAAAAAAAGCTATTTGTCTATTTATAAGTTTGAAATGTTATGCCTAAATTTCTCCAAATACTATTTATAAGTTTGAATAGAAGAGTCAAGTCTCTTCATTCAATAAATTAAAATAGAATGACATAAAACAAAAAACACTAAAATAACTCGAACGAAAATGGGAATTTTAGCCTTTTGTTTTATCCTACAAGGTCTACAAATATAAAACAAATAGAAATAATAGCACCGAAAATATTCGACACTATCAGTTCTGTTTGTAGATGTTATGTTAAACATTCAAATTATATATTACCTTACATTTTGTTCACCCGTCTATGTGGGACAAAATACAATCATGAATGGTTATAATTTGAATTTTGGCTTTGACCACCACATCTCATATCTCATGGCTTCACCCACAATTTCATTATTCCACTTCACCCCTCGTAATACAATAAGCGAGATTAGAATCACATAAAAAGAAAACAGAAAACAATTGGAACACCGCACTCTAAATGAACACAGTCGAGACAACTTTTAGCCAAACATCCACTCATATTCATATCCACCCTCCCAGACTCTCCGCTCATCAATTGGAACACCACACTCTAAATGTACACATGGAGTCATAGACCAACATTGCTTGTGATGTCACCAGTCGGCCGATCTCTGAATGTGCATTTTGGTGTTATTTTTCCTAGCGATCGACTCTTTTCATTGTTGAGGTTTTTGAGGTCTTTTTTAGACTCTCGTATAGGAACTAAGAAAACAAATACATATTATTTGAAGTGTCGTTTCTTATTTGTTATCGAAGTGTTCTTTCTTCATATTTTTGCTAATTTATAAGAACACTATAATATTTTCCTACATTTTATTTTTACTCATCTTACTACCCACACAAAATTATAAAATGTATTTTTCACTCATGTGTTTTCATCTAAACCATCATTTGGTTTGTCCTTAAATGATAATTGTGAGATTTAAGAAGTTGAAACATGCAAAAATGCATAGTTCAAACTTGTGACATTCATTTGGGCATCATCAAACCACTTAATTGGAGTTAACACAATGAAAAAAAAAGGTAATTTTTGATGAAACATGCAAAATTTTAAACTAGCTGATAGCCACTGAAGGTGATGCCAAATTATGCAACGAGCAAATGTAACATGTGAAAGAATAGTTCTCCTGACTCTCAACTTATACTGTTCGAGCAATGTGGGATTAACCCAACAACACCCCCTTGGCATCATATCTCGACTTGAAAATGTAAAAACACGAGAAGCTTATATAGTCTGCATGCGAGGATTTCTTGGTAAATATTCTCCCCAACTCCCATGTTAGACCTGCTCCTAAACCATAAAAACAGCCAAGGTTGAACGTCTTGAATAAGATACGTTCATAGTCTCATGTTGTTATAAAATAAGCCAAGGTTGAACCAACTTCACTGGAATGAGATTGTTAAAGGAGAAGCTTCTTTTTGGGTAAAGGGATTATACCCTGTGAAATATAATAAATGAAATATTGAGTTTCTTACAAGAAAGAGTGGTGATGAAGCCACTCTAAAAAGAAAAAAAAAAAGGCGACGTGTTTGAACATGCTCAAACACAACAACCCAAACGACCTAGAGCAAACAAATAAACCAAACATACTAAAACAACTCTAGGAAACTTATGAAACAATCACCTACTCTTGCATAGTTAATTTCTAGGTTCTCTTCAAAGCATCCACCCTAGCCTTTTACTTGAACTTAATAGAAGTGAGATTTAAAATTATCATATTTACTATTATGTTTGTCACTTCTTCAGGCTTTCGATCCTTCTTTCCATGAATCTTCATGTTCCGTTCTTGCCATATGTAATACGAGTTATGATCTTGAGGTGTATCAACAATGCTTCTGTTTTAGTTACTCCCTACATAGATATGATAAGCAAACACATTCATACAATGTTACCAAAACATAATAAAAATTGATTAAGAAGGAGATTCAATGTTAAAGCTTACTTGTGACAATAAAAATAGTTATTTGTCTATTTCTAAGTTTGAAAATGTTATGCCGATATCTCTCCAAATACTACTTACATTTACAATCTATTAATTTACATTCGTCACTTATTAATTTACATTCATCACTTAGATAGAGATAAACTAGGTAAAATAACTTAAAACAAAAAACAGTAAAATAAATAAAAGACTGAAAGTAAATTGTAATTACTAGTATTACCATTTCGGGCTGTAAATTATATATTACCTTGATGTTTGTTCATCAATTTATGTAGGACAAAATACAATCCTGAATGGTTATACTTTAAAGTTAGGCTTAACCATCACATCTCAACTCCCATGGCTTCACTCATCGTAAGTCACAACCGAGCCAACTTTTATCCAAACATCCACTCCTCACATTCATATCTATCCTCCCGCACTCTCTACGCATCAATTGGAGCACCAAGCTCTTTATGTGCACGTGGAGTCATAGACCAACATTGCTTGTGATGTCCCCCGCTGCCAATCTCTCCCTGGTGGTTGACATCAGCTCGAAGCTCACATTATGCATTTTGGTGTTATTTTTCTATCGATAGACTCTTTACATTTTCGAGGTTGTATCTTGCAAAACTGATTAATACTGTTAAAGACATTTTTTAGGTGCTTTTGACTCTTGTATAGGAACTAGAAAACACATACATATTATTTGCACTGTTGTTATCAGTTATCAGAGTTTTCTTTTTATATTTTTACCCGTATAATACCACCAGATATTTTCTCACATTTTATCTCTACTCATCTCACTACCCACACAAAATTATAAAATGTGTTTTCCCCTCATTATCGGTCTTCATCTAACGTCGGTTTAATCTATATGTCACAATCTTGTAAGATAATATGTGAGACTATTAAGCAAGACGAAATATTATCTCTATTAGTAAACCACCAACATATTTTTAATGATATGCCATTTGTTGGTTTGTACTTAATGGTAATTGAGAGTTTAAGAAGTTAAAACTTGAGACATTCATTTGGGCTTCATCAAACCTTACTATCGAATTACCACTTTGTATGACATAAAGGGAATAATGCAATTTACTAAGAAACATGTAAAATCTTAAACTACCAATTGAAGACGTATGCCAAATTATGCAACGATCAAACGTAACCTATTAAGGTACAATTCTCTCTATTTTGCATAAAGTGAGACCACAAGTTATCCTTATGCAGCTTATGTTTATATACAAACTTACGCGCTCTCAACTTATACTACTCCAGCGATGTGGGATTAACCTGACATCCTCTAGGCATCATATCTTGAGAATGTAAAAACACGAGAAGCTTGCATAGTCTACATGCCGGGATTTCAAGGTAAATATCGTCCCCAACTCCCATGTTAGACCCACTCTTAAGCCATAAAAATGACTAATGTTGAGTGTCTTGAAATGTTTTCAAGCTAAGAAGATGCTTTCATAGTATCATGTTATAAATTTGCATCATTCTACGCTTTCAAAATAGCTCAACCAACTTGACTGAAATGAGATTATTAATGAAGAAGCAGTTAATACAAAGAATAAGTGATCACGAGAGTGTATCCACAATGTGAGGGGATTTGTCTTGAATAGAGTTAATTCCATTTGGATAACAAATAATGTGGTATACAACCTTCGTTTCCCCAAATCCAGTCTAGTGTTACTCGTGCTATATTAATATTACTTTGATGAGAGTAGTTCATGTATATAATTAGTCCCGATATCAGTTAGATGTTGCAGATAGACATTGTATGCCAAAATTAAGGGTATAACGTTAAGCCTACTTAAGGCATGACCTTACACCATCACTATAAAATGACTATGGCCACAAAGGTATATATAGCTTTTCAATGAACAAGTTTTGCTTTATGTATAAAAAGAGTAAGTGATTGCTCGTTATGATACAACGTGACATGAATTTGGAAGCATATAAGTGAATTAAAGGTGAAGATCACAAATAAATGAAGTTTTCATTACTATGATACTCTATTTTCAGTAGTCAAAAGGTCCAAGCTTATAGTAATAGCCGGTCATCAAGTTCTTGGACGGAGGTCTAAAAGTTTTTAAATCACAGGCACAAAAAAATAAGGTTAAGATCGTTAAAGTAGACGGTCAGCATAAATAGAGACTATCTTTGGCATATATCATTGGGTTTGATATTGAAGCTATATTTTTTTAACAACGATTTAAGCATCTCGTTTTATATTGAGCTTCTCCCCTTTTATTGCTCGCTTGGACGATGTGGGACTATCCTTATGGGTTTTAACTTTGTTCCATAGAACTCAAATGCAATGCGCTGTAAGCAGGCCAATGTGCTGTAAGGAGGCTTCCATGTCCTTCCATAATCACCAAAAGTATTATCAATACTGCAGTCTATCCAAGCATTACTGACCACACTCAAAGCTTAAACCTAAGGCATCACATTCCATTTATACTTGAACGACAATTATTTGGATCATATAGCCACTATTGTCAATACGACACTTCCTTTTTTGCCCTTCTCACAATCTTCTCAAAGCTCTGTAGTTTTATCTCTCTCACAATTTCGTTCCTAGTCTAGCGTTTAACACATTTCTTTTCCGGGTTACGATACCAGATCTTCACATTTGCTTAAGATACTTTTCCATATAAAAAGGGACATTACCCAAATCCTACTTACATGCATTCAATTTCGTTTTAACTGGAACTAGCTTATGAGGGATTAAACTCGATAACATCGAGGTTTTTACGCATCCCGCCAATAACATAAACCATGATCATCAAACACACACCATTTTCTGCCATCAGAACCTTAGAAAGGTACCACCTTGCATCGCCCCCATCAGACGGGCTCCTCGTCTGCGCAATATACTTTTGCTTGCCCTCATAGTGCTGAATCTCATCAATTAACCTCCTTATATTCGACGCGTATTCCTCAACATATCAGCAGCAGACCTCCTCCCTTCCTCACCCTTCCCACTAGTTTCCGCCATCAAAAAAAAAAACTAATCCAACATAAGCAACTTAATCCTATGATACTATAACTAACAATTGCAAATTAGAAAATAGGTTTTGTTTCAAGTGACATTTTGTCAAAAACAGATGGTGTGGATAACATCAAATTTAGCAATTTGGTGGTCAAATTTTGGTGGGTTTTTTATATTTGATATGATTTGATGTTTGGGATATGAAATTAGTGAATTTAGTGTTTGGAGATGGGATTAAAGAAAACAGATATGGAGGTCTGGAACTTAGAAAGGAGTAGAATACTGAAAGGGAGAGCCTGGCATTTTCTTAAAAAGTGGAAAATCAAGACTTTACATTTCAATACTTACGAGGCGGTTTAGTTGGATTCGGGTCAAATCAACTCGGCTCTAGCAAAGCTAGAAAAATATACCCGAACTCGATTATATTAAGATTTCGGGTTGGTGGGGCCTGGGTCAACCCATATGAGCGATATAAGGAAAACATATTGTTGATATTAGGACAAGTTATAAAAATTATATTTAGAAGAACATCGGGTCAATTGTGTTGACCGTAACTCAAGTTAGTCTTACATAAACTTTTTTTTTGGTTAAAGGGTTTATACCTGGTAAAATGTATTAAAAAAATATATGAGATTCGAATATAGAAGAGTGGTGATGAGCCACTTTTAAGAAAAAAAGCCTACGTGTTTGAATAAGCTCAAACACAACAACCAAAGTTTATAACTAGAGAAACACAAATAAAATAGTAATCAAACTACACTTCCTTTAGCTAATACCCCCTCCATCTCGTGCCATGGCAGCTTCCATATCCTCTTCATATTGTCCACTCGCATCTTTTTCTTGAAATTGATTGACGCTAGTTTAGACATGATCACATCGACAATAATGTTCGTTATATCCTCCTGCTTCCTTATGTTCTTATCGTGAACCCTATGGTTACGTTCTTGTCATACATAGTATGATGTTGCAGCAACAATTAAATGACCAACTATGCAAGTAACATTGTTAGTTTTCGCCAAATGAACAATCCATGCCATGATATCCGTCCAAATAGGAGGGATATATGGGAATTCAGCCACATTAAGTATACTTTCCCACACGTTAGAAGAGTAAGAGCATTCAAAAAATAAATGCTTATTCAAAAAACAAATGCTTATGGGAATCAGATTGTATCTTGCATAACGGGCACCGGAGCAGGTTTAAGTCGACATCATTGCCGACATCCCATTGCCTTAGCCTATCTTGAGTTTTTAACCTTGTTTTCATTACCAGCCAAACGTGTATTGCATGCCTAGGAATGCCGTAACATGACCACGCGAATGAATGCCAAGCTACATCATCTCCATGATTGCGAATAGCATTCCAAATCTCTTGAACATAAAAGTCTTTCATTGAACCATCTTGTAACCTCAAATAAATAACATCTTCCAGGTCGAACAAAGTAGGAACTTGAATACATGAAAGAATAGGAAAATGTGTATGCCATGAGTTAGGCCATACCCATGAATTTTCATGCACAATATCAACAACTTTTTCTTGCATATGATAGCCCTACAAGTAATATGCGACATTAATGGGCCAATTTCAGACCATTGATCGAACCAAGCCGGAGCATTCGCTCTACTTCTGATTTTATGCCCAAAAAATGGTCTGATAGTAGACTGAATGCTCAACAATTTTCGCCTTACATAATTTAACAAAGCACCATATCGTATTCAACATTAGGCTTAATCAGATCAATCTAGATAAGATTCATACCTCGATTAACCTAACTAGGATAGTCTTAGTCGGCTCGAATCAAATTCAGATAGGGTTTACTTTTTGATAAAGTGACAGATAAATATGTTTATAAAATGATAGATAATACTTGTTGTTATATTTCGAAGTGGTAACTATTTTTGAGTATCATTGCTCGCAATTAACTTAAAACGAAAATGAACTCTAGTGTTCTTCAAATAAGGGACAAAGGCGTATTTGAATAATATATATGCGGTTTCACCAAAACTTCAATTTTCAATTCTGTAACTTATTGTTAGAAAAGTAGTTAATGGTGTGATGATAATACGAGATAATCCATTTAAGTTGTGTTCATGTTCACTTTTCAAATAAAGTTTAGAATAATGGAAAGATATAAATATATCTGTTTGATTTTGATAACTCGTTTCAAGTAACAACAAGAGGCGCTACCTTTTAATCTTCGTGTCCTATCATGCCTGAAATGATATTAGCTCAACCTAGTTTACATTAGTATCTACCAACTCGTGTCTCATAAAAATAGGTAAAAATACCTTAAGTCATAACTAGCAAGGTATAAAAAAGACAATTGTACCTCCTAAAAATCTTCTTATTTGTTACTTTCCCCGTCCCATTTTTATCGTCCACTTTGACTTTGACCAGTCTTTGTTGTTCAACTTTGACCATTAATATATTTATTAGTGTAATATAATACTTGATATAAAATTTTACCGATAAAAATACATTTAAAACCCAATACATTCATATACTTTTTATCAAGTATTATATAATATAAACAAAAATAATTATAGTTAAAATTGAAGAAGAAAGACTAAAAAAGTCGGACAATAATTTTAGGACGGAGGGAGGATCATACAGAGGTAAAAAAAGAAGACAATTGTACCTCCTAAAAATCTCCATATTTGTTATTATACAAAAAAAAAAAAAAAAAAAAAAAAAAAAAAAAAAAAAAAAAAAAACACTCACCTATTAAAGTGATAGGCAAGTTAATAACTCTGTTTTCAACTAATAACGACCTTTGTCTAATTATATATTGCATTATAGTTAATTTATCTATCTACGTGGGACAAAGTTACAAAACTAAAACTAGTCTTCTCCTTATTGAAGCTTTCTTTACTACCATGCATGTGCATCTATACCCACACACCATCGCTTATACACACCTCATTTCAGCCACAAGGCCATAATGTCGTTTTCGATTTCACCCTCCTTATCATCACAACCAACAATTCAACCCTAACACCCATTCCACACATAGTCACATTCATCTCATCTTTCATACTCTCTACGACATACACTATCAGTATGCTCAATACTTTGTTTTATGTACTCTCGTTATATTCCAACTAACTAACTAACTGGTAATGTTTCTTAAATACAAATTAACGAAAGTAACCATGAATTGTGACATATATACCAGGTCATATGAAGAACAAGCCATAGATTTGAAGAAGGTGACAAACACAACATAAATGACTAGTGGTACTTCCTTAGTTAGGCAATGTCATTCAACAAGCATAAAGATTCAAACATATATACATTTCGCGAAATATCGAAAGTGAGTCTAAGGGAATGTAACGCCACAATGACATTCTTTATAATGACTAAATCTGTCCGAGTAAAATAGAAACAATACTACATATGAGTCGTATATATGGATTGTGGTTCCTCTAGTGAGATTTTCAATGTTCATCTTTAGGTATCTATGTGCAAGCTATGATTTTCTAAACCCCTCCGATACATTAGCTCTATGAGTTGTTATATAATGTGTACACTCACTTGTTAAAGCAGATATTGAGCTGTGAGCATTTTATTATGTAAACACTCACATTTGTTTATATGTTCTCTTCTAGTGGTTAATTAAGAGGAAATAAGACTACCTTTGAACTCAAACATTAAAGTATATTAATCACAGGCTTAGAGAACTAGAGTGTCCTCTTCAGTATGATTAGAGGAGGAATATCGACTTTAGCTTCATTCGAGTTATGGTGCAACATATTCTCATCAGTCATCGATTAAGCAACTATATGTTTGGTGAAGATTGAAGATATGTAACGCATGGTTAACGTCGATAACAACAAAATCAGGTTCACGTTTAAATTTTTCAATCACTATTCTAGTGGTCTGACGATTAACCAATTAGACAACAGTAATAGGGTGACTAATGTTTCAAACATGTGATAATCGATTATTGTTGTGGAATTCATCAAAAAGATAGACGATCATTTTACGGTCATCAAACTCATAGTAATTCTCAGTTATCAGATATCCTTGACTTAGTTTAACTACTCGTACTAAATTAAAACATCACATATAAATTAGAGGTGTTAAAAATAAATTTGTGATCAACAAAACACTCAATTAAGAGCATTTCAACTAAAGGTGTTTTAATAAACTTATCAATAAAGCTGATGGTTTGAGCTTAAATCAAGAAATAATTTAATTAAAAAAAAAAAAAAAAAAAAAAAAAAAAAAAAAAAGACCAGTCCTGCGTAGAATTACAGTTAGTTTTGAAAAAGGATAAATTTAAGATTGCTATGTCTTTTGTACGAAAATGCTTGTGAATGAAAGAAAAAAGGTTGTTCAAAGAATCTCTCCAAATAAAGTCACGAGTAAAAAAAAAGGGTTAATAACCTATTAAAGCATCATACTTGTCACAAAAATCAGTTCGACGTAACGAATAAAAAAAATAACCCTTTTGGCTATTTGACCAAACTATTGTGTCCTTTATATGCATTTGACCACCTATTCAACCGGTACCCGGTTTAATGTAAAACAATCATCTTTATTGTTACCAGTTACCCCATCTTTATTGTCCTTTATATGGATTTCCAGTTACCCCCATCTTTATTGTTATCTCACCACTCTAACTCCCACAATCACAAAACAATCAAACAACAACAACAATCGGTAAAACCTCAACATCAAAATCAAAATCAAAATCAAAACGAAGACAAATCTCCGACTCAGATGACGACTCGCATTCACCTTCAGACTCTGAATCCGACTCATCTCCACGACAACACCGCCGGCGACACTCCACCGAAACCCGGAGCAGTCGCAGCCACTCCGCCACTCCGAATCATCCGAGTCGGATTCGGATTCGGATTCGGATGAGTATTTAGCTAAAAAAGCTTAGAAAAAGGTTTAATTCTTATAAAACAAGTTTTTTCTTAATTTATAATCACCATCTTTTTTTTTATGGTTGTATTATACAGAATATACCTTTGTGGTTCATGAGAAGATATCTTACTAGCAATGAGGACTGTGTTCTTGAGTTGTCAAATGGGAGAAAATGGGGTCCGATTAAATGCAAGGGTTACAAGAGTTTTGCTAAAATGTATGGCGATAACTGGAAGAAATTTCGCGATGAGAATCATCTGGTTGTGGGCGATGTTTGTGTTTTTGAGATGATTTCAGAGACTGAAAAGGTGCTGAAAGTCACCATCTTTCATGCTAAAAACAAGAAGATTCAGATGTACCTTAATATGCTTTTGTTTTTGGGTGTAGTATGTTATAATCATTTGACTGATTATCTAGAAATCTTTAGGTTTGTAATGATCCAGAAGAAGTTTATCTAGAAATCTTAAGGATTGTAATGATGTTTTTTGCTAATTGACTTGAAGTTTCGTGTTTGGTCCACAAGAGAAAAAAAAGAAAAAAAACTTTAATATATTTAATGGGTGGATACCGGTTGAATAATAGGTGGTGACTGGTAGTAAGAGGTAAAGTGCATATAAAGGACAAAATGGTCGGGTCAAATACCCAAAAGGGCTATTTTTTTTGTTCGCTACGTCGAACTGCTTTTTGTGACAAGTATGATGCTTTAATAGGTTATTAACCCAAAAAAAAAACAATATGTAACTGTAAAAAAAGTTAGGTTTGCACATACCAGATTTTTGTGATTAAGACAATCTAGTATATGTATACATCGCTAATCTTGTTCATTTATGATCTTAGTTATAAAGTGCTGAGTTATGTGCTTATTCACTGATGTGGGATTAATCAACAAAACCAATAAACTCATTTTCTTCTTCAAACTTTTGTTTCAAGTGATTTAGCCCCCTAATTACTAACACAAACATCTCATTTCACTCACAACAAAAGTTATTTGTCTATTTATTTGTGGTGATAAAAATAAAATTTATTGTCTATTTTTTAGTTTGAAAATATTTTGTCTAAATCTCTCCAAATACTACTTACATTTATAATCACTCATTTACCACTCTATTCAACATAGTTAGACACAAGATAGAGTAACTTGAAAGAAAATGGAATCACAAGCCCTTAGTTATACCTCGTTTCAGAAGTTGTGTTAAAGTTTAAGTTATATATTACCTTATTATATGTTCATCGATCTATGTGGGACAAAACACAATCATTCTTTCAGTTATTTCATCCCCTCTCATTACAACATCTCAATCCACTTCACTCTCCTCGTCACATTCATCATTCCAAGCTTTCAAAATGGCTCAACCAACTTGGACTGGAATGAGATTCTTGAAGAAGAAGATGTTGACACAAAGAATATGTGATGGCTCTTTATAATACATTCTGACAGGAGTTTTGGAGATTAATGATCTTGAGAGTGTATCAACCATGCATATATTATCCAAAACAACGAGTTATGTCAATGTTAAACATCCATTACCTTTATATAGCTACGTTAAATCACGTCTAGTGGTAAGTAGGTCTAATATGACCCGATTTGTCTTGAATAGTGTTAATTTTATCAAAATAACAAGTAATGTGCCATGCGATCTCCGTTTCCCCAAATTTGAATTATTTAATGGTCGTAAAGCTAATACTCATGCTATATTAATATAACTTTGATGAGTGTAGTTCATATATAACATGAGTCCTTGTATGAATTAGATTCTGTACATAAGTATGCCAAAAATGTATAACGTTAGGCCTACTTAAGGCATGACCTTACACATTTTAGCTTTATCTATAAAAGGAATAAGTGTAGGCTCGTTATGATACAACGCAACTTGAGTTTGGACAATACTTAGGTGGCTAAAACCATTTCTCATTCTTCTTATTATATTTTCTCTTCTTAGTAGATCCATTCCTTACAAAACAGAAATATAAACTTCTGAAACTACAAAACCAACATGGAGCTTAAAAAGAGAAAGGCTTCCATTTCTTAAACCATAAAATTGGGAAAAATACTGGATTGCATTTAGATAAACCAAGTAACTTTTTTTCCCTCCAAACGACGCCTCAGTATTTCAACTTCCGCCTGCAAGTTTAGGCTTAGCCCTCAGATCTGCAATCTCTTCTTTCTTTTTTTCTTTTTTTTACAAAAGTTGTTTATGAGCTTCATCATCTTCTCCTTTTCTCTTATTATCTTATTCTGAATGAACTGATTCGTTGCTGCTTGTTCTACATTTTCGTTCATTTTAGCTTCAAATCCAGTTTGACCAGGTTCTTCTATATTTTTAGACCCAGCCATGTCTACAAGCATTAGGCGTCCACGGAGGGTTGAAACATCAAGATTAATCTGCAACAATTTGTTGCACACTATATTTAACTTAAATCCATAACCAAAGTTTCATAAGCAATTAGTAAAGTAGTAAGAGGTTAATGTACTTTTGCCACAGTTACATATCAAAGAAAATAACCATGAATTTTATAGAAATACGTATTTCCGAATAAAATTAGTGGAGAACAGCAAAATAAACCGTAAATGTTTAAATGTAAGACTACAAAGTAAATAAAAGTGCAAAACAAATAATAATATCAATAGTAAAAAAAATACATTCACGAACGCACGAATTAAAGAATTTTATAAGTAAATACATGCATTTGAGGAGACTATTACGAATTATAATGGTAAAAAAAAAAAAAAAAAAAAAAAAAAAAAAAAAAAAAAAAAAACCCTTGAGCAATGCAAGTATTAAGAAATTTTATAAAAAAATACATGCATAGATCTTAGTTTTTGATTATAGCCTCGTAATCGTATTCATATATTGCTTCAAAGTTTGCATATTCATCGATGTGGGAGAAATACAAAACCAAAACTCAATTCACCTTTAAGCTTCTTCAAGATTTTGTCTAAAAAGGGCTTAACCGAACAACCCTCACATCCTCACTTACACATATTCAAACAACAGTGCACCGAGCTACAACCGAATCAACTATAGCACATCACACGCACACTGCATATGGACTGGCGTCACATGTGAAGTCACCAACACCGCCGCTCTCTCCAACACCATCCCGCCAAAAACTGTTTAGCCCAACGGTCACATTCCTTTATATATATATATATATATATATATATATATATATATATATATATATATATATATTAACAAAAACAACCATGAATTGTGGCCTTCCTGGTCATATGAAGAACAAGCCAAATATTCAAATAAGGTGATCATCATGAAACAACGTATGTAAATGATTATTGGTACTTCCCTTGTTATATGTCGAGTCGGACCATGTCTTAAAAAAGGCAAAACATACATTTACGAAATATGCCAATGAGTTCAAAGATATGCACTTCCACAACATTCTGATCATAATTAGTGGCTTTTAGCTTCATCGATTAAGTAACTATAGGTTCGGTGACGAGAAGATCATTGGTAATTTGGGATCTTTTTCATCAATTGAGTATATAACGTATGTTTAACGTTGATTACAACAAGCTGTGTTTCAAGATTTTATAATTTGGGGGAATTGCTTATATATCTCTCCAAAGTCTCATAATTGAATATATATCCAATCAAAACTCATAATTGCATATATATCCTTCTAAAGCATTAAAATTATCAAATATATCCAAATGATTATTTTAAATATTTTGAATAGAAAAGGAATGTCTAATAATTATAACTGATATATAAAATGATGATTATACCTTTATTCTAATTAATTTTTTTTAAATTACAAAATATCCTTTAACCATTTTTAAAAAAAAGAAAGAGCAATCATGTTCGGCGACTCAACCGTGTTTAGTATCGACAAATCTTGAATGAAAACGTAAACTCCTGTATATATAAATCAAATGACATAATAAAATTCAAACTAATAAAAGGGTATAATCGAAATAAATAAATTAATAAAAACAAGGGTATAATCGTCATTTTATATATCAATTATAAATATTAGACATTTTTTTATTAAATATATTTAAATAATCATTTGGATATATCTGACAATTTTAAGACTTTAAAAAGATATATATGCAATTATGAGTTTTGGTTGAATATTTATGCAATTATGAGGCTTTAGAAAGATATATATGCAATTTCCCTTATAATTTTATACAATACTAATTAGTTGACTAATGTTTACCCAAAAAAAAATACTAATTAGCTGACTAATGTTTCGAAGATGATGTGATAATCCTTTATCATCGTGGAGCTCCTCGGCAAGATGGATCACCATTACAAGTTCAAGAAACACATGCTAACTCTTGTTTAGCATTTTTCAAATCTCCTCAACTCTATTAAACTACTACTCTCGTACTTTATACACACATCACGTACATATAAATTAGGAGTGTTTACTACTACAAAATAAAGCTAAAGCAACACCGCTAAAGTGTTGTATCATGCCATAAAAAGTTGCATTATGGTTAATACAACACTTTTCAAACTTATACGAAACACTTTGTTTTCTTAAAGGTAACATGTTTTACATTCAAATGCAACAAATTTTAATAAACCAGATGGTAAGAACATCTGGATATCTTCATGGTGGTAACTAAAACATGAAGATAAAAAAAAAAAAAAAGATAATTTGCTATGCCAAATACCCTTTCACTCGGCCATGCTAAAGAAATAAGTTGCAAGTAAACAAAAGGAAATGGTCGTTGTTCAAATTATCTTTCCGTGAAACTAAACACCACATGCCAAAATGATCTCTTTTTATTCAGTATGATGTCTTTGGTACAAAAATGCAGTAAACCAAATTAAAGGAAAAGGTTGTTCAAATAATCGAACACACAGTGTCATTGTTCCTCTTCACTCTTCCCGTCATCCTCCATCGAATCACAACCGCCAACTCCTCACATGCAACTCAAGTCTCAACCTTCCCGCACTCTCCCATATCCAACGAAAAACTCACACTCAACATGAACATGTAACGATGTTTTTAGGACATCGCTGCAAACTTTTGTTTCAAGTGACTTGAGCACCAATTTTTACCTATTAAATTTAACTTAAACCATATCCATAAGCAAGCAAAGTAATAACAATTTTATTTATTCATAACACGCACTTTTGCCATAGTTAGATATCATAGAACTTAAAACATGAGTTTTTATAGAAATACATATTTTCTTATACTATAAGCTAGATCCAAATTAAATTAATTGAAAACAGTAAAATCAGCCATAGAAGTTTAATAGTGAGACTATAAAATAAATAAAAAATTAGAACTAATAATAATAATGTTAAAAAAAAATCAAATCATGAAATGCATGTATTAAGTAATTTCATTAGTAAATACATGTATATGACGAGATGGTTTCTAGTTATAATAGTAAAACCAATAATATTATAATGGAGCAATTACATATATACTCACTAAAATGTGCATATTTTTTCAAAACAATGCTTAAACACCATTGTATATTATTCATTAAAAACTTGTATTTTGAGGAAATATGCAAATGTACAAGTTTCTTACTTATATATGCAATTCTCCCAATTATAATTTGACGAGACCGTTTCTAATTATAATGGTAAAACTAATAATAACCAAAACATGACAATGAAATGCAAGTATGAAGGAATTTCATAGAGATATACGTACATTTCAAAATCTGTTGTTTATTATAGCTTTGTAATCATATTCATATATTGCTCCAAAGTTTATGTATTTATCGATGTGGGACAATTACAAAACCAAAACTCATTCTACCTTCAAGCCTTCCACATGCTTTTGTTTCATAATGGCCGAATGACCACATCTCCACCTTCACTTACACACATACAAACGACGTGATATCCATCAATACCTTCTTCATCATCCTCACACTGCACGGCGCCACAACCGAATCAAGTGAAACACATCGCACTCACTCTGCACATGGATTGACATCATATGTGACGTCACCAACACCACGCTCTCTCTGACACCATCCCACCAAACACGATCAAACTCATTGGTCAAATTCAATATATATATATATATATATATATATATATATATATATATATATATATATATATATATATATATATATTAACAAAAGCAATCATGAATCGCGATGTATGTACCTGGTTATATGAAGAAACCGTCAAATATTCAAATAAGTGATCATCACATTCAATGAATACTACTTACCAGTTGTGTAAAAACATATAAACCAAAGTCAATTTCAATCACAAAAGTGATTTAGAATGAACCCAGCCAACCTCCCCTTGGCTCACTCTTTTATTATATGAATCAATTGCTAAGATAGCAAGTTATTGTTTACAATACAGAAAACAGATGATACAAACAACTGAAGGGTTTCCCTCAAACTCACAATCACACCAGAACTTATGAGAGAGATACACGCTCTAAAACACAAAGATATTTGATATATGAAGAGAGATGAGATGACTTTAGCTTAAATAGCCATGAGAATCCAAAGCACTCTTTACTCCCTTGAAGTACCAACACGGGAACACCTTTAACCCTTTAGCTTTGGAGAAATAATACTGTAGGTCCTTCAACTTGATAAAGCTTATATTCAACACTCCCTCATAAGCTTTAGCCAATCTGCACTCCCCCATAAGCTTTAGCTTTCCTGTACCTCATCACTTGTCTTAGAACCTGCAAACACATTCAACAAACCAAGACTTTTGTAAAACTTGTTATGGTCAGGAATACCAAGCCCCTTGGTAAACATATCTACAATGTTATCTTCAGACTTGATTTTCTTTGGCTTCAAAAAACCAGTCGAAACTTTTTCCCTTAGAAAGTAAAGATCAATTTCAAAATGTTTACTCCTTTCATGAAGCACAGGGTTAACAGCTATTTGCATAGCTGAACTATTATCACACCACATCTCAATAGGCAACTCAACATCAACATGCAGATCTGCTAACACTTTAGCAATCCACATAACTTCACAACACACATTACACATGGCTCTAAACTCAGCCTCAGTAGAGGATCTAGCAACTACAACTTGTTTCTTACTTTTCCAAAAAACCAAGTTGTTACCTAGAAACACTGATTAACCAGTAACTGATCTTCTAGTAACTTTACATTTAGCCCAATTAGAATCAACAAAATTTTTCAACCCAAGATCCCAACTGTTTCCAAAAGTTAACCCAAGACCAGGCTCATTTTTAAGATACTTAAGACTCTGAAAGCAAGTCTCATATGAGATTTCATAGGCTTATGCATTACCTGATTTAAACAATGCACAACATATGAAATGTCTCGCCTAGTTAAAGTCAAATATATCAATTTTCCAACCAATTTTTGATAATGAGTAATACCTGATAAAGGTTCATCATCACCAAACAAAGAAACGTATTAAAGTGATACATGATTCATTAGCTTATTGTTACTTTAAAGTCCTATCATCTTAATTATATATTACATTAGAGTTTGTTTATTTATCTATGTGGGATAAAGTCACAAATCGAACACTTTTCTCCTTCTTCAAGCTTTTTTTTACTACCACATCTCCATCCTCACACCCGCACCTATATACACACAAACACCTCATTTCACCCACAAGGTCGTAATGTCATTGTTCGATTTCACCCTCGCCTATATGTACTCTCGTTACATTTCAAGAAACTTGATCACCGATCACATTTCTTTATAAATATTAACAAGAGCAACCATGAATCGTGACATATATACCTGGTCATATGAAGAACAAGCCAAAGATTCGAATAAAGTGATGCAAACAACATATATAAATGATTAGTGGTACTTCCCCTCGACTTTGCAATGACTAAATCCGTTCTAGGAAAATAGCTTATCCAAACAGACTTTGCAATGATTAGAGTTGCGAGATTAATTATATAGGCATAAACAGTTTATCCACTCCACTCAAGTTGTTAACCAAAAAGCCATTCTACTCAGAACTTACAGAGAAGTTATGCAAATGCAGTACACTCAAGAACTCCACACAAGATGAAGATTATGTTGAGTAGAAGTACTCTTCTCTCCAACATCCTGTTTCCCCTGATACTACAAAATGGCACTAGAAACCCACAACTAAAACAATCATTTTTTAATCAAATTCGTGGTCCAAACAACAAATCATATATAATTCCAAAAATCCAAAAAAATTTCACCCCCAAATCACTCAATTTGATGTTGGCACCCCAAATGTTTAATAAAATGTCATTTCAAGCAAAACCCATTTTCTAGTTGGCTCCTCGTGTCTTTTTAATTTGTTAACCAATTTGTGTGTTGATGGAGGAGATTTCAGGAGAGGGGAATATAAGTTCGCTATTGTCTAGAATTACTAATAAGATAAAGATTTTGGAAGGTCAAGATGGTAATACTAATGAGGGTTTTAATAATAACCCTAATGGAGTTGACTCCACTATGAAGAATCCTTCTAGTAACAACATAGATGATCTGAATATGGTGCACGAGTCTACAAGAAAGACTACTGTTAATAATGAGACTCAACCTGATGATGTTGAAACTTCGAATACTCCAGACATGGAGAAGTCAAGTGGGGAATTAAATAAGGATATGCTTAATATGGTACACGAGTCTACCAGGTCTGAGTTCAATGCAAATCGACCTTCCTTTGCTAATATTGTTGTTACTGAAAAAACACAACCAAAGGTTAATTTCAGAAAGTTTGAAACTTCGAGTTCGAGTAAAGGAGATTACGAAGCCATGATACCCGTTTCATCTGTGATGGAGTTAAATGATAGACTTAGCAACACAGTTTATGGGTACTTCATTGGAAGGAGAATTGCATTCCCGGTCGTTGAAAATTATGTCTACAATGCATGGGGTAAATACGGGATTCAAAAAGTTATGATGAACGCTAAAGGGTTTTTCTTCTTCAAATTTTTGACCCTCAAAGGAGTTGAAGATGTCCTTGAAAATGGCCCGTGGATCATTCGTACCGTGCCTATTATTCTGAATAAATGGTCGCCAACAAGTCTTACGAAGGAGAATCACAAGAGTGTTCCAGTTTGGGTGAAAATGCACGATGTTCCTATGGCGGCATTCACAGCAAATGGCCTAAGTGTTATTGCAACGAAAGTGGGTACTCTGTTAATGCTAGACTCATACTCTAGTACTATGTGCAATGAGTCATGGGGAAGGAGTAGTTACGCACGAGCAATGATTGAAGTGCATGCTGAAAATGAACTAAGGGAATCTATTATTGTGGCTATACCGAAGTTGGAAGGAGAGGGTTGTACTTCCGAAAAGGTGACATTGGAGTACGAGTGGAAGCCTCCTCGTTGTGCTAATTGTAAAACATTCGGTCACTCGAATGAGAACTGCCCTCATGCTGTTAAAGTCGCACCTAAAAATAATGTGGAAACGTTTGATGAAGGTTTCCAATAGGTCAGAAATCGCAATAAAGGTAAGAAACAATTTGTTGGATTTAAACCAAAGAATAATCTGGTATATAAACCGGTTTCGAAACAAGGAGGGAAAACAAATGTGAAACAGGGAGACGGGCCAGTGAATACTTTTAATGCTTTTGCTACACTGTCGAATGAAGGACTTAGTTGGGATAATACAAATGAAGGGCAAAATGTGGGCTCGAGTCAGAACAATACAGTGGAAGTGCATGATGATTCGGACGGTGAGGATGTTGAAAATGTGTAAGACGAAACATGGGAAGCAAGGGTCGGGAAACAAGCGAATAAGAAAACAAAGGGGGCCAGCACTCTCTCAATGAGGGTTTCAAATGTATAGTATTGCCTCGTGGAATATACGGTGTTGGGCTAATGTCTGACCCGAGCCCGTGGGACATCAGAAGACATAGACCCACAGCAGCAGACATAGACCAAGCCCATGGGAATGTCGGTTTATCATTATCTTTATCTTATTAGACTTGTAGTAGGATTAGGAAAGCATGTTTCTATTCCCTATATAAACACAGCCTAGCATGTGGTTTGTGTACCATTCAATATCAGTTTTTGTAAGCCAATACTTTTCTGATTAATAGAGAGCATATTCTATTATAACTCGTGTGGTAGTTTACTGTTTTGTTCCAGTGTTTGGTCGATACAAGTTCTGGTCTTGTGGTCTTGAATTGGTATCAAGAGCAAGGTTTTTCAACAGCAACTAGTCGATCAACTGAAGGGTTTCAAATCAGTCGATCACCAGGTACAAAGTTGATCACACCAGTTTCAAGTGGTCGATCACAGCAGCAGTTCCAAGCTTGGTCGATCACAGCAGGAGGTTTAACCAGGCCAATCACAGCAGGGGGTCGATCACAGCAGGTGATTCAAGGGTTTTTTGTTTTTACAACAGCAACTGTTTGATCACAAAGGTTTTTACTAGGTTTCGACTTAAGCAAGAAGTCTATCAAACCTAGGGCTGGAAGGCGACCAAACAAAACCTCTAACTTACAAAAGGCGTTCAAGAAGGATGGTGCAAGGCGAGTCGAGTCAACCACCTATTGAACATTCTAAAACGGCTCTTCAATGTCCAATGTTAACAAGCACGAATTATAACATATGGGCAATAAGAGTTAAAGCGGTATTCCGAGTCCATGGAATACTTGATGCATTGGAACCAGGGGAAGGAACACAAGTTGTTGATAAGCAAGATCACATGGCAGTGGCGTTACTCTTCCAGGCGATTCCAGAAGAACTTGTCTTTCAAGTTTCACAATTCAACACAGCCAAAGAAATCTGGGGAGCTTTGAAGACCAGGTATGTGGGTGTTGATCGGGTTCGAGATGCAAGGTTGCAAACCTTGGAGACGGAATTCGAATCTTTAAAGATGAAAGTCAACGAATCAATCGATGACTTTGCGGCTAGGTTGGGCAAAATTGTAACTGAAGTCAATAGCTTGGGAACAATTTATGAAGACAAGAAACTTGTTAAGAAGCTACTTGCATCCGTTCCGGATAGGTATGTTGCAATTGTTGCCTCAATAGAACAATTTGCTGACTTGAATACTATGTCTTTTCAAGAAGCAATTGGAAGGTTGAAAGCTTTTGAAGGAAGGATGAAGGGTGTTGACACCACTTCTGAAGATCAAGGCAAGTTGATGTTCGGAAGGGCTGAAAGATATGATAAGAAAGGTCGAGGAAGGAATTCTTCTGGTGGCAACGGTAAAGGTCAAAACTTTTCTTCTCAAAACAAATCTCGAGGTAGTGGTCAAGCTAATAACCGCAACCGTGGAAACCAAAACAACTCCGGGAGCAATACGGATCAAAAGAAGAATAAAAGTCGAGACCTTTCAAAGATTCAATGCTTCAGATGTGATGAATATGGTCACTTTGCTTCTAATTGTCCCGAACGCAGTGTACAAAAGAAAAAGCATGAAGCAAACCTTTTGAAAACGGAGGATGATGATGACCCGACACTTTTTATGATGAAAAGCGTTCAAGAAGTAGTTTTCTTGAATGAAGAAAAGATTATCCCAAACCAATTGAATACTAAGCCAAACGAGGAAGACACATGGTATTTGGATAATGGAGCAAGTAATCACATGACGGGGATCCGAGAATACTTTTCGGAGTTGAATGAGAATATCTCCGGCAGAGTGAAGTTTGGTGATAACTCCTACATCGAGATAAAAGGGAAGGGTTCGATAATCATTGAAGGGAAAACGGGTGAGCAACGGTTAATCACTGGAGTCTATTACCTACCCGAGCTAAAAAGCAACATAATTAGTCTTGGGCAAGCTACCGAAGGCGGATGTGATATTCGTATGAAAGGTAACCTTCTTACTATGCGTGACTCAGATGGAAAGCTTTTGATGAAGGTTCCTAGAACAAGTAATAGACTTTACAAGATTAAGCTCCAAGTTGGAAGTCCGGTGTGTCTCAAAGCAAAGATGGAAGATGATGCTTGGTTATGGCATGCTAGGATGGGTCACATTAATTTCGAGACGATGGAATTAATGGCAAGGAAGGGCATGGTTGAAAAGTTGCCAATAATTCATCAAGAGAACAAGTTGTGTGAATCTTGCTTGGTAGGAAAACAAACCAAGAAGGCGTTTCCTAAAGCTGCAAAATTTAAGGCAACACATCCTCTTCAACTTATACATGCCGACCTATGTGGACCAATATCTCCACCATCCATAGCACGAAACAGGTACATATTTGTTCTTATTGATGACTTCTCACGGTTTATGTGGACTTTTACCTTGAAGGAAAAAGGTGAGGCATTTGAATACTTCAAAAAGTTCAAAGCTTTAGTGGAGAAGAAGTCGGGAAAGAAGATTATAACCCTAAGGACCGATAGAGGAGGTGAGTTCACTTCAAAAGAATTTACCAACTTTTGTGAAAACGAGGGTATAACAAGACATCTAACCACTCCCTACACACCGCAACAAAATGGAGTCGTGGAAAGGCGAAACCGCACTCTTATGGGAATGACTAGAAGCATCTTGAAAGCACGAGACGTACCAAACTACATGTGGGCTGAAGGAGTAAGACACGCCACATTCTTGATTAATAGAGTTTCAACTCGAGCTCTAGTTAATCAAACTCCATACGAGGCTTTCAAAGGAAAAAAGCCTAACTTGGAGGGTTTGCGGGTATTTGGATGTGTGGCTTATGCAACGGGAACAAGGCCATATTTACATAAGTTAGACGACAGGTCAACACGACTCATATACATCGGAAACGAGCCAGGTACAAAAGGTTTTCGACTGTTCAATCCAAAACTAAAGAAGATAGTGGTATGTCGTGATGCGGAGTTTAATGAGGAACTTGGCTGGAAGTATGTTGCTGGAAGCGAAACACACGAGCTAAACCCAGGTATGTTTATTATAGAATGGCACGGTTCTATTGATACGGGTTGTGGATTTGTTAACCCAGGTGTGACCGATGAAGTTGAGGCAGAAGATCAAGAGAATGTAAATAATCATGATGTTGATGAAAATCAACCGGTCAATACCGAACAAGAAGTTCAATTCGAGGCGGATAATGACCCTAATCTTGTGACGGAAACTCAACCAATTATGAGGCGTTCTTCGAGGGTTTCAAATACGCCAACTAGATTTAAAGACTTTATTATGGGGTCTAGTTCAAGAACCTCAGTTGCTAATGAAGATCAAAATCTACTTTTAATTGAAGATGATGAACCAAGAACGTTCCAAGAAGCAAAAGTCTCAAGCAAGTGGATGGTTGCTATGAAACAAGAGATTGAGTCTATCGAGAAGAATGATTCGTGGGAATTAGTTGAAGCTCCGGGTAATGTTAATCCTATTGGACTAAAGTGGGTGTTCAAAATTAAGAGAAATCCGGATGGTTCAATTAATAAGTTCAAAGCTCGATTAGTAGTAAAGGGTTATGCTCAAAAAGAAGGAATTGACTATGACGAGGTATTTGCGCCCGTAGCACGGATTGAAACGATACGTTTATTGATCTCATTGGCCGCGAAAGAAGCATGGGAGCTACATCATTTGGATGTAAAGTCGGCTTTTTTACATGGAGAACTAAAAGAGCAAGTGTTTGTTACACAACCGGAGGGGTTCGTGAAGAAAGGAGAAGAAAGGAAGATCTACAAGTTGAAAAAGGCGCTTTATGGACTTAAACAAGCACCAAGGGCGTGGAATACAAAACTTGATAGAGAACTCAAGCAAATGTCTTTCAAACGATGCCAACACGAACAAGCGGTGTATGTGAAGAAGACAAACAAGTCAATCTTGATTATTGCGGTCTATGTAGATGATCTCTTAGTAACCGGTTCGAAGCTTAGCGATATTGGTGAATTTAAGAGACAAATGCAAGAAAGGTTCGATATGAGTGATTTGGGAAAATTGAGCTATTATCTTGGCATTGAAGTAAAGCAAGAGGATTCGAGTATCTCAATAAGTCAAGAAAGCTACGCAAAGAAGATCTTGAAAGATGCTGGGATGCATGAAGCGAATTCTACTCATTGTCCATTAGAACCTGGAATGAAGTTAAGCATGGACAAGGAAGGAAAACCAGTTGATGCAACTTTGTATAGACGACGAGTTGGTTGTTTAAGGTATTTACTACACACTCGACCTGATTTATCTTATTCGGTTGGTTTGGTTAGTCGTTATATGCAAGAACCAAAAGAATCACATATGGCAGCTGTGAAACAAATACTAAGGTATATCCAAGGTAGTTTGAATTTTGGAATACGATACAACCAAGAGAAGACCAAGGAGTTAGTGGGGTTTAGTGATAGTAGTTATGCTATGGACCAAGATGATGGTCGAAGCACAACTGGGCATGTATTTTATCTAGGTAAATCACCTATCACTTGGTGCTCACAAAAGCAAAACACGGTGGCTCTATCGTCTTGTGAAGCCGAGTTCATGGCTGCAACCTCAGCCGCGTGTCAAGGGATATGGTTACGTGGATTGTTGAGTGAAATAACCGGAATGGAAGAAAGAGTGGTGGTCTTATTTGTTGACAACAAATCGGCTATTGCACTTATGAAAAATCCAGTCTTTCACGGGAGAAGCAAGCATATAAACACACGTTATCATTTTATCCGAGAATGTGTTGAAAGAGACCAAGTACAAGTTGAGTTTGTAAGAGGTGAGTTACAACGTGCTGATATTCTGACGAAAGCTCTCGCAAGGATTAAGTTCAAGGAAATGCAAGAGTTACTCGGAGTTGAAGACCTCCTTATCTCGAGTCAGAAATTAGGGGGGTGATTGTTGGGCTAATGTCTGACCCGAGCCCGTGGGACATCAGAAGACATAGACCCACAGCAGCAGACATAGACCAAGCCCATGGGAATGTCGGTTTATCATTATCTTTATCTTATTAGACTTGTAGTAGGATTAGGAAAGCATGTTTCTATTCCCTATATAAACACAGCCTAGCATGTGGTTTGTGTACCATTCAATATCAGTTTTTGTAAGCCAATACTTTTCTGATTAATAGAGAGCATATTCTATTATAACTCGTGTGGTAGTTTACTGTTTTGTTCCAGTGTTTGGTCGATACAAGTTCTGGTCTTGTGGTCTTGATACGGGGTATGAACCGCGCCCCTGAACAAAGCGAGGTTCGGCATGTGATTAATGAAAATTGTTTAAATGTGTGTGGTATTTTAGAATCGCATGTGGATATAGGCAAATTGGAGCAAGTATGTTCTAAAGTATGTGTTAAATGGAAATGGGCTTCTAATGGGAGTTACTGTGCCAAGGGAACACGCATAATTATTGGATGGAATGACGAGAATGTGGATGTTATGGTATTATCGTGTACGATTCAAGCTATTCACACTCAGATCCTTCTTAAGTCTGATCAAAAGTCATTATTTTGTACTTTCATTTATGCTTCTAATTCCTATGTAACTCGTAGGGAGCTGTGGCAAAGTCTTAAAATGCATAAACGTTTTGTTCATGGAAGACCTTGGGTTATCTTGGGTGACTTTAATTCTGCGTTATTCATTGAAGAAACGTTTTTTGGCTCTAAAGATATTAACATATCTATGTGAGAATTTAATGGTTGTGTTACTAGTATTGAGGTTTCTGATGTCAATAGTACAGGATTGCATTTCACATGGAATCAGAAACCCAAAGGAGCTACAGGAATTCTGAAAAAGATTGATCACGTGATGTGTAATCTTGATTTCACAAATGAATATCCGGGTTCTTATGCAATCTTTCAGCCGTATCGTATTTCCAACCATGCTCCTGCGGTTTTGAAAGTTCATAAGATCTCGAATGACAAACCGAAGCCATTCAAGTTCTTTAACTTTCTTGCTTACAAATCGGAGTTTATGAAGGTAGTGGCTGAGCATTGGAAAGTGAATGTCCCAGGTCATAATATGTTTAAGATTGTGAAAAAGTTGCAGTTACTTAAGAAGCCTCTTCGAAAGTTATTACATGCGCAAGGTCAAATTCATGATCGGGTGGTGAAGCTTAGGAAAGAGCTTGACGAGGTGCAATCAGCCTTGGATAAAAGCCCATCTTCGAGTAATTTACGCGATGAAGAAGCGGTGTATCTCAGTGCTTATACACAAGCATTGCTCGATGAAGAAAGGTTTCTAAAACAAAAGTAAAAAATAGAATGGCTAAGTGTTGGGGATTCTAATTCTGCATTTTTTTCACCGTTCTGTCAAGGCTAGAGTAAGTCATAGTCATATCGATTGTGTTAATGGAAATAATAATATCATGTATGAGGGTAATATGGTGCCAACAGTATTTGTTTCCCATTATACGAATTTTATTGGAGTTGATAGTGAAACTACTCCTATTGACCATGAGGGCCTGTTCCATAAACGTTTGGACCAAGTAAAGGCTGGAAATATGATCCGTAATGTTACTGATGTTGAAATTCGTAATGCTATATTTTCTATTGGTAATGATAAGGCGCCGGGTCCGAATGGTTTCACTTCAGTTTTCTTCAAGAAAGCGTGGCACATTGTTGGAGGTGACGTTTGTAATGCAGTGAAAGACTTCTTTATGAACGGCTAATTGTTGAAAGAAATTAACCATACCATTCTTGCATTGCTGCCTAAGGTATCTACCCCATCGAGTGTTAATGATTATCGTCCAATATCGTGTTGCAATGTTATTTATAAATGCATTAGTAAAATTATTACTAATCGCATCAAGGAGGGTTTGGATGATGTGGTTAGTGACAACCAGTCGGTATTTATTCCGGGGCGTAGCATCTCGGATAATATCCTCCTTACTCAAGAATTAATGCATAATTACCATTTGAATAGGGGGCCACCGAGATGTGCTTTCAAGATTGATATTCAGAAAGCTTACGACACGATTAGTTGGAAATTTTTAAAGGAAGTTCTTGTTGGTTTTGGCTTTCACGAGACCATGATTAAGTGGATTATGGCGTGTGTAACGAGTACCTCTTTTTCCATAAACATTAATGGTAATTTACATGGTTATTTTAAAGGGAAAAGAGGGTTGCGTCAAGGTGATCCTATGTCTCCATACTTATTTACATTAGTTATGGAGATTCTAACCCTTATTTTGAAGCGTAAAGTTCGTCAAGATGGGAATTTCGCATATCATAACAGATGTAGCAAACAGAAGATTATTAACATTTGTTTTGCAGATGATTTGATTATGTTTACTCGTGGAAATGTTCAATCGGCTAAAGTTATTATAGAGCCGTTAGAGGAATTTAAGTGCGTTTCAGGGCTGATCCCAAGTATCCCTAAGAGTAATATCTTCTTTTGCAATGTTCTTGATCATGTTAAATCGTCTATTCTTCAACTTATGCCATTTGAAGAAGGTATGCTTCCAATCAAGTACTTCGCAATTCCTCTTATTTCATCCCGTCTTTTGCATAAAGATTGTAAGATTCTTGTTGAACGTGTTCGGAATAAAAGAGGGGATTGGAAAAACAAATGGCTTTCCTTTGCGGGGAGGCTACAATTAGTTCTTTCAGTTCTTTCTTCTATGCACGTGTAATGGGCTTCCGTTTTTATTCTTCCGGTTGGCATTATACATGATATTGAACAATTGATGTGTGGCTTTTTGTGGTGTCAAGGGGAATTGAAACGTGGCAAAGCAAAAGTGTCGTGGGATGATGTATGTCGTCCGAAATTTGAAGGAGGTCTTGGGGTTAGAAGATTGGAGAAATTTAACGTTGCTTTGATGGCAACTCACATATGGAATTTAGTAACCCATAAAGAGTCCATGTGGGTAAGGTGGATACACGCACGTAAGCTCAAGAATAGGAGTTTTTGGGATGTTCCAATGGCTTCTAATATAAGTTGGGGTTGGCGTAAGTTGCTCCAGATTTGCATGCTTATTCGACCTCATTGTTGGTATAAAATTGGTAACGGCAACAAGGCATCAGTATGGTTTGATATGTGGGACGTTCACTGTCCTTTGAAGAACCAGGTATCAAATAGAAACGTGACCAATGCAGGGTATAATTTACCAGAGAGAGTGAGTGATGTTGTTTCTAATGCTAAATGGAAATGGCCAGATGCATGGTACACGCTATTCCCTGTTCTAAATCAGATTATTGTCCCTATATTGAAAAACGACCAGGAAGATAAACTGTTTTGGCATTCACACGATGGTATCTTTAAATATTTTTCTGTTAAGAGACATGTGGCATACTATTCGTGATCGTAGGAATGAGGTTGATTGGTTCGAACTTGTATGGTCTAGATATGGCATCCCGCGACATACAACAAGTTTATTGTACGTTTTCATTCATTTTTATACATTTTCATACATTTTTGTATGTTGTTTTCATACATTTTTTTACGTTGTTTTCATACAAAAACGAACGAAACCATATAAAAACGAATGAAACGTATAAAACGGACGAAACTGTATAAAAACGTTTTTGTATGCCTTCATCCGTTTTATAATAAATTAAAAAAAGTTTTTTTTTTGTTTTTTTATTTTATTTTATTTTATTTTTTTTAATAAAATTAATTTTTTTAAAAGAAAAAACAGTTTTTTTTTTATAAAAAAATATTATAATAAAATTAAAATTAATTTTTATTAGTTTTATTATAATTTTTTTGATTTTTTTTTAAATTAAAAAAAAATTAGAAATAGTTTTTTAATTTATTATAATAAAATTAATTTTTTTTTAATTTATTATAATAAAATTAAAATTAAATTTTAAAAAAAGTTTTTTTTTTATTAAAAAAATTAATCGTAATAAAATTAAAAAAAATATATTGAATAATAAAATTAAAAAGAAAAAACTTTATTTTTTTTAAAGAGTAAATTACATAAATCGTCCATGTGGTTTGTGTAGAAAACTAGAAGGGGGGTTGAATAGTTTACCGATTAAAAACTTTGTTTTGAAACTTATTGAAAGATCAATTGATATTGATCTTAAGTATGATAATGAAATATGCAAGCAATATGTAATAGATAAGTAAGGAAAGAAATGATCAAACCACAACAAGTTGTTTATAGTGGTTCGGCCTACAAGGACTCTTTTTCCTTGCCCTACTCCACTCCCCGAGTCTCACACTCGAGAGTTTAACT
The DNA here is from genome assembly GCA_019973895.1 of Chrysanthemum seticuspe. Taxonomy (NCBI): domain Eukaryota; kingdom Viridiplantae; phylum Streptophyta; class Magnoliopsida; order Asterales; family Asteraceae; genus Chrysanthemum; species Chrysanthemum seticuspe. The sequence goes on from BPTQ01000005.1 coordinate 17,232,012, forward strand.
TCACTAGTCAACAAGCTCCTTTCACCGGCGGAGAAAACCTTTACACTTCGCTTACACTATTTCCGACACTAAGCTAGATGTCGAGTTCTTTCCAAGGGTACAACTACTCCCACACACAATGTATTTTGAGGACTAAAATACTAACCACTCACACTCACAAGATTATGATGGTTTGATACAACAATGAAGTATGGATCAACACTAGATCATACAACACTAAACAAACAAGACTTCCAACTTCTCGTTTGAAGCTTGAATATGACTTGATCTTCTTTGCTACAAAAGAGATCACTAATATGATATGAAACTGAGTTAGAAAGGTTAGAGAGAAGATATGTATGAGAGTATGTTAGAAAGGGATGAAAAACTACTTGGCTTGGCATTGCTATTTATAGCCAATTTGGACAGGAGCGTCCACGGACCGCGGACCCCTAAAAAGGGTTCCGCCCGTGTACCCAATTGGTACCGCCAGTCTGACAGTCAAGATATCAAATCTTGCCTAAAGTCAACTCTATCTAAGTAAGATTGTGCAAGATATGAAGAGTACAAATCTTCACAAAATATCTAATGGAATCTTCCAATGATCTCCATGATGTAATACATGATGTCAACATGTTGTATTACTATTAATAGAAATATGCAAAATGCTTAAGTAGTGTTTGGTTTTAAGAACCTAACACATTCTACAAACTACTATCATACATAATGATTAGAGTCATATCAAGATGTTACTAATCATGAATGTAAATGCTTGAATGATGAATATATTGTTTGAGAAAGCTTGTTTTAATATCTAATAAACTTGACAAGCTTTAAGCTTTTATAAATTAAATTTACTTTTGTCGTTAACAAAACTTAGGCAAAGATCAAAAATATAAATAACGTTTAATGACGATATTTGTATTAACAATCTCCCCCTTTTTGTTGAGGACAAAATATAAATTTTATTTTTATAAAAGAGACAAAGTTTGTACAAGAGTTGTAAAAATATTAGTTTTAGAACTTTGAAAAGGAAATGATAATATAAGTGTATGAATTTTGACTTTTTATGAAAGTCAAAGAATTCACTAGTTGATGCATGATGTTGACTTTTTCAGAAAGTCAAAGTATGCAGTTTGACTTTTTTAAGAAAAGTCAAGTATTATCAATGAGGGTTCCTGTTTGACTTTTAGAAAGTCAATTGTATGCAGTTTGACTTTTTCAGAAAAGTCAAATATAAATAATTTCCAAGTTCTATATTTTCTCCCCCTTTTTGTCTCAACAAAAAGAAGAGGCTATGCGGAATGTAATGAGCCCGAGCTTATTATCTCCCCCTTGTTCAAAGCTCCCCCTAAATTGGGTGCTTTAATGGGAAGATACATGGATTGTGAAAATAAAGCTACAAAAAAAAATTGTTAGTAATAATGATCATTCACAAGCATTTCCAAGCACTATGTAATGACACCAACAACATAATAAACAACATTCATTTGTTAAAATTTTTCATGAGTAAAGATCATGAAAAGAGAACACAATGATGTGTTTCTAGTACAAGAAAAAAAAATTATCTAAAAACAAAAATAAATAAAAGACTATTCTAAAAACCATCCTAAAGAGATGGTGGATGGGAAAGAGCGTTGAGACGCTCAAGAATGTGGTTGAGGATGAACCTCATTTCTTCGTGGAAGTCATGGACCATAATCCGGGTCCGTTCCACGGTTTGACCCGTTTGCTCACAAGTTGAGCAACCATGCCTTGGTGGGTAGAAAGTTTGCGGAGGTTGTGGTGGTGGAATGGTGGATGTGTTGGTGGTGTTGGGGATGTTTGGAGTGGTCATGATGGATGCAAGCAAAGCACTTTGCATTTGCATTGTCTCACTTAAGTGAGAATCCACCATGCCTTTGAATTGGTGGAGGTTGTGGAGTTCGGCTTGAATCTCCTCTCTAGTGGGATTGTCATGGTGAGGGTGGTGGATGACTTGGCCTAGGAGGCAAGTCTTCCAAGTCCTCTAGGAAAGGATTTGGTGATGTTGGTGGAGTAGAAAATAACTCCATGGGAGTGAGAGTGGGAGACCTTGGTGAAGGTGGTGAGGGTGTTTTGGATGTTTGGATGGGTGCCGGTGGAGGTGAAGTAGGTGCTTTTGATGGTGGTGGAGTGGTGATCACAATGTGTGATGAGGTGGGTGTAGCCAAGGTAAGGTGTGTATCATCTCTAATGGGAGATGAGATGGTGAGTGGTGAAGATTCGGATGATGAGCTAAGATTAACAAAGCAACAAGGCCTTACGCTTATTCTAGCGGTTTTCTTGCAAGGTTTTGGTGATGATTTAGTCATTTTTATCTTGGGTTTTGATTTGCTAGATAGTAAGTGAGAATGAAGAAGGTGTGAGGATGATCATGGTAAAGCCTTTCAATTTATAGAGGTAAGAAATTGTTGAGAAAAGGTTTGATTTGATGTTGAACCATTGAATAGATGAGGTTCCTAATGATTTGGAAGTGGGTTGAATGCTAGTCATATCACCCAAGTCAATCCATACAAAGAAGATGGAGTGAGGAAGAAAAGATATGCAATAAATGTGTTCTAGTGAGTGGAATTTCCTAATATTCAGATTACCCACGGATTTGAAGGTACCAAAATTTTGGTTCCTTCCTTTATGCCAAAGGGCTCCTTGGGTGGATTTTTCAAATTTTTGAATTTTGGTGGGAAATGGATTTCTTACATCCCTTAGTGAATAATACTAGTTCTAATAACAGTATAAACTAGTTAAGATTGATTTATGAGTGATGGAAGATAATTTGGAATTACGAAAGAGTCGAAATTCAGAAAATTACCTGGAGGATCCACGGCACCAAAATCATACACAGACGGAACCCAAAAAAGGGTGCCGGCTGGTCCGCCTGTACAGATATGGCGGTACCAAAATTCATAAAGGACGGTACCAAAATAAGGGTGCCGTCTGATCCGTGGAGTGCTGAAATTTGGACAGAAAGTTTCCTAAAAACTGAAATTTCCGAAATCTGAAAATTTTTCTCAAAACCTGTTATACTAAACATTTCTAGTTAGGAAAAGTAAATAACACATATGTAAACACAGTGGAGCATAGATTAAGATCAAGGCTTATTGATTTTCACAATATAGTGAAAATGGGTAAAATTTGATAGCATACTTGTGCTATCCCCCTGCATGAGATTGTTAGCATACACCATTGTTTCAAGTTATATTATCATCCTACATAATAAAAACAACTAAATAGTATCAAACATTAACGATAATGCATTGTTCCAAACACTCCTTAAAGTACCCTTATTTGTCCAACTTCTTGTAAATCTTGTTCATCATCCTACCAAGGCACTTGAACATTCCCTTAGTTTGCTTGAATTCTGCTGATTCATTCTCAATTTCGGGAAGAGATGTGTAATACTCTTGAGGTGGAAGACGAGAGCTTGGAAGACCATCCTCGGAGCTATTTGATGATGATGATGAAGGAGTTGGAGGTTTAGCTCTCTTGCCTTTAGTCTTAGCAACTCGAGCATCACTCAAGGGCACAAAGATGTGAGGGATGAGATCATATTGAAGGTGCATCCCTTTTGGGGTTGGTGGAATTGGAGCGAAGTTTCTATATAGACGGGTGAGAAGCATCCCGTATGGAAGAGCAACGGATCCTTGAGTTGGAATATCAATCATTCTCCTAGCTATGTAGTAGGCTAAGTTGAATGGTTGTCGGGTGGACAAGTTGTAAAGCATGTGACAAAGACAAGCGTTTATGTGATCCCTATTTCCTATGGTGCTAATGACGTTTGCTCTAAGTAACTCCTCCCATTTCTTAAATTCGTGCTTGAGTTCATTGAGCTCCATTCCATATGGATCTCGGTCTACCTCTTTTCCCTTTCGGGTGACTCGGGTTGTATCCGTTTTTGGGTTAAAGAGGTGTTCACGGATGACATCCTTATCGGCTAAACGGGTTATGTAGGGGAGAGAGCGGTCATTGATTGCATCAAGGGCGGTGAGTGACCACTTATCCGTGTAGACACAAGTTCCACGGTTGGGAATTCCTAGTACTCTAGCAAAGTCACTTAAAGTGATGGTGTAGTCATTTTGGTTGATTCTAAAGCTAAGACAAAACTCATCATCTTCATCACTAAAACCGGTCACACTAGCATAGAATTCTAATACGAACCTAGGACAAATGGGTTCATCAATGTCAAGAAGACAATCGAATTGAATGGCGGCTAGTTCTTCACGAAGATTTGTATGCTCAAGGAAGGATGAGTGAATGGTTCTACCCTCGTGGAAATACCTTGATTCTAGACCCCTAAATATTTCTACTTGTTCCTTGGTGAGTCCTTTGGTTTTGTGGTGTTTGGGAATGTAGTTAAGGGTGTCTTTGTGATCATAGAATCTTGCGGCTACCATGATTTTTCCTAAGGATAAGAATTAACATGTTAAAAAATTTAGATAAATTTTAACATTTTTGATTCTAGTGTGTGCCTATATGAAAACAATTTGGAGTTGCGGTTATCTCGACTCATTTTATGCACAAAATGGTTTTAGTGGAGTGTTTGGCAAATACCATGAGATAACCCAAATGCTCCTAATTCAATGTTGCTATATTTGAATATACCCGGGAGTGCATATTAGTTATGCAATACCTTTAGTATTCAAGAGCATGCAAGTGATGAAAATTCTAACGTTTCTATTTGTTTTAACAATGAAAAAATGTTTTCCTACAAGTGAGAAGCTTTTCAAAACTTTTGACATGGGGTGTTTGGTTGTTTGAATAAGGCCTTATATTTATTATCTATCAATTAGTGGGAAACATGATTTTGTTTATGCAATATGATAATGTAGTACCTAATTTGAATGACTAGTTATGCAATTTGCCAATTGAATTCATATTTGGTATAAAAGCATACATGAAACCCCATGTAATGATTTGTGATAGTTTTGTGCATAAATAAGAATCCTAGACTCAGAATTAAGAGATGAAATGTAGTTAGGATACTTACAATGATGTTATCTTCAGTGATTAGTGAGTGGGAAGATGACAATAATGAGCTTGGTTTAAGTTTTACACGTTTTGGTAAAGTGGGTTGTGAGGAAGAAGATGTTATGTATAAGGCTGTTTTGCTTCTGTAGACACCACGGACCAGACGGTACCAAATTTTTGGTTCCGTCCGTGTTGTCGTTTGGTGCCGTGGCTACAGTAGCAGAAACAAGACAAAATTGTTTTGGTTTGACTATTCTAATGTTTTAGGCTATGTTTATCCTACATGCTTGGTTCCATTAACCCTAAACCAAGTCTAAGAAGATTAAAAGGTTCTCGTTTAAGAGGTTTAGTAAGGATGTCGGCAATGTTGTCTTCGGAGGATACTTTCTCGATTGAAATGTTTCCTTTTTGAACATTGTCGCGAAGAAAGTGATGACGGATTTCAATGTGCTTTGTACGAGCATGTTGAACGGGATTCTTGCTGAGATCGATGGCTCCTTTGTTGTCGCAAAGTATCACAATGTCGTTGAGATGAATTCCGTAGTCTACGAGAGCTTGCTTCATCCAAAGAGCTTGTTGACATGCTTTTCCGGCTGAGACGTATTCGGCTTCAGTAGTAGAGATGGCTAAAGTCGTTTGCTTCTTTGCAAACCATGATGTGAGACAATGTCCAACAAAAGTACAAATACCACTTGTACTTTTTCTATCGACATAATCACCGGCATGATCCGAGTCGGCATACACTATGGTTTCTATACCCGTTCCTTTGGGATACCATAATCCTAAACACGTTGTTCCCTTAATATATCTAAAAATCCTTTTTAATGCTTCTAAGTGTGATGCCTTTGGGTTTTCTTGAAAGCGAGCGCATAGACAAACACTAAACATAATGTCGGGTCTACTAGCCGTAAGATAGAGTAGGCTACCAATCATTCCTCTATATTTAGTGTTATCTACGGATTCACCTTCTTCGTCCTTGGTGAGTTTAGTGTCCGAAGACATGGGTGTTTTAGTTGGTTTGGAATCTTCAAGACCAAATTTCTTAAGCATATCTTTTATATATTTAGATTGGTTAAAGAAAATACCATCCTCTAGTTGTTTAATTTGAAGTCCTAGAAAGAAGTTTAACTCACCCATCATACTCATTTCAAACTCGTCATGCATGATTTTAGAGAAATCATTACATAGTTCTTGACAAGTTGATCCGAATATAATGTCATCAACGTATATTTGAACAATAATAATTTGTGATTCCTTTTTCTTAGTAAAAAGAGTATTATCTACTAATCCCATAGTATATTTGTTATTAATAAGAAAAGTCTTAAGACGGTCGTACCAAGCTTTAGGTGCTTGTTTAAGGCCATATAAAGCTTTCTTGAGTTTGAAGACATGATGTGGTTTCTCAAAGTCGGTAAAACCGGGAGGTTGAGCAACATACACTTCTTCGTTAATAAACCCATTAAGAAAAGCACTTTTGACATCCATTTGAAATAATTTAAAATCATAAGCACATGCATAAGCAAGTAATATTTTAATAGATTCAAGTCTAGCTACCGGTGCATAAGTTTCATCATAGTCAATTCCTTCTTGTTGATTATAACCTTGTGCAACAAGCCTAGCTTTGTTTCTAGATACTATACCATTTTCAACCATTTTGTTTCGAAAGACCCATTTTGTTCCAATTATAGTTTGATCTTTGGGTTTTGGAACTAGTTTCCAAACATCATTTCTAACGAATTGGTTTAATTCTTCTTGCATGGCCATTACCCATGATTCATCTTTTATTGCTTCATTTATGGTTTTTGGTTCAATGGTGGATACAAAACAAAAATGATTACTTTGATTTTGAGCTTGTGATCTTAAGGTTCTTTGATTAAGTTTTCCTATGACCTTTTCTAATGGATGACTTTTAGATTCTTTTATGTTGACAATTTCCTTATTTAATGGTTCATCTTCCTTATTATTATTAATTTGACCTTCAATTATTTGACTTTCAACTAAGTCATCATCTACCAAAGGTGATGTCTTAGAGGGAGGTGGACTTTCGTCAAATGTTATGTTCAACGATTCCTCGACTATCATTGTTTCTTTATTTAGGACAATGTAAGCTTTACTAGTTTGAGAGTAACCAAGAAATACACCTTCATAAGACTTTGGGTCAAACTTGGTGAGATAATCCTTAGTGTTAAGAATAAAACATTTGCAACCAAAGACTTTAAAATATCCTAATGTTGGATTTTTACCTTTATAAAGTTCATATGGTGTTTTGTTTAGGAAAGGACGTATTAGGACTCTATTTAAGATATATGTAGAAGTGTCAACGGCGTTACACCAAAACTTTTGAGGAATGTTTTGTTCATTAAGCATTGTTCTACTCATTTCTTGAATTGTTCTATTTTTACGTTCTACTACTCCATTTGATTGAGGTGTTCGTGGAGCGGAAAAGTTATGTGTTATACCATTTGTATCACAAAAGTTTCCAAATTGAGTTTCGTTGTCAAATTCACGACCATGATCCGTTCGGATCGACACAATTTTGACACCTAGAAGATTTTGAATTTTCTTGCTAAGTATTTCAAATTTATCAAAAGCTTCATTTTTGGTTTTCAAAAATAACGTCCAAGTAAACCTTGAGTAATCATCTACTATGACCAAAGTATATAAGTTGCCTCCATAGCTTCTTATAGCGGATGGTCCAAACAAGTCCATATGTAATAATTCTAGACACTTGGATGTAGATATCATATTTTTAGATTTGTGACTACTATGTGTTTGTTTACCAATTTTGCAAGCGTCGCAAAAGTGTTGGTCATATTTTAGTTTTGGCAAATTCCTAACTAACTCTTTTGAAGATAGGTTTTGTATAAGTCTCATATTAGCGTGACCTAAGCGTCTATGCCAAAGAGATGAGCTATCGTCTAATGTTGTTAGGCAAAGTTTGTCATTATATGTTTTATCTATTTTCATGACGTATATGTTATTTTTCCTAACTCCTTTAGCTATGGTGATACCATCTTTTAGTATTTTACTACCATTTTCATCAAATAGTACTTTATACTTTTTATCGCATAGTTGGCTAATACTAAGTAGATTAAATCCTAACCTATCCACATGAGCAACAATTTCAATAGTTAGAGAGTTATGAGCAATCGTACCTTTGCCAATGATTTTGCTTTTGAGATTGCTACCGAAAGTGACATTACCTCCGTCATACTCTTGGTATGATGAGAAGAGACTTTTGTTGCCCGTCATGTGTCGTGAGCATCCACTATCTTTTATCCATTCATCAGGTTCCAATCCAACTTTTAAGCATACCTAAGAAGCGAATAACTCAAACATTTGGTCCCCAATATCTCATGGGTCCGTTTGGGTTAAACATACCATTTATTTGATTCATGTATGGAAATGATGGGTAAGGGTTCCATGGCATGTAATCTGGGGTTTGATATGGTCTAGGAATGTTTTGATTCCAACCGTTGTGTTGGTAGTTAGGTTGAACGTTGTGGTTGCTCTTAGGAAATGGGCGTTTGGCAAAAGAGGTTTTATATCGTTGTTGAGTAGTTTTTGATCTAAATTCATTTTTAACAAGTCCTACTCCTGATATAATGGCTGGTTTTAGTTTGACATTATCATTGGTTTTCTTTGTTATTTTAACAAATTCAGTACGGTCCGTATTGCGAACATTCTGTTCTGCTGAAGTACCCGCGGTACCCTTTTGCACAACGGACGGAACCCTTATTTTGGTTCCGTCTGGTCCGTGCTGTACTGCAGCAGTTTTGACAGAATGTTCGTCTTTTTCGGCCGTTTTGTTTTGACTCTTTGGAATTAATACTTCATTGAAACCTAGCCCATTCATGTCTCCTGGTGTTTTATGGATTTTAACTATTTCATCGGCAAGAGCGATGTTTTTGTTAAACCTTTTAAACTTAGAGTTATTTTCTATTAAAACTTCTTGTGTGAGTTTTAGTTTTTCTATTTCAAGATTAAGCTCTTGACATGATTTACAATCATCGTCATTTGCTTTTCCTTTTTCAAGACGTTTTGCTTTTTCTTTTAACTCATATACCTCATTTTCCAAAAACTCCTTTTTGGTTTTTAAAAATTTATTTTTAGTTATGATTTTTAGACTTAGCTCACACAATTGATTATATTGTTTTTGCAAGGTGTCATCATCTATGGAAGAATAAGAAGAATCGGAAAGTACCTCATTTGACTCATGTGCCATTAGAGCGATCTCTTCCTTGCTTGATTCTTCATCGTCTTCACTATCACTCCAAGCACCACTTACAAAAGCTCGTTGAGTTTTGCTCTTAGGTGGCTTGGGACATTCTCCTATGAGATGACTTGCATCACCACATCTAAAACACTTTCTTTCACCTTTGATCTTCTTATCATCCCGATCTTTTCGGAATGGCTTCTTTTCTTCTCGAGGTTGTCTTACAAACTTTCCTCTTCTTCTAAAGAACTTCTTGAAATCTCTAACGGCCATGGCATACTCCTCATCTTCACTATCGGAACAAGATTCACCATCATCGCTTGATTCCGCCTTTGCTTTAAGAGCAACGGATTTGATCTTCTCCTTTCTTCCTTTGATGATCTCAGAATCTTTCTCCATTACCATTTCGTGAACTTTGAGGTTGCCAATTAGCTCGTCTAGTGACATTATTGAGAGATCTTTTGATTCTTCAATAGCGGTCACTTTAGCTCTCCATTTGGGATGGAGTGCTCTAAGAAATTTCCTGACAAAGTTCTTACTACGAAAAGATTCGTCAAGTGCTTTAAGTGATGTAATGATAGTGTTAAAACGAGCAAAGCCACAATCAATGGTTTCATCTTCAGGGATAACAAATTGTTCATATTGTTGAACAAGAAGATCAATTTTGTTATCCTTGACTTGTGAATTACCTTGATGTGTAACAATTAAAGATTCCCAAATATCTTTAGCGGTTTCACACATAAAAATTCTTTCATATTCTTTTCTAGGTAAAGCATTATAAAGCATCATTTTAGCTTCATTATTTTTAGCAACTAATTTCTTTTGTTCATCAACGGAAATATCCTTTGTTGTAGAACTAAAATCTCCTTTAACAATAATAAACCAAAGATCTATATCTTTTGATTTTACATATGTTTCAAAACGGTTTTTCCAATAGATAAATCCATTGGTTTCAAAGAGTGGTGGTCTTTGCATAGATTGCCCTTCTTTAAAGTTTTCAGAATCCATGGATCGTTTCAAGTTTATAAAATACAAGTTATTTTAGAAATTCTTGAGCAACGAGGCTCTGGTACCAATTGTAGAAAACTAGAAGGGGGGTTGAATAGTTTACCGATTAAAAACTTTGTTTTGAAACTTATTGAAAGATCAATTGATATTGATCTTAAGTATGATAATGAAATATGCAAGCAATATGTAATAGATAAGTAAGGAAAGAAATGATCAAACCACAACAAGTTGTTTATAGTGGTTCGGCCTACAAGGACTCTTTTTCCTTGCCCTACTCCACTCCCCGAGTCTCACACTCGAGAGTTTAACTTCACTAGTCAACAAGCTCCTTTCACCGGCGGAGAAAACCTTTACAATTCGCTTACACTATTTCCGACACTAAGCTAGATGTCGAGTTCTTTCCAAGGGTACAACTACTCCCACACACAATGTATTTTGAGGACTAAAATACTAACCACTCACACTCACAAGATTATGATGGTTTGATACAACAATGAAGTATGGATCAACACTAGATCATACAACACTAAACAAACAAGACTTCCAACTTCTCGTTTGAAGCTTGAATATGACTTGATCTTCTTTGCTACAAAAGAGATCACTAATATGATATGAAACTGAGTTAGAAAGGTTAGAGAGAAGATATGTATGAGAGTATGTTAGAAAGGGATGAAAAACTACTTGGCTTGGCATTGCTATTTATAGCCAATTTGGACAGGAGCGTCCACGGACCGCGGACCCCTAAAAAGGGTTCCGCCCGTGTACCCAATTGGTACCGCCAGTCTGACAGTCAAGATATCAAATCTTGCCTAAAGTCAACTCTATCTAAGTAAGATTGTGCAAGATATGAAGAGTACAAATCTTCACAAAATATCTAATGGAATCTTCCAATGATCTCCATAATGTAATACATGATGTCAACATGTTGTATTACTATTAATAGAAATATGCAAAATGCTTAAGTAGTGTTTGGTTTTAAGAACCTAACACATTCTACAAACTACTATCATACATAATGATTAGAGTCATATCAAGATGTTACTAATCATGAATGTAAATGCTTGAATGATGAATATATTGTTTGAGAAAGCTTGTTTTAATATCTAATAAACTTGACAAGCTTAAGCTTTTATAAATTAAATTTACTTTTGTCGTTAACAAAACTTAGGCAAAGATCAAAAATATAAATAACGTTTAATGACGATATTTGTATTAACAGTTTGTATAACGATCGTTAAAACCAAAATACAATGTTAGCCCTCACGTTAGGGAGTAACTGCAAGGGAGGTCCTTTTTTGAGATCGGGTCAGACATAGGGACAAGATCCAAAAAAATCGTAAACCACAGGGACGAGACCCGCTAAAAAAAACCATGAGGACAAGATCCGTAATTTCTACCAAACCACAAGGACGATTTATGTAATTAACTCTATAATAAATGTACAATTATTGAATGGAGAGAAATTTGCATTTCCGTGATCCAAGATGACACTTATTTCAATGTAAATTAACTTTGTATCATATTGTTAAATCTAAGACATTAAAATGAGGGTGATATGTACATCACAATAAGTAATGTGTACACCACAAACATGCATATGTAATGTTATACTTTATACATTACATGTGCGATTATGTGATGTGCATATCACTTACCTTTAAAATGTGAACTAACAAAAACATCCTCACTTTTAAAAGTAAATTGTCCTTGATACATTTTTTCCTTCAAATATCGTGAGGTTATAGTCCGATAGTTGTACTTTTGACTCAACTTTACACTCTCTCACATACTTATAACATATTCATGTCTTTTCATCTAACGTGTATGTAAAATCACAACAAAAGAATTTCTAACAAATTATGCGAGACAACGTATTATTTTATTTTCTTTAATTTGAAATCCATTTCGATATAGTTTTCAAAAGTCTTTCTGAGAACTTTTCGCAATATATCTCGTAATATACTTTTATATGATATATATAAATAAATTGACAATCTCTCTTCTCCAAAGAACCACCTCTTTCCTCCTATGAACCCTTTTTTTCCATTGCGAATCTATGCAAACCGATTGCGAACCCCTCTTTTCACACCCATTAAAACTCATACCTATTATAAAATCATTCTGAACCTCGCCTATTACGAACCTCATCCTCCATTTTCGAACTTGCACTTCATACACCGATTTCTTTTTTTTTTAAACCCACCTAATTCCACACATTTTTTCGTTCTTGTCTTCATTTTTTCAGCAATTTCATATTTTTATATTAGCTCATAAGCCAACAAAATGTGCTTATTAGGTTATCAAAATTTCAACAAAAACATTAGGCCACAAGTATGGTATAACAAGCACAAGGCTGGATATGGGCTTGTACATAGAATATCTCGTTGGGCCTCAAGTCTTGATCCAACATGTGTGGTGTTATATGGTCGGCTCTATTTAGCAAGCCCACTCCAATTTGTTTTTCTACTAGGGGTATGTTTGGCAAAAATAGATTGTGCTGATGCTGGTGTTGTTGCTGATGCTGGTGCTGGTGCTGTTGCTGAAAAAGATTATAAAAAGAGATTATTTTTATAAGCTACATGAAGTAACCTTTTATTTTCAGAGATTATGGAAATTATTTTTTTAATAATCTCATATAAGTTTTGTCTGCCAAACAAAGATTATCTTTTAAATAGCTTATTTTTCAAAAAAAATAATAATTTTAAGCCTCAATAATCTTCCATAATCTCTGCTGCCAAACATAATCTTCCTAATTTTTCTTCCTACCTCATGTAAATCTTAACAAAGTGTAATGCATCTTTTATCCCTCTTGTTTTCTTTAATAGATTTTACCACTTTTTCTTGATCACAGGTTTAGCATTTTTCTCAAGGTTTTGTGTGTTATAACATCATGTTCTTGCCTGATAAAGCACGCAAATCTATTTTCTTTATTCAACATTCTTTTTTGTTTAGCACTCGCATTTGTTTCCATCTCCCATGTTTTTTAGACTTTATAATATAAATTGTAAGTACTCATAGAGTTTAATAATGTGTGATAATTTTTATATTTGAATTAATATCTATAGGATTCAAGAATTAACATTATGCAATCGTCAGGGGCGGTATCACAATGGGGGCAGTGTGGGCAACAGCCCCCGCAAAGTTTACTCGAGTAATGTCGATTTTTTAAAGATGATCAGTGATTTTTACTTTACTCTCATAAATGGGTAAATAATATAATGGTAAAAATTTATAAAATAGTTGCATCATAATCAAGTCGTTAAGGACATTTGTACTTTTATGGAGATATAATGTTTGATTCTTGTGCTACTCTATAGATTTTTGTGAATTATTGTTATCCAACTTTTTATTTTTGCTTCAACTATTTGTGTTAATATCCATCAGAAAAATTAAGTACATGCAAAATATTGTCTATATCATCACCAATTCTTAGTTTTGGTTCTCACATGAAAACAAATACCAAAAAAATTCACTTCCATTCAAAGTAAAATTGATTTCATTATAGCAACATAGGTCGTGTTACTGACATGACCCGACCTGGCACCCACTTTTAACTTTTGCCCCCTCTTGAAAATTTTTCTGGTACCGCCCCTGGCAATCGTATTGATGGTTTGAGAGATAGATCTCCACTGAATATATAATTTAGCATACTGTGATATGCTTGTTTATACTTACGGCTTCATAATACAACTTAACTTTTCCTAATTAGAATTATAAATTCTTTCGATTCACATAGAGGTGTAAGGCAAACGAGCAACAAGCTGCGCCGTTAGCCCTTTTTGAATTGCAAAGCCAATTCTTTTAAAAACTACGTTTGCAGATCTAGGTGTCATAACATTGTTATGCATAACTCGTTGGACTCTGTTGAGGAGATCCACAGCCTCAGGTGCAAGGAAACCAAAAGTATCAAATGCGAAAGGAATAAAAACATGTTAATTTTCAATGCATGCTTTCTCGTGTTTTGCCACTTTGTACGAGGCGGCTTTCAAAGCAGCTTGTCCTACTGTAAAGCCCGGCTACGCAAACCTACGAGCGGAGAAACCCCTGTTAGATCCACACATGCATGTTTTCCTCCAACCCATCCAAACACCAACACGTCTACCGGTCTCAGTGTGGATCTTCCATCCAACGGGTTAGTCAAAAAGTTCACATGTGCTTCTTTCTTGGCAGAGATCCCAGTACGCCTACAAACGTCAAAAAGGACATCCCTAACCATATCTTGTCTGTACTTGAAGCCTGGAAACACTTTTCTTGTTTAAAAGACTTTCTTTGTATTGGTGGCACAGATCCTTGAAAGTCACAGGACGACCCTGAACAAGCACTCCCTAAGCTTATTCAAATATCCCCTAGATTTACAATCTCTTAAGTTATACTCATCATCCATTTAATTTGTCACTTTTAATATTGTTGATATCAAAGAAATTAAACATGACTTTGAATAAATACATATTTTCTTATACAATATGCTAGATCAGATTGTCACTTTAGTCATAGTTTAGATGTTAAAAAAAAATGAAAATTTGAGTTTTTATACAGATGTATATTTTCTTAGGAATTAAACCATAGACGTTTAAAAGTAAGACTATAAAAAATAAATAAAAATGTAAAAATGACAATAATAATAGGCTTAAGTTTATTTCACATGGTAAAAACGAAACATTCACGAAATACACCTATTAAAGAATTTTATAAACAAGAAGGCAAATACAAAATAAATAACAAACCAAAATAGAATAAACCATATTCATGGTTAGAATATGTGTGTTTATACTCTACAAAATTTCGATTAACAGTGACGTTTCTTACTTACAACATAATATATGTTTGTAAGTTGACAGATACGAAGTAATACTTAATTTTTTTTGTTATATTTTGGACGTCGTAACTACTTTTCGAATAACACTGGTCGCAATTAAACTAAACGAGAATGAACTCTAATGTTTTTCAAGTGAATGAAAAAAACACATTTCAACACTATGTACATATGCAATCTCGCCAAAACTACACACCATGTTCAATTTTGTTACTTATTGTTAGAAAAATGGTTAATCGTGCGATGATAATATTAGATAATCCATTTGAGTTGTGTTTATGTTCACTTTCCAAATAAGTTTGGAATAATTCTAGAGATATAGATATATCAGTTTGATTTTGATAGAAAACATATAACTTATTTAAACTAAATAGTCGCGTAACCTTTTGATCTTCGCGTCTTGTCATGCTCGAAATGATATTAACTCAACCTTGTTTGTGTTAGTATCTACTAACTCGCGTCCCAAAAAAATAGGTAAAAATACCCTAATTCCCATCCCACAAAGGTAAAAGAAAGACAATTGTATCGCACAAAAAGAAAGTGTAAAAGTCTCTTGATTGTTATATCCTACAAAGTAAAAACAAAAGAAAAACATAAAAAAAAACATAAAAAACAAAAAAAACAAACCACAACTCACGTATTAAATTAATACGTAAGTTATGAATATGTTGTTAACTTTATTTTCTTATATTTTTTTTATATATAGCAATTGAGTTTGTCTATCCATCTATATGGGACAAAGTAACAAAACAAAAACTCTTCTCCTTCTTCAAACTTTTATTTACTACATGCACATCCACACTCTTGCCTATACACACAAATACCTCATTTCACCCACAAGGCTATAATGTCGTTGTTCAATTTCACCCTCCTCATCATCACAACGAACGACGCAACCCGGCCAAACACCCATTCCTCACATTCATCTCATCCCTTTCTCACTCTTCACGGCACACACTATCACTGTGCTCACTCCGCTATATGTAGTCTCATTACATTCCAACAAACTCGATCACCTGTCGCATTCCTTTAAAAATATTAACAAGAGCATACGATGAATTGTGACATGCCTAGTGATCATATGAAGAACAAGCCAAACATTTTAATACGCTAATGAATAAAACATAAATGATTAGTGGTACTTCCCGTGGTATAAGTCGATGATGTTTCAAAAGGCATAAAAATCCAAACCTAAATTTTACGAAATATCCAAGCTAGTTTAAGGAAATACACTGCCACAACAGTCTTTGCAATGACTATATCCGTTTGAGGCAAATATCGTTCCTCTAATTAACGAGATTTTCAAGGTTAAGGAAGTGGAAGATTCATGATCGACATGCGCTTTCTAAACTAGAAATTAAACCCCAGGTGGTCGAGCCGTGGGAGGCCAGCAGAGACTCGATTGCTTGCAAGCAAGGTAGTGGATGGTGGAAGAAGTTATGAGCTATGCAATGGGTCGTGTTTTGTCCGGCATGTTACTAATTAAGTTTTTACATTTACGAGTTGCGGCTCTTTAGATAGTGTTAGCATGGTGCATGTGGTACACTTCATTGTCCAATTGTCGATCATCAGTTAAGCAACTATAGGTTCGTGTGAAGGCTGAAGATCGTTGGGATATTTTTCATCATTTGACTATTTAATACTCCGTAATACGATATTAAGTGTTGGTAGTTAGCTATTCTTAAAGTGTTGCTAATTTTTAGCTAGTGCAATACTTTAAAATGCAATACTTCTTAAACTCATATGCAACATTTATTTTCTTTTCAAAGGCAACACGGTTTACATTCAAATGCAACATTTATTAATAAAGCAGATGCTAATTTGCTAAGTCGGGAGGGGTTCGCCTTGGGCTGCTGAATGAATACCCTTTGTATCTACCTGTTACAGCTTACAGTTACTAGTTATCAACTTATAGCTACCAGTTTATAGTTAATTTATCAAATATACCTTAAGTCGCAACTAAACACCACATACGAAAATGATGTATTCTTATTTAGTATAATATGTCTTTTGTACGAAAATGCAGTAAACAATAAAAGGAAAAGGTTGTTCGAAAAATCGAACGCACGGTGTCATTGTTCCTATCCACTCTTCTCGCCATCATCCACCGAGGCACCGAATCATCACCGCCCACTCCTCACATTCATCTCAACCTTCCCGCACTCTCCTGTATCCAAGAAAAACTCATACTCGACATGTGTGTAATGATTTTTTTCTATGACATTGCTACAAGATACAACTAAATTTTGTTTATTTTGGAATAAGAAAGTGTTATTTTGTGACGAAGCTTATGACATTCCATGTAACATAAAAATACGTGGCAACATGTTAAACTACCATTGTATTTGTACCTGTAACCTGTGTCTTTTATATTACATTCATCATTCATTTGCCACGTAATATGTCATAACTAGATATATTAAAGAGATTCAATATGAATCGTATGAAAACGTTATGTTTTTTAACTCAATAAGCTATATTGTAACTACCTAAAAATAACAATAAGTACAATTACGGAATACATGAAAAAAAAAACGATGAAGAAATTATAAATAACAATAAGTACAATTACCAAAGCGGTTTATAGTTGTAGTGAGACAACACTAACTTTTTATATTGCTCATTTTCAACACGTAAAAATAGGGATTTATGTCTTATCAAAAAATATGGATTTATGCATTCAGAAAATTTTTGCACTATCTTAATTAACCTTTAATATAACAACAAACTACCAACGTAAGCTATTGGTACTGAATAATTTATGTTATTTCTAGTGGCCGGTAAGCTACAACTTTTAGTTATGGTTAAGAGCATTACTAAATTATATATAAATGAAGAGTTGGGAGCATCTCCCACGCATGTTTTAAATATTTACATGGTAAAAAATTGTAAAACTAGTAATAATAATATGGTGAAAAAGATGTATTCATGGAATGCACGTAGTATGCATATTCATTGTTGGAAGATATGTGTTTAAATATTTTGGTTTGTGAGCAAAACAAACCGAAAAAACCGAACCGAAAAAACCGATCGAAACTAAAAACCGATGGTTTGGTTTTTACTTTTTCAGAAACCGAAAAATGCTGTTCGGTTTCGGTTTTCGTCAAAAAACCAAACCGCAAAAACCGAACCGAACCGATTTTATTATATAAAAAATATCTAATTAATATAATATGATTGAATAACTTAATAAATAAATTTTATAAATTCATATTCATTTTGTGAGTGGATTTATAATATATGTATCTTAACGTTTATATTTATATGTGTGTTTGTCATGTCGCGTGTTTTGTGTGAACATATGAATAAGTATTCAATAATGATTATACTACGTGTATGTTCACTTGTATGTGTATGTCTCATTTATATGTTTGTAATTGTAGAATTATGCAATAAACATTATTATGCTTAGATTGAAAAAAAGTAAAGAAGAATAGCTAATTTTGTACGTAAAACAAGTTTGTTGGTCTAATTTGGCCATACCCAAATATTAACGGTTAGAAACCGAAAAAACCAAAAAACTGAACCGAAACCGAAAAAACCAAAAAACTGAACCGAAACCGATAACAAACCGAAAAAACCGAACCGCCAAAAACCGAACGATTTTAGTTTTGGGTTCTACAAAAACCGAACATTGTGGTTCGGTTTCGGTTTTAACCAAAAACCGACCCAAACTGAGGTGCACACCCCTAGTTTGTAAGATGATAGATAATACTTATTTTGCTCTTATATTTTGACGTCATAACTAATATTCATTAAATATAGGACAAATGCTCCTTCAAAGCCTATGTATGCAATCTCACCAAAACTGCAGACAATTTTCAATTCTATAACTTATTGTTAGAAAAGTGGCTAATGGTGTGATGATAAAGTTAGATAAGTTGTGTTTATGTTCACTTTCCAGATATAATTTAGAATAATTCTCATAACATAGGTATATCAGATTGATTTTGATTTTGATAAAAAAAACAAGTAACTTATCTGCAGGAACAATAA
Source organism: Chrysanthemum seticuspe (assembly GCA_019973895.1). Taxonomy (NCBI): domain Eukaryota; kingdom Viridiplantae; phylum Streptophyta; class Magnoliopsida; order Asterales; family Asteraceae; genus Chrysanthemum; species Chrysanthemum seticuspe. Next base: position 17,251,010 of record BPTQ01000005.1, read on the forward strand.
GGGGTATTTTTTTGATCTTCGCATCTTGTCATGCTTGAGATGATATTAGCTCAACCTAGTTTGCACTAATATCTACTAGCTCGTGTCACACAAACGATAATAAGTAAAAATACCCTAATTCGTATCTCACAAAAAGAAAAAGGTAAGGGCCGTTTAGTTGGAGAGAAATACTCTATTTTTCCAGAAAATTTTTCATATGAAAAGGGAAAAACTGAAAATCCGTTTAGTCGCACTTTTTCCCAATAATTTTCAAAAAATATGAAATTCTCATTTTCCAATTTCTAATAGAAAAAATGAAAATACCATTACACCATTCTCACTTTTTTCATTTCCCAAATAATAACACAATTTCTTTCACCTTTCTCACTTTTCTCATTTCCCCAATATAACTCCAACTAAACGGATTTTCAAATTTCTCAACTCTTCTCTAGAGGAGAAAAACATTCCCTTCTCTAGGAATTTAGAAACAGAGAAACATTAAAAATTTTCACCAACTAAACGGCCCCTAAGGGTGTGTTTAGTAGGGGGAAAACACCCTTGTTTTTCACAAAATATTTAGTGGAAAACAAGGAAAATAAAGGTCACGTTCAAATTATCATTTTCCAACAAAATGTTTTGCAAAACACAAAATTCCCTATTCCTAATCTAACAAGGAAAATTAGAAAACAAATTTTAGTTGTTTTCCTTTGTAACCTCAAACCCTCTCTCCCCTTCTTCAAAATAGAAAATACAAATATCAACTAAACGCATTTTCTATATTTTCAAGTGTTTTGTGGGGATAAATTTCCCATCCAAATTTTTACAAAACTAAAGATAGAAAACAAGATAATTTTTTCTCCAACTAAACGCACCCTAAAAATCTCCTAGTTGTTATCCCACAAAGTAAAACAAACAACAGATCAACTCACGTATTAAACTAATACCCAAGCTGTTTCCGCATTTGTGATCAGCCTTCTTATCATCTTGATTATATATTGAATTATTGTTTGTTTATCCATCTATCTGGGACAAAGTCACAAAAGTAAAACTTCTACTTCTTCAAGCTTTTGTTTTCTACCTTGCATGCACATCTCCACCCTCACACCCTCACCTATACACACACAAACACCTCATTTCATCCACAATGTCATAGTTCGATTTCTCCATCTTCATCATTAGAACCAACGACTCTACCCAAACATCCATTCCACACATTCATCTCATCACTTTCACACTCTCCACAACATACTCTAGTTACATTCCAACAAACTTGATCGCCGATCACATTCCTTTAAAAATATTAACAAAAGCAACTATGAATCGTGACATATATACCGGATCATATGAAGAACAAGCCAAAGATTTAATAAGGTGATGAAACAACATTTATAAATTATTAATGGTACTTGAGTACTTCCCATGGTATCTATCGACCAAGAATGATATGCTAAAAAATGATTGTTTGATTATCAAGTGAATCATAAGTTATATGTTAAAATGTGATTTCAAACACCCCTTTAGTTTATTTTGCTTATATATCACTTTTTTACATCTTGTTAAATGTGTATGTACTTTTTGATAGTAAAATGTTGAGCTTTATTTAAGGTTTTTAGTGGTTGGCTACTGCAATAATAAATTTTAAAGTTTTTTTTTTTTTTTTCATCATCTATCATCATTAACTTTGGTATACAAGCCCAATTATATTATGGTTTTTGTAACCTATGATACACCGAAACGCCGTCGGGATGCCGTATCACGTACCCCAAACGTCCTGGAAACATGAAACGCCAGGAAACGCGGGGAAACGTCCCCCAGAAAAATGAAAACTTTTCTTCAAAAGGGGTACGCCGATCTTTATCTAAGAAACGTTTGGGAAACGTTTCTTGCCCAAAAAGTGACGTTTCCTATCAAATTTCCTGAGTTAGGTTTATATGTTATTGTAAATTTTGTTTCCATTGTGATGGTGGTTAAACAGGGAAGACGAGGTGATTATGAAATTTGATTGGTGAAAAGTGGAGAGAGAAACTTTTGCTCTTGCATATCCCCAAAATTGTCACGCGAGAATCTATAAAAAAAATAAAACCAAATTCTTTCTTTATTATTCTAATATAATGTACCAATTTAAAAGAAAAGGTTCACGGTACTCTTATTTTAAACTTTTATTAAAAAGAAATTCAATTAGATTGTTATCTTATGTGATAAAATATAATTTATAGTGTTTTTATAAAACAAATAAACGTTTTCCGCCATACCCGTTTCTTAAATTTTATAATTTTACCGTTTCCCGGTACCCGTGCCCGTCCCCGTCCCCGTCCCCGTCCCGTCCCCGTTTCTGTCCCCGTGCAACTTAGTTTGTACCTAAATACTTGATAATAAGCAAGTCATTTTGTTTCTAAAGTTTAGAAGACAACGTAGTTAAATGTGTATTTATCGTGAGTTCACACCATTTCTTACTTTTTAACTTTGACTATTCACTAATTTTCTTAAATTTTCTATGATAATATCTTGTGGGTGGTCAACGCAATAATGGCTTCTGGTAGCGTAGCTCTGTCTTCATTTAAATTAAACCTTCTGGGAACCATTCTAGTATAAAATTTAATTGTAAACAATTGTATTAAAATTTGATTTGAAGGATGGAGATGCATTATAATGTGTAAATTTGCTCACTTAATATTTTTGTGGCTATAAAATGATACTTCACCATCATGTGATATTGTGAATGCAAGTTCTTTGTTTGGAAACTCTCCGTTTTCTGTTTTAATTTCAGTTTTTCATCATAATTCTTACTTGGATTTTCTAGATGCGTGACCATAAGAAATTGGTATGTGCATTTAGCATTTCTATGTCCATCTACCTTTATATATTGTGGATCATGTGGTTTCTATGGACAACGACTTTTTTGTTCTTCTCGCTAGTCATGTCAATCTTTATAACAATGTTTGACATTGTAGTATATGATTTTGGATTCCCATCCGTGATAGAATACATATTTTTTAGCTTTTGCTATATCCTATGAACAAAATTAAAAAATTTAATCGGTAAAGAAAAATTATTCAAAAGATTAGAAAATTTTTTTTTTATCATGATTTTGTTGTTTATCATGATTTTTTACCACATGATATCTGGTGAAAAAATTTATGTCAAAACCCCGTACGTGCGCGTGAATTATAACTAGTTCAATAGAAAATGTTATATCCCAAAACAGAACATTGTTTGCGGTATAAGCTAAATGCAAATCAGTCAACACTTATTTGACAATATGTAGAGAAAAAACAGAATAAATTTCAAAAAATATGTTAAGATAAAAGTAAATTCATTTTACGTGAAGTGGATGAATTGAAATTTTTGCGTGTACTTCCCGTAAACTAGAGGTGTTTGGATAAACCTATGAAAAAAGTTGATGGGATAAGGCACGAGGCGTGACGTTAAGGCGGCGCTAAGACGTGAGACGTAAATTTCACATTACGCAATAGATCAAAGCGTCAATTCTGAGTGTGACATGAAAGCAGGTGTGAAAAGGCGCAAGACGTGAGGTATTTTTTGAATTTAACTCCGTTAAAAAAAAGTTTATTTGAAAGAAATAAAAAAGATTATACGCAAGGATAAATTTTTTTGACTTAATTACTTATATATCATACTTTTTAATAACTCAATATATATAAATTTACTAGCTTCATAGCCCGCCCGAATGGGCGGGCTAGCTTCATAATTTTACTTGACGAATTCTAACCGGATGTAAATAAATAATGAATAACCGCAAATATCTTAAACACAAAAATAGGAAACAAAAAGAAAGTGTTCATTTATTACATGTAAAAAGAACAATGAAAAGTATGAGAACAAATAAATTACATGGTGTTTATTCATATACGAAATAAAACTTCTTTGTACATAAGTGCCGTTGGGAAAACTGAATTAAATTGGAAAACTGAATTAAAGGCACATGTTTATGCGGCATTTGGCGGGAATGTTACATCCCAGGTTACATTACTTTATTTCTACTTACTGCACATACTGCATACTACATACAGTGGTTTACTTTTGCGTTGCTTGGTGGCTGGTGGACCTTCATTTGTGCTTTGGCTTTTTAGCATCGGGACCAGATGGTTTTTCTTCTGTGTCTTGGAACAGCCCTCTTCGGACAGTTGGACACGCGGTTCAACTTTTGTTTTTTTTTACCCCTTCATAAGCTGTCAAAACAAAACGGGAAGCAAGTAAATATTTAGAGTACCATTACCACTTATTGAGCCTGGGGGGAGGGGGTAATAAAAAACGTTATGGGAACTAAAGTTTTAATTTTCTTACCTCCATATTCCCAATATCAGGGGCCTCGCAGTTGAATACCAGTGTAACCCATACTGAACGACCCATGGTCTTCTTTGGCTTCCATGGTGGAACGAAACTGGTTCTGTTTCACAATAGACAAACGAAATAAGAGAGAACAATGAAAGTTGCTCTAACAATGTAGCTTGCAAACATGTGAAAATATGCCGTTGATGTAATGAAAATAAGAAACCTGTGATACTGTTACTTATGTCAAATAAAGAAATTCCAAGGACCTCAAGTGCCTCACGTACAAAAATTGCCGTATCGTAAGAAACCCCATAAGTAGTATAATAACGCATTCCCAAACAGCTACCAAGCTTGCGCTACCGGTTTACTTGTATATATTAAATTCTTATTTTTTTACGTATGTTGCAGCACACCTAATTTACAGTCATAAATCAAACTCATTTAAAAAAATTAAAATGTTAGACTAATGAAAGTTACCATGTTGATAAGTAGTGTGGCACCTTAAGCTTTTCTATGAAGCTTGCCGTTTCTATATCTATCTCGCGACAACCCCGTGCCCATGCTTTTGAAGAAGTTTTCTGTCATGGCTAGATAAAAAAAACTCAAGTAATTAGTTGCTTGTCGAAAACCAAATAAAAGGTTGTGTATCATTCAATATATTTTCAGACATATGGGCTTGTTCGGATTCGAAAAAGCTTGTTCGGATTCGAAAAAGCTTGTACGCCTACTTTTGTGGCTTATCAGCTTAGTTAGTCGAACTTATAAATTTATAATGTTAAAAGAAGAATATGAGATTTTCAATTTCAAATAACCTTGTAAACCCAAACAAATAATCTAATTGAAACACCCCTTAAATAAGACATTATATATTTATGGTACTAACTTAAAGGATGATACATACCATTTTCGTCTTTGGATGTTTGGAATAGGAAACAAAAGGTTCATAAAAATCAAAACTTTAATACCACATTCTTAACCTTCAGTTGTAATGCATAATATACATACTTGGTTTATACACACATTAAATGACTCATCTGTAAAAAGAAAAATTCCTATAATCCTAGCAATATCGGTATCAACAAACGCGAAATTAGTAGTTGTACCTGTAGTTCGGTGTGGCTTGGATATCAACCTGTTGGCAATGGTAGTGTGGGAATTCGTGACTTATCTTTGTGTCATAGGTACGACATAGTTAGATACCAACGTTTGGACTCATCAAATTTTGTGATGACGAATTCTGCGGTAAACTGTTGTTGCTGATACAGGCATATGCAGGCAGTTAGCACACATAGGTGTGGATATTTGCGTGCATAATTATCGGCCTTACCTCATGAGTTTCGGTATTGATTTCCAGTCATACATTTAATGGTATGTGACCTTGGGAGGTCTGCGTTTCTGGATTCTGCGGTGCGCGTGATGGAAGCATCAAAGGTGGTGTTGGACCCATGATAAATTGGCAATTTTCAAGGAAAAAATAATCAAGAAAGTGAAGATATAATTTATACCTCATATGACATATTATCAACATCAAGCCACATATCCCTATGCTTATCATGAATATCCGCAATCCCAAACAATACCGACTGATCCAAGAGCATAAGATCCTGCCACAATATATATATAATTTGTACAAACTCAATCACATTAACAAAATACCCAGATTGCAGACTTTGAATCTTTAAAAATCTGAAGGCTAACCTCAAACCGCACACGCTCACCTTTTCACATAAGATCCAACACATTGATTATCTACATCAACTAAAATGCAATCCCTGTATAAAATTTTATATTTAGTTAGCTGCCTAAACTCCAAAATACCCTTTAATACATATTAAAAAAACGAAAAAAAAAAACCTCAAACGTTAGCCTGCTTCTTCCTCGAAGATGTCTATTAAGCAAGACTGAAGACCTCGATTCACTCAAAGCCCTTAAACTTATACCGAAAACAAACAACAAATTAAGGGAAAAAAACACTAACACTCAATTCCAAATTAGACCATATGGACACATAAAGCATCACATGGTGGCCAAATATACAATAAGAATCATTTGAAAGATTGATCATAATTTCTCGACATGGAAGCTGAATCATAATTGAAAGAAGAAATTAAAATTGAACAAACCTGATTCGTGGTTGATTTCAAAACTAAAATCAATAATCACTAATGAATAATCAAAATCTGTAGATGGAAACAAAAAGTATTCTTTAATTCACCAAAAGTAACCTAATTCAGATTAAATTCAAAAAAAAACTAATAATAAAGATTACCTGATATTGAATTTGAAAGAAACCTGTTCATAAAAATAAAGATTACCTAATTCAGATTAAATTAAAAAAAAAAAACTAAAAATAAAGATTACCTGATATTGAATAAAGATTACCTAATACAAACGTGTGTGTTTTGTGTGAATGATTGAGGAGGGTTAATTTGAATCAGACATTTCATTGTGAGATATGTTTTGTGTTAATGATAAAGATGGAATGTTTTAAAAATTGGGACTGAAATCTCGGTGATTCAGTTTCAAAAATTACCTGAGATGTAGGTGTTTAATCCGTTTCAAAAGTAAGTTGACTTCTCAAATTTGGGATGTTGTAGATTTCCGCCCTTTATGAATGTTGTTTTCCTTTGTCTAACACAAAAACCAGCTTGGTTTAGTGGTAGGAGTGTTGGTAAGATGTTTCAACTGACCAGGGTTCGAATCTTCATAGTGCCATAATTTTTTTAACAAAAAGCACATGACAGAGCAGCTTAGGAGGCATTGCATGTGCCAAGTGGCATTTCCACCTCATCAAAATATGTGCCATGTCATAATTAAAATGCCTAGTAAGCATTAATGATGTGGCATGCTTAGTCCAATATATATATATATAGATTAATATTTTCATGTTTTGTGTTGCTAGTCAAGTTTTAGAAACCTCGCCATAGCTTTTAAGATGTGAGGCTTGGTCGTGTCGTCACATCATATCTCACACTATTTATAACCTCGGTAACAGTAGCTCACATTGCATCATGTACATTTATAGTCTAACTTCTAATGTACAACTAGGGCTGAGCATCAAAGGTCCAAAACCAAACTGGACCGACAAAACCGACTGAACCGACAAAAACCGAGTCGAACCGACAGCCTCTCGGTTCGGTTTCGGTTTCATGTTTTACATGTTTTCGGTTTCGGTTCGGCCCAAAACCGACAAAAACATACCTAAATACACCTAAACCAAACCGAACAGACGACCCGACACAAAACCGAACCGACCCAACGGCCCGTCGGTTCGGTTTCGGTTTAGGTTTTTTCATGAATTTTGGTTTTCGGTTTTGTCGGGTCGGGTCGGTTTATGACCGACGCTCAGCCCTATGTACAACCACAAGGATCATTAGGCAAATTAACAAAAAGATAAGACAGTTTTTCCGACAAAATAACCATGAGATCATTAGGCAAATTCTTAACTACATTCCTTTTTCTTCCACGACTAACAAATTTTAACCACGAGGATCATTTGGCAAATTTTTAATAAGATATCCCGACTAACAAAAAAGAGACCGGATACACGCGTGTTAAAGAAGTTGATTGCTTAATACACGCAATACCAAGATCTCTTTAATTAAAAAAAATTTAACCACGAGGATCATTTGGCAAATTTTTAACAAGATACCCCGGCTAACAAAAAAAAAAGCCCGGGTACACGCGTGTTAAAGAAGTTGATTGTTTAATACACGCAATACCAAGATCTTTTTAATTAACAAAATGATAAGACAGTTTTTTCGGACAAAATAACCATGTGATCAGTAGGCAAATTTTTAACTACATTTCTTTTTCTTCCCCGACTAACAAATTTTAACCACGAGGATCATTTGGAAAATTTTTAACAAGATATCCCGACTAAAAAAGAATAAACCAAATACATGCGTTTTAAAGAAGTTGATTGTTTAATACACGCAATACCAGGATCTTTTTAATTAACAAATTTTAACCACGAGGGTCATTTTGCAAGATATCTTGTTAAAAATTTTCCAAATGATCCTCGTGGTTAAAATTTGTTAATTAAAAAGATCTTGGTATTGCGTGTATTAAACAATCAACTTCTTTAACACGCATGTATCGTGTCTCTTTTTTTTAGTCGGGATATCTTGTTAAATTTTTTCCAAATGATCCTCGTGGTTAAAATTTGTTAGTCAGGGAAGAAAAAGAAATGTAGTTAACAAATTTTAACCACGAGGATCATTTGGAAAAATTTTAACGAGATATCCCGAAGTCGGGATATCTTGTTAAAAGTTTGCCAAATGATCCTCGTGGTTAAAATTTGTTAGTCGGGGAAGAAAAAGAAATGTAGTTAACAAATTTTAACCACGAGTATCATTTGGAAAATTTTTAACAAGATATCCCGACTAACAAAAAAGTTTTAATCACGAGGATCATTTGGCAAATTTTTAACAAGATATCTCGAAGTGTCGGGATATCTTGTTAAAAATTTGCCAAATGATCCTCGTGGTTAAAATTTGTTAGCTGACTAACAAATTTTAACCACGAGGATCATTTGGCAAATTTTTAACAAGATATCCCAACTAACAAAAAAGAGTTCGGGATATCTTGTTAAAAATTTGCCAAATGATCCTCGTGGTTTCTTTTTCTTCCCCGACTAACAAATTTTAACCACGAGGATCATTTGGCAAATTTTTAACAAGATATCCCGACTATAGTTAACAAATTTTAACCACGAGGATCATTTGGCAAATTTTTAACAAGATATCCCCCGACTAACAAAAATCTTGTAAAAATTTTCCAAATGATCCTCGTGGTTAAAATTTGTTAGTCAGGGAAGAAAAAGAAATGTAGTTAACAAATTTTAACCACGAGGATCATTTGGCAAATTTTTAACAAGATATCCCGACTAACAAAAAAAAGTTCACAAATTTTAACCACGAGGATCATTTGACAAATTTTTAACAAGATATCCCGACTAACAAAAAAGAGACTGGATAATTTTTAACAAGATATCCCGACTAACAAAAAAGAGACTGGATAACACGTGTTAAAGAAGTTGATTGTTTAATACATACAATACCAAGATCTGCATAGTTAATATCTCCATAGTTTTAGAGATATACTGCTCTAAAGTTACTTTATCCATCCATGTGGGATACTTACTAAACAAGAACTCGTTTCTATCTTCAAACTTTTTGAATCAAGTGATACTCCTCACCTTATTCCCACACTCTCCAGCATCAACTCATGTAACACTTCACACTCACTCTGACGTCGCTAATCTCTTCTAGTGGTTTTTATTAGCTTTAAGCTTACATACTAAATATTTGTATTCTTTTGATTGACTATATGCATTATGGTGTTATCTTTCTTCTTTATATGTTATTGACTTATTGAGGATATATCTTGCTTGAATTGAGCAAGTATATTGTAGAATGAGTAATGATAGGGAGACCTAACTTGTGTGACTAAATTTATGCCTAAACAATTCATCATGTGACATGTGGAATGTATATTTTCTCTTTCATAATCCCCACCATTAATCTTGCCATGTGTCATCATCTAAGAGTTAGGCATATCATTAGGCATGAAGTTTAGTCATGCAAATCATTTTCCTTGTAGAATTTATTAGAACTGTTAAAAACATTTTCAAGTGATACTCGTACACAAAAGGTATGCATAATCTACTTATTAATTAGTAGGAAGTTAGTTGGATATTATGACCATGTTGATTAAACAATCGAATGTTGATTAATAGTCTGATACTATTTGTTAAACAGTAAAACAAAAAAGATTCAATTACATTTATCCAGTTTAAAACCAAGTAACACATTTCGGTTAATAGTTTTTTTGTATTTTTTTTAGGTTGCCAAAAATTAGCTAAGCCAGCTTATTATATAATGGGATTCGTGGTTGTGAATGTCTGCATGTAAAAATAGACCCGAAACTAATTATATGGAAGCTGGAAGCTGAAAAAGACGTCTTAGAATATGAAATGCATAAACTATTAAGCTTAAGTTTAGCAAATAAGCGAAATTAGAATTACATAAACGAGAAATAATTGAATATACCAAAGAAGCAATATTAAACTTGAGAGTTGAGACTACAAAATAAATAACAAACAAAAAGTTGAACGGTTGGGTCTTTTCCTTTAAAAAAGCAAATTGCCAGGCTCTCGTACTAAAGAAATTTACTAGCAAATCGATTAGCACAAGGACACAAAAATTCACTTGCTCTAATATTTTCAATTCATAATTATATAGTGACGTGCATTTTGTTCAACAATTTATGTGGGACAAAATCACACAGCCAAAACTCTTTACCTTCCTCAGAATTTTGTTACAAGGGACATAACCACCACGACACCACACATCTATCCTCAGCCTCACTTGAATACACACAAACACCTCATTTCACCAACAATATCATCATTCCTTTTCACTTTACTCCATCTCCAAGTCATCTTACAGTCTCTCGGCAACATCCCACCAAACACTATCGGTATGCTCATATACTCTCACCACATTCCAACAAACTCACTCGTCACATTCCTTTGAACACATTAACAAAAACAACCATAAATAATGACATATCTGGTATCATGATTAGTGTTGTCTATGTCTGTGTTTCTTGCTTCATCCATGTGAGACAAAGTCACATTTTCAAGCTTTTGTTTCAAGTCACAATCTCATTGCCTCACATACACACCAACACCTAATTTCACTCAAAATCTCATTGTTCCACTAATCCACTTCACTGTCTTCATTATACTCTACCAACTCACCATCGAGCCAACCATGTACTGACCCATAGGGGAGCCGGATATCGCACGAGCTACACCTTATTTTTGGCAACGAAATGTAAAACTTTTATAAAATATGTCTTTTCTTAGGCCGTGCAACTCTTAAATTTACCCAATAAATTTTTTATATGGCAACTTTAGAACTCATAATCATTAAAAAAAAATAATTGTACAACACCCTCTCAAAAATTATGGTTCTGTCCTTTTTTTTTTGGGTAAAGGGTTTATACCCAGTGAATATATAAAAAATGATGATGTTGTTAGGTACATGGGAGGATGGTAATGAGCCACCCTAAGAAAAACCTAACAAGACACTCTATATGCTTTGCACATACACAAAACATAACAACCAAAACCGAACCACGACCAAGAGGACCTACGCAAGATAAGCAATACACACAAGGACCTCTAGATACTAACTAATCAGCCACCATCTGGAATGATACTCGAAATCTTCCACGTCCTATACATTTGTTCCACACGAGGCTTTTTCTTGAACCTAATTGATGCAATATTTATCCTCACAATATCAACCACAATCTTACACAACTGCTCCGAATTTCTTTCACCTTTTCCATGAACTCTGTTGTTGCGTTCTTGCCATACGAAATACGAAGTAGCAGCTACGATTAGACGACCAACAATACTAGTAACATTATTCCTATGAGCAATTGGGAGTAACCAATCAACAATGTCACTCCATTTAGACGAATCGAAACTTATTTCAGCTTTGTTCAATACTTTGATCCAAACTTGCGACGAATAAGCACACTCGAAGAAAAGGTGATCATGAGAATCAGGTTGCACTTTGCATAGCGGACACCGAAGCAAGTTTAAGTCAATATTATTACCGACATCCCATTTCCTCATTCGATCTTGTGTCAATAACCGTTTCCTCATAACTAACCACATGTGGACAACATGTCTTGGGATACAATAGGACGATCAAACTAACTTGAACCACTCGACTTCATTGCCATGAACACGGACATAATTCCATGCATTTCGGACAGACAAGATGATAAAGTGCCACCATGAAGCTTCCATTGTAACATATCAATCTGGTCATGATGCAAAGTTGGGGCACTTACCTGATTTAAAATGGAAAACAAGCCAAACCAGGAATGAGGCCACATCCATGAACCATCAGAAATCATGGTTGCCACTGTTTCTTGACGACCAAACCCGGCATTGCTAATGGCTCTATGTGACACGTGATTCATCAAAGGGCATCGAACTTCCACTGTGTTAAACCACACTGATGCTTTCTCACCATTACCTATTTTGTACCAGATATGGGGACGAACAATGTTACGAATTTGCAATAGCTTACGCCATCCCCAACTCACATTTGATATAAGGCTAACGTCCCAAAAACTACGATTTTTCAATTTGTATGCATGAATCCATCGAACCCACATGGACTCCTTGTGCGTTATAAGCTTCCAAATATGCGATGCCAATAATGCTATATTAACAGTTTCTAACTTTCGCACTCCAAGCCCACCTTCACACTTTGGAAGACAAACATCCTCCCAAGAAACTTTCGCCTTACCTCGTTTCATGTCTCCCTGACACCATAAGAAACCGCACATCAATTGTTCAATTTCGTGTATGATACCTGCCGGGAGAAAGAACACAGATGCCCAATAAAGATGCATAGACGACAAAACAGATTGAACAAGTTGCAGTCCTCCTGCAAATGATAACCATTTGTTCTTCCAATCTGTAATCCGCTTTTGGACTCGTTCAATGAGGATTTTACAATCCTTGTAAAGGAGTCTAGAAGAAATGAGTGGAACACCCAAATACTTAACAGGCAAGGTACCTCGTTCAAATGGCATAAGCTGCAATATAGAGTCTTTTACATGCTCAGGGACATTACAAATGAAGATAGTACTTTTGGGTATACTAGGCACGAGACCCAACACCCCTTTAAATTCATCCAACGCCTCCATTAACACCCTAGCAGAATTCACTTCACCATGAGCAAACATAACTAGATCGTATCCAAAACAGATATTTATAATCTTTTGTTTACCACATTTATTATTATTTGTGAACTCGCCATCCTCCCGAACCTTTCGTTTTAAAATGAGAGTAAGAATCTCCATTACTAAAGAGAAAAGATACTGGGACATATGGTTCCGTCCTTGGAGCCAACTCAAGCATGCATTCATCTCGACCATCCTGCACTCTTCGAGTATGCAACTAACAACTCGCACTCGATTTGCACAAGTGACATTCCACGAACATAAAATTAAGTTATACTCATAAAAAATTCGTAGCGGATATATTACCTAAATTTTGAGACTTTTCTCTTGTTTTTGTTCACAAAACTAATGGGACGTTGGCAATGATGTCAACTTATAGGTGCTCTCTTTGTAAGTCTCAACCCGACTCTCATGACCATCTATTTTTTGAATGTCCGTTTTCGTCTAGAGTTTGGAGTACTGTTCTAAATGTTGCTGAATTACCGAGCATCTCACCTATTTGGGACGATATAGTTCAATGGATTTTAACTTTGTATTTAAAAGACAATGTGGAAAGCATTGTAGGGCGTCTGATAGTGGCTGCTTCAACCTACTTCATTTGGAAAGAGCGCAACAATCGAGTTTACGCGAAACCGTGTAGGAATGAAGATCAAGTGGCTAAAGTTATTGTCGAGATGGTTCATTCTAAGCTAGCTTCTATCAAATTCAAAAAGAAGGTTAGAGTGGATCGCATGAAGATGATTTGGAAGATTGCTTGACATGCATGGAGCATAAGTTTATTCTGATATAGTCTTAGTACTATATGTACTGTTTTTGCCTAGGCTTTTCATTCTTGAGGTTGTTCAAGTATGAGTGTTTTGTTCTTTTCTTGTTTCAAGAGGGGTTCCATCACCACTCTTGCATGTACGTAACTCTTATATGGTTTTTTATTATTTCACCGGGTATAAACCCTTTACCCAAAAAAAAAAAAAAAACAAAAATATTAAAAAAAAATAAAAATAAAAATAAAAAATAACACCTAAACGAACGAAAATAAACAAATAATTAGTGCACAATAAAAAATAGTGTAAATTGCTTCCTAGCTAGAAAGGTTCAAGTCCATCTTTCAAAAAAATTTTTTTTTCATTTATAAACCGCTTTAATATTTATTCGTTTGCCGACGTGAAATAATATCAAAGTTCACTTCCTTCTTTATACTCCTGTTTCAAATTTCAAATGAGTTGGTTCTCATTCACATAAATTCACATAATTTGTCATATAAAAACTTAAGGAAAATTTGCATCTCTATGATCAAAGACGATACTTATTTTCAATGCATATTTGTGGCATATTGTTGAATTTAGAACTCGAAAATGTGAATCGACAAAAGCGCTCTCTTTAAAAAGTAAATTGTCCTTGATACATTTTTCTGCTTCGAATATTAGGCTACCCACAGTCGTGACTTGGGTCACCGCCTACCACATCAGCTTTCTCTTTTTGGCGACCAGACACGATCAAGTTGCCACAGTCGATGACCGAGGTTTTTTGGTTTTTTTTTTTTATTATTATTTTTTTAATGTCAAACGTTAAAGTGTGTTTTAAAATCGGTTGGTTTTTAGACCGATAATGATTTTTTTATGCTCGACCGATTTCCGACCTTATACCCACAGTGGGCACGACCGACTTTAAAGTCGGTCGTCTAGCTTGACCAACCGATTTTTTGCGGTCCACTCTGACTGTGACCAGCCTTATAAGGTTATAGTCATGTATTTGTACTTTTGCCACAACTTTATACTCTCTCATATACTTATAACGAAACTATTATGAACCCACCTATTACGAACCCCTTCATTCCTCCCAACTTCCTTGCGTCACCCTTCCTCCTCCATTTTCGAACCCGTACTTTACAGACCAATTTCTTTCTTTAAAACCCACCTAATTCCACACATATTTTCTTTTTTCCTTCATTTTTTCATTTGTTTTGTCATTATATCAACGATTTCATGTTCTTTATACGCTCATAAGCCTACGAAATGCGCTTATTAGATTATCAAATTTTCATCAAAAGCAACAAGTAAGCTATAACAAGCACGGCGCTTGATATGAACCTGTACAGATGGATCAAATGCATAGGTCCAATATCTCTAATGGGGCTTCAAGTGCTTATCCAACATGTGTGGTGTTAGAAGGCGTGGCTCTATGTAGCAAGCTCACTCCATCTATTTTTCTATATTTAGGGTTTAAGAAATGGTATGCATATCTAGTAGATCTTCAAAATTTTCTTCCTACATCATGAATCTTGACAAGTGTAATTCATCTTTTATCTCTCTTTTATCTTCCAAATTGTTTTTATGTATTAATTGTGTGATGATAATATTAGATAATCCATTTAAGTTGTATTTATGTTCACTTTATAAATAAAATTTGGTATTATTCTGAAGATATAGATATACCAGTTTCATTTTTGATAGAAAAACAAATAACTTATTCGAAGTAACAACAACCGGCGCTCCCTTTTGATCTTTGCCTCTTGTCATGTTCCAAATGATATTAGCGCAACCTAGTTTGCATTAGTATCAACGTTCCCCCCTCCAAAAAGAAAAAAGTAACAATACTCGGATTCGTATCCCAAAAAGGAAAAACAAAGAAACAACCAAATTACGTACTTAAGTAATAATACGTAACATAGTTCCAAATGATATTAGCGCAACCTAGTTTGCATTAGTATCAACGTTCCCCCCTCCAAAAAGAAAAAAGTAACAATACTCGGATTCGTATCCCAAAAAGGAAAAACAAAGAAACAACCAAATTACGTACTTAAGTAATAATACGTAACATAGTTGTAAACCTTTGTATGTTGTTGTCATAACATCTTAATTATATATTGCATTATAGATTTATTCATCTATGTGGGACAAAGTCAAAAAACCAAGTCTCTTCTCCTTCTTCAAGCTTTTGTTTACTATATACGAAACAAAAGGAAATGGTCGTTGTTCAAATATTCTTTCCACGCCATTTAGCGAATTATGTCACAACTAAACATCACATATGAAAATGATATCTTTTTCAGTATGATATGTCTTTCATACGGAAATGCAGTAACCAAAAGAAAATGGTTTTTTGAATAATCTCTACACATGAAGTGGCATGTAAGAAAATGATGCCCTTCAAATGCAATAAACTTGATTTGTAGCTAAGAGCATTTAGTGTAGCCAACAGTACCGACACAAAATCATTTCTATCTTCAAACTGTTGCTTCAAGTGACTCAACAACCATATCTCTAGCTTCACATACACAAACACCTAATATCACACACAATGTCATTATTACTCTTCACTTTTAGCGGTTAACATCGAGAGATAAAATTACGCACCTGCAAAAGCATGGTTAATTTGCTGTCTCTGAGTGGCACATGAGAATCACCATTTTCTGCATAACATGCAGCTGATTGATCTTTGTTGTCTGTAAATTCAATCCACAAAGTGATTTTAGTGAAAGTTACATTATAAAAGAATTTGCAACAAGCCTTTCGTAAACTGTAGGTATAATAAGTAAAGGGAATTTGCCTGCATTTTAGCTTCAGATTCAATTTGACCAGCTTGCAATATTTTCAGACACAGCCTGTCGACAACCATTAGGCGTCAAGTGTGACGGAGCTTGACCAAGTTCGTTGAGGGGGCCGAAATGAAGTTTTATTATTTTGGAGGGGCCAAACTATTAAATTGTTCTTATATCATTATTGTTCACAGTAGTGTACATTGAAAATTACATATGCAGGCTAAGGGTTTGGTTGCCATGTTGGGTTGGAATGGAGTATATCGTTTACATATGTTGTTTGGTACAATGCAATAGATGTTAGAAAGAAATGAAAGAAATGAAATATGGCAAAATGTGATTACATGTCGTAATGGAATGAGAAAAAACTAGGGGGTGGCTATGTAATGAAATTGGTGGTTATTGTCGTAATGGAATGAATCAATGAATAAAGCGTTCCATTACAAGATTTAAAACAAACAACAATTTTGCATTTCACTGTAATGATCTATTCCATTACAACCTTTATTCATGCATACCAAACGCTACGTAAGTTCTTGGGGGGCTACCACCCCTTTCAGCCCCTTATGGATTAATTTTTTTGAAAAAATGTTTTTTTTTTTTTTTTTTTTTTTTTTTTTTTTTTTACATTTAAAAAAAATTAAAAAAATATATTTAAAAAAAATATATTTTTTTTAAAAAAATTATTTTTTTTAAAAAAATAAGTTTTTTTTTAAAATAAATACATTTTTTTTTAAAATTAATTTTAAAAAATTATTTTTTTTTAAATATTTTTTTTAAATAAATACATACATTTTTTTAAATAAATAATTTTTTTTTAAATAAATACATTTTTTTTCAAAATTATTTTTAAAAAGTTATTTTTTTAAAAATTTATTTTTTTAAAAAAATATTTTTTTTAAAATATTTTTTTTTAAATTATTTTTTTAAAAAAAATAAGTTTTTTTTTAAAAATAAGTTTTTTTTAAAAAAAAATTATTTTTGAAAATTATTTTTTTTTTAAAAATATTTTTTTTTTTATTTCTCGGGTCAAGTCTCTGTTGTTACCAAACATTAGAATTGAACAAAATTCTCTACTGATTTCTATTCTGTGAGATTTAATTCTCTACTTCATTTCTTTTATCTGAATTTCTCTCTACCAAACGCACCCTTAAATCCTCCGTACTTGGCGTCAACCCGCAGTTGGAACATCAAGAATAATCTGCACCAAATTGTTAGAAATTATATTTAACTTAAAGCATATTCATAACCAGAGTTTCATAAGCAACTGAAGTAGTAAGAGGTTTATGTATTCACACCATGCACTTTTGCAACACAGTTATATATCAAAGAAATTAAACATAGTTTTATAGAAATACATATTTTATTATACAAATGACGGAGCTAGAAAAAATTTTGTGAGAAGGCCGAAACAATTTTTTTTCAGAAAATACATTAAATGGGGAGTAAATTGCATTTTTGGTCCCTAAGGTATGGCCAAATTGCAGGTTTCGTCCCTAACGTTTAGAAAGTGCAGCGGTAGTCCTCATTTTGAATGTTTTGTTGCATGTTTGGTCCCTAAATTGCATATTTAGTCCATAAAACTTTGAAGTTTCCGTTGCATGTTTGGTCCCTAAATTTCAAGGGACCAAACATGCAGAAAAAAATGGGGACTATCGCTGCACTTTCAAAACGTTAGAGACGAAACCTGCAATTTGGCCATAACTTAGGGACTAAAAATGCAATTTACTCTTAAATGGGAGAGCCGATTTTTTTTATTTTTTATTTTATTTTATTTTTTTTTTCGGAAATACACATGAAATCGCGAAAAAAATACACTAACTGGCTTAGGCCTAGGAGGCCGGGACCCTTCCCGGTCCCTTAATAGCTCCGCCCTTGACAATAAGCAAGATCCGAATAAAATTAATGCGAGTGTAGACCCTAGATGTTTAAAAGTAAGATTATAAAGTAAAAACAAAAATTCACGAAATGCGCGTATTAAGGAATGTTATAAGTAAATACATGCATTTGACGATACCGTTTCTAATTATAATGGTAAAACTATTAATAATTAAAATAAAACGTTTATAATGCTAAAAAAAAAAAAAAAAAAAAAAAAAAAAAAAAAAAAAAAACCGTTTTCAATTTTTAAACAAATAATGATAAAAAAAAAAGAATGTTAAAAATGTCATCAAATGCACGTATTAGAGAATCTCTTAAGTAAATTCACGAAATGCGCGTATTAAGGAATGTTATAAGTAAATACATGCATTTGACGATACCGTTTCTAATTATAATGGTAAAACTATTAATAATTAAAATAAAACGTTTATAATGCTTTAAAAAAAAAAAAAAAAAAAAAAAAAAAAAAAAAAAAAAAAAAACGTTTTCAAATTTTAAACAAATAATGATAAAAAAAGAATGTTAAAAATGTCATCAAATGCACGTATTAGAGAATCTCTTAAGTAAATACATGCATTTCACTAAACTACTCTTTTGTATAGACTCATAATCCAACTCATATATTGCTCCAAAGTTTACTTATTCATCTATGTGGGAAAACTATAAAATCAAACTCATTTCACCTTCATGCCATCTTCAAACTTTTGTTTCAAAACGGCTTATCGACCACATCACCCCCTTCACTTGCTAAATATCCAAAGTAAGTATAAGGATATGCACCGCATGGGCGGCTCAAGCCTTCTAGAGGTCTAAAGTGAAATTTAAAAAATGAGGCCTTTTAGATAATTTTTTTTTTTCTTTTTGCTTAAAGTTAGCTTTTCGATTCATTGCATTAATCGAACATCAAACTATCAAACCAAAAACACAAGTAAAATCTAAAGATTGATTGAGAATACAGAAAAAAATAATATAATAAAGAAAACCAAATTGTGGTTTTATGACAATCAATAACTAGTGCTAAAGAACCGAACCAATGCAAACTAGGTTTGTTCGTGTTCTTTAGTATAGATTTAACCGAACATACAAACAACAACGTCATTGTCCATCATCACTCTCTTCATCGTCCGCACATTGTACTAAGTCACAACCGAATCAACTGGAACACATCACGCTCACTTTGCACATGGATTGGCGTCACATGTAACACCACCATCCCACCAAACACCATTAAAATCACCGGTCACGTTCCTCTAAATATATTAGCAACCATGAATCGTGACGTACCTGGTCATATGAACAAAAAGCCTAATATTCAAATAATGAGATCATATATAAATGATTAGTGGTACTTTGCTTGCTATAAGTCGAGTCGACCATGTCTTTCAAAAGGCAAAACATACATTTTACGAAATATTCAAGTGAGTTTGAGGTAACTAGAAACACTACTTATGAGTCGCATATATGGATTGTGGCTCTTCTAATTAATGAGTTTTTCAATGTCCATCACATTGAAAATAAAATGATTTTGATACTCTAAACGCTTACATATACTTTGTTCTATGCACAAAGAAATTTAGCATGTGAAATATATAGCCGTTACATAATGTGTACATTCATATGTGTAAGTATTGTTGTTCATTGTTCCTTCCTAATGAAAGTGAGAGTCCATTTTAGTATGATTAGAGTTGCAAAATAGACTTTAGCTTCATCGGGTTAAGTAACTATACGATGGGTGAAAGGCTAAAAAGTGGGGAGCGGTGTTATCTTTTTCTTCAACTTAACGTATATTTAACGTGAGACAACAAAATCAAGTTCATGTTTATATTTTTGTTATCACTATTTTTGTGGTCTTGTAATTAACTAATTATACAATAACAACAAACTCACTAATAATTCAAACATGTGATAATCGGGGAATTCGTCTACAAGATGGATTTTCATTACATGGTCAATGACTCATACTAAATTAAGCATCACATATAAACTAGAGGTTTAGATCCAAGAAATCTTTTAATCCAACATAAAGGGTGTGTTTGGCAACAAGCATTTGGAAGCGTTTAGGAGCGACAAGCGGTAAGCATTATAGATGAAAAGCTTGTTTGGCAACACCTGAACAAGCTTTAGAATATTGTCTTACAGCTCCAATCTAAATGCTTATTGATTAAGCATTCCACAGTTGCTCCAAGCGTTTAGATTATGAAATTACATATATACCCTCATTTGTTTAATCATTTATTTTATTTTAATATGTATATGACCTTTTTCGTAATTTTACAATTTATAATTACTGCTACAGCTACGTTACCAAACACATTTTTTAAACAAACAACTACAGTTTACAGTTTATTGCTTACTGCTACTGCTTACTGCTACTGCTTACTGTTTACTGCTTACTGCTACTGTTACGTGTCGCCAAACATAGCCAAAGTAACCTAATGGTAAGAATATGTAGATATCTTCATGGGGGTAACTAAACCATGCTAATTTGTTATATACATAGGACAATGACCACTTGGGCTGCTGACCGAGTGCCCTTTTCACTCGGCCATGCTAAAGGAAAAAAAAAAGTCGCAACTAAACACCACATACGGAATGATGTATCTTTATTCAACAAGCTAGATTTTAATCAAATAAACTTTAAAAAAATGAAACACATGTTAAAGGAAAAAAAAGAAAAAAAAGTTGCAACTAAACACCACATACGGAATGATGGCTCTTTATTCAACACGCTAGATTATAATCAAATAAGATTTAAAAAATGAAACTTGCATCAAATGAAGAGATATGATAATTCACTTGATACAAGAGACATATGAATAAATAAATTCTTAGTCTTAATTATATATTGCTTTGGTGTTTGCTCAATTACCGATGTGGGACAAAGTCACAAAACCACCACATATTACACACCATGTCACTACACCTCATCACCCTACAGCAAACTCAACCAAAGCACTCGCTACTCACATTCATCTCAGCACTCTTACGCGCTCCACGTATCCAATGAACACCTCACACTCAATTTGCACATGTATTTTTTTTTTTTTTTTTTTTTTTTTTCATAATATTTGTTATAATGTATAGTTAGATATTATTGTTTGAAAGAGGAAAAGTTTTAATTTGTGACATTCCATGTAAGTAAATTCGTGGCGATACATACCATTTTATTGTATTTGAATTCAGTTCATGTAAAGTGATACTCATAAAAAAAATAATACATTGTTTACTTATTAATTAGTAGCAGATTACTTAGATTTGAAGATTCCGTTAATTAATAAATCACATACTTCTCAACAAAAATTTAGTCGTTTTCATGCAAAAAATTAGCTTGTAAATATATACTTTAGTTAACCGTTAAATGAAAAGGATTTGTTTGGATTTATAAACCTCTGATTTTACATCGCAAGAAAGCCGATATGAGTATTTTAAAGAGGTTTTTTGTAAAGACACTTAAACATGCTCATATAGAATTACTTTAATCACATTAATAATAGCCTTACTTAAAAAAAATTTAGAGTTTGTTCTTTCATCGATGTTGAACAAAGTCTCAAAACCAAAACTCGTTTTCTACTTCAAGCTTATGTTCAACACTTTAACACCTCATCTCACCACCACTTCACTTTCCTCATCATCCTCCACCAAGTTACAACCGAGCCAACCCACTCCAACATACCCACTCCCACACTCTCCACGCATCAAATGGAACACCTAGCACACAAAACTGCACATGGAACAACGTCACGGGTGACGTCATCCCAACAAACTCATAAGTCATATTCCTCAAAATATTTACAAAAGCAATCATGAACCGTCAAATACGTGGCGTGACTATGTGAAGAAAAAGCCAAAGATTCCAACAAGGAGGTCAAAACAACATAGACGATTAGTGTTTATTCTGCTGACTTAGATATGCATACAATCAAAGACACTAAATATGATTATTTAAGAAGCAAGATTAAGAAACCATAAAATTTAAGCTTAAGTTTTATTCCAAAAAAATTTCATGTATCGGGAAATTGCAAAGTTGATAGTAATCCCTAGATAACAAACAATGTCATTGCTCCACTCTCATTTCATCCTCGATCCATCGAGTCACAACTGAGCTAGTTATATAACGTAAATATCGGAGTGAATAATTATCGTTGATTAGTTCCTTAAATAACAATCTATGATGGGCTAAGCCTAGTTTGTGCAAGTATCTACTAACTTGTGTCTTAATTCATATCCCACAAAGGTAAAAAAGAAGCATCTCATAAAACAAACAAACAAACACACCACCAATTCACGTAAGTAAAGTGATACGTAAATTAATGAGCCACTTGTGATGTATTTCCCTATCATCTTAATTATATATTGCATTAGAATTTGTTTATCTATTTACGTGGGACAAACTCACAAAATAAAAGCTCTTATACTTCTTCAAGCTTTTGTTACTACAAGCCTACAATATCTTCATCCTCACACCCTCGCCTACACACACTCAAACACCTCATTTCACACAAAATAACATAATGTCATTGTTCGACTTCACCCTCCTCGTCATCACAACCAATGACTCAACCCAAACACCCGTTCCTCACATTCATCTCATCCCCTTCACCCTCTCCATGACATACACATACTATCAGTATGTTCACTCCACTATATGTACTCTCGTCACATTCTAAGAAACTCAATCATAGGTCACATTCCTCTAAAAATATTAACAAAAGCAACCATGAATCGTGACATCTATACCGAGTAATAAGAAGAACAAGCCAAAGATTACAATTGATACAGCCCATGGTATCTGTCGACCATCTCTTTCAAAAGGCATAAAATTCAAATGTACATTTTACGAAAAATATCCAAGTTAGTTTAAGGAAATGCATGGCCACAACAGTGTTTGCAATGACTAATTAAAATCCGTTTGAGGCAAATAGAAACACTACATGAGTCGTATATTGTATATGAACTGTGACTCCTATAACTAGATTTTCAATGTTGAAGAAGTGGAAGATTCATGATCAGCATGCACGAGGTGGTCGAGCCGTGGGAGGCTAGCAGAGACTCGATTGCTTTATGCTTTGGTCAATTGCTCGTGTTTTGGTATTTTACTTAGTTTTATTTATGACTCTTTAGATAGTATTGAGTATGGTGTGCCATGCTCAATAAATAATTTAAAATATTTCGGGGTATAACGCTGAGATAAAGAGTGGTCCGGGGGGTCATGTGACCCCGGTGAAAAAAATTGTAGTGTAAATTTTCAATTTTTTCGATCATTTTTGTAATTTGCCTCTTAACGAACCAATTTTTGGTGTAGTTTCTAAAAATTATTATAATTTGCCCCATCGACAAAAACTTTTTGGCTCCGCCCCGAGTATAACCCTTTTACCCAAACGTGATTTCAATGTCCATCACTAGGTCTATGCATTCAAAACATAACGCCTCTTTAAACCTCATACATCCTCGATCGTAATACTAGCGATCACATTCAAACAAAAAGAAACGACACATCCAAAAAAAGTCAATCCTATTTACAATATCTTTTTATTCATTGAAAAAAATAGTAAAACAAATATACGTAGAATAAAAAATAACTGCATATGTCTACCTCGAAAATGACAATAACTAACAACATTCGATGTTTCATATGCAATCAAATTTGTGCTCTTCATGTTTTCATTTATACACTGCGTTAATATTTGTTCCTTTATGCATGTGGGACGATATCAAAGTTCGCTTGCTTCTTCAATTATACTTTTGTATCAAATGACTCGGTTTTTGTCACATAAATTCTGTGAATGAGTAAAGCTTATTGAATATTATATTTGAAGTTATCTATACTACTATGAGAAATTTTCAAATGCTTAGGGTGTGTTTGTTTCATTAAAATGTTTTGGGTCTGAATCTGATTACCACATCTTACTAGTAAGATGTAGCTATAAAGTCTGAATCTGAATGAAAAAATGTTGTTTGTTTTTGCATAATTGTCTGAATGATTTTAATTGTCTTTTTAAGTATATATAAACAATATTAATACGATGAACAAAGAGCTTGTGTAAACATGAAACAAAACATTTTTATCATAAAATTTAACACAATAATAAACCATATTCTTTTTCATAACCATCCATATAAACTCGTCTCTCAAGATCTCATGATACTTCCAACCGCCATTATTTACATAAAAATTTCTCACGACAGTAATATAGTACACTTATTAATTCTAAACGAGGTTGGCTGCGGTCCGCCGCGTTGCGACGGGGCGTCGTTTGAGCGTTTGAACGGGTAATAGTTTTTGGTAGCGTGGTTAGGGTGCAATGTGTGGTATCGAAATTTCAGTAGTTAGTATTATGTACTTTTGTCTTGTTGGGCTAACTTTTTTTTTCCTTGAATAAATACAGGCTAACAATCCAAGAAAATAGCATGCAACACATTCAAATAGACATTTTGAAGGATGGAATAAAAGGCATACCATAGCCGTTGTAAAAATTAACAGATGGAACCCCAGCATGATGCAAAAGTTTAATCATTGAAAATGTTGCTATAAACATACCAATGGTGTCGCGAACTTTAATCTGGTTTTATTAAAATAGAAGTTTTGCACCAAATGTCAGTGACTCCCTTTATGTCGAAGTGAACTCAATGACCTGACTTGAACATCACAACCCGTATTGATATATGTCGCTGCCTTGGACGCGAGATTTATAAGCACAACCCGTACTGATATATGACGCTGCCTTGGACGCGAGATTTATAAACCCACACAATAGACATGGCCCATTTTCCAGCGCAATCTTTCCGACAACGATCTGTAAAGAAACAAAAATTTACCATATATAAAATATTGACCTCCTGGAAATCATCTTTTAAGACAAAATTAAGAAAATATAGTAATAAAATACCTTACAAATCTGAACATACCAAATGTCAATAAAGATAAAAAAATAAATGCTTTAACGTAGCAAAATTAAACATCTTGAAATAATTTTTTTCCTAAACAAAAGAAAAGTTGAGATAAAATTACAGATGTTGGCGGTGCAGATTTATCTTCTGGAAGTGTGTAGAAATGCTTCAACTCAAGAAGAAAATACCTAAAAGATGATAATAACGTTTCTACCTTTGAGTCAGAACATACACCGGTCCTTCATATTTGGGCTGACTATCCGAGCCTAGCGCATGTATTGGGCCACCTGAAATGGGCCGTGTGCACTGTTAACGGAACGGCGCCGTTTAAATCACTTATAATATATATAGTAATACAATGTAATATCAAATGATAAAACAACACTAGCGTGAGTATATTCGGGCCCAAACATGTCTTACACTTTTCATTACTTGGCCCACACAATAAATAACACAAACAATACTAAAACCTAAGTATATATCACACAAGTTAGTTGCCCTAAAACAACGCCTCCTTTTTCTTTTTTTCTCTCTTAAAAACACATCCACCAATATTTTGTTCTCTTCTTTTTATCACAGGAAAACATAAACCACAAGAACACCCTTATGTATTAATTTTTGAGTGGTGTTTGTTTTCTTGTGTGCTTCTCAAATCCGAAGTTTAAAAACAATGTCCACCCCTAGCATTTGTAACCCACGATTTATTATAAACCACATACCCTTTTTATCTTTGATGGCTCGGCTAAGATCTTTTTAAAGGTCTCGCGTAGGGTTTAATCTTGATGATTCTTGTTTTTGTTCTTGTTCAACTTTGTAAATTATAACCACAGACCAACGACACAAAACCAAGAATCGTGTTTTAAGAATAGGTTCTTGTAATGGTTTTGTTTTCATGGTTAATGTGATAGTATTTTTATTTCTTCTAAAGCAAATATCTATGATGGGCTAGTTCAAATCTTTAAAGATTTTGTGAACAATACTTTAAAAAGAACCTGAGATCTTTGTTTTGTTGTTCATGCTATATAATTTTTTTTCTTTGTTTTATCTTTTGAAACACAAACAAAAATTGGTCTCAAACTTGAGAGATGGCTGGTGGTTTTATAGGAGTAAGAGACGGTAAGTCATGATCTCCAACTCTTACTCGGCAAGACATATTCATCTGACCGCATCTGATTGACAAATGAAAAAACAAACAACCATATTGTCTGACCGCGTCTGACTGAGTAAGAGTCAGAGGCTGGCGGTTCAGACGTTTTTGTAAAAAACAAACACAGCCTTACTCTTACTTTGGTGCTTACCAATGGACAAATCCCCACCATCCATCTAGTTTAATCTAATAGTGGAGAGAAACCTAAGATTTAATATGGAAACCTAAGTCCATGTTTTTTTTCTCCTTTTTCTTTGTCTTTCTTATTTATTACTACATCCGTCCCACAAAAACTGTCCACTTTGACTTTTTTAGGTAATTCCTTTACAACTTTGACCTTAAATATTATCGTTTACGTTGTACAACACTTGATGAAAATTATATGAATGGATTGAGATTTAAATGTATGTTCATTGGTATGATTTTCATAAAATATAATATAACGCAAACAAAAATATTTAAGGTCAAAGTTGAAAAAAAAAAGACTCAAAATAGTCAAACTGGACAGTTTTTATGGGACGGAGGGAGTAACATTTTTTTTTCATTTTTTTTTGGAATTCACGTTTATATTTAAAATCATTTTTTTTTTAAATTCACGTTTTTTTTATTCAAGTTTTTTTTTTCCGCTTTCATATGTTTTCATCTGTATTCGCACGTTTTCGTTTGTTTTTATACGTTTTCGTTCGTTTTTATACGTTTCCGTCCGTGTTCATATGTTTTCGTCCTTTTTTTACGGTTTCGTCTGATTTCAAACGTTTTTACGTTTTCATCTATTTTTAGACGTTTTCGTCTGTTTTCAGACGTTTTCATCCGTTTTTATACGTCTTTGTCCGTTTTCATACATCTTCATCCGTTTTTATACGTTTTTATATGTTTTATACGTTTTTTTTTCGTTTTCATACGTTTTTGTCTGTTTTCATACGCTTTTATACGTTTTTTATTCGATTTATAACGTTTTTGTCCGTTTTTAGACGTTTTCATTTTGTTATTTGTAAGCGACACTTATTTATCTCTTGTGATATAACACTGTAAGGAAGATGAAAAGTATTACATTCTTCATCATGTATGTGTTATCAGCTGTGATACTCAACTAAGTTGAAAAGTATTACATTCTTCATCATGTATGTGTTATCAGCTGTGATACTCAACTAAGAATGTGATGGTTATGTTTTTGAAAATATTTAGGAAGATTTTTGTGTTTTATGATATTATGAAATATTAAAAAAGTTGTTCAACTGAAAACAAGGGACGTTATGATATTTTTGTTAGACTTGTGGTGGATTTTTCTATTTAATGGATACATTGTGCATGTTTTGATAGGTTTTATAGCTGGATTTGAAAATATCTATGGATGAATCAAAAAACTAAATAACCTATGGTTGAAGATATGACACATCTTTATAAACAAACTGAGGAAGCTCAAACACTTGTGATATCACAGGTGATATCACCTCACTTGTGATATCATACGTGATATCATGTGTGATAACACCGTTGATATCACCTGTGATATCATGTGTGATATTACCGGTGATAGCATGTGTGATATCATAGTTTATATCACTTGTGATATCACCAGTGATATCACCTGTGATATCATGTGATATCACCTGTGATATAATGTGATATCACCTGTGATATCATGTGATATTACAAGTGAGGTGATATCACAGGTCTTTGAGTTTACTCAGTTTGTTTATAAAGATGTGTGCTTTCTTCAACCATAACTTCTTTAGTTTGCTGATTCAACTATAGATATTTTTAAATTCCGTTATAAAACCTATCGAAACATGCACAATGTATCCATTAAATAGAAAAATTCACCACAAGTCTAACATACCAAATGTCAATAAAGATAAAAAAATAAATGCTTTAACGTAGCAAAATTAAACATCTTGAAATAATTTTTTTCCTAAACCATTTATCCAGATGAGTATTCTACAGGTCTTCTGTTCAAATTTATCGAAAGAATTTGAAGCATGGCTTTTATAAAAGATTATAAGGTATAAAAAAAATATTTGCTTATAAGACTTACAATTTTATTTGCTTCCCACTTGAATGAATCTGTACTTGATCAAATTTTGTGCCGAAATTCTGTAAACCAATACCAGTTTGCCGTTCAAACTGGGCAAAGATCTTGAACACTTTTTCGCACTTCATTACACCAGAGCACAAAATAATGTTTTTTTATATATGTAACCAAGTATATCCACATATATATACATCCTACAGGCTACAACCCATAAGAAAGTCAAAGACAACATACCTGCAATAAAATAAAAAACACAACAACCAAACATAAAAACTAAGCAACTACCCCTAACAACCAATAAAAGAAAGCAGGAAAATGCAAGTACAATAAACACACAACTCGTAACACGACCTTTAGATCAATATATTTGCAAAACATAAACTAAATAACAACACCTTCAATACACAGTAACACGATAACGTCGCCAACCACCAGATGCAGCGAAGAAGAAGGTCGGCATTCCAGACCACACACAAACTGGATAACCATGAATGAATCGGTTCGTAAAAAAAAAAAAAAAAAAAAAAAAAAAAAAAAAAAAAAAAAAAAAAGCTCTATTAGATATTGGGACTGTTTGGATTCGTGTTAAACGGCAACAATTCAAACATGGGTTTGATTCATAAAAATAGAAAAACGGAAAACAAATACCTTAAAGCCCTCGACCGCAAACAACAACAACTCAACCTGCAAAAGAAATTAACGAAACTTCCAAATTAACAAAACCCCAAAATTATAATAAAGCCCTAATTTAAAAAATAAATAAGTAAATAAATAAAGTTCTTTAAGAATCAAATTAAAGTTAAAACTAAAAATCTAAACTGAAAATAAAATTGGCTTTTTGGACTTTTTGCTTTGAGTTCCAAATTTTGAGCTTGAAGTTCTTGCTTATTCTGTACCAACAATGCAATATCTTGAGAATTAATTAACCAATATTACAAAAGAAAAGTTGAGATAAAATTACAGATGTTGGCGGTGCAGATTTATCTTCTGGAAGTGTGTAGAAATGCTTCAACTCAAGAAGAAAATACCTAAAAGATGATAATAACGTTTCTACCTTTGAGTCAGAACATACACCGGTCCTTCATATTTGGGCTGACTATCCGAGCCCAACGCATGTATTGGGCCACCTGAAATGGGCCGTGTGCACTATTAACGGAACGGCGCCATTTTAAATCACTTATAATATATATAGTAATACAATGTAATATCAAATGATAAAACAACACTAGCGTGAGTATATTCGGGCCCAAACATGTCTTACACTTTTCATTACTTGGCCCACACAATAAATAACACAAACAATACTAAAACCTAAGTATATATCACACAAGTTAGTTGCCCTAAAACAACGCCTCCTTTTTCTTTTTTTCTCTCTTAAAAACACATCCACCAATATTTTGTTCTCTTCTTTTTATCACAGGAAAACATAAACCACAAGAACACCCTTATGTATTAATTTTTGAGAGGTGTTTGTTTTCTTGTGTGCTTTCTCAAATCCGAAGTTTAAAAACAATGTCCACCCCTAGCATTTGTAACCCACGATTTATTATAAACCACATACCCTTTTTATCTTTGATGGCTCGGCTAAGATCTTTTTAAAGGTCTCACGTAGTGTTTAATCTTGATGATTCTTGTTTTTGTTCTTGTTCAACTTTGTAAATTATAACCACAGACCAACGACACAAAACCAAGAATCGTGTTTTAAGAATAGGTTCTTGTAATGGTTTTGTTGTCATGGTTAATGTGATAGTATTTTTATTTCTTCTAAAGCAAATATCTATGATGGGCTAGTACAAGTCTTTAAAGATTTTGTGAATAATACTTTAAAAAGAACCTGAGATCTGTGTTTTGTTGTTCATGCTATATAATTTTTTTTCTTTGTTTTATCTTTTGAAACACAAACAAAAATTGGTCTCAAACTTGAGAGATGGCTGGTGGTTTTATAGGAGTAAGAGACGGTAAGACATGATCTCCAACTCTTACTCGGCAAGACATATTCATCTGACCGCATCTGATTGACAAATGAAAAAACAAACAACCATATTGTCAGTTAGAGGCGGGCGGTTCAGACGTTTTTGTAAAAAACAAACACAGCCTTACTCTTATTTTGGTGCTTACCAAGGGACAAATCCTCACCATCCATCTAGTTTAATCTAATAGTGGAGATAAACCTAAGATTTAATATGGAAACCTAAGTCCATGTTTTTTTTCTCCTTTTTCTTTGTCTTTCTTATTTATTAACATTTTTTTTTTCATTTTTTTTTGGAATTCACGTTTATATTTAAAATCATTTTTTTTTAAATTCACGTTTTTTTTATTCAAGTTTTTTTTCCGCTTTCATACGTTTTCATCTGTATTCGTACGTTTTCGTTCGTTTTTATACGTTTTCGTTCGTTTTTATACGTTTCCGTCCGTGTTCATATGTTTTCGTCCTTTTTTTACGGTTTCGTCTGATTTCAGACGTTTTTACGTTTTCATCTATTTTTAGATGTTTTCGTCTGTTTTCAGACGTTTTCATCCGTTTTTATACGTCTTTGTCCGTTTTCATACATCTTCATCCGTTTTTATACGTTTTTGTCTGTTTTATACGTTTTTTTTCGTTTTCATACGTTTTTGTCTGTTTTCATACGCTTTTATACGTTTTTTATTCGATTTATAACGTTTTTGTCCGTTTTTAGACGTTTTCATTTTGTTATTTGTAAGTGACACTTATTTATCTCTTGTGATATAACACTGTAAGGAAGATGAAAAGTATTATATTCTTCATCTTGTATGTGTTATCAGCTGTGATACTCAACTAAGATGAAAAGTATTACATTCTTCATCATGTATGTGTTATCAGCTGTGATACTCAACTAAGAATGTGATGCTTATGTTTTTGAAAATATTTAGGAATATTTTTGTGTTTTATGATATTATGAAATATTAAAAAAGTTGTTCAACTGAAAACAAGGGATGTTATGATATTTTTGTTAGACTTGTGGTGGATTTTTCTATTTAATTGATACATTGTGCATGTTTTGATAGGTTTTATAGCGGGATTTGAAAATATCTATGGATGAATCAAAAAACTAAATAACCTATGGTTGAAGATATGACACATCTTTATAAAAAAACTAAGGAAGCTCAAACACTTGTGATATCACAGGTGATATCACCTCACTTGTGATATCATACGTGATATCATGTGTGATAACACCGTTGATATCACCTGTGATATTACCGGTGATAGCATGTGTGATATCATAGTTTATATCACTTGTGATATCACCAGTGATATCACCTGTGATATAATGTGATATCACCTGTGATATCATGTGATATTACAAGTGAGGTGATATCACAAGTCTTTGAGTTTACTCAGTTTGTTTATAAAGATGTGTGCTTTCTTCAACCATAACTTTTTTAGTTTGCTGATTCAAATATAGATATTTTTAAATTCCGTTATAAAACCTATCGAAATATGCACAATGTATCCATTAAATAGAAAAATTCACCACAAGTCTAACAAAAGTTTCATAAAATCTCTTGTTTTCAGTTAAACACTTTTTCTAATATTTCATATTATCATAAAACACAAAAATCTTCCTAAATATTTTTAAAAACACAAATAAGAAAATTGAACAAAATCATCACAGTAATATAATAAGTGATGTTTAATTTCATTTCGTTCATATATACTTGGTAAAATACTAAATTCTTATCACATTTTGTATGAATTTAATATTTCACATTCTTAGTTGAGTATCACAACTGATAACACATATATATTTTTACAGTGTTATATCACAAGAGATAAATAAGTGTAACTTAAAAATATCAAAATGAATAAAAAGGAAGCAAACTATGAAAATAGAGAATTGACATATTCTCAAAATCAAACAAGTGTTGCATTAAATTAGCATTTTTTTAAACAAAATAAAAATTCACCTAAAGAGACTTTAACCCTTTTATTTCTACTAAGGATATGTTTGGCACACAAGATTATAAAGAGATTATGCTTATTTTTTCAAAAAATAAGCTACTTTAAAAATAATCCTTGTTTGGCAACATAACTTATAAGAGATTATAAAAAAAATAATCTCTCATAATCTCTGAAAATAAAAGGTTACTTCATGTAGCTTATAAAAATAATTTCTTTTTATAATCTTTTTCAGCAACAGCAACAGCATCAGCAACAACACCGGCACCAGCACAATCTATTTTTGCCAAACATACCCTAAGAGTATATTATCACAAGTGATAGATAACATTGGTTGCATTAAAAAAATATGCGCTTGTCAATTGCGATGAAAGGTATAAAAACTATCTTGTAACTGAATATTATAAAAAAATTAGAAAACACATAGGTGATAATATATAAAAATATACAGAGCAATGAAATATCTCATGTGATATTAAAGGTTAAAAAACATACTTATTTGTTTATGAAATATCACAAGTGATATTAAACATTAACTTTTTTATAATAAAATATCACAATTGATATTACACATGTAATATAATAAAGTTTAATAATAAGCATGAAGACACATGAAAAGTTATAATTTTAAGATTTACGTCACACAAATGTAAATGTAAACAAAACGAAACCGTTGTTCAAAGAATCTCTCCAAATTAAGTCGCAAGTAAGAAAAAACATTACGTTTTTCATTAATAAGCTAGATTAGAGTCGCATAAAAAATAGCAAGGTAAGCACAAACCAGATTTATAGTTAAAGCAACATGGTAAGTTTCACGCCTCATTGTATTTATTTATTTATAGTCTTTGATATAAACTCATTTAGTATTTGCTCATTTACTGATATGGGATAAAGTAATTTAGCCTCACATACACAAACATCTCGTTTCACTCACAATTTCATTGTTCCTCTTCACTTTTCTCATCATCTTCCACCAAATCACCCCTAGCTAACTCAATCCAAACAACATATTAGAGTTTGGGTGTAACAGACAGAGGCGGACCTATAGCAAGTGTAGGCGGTTCCCAAGAACCACCTTAGAATCCCAGATCTTATAGAAGCGATATAGGGAAAAAAACGGGGACCTACCTTAAAATTATGTAGGGAACCACCTTGGGTCTTAAAAAAAGAAGAACGAAAGAAAAAGAAGGGAGAGATCCGGCCGAAAATTTTACCGGACATTGATGTCGATGGGTGGGACTATAAAACAACCTTAAAGAAGGAAATGCTATAGTTTAAAATAGTACAAAGATAAAGGTGGGACTGTAACAAAAGGAGGCTATGTATAGGTACAAGTAATGTTATTTTAATATATTTAGGGACTGTTTGTTTAGTTTTTTTATTAAGTCCTGTTAAATTAAAATATCTGTCCAGAAATATGTTGTCTGTTTGTAAATGAATAAATGGTTGTTTGTTTTGTGTGCTGAATAAAGTGTCTGAATTGAAAAAAATACTATTATACCCTTTTATTTGAAATAAAGTTAAGAAGTGAAAGGGTAAATATGTAAAATTAGGATAAAAGGGATGGACTTAATTTGTAGACCCTCATTTCATTGGCTTTTTCTAGAAGGTCACATGTTAGTTTTAAGCACTAAACAAACATCCATTTGATGACTTAATTAACTTACCTATTTTTCAATTAAGACACATTAAGTTGTTATCAAACACCACCTTAGTCTTTCAAAATGAGTACAATAATTAATTTTATATTTTATCAATATTCTGATTAAGCTAGAGTTTATTATAAGCAAGTGTTTTATATATTGTGTACCTTTATCAGTAATACAAGTATAGAAAAACTTGGTTTATTTTTTATGACAACTAAAAAAGATAAATTAATATATTGTATATAATATGATTAGCTATCACAAACCTTCGTAGTTTTATCGCTTAAAAACATTATTCCATCACAACCGTACCAATTTTTTTCCTATGGTATACCAACCCGACCCGACCCGCCCTATTGGTGAGTTTTCCATTGTGAACAAAAAGGTTTGTCTTCGCAAACTCATGGCACTACCTTAGATTTGATCCTAGGTCCGCCACTGGTAACAGATTCTGAGTTTAGCAATATATATGGTCATATGAAAAATAAAAGAAGAGAGTATGATTAAAAACAATGTTTATGCAATTGTATTAACAAGTTCAATACAAGTTCACAAACATCCTTGCTTGTCATTCTTATTGTGTTAGCTATATATTGCTTTAAATTTTGTTTATGAATCCATGTGGGACAAAGACAAAATGCTATGTATTTTTATTCAATAAGCCAAATTAGATTAAACAAAGGTAAAAATAAGATTTTACGGAAACTAGATTTATATTACAGTTAAAACTATCTAGTGACATGAAAGCAAACACAAACTGACTCTCCTCTTCATCCTCCCACACTCCCTTATCCGCTAAACACCTTACGCACATTATATTGTTATCTCATATGAATTAAATTTGTTTTATGGGATAAGAAAGATTTATTTTGTGATCAAACATATGTAAGTGACATTATATGTAATTCACAATTACTTGGCGACCTGTCAAATTGAAATTAACATTTTATTTGTAAATTAAAATCTAATTATGTACGTGATATTCATACATAAAGGTTATGCATAGTCTACTTATTAATTTTTACGTACAAGAAGAGAGGTAGTGAACCACTCTTGAAAAAGAGTGACAAACAACGTGTTTTGAACAAGCTCAAAAACACGACAACCACTAAATCAACCTTACACACATTATGCACACGTAACCTTTTTTTTTTTTAATTAGATTGTTATTTTGTATAAATTAAATCTACTTTTTGAAATATAAGAAAGTTCTATACGGTGATCAAACATATGCAAATTGAAATCAATATATTATATTATTTATATGTAAATTAAAATCTATTTATGTAAGTGATACACGTACACATTAATTGTACACAAAACAACTAAGGAAGCTAAATAATACGTCTCTAGAAGTAACATATATCAGTTAATGGAATTCATGGTTGTGGTTGTCTTCATATAAAAATAGATCCCAAACTAATTAAATGGAAGCTAAATAATACGTCTTTAGAAGAGGAAAGACACGGAGTAAGGTGTCGTTTGTTTTTTCAGAGTTTTTTAACTCTTCATCTGCAAACCATGTCTGCAGAAAAAGAGGCACATCTAAAGTCTTTTATTTGCATGCAAGAAAACAGTTTTTTTTTTTTTTTTTTTTTTTTTTTTTTTTTTTTTTTTTTGCGCTATAAATCCTTTTGTCATATGGGTCAAATAAATCAATGGTTTTCTTAAGTTTTGGTATCTTTTTAAGTTTTCAACTATTTTTTGCATTTTCGTATCTCTTTTACGTTTTCGTCTAATTTTTTTAAGTTTTTGTTTTTTTACGTATTTGTCATTTTTTACGTTTTCGTTTGTTTTTTTTCCCATTTCATCTTTCTTTATTCCGTTTTTGTCTGTTTTTTAAAGTTTTTCGTCTGTTTCTTTGCTTTTGCTACGTTTTCGTCTTTTCTTTTTCATGTTTCTGTCCATTTTCAATGTTTTCGTTTGTTTTTTTAGGTTTTGGTTCATTTTTCTACGTTTTTTATGTTTTCGTTTTTTTTCTTTTTAATTTGCTCATCTTAGTTATAAATTGCTCAAGTGTTTATTTGTTCATCGATGTGGGATTATATCACAAAACCCGAACTTATATTATTCTTTAACCTTTTGTTTCAAGTGACTTGAGGACGACATCTCCACCACTTGCGACCTCGCCTCATCTCACCACAACTAAGGTTGAACGAAAAAGATTCAAGTAACATATTTCAGTTAATGGAATTCGTGGTTGTGGTTGTCTTCATATAAAAATAGATCCCAAACTAATTAAATTGAAGCTAAATAATACGTCTTAGAAGAGGAAAGATACAAGGTAAGTTGATTATTTGTTCATATGAAATGCATAAACTATTACAGAATGGATCCACTAAGAAGAAAAATAAAAATAAGAAGAATAAAAAAAAAATCAACCACACATTTTAAATGTAGAAATAGAATTTCATGGGAGATGCATTTTTTTTGTAGGTGCATATGAAATATGCGAATGTTATTATTTGTTATCCTTCTCATTTTACTTTTATATCTTATTTGATCCTTACTCTAAACTATTAAGCATAAGTTTAGCCAATATGCTAAATCAGTTGCATAAATGAAAAAAAAGTTGAATGCTTAAGTCTTCTCCCAAAAAAAAGTTTCAAGCATGTAGCCGATAAGGCCGAATAAAAAAGTCTTTTCCCGAAAAAAAGAAAATAACGTTCAAGTCTTTTCCCCCACAAAAGAAGTTTGAAGCATGTATCGGATAAGCCCGAAAAAGAGAAGTTCAAAGTATGTATTGTAGGGGATATGTAGTAATAACGAACACCAATGGATATACTTAAACTCTGAAAGGCGTGTGAACACTTTCAGATCGAATCAATTCGGCGGTTCTACCGAAATATTCAATCGGATACAATTCAGAGTTTGAGAATTTTCTGTATGTGTGTGTCTGAGATATCAGAACCAGTTAGTTAATAAAAACGACCAAATAACCATATATAATGAAGATACGGGATAACTGCCAAATGCAGTTTTAGGGTTTCAAGTTGTCAATTTGTGTCCCTCAATTTCCGAAACTTAATTCTGAGGAACAACACTTCAGCAGAATCAATGGCTTCAGCAGAATCCATTCTATTTCAGCAGAAACACAACTTCAGCAGAATCAATGTATTTCAGCAGAAATAAAAATTCAACATGAATTCTTTACATAACAACTTAGTGGAAATAAAAATTCAGCATGAATTCTTTACATAACAGCTCGACCCCAGCCAGGGGCTCTGCCCCTTGGACCCTGCCAGGGGCTGCCGCCCCTTGGACCCTGCTACCAGGGGCGCTGCCCCCGGACCCCCGTCCCTTAGGGGCTTCGCCCCTAAGATCATAATAAATTCAAGTAAGTGTGCACTCCGCACCTCCAAACCTAAATGATGTATTATTATGATGAAATTAGTCAAAACAAGTTAATCCAATTACACTAAAATATCCAACATGTATCAATAATTTACTCCGGATGTATCTATTCGGTAAATTATTTGTTCAAAGTATGTATTGATAATTTACTCCGGATGTATTTAATATAGCGAAAGATCGTTTAGTGATAAAAAAAGTTTATGGGTTATAAATGAAAAATAATAAAAGTTTGAAGATTTGGGGATTAAACATAATGTTTTGAAACCCAGTTCGACCCGGGTGGTTCAATCAGTTGAACTGTTCCGGTCGAAAAACGGGTCGATTTAAACCGAGTCAACCCGATGGGTTGGGTCGAAAACAGGTCAAATTAAACCGGATCAACCCGCCGAGTTTGAAGCTTCCCGGGTCAACCTGGTTTTCGATGTGTATTAATAGTTTCATTTTGAAATATATGTTTTCAACATTTCTTTTCTTTTTTAAGTTTCAACTTTTCTCTTTTTGGTTTTTCTTTTATATATAGTATACCAGGGTACCAGCACGTTTCGGTGGCGGGTACCCTGTGACGAGTAACCATAAATAGATCTCGATGAGACCTAATTCCACCAGTTTGTATCGGTTTCAACGGGTCATCTTTGGTTCGTTTTAGGATGGATTTTATTTGTTAGCCGAACCGGTGGCGACACCGGTTCCTGATTGAACCATTTGGTCCGGTCCAGGTTTTCAAAGCTATATATACTATCAACTTGTTAGCTTGTATGAAGCTTTGTGTGTTTTATTAGTTTATATAATTTGTATAATAACATGTACTTTTCATTTTAGAGTGTATTAAGAATAATATTAATTAGTGTGTTTAACTATTTTATATTTTGGATTATGTTGTAATTTGTTTAAATTGTACATTGTGAATATTTTATTTTACTTTTTAATAAGAGGTGTTTTAATTGGTTGTTTTTAATTTGGTAGATATGCTTTTATTTAGTTTTACAATGTGAATAAATTATTGTACTTTTAAGTAATAAGGTATTTTAATAATAGTATTAATTATAATATGTACTTCTCTCACATTTGACTTTCAAGATTTAACTTTTTCAAGGTTTGACCATACACTCATTATATGTAATATAGATTAGCGTTTTCTCTGTTTGGTATGAAATAAAAGCAAGGAAATTTAAGGTTTTGGTATCTTCCACGATAATACGATATATTAACAAAGGTGATAGCAATCGAAAAAGAAGAAAACAACCAGACAATTGCTTTTCTTGCAGTCCATTTTGTGCATCGCCAAAGTTAGTGCCAAACTCAAAAGGTGGTTTAATTCTACTCAGCATTTACAAATTTAGCAAATTACTTTTATATTAAACTTATAAAGGTCATAATTGAACTTTTATTCAATTTTTTCTTTAAAAAATAGGGGTGAAGAAGTGCGTGGGTGGTACCTTTTTCTTCTTACACAAACTTGATCATGTAATAGACAATTCCATATATATATGTTTGAAGCCATCTCATATCCATATCACTATGAACATTCATATATAAAGCTAAATAAGTAACGAGACGTTTGGTTCGCACTAAGAAATCACAACCGATGTAGGTTTTGGAAGAAAGTAAACACGAATGTGTATAGATTTTAGATGTGTATTGCCTATTATTTGGGTATGCTTAACTTCATGGGCATCATCCTTTTAAAATAGACATATTGAAAGACCGTGTCTATGAAACATCATATACGTAATACGTCAAAATCCAAAAACATCAACGAAACAAGTCAC
Source organism: Chrysanthemum seticuspe (assembly GCA_019973895.1). Taxonomy (NCBI): domain Eukaryota; kingdom Viridiplantae; phylum Streptophyta; class Magnoliopsida; order Asterales; family Asteraceae; genus Chrysanthemum; species Chrysanthemum seticuspe. The sequence goes on from BPTQ01000005.1 coordinate 17,290,234, forward strand.
TTTTTCCCTTTTAGAGTATATCACTATGTCATTAGTCGGGGAAAGTGGGTAATATTTACAAGAATCGAAAACCGAAACTGAACCTAACCGCATAAAAACGAACCAAATTTATAATCCAACCGCGTTTGTCAAAATCGAATCTAACAGAATTAAATAAATTCGGTTTTCGATTTGGTTATGGTTCTGGCAAAATGAAAACCGAAATGAACCGAAAACCGAATTTACATAAATATATATATGTTTATATATTTATATAAAAACCAATTAAAAAAATTTCGTAGTATAAATATAACATTATTTAAGCTTGAAGATTTTTTTGTTACTAAAATTCTATATAATTACGAAAAAACATGAATTATGTAATTCGCCGACACCAAACAAAATTCAAATTCAGTTTTTAGTTCTATTTAGTCAATTCCAATTTGGTTAGGTTCCATTTTTAGTTTATCCAAATAAACCGAACAACTTGATAATTGAACCGATAAACACCCCTAGTCACAAGGTTCATATTTACTCATTATTATGTACAAAGGCCCAAAAGTAGTAAGCCTAATAGTATATTTTTCGGATCAAGCCCATAAATATAAACATTTCTTCTATTGGGCTTCATTATATACTATACTAAAACCCATAGGGTGCGTGAACCAAAGCAAGGTTATTACACGGTCATTATCATCATAATGTTTAATCCTATTGGCTGATAGAGTGTCATTAGCACCAGCTCTTACACTTGGCAGCGCCACATTGGTTTGCAAATGAATTCCCACAGTAGCCAATGAACAGTGCAGCCATTGGTTGGGTTACAAAGTTGTGTTTTAGGCAGGCGCATTAAATGCAATTCCCACAATACAAATGCCACATGTACATCTTCATTAAATACATATTGTACTATTACTTAAAATAAACTATGTATATTTTACATCTACCATAGCAACCCAGAAAGTTCTCTACACTGGTATTTGCTTCTTCATCACACCAGCTGCCATACGACGGCTACTGCTTTCCATACAACAACGAACCTGCAAAGACAGCAAAAAACATGTGACAAATCTTTTAATGTTTCTTTCATAAGAAATACCTAATGAATTCACCAAATTCAAGTATACTAACATTGTTGGTTGATGTGAACCTACAAAATAAAATATCCGTTAACTTATACTTGCTTACACATTTGCTGCTTAAGGTTTTTTGTTTTGTTTTTGTGCACTGCATCTGCTAGCTTATATTTGCTTACACGTTTGCTGCTTAACTTATTTTTGCGCGCTCATATTGCTTCCTTTCTTTACAATCATTGGTTGTGCACGTTTCTTACCGCATATAGTAAACTATGAAAAAAATAAAACCGCAACCAACAACTGAAAACACTGATGCGTTCGACAATGAAGCACAAACTGTAGAAACAGCAACACCTACATATTTAAATTTGCCCAACAAAAAAAAAATATGCATACGTATTCTGCAAACACTAGATGCAACGATCAACATGGGGAACAATGGACAAAAAGAAAAGGAAAGCAGTCAAAGGGGTGTTCTTTATCTCTTGTTGGTTTATATGGAAAGCTAGGAATTCGAAAAAGTTTGATAACGTCTCTATAGCGGTTAAGAGTATAGTGTTAGAGATCATGGGATTCGGTTTCTTGTGTTATAAAAACCGAGGGGGGAACTCTAGTATTACTTGGGATAATTGGTGTAAATTCGAATTGATGTAATTGGTTTTCTTTGTTGCCCCTTCGCTTATTGGCGTTGATTGGGCCGTTGTCTATAACAGTTAAACTTTCAAAAAAAAAAACAAAGCTGCAGAAATGTCAAGCACAAACGTAAAGGTGGTCCAAGTAACTCGGTTATAATCAACAATTGCAAAAAATTCAAAGGTAATTCTCAGTTAGATCACCAACGTTATGCAAATGAGGTATATGGAAAACTGGATTTCGGTATACTTAATGCACCTACACTGGGAGATGACCGACCCTCTACAGGAGATCAGCCTACTAATAATACTACGCGTGGTCCCTACATGTGTTATACTATCAACCTAAATGAAGAAGATGTTACACCTAATATTGTATCCGATGGTGCTTTATATAATGAGCGTATTAATAGACCATGTGGAGAAGGTGCACTTAAACATGCTTCCGGTAAGCTACTATCTTACCTATTATGCTTAAATGACTTACAACATTCATATTACATATGACAACAATACACGTAACTTATTCCCATGTGTTTAATGCAGACACACTAGCAAATGATCGTACCTGGAGGCAAAACAGTTGTTGTGTTTCAGCTTCATTAAATCCACATACGTCTTATCCTATTACTGCAAATCAACAAGGTGGAACAATTGCTTATGCCGATACTCATTGTCTATGCAATGCCTGCTGCATTCAACCATGTACACAAACCGAAGATGTCATTTCTGGTAAGCTGACCTGCATTCTTTCTTTTAAAAAAAAAAAAAAAAAAAAAAAAAAAAAAAAAAAACAAACCACAATCAGGTACCATAAATGCAACTGAACATTCATAGACAGTATATTAAAAAAACATTTAATGCAGTTCTGACTCAAGTAAACCCTAACAAAAGCCTCCCTCCTATTTACTTAGCTAATAAATGTCCAATAAAATAATTGTCATCACTTTTATGCTTCATTAAATATGTCCATTTAACTATCACAAATTATATTGACAAACACTTATGGTCAGTTGTCATTCAATATACTATTTCTTTTTAAACTATTATTGCATGTGAAACCTCATAAATTACTTAACTGTAAGGAATTCTCAATATTTGCAGACAATCGGCAGCATCATACAAGTTATGCCACTGGTTTTTTTGATCCTGCATCTGCAGCGACATCGACGTTCAATAAACATAATGGTGAGAAATTATATACTTTACGAGTCATAAATAATGGCTGCACGATTATTTAAAATGGCACTTACACATTTGTTAACTCACTTGATGCAGTCACAGTGGATGAAGAGGACATTAGAAATGTAAAGTTACAAACAAATGCAGAAACTTTTAGAAAGACGCAAGGATCTATAACAAAACTTCCTAATACCAAAGGTTAGTTGTTTATATAAATAAAATTTATCACGTATATACTAACAACATTCGATTCTATAAATATCATCCTTACATAACTTTTGCCTTACAATAAAACAGATAAACAAAGGCAATCTGATAAACAAAATACAATGAATGCCAAACCAGGAAAACAAAGGCAAAAAAAACATTCGAACAATGCTCATGTTACATCCGACTCTGGCAAAACAGCAGGAAACAAACGACATATAGAGCAACAAGCTTCAGCACATACTCAGAACCCATTGCAACAGCAAAAAAAACGTAGAATTCAGGCTATGAAGACTCAACAAGAATTGCCATATAATGAAGGTATAGTAAAATAATAGATAACACCATAAAAGAATCCTATCTTAATTCACTATCCTAATATAAAAAAAATCATATATAACATTGTCCACAATATAAATTGCAGGTGTATCACAATTATACACTGATTTGGGAGATTGTTGTTGGAAATGTGAATATTGCAATGCGGCTTTTTGGTATGGAGAACGCTTGAAAGGAAGTACAAATAGCAGAGTAAAGTACAACCGTTGTTGCGGAGCATGCCAAGTCTATCTTCAACAAGAATTGGATCCACCTTACTACATCAAAGAATTATTTAAAGATAAACACTTTTTGGAAAACATCCGTGCATATAACCAGATGTTCAGTATGACATCTTTTGGAGCAAAAATTGATGATTCAATAAACAATGGAAGCGGGCCTTATGTGTTCAAGATTTCAGGTCAAATTTACCACTGGATAGGAACACTATGCCCAGAAACCAACGAAGATCCTAAATTTCTACAACTTTACATCTACGACACAGAAAATGAAGTCGCTAATAGAATGAAACCTTTTGGTGGCCAAGAGAAAAGCAACCTAAGCCCTCAGGTTGTGCAAAATTTGATACAAATCTTAGATGAGCACGAGTTAGTCCAGATTTTTAGAACAGCTAGAGACAAATGCAATGAAGGAGATGTCCCAGAACTGAAAATTCAATTGTATAATGTTGTTGGCGCACAACAGTAACAGTTGCCTTCGAGTGAGACACTTGGAGCAATAGTCTTCGAAAATGGTCCAATCAGTCGCACAGAATATGACGTTATCATAGAATATAGAAACAGAGGGCCTCAAAGAATCAACAAGCTTCACAGCTCATATATGTCTCTACAATTTCCTCTCCTATTTATATATGGCCAGCCGGGATATAATACGAAAATGATGCTACGAAGTACTAAAACCCATAGGGTGCGTGAACCAAAGCAAGGTTATTACACGGTCATTATCATCATAATGTTTAATCCTATTGGCTGATAGAGTGTCATTAGCACCAGCTCTTACACTTGGCAGCGCCACATTGGTTTGCAAATGAATTCCCACAGTAGCCAATGAACAGTGCAGCCATTGGTTGGGTTACAAAGTTGTGTTTTAGGCAGGCGCATTAAATGCAATTCCCACAATACAAATGCCACATGTACATCTTCATTAAATACATATTGTACTATTACTTAAAATAAACTATGTATATTTTACATCTACCATAGCAACCCAGAAAGTTCTCTACACTGGTATTTGCTTCTTCATCACACCAGCTGCCATACGACGGCTACTGCTTTCCATACAACAACAAACCTGCAAAGACAGCAAAAAACAGGTGACAAATCTTTTAATGTTTCTTTCATAAGAAATACCTAATGAATTCACCAAATTCAAGTATACTAACATTGTTGGTTGATGTGAACCTACAAAATAAAATATCCGTTAACTTATACTTGCTTACACATTTGCTGCTTAAGGTTTTTTGTTTTGTTTTTGTGCACTGCATCTGCTAGCTTATATTTGCTTACACGTTTGCTGCTTAACTTATTTTTGCGCGCTCATATTGCTTCCTTTCTTTACAATCATTGGTTGTGCACGTTTCTTACCGCATATAGTAAACTATGAAAAAAATAAAACCGCAACCAACAACTGAAAACACTGATGCGTTCGACAATGAAGCACAAACTGTAGAAACAGCAACACCTACATATTTAAATTTGCCCAACAAAAAAAAAATATGCATACGTATTCTGCAAACACTAGATGCAACGATCAACATGGGGAACAATGGACAAAAAGAAAAGGAAAGCAGTCAAAGGGGTGTTCTTTATCTCTTGTTGGTTTATATGGAAAGCTAGGAATTCGAAAAAGTTTGATAACGTCTCTATAGCGGTTAAGAGTATAGTGTTAGAGATCATGGGATTCGGTTTCTTGTGTTATAAAAACCGAGGGGGGAACTCTAGTATTACTTGGGATAATTGGTGTAAATTCGAATTGATGTAATTGGTTTTCTTTGTTGCCCCTTCGCTTATTGGCGTTGATTGGGCCGTTGTCTATAACAGTTAAACTTTCAAAAAAAAAAAAAAAAAAAAAAAACAAAGCTGCAGAAATGTCAAGCACAAACGTAAAGGTGGTCCAAGTAACTCGGTTATAATCAACAATTGCAAAAAATTCAAAGGTAATTCTCAGTTAGATCACCAACGTTATGCAAATGAGGTATATGGAAAACTGGATTTCGGTATACTTAATGCACCTACACTGGGAGATGACCGACCCTCTACAGGAGATCAGCCTACTAATAATACTACGCGTGGTCCCTACATGTGTTATACTATCAACCTAAATGAAGAAGATGTTACACCTAATATTGTATCCGATGGTGCTTTATATAATGAGCGTATTAATAGACCATGTGGAGAAGGTGCACTTAAACATGCTTCCGGTAAGCTACTATCTTACCTATTATGCTTAAATGACTTACAACATTCATATTACATATGACAACAATACACGTAACTTATTCCCATGTGTTTAATGCAGACACACTAGCAAATGATCGTACCTGGAGGCAAAACAGTTGTTGTGTTTCAGCTTCATTAAATCCACATACGTCTTATCCTATTACTGCAAATCAACAAGGTGGAACAATTGCTTATGCCGATACTCATTGTCTATGCAATGCCTGCTGCATTCAACCATGTACACAAACCGAAGATGTCATTTCTGGTAAGCTGACCTGCATTCTTTCTTTTAAAAAAAAAAAAAAAAAAAAAAAAAAAAAAAAAAAAAAAAAAAAAAACCACAATCAGGTACCATAAATGCAACTGAACATTCATAGACAGTATATTAAAAAAACATTTAATGCAGTTCTGACTCAAGTAAACCCTAACAAAAGCCTCCCTCCTATTTACTTAGCTAATAAATGTCCAATAAAATAATTGTCATCACTTTTATGCTTCATTAAATATGTCCATTTAACTATCACAAATTATATTGACAAACACTTATGGTCAGTTGTCAATTCAATATACTATTTCTTTTTAAACTATTATTGCATGTGAAACCTCATAAATTACTTAACTGTAAGGAATTCTCAATATTTGCAGACAATCGGCAGCATCATACAAGTTATGCCACTGGTCTTTTTGATCCTGCATCTGCAGCGACATCGACGTTCAATAAACATAATGGTGAGAAATTATATACTTTATGAGTCATAAATAATGGCTGCACGATTATTTAAAATGGCACTTACACATTTGTTAACTCACTTGATGCAGTCACAGTGGATGAAGAGGACATTAGAAATGTAAAGTTACAAACAAATGCAGAAACTTTTAGAAAGACGCAAGGATCTATAACAAAACTTCCTAATACCAAAGGTTAGTTGTTTATATAAATAAAATTTATCACGTATATACTAACAACATTCGATTCTATAAATATCATCCTTACATAACTTTTGCCTTACAATAAAACAGATAAACAAAGGCAATCTGATAAACAAAATACAATGAATGCCAAACCAGGAAAACAAAGGCAAAAAAAACATTCGAACAACGCTCATGTTACATCCGACTCTGGCAAAACAGCAGGAAACAAACGACATATAGAGCAACAAGCTTCAGCACATACTCAGAACCCATTGCAACAGCAAAAAAAACGTAGAATTCAGGCTATGAAGACTCAACAAGAATTGCCATATAATGAAGGTATAGTAAAATAATAGATAACACCATAAAAGAATCCTATCTTAATTCACTATCCTAATATAAAAAAAATCATATATAACATTGTCCACAATATAAATTGCAGGTGTATCACAATTATACACTGATTTGGGAGATTGTTGTTGGAAATGTGAATATTGCAATGCGGCTTTTTGGTATGGAGAACGCTTGAAAGGAAGTACAAATAGCAGAGTAAAGTACAACCGTTGTTGCGGAGCAGGCCAAGTCTATCTTCAACAAGAATTGGATCCACCTTACTACATCAAAGAATTATTTAAAGATAAACACTTTTTGGAAAACATCCGTGCATATAACCAGATGTTCAGTATGACATCTTTTGGAGCAAAAATTGATGATTCAATAAACAATGGAAGCGGGCCTTATGTGTTCAAGATTTCAGGTCAAATTTACCACTGGATAGGAACACTATGCCCAGAAACCAACGAAGATCCTAAATTTCTACAACTTTACATCTACGACACAGAAAATGAAGTCGCTAATAGAATGAAACCTTTTGGTGGCCAAGAGAAAAGCAACCTAAGCCCTCAGGTTGTGCAAAATTTGATACAAATCTTAGATGAGCACAACGAGTTAGTCCAGATTTTTAGAACAGCTAGAGACAAATGCAATGAAGGAGATGTCCCAGAACTGAAAATTCAATTGTATAATGTTGTTGGCGCACAACAGTATCAGTTGCCTTCGAGTGGGACACTTGGAGCAATAGTCTTCGAAAATGGTCCAATCAGTCGCACAGAATATGACGTTATCATAGAATATAGAAACAGAGGGCCTCAAAGAATCAACAAGCTTCACAGCTCATATATGTCTCTACAATTTCCTCTCCTATTTATATATGGCCAGCCGGGATATAATACGAAAATGATGCTACGAAGTACTAATTCAAAAAAGAAAAGGAAAAAACTATCTATGAATGCGTACTATGCATACCAGCTGCATGAACGTTTTTTTTCTTTTTAATTTGCTCATCTTAGTTATAAATTGCTCAAGTGTTTATTTGTTCATCGATGTGGGATTATATCACAAAACCCGAACTTATATTATTCTTTAACCTTTTGTTTCAAGTGACTTGAGGACGACATCTCCACCACTTGCGACCTCGCCTCATCTCACCACAACTAAGGTTGAACGAAAAAGATTCAAGTAACATATTTCAGTTAATGGAATTCGTGGTTGTGGTTGTCTTCATATAAAAATAGATCCCAAACTAATTAAATTGAAGCTAAATAATACGTCTTAGAAGAGGAAAGATACAAGGTAAGTTGATTATTTGTTCATATGAAATGCATAAACTATTACAGAATGGATCCACTAAGAAGAAAAATAAAAATAAGAAGAATAAAAAAAAAATCAACCACACATTTTAAATGTAGAAATAGAATTTCATGGGAGATGCATTTTTTTTGTAGGTGCATATGAAATATGCGAATGTTATTATTTGTTATCCTTCTCATTTTACTTTTATATCTTATTTGATCCTTACTCTAAACTATTAAGCATAAGTTTAGCCAATATGCTAAATCAGTTGCATAAATGAAAAAAAAGTTGAATGCTTAAGTCTTCTCCCAAAAAAAAGTTTCAAGCATGTAGCCGATAAGGCCGAATAAAAAAGTCTTTTCCCGAAAAAAAGAAAATAACGTTCAAGTCTTTTCCCCCACAAAAGAAGTTTGAAGCATGTATCGGATAAGCCCGAAAAAGAGAAGTTCAAAGTATGTATTGTAGGGGATATGTAGTAATAACGAACACCAATGGATATACTTAAACTCTGAAAGGCGTGTGAACACTTTCAGATCGAATCAATTCGGCGGTTCTACCGAAATATTCAATCGGATACAATTCAGAGTTTGAGAATTTTCTGTATGTGTGTGTCTGAGATATCAGAACCAGTTAGTTAATAAAAACGACCAAATAACCATATATAATGAAGATACGGGATAACTGCCAAATGCAGTTTTAGGGTTTCAAGTTGTCAATTTGTGTCCCTCAATTTCCGAAACTTAATTCTGAGGAACAACACTTCAGCAGAATCAATGGCTTCAGCAGAATCCATTCTATTTCAGCAGAAACACAACTTCAGCAGAATCAATGTATTTCAGCAGAAATAAAAATTCAACATGAATTCTTTACATAACAACTTAGTGGAAATAAAAATTCAGCATGAATTCTTTACATAACAGCTCGACCCCAGCCAGGGGCTCTGCCCCTTGGACCCTGCCAGGGGCTGCCGCCCCTTGGACCCTGCTACCAGGGGCGCTGCCCCCGGACCCCCGTCCCTTAGGGGCTTCGCCCCTAAGATCATAATAAATTCAAGTAAGTGTGCACTCCGCACCTCCAAACCTAAATGATGTATTATTATGATGAAATTAGTCAAAACAAGTTAATCCAATTACACTAAAATATCCAACATGTATCAATAATTTACTCCGGATGTATCTATTCGGTAAATTATTTGTTCAAAGTATGTATTGATAATTTACTCCGGATGTATTTAATATAGCGAAAGATCGTTTAGTGATAAAAAAAGTTTATGGGTTATAAATGAAAAATAATAAAAGTTTGAAGATTTGGGGATTAAACATAATGTTTTGAAACCCAGTTCGACCCGGGTGGTTCAATCAGTTGAACTGTTCCGGTCGAAAAACGGGTCGATTTAAACCGAGTCAACCCGATGGGTTGGGTCGAAAACAGGTCAAATTAAACCGGATCAACCCGCCGAGTTTGAAGCTTCCCGGGTCAACCTGGTTTTCGATGTGTATTAATAGTTTCATTTTGAAATATATGTTTTCAACATTTCTTTTCTTTTTTAAGTTTCAACTTTTCTCTTTTTGGTTTTTCTTTTATATATAGTATACCAGGGTACCAGCACGTTTCGGTGGCGGGTACCCTGTGACGAGTAACCATAAATAGATCTCGATGAGACCTAATTCCACCAGTTTGTATCGGTTTCAACGGGTCATCTTTGGTTCGTTTTAGGATGGATTTTATTTGTTAGCCGAACCGGTGGCGACACCGGTTCCTGATTGAACCATTTGGTCCGGTCCAGGTTTTCAAAGCTATATATACTATCAACTTGTTAGCTTGTATGAAGCTTTGTGTGTTTTATTAGTTTATATAATTTGTATAATAACATGTACTTTTCATTTTAGAGTGTATTAAGAATAATATTAATTAGTGTGTTTAACTATTTTATATTTTGGATTATGTTGTAATTTGTTTAAATTGTACATTGTGAATATTTTATTTTACTTTTTAATAAGAGGTGTTTTAATTGGTTGTTTTTAATTTGGTAGATATGCTTTTATTTAGTTTTACAATGTGAATAAATTATTGTACTTTTAAGTAATAAGGTATTTTAATAATAGTATTAATTATAATATGTACTTCTCTCACATTTGACTTTCAAGATTTAACTTTTTCAAGGTTTGACCATACACTCATTATATGTAATATAGATTAGCGTTTTCTCTGTTTGGTATGAAATAAAAGCAAGGAAATTTAAGGTTTTGGTATCTTCCACGATAATACGATATATTAACAAAGGTGATAGCAATCGAAAAAGAAGAAAACAACCAGACAATTGCTTTTCTTGCAGTCCATTTTGTGCATCGCCAAAGTTAGTGCCAAACTCAAAAGGTGGTTTAATTCTACTCAGCATTTACAAATTTAGCAAATTACTTTTATATTAAACTTATAAAGGTCATAATTGAACTTTTATTCAATTTTTTCTTTAAAAAATAGGGGTGAAGAAGTGCGTGGGTGGTACCTTTTTCTTCTTACACAAACTTGATCATGTAATAGACAATTCCATATATATATGTTTGAAGCCATCTCATATCCATATCACTATGAACATTCATATATAAAGCTAAATAAGTAACGAGACGTTTGGTTCGCACTAAGAAATCACAACCGATGTAGGTTTTGGAAGAAAGTAAACACGAATGTGTATAGATTTTAGATGTGTATTGCCTATTATTTGGGTATGCTTAACTTCATGGGCATCATCCTTTTAAAATAGACATATTGAAAGACCGTGTCTATGAAACATCATATACGTAATACGTCAAAATCCAAAAACATCAACGAAACAAGTCACTTTTTCCCTTTTAGAGTATATCACTATGTCATTAGTCGGGGAAAGTGGGTAATATTTACAAGAATCGAAAACCGAAACTGAACCTAACCGCATAAAAACGAACCAAATTTATAATCCAACCGCGTTTGTCAAAATCGAATCTAACAGAATTAAATAAATTCGGTTTTCGATTTGGTTATGGTTCTGGCAAAATGAAAACCGAAATGAACCGAAAACCGAATTTACATAAATATATATATGTTTATATATTTATATAAAAACCAATTAAAAAAATTTCGTAGTATAAATATAACATTATTTAAGCTTGAAGATTTTTTTGTTACTAAAATTCTATATAATTACGAAAAAACATGAATTATGTAATTCGCCGACACCAAACAAAATTCAAATTCAGTTTTTAGTTCTATTTAGTCAATTCCAATTTGGTTAGGTTCCATTTTTAGTTTATCCAAATAAACCGAACAACTTGATAATTGAACCGATAAACACCCCTAGTCACAAGGTTCATATTTACTCATTATTATGTACAAAGGCCCAAAAGTAGTAAGCCTAATAGTATATTTTTCGGATCAAGCCCATAAATATAAACATTTCTTCTATTGGGCTTCATTATATACTATACTAAAACCCATAGGGTGCGTGAACCAAAGCAAGGTTATTACACGGTCATTATCATCATAATGTTTAATCCTATTGGCTGATAGAGTGTCATTAGCACCAGCTCTTACACTTGGCAGCGCCACATTGGTTTGCAAATGAATTCCCACAGTAGCCAATGAACAGTGCAGCCATTGGTTGGGTTACAAAGTTGTGTTTTAGGCAGGCGCATTAAATGCAATTCCCACAATACAAATGCCACATGTACATCTTCATTAAATACATATTGTACTATTACTTAAAATAAACTATGTATATTTTACATCTACCATAGCAACCCAGAAAGTTCTCTACACTGGTATTTGCTTCTTCATCACACCAGCTGCCATACGACGGCTACTGCTTTCCATACAACAACGAACCTGCAAAGACAGCAAAAAACATGTGACAAATCTTTTAATGTTTCTTTCATAAGAAATACCTAATGAATTCACCAAATTCAAGTATACTAACATTGTTGGTTGATGTGAACCTACAAAATAAAATATCCGTTAACTTATACTTGCTTACACATTTGCTGCTTAAGGTTTTTTGTTTTGTTTTTGTGCACTGCATCTGCTAGCTTATATTTGCTTACACGTTTGCTGCTTAACTTATTTTTGCGCGCTCATATTGCTTCCTTTCTTTACAATCATTGGTTGTGCACGTTTCTTACCGCATATAGTAAACTATGAAAAAAATAAAACCGCAACCAACAACTGAAAACACTGATGCGTTCGACAATGAAGCACAAACTGTAGAAACAGCAACACCTACATATTTAAATTTTCCCAACAAAAAAAAAAATATGCATACGTATTCTGCAAACACTAGATGCAACGATCAACATGGGGAACAATGGACAAAAAGAAAAGGAAAGCAGTCAAAGGGGTGTTCTTTATCTCTTGTTGGTTTATATGGAAAGCTAGGAATTCGAAAAAGTTTGATAACGTCTCTATAGCGGTTAAGAGTATAGTGTTAGAGATCATGGGATTCGGTTTCTTGTGTTATAAAAACCGAGGGGGGAACTCTAGTATTACTTGGGATAATTGGTGTAAATTCGAATTGATGTAATTGGTTTTCTTTGTTGCCCCTTCGCTTATTGGCGTTGATTGGGCCGTTGTCTATAACAGTTAAACTTTCAAAAAAAAAAACAAAGCTGCAGAAATGTCAAGCACAAACGTAAAGGTGGTCCAAGTAACTCGGTTATAATCAACAATTGCAAAAAATTCAAAGGTAATTCTCAGTTAGATCACCAACGTTATGCAAATGAGGTATATGGAAAACTGGATTTCGGTATACTTAATGCACCTACACTGGGAGATGACCGACCCTCTACAGGAGATCAGCCTACTAATAATACTACGCGTGGTCCCTACATGTGTTATACTATCAACCTAAATGAAGAAGATGTTACACCTAATATTGTATCCGATGGTGCTTTATATAATGAGCGTATTAATAGACCATGTGGAGAAGGTGCACTTAAACATGCTTCCGGTAAGCTACTATCTTACCTATTATGCTTAAATGACTTACAACATTCATATTACATATGACAACAATACACGTAACTTATTCCCATGTGTTTAATGCAGACACACTAGCAAATGATCGTACCTGGAGGCAAAACAGTTGTTGTGTTTCAGCTTCATTAAATCCACATACGTCTTATCCTATTACTGCAAATCAACAAGGTGGAACAATTGCTTATGCCGATACTCATTGTCTATGCAATGCCTGCTGCATTCAACCATGTACACAAACCGAAGATGTCATTTCTGGTAAGCTGACCTGCATTCTTTCTTTAAAAAAAAAAAAAAAAAAAAAAAAAAAAAAAAAAAAAAAACCACAATCAGGTACCATAAATGCAACTGAACATTCATAGACAGTATATTAAAAAAACATTTAATGCAGTTCTGACTCAAGTAAACCCTAACAAAAGCCTCCCTCCTATTTACTTAGCTAATAAATGTCCAATAAAATAATTGTCATCACTTTTATGCTTCATTAAATATGTCCATTTAACTATCACAAATTATATTGACAAACACTTATGGTCAGTTGTCATTCAATATACTATTTCTTTTTAAACTATTATTGCATGTGAAACCTCATAAATTACTTAACTGTAAGGAATTCTCAATATTTGCAGACAATCGGCAGCATCATACAAGTTATGCCACTGGTCTTTTTGATCCTGCATCTGCAGCGACATCGACGTTCAATAAACATAATGGTGAGAAATTATATACTTTACGAGTCATAAATAATGGCTGCACGATTATTTAAAATGGCACTTACACATTTGTTAACTCACTTGATGCAGTCACAGTGGATGAAGAGGACATTAGAAATGTAAAGTTACAAACAAATGCAGAAACTTTTAGAAAGACGCAAGGATCTATAACAAAACTTCCTAATACCAAAGGTTAGTTGTTTATATAAATAAAATTTATCACGTATATACTAACAACATTCGATTCTATAAATATCATCCTTACATAACTTTTGCCTTACAATAAAACAGATAAACAAAGGCAATCTGATAAACAAAATACAATGAATGCCAAACCAGGAAAACAAAGGCAAAAAAAACATTCGAACAATGCTCATGTTACATCCGACTCTGGCAAAACAGCAGGAAACAAACGACATATAGAGCAACAAGCTTCAGCACATACTCAGAACCCATTGCAACAGCAAAAAAAACGTAGAATTCAGGCTATGAAGACTCAACAAGAATTGCCATATAATGAAGGTATAGTAAAATAATAGATAACACCATAAAAGAATCCTATCTTAATTCACTATCCTAATATAAAAAAAATCATATATAACATTGTCCACAATATAAATTGCAGGTGTATCACAATTATACACTGATTTGGGAGATTGTTGTTGGAAATGTGAATATTGCAATGCGGCTTTTTGGTATGGAGAACGCTTGAAAGGAAGTACAAATAGCAGAGTAAAGTACAACCGTTGTTGCGGAGCATGCCAAGTCTATCTTCAACAAGAATTGGATCCACCTTACTACATCAAAGAATTATTTAAAGATAAACACTTTTTGGAAAACATCCGTGCATATAACCAGATGTTCAGTATGACATCTTTTGGAGCAAAAATTGATGATTCAATAAACAATGGAAGCGGGCCTTATGTGTTCAAGATTTCAGGTCAAATTTACCACTGGATAGGAACACTATGCCCAGAAACCAACGAAGATCCTAAATTTCTACAACTTTACATCTACGACACAGAAAATGAAGTCGCTAATAGAATGAAACCTTTTGGTGGCCAAGAGAAAAGCAACCTAAGCCCTCAGGTTGTGCAAAATTTGATACAAATCTTAGATGAGCACGAGTTAGTCCAGATTTTTAGAACAGCTAGAGACAAATGCAATGAAGGAGATGTCCCAGAACTGAAAATTCAATTGTATAATGTTGTTGGCGCACAACAGTAACAGTTGCCTTCGAGTGAGACACTTGGAGCAATAGTCTTCGAAAATGGTCCAATCAGTCGCACAGAATATGACGTTATCATAGAATATAGAAACAGAGGGCCTCAAAGAATCAACAAGCTTCACAGCTCATATATGTCTCTACAATTTCCTCTCCTATTTATATATGGCCAGCCGGGATATAATACGAAAATGATGCTACGAAGTACTAAAACCCATAGGGTGCGTGAACCAAAGCAAGGTTATTACACGGTCATTATCATCATAATGTTTAATCCTATTGGCTGATAGAGTGTCATTAGCACCAGCTCTTACACTTGGCAGCGCCACATTGGTTTGCAAATGAATTCCCACAGTAGCCAATGAACAGTGCAGCCATTGGTTGGGTTACAAAGTTGTGTTTTAGGCAGGCGCATTAAATGCAATTCCCACAATACAAATGCCACATGTACATCTTCATTAAATACATATTGTACTATTACTTAAAATAAACTATGTATATTTTACATCTACCATAGCAACCCAGAAAGTTCTCTACACTGGTATTTGCTTCTTCATCACACCAGCTGCCATACGACGGCTACTGCTTTCCATACAACAACAAACCTGCAAAGACAGCAAAAAACAGGTGACAAATCTTTTAATGTTTCTTTCATAAGAAATACCTAATGAATTCACCAAATTCAAGTATACTAACATTGTTGGTTGATGTGAACCTACAAAATAAAATATCCGTTAACTTATACTTGCTTACACATTTGCTGCTTAAGGTTTTTTGTTTTGTTTTTGTGCACTGCATCTGCTAGCTTATATTTGCTTACACGTTTGCTGCTTAACTTATTTTTGCGCGCTCATATTGCTTCCTTTCTTTACAATCATTGGTTGTGCACGTTTCTTACCGCATATAGTAAACTATGAAAAAAATAAAACCGCAACCAACAACTGAAAACACTGATGCGTTCGACAATGAAGCACAAACTGTAGAAACAGCAACACCTACATATTTAAATTTGCCCAACAAAAAAAAAATATGCATACGTATTCTGCAAACACTAGATGCAACGATCAACATGGGGAACAATGGACAAAAAGAAAAGGAAAGCAGTCAAAGGGGTGTTCTTTATCTCTTGTTGGTTTATATGGAAAGCTAGGAATTCGAAAAAGTTTGATAACGTCTCTATAGCGGTTAAGAGTATAGTGTTAGAGATCATGGGATTCGGTTTCTTGTGTTATAAAAACCGAGGGGGGAACTCTAGTATTACTTGGGATAATTGGTGTAAATTCGAATTGATGTAATTGGTTTTCTTTGTTGCCCCTTCGCTTATTGGCGTTGATTGGGCCGTTGTCTATAACAGTTAAACTTTCAAAAAAAAAAAAAAAAAAAAAAAAACAAAGCTGCAGAAATGTCAAGCACAAACGTAAAGGTGGTCCAAGTAACTCGGTTATAATCAACAATTGCAAAAAATTCAAAGGTAATTCTCAGTTAGATCACCAACGTTATGCAAATGAGGTATATGGAAAACTGGATTTCGGTATACTTAATGCACCTACACTGGGAGATGACCGACCCTCTACAGGAGATCAGCCTACTAATAATACTACGCGTGGTCCCTACATGTGTTATACTATCAACCTAAATGAAGAAGATGTTACACCTAATATTGTATCCGATGGTGCTTTATATAATGAGCGTATTAATAGACCATGTGGAGAAGGTGCACTTAAACATGCTTCCGGTAAGCTACTATCTTACCTATTATGCTTAAATGACTTACAACATTCATATTACATATGACAACAATACACGTAACTTATTCCCATGTGTTTAATGCAGACACACTAGCAAATGATCGTACCTGGAGGCAAAACAGTTGTTGTGTTTCAGCTTCATTAAATCCACATACGTCTTATCCTATTACTGCAAATCAACAAGGTGGAACAATTGCTTATGCCGATACTCATTGTCTATGCAATGCCTGCTGCATTCAACCATGTACACAAACCGAAGATGTCATTTCTGGTAAGCTGACCTGCATTCTTTCTTTTAAAAAAAAAAAAAAAAAAAAAAAAAAAAAAAAAAAAAAAAAAAAAACCACAATCAGGTACCATAAATGCAACTGAACATTCATAGACAGTATATTAAAAAAACATTTAATGCAGTTCTGACTCAAGTAAACCCTAACAAAAGCCTCCCTCCTATTTACTTAGCTAATAAATGTCCAATAAAATAATTGTCATCACTTTTATGCTTCATTAAATATGTCCATTTAACTATCACAAATTATATTGACAAACACTTATGGTCAGTTGTCAATTCAATATACTATTTCTTTTTAAACTATTATTGCATGTGAAACCTCATAAATTACTTAACTGTAAGGAATTCTCAATATTTGCAGACAATCGGCAGCATCATACAAGTTATGCCACTGGTCTTTTTGATCCTGCATCTGCAGCGACATCGACGTTCAATAAACATAATGGTGAGAAATTATATACTTTATGAGTCATAAATAATGGCTGCACGATTATTTAAAATGGCACTTACACATTTGTTAACTCACTTGATGCAGTCACAATGGATGAAGAGGACATTAGAAATGTAAAGTTACAAACAAATGCAGAAACTTTTAGAAAGACGCAAGGATCTATAACAAAACTTCCTAATACCAAAGGTTAGTTGTTTATATAAATAAAATTTATCACGTATATACTAACAACATTCGATTCTATAAATATCATCCTTACATAACTTTTGCCTTACAATAAAACAGATAAACAAAGGCAATCTGATAAACAAAATACAATGAATGCCAAACCAGGAAAACAAAGGCAAAAAAAACATTCGAACAACGCTCATGTTACATCCGACTCTGGCAAAACAGCAGGAAACAAACGACATATAGAGCAACAAGCTTCAGCACATACTCAGAACCCATTGCAACAGCAAAAAAAACGTAGAATTCAGGCTATGAAGACTCAACAAGAATTGCCATATAATGAAGGTATAGTAAAATAATAGATAACACCATAAAAGAATCCTATCTTAATTCACTATCCTAATATAAAAAAAATCATATATAACATTGTCCACAATATAAATTGCAGGTGTATCACAATTATACACTGATTTGGGAGATTGTTGTTGGAAATGTGAATATTGCAATGCGGCTTTTTGGTATGGAGAACGCTTGAAAGGAAGTACAAATAGCAGAGTAAAGTACAACCGTTGTTGCGGAGCAGGCCAAGTCTATCTTCAACAAGAATTGGATCCACCTTACTACATCAAAGAATTATTTAAAGATAAACACTTTTTGGAAAACATCCGTGCATATAACCAGATGTTCAGTATGACATCTTTTGGAGCAAAAATTGATGATTCAATAAACAATGGAAGCGGGCCTTATGTGTTCAAGATTTCAGGTCAAATTTACCACTGGATAGGAACACTATGCCCAGAAACCAACGAAGATCCTAAATTTCTACAACTTTACATCTACGACACAGAAAATGAAGTCGCTAATAGAATGAAACCTTTTGGTGGCCAAGAGAAAAGCAACCTAAGCCCTCAGGTTGTGCAAAATTTGATACAAATCTTAGATGAGCACAACGAGTTAGTCCAGATTTTTAGAACAGCTAGAGACAAATGCAATGAAGGAGATGTCCCAGAACTGAAAATTCAATTGTATAATGTTGTTGGCGCACAACAGTATCAGTTGCCTTCGAGTGGGACACTTGGAGCAATAGTCTTCGAAAATGGTCCAATCAGTCGCACAGAATATGACGTTATCATAGAATATAGAAACAGAGGGCCTCAAAGAATCAACAAGCTTCACAGCTCATATATGTCTCTACAATTTCCTCTCCTATTTATATATGGCCAGCCGGGATATAATACGAAAATGATGCTACGAAGTACTAATTCAAAAAAGAAAAGGAAAAAACTATCTATGAATGCGTACTATGCATACCAGCTGCATGAACGTTTTGGTGAATATGGATTGTTGTTCAGAGCCGGCAGACTGTTTCAGCAATATGTCGTTACTGTCTATTGTACTTTAGAGCAAGATCGTCTCGATTTTGTAAGAGCAAAGCAGAATACTATCCGAAGTGAATGCCTATCTGGCATTTGTGACGCGATTTCAAGAGGAGACCACTTTGGCAAGGATATTGGGAAGAAAATTATCCTCCCATCAAGCTTTACTGGAGGTCCAAGATACATGTACAGCCACTACCTTGATGCATTGGCCATTTGTCGTGTCCTTGGAAATCCACAATTCTTCATCACATTTACATGTAACGTCAACTGGCCTGAAATCAAAAGACACATGAAACAATATCCAGGACTTACTCCATAGACAGGGCTGACGTAGTCGACCGTGTGTTTGAACAAAAAGTGGAAGATTTTATAAAAGTATTGAAAGAAGGAAAAATCTTTGGTCATTGCACTGGAGGTTAGTAATAAATTTACATTATTTACTTTCATACAAATTTTGCTCCTCATCTATGAATACTAAAATCAGATTACACCACTTATGAACTAAAACTATTTTTTCTCTTTTTCGCAGTTCTTTATACCATCGAGTTTCAAAAACGTGGCCTTCCACACTGTCATACATTGTTATGGATAGATTCAAAAGACAAGATACGCACTCCAGAACAAGTAGACAACTTTATTTCAGCGGAGCTACCTGATAAAACATCTGATCCAGAGGCTTACAAAGTTGTTACAGATATGATGATACATGGCCCATGTGGAAATGCCAGACCAAGTGCACCATGTATGCAAGAAGGTGTATGCACAAAAAAATTCCCAAAAAAATACAATCAGAACACTTACTTTGACGAAAGGGGCCATGTCCATTACCGTAGAAGAAAAACATCAGATTGTGCAAGAAGAGGAGATATCCAATTGGATAACAGTTATGTTGTTCCTTATAATCGGCTGCTTTGTCTTATATTCCATGCCCACATAAATGTAGAATATTGTGGATGGAGTATGTTAATTAAATACCTTTTCAAGTACATCTCAAAAGGCACAGACAGGATTGCTGCACGTATTACAAGACCCATTGGAGCTGCAAGCGGTTCAGACGTTACTCCTAAAATACAGATAGACGAGATTCAGAACTTTATTGATGGACGCTTTATTTGTCCGCATGAAGCATGTTGGAGAATACTTAATTTTCCGATACATCATAGAGAGCCAGCAGTTCAGATTCTTGCAGTCCACCTCAAAGACATGCAGACGATTACTTTCCGTGACAAAGAGCCACTGGGGTCTATAATAACAGATGACAGCCGAAAATTAACCACATTAACTGAATGGTTTACATATAACGCCCTCTATGAAGATGGAAGGCACTTAACATACTTAGATTTCCCGTCAGAGTATGTTTGGTATGAAGTTTCAAAAGAATGGAGACGACGAAAACGCAAAACCAAATCTTCAGTTGGTCAATTGGTTTACGTTCATCCAGCTGCCGGTGAACTGTTTTACTTCCGTATGCTGCTTGCCCATCAGAAAGGTTGTAGATCGTTTGTGGAAGTCCGCACTGTTAATAAACGAATCCTTCCTACATACCGTGCAGCATGTCAAGCTTTGGGCCTCCTTGATGACGATAGAGAATGGGACGTAGCGCTACAAGAGGCAGCATTGACAGCAACGTCTGCAGAGCTCCGTACACTCTTTGCTCATATTTTGATTTACTGTGAGGTTGCAGACCCCATTCAACTTTGGGAAAAACATTGGCAGCAAATGGCCGACGATATACCAAGAAGGGCTTCACAAATGACTCACATTAGAGATTTGCACATCAACGATGTAGAAAAAAAGGCCTACGTGATGTTTGAAATAGAGCTGATTTTAAACAGTTGTTCAAAATCAGTTAAAGAGTACGGTTTTCCATTACCTCCAGCATATTTGTTGGATGAGCTACAAAACAGAGTGCTGATGGAGGAAAAGAACTACAACCGCGCAGAATTAAAAGAAGAAGCAGATTACGCCGTTACAAAACTGAACGATGAACAAAGACACATTTACAACCTTATAGTTGACGCATGTCGCAACAAAAAACAGGAGTTGGTATTTGTTTATGGCCATGGTGGCACCGGGAAAACTTTTTTGTGGAAAACAATAATCAATACATTACGTTCAGAAGGTCAAATAGTGCTAGCGGTCGCATCTTCAGGAATTGCCTCTTTGCTTTTACCGTCTGGTCGCACAGCCCATTCTCGATTCAAGCTGCCACTAGAGCTAACTGATGAATCAATGTGTAGCATTAAAAAAAATACACATATGGCCAAACTATTAGAAGCAACTGACCTTATAGTGTGGGACGAAGCACCAATGAATGACCGACGCTGTTTTGAAACGTTAGACAGAAGCCTAAGGGATCTTTTAAACAACTCAAATAAACCATTTGGTGGGAAAACAGTTATGTTGGGTGGCGATTTCAGGCAAACATTACCGGTTAAAAAGAAAGGATCAAAATCCCAGATAATTGATGCATCAATAGCCAACTCCTATTTATGGCGACATTTCAAGGTACGCAAGCTTAAAGTAAACATGAGGCTGCTGCAAACTAACACAGACGACCATCAAAGAAACACTATACGTGATTTCTCCTCATGGTTAATCGATATAGGAGATGGCCAAATTGGGGAACCAGATGAAACAGAACACAATGACACTTCATGGATCAAAGTTCCGCAAGAATATCTAATTCAAGATGATGATAATGGTGTCCTCAATCTCATTAATTTTATCTACGATGAGCACACACTAAAAGAACCAACAGCACAGGTTTTACAGGAAAAGGCAATAGTATGTCCGAAAAACGAAACCGCCGATTATATAAACGAAAAGGTGCTATCAATGCTAACAGCAGATAGTAAAACATATATAAGTTCGGACGAGGCAATCCCGATTGGAAAAGACAGTGCTGCCACAGAAATGTTATACCCACCAGAATATCTAAACACATTTAGATTTCCCGGTTTGCCACCAAATAAACTTCAGCTAAAAATTGGAGCACCAATCATGTTGCTACGAAATGTTAATCTAGGAGGTGGTCTTTGCAATGGAACAAGAATGGTTATAAAAAATCTCTGGTCAAAACTCATTGAGGCTGAAATTATTACTGGCACCAGGATTGGAGAAAAAGTGTATATTCCAAGAATTCCACTGACCCACAGAGATCCTAACTACCCTTTTATTTTTAAAAGGAAGCAGTTCCCAGTAAAGCTTTGCTACGCTATGACAATCAACAAAAGCCAAGGACAATCTCTGAACAAGATAGGCATCTACCTTCCAGAACCAGTTTTTGGTCATGGGCAACTATACGTTGCATTATCAAGGGCGACATCACCCCAAGGATTAAAAATCCTCATTAAACCACACCCCCAACATCCACCGAATTCAACCAAAAATATTGTCTACAAAGATTTTTTAAAAAACCTAAATGAAAAAGAGGTCTTTATAATAGAAATAGTTGTTCAGCATTCATTTATTATTATTTATATTGTCACACCTGCTTTTGGTCTATTATTATATCATAATAATCATACATGAGCATTCTTTTTTTCTTACCATTTATTATTCTTTCGTTGTTTTCCACTGTATTATATTTATTAAGATATATATACTAAATATTATACACATTTTGTACTCGCAGAATGACTGAAGCTTACATCAAAGACCTAAAACCAGGGGACAGAAACAAGATACTGGAAGCAAAAGTTTACCGAGCATGGATACACAGAGACCCACCAGATACAACAGACAAAGGCTACCGTGCAATTCTGCTAGACAAACAGGTATGTGATACATACGTTATCATAAATAAATAAATAGTATATCCACAATAACCATTACCTCATAATATGAAATAAGCTGATTAACCAAATTATTTTTTGTATGACAGCTGAGAAAACACCAGCACCAGCAATTACCAGCCCAGACCCAACATCAGAAAAAACTACAGCCGAGACATCCGGACATAAAACCGCAAAACAACAACTATTCCAGGATAACCCAAGTGACATGAAGAAAACCAAACAGAAGTAACTACTTCCTACCATATGTAATGCGTTACAATAAGTTTGCCTCTTTTGTTGTAAAAATGCATCAGACTTACAAAGATGCAACAACTTAACTTACCAAACTTGCATATCTGCACCTTTTGTAAAGCTTTGGTTAACAATGCAGTAGTTTAAATATAGTATTTGGAAAGACCCTAAAGTGTCAAATGCTTATTCTAACCAAGACTCCAGCATCATTGAAACCAATTATCATCAACCCAAAAAAATCGACAATAAACATGTAACAACAATACTCTCCCAACGATAATTCTGAAAAACTAAAAATGCTATATGCACACATTTTGTGACTTTGATGTAGGTATATGCACACATTTGGTCTATAGAATTACCGAATTTCAGAAACCTAAAGAAACAATTGAACATAATAAAACACCCTCTAGATCTATATACTATCATACACAAACAGTTAATTACCTTAATTAATTATAACAACGATTGATCAGTGGACCGTATCCTCTCTGAAGAAGAACTTTCGCCCAAAGATTAAGACCAAAAAAAATAGCGTTGTTAATTTCATTTGTTACCCCGTGTGATGAAAAGATAGCGTTGCTGCATAGATGTTGGGCTGTATCCCAAAAAAAATGAAATAAAGCCCACTCTGTTATAAGAAGCCCAGTATTTTTTAACACAAAAACCCACAATATTATTATACATACTAAAGTAGCAAAATCTGATATTAATATAAATAATATAAATATTGATATATCAAACATATTTAAAACCAATGTAAATATTAATATATCAAACATATTTAAGACCAATGCAAATATTCTAGCCAAATAAGTAAACTACAAACATTAGTCGACAACGACACGAACAACCATTTTGACAAAAAAAAACGGTGACTTTTTTATACACTTAATAAATAACAAAATTATACCTATTGAAAAGTTATGCGCCAACTAACACCCTTCATAAGCGTCACTAACGTTACACACCATAGAGTACCAACAAACTATTTCAATTTTTCAAAATTTTTTACACACAAACAACATTTCAAAAGATGTCAATTATAAAATCGTAAACATGTAAACTATAAACCAACATACTCCGCAGCAACGCACGGGTTAACCTGCTCGTTAAAACTATAATCCATCCAACCTCCCAGAATTTTGGTTTTCTTTACGATTTGAGATTTCTCAAAATAATTTTTATAAATTTTACTTTCAACAAATTAAAAGACTTCAAATTATAAAGATAAAATCTTATAGTTGAAGATTACTAGTAAAAGAACTGGTGGATAAAATCTTATAGGCAAGCAAGCTTAGCTCCCACAAAGTTACTCCTGCAAAGTCACCAATCATGTTCCTTTAATTATATTAACAAGAAAAAATTACACGTTTGGTCCTTATGGTTTGCTCAAAATAATAACTTTAGTCCCTAAGTCACTTTTATTACACCATCAATATCTAATTTTGAAACTATGCACAATTTTGGTCCCTAAAATGGACGGACGTTTATTTCGCCCGTTATCTCATTAAAATACAAGGGTAAACATGTCTTTTCTACTCATCTTTTATAATAATAGACACCCACCCTCGTTGACTTATTATTTCCCTCCCATTTCTCAACACTGCTACCCAAATAAACCCAAATCCCAAATCCGATCAATTATAAACCCTAGAAATCAAACCCCCAAATTGATCATCTGAAATTAAATAAATGGTTGGTAATCGTTGGAGAATACGAGAGAAGCATGAAGGAAATGGACCCCTGAAAGCATACGGTAAATAAACCATGAAAACTAATGTGTTAAATAATTTATTTCATTGACATTACCTTGAAAACATGATATTAATTGTGGTTTTGTTTTTGCATTTTCAGAAGGACACCCTACTATGTTTTCTATGAAAATACATCATGCTGGAAAGTTTAAAGACCATGATGAAACGAGGTATGTTAATGGTTTGGTTGCGTATGCTGATGGATTTGATATGGATGAGTTTTATGTACATGAGTTGAATGATGTAATGGCTGAATTAGGTTATGTCAATGAGGAAGAAGTTATTTACTATCATTATCTGATTCCTGGTACTGATTTAGAATTTGGACTAAGAGCTTTAGGAAATGATGTTGATGTACAAGATTTAGCTAGGTATACAAAGGACAATAAGTTGATTAAGGTTTATTGTGAACATGATGTATCAAAACTGCTCATTCATTTGATCCCCACAGTTAGAAGCACTGTTGTTATTGAAGAGCTACCTTCTGAAACTCCCATTCCCTCCCCATCCAAAAAAAAGTCCCTATAAAAAAAATCATGCTGTTAGAATACCATAAACCCTCTACCCCTGCTACTACCAATGCCATTCCCACTCCCACCCCCACCATTGCTACAACCACTGCCATTCCAACTCGCACCCCCACTCCCACTCCCACCAATGCCACTACCAGTCACAGTATTCCTACTCCCAATGATAGTGTACATGAAACTGTGGACTCTATTGTTGAAGAACTTTTGAACATGAATGATTATGATTTTGATCCCTTTGATGATAATTTAACTGAAAGGTATAATGAAAGGGTGAATGAAGGGTCAAGTGTTCATGTGAATGAAAGGGTGAATGAAGGGTCAAGTGTTCATGTGAATGAAAAGGTGAATGAAGGGTCAAGTGTTCATGTGAATGAAAGGGTGAATTATAATGAGAGTTTTGAACCTTTAGAAACATTGGTAGAGCATGATGAACCTTGTGAAACACTGGATGTGGAAGACTCTGATCATGATGATGATAGTAGTACAGATGACAGAGATCACTTTGATGATGAAGAGAACAATGTAGAAGAAGTTAATGTTGATATGCATGATTACCATTTTGATATAGATGAAGATGTTGAGTGGGTGAGACATACATGCAGTGTAGAAGAAGATGATTGTACACCAATAGCAGAAGATGTTGAGGTGATAGATAATGAAATTCTTGAAAGTGCTTCAGATGAGGAACATAATGATATTGAAAAGATTAGGAGAAGGAAGCTTAAACAAATCCAAAAGGCAAATAAAAATGCAGATAACATTGTGTATAAGCATTACTTTTATCATGGTCAAACTTTTTCTAGTGCTGCTGAAGTGAAAGAGAGAGTGAGACTGCATTCAATTGAAACTAGGAGAAAGTTGCTGTTGATAAGGAATGATAAGGCTAGGGTTAGGGCAAAGTGTATGGGCAAAATTCCAGTGTTCACACTTGAAGGTGATGGGCCTAATCAGACTGCAGTCAAAAAGAAAGCAGCAAAGCCCAAAGGCAAAACAAGAGTTAGGCCTAGTAAGCCCAGTAAGCAAGGTATTACTTTAGGTGGTAGAGGTAGGCCCAAACCACTAGCAGAAGATGAATGTCCATGGGTCTTACTAGTCTCTAAGGTTAAGAATACTGAGACTTGGGAAGTTAGAACATATGTAGACAACCACAAGGGCCTTCAATCAAGAGAAATAAAGGCTTGCACTGCCCAATTCTTGTCTAAGGGTATCATTGACCAAATTGAGAAAAACCCAGATGTTCCAACAAGAGCTCTTCAAGACCAGTTGCAGAAGCAATATGAGGTTGGTGTGTCAAGGATGAAAGCTTTTAGGGCTAAAACCACTGCACTCAATCAAGTTAAGGGAGATTACAGTGTACAATATACAATGTTGAGGGATTACTGTTTAGAGTTGAGAAGGGCAAATCCTGATACAACTGTTAAGATTGAAGTTGAAAGAGACACAGATCTTGAACTAGAAACAAGAGTTTTCAAGAGGATCTACATATGTTTAGGTCCATTAAAGAAAGGTTTCAAAGAATGTGGAAGGGATCTATTAGGCCTTGATGGTGCATTCATGAAGGGACCATATCCTGGACAGCTTCTGACTGCCGTGGGATTGGATGCCAACAATGGCATATATCCAGTAGCATATGCAATTGTGGAGAAAGAAACAACCAGTTCTTGGACTTGGTTTTTGGAGTGTCTAGGTGATGATCTAGATCTAAGCAGGGAATCTAACTACACTTTTATAAGTGATAGGCAAAAGGTAAACATTTAACTTTTTATTTCAACTATGGTCCCTATTCAGGGAATCTAAATACACATTTAATATTCTAAACTTTTGTCTATTTCCTATAGGGCCTCATACCTGCAATGGCTAAGGTATTTCCTAGTGCAGAGCACAGGTTTTGCCTTAGGCATATACATGAAAATATGAAGCTCAAGTGGAATGGACAAGCATATAAAGATCTGCTTTGGAAATGTGCAACTGAAACAAAAGTATTTCATTTTGATCATGCAATGGAGGAGCTGAAGAAGTTTAATAAGGATGCATTTGAATGGTTAGCAAAAATTCCTGCTGATTCTTGGTCCAGATCCCATTTTTCAGGTAATATTTGTTGCCTTTTAATTAAGTAGCTCATAATTATAGTTAAATAGTTGTTGCTGTTTACTTAAGTAGTTTAAATATACTGATTACAGGTAGAGCTAAATCTGATGTATTGTTGAACAATATGTGTGAGGTTTTGAATGGAAAAATATTAGATGCTAGGGATGCACCTATAATCAGTGCCTTAGAATACATTAGACAGTACTTGAGAAGGAGGATTGTGAATGTTCTAGGTGTTATAGCAAAAACAGATGGCCCTCTCACCCCTACTGCAGCTAGAATATTGAAAGGTGCTATGGACCAAGCAAACAATTACTCAGTGGGTTGGAATGGGGGGGGGGGAAGAATATGAGGTAAAGGGACAACATGGTGATCAATGTGTGGTGAATGTGGCTAGAAGGGTTTGTAGTTGTAGGAGATGGGAATTAACAGGCATCCCCTGTGTACATGCTGTAGCAACCAACTACAACATGGCACTTAATGGGATTGAAGTGAGTATACCAGAAGAGTGGGTCCATAGGTGTTATTGGTTAGCTACTTGGAAAAAGGCATACAGTCATACTATTGGATGTATAAATGGTAAGATAATGTGGAAAAAATCCCAAATTCCTTCAAAACTGATTCCACCTAAGCATCATTCACAAGTGGGCAGGCCAAAGAAGAACAGAAGGAAAACAAAAGAAGAGAAGGCAATGGTGAGTGGTGGAAAACTGTCCAGGGCATATAAAACTGTTACACGTTTGAAGTGTGGAAACCTTGGCCACAATATCAGGTTTTGTAAAGGCCAAAAAATGAAAGAAACAGGGGCACCATCTACTGATGCTAATACAGGTTCATCAAATGCTAGGAAAAGGTCTGCATCAACACAACCTACTGATGCAAGTGCCCCAAAGAAAAAGAAAGCTTCTGTTGGAAGTGGGACCTCAAAAAAGAAAGCTGCAGGTGGTGGTAAAAAGAAAAAAAAGAATGGAAAAGAGGTGTTAGTGTGATGTATGTTCAGTACTGGTGTGGCTATGTGTCTTTTAGTGTCTGTTTATGTACTCAACTTTTGGTTTATGCTATGTAAGTTTAGTGTCTGTTTGTGTACTCAACTATTTATGTACTGATTAAGTTTGACTTGCATTAGTCAAACTTGTTTTACTTTATGCTATGTAAGACTATTAGTAGTCAAAATGGTTTCTTGACATATCACTTTATGCTATGTAAGACTTTTCAGTATATCAATTATTTCTTGACATATCACTTTTCAGTACAACAAAGTTAATGTTGACTTTTTAAGTCAAACAAAAGGCAAAACATAACAGCAAGTGCACCATTGTAGAAAAATTATACCAAATAGATGTCACAAAACATATCTTACATTAACCCAAAAGACAATACAAAGAAAACCTAACCAACAACCATCTTACAACAACCATACTTGACCCAAAACATATCTTAGAAATCTAATCTAAAACATTCATTAACCCAATAGGTAAATGACCACAACACAGAGAAAACCTAGCCAACTAAACATCAAATACATCTTGGTCTTTCTAAGTTCCCTTGTCAATTATTCAATGGCAGTTTCATGCCTATTCCTAGCCCTTAACAATCCAGGTATAATTTGTACATCACGATCACACATTGGTGGATCAACCCAATCAATCCACCCACATCGTGATCCCTGTTTGGGGCAACTGTAGAAACGCCGACCTGGGTGAGACACTGTCCAAGAAGTCTTGACTATGCAAACTCGTCCACATCTGCAGAATACCATGATTGAAGAAGACTTTAGGTGTTCTATGATTTTTAATTTGAGTATGTGAGATCTAGGGTTTTTTAATTGGGAATGTCACTTTGGGAGGGTTTTTAATTTGGGTGTTCTTGGTTAACTGGGTTTCATTTTGGGCGGGGAAGGTTGTGATAATAAATAGGGTGAGAAAGTGGGTGAGAAATGGAAAAAGACATGTTTACCCTTGTATTTTAATGAGATAACGGGCGAAATAAACGTCCGTCCATTTTAGGGACCAAAAGTGTGCATAGTTTCAAAATTAGATACTGCTGGTGTAATAAAAGTGACTTAGGGACTAAAGTTGTTATTTTGGGCAAACCATAGGGACCAAACGTGTAATTTTTTCTATTAACAATACATATTATCTCTTTAGCATTTTTCTCTTACATTTTAAGGAGTTGTTACACAAATTTATTCATAAGTTGTAGTCAAATAAAGATTTAAAAAAAAAATCAAATAAGCTAATATACATAAAAAGTTCAAACTTCAGTGTTACACCAACACTTTGTCAAGTGAATGTTCCCGTGTTACAGCAAGACCAGTTTGACGAACTTCAGTGGAAGCTACATGATGGTTCGTACACTTCTTTTGCACTTAAGCACATTTGTCATTCTCTTCGTGTTCATGGGAATGGAGTTGATTGGTTTCATCTTGTGCGATACACATGTGGCTTGTTATGAGAAGGCTTCTTACGCAAGATAGAATGTGGCAATGGAATGTCGGGATGATATTGATCTAAGTTCGTTGCGGTGTCCTCTATGTAAAGTACAACCTGATTCTCATGAACATCTGTTCTTCGAGTGCACTTTCTCTTTGCAAGTTTGGAATCAAGTTCTCAGCATGGCTGATATGAGTTTCATTTCTACTAAGTGGAGTGACATTATAGCGTGGATACTTCTTATTGCTAAACAAAACAAGGTTACAACCATTTTTGGTCGTGTCATCATGGCTGCGTCTTCTTATTTTGTGTGGCAAGAGCGTAACAACAGATTACATGGAAAAGGAGATAGGCACCCAAGCAAAGTATCGAAAATTGTTATTGATATGGTGCGGTTAAAATTGGCTACCATTCGGTTCAAGAAGAATGTTAATGTAGAGCACATGAGAAGAATTTGGAAGATAACAAGTAATGATATTGATGGTGATTAATGCGTTTTGCTTTTAGGAGGATTTTGAAGTGCATTGTTTTTTCTTGTTATGTCCTCTAGGACTGTTTGTTTTGTGGTTGTTATGTTTTGAGCATGTTCAAAGCATATAGTTTTAGGTCTAGGGGTGGCTCATTACCCCCCTCTTGTGTACCTGAACATTTTTTATTTTTTTTTAATATTTTCACCGGGTATAATCCCTTTACCAAAAAAAAAAAAAAAAAAAAAAAAAAAAAAAAAAAAAAAAATCAAACTCAACAACCACCGGATTTATGTTACAGTTAAAACCATCGAATGATTGCAACGATACAACTAGCAATGCATTCATAGTCTTACTTGTAAATGTTTATAGTATTTGCTCATCCAGCTATGTGGGATAAAATCACCAAACCAACATACTTATTTCCTTCATGAACCTTTAGTTTCACTTGACTTAACCACAGTGGCGGAGCCAGAAAATGTGATCATGGAGGGCATCGAGCGAAATTTTAGATTACCGGATGTGTCATTTTTTACCGTAATTTAAACAAACCGGGTCGGGTTTAATATAAAGGTAACAAAAGTGCTCTACTACGATGCAGTTAACACTAATTATAAGTTTAGGTGTCGCTTTTCAAACAAAAAAAAATTGCAAGTTTAGGTGTCAGAAAAAAAATTGGGTTGGTGTTATCATCTATTTTCTTTTATGTTGTTTTAAAATCGCTCAACAATAGTTTAACCAAACGACATGTAATTATATATACCAAACCACTATTGTGAAAAACATTCGACAAACTCAATGAAGCTTTACAAATTAAAGTTAAAATACTCATGTAATTATATTCACAGTTTTATACCATCTGAAAATTTCAAATTATTAATATATTAATTAAAACCATTCGTACAGTTTGTAAAAAAGAGATAACATATAATATTATATTTATTGGCCCAATCCCCACCATCCCACTTTCACAATTCCCCATTGTTTCTTCTTCTCCACATTTTCCGACTGAAAAAAAAACCCACTGGACAAGCAGGTTTTTTGCATTAGTGCGCTCTAATTGTGGGCAAGCCGAGAGCAACGAGGGCACTTTTTGTCGGGGGAGGGCACCGGACTTTTTTGGCATCAATATTACTTTTTTTTCTATGCATTTTGTGTATCCGAAAGAACTCGGTTGAGGGCATCGCCCCCCACTACTAATAAGGTGGCTCCGCCCCTACTTAACCACCATATATGTAGCCTCATATACACAAACACCTCAGTTTACACATTTTGTCATTGTTCCTCTTCACTCTTCTTATTATCGTTCTTCGAAGCACCGCCGTCCCAACTCAATCCAAGCACCAGATTAGATTTTTGGTGTAACAGATTTTTTATTTATTATTATTATTATATTTTTTTAACTTGGGTTTCCAACTCGATATTGCGAGCCGACTAATCTTAGGACGACTACCGTTTTGAATAGCCGTGAGCCGGAGCATGTGAGGCTCCGTGGCCACAATAGGATTATTTTTGCTTATAACAGATTTTGAGTCACATATTCCATACGTTATTGAGTTTGTATTTTGCTTGAATTGCACATATATTGTTAACATTGTTAAAAACTTTCTTTTAAGCTGTTTTTATTCAGTCTCAACAAGAAAATAAATACATATTGGATATTAGTGGTCTTTAGTCTAATTGGTTTATATCTTTTTGAGCCTATACTTGGTTCTTTTAATATTAGTGGTCCTTCACCAGCCGATGTGGGATGACAATAAGTCCAAAGTTTCATGAGCAAGTAAAGTAGCAAGAGGTTTAATTATTCATAACATGCACTTTTGTCATAGTTATATATCAAAGATATTAAATTAATTAACATGAGTTTTTATAGAAAATTAGAATTCATATCTTCTTATACAATAATCTAAATCCGAATTAGATTAATGGAGAACAGTTAAATCAACCATAGATGTTTAAAAGTAAGACTAAGAAACATTCACAAAATGCATGTATTAAGGATTTTTATAAGTAAATGCATGTATTTGACGAGAGCCTTTCTAATTATAGTGGTAAAACTAATAAAATTATATCTTGACGAGACCGTTTCTGATTATAATGGCAAAACTTCTAATTAAAAGATCAGTTTCTAATTATAATGGTAAAACTTATAACAAAAATGAACGTATTAAGAAATTTTATAAGTAAACACATTCACATCAAGAATTCTTATTAAATATAAACTCATAATCCTATTCATATATTGCTCCAAAGTTTACATATTCATCAATGTGGGACTATCACAAAACCAAAACTAGTGCGCCACCTTCAAGCCTTCTTTAAGCTTTTGTTTTCAAATGGCTTAATGACCACGTCTCCACTCTAACTCTGCACATGGATTGGCGTCACATGTGACATCACGAAGACCACCACTCTCTTCGATACCATCTTGCCAAACAACATCAAGCTCAACGGTTACATTCCTCTTAATATATTAACAAAAGCATTCGTGAATCGTGGCGTATGTACGTGGTCATATGAAGAACAAGCCACATATTCAAATAAGATGATCGTCATGAAAACAACATATATAAATGATTACTGGTACTTCCCTTGCTATATGTCGAGTTGACCCTGTCTTTCAGAAGGCAAAACACACATTTTACAAAATATGCAAGTGAGTTCAAAGATATGTACTGCCACAACATTTTTTAACATGACTAATTACATTCAAGGCAAATAAAAACACTACTGGCCAGTTATATATAAGGATTGTTGTGGCTCTATTAATGAGTTTTTCAATGTCCATCACATTCAAACAAAAATGACGTTGTTACTCTAAACCCTCCCATATACATAATGTGTACACTCATAATGTGGGAAACGGTGTACACTTTTTATTATAATTATAAATCAGATTACAATAATAAATAACAGAAAGTAAAAACAGTAAATAAACGCAGACAGAAAGGTGTAGAAGAAGAAGACAGACACTATTAAACGTAATTAAAACGAAAGCAGTAAAGAGACTTGTACGAGGCTCGTATTGAATACGATTCCCTTAAAACAGATTCGCCGTCTGTTTCCCAGGGTACAACGTACACAGCTGTTGTACAGCCGGACTAAACTTATTCCAAAACACGATATGCATATTTCTGTTAAGACTTAAGCACAAAGTCTAAATCTATTCCTAAATAGATTACAGAATATTCTGGAAATTATCCATCTACACGGTTTTATTACTTCAGCAGAATCTGTGCATCACATAATTCACTTCAGCAGAATCCCATGTGCTTCAGTAGAACTTCAGCAGAAATGTGCATCACATAATTCTCAGCAAAAAGATACCCGCGTAGGTGAGATTTCGGAGCTGCATTCGTGTCCGCAGGTCGCATGAGTTCAGAAGCCTCGAACTCATTTTAGCTCGGAAATCCCATTTTCTGCACCCCCCCTGCGCGCGCGCACGTGGGAGTGGGAGCATAACCAAACTAAAGGAATTTAATATTCAATAGTATGATTTCCTTATAAACTAGTCTCCACTTCCTCTTCTAGGCGATGTGGGATAGTTTAGTATTTCCAGATTTTGTGCCTCACTTTGAGACACGATATCTCATTCATTTCTACTCCAATTTGGACATATTTTAGCTCGTTGCGAAACTCTCATCGAGGAGAACGCAAAGCTACCAAGAAATATAAATATATATAACATATACATATATTAAATATTGTCCAAAATTTGCAAAAACTCATTTTGCAATACTCATTTTCCAACACTTTTATAGTGGTTAGGAGTTAGTGAGATTAATTTGAGCTCAAATACTAAGTATTGGTGTTCATTGTTCCTTCCTAACGGAAGTGAGAGTTGGGTGAAAGACTGAAGATTGGGTAGTGGCCGGTGTTTAACGTAGATAACAACAAAATCAAGTTCATCTTTATATATTTTTTATCGCCATTACGTGGTCAACGCAAACTCAAGTTCATCTTTTGAGGCACCATGGAGCAACCATCGTTCAGGGTTTGAGATCAGGGTGTGTAATATATTGAATTTGTTGATGTTCGGCTTGGGCCATTACACATTTTGGGGTTATACTTCTTATCGATTGGCTCTTTATAACTTATTGACTTATTAGGGATGCATGTATCTTGCTTGAATTGAACTTATTAGAACAGTTAAAAATGTTTATAAGGTGATCGCAACTTCACGAAATTGAAACGTGCATTACCCGTTTACAACTTTATTCAACCTAGTTAAATACTACTTATAACATTTACAATCTAATAATTTGCATTCATTACTCATTTACTTCTTTATTCAACCTAGTTAAATAGAGATTACCTATTAATTGAATAGAAGCGCCAAGTCTCTTCATTCAATAAATTATATTAGAATAACATAAATCGATAAACAGTAAAATAACTGGAAAAATATAAAAACAAATAGAAATGTTAGCACCGAAAGCAAATTTTAATTGCAGCTACATATTCGGTATCATCATTTCTACTTATAAAAGTTATGTTAAAATTTCAACTTATATATTACCTTATTGTTTGTATATGTGGAACAAGATACAATCGTAAATTGTTATACTTTAAAGGTAGGTTTAACCACCATATCTCAACTCTCACAGCCTCACCCACAATTTCATTATTCCACTTCACCCCTTGTAAGTCACAGTCAAGCCAACTTTTAGCCAAATATCCACTCCTCACATTCATATCCACCCTCCCACACTCTCTGCACATCAATTGGAACACCGCACTCTGAAAGTGTACATGGAGTCATAGGCCGACATTGATTCTAATGTCACTGGCCGGCGATCTCTCCCTGGTAGTTGACATCAGTTCGAAGCTCACATTATGCGTTTTGGTGTTATTTTTCCTATCGGTTGACTCTTTAGATTGTTGAGATTGTATCTTGCAAAACTGATTAAAATTGTTGAGAACATTTTTGAGTTGTTGTTTGACTCTCGTCTATGATCTAAGAAAACAGTGCATATTATTTGCAGTGTTGTTTCTTGTCGGTTATTGGATTGTTCTTTATTTATATTTTTATTGGTTTATAAGAGCATTCGATATTCTTTCATAATTTATTTCTACTCATCTCACTACCTACAAAAAATTATAAAATGTGGTTTTCACTCGTTATCTGTCTCATCTAAACTGATGTTTGGTGTGTCCTTAAATGATAATTGTGAGTTTAATAAGTTGAAACTTGCAAAAATGCGTAGTTCAAACTTGAGACATTCATTTGGGTATCATTAAACTACATAATTGGAGTTAACATATGGGAGGAAAAGAAAAGTAATTTCGGATGAAGGCGTATGCCAAATTATGCACGAGCAAATGTACATGTTAAAGAATAGTTCTAGTGATGTTGCATAAAGTGAGACCACAACTTTTCCTTAAGCAGCTTGGTGTATATATATAGACTTCCTCGGTCTCAGCTTATTACTGTCCGAGCGATGTGGGACTGACCCAACACCCCCTACGCATCATATATTAAGAATGTAAAAACACGAGAAGCTTACATAGACTACATGCCGAGATTTTGAGGTAAATATCATCCCCAGCTCTCATGTTAGTCCCGCTCCTAAGCCATACAAACAACGAAGGTTGAGTGTGTCGAAACATTTATATGCTAAGAAGATGCTTTCATAGTCTCATGTTGTTAGTATTTGCATCATTCCAAGCTTTCAACTTTAGCTCAAACAACTAATCCAACATAACCTATGATATTAATTATACTAACAATTGCAAACTAGAAATGGGTTTTATTTCAAGTGACATTTTATCAGATTGATGTTAATAGAAAAACAAGTAACTTATTTGAAGGTAACATGGAGCTCAACCATTTGTTCTTCGCGTCATGTCATGCTCGAAATGATATTACCTCAACCTAGTTTGCATTAGTATGTGCTAACTGGTGTCCCACAAAAAATTAGGTATAAATACCTTAATTCTTAACCAAGAAAGACAATTGCATCTCCTAAAAATCTACTTATTTGTTATCATACAAAGTAAAAAAAACAAACTTAACAACTCACCTATTAAAGTGATAAGTGAGTTTAAATTCATCACTGACCATTATGTCATATTGTCTAATTATATATTGCAGTATAGTTTATTCATCAATCAATACTCTTCTTGAAGCTTTTGTTTACTACCATGCACATACATCTCCACCCTCACGCCCTCGCCTACACACACACAAACACCTCATTTCACCCACAAGGCCACAATGTCGTTGTTCAATTTCACCCTCCTCATCATCACAACCAACAACTCAACACAATCACCCGTTCCTCACATTCATCTCATCCCCTTCACACTCTCCACGACAACTATCACCATGCTCACTCTCTTTTATATATGTACTCTCTCTATCTATAACAATTTCCCGTCACTTGCTTGTTTAGTTCTTTGTATTTTAATTTGTGCATTTCCAAAGTCACTCTCCTATCAAACAAGTGCAGTGTCAGTATTATGGGTCCTCCTTCATCTTTGTTTGGAAAACATAACGGAAATATGTATCTGAAGTTCTCATTTGTTTCAAAACTACTATCGAAGGAAGAATAATGGGGACTCTCTCGCTCACATTTGTTATTTAGTTATTTTTTTCACATCCTTTTAACTCTGTAAACCAACCAAAGAGTTAAAAGACTGCAAAGGGGGAGAGGCACCATGTGGAGAAAACAATGTGATCAGTCATTTTCCGCAAGTGGATCAAACCTCAAAAGCTAAAATGCCTAGTATGGATTCATTAGGGCCATAGGCGGATCCAAGTATAATTAAGCGGTTCCCGGGACCACCTTGGACGTCGAAAACTTGTAGAAGTGATATAGAAATTTTTTTAGGAACCACCTTAGAAATTATTTGGGAACTACCTTAGAATCTTTTTTTGAAAAATACTTCACTTTTAGCATAAATTATTGTTAGCCCAAATCTCAATAGCCCAAAAACATTAGTCCATTTAATAAATAATAATTAATTTTAAAAGAAGACATAAAAAATTAATCGGCAGTTCTAGTCCTGGAGGGAATTAAAGAAACGAACTCGGATAGTAGACTCACTTCATCCAACAATCCATATGTAAGCTATTTATTTTTTAGTTAATTTATTCATTCTATTTTTTATGAGTAATTAAAGGGTAAATAATGTTATGTAATTTACCACTGTATTAGTATAATTGTTATTAGATTATTTAGATTTTAGGGTTTGTTCTTTAGGACTTTGGTTTTTAGGTTAAAATGTTTTGGATCATGTGATTGTTGATTAAAACTTTTGAATTTCAGTATTTGTTTTAGTTTTAATGTTAAAGTTCTTAACCAAACAAGGAGCATCTAGTTCAATATTTTATTATCTCATCTTGTTAAATTTGACCCGGTCCGACCCGAAAATTTGCCCGGTTGGTTGGCTGACCGATTACTCTTTTTAACTTGACCAAATTAAGGAACCACCTTAGATTTCCAGCTAGATCCGCCACTGATTAGGGCCGACCGACAAACTATTTTGCAATAAGATATAATATGAATAGGCAAGTTATGAAATTGTTCCCTTCTGATCCTTTAATACAGGTTACTTCAGGGTTATGTATGATATTGGATCTTCTACATGTTTGAAAAAGTGAGCCAGTACACTAGTACCGCCTACAGGCATTCAATTTCATTTCAACTGGAAGTCTGGAACTAGCTTATGCGGGATCAACTCCATAACATCAAGGTTGTTACACATCCTACCCCTATAAACAATTAGCCAACTATATAAACATCATAAACTTAAACAAATAACCATATGACTTAAGCAATTCCATCTAAAGTGCTAGCCCCACCAGCGACCCTCAAACCAACGAGGAAAACATAAAAAAAACTAACCATTTTCCACATACTACATGGTTAATCGAGTCGGAGAGTACACGAGTCCTGCCTACAGGCTACACCAGTGTATTAGCTAGAACTAGCTTATGGGAGATTAAAATCGATAGCATGGAGGGTGTTAGTTGCTAGTGGTTACGCATTCTAACAACATGAACCTACTCATATTAGGCAGCTAATGAATAACAAAAACACTGAGTGACTTCTGAATCCGCAATGGCAAAGTTACTATCAATGTCTCAGACTATTTAGAAGAAACTTTATAAGCCAACATAGTCATACAATACACCAAATTTTCTAAAGTAAAACATCACGATGATCAAATTTTCTAACACAAGCAGTTCCATATGTTAACCCCACTAAAATCCCTCAAACCAATAACCTAAACACTAAGTAACGCTTCTAAATTCGCAATGTTACAACCTTTAAAAAAAAGCTTCATTAGTCCACACATTCACAAAAAGCATAGTTGGAATATTTATGTTTATACTTTACTATATTTCATTTCACAATTACGTTTGATATTTAGAATATGTTTGTACGATTAATGATAATCCATAACTATTCTTCAGATAACATTGCTCTCAATTAGATTAATACGAAAATGCCTCTAATGTTATTCAAAGAAATGACAAAGGCGTCTTCGAAGACTATGTATGCAATCTCGCCAAAACTAAATTGACAATTTTCAATTATGTAACTTATTGGTAGAAAAGTGGTTAATGGTGTGACGATAACATTAGATAATCCATTTAAGTTGTGTTTATGTTTACTTTTCAAATAAAGATATAGATATGCGAGTTTGATTTTGATAAAAAAAAATAAGTAACTTAAAGGGTGCTACCTTTTGATCTTCGCGTCTTGTCATGCTTGAAATGATATTAGCTCAACCTAGCATGCATTAATATTTACTAACTCCGTGTCCGATAAAAATAAGTAAATATACCTACTGTAATTCGTATCCAAATTCAAAAAAAAAAACTTACTGTGATATGCTATTAAGTTTCTTAGTACTTAGACAATTACCAGAATTATCCAAAATAACACAAGAAATGTTAAAAAAACATACAAGTATTATTAGATAAAAAGACAGAAGAGTTTGAAAATTTAGAACAAAGTCAA
Source organism: Chrysanthemum seticuspe (assembly GCA_019973895.1). NCBI lineage: Eukaryota > Viridiplantae > Streptophyta > Magnoliopsida > Asterales > Asteraceae > Chrysanthemum > Chrysanthemum seticuspe. Next base: position 17,329,885 of record BPTQ01000005.1, read on the forward strand.
ATAAATATGATTGAACAATTAACAAATATAATTGATACCAAAGAACAAGATAAGGATATCACTATTACTAAAATAAAAGAAACTTTATTAAAAAAGCCAACTCTTAAAATTGATCCACCAATACGTATAATATAATGGAAAATCTTGAAAAATCAATTGAAACTCTTACTAAATTAATGGCATCATTAGATATACCATCTGAAAGAAATGAAGAGGAGGATGTAGATCTAGTACAAGATTATAGTGGATAAGGTAAAAATCTTCAAGTTGTTATCCTACAAAGTAAAACAAAGAAACCACCAACTCACATAACTCATATGTAAAGTGGTGTTAACTTTGTAATTTGAATTCCTATCATCCTGATTATATATTGCATTAGAGTTTGTTAATCCATCTATGTGGGACAAGGTCACAAAACCAAAACTCTTCTTCTTCAAGCTTTATTTTACAACCTTGCATGCACATCTCCACCCACACCCTTGCCTATACATACGCAAACACTTCATTTCACCCACGACGCCATATTGTCGTTGTTCGATTTAACTCTTGCCTATATGTACTCTCGTTACATTTCAACAAACTCCATCACCAGTCTCATTTCTTTATAAATACTAACAATAGCAACCATGAATCGTAAACTGGTCATATGAAGAACAAGCCAAATATTCGAATAAGGTGATGATAAAAACATATATAAATGATTAGTGGTACTTCCCCTCGTAAGTTAGTTTGAAAATAACCCTAAAAGAAAACTCTCTTTCTAGTGTGGGCGATTTCTTGCCGCCATCACCAAGGTTTTTTCCGTTCAAAATTCACAGCCTATCTCGCCTATCTATCTATTAACGAGTGATCTAATCCTTGTTAATTGGTATGCAATCGATTTAGGTTGTGTTTTCTTTTTCTAGTGGTGGCGGCTGGGTGCTTATATATTCATTTTTATATAAATCGATCCACTTAGGTACGATCAAGGAAACCCTAAATCAATCGCTATTATTTTTTTCCTTGATCGTCGTTGGTTTGTCTTTGTGCTGGTCATGCGCTATTAATGCGAAACCCTACTAGGGTTTCTTTATCTTTGATCGATTCTTGATCGTATTGCTCTAATATTTAGGTCGGTTTGTTAATCGATTAGTTCTATATAAGATCTGATGGGTTTCTTTATGTCGGCTACGACTTTTAGTATAAAACCTTTTTTGGTTTTCTTGAAGAGGTCGATTTTCGGATTGATGTGGTGCGTACATAATGCTTAAACGCTATAACAGAATCCTTTTTTAGGGTTCTATTTATGATTCATATTGTGGGTAAACCCTATTTAGGGTTTTGTTCATGCATATGCGGGACGTATCCAAGTGATTTTGGACTGGTTGTTGGTTTATGGCTCGTACCTTATGGGGTTTAGGGTTCGTTTACTGGAAGTGGGTTTGAGAGAGTGTATGTTCTTATCGCATCTATGGCAGTTTGGAATTCGACTTATATGAAACCCTAATAGGGTGTGTTCTTCAAATCTGCTGTAGCGATCTGGTTTGCATGTTAGGGTGCGATATCACCCTATCTCATTATCTTGGTTCGTATTACAAACAAGACCTGACTGTTGTTATGGATTCTTATCTCCTGGTCTGGTGTACGAAGGGATTGGATGTTAGGGTTCTTTCAACCCTATGATCGTGTAGCCTAATTGGTTCAAGTTATTTTGTGCTGGAAGTCAGGGTCGCTTATACCCTGTTTATGTTTCAAATTCGGTTTGCTATGGATTGCACTCTTATTAGGTTTTGGAATGAGCATTTGCAAGATCTGGATCGCTAAAATGACTAAGAAGACTTAATATTTTTATTTTTTAGTCATTGTTAGTTGTATTTGGATTTGTAAGCTATAAGAATGGCATGTCATTCTTATATAGTGGTTAGGTAAGTGTCCTAAGGGACTTAGATGAGCGACTCACTCTCGTCCGTTGTACTTCAATGTCTTTTGTTTAATATACTTTACCAGGGTGCAGGATTATCTCCCCTTTACCCAAAAAAAAAGTTAGTTTAAGAAAATGCACGGCCACAAGAGTCTTGGCAATGTCTAAGTCCGTTCGACGCAAAGAGAAACACTACATCTGAGTGGTATCGTTATAGAATCGATTTCAACGTTGAAGAAATGGTAGATTCATGATTAGCATGCGCTTTAATTCTAACGACTAAATACACCAATTGGCCGAGCCGTGACACAGCTAGGAATGCCATGGCGCGGGAGTTCAAAAATCCTACTAAGAAACTTTCCGCATGGGATCGATGTCTATTTTGCTGCGCAGTGGGAGGCTAACAGAGACTCGATTGCCTGCAAGCAAAGTTTTTACATTTACGACTCTTTAGCTAGATAGTATTTGTATGGTGTGCCATATAGATAATTTTGTTTTTGGTTCGTTTTATGTAGTATAGTAGGTCTATGCATTCAAAACATATTGCCTCTTTCAAACTCATATATATTGGATCGTAATACAAGCGATCACATTAAAACAAACTAGTCGGATACCCGCGCATAGCGGCGGGGATAAGTATAGTTATATGTGTTTACTTACCCGTTACATGAATTTGTTTCACAACACTTTAAATGTATATGTGTTAGTTGTATGTGTTTGTTTGGGGTATCGTAGTTTTCCCGTGACATCATTATTCTCGCATATAAAAATATCCGCTCAATCTCTTACACGTCAAACACTCCCCCAAAAGTATATGATTTTTACGAATCAAGATTGTATTGATTGAAATAAAAGTTAAAGTTGTAAAAACTTGAATTAAAATAAAATAAACTCACTAAAAATATAAAAACTAAAAACTCATAAAAATATATCAAATGGATGTTGAATTAAAGAGCATAAAATTTTAGAAAATATGATGAAATGAGTTAAAAAGATATTTCAATTTGAAAATAAAGATGAATTTTTAGTTGAGAAGTGACACATGTCATCTTATGATTGGAGCTCCTTATCTTACTTTTTAGTGGTTAGGAGTTAGGCTTGGAGTTTGTTAAGAAGTGACACATGTCATCTCATAATTGAAACTTCTTATCTTAATTTTTGGTTAGGAGTTAGGGTTGAAATAAGGTTTGGCTTTTACATGCCTTATAATATATTCAAACAAAAAAGACGACATTGATATATACTCAAGACACAACGAGATGTATTGCATGATCAGTTGCATACTGGTGTGAGAATTGGTTGTTATACAATGTGTACACACGACTTTAAAAGAACTCATTGACTTGGGAGCTTTGTATTGTGTAAACACACATTTGTTTTTGTGTTCTTTTATACGGTTCCTTCCTAGTGGAAGGGAAAAATTAGGATAAATAACTGGCTTAGATAAGTCTAAAGTTAGTATGGTTAGAGTACGTTGCAAGACGACTTTAGCTTCATCGGTTATTAGCAACAATAGGTTTGGTGAAAGCCGACGATCATTGGGAATCTGGGATCTTTATCATCAATTGACTATTTGACGTATGTTTATATATAACTTTTAAGCTAAAAATGGTGTTTGTCTTAGCTTATTTAATGGGGAAAATTTGATTTCATAAGCTCATCTTTTATAGCTTTATGTTCTTATTATCCGCTTGTGCTTATATGTTAATAAAGTTTATTAGCTCATAAACCTACGAAATGTGCTTATTATATTATAAAATTTTCAATAAAAGAATAAGGCCAATCTCATAAGCTATAACAGGCACTCCCTAAGTTTATTTAAACTTCCTTTAGAGTTACAATCTCTTAAGGTTATACTCATCATCCATTTAATTTTTCACTTTCACCATGGGTAGATATCAAAGAAAGTAAACATAGAGTTTTACATAAAGAAATGATTGGCACACCTAAAAGTTATGCCTAACTTTGTGCCTAAACACGTGTGCAAACAATTCATTTGTTGTATCAACCGGACCCACTTCTTCACAATCCAATGAGGTAATGACACATAAGTTAAACACAAAATTAATCATGTCTTTTAGGACTTCCAATCTTTTTTCTTTACATATCTGTAGTAGGTATTTTTTTTATTGTGTTTAAGTTAATTGTCACTTTTGTCGCTGTTAGATGTCAAAGCAATTAAATTAGCACGATTTTTTCTATTTATTATTATTGAAATACATATTTTCCTATGCAATAAACTGTAGATGTTTAAAAGTAAAACCATAAAGTAAATAAAAATATAATACAAGTAATAATAATATGCCTAAGTTTATTATCATAAAAAAGAAGCATTCACAAAATACATCTAGTAAAGAATATTATAAGTAAATATATGAAAGTGTGTATATTTATTGATGTTGATATATATTTATTGATGTGGGACAATTACAAAACCAAAACCCATTCCACTTTATGCCTTCTTCAAGCTTTTGTTTCAAAATGGCTTTATGACCCTTACACACATACAAACAACAATGTCATTATCCTCATATACACATCACACTCACTCAGCACAAGAGTTGGCGTCACATGTGAAGTCACCAACGCCGCTGCTCTTTCCGACAACATCCAGCCAAACACACCATCCTTCCAAACACCATCTAAATCAACGATAACATTCCTCTAAATATATTAACAAAAGCAACCATGTACCGGGTCATATGAAGAAACAACCAAATATAGTCATCCAACATAACCTATGATATTATGCTAACAATTGCAAACTAGAAATGGGTTTTATTTCAAGTGACATTTTTATGAGATTGATGTTGATAGAAAAACAAGTAACTTATTTCATGGTCCAAATGATATTAGCTCAACCTAGTTTGCATAGTATCTACTAACTTGTGTCCCACAAAAATATAAAATAAAAATAAAATTAAAAAGGTATAAATATCTTAATTCGTAACTGGGAAAGGTAAAGAAAGACAATTATATATCCTAAAAATCTCCTTATTTTTTATTATACAAAGTAAAATAACCAAACCAATTACTCACCTATTAAAGTAATAGGTAAGCTTTTGGTTGGATATTCGACCATTATGTCCTACTGTCTAATTATATATTTAAGTATAGTTTATTCATCAATCCATGTGGGACAAAGTCACAAAACTTCTTTAAGCTTTTGTTTACTACCATGCGCATACATCTCCACCTCACACCCTCGCCTACACACACAAACACCTCATTTCACCCACAAGGCCATAGTGGCGTTTTTCGATTTCACCCTCCTCATCATCACAACTAATGACTCTACCCAAACACCCATTCCTCACATTCATTTCATCCCTTTGACACTCACCACGACATACACTATCAGTATGCTCACTCCGTTTTATATATGTACTCTCGTTATATTCCAAAAAACTAACTCGTCACATTTCCTACAAAAATTAACAAAAGCAACCATGTATGGAGTGCTGTAGTAGGTTCGCTGAAGATTGAAGATCATATCTTTTTCATCATTTGATTAGTTGATGCCTGATGGTAAGACATGTGGATATTTTCATGCTGGTAACAAAAACATGAAACACAAAAAAACTCTTATAATACCTTAAAGTCTTATCCTATTTGACTATTTGTTAAACTATAAAACAAAATAGATTCGATGACATATTTATCTTGTTTGAAACCAAGTAACACATTTCACTTTACAGTTTTAATTTTTGCAAAAAAAATAGCTAACCTAGCTTATTAAATAATGGGATTCGTTGTGGCTTTTTGATTATAAAAATATGAACCAATATATAGTGGGATTTGTCGATGCTTTTTGCATATAAAAATATGAACCATTGCTAAAGACGTCTTACAACAAGTAAAGGACAAAGTTGTTTATTATGCATAAACTATTAAGCTTAAGTTTAGCTGGTATGCTCAATCGAGTGACATAAACGAAAAATAGTTTGAATAAATCGGAGAAGTAGACCACAAAAAATTAGGGCCTAGTATGGATTCATTAGGGCCGACCAACAAACTAAAATGCCTAGTATGGATTGACTTAGTTGATTCGGATCAGATTCAGATCAAATTGACTTTTTTGACACCTCTAATAGTGATGAATAATCTTATGTCTAATTTTTTATGAAAAATAATTTGTTGTCTCTAATTTTGTATGACAATATTTTGTTGTCTGGGGTAGTCAATATATCCATTCTTTTAGAAATTAATAAAACAAAGGACACATAGATTTATAAATGAAATTGGTCTTATAGGAATTATAGAATAGATTTGGAATGACCATTAAGTAAAAACATGTTTAAAGAATTAGAAGTATGTTTAAAATATACACTTATGATCAAATGAGAAGAAAAATTAAAATAAAAAGAATGAGAAATAACTATAACCACATATTTAAAATGCATCGACTTAAATTAGATGCATTCTTAATATTTTAGATACACCATAATATATTTTCTATCAAAGATTAGATACATATACATATATTAAATGCATTTCATCAAGTTAGATGAATCATATACATTTTTCATCCTCTGTGAGTCAAATTTGTTGTTAGTATTACTTTGCATCGTTTTCACTTCAAAATCACTTTCGAAACTAATTGCGATGCATGTTATAAATAGCGCGAGGCGTGACATGACGGAATGACCAAGTCTCACGCCTTTGCTGAAGTATCTTATCTTAAGTTCTTAACTATATATAAAGAGTGAATGGGTAAAACCTTTAATTTGCAATCATGAAAAGTAAAATTACATCCAAATCTTACAATACATTCAAATAATAACCTTGTTTTACATGGTATTGTTCTTGGAATTAATTATGCTACAAGTTATACACGAAAACTTTTACTATAAAATCAAAAACTTCTATATATAATAAACTTTAGTACATTAAAAGTTAATTTACACAGTTGGTCTAAAAAATAAAATTATGTATATTTATAGTTGGAATATTTGTGTTTATACTTTACTATATTTCATTTCACAATTACGTTTGATATTTAGTATATGTTTGTAACATTAATGATAATCCATAACTATTCTTCAGATAACATTCCTCTCAATTAGATTAATACGAAAATGCCTCTAATGTTCTTCAAATAAATGACAAAGGCGTCTTCCAAGACTATGTGTGCAATCTCGGCAAAACTACATTGACAATTTACAATTATGTAACTTATTGGTAGAAAAGTGGTTAATGGTATGATGATAACATTAGATAATCCATTTAAGTTGTGTTTATGTTTACTTTATTTGTAAAGATATAAATATATCAGTTTGATTTTGATAGAAAAATAGGTAATTAAAGGGGTGCTATTTTTTTATTTATTATTTTTTTTAACAATAATTGTGGCTACATGGCCTCTAGTCCAGATGGCGTAGCGAGCTCACACAACCAGGTTGGGTCCAGTCCAGAAGACAATGATACCTTTCCCTTTACGCACGCGGGAGGAAATGCCTATTGTCCTAGACAAGACTCGAATCTAGTGCTTGGATTGATTTGGCTCGGGGGTGATTCGGAGGACGATAATGAGAAGAGTGAAGTGGAACAATGCCATTGTGTCTGAACTTAGGTGTTTGTGTATGTGAGGCTACATATAAGGTGGTTAAGTCACTTGAAACAAAAGGTTAAAGAAGGAAATGAGTATCTTGATTTTGTGACTTTATCCCACATTGCTGGATGAGCAAATACTGTAGAAGTTTATATGTAAGACTATGAATGAATTGTTAGTTCTCGAGTATAACAATCATCGGATACTTTTAACTATAACGTAAATCCGGTGGTTGTATAGTTTGGACTTTTTATTTTTATGTTTATTTGACTATAGCTTATTGAATGAATAAAACATCGTGTTTTCTTATTTGGGGCTTTATAAAGGGAGATCATCAGAATAATCATTTCCTTTTGTTTACTCGCATTTTTGTATTTTAGGATAACATAATAACTGCACTTTAGGTGCGTGTTTGTTGCCCATGTAACGGGCCGAGGTGAGAGATTCACTCTCATCTGTTGTTGTTACAAGTTTTTTGGTTAATATATTTTACCAGGGTGAAACTCTTTTATCCAAAAGATAACATAATAACTAATTATAATAATTTTTTCTAACAACTTCTTAAAATGCAATCAAGATTAAATAACATAATAACCTTGGGGATAAAATCCATTATTTCGTAATTTGGCAAAAGTGTTGTGGTAATGGTGCATTTCCTTAAACTCACTTGGATATTTCGTAAAATGTACTTTCAATTTTTATGCCTTTTGAATGACATGGTTGATATATACCGGGGGAAGTATGGCTAGTCATTTATTTGAATCTTTGGTTTTTTGTTTGTTTGTTTTTTTTTTTTTTTTTTTTTTTTTTCATATGACCAGGCATATATCTCATGATTTACCCGTGATGGATTCGCATTTTTGATGAAATCCTGGCTTAATTTTACATGCAGTTGTGAGATTCATGGTTGCTTTTCTTAATATAACTTCAAGGAATGTGACTTGTAACTTTATTGGAGTGACCAGTCCATGTACAGAGTGAGTTTGATAAACATAATGACGCTAAGACCAATTAAGCTTGTTTGCCTAAAGTTACTACTACTTTTTTATTTTCAACGACTAGTTCTTTCTACGAGTACTCTTCAACCAATAAGATTTTATCCTTATACTTTTTTAAGTATTTTGACTGGCGGAAAGTAAAGTTGAGACAATTATCTTGAGACATCTCAAAACGAATAAGAGAATTAAAATTTTGAGAAGGAAGAATTATCATTTTAAATGAAGTCCAATACAAGAAATGTTTATGTTTTGACGTATAAGCTTCTCAGACATAATGTACCAATATGGTTTTTCAAAAGTTGATAACCATGAAGTTAAGCATTAGCAAATAATAGGCGAATACACATCTAAAATATTGTACCCATTTGTGTTTAATTTCTTCCAAGACCTACATCGGTTGTGATTTCGTAGTGCAAAACAAACGTTTTGCAACTTATTTAGCTTTTGAGCATCTTCGTTCAATGGTTTTTTTATATGAATCTTCATAATGATATGGATGCGAGGTGGGGGAATGGATCCACTAAAAAGAAAAACAAAAATAAGAAGAAATGAGAAAATGGTTTTGGCCACACATTTCAAATGTAGAAGGAAAATTTAATTGGAGATGCATCTTTTTTTGTAAATTCATCTAAAATGTGCGGTTGCGATTATTTCTCATCCTTCTCATTTTACTTTTATTTCTTATTTGATCCTTAGTCTCTGAGGTGACTTCAAACATATATATGAACCATGATACCACTAGACCAAAAGCCTAAGATTACACCTATCTTTTTTTAAAATCCAATAAGAGTTCAATTATTGACCTATATAAGTTTAAAAAGTAATCCAATAAGAGTAGTTTGTGTTAGACTATTAGTATTAGGATTAGGATGTAAGTTTGTGTATATTGAATGAATAATAATGTTTGGTACATCAAGAGTCTTCGTTTGGAATAGTTGTGTGCTGTCAATTATTTGGGGTGAATATTGGGCCATAAGTTTTCAAATATCATGTTTACGTGTATTTGTTTATGCAATTTATAAGACATAAAAGCAATATAAAAAGTTAGTGTCGTCTAAGAATCAAACTGCTTGTTTAAACTGATATTGGAAATTAGTAGGGCTAAGTTGTTTTTGATGGTGATCATATGTTGTATAATTAATTGTCCACTAAATAATTTAGTTTTATATGACAACTTATGCTTCTAAGTAGCTTTATTCATTCTTGGATTATCATTCACAGGTTCACTTTTATTAACTTCAAATATAATCTTTAACAAGCTTTACGTATAAAGAAGGAAGTGAAGTTTCATATTGTCCCACATCGATAAATGAAAAAATATTAAAGTGGTTTATAATTGAAAACAGGAGAACAATAGTTAAGTAAGACTTGTATCTACCTCGAATGTATTGTTTGGCATTTTCGTGTTAGATACCGTCTTTTCTTTTTTATGCTACTTTATTATATTATTTGTTTTACGACTTTTAAAAATTAATTATTATCTAGATTAATGAATTAAAAGACGTCCTTTCTTTTATATGCTACTTTATTATATTTTTTTGTTTTACGATTTTTTAAAATTAATTATTTAGATTAATGAATAAAAAGACGTAGTACTTCGGTATTTGAGTACAAGTCATTGGATGCCATGATTTACATTTTTGATATCTAACTCTGATGAACATGTGACAAATTGACGATGAATCTAAGAAACTATAAATTTTAAGCAATATATCTGCTACTAATTTGTTACGAGTATTACTCAAATTTTATGTTGGTGGATTGTCACTTACATATGCCAGATCACAAAATAAAACTCTTTTATTCCAATAAATAAAATGTAGTTATATGTGGTAAACTGGTAACAATGTAATAAAAACTCATGACGTATGCAAATCGAGTGTGAGTTGTTAGTTGGATATGGGGAGAGCGTGCAGGAGGGTTGAGATGAATGAATGCGAGGAGTGGGAGTCCGGATGGAGTTGGCTCGGTGGTGAGTCGGTAGAGAGTGATGAGAAGACTGAAGGTGGACTAGTGGAACAATGAAATTGTGACTAAAATGAGGTGTTTGTGTGTTTGTGAGGCAATGAGATTGTGAGTTGAAACAAAAGTTTGAAGACACAAATGTGACTTTATCTCACATGCATGATGCAAGAACGCAGACATACACAACACTAATCATGATGCCAGGTATATCATGATTTATGGTTGTTTTTGTTATGGTGTTCAAAAGAACGTGACGAGTGAGTTTGTTGGAATATATGTGTTGAGAGTATGGTTCTAAAAGGCGCGCAAAAGTTTTGTAAAGGCCTTGCAAAGACATGAGTCTTGGTCATGCCGTCACGCCATGGTGCCTTATGCCACATCTTTTTATAAACTCGATATATATAAAATATGACATAAATTTATAATTATTTTTATATTTTGTGCCGCCTTATTTCACGTTTTACAAACGCAAAAGCTTCGCTTTAGCCGTTAAGGCGTGAGTCTTTGTCGTACCGACACGCTACGCCTCGCACTATTATAACATTTGTTGAGAGCATGTGAAGACGAGAGAGCATATCGATGGTGTTTGGTGAGATGTTGTCGAGAGACTGACAGCTGACAGCTTTGAGATATAGTGGAATGAAGGAATAACGATATTGTGGGCGAAATGAGGTGTTTGTGTGATGCAGGTGACGCTGTGAAGATTGAGATGTGGTGGTAATGTCACTTGAAACAAAAGTTTGATGATGGAGAAGAGTTCTGGTTTTGTGTCATTACCCTACATTGATTGTTGAACAAACTCTAAAGCAGTATATAACTATCACTACGGAAACATTAAATAAAATAAATTTTAAGACATGTATGGGATGGCGGGTGTGTTACTATTAACTTTATCCGATACATGGTTTGAAACTTTTTTTTTCTTCTTTTTCTTTATAACACGAGAAAAGACCTAAGCGTTCAACTTTTTGTTTAATTATATTTTGTAAAGTCAATTTTAAGCTTTCAACTTTTTATTTTTATTTTTTTTAACACGAGAAAAGACCTAAGCGTTCAACCTTTTGTTTACATTATATTTTGTAATATCAATTTTAATGTTACGCTTCTTTGATTTATTCAACTTTTTTCCGTTTATGCAAGCATATTGGGTAAACTTAAGCTTAATAGTCTGTATATTTTATATGAGCAAATAAACAACGTACTTGGTCTTTTTTTCAATGAGCAAATAGAAAACTTAATACGGCAAAAAACTCTAATTTATATGTGATGTGTTCATCTAGTACGATAGTAATTTTAATAAAGTCGCGGAGATTTGAAAATTTCTAAACGCGAATTAGCATGTTCTAGATTTTAGTTGTGGTATTTTATCGGGATAAGCCTTTTTACCCAAAAAAGATTGTAGTTGTGGTAGGTAAGCCTCTTTAAAACAAAAGCTTGAAAAAGGCTTGAAGGTGGGATGAGTTTTGCCCATATCGATGAATACTTTGATGTTAATTACAAAGTCAGTGAAAAATGACCTCTTATTAGATGATTTAAAATAAATTTATCAATACGTTGGTTTTTCACTTAACTTTTTATGTGACCGGTGATCGAGTTCGTTGGAATGTAACGAGAGTAAATATAGGCAAGGGTGAAATCGAACAACAACATTATGGCGTCGTGGGTGAAATGAGGTGTTTGCATGTGTATAGGCGAAAATGTGAGGGTGGAGATGTGCATGCAAAGTCGTAAAAAAGCTTGTAGAAGAAGAGTTTTGGTTTTGTGACCTTGTCCCACATAGATAGATTAACAAACTCTAATGCATATATAATCAGTATGATATGTGATAGCATCACAAAACTATCATCTACTCACATATTAGTGGTATCACCTATGTGAGTTGGTGGTTTTTTTGTTTTACTTGTAGGATAACAACTTGAAGATTTTTACCTTCTCCCACAATTGTCATTTATTTTTTTTTTTTATTTTTTTTTTCCTCTTTTTTTGGATACAACGGTAGGTATATTTACTTACTTTTTTTTATTGAACACGAGTTAGTAGATAGTCTTAGATATTAATGCATGCTAGGTTGAGCTAATAGAATCTCGAGCATGACAAGACCCGAAAATCATAAGGTAGCACCCCGTGAACACAACTTAAATAGATTATCTATGTCTTTAAAATTATTCTAAACTTTTTTTTAAGTTACGTGTTTTTCTATCAAAATCAAACTGATATATCTATGTCTTTAAAATTATTCTAAACTTTTTTTTAAGTTACATGTTTTTCTATCAAAATCAAACTGATATATCTATGTTTTTAAAATTATTCTAAACTTTATTTGAAAAGTGACCATGAACACAACTTAAATAGATTATCTAATATTATCAGCACCCCATGATAGGATTGATCACGTTACAAAACCTCATGATCATTTTGCTCCTTGTACGTCATTTTTTTCATACACAACCAAAAACCATTATCAAGAAAATTCTCATTCATCACTATTAGAGTTATCAAAAAAATAAACCCGATCCTAATCCGAACCGACTAAGAATCCGAACCAAGTAAGACTAGTCTGGTCAGGTTAGTCGAGGTATATATGAATTCATACTGTTAAATAGGATCGGGAGTTGTGTTAAAAATTTAAGACTAATATGAGTTCGGGTCAACCCGATTGACTCGAGGTTATATTAATATAATTTTTATAACTTGTCTCTCATATTAACAATATGTTTTTCCATATATGAATCATATATGAGTTGACTCGAACCGACCAATCCAAAATCCTAACATAATCGGTTCGAGTATGCTTTTTAGACTCAACCCAAATAAAGCTTATTAGATTTTACCCGAACCCGACTAACTAACCAAACCTCTTTGAATATTTTAAGTCTAAAATCTTGAGTATGTTGGATTGGTTGTTTTTTATGGTGGAAAGTAGTGGGAAGGGTGAGGAAGGGAGGAGGACTGCTGCTGATATGTTAAGGAATACGCCGTTGGATATATGGAGGTTAAATGATGAGATTCAACACTGTCACGACAGGCAAAAGTATCTTGCACAAACGAGGAGCCTTGATAGTATCCCACATCCATAAATAACAAATTTTAAAGCGGTTTATAAATCAAAACATGAAGGTGATGCCATAAGATTTTTTTTATTTTGGTAAAGGGATTATACCCGGTGAATATAATAAAATAAACTGTAATGTACGTACAAAAAAGAGTAGCTATGAACTACTCTTAGAAGACGCTAACTACGTGCTTTGAAACACTCAAAACACGACTACCATGAAAACTATACTAGATGTTTTAAAGTGATAACAATGGAATAAAAAAAACTCTAATATATGACTCGAACTTAATCAGTTCTCATTTGCTCCACACGCCAACTTCCACGTCTCCATAAGTTTGCCAACTCTATCATTCTTCTTAAACTTGATAGATGCTAGTTTTAGTCTTACTGAATCCGCAACATACTTTGACACTTGCTCCACTTTCTTCTCACCTTTTCCATGTATTATATCATTTCGTGCACGCCATAGAAAGTATGAAGTTATTGCCCCGATTAATTGACCAACAATACTTGTTACTATTTTAGTTTTAGATAAAGGAAGAAGCCACAACATTATATCCTCCCATCGAGACGACACTCCTGATATACCAGCCACATTCAACACATTCTGTTAAACACATTTCCTACGTCCCATTGTCGAAGTCGATCTTGCATTTTTAATCTATTTCTCATCATTAGCCATAAATGGATAGCATGTCTTGGAATGCCATATGGTGACCATACTAGATGATACCATTCTGTTTCACTTCCACGTTCTCGGATTGTAAACCATACTTCTCGGCTAGAAATTTTTTTAAAAGAGCCATCACATGCTTTTTATTGTAACTTATCCACCTGTTGGGCTTTTTATTGTAACTTCTCGGCTGCTGCTTATTTTGTGTGGCAAGAGCGTAATTTTCGGCTGTTCAAGCAATCGAAGAGATCAGTCCAGGAAGTGGTGGATTGCATTATATCCTCCATTCGTTTGAAGCTTCTTTCGTGTTGTTTCAAGAAGTCCAAGGATGCGGTTCTATTTTCGCGTCTTTGGGAGCTACCTTTGTCTTTGTTAAAGTAACCATATTTTTTTGCTTATGTTCTATTAGATGGTTCTTTCCTATTGGTGTAATTGGGTATGTAATGGTAGTTAGTTCTCATATGGCATGTCATATGAGTAGGGCTGTTCAAGCTGATTAGCTTGAGGTTAATGTGGCACACGGTCACATTCCATTGTACTTCATTGCCTTTTTTGGTGTAATATAATTTACCGGGGTAGTGTCCCCTTTACCCAAAAAAAAAGAATAGGAACATTTATAAGACTTAGAGCCGGGTAGCTGTTATGCCATGCACTTGGCCACGCCCATTCTCCATTAGAAATAATGTCATTAACACATTATTGCATATCAAAACCTGCTCTTGTAACAGCCCGATATGATAAATGGTTCATAAGAGGACATTGAGTATCCCATGTATCAAACCAAGTTGACGTACTTCGTCCATTCCCAAGCTCATGCCAAAAGTGAGGGCGAAGGATACTTCGAATTTGAAGTAATTTCCTCCATCCCCAACTCATGTTTGAAGCCATTTTCACGTCCCAAAAGCTCCTCGTCTTTAGCTTGTAAGCATGTATCCACTTCACCCACAATGACTCCTTGCGAGTTACAATATTCCAAACGTGAGTAGACATCAAAGCAACATTAAAATTCTCCAATCTACGGATACCAAGACCACTTTCGTGCTTCGGGAGACAAACGTTTTCCCAAGAGACCACATTGAAAGATATATTTCTTACAGGCATTTTCAATAAAATGTTATGCATTTTTTTTTAATTATTATACTCATTTTAGTTGTTTTAGTATATATATTTTTTTTCAATGAAGTGGAAAATGAGTAATTAATGTAATTTAAGAAACTATACTTCTGAAGGGTATTTGGAAAACGTTTTTTATCTCATCATTTTATTCCGAAAAAGCGTACTATGGGTATGATCGAGTGTGAGTTTGAAATGAACGAATGTGAGGAGTGGGTATTTGGATTCATACAAAGCTCACAACTACAATTACTTCTTTTACTAGCGATTGTACACATTATATAACAAACTCGATTGCGACTCAATGGATCGAGGATGATAACGAGAGAGAGCAATGCATTGTGGGTTGAGATTGATTTTGTGACCTTCTCCCACATGGATCAAGGAACAAACTAGTAGAGCAGTTTATAAGTCAAAATATGAAGCTATTTAATAAGAGTATTTGTTGATCTATGAGTTGTTTTTATAACAACTAACAACTTCAAAATCAATCTTTACTTTTTTTTGTCAATGTTTGTGGGTTAAAACCTAAGCTTAAAATTTTATGGTTTCTTATTTAGTTCCAATTTTTTGCTTCTTAAAGAGAAGGTCACAGTTCTTCCGTATACTTCATATTCAATGTCTTTAATTTATGCAAATGAATGATCAATGCAATGTTTTGGATTCAAGAGAAAGGTACCACCCACGTACTTTACACCTATTTTTTTTAAGAAAAAAATCTAAAAAAATTTCAATTATTAACCTATATAAGTTTTAAAATGTTGCGGCTATAAATTTATGAAATGTCGATGTTAAATTTTTAAAATTTTATAGCATGCATGGGGATGCTCTTAACTCCTCATCTATATATAATTTAGTTATGCTCTTAATCATAATTAAAAGTTGTAGCTCACCGGCTACTAGAAATAACAAAGATTATTTAGTACCAATACGTTGGTAGTTTGTTGTTATATGTAAGGTTAAGATAAAGCAAAATCTTTTTAAATGTATAAATCCATATTTTTTCTAAGACATAGAGCTATATTTTTACGTGATAAAAATAAGCAATATAAAAAGTTAGTGTTCTAAGAATCAAGCTGCTTGTTAAAACTGATATTTGAAATTAGTAGGGTTAAGTTGTTTTTGATGGTGATCATATGTTGTATAATTAATTGTCCACTAAATAATTTAGTTTTATATGACAACTTATGCTTCTAAGTAGCTTTACTCATTCATCGATCATCATAAGCAGGTTTAATTTTGATAACTTCAATTATAATCTTTGACAATTACTCATTCATAGAATTTGTGTGAACGAGAACCAAATTATCTGAAACAGAAGTACAAAGAAGGAAGTGAGCTTTGATATTATCCCACATCGATAAATGAATAAATATTAAAGTGGTTTATAAATGAAATCATGAAACTAATAGCATGAAAATAGAACGTATTATCTTAAATGTTAGTTGTTGGCATATTCAGGATAAATGCATTCTATTTCTTTTTATTCTACTTATATTATTTGATTTACTACTTTTTTCTAAAGTAATTCTTATCTATATACTATTTATAAAGAGTGAATGTCTTTTTTTTGAAATCTTAAAACTTAAACTAATGTAAATTGCCTCAATTTCTCTAAGGGGCGTTTGGTTGGGGAATTTGAAATTCCAGAATTTTAAATTCTAGAAAATTTAAATTCTTGAGAATTTAAAATTCCGGAATTTAAAATACCTTCGCATGTTTGGTTGACAAAAATTTATAAATATTTTTATTTTTTTAATATAAATTTCATAAATATTCTATTTAAAAGTTTATAAAAAAATTATAAAAGATTTATAAAAAATTTATAAAAATCTATAAAAAAGTCTATTATAAAAGTTTAAAAAAAATTTAAAAAAAATTATAAAATATTTATAATAAATATTTATAAAAAAAAGTTTATAAAAAGTGTATATAAAAAGTTGATAAAAAATTTGTAAAAAAAAATTATAAAAAAAGTTTATAAAAAATTTATAAAAAAAAAGTTTTTAAGAAATTATAAAAAAAGTTTATAAAAAATTTATAAAAAAAAAAGTTTATAAAAAATTAATAAAAAAAGTTTATTAAATTTTTTTTCATAAATATTCTATTTAAAAGTTTATAAAAAAAAATAAGAAAAAATGTTTATAAAAAAAATTTATAAGTAAATTAAAATTCTTCACTTTTTGGAGGCATTCTAATTCTCTCCATTTTGGCAATTCGTGGAATTGTAAATTGCTTCATTTGAGTTACCAAACAGGAGATTTGAAGGAAATTAAAATGCAAATGCCCCCAATATACCCCAATATCCCCCAACCAAACGCCCCCTAAGTATCTTATAATACACATTAAGCTTGATCAATTTTTTAAAAACACTATATATTATTTTTAAAAAAACACACACTTTGGTATTTCAAAAAACACATGTTTTGCATCAAAAGTCGAACCCAAATCACAATTTCGCAAGTATAATTATTTGCCAATATACACCGTCGCTTTGTATGAGTATACGTCTATTCTAAATTAATGGATAAAAAGACATAACAAGTCGGTGGATGTCATGATTAACATTTTTGATATCTAACAAGTGGATTTTGGACGATGAATCTAAGTTATGGTATGGTCAAGTAATGGCATATGATTATTAAGATATTTTTTGCATGAAATTGACGAATTTTTTTTTATTAAGACATGTGATTTGTTGTCAATGAAGTCTCAAATTTTAAGTAATATATCTGCTACTAATAATTTGTTATAATGTTCGTGGAATGTCGCTTACGTATGTTTGGTCACAAAATAAAACTCAATTATTCCAATAATAAAATTTAGTTATATGTGGTAACAATGTAATAAAAACTCATGACGTATGCAAATCGATTGTGAGTTGTTAGTTGGATATCAGGAGAGTGCAGGAGGGTTGAGAAGAATGCCGGAATGTGAGGAGTGGATGACTGGATTGAGTTGGCTCGGTGGAGAGTTGGTAGAGAATGATGAGAACACTGAAGTGGATTAGTGGAACAATGAGATTGTGACTAAAATGAGATGTTTTTGAGTTGAAACAAAAGTTTGAAGACACAAATGTGACTTTGTCTTACATGGATGAAGCAAGAAACACACATAGACAACACTAATCATGATACCAGGTAGGTCATGATTTATGGTTGTTTTTGTTAATGTGCACAAACGATTGTGATGAGTGAGTTTGTTGGAATATATGTGTTGAGAGTAAGTGAAGCTGACTGAGCATATTGATGGTGTTTGGCTGGATGTTGCCGAGAGACTGACAACTTGGAGATGTAGTAGAGTGAAAGAATAATGATATTGTGGGCGAAATTAGGCGTTTGTGTGATGCATGTGAGGCTATGAGGATAGAGATGTGATGGTTATGGCGCTTGAAACAAAAGTTTGATGAAGGAAACGAGTTTTGGTTTTGTGAGTTTATCCCACATGGATTGTTGAGCAAACTCTAAACCAATATATAACTAATACTATGAAGGTGTTAAATAAGGAGAGTATCGAATAATGGATCGAATAACAAATGAGTTACTAGCAAATTTATTTGATACATGCTTTGAAACTTCTTCTTTTTTACAAGATAAGACCTAAACGTTCAATCTTTTGTTTACTATATATTTTGTAGTATCAATTTTAATGTTCTACTTCTTCGGTTTATTCAGCTATTTTTGCAATTATGAGTTAGCATATTGGCTAAACTTAAAGTTAATTGTTTATGCATTTCATAGGAGAGTATCGAATAATGGATCGAATAACAAATGAGTTACTAGCAAATTTATTTGATACATGCTTTGAAACTTCTTCTTTTTTACAAGATAAGACCTAAACGTTCAATCTTTTGTTTACTATATATTTTGTAGTATCAATTTTAATGTTCTACTTCTTCGGTTTATTCAGCTATTTTTGCAATTATGAGTTAGCATATTGGCTAAACTTAAAGTTAATTGTTTATGCATTTCATATGCGCAAATAAACAAACGGACTTTGTCCTTTTTATATTTGCAAATAAAAAACTTAATAGGGCAAAAAACTCTAATTTATATGTGATGTGTTTCATCTAGTACGATAGTAGTTTAATAAAGTCGCGGAGATTAGAAAAATTCTAAACGAGAATTAGCATGTTCTAGATTGGAGTTGTGGTGGTTAAGCCACTTTAAAACAAAAGCTTGAAAAAGGCTTGAAGGTGGGATGAGTTTTGCCCCATATGAATACTTAGATGTTGATTACAAAGTCAGTGAAAAGTGACCTCTTATTAGATGATTTAAAATAAAATTTTAAATACGTGGGTTTTTCACTTAACTTTTTATTTGGGGTTAGAAAAAAGCTTTTACTTGGAATTTGATTACCATTTCTTTATTTAATTAATTAGATGGTGTTAAATAAAGAAAAAAATCACTTTATTTATTACATAGTATTACGATTAATATTCTATTTAACATGTCATTACATTGTTGTTACTCATCTCAACTACATATAAAGAGTGTATAATTGTGTTTAAAACTAATGAAGAAATTGGTGCATGTGCAAATTGAGTGTGAAGTGTTATAGTTGATGTGTGGAAGGTGTGGGGTGGAGGAGTAGGCTAGCGTTTGGCTCGGTGTTATGAATGATGAGATGAAGCCGTGAACTTTCAATGAACGTGTTTAATATGAGCAATATTTGTTTAAGCCTTGAGGTATTCTGCAATTTATAAGACATAAAACAATATTTATACGTGATTAATATGAGCAATATATTATGAAGTGTCGTATAAGTATCAACTGTCTTCAAGGTGATTTTTAAATCTAGTAGGGTTCTACTCATGGTACGTGATCATATTTTGAATAATAGCCTTTTCTACTCATTCATAGAGTTTATGTGAACGAGTACCAAATGAACAAATATTAGTTGCTGGCATTTTCGTGATAAATATATGCCATTCCTTTTTATTTTAGTTATATTATTTGTTTTACTATTCTTTTTAAAGTAATTCTTACCTTGATTAATGAATAAAATTAATGAATAAAAAGACATAGTATTTCTGTACAATTCATTGGACGCCATATCAAACTATGATGAACAAGTGGCATGTAGTCTGTAAATTTTTAAGTAATATATGTGTTACTAATTTTTTATGAGTATAACTTAATTTTATGTTCGTGGAATGTCACTTACACATGCTTGATCACAAAATAAAACTCTCTTATTCCAAGTATAA
This sequence comes from Chrysanthemum seticuspe, assembly GCA_019973895.1. Taxonomy (NCBI): domain Eukaryota; kingdom Viridiplantae; phylum Streptophyta; class Magnoliopsida; order Asterales; family Asteraceae; genus Chrysanthemum; species Chrysanthemum seticuspe. Next base: position 17,350,349 of record BPTQ01000005.1, read on the forward strand.
ATAAGTTTTAGTTATGTGTGGTAACAATGTAATAAAAACTCATGACATGTGCAAATCGAATGTCAATTGTTCGTTGGATACGCGGAGAGTGCAGGAGGGTTGAGATGAATCAATGCGAGGAGTGGGTGTCTAGATTGAGTTAGCTCGGTGGTGAGTCCGTAGGGAATGATGAAGACATTGAAGTGGATTAGTGGAACAATGAGATTGTGACTCAAATGAGATGTTTATGTGTATGTGAGGCAATGGGATTGTGACTTGAAATAAAAGTGTCAAGACAGAAATGTGACTTTGTCTCACATGGATGAAGCAAGAAACACAGACATAGACAATACTAATCATGATACCATCTGTGTCATGATTTATGTGTGTTTTATTAATGTGTTCAAAGGAATGTGACGAGTGAGTTTGTTGGAATGTGTTGAGAGTATGTGAAGCTCAGTGAGCATACCGATAGTGTTTGGTGAGATGTTGTTGAGAGATTGTACGACGAATTGGAGATGGAGTAGAGTGAAGAGGAATGATGATATTGTTGGTGAAATGAGGTGTATGTATGTATGCACATGAGGTTGTGAGGATAGAGAAGAGGTGGTTATGTCACTTGAAACAAATGTTTAAGGAAGGAAAAGAGTTTTGGTATTGTGATTTTGTCCCACATAGATTCATGAGCAAACTGTACATCACTATATAAGTAAGACTATGGAACTTTAAAAACAAGCAAAATGTTCTTGAATATGTGCTAAATGGTTTGCTAGTTAAATTGAATGGTGTACGTGGACAGGATAATTTGTTTCTTTATGTGAAAGACTAGATCCTTCAATTCTTGTTTGTTATTCATTTTGTCGTCTCAATTTAAAATGAACAAATAAAAACCAAAGCCTTACGCATTATTCTTTTGTTCATATCTTCATATGTATCTAGTTATGACGAATGTAATCTAGTTATGACGAATGTAATCTAAAAGACACAGGTACAAATAAAATGGTAGTATGACATGTAGCCACTTATTATAATGTTACATGGAATGTCATATGCTTTTGTCGCAAAAACAATACTTTCTTGTTCCAATATGTAAAATTTAGTTAAATGGAGTAGCAATGTCATAAAAACATCGTTATGATCATTGTTAGTTATTAGTATTAGGATTAGTATATGGCCCATTGTATATTAGGCCCATTATGTAGCTTATATAATCTTGATGTATCTTTCATTATTATTTAATAAATATACAAGTTTACACAAACTATACAAGTTTACACAAACTTACAATCATGATTATGAGCAAATAGTAGAACAATTCATGAGTAAGATTATGATTATAATTTTGTATTGGTGTTGCTGACACTAAATGCTCTTAACTACAAACCAACCATACTGAATTAGAAGGGCATCGTTTATAGGTAAGATTATGATTATCATTTTTTAGCAGGGCTGAGTGAAAGGGTATTCAGTCAGCAGCCCAAGTGGTCAATGCCCTCTCGACATAGCAAATCTACTACAGTACTACATAAAATGAGGCAAAACCAAAAGGTAGCTCAATATGCATGGCACTCCATACTAACACTATCTAAAGAGTTGCAACTCGTAAATGTAAAAACTAAGTAACACACCAAAACAGGAGCATGTTGATCAATAATATTTCACTTCTTTAATATTGAAAATCTCGCTAATCATAGAGGAGCCACAATTCATATATACGATATTTGCCTCAAATTAATCGGATTTAGTCATTGCAAAGACTGTTGTGGCCGTGCATTTCCTCAAACTAACTTGGATATTTTTCGTAAAATGTACAGTATGCCTTTTGAAAGAGATGATCCACACATACCATAGCACTTGGAATTTATAAATGTTGTTTCATCACCTTATTCTAATCTTTTGGCTTTTTTTTCATGCGACCAGGTACCGTATATATGTCTATTCATGGTTGCTTTCGTTAATAATTTTTAGGAAATGTGACCGGTTAGTTTTTTAAAATATAACGAGAGTACATATATATAACAGAGTGAGCATAGTGATAGTGTATGTCGTGGTGAGTGTCAAAGAGATGAAATGAATGTGAGGAATGAGTGTTTGGGTAGAGTCATTGGTTGTGATGATGAGGAGGGTGAAATCGAACAACGACATTGTGACCTTGTGGGTGAAATGAGGTGTTTGTGTGTGTGTAGGCAAGGGTGTGAGGGTGGAGATGAATGTGCATGGTAGTAAACAAAAGTTTGAAGAAGAGTAGTTTTGGTTTTGTAACTTTGTCCCACATGGATGGATAAATAAACTATACGTCAATATATAATTAGACAATAGGACATAATGGTTGTAAAATGAATCTGAAGCTCACTTATTACTTTAATAGGTGAGTTGTAGCTTTTTTTTTTTTTTTTTTTTTTTTTTTTTTTTGTATGATAACAGATAAGGATAATTTTAGGAGATACAATTGTTTTTCTTTTACCTTTGCCCGTTACGAATTAAGGTATTTATACCTATTTTTTTTTGTGGGACACGAGTTAGTAGATACTCTACAAACTAGGTTGAGCTAATATCATTTCGAGCATGACAAGACGCGAAGAACAAATGTTTGCACTCCATGTTACCTTCAAATAAGTTACTTGTTTTTCGATCAACATCAATATGATAAAATGTCACTTGAAATAAAACCCATTTCTAGTTTGCAATTGTTAGTATAATATCATAGGTTATGTTGAATTAATTGTTTGACGAAAGTTGAAAGCTTGTAATGATGCAAATTTATAACATGAGACTATGAAAGCATCTTCTTAGCTTGAAAATATTTCAACACACTCAACCTTCGCTGTTTTATGGCGTAGGAGTGGGTCTATCATGGGAGTTGGGGAGGATATTTACCTCGAAATCCCGGCATGCAGACTATGTAAGCTTATCATGTTTTTACATTCTCAAGTCAAGATATGATGCCTAGGGGGTGTTGGGTAAATCCCACAACTCTCTAACAGACAAGTTGAGAGCGAGGATGTATGTATATAAACACCAAGCTAAATCCCGAAAAGTTGCGGTCTCACTTTATGCAACATCATGAGAACTCCAATGGCTATTGGCTAGCTTAGGATTCTGCATGTTTCATCCTAAGCCCAAAAGAAATGTTCCAATTGATTCATCCAGAGAGTGAATGAGGGTGGATATGAATGTAAGGAGTGGATGCTTGGATAAAAGTTGGCTCGGATGTGACGTACGAGGAAGGAGAGTTGACATGTCGTGGTTAAGGTGAAGTATAACCATTCACGATTGTATTTTGTCCCACATAGATGGATGAACAAACAGTACTGTAATATATAACAGGAAAATTTGACTACATGTACTGTTCAAAATATACTGAATGTAATTGTAATTTACTTTCGGTATAACTACTTAGAATAAAGTTGTAAATGAGTGATGACTGTAAATTATCAGTGAATGTAAGTAGTATTTTTGGATATATTTAGGCATAACATTTTCAAACTTATAAATAGAGAAATAATTTCATTTTATTATCACAAATAAGCTTTAACACTGATTCTCGTTCTTATTCAATTTTTCTTATGTTTTGGTAACATTGTGTAAGTGTGTTGGCTTATCATACCTATGTATGGAGTAACTAAGACAGAAGCATTGATAGTAGTATATGGCAAGTAACTTTGAAATTTGATTATTGTAGCAATTACAGGGGTACATTCTGTATATGGCTAATTTTTACTTGAAAGAATTTATGTAAAAAGATCAATTCATAAATAAATAAATAAAATTTTAAAAAAAATAAAAAAAAGAAAGAAAAAAAAAAAAGAGAGCCAATACACCTTAAAAACGTTGTGCACAAACATATATCGTGCACCTTTGTACATTTCAATTTCGTGAAATCACAATCACCTTAAAAACGTTTTTAAAAGCTCCAATAAATTCTACAAGATAGATGAATCATACGTTCTAAACAAATATGGGTTTGAATGTAGGGTAAAAGGGACAACAATCCCCGGTTAAAAATATTAATCACCCAAGTCAAATAAGTACAATGAAATGTGGCTGAAGCACCACATTAACCTCAAGCCTAGCTTGAACAACCACTAAATCCGAGTGACACACCACACGGAAACAATCCCTATTACACTAACAATAACTCCAATAGGGAAGAACCATCTAGCCATACACAAAGAGTAACATCTAATAGCTACCCTTGAAGAAAAATAGAATCTAACTTCCATACTCTAATAATATCCAACGCATCTCTTGAACTCTTCCATCTACAGGAAACAAGCTTGAGACGAACCGAGTTGATAATACAATCAACAACTTGATCGATAGACCTCTTCACCTTTCGAAATAAACGATTGTTGCGGTCTTGCCATAAGAAATAAGCGGCAGCCGCCAACACCAATTTAGAAATAACACTCCTTGAACTTTTTCGGCCAACAAAAGGAAGAATCACTTGTATAATAGAATCCATAGATGAATTAGCATTTGAAATACCAGCAAGCGACTTTCACATATTCCAAACTTGGCTAGAAAACGGGCATTCAAAGAAAAGGTGTTCATGTGAATCCGGTTGTAAATCACATAAAGAACATGAAACGTTACGAGCATCCACATTGTCCCATCGCTTAAGATTATCTTGGGTCTTCAAACGACGCCTCATAATCAACCACATATGAAAAGCATGACGTGGTATACACCCTGGAAACCAAACACTTCGAAACCAACCCACATTATCACTACGGGGACGAATAGTTTGCCAAACCACTTGCACCGAGAAAGGTTGCACATGACCAACCAAACTCACCCATTCCAATTTATCACGAACACCAGTTCTAATATGCGGCACTTGAATAGCATTTAAATTCAGAAAAGAAGAGTACCAAGACTGCGGCCATATAAATTGCCAATTATCAATAACCTCAGTTAGCTTGGTGTGATGATGAAATCCTCCACGATGAATATTTCTGTTTGAAATGAAATCAGCAAGGGGACTAATATCACACCAATGATCATGCCAAACTTAGATAGAACTACCATCACCAACATTATAACGAACAAATTGACGAACCAGCGGACGTAATTGAAGAATCTTACGCCACCCACACGACATATTACCTCGACAAGGTATGTCCCAGAAGTTACGACCAAGAAGCTTGTATGCATAAATCCATTGCACCCACAACGACTCCTTGTTATTAATAAGCTTGCAAAGATGAGTAATCATTAAAGCATTATTAAAGAAATCTAACCTCCGAATTCCAAGGCCACCTTCCTTTCGAGGGAGACAAACCACATTCCAAGCAACTTTTGCATGACCACGCTTATACGAACCATGGGACCAGAGGAAACCCCTCATAATCTGCTCTATGTCACGTAAAACTTGAGAAGGCAAAACAAAAACCGAAGCCCAAAAAACATGAAGAGAACCAATAACCGATTGAATAAGTTGAAGTCTACCCGCTATAGATAGCGACTTATTCTTCCAATTATCCACACGATTTTGAACCTTCTCAAGCAACTCATTGCAATCACGAAAAATCAGTCTAGATGTCACAAGCGGCACCCCAAGTATTTAACCGGAAGCCTACCTTCCTCAAAAGGAAGAATTTGCATAATGGATAATTTAACATGGTTAAGAACATTGCAAAAGTATGTCGTACTCTTGGGAATGCTAGGAACCAAACCGGAAGCATTTTTAAATTCCTCCAAAGAATCCATAATGACTTTTGTAGAATTCACATCACCATGAGAGAATAAGAACAAGTCATCAACAAAACAAAGATTAACAAGCTCCAATTTAGAACAATGTCGATGATAAGTAAATAGATCCGAAGCTTGAATCCGACACCTTAACATGAGAGTAAGAACCTCCATGACTAAGGTAAAGATAAGGAGAAAGCGGGTCTCGTTGCCGAAGACCTCTTCTACCCTTAAAGTAGCTATGGAGAGAGCCATTAATACTAATCGAGAAAGAAGTAGTAGTGACACATTCCATGATCCACCCAATCAACCGAGCATGAAAGCCAAACCCAATGAGAATGTCTTTAAGGAACATCCAATCAACCGTATCATAGGCTTTTTGAATGTCAACTTTAAACGCACATCTAGGAGTCCCATTATCTAAATGGTAATTATGCATTAACTCTTGAGTAAGCAAAATGTTATCCGCAATACTCCTTCCAGGAATAAACGCAGATTGATTCGGGCTAACCAACACCTTCAAGCTCTCTTTAATGCGATTAGCAATGATTTTGCTAATACATTTGAAGAGAACATTACAACACGAAATGGGTCTAAAATCAGTAACCCGAGATGGAGAAGCAACCTTCGGGATTAAAGCAATAATCATATGATTCAATTCCTTCGGGTTTGAATGTATATAGACATTGAAAAACTAATTAATAGAGCCACAATCCTTATATACAACTGGTTTGTAGTATTCATCGAATGTAAATAGTATTCAATGAATGTGATGATCACTTATTTGAATATTTGGCGGTTTCTTAATACGACCAGGTACATACGTCGCGATTCATGGTTGGTTTTGTTAATATATATAGATGAATGTGACCAATGAGTTTGATCGTGTTTGGTGGGATGTTGTCGGAGAGAGCGTGGTGTTGGTGACGTCACATATGACGCCAATCCATGTGCAGAGTGAGTGTGATGTGTTCCAGTTGATTCGGTTGTGGCGTCGTGCAGTGTGTGGATGAAGAAGAAGGTATTGATGGATATCGCGTCGTTTGTATGTGTGTAAGTAAAGGTGGAGATGTGGTCGTTCAGCCATTATGAAACAAAAGCATGAGGAAGGCTTGGCGGTAGAATGAGTTTTGGTTTTGTAATTATCCCACATCGATGAATATATGAACTTTGGAGCAATATATGAATATGATTACAAAACTATAATAAAAAGGTAGATTATGAGATGTATGTATATCTATATTAAATTTCTTCATACTTACATTTTATTGTCACTTTTTGGTTATTATTAGTTTTACCATTATAATTAGAAACGGTCTCGTCAAATTATATTGGGAGAATTGGATATATACCTAATATACAATGGTGTTTAAGCATTGTTTTGAAGAAATACGCAAAAATATACAAATTTTAATGAGTATATTTGTAATTGCTCCATTATAATATTATTGGTTTTACCATTATAACTAGAAATGATCTCGTCATATACATGTATTTACTTTATGAAGTTACTTAATGCATGCATTTCATGCTTTTTTATTTTTTATTTTTACATTATTATTATTAGTTTCAAAATTTTATTTTATAGTCTCACTATTAAACATCCATGGCTGATTTTACTGTTTTCAATTAATTTAATTTGGATCTAGCTTATAGTATAAGAACTTTGGAGCTTGGAGCAATATATGAATATGATTACAAAACTATAATAAAAAGGTAGATTATGAGATGTATGTATATCTTTATTAAATTTCTTCATACTTACATTTCATTGTCACTTTTTGGTTATTATTAGTTTTACCATTATAATTAGAAACGGTCTCGTCAAATTATATTGGGAGAATTGGATATATACCTAATATACAATGGTGTTTAAGCATTGTTTTGAAGAAATACGCAAAAATATACAAATTTTAATGAGTATATTTGTAATTGCTCCATTATAATATTATTGGTTTTACCATTATAACTAGAAATGATCTCGTCATATACATGTATTTACTTTATGAAGTTACTTAATGCATGCATTTCATGCTTTTTTATTTTTTATTTTTACATTATTATTATTAGTTTCAAAATTTTATTTTATAGTCTCACTATTAAACATCCATGGCTGATTTTACTGTTTTCAATTAATTTAATTTGGATCTAGCTTATAGTATAAGAACTTTGGAGCTTGGAGCAATATATGAATATGATTACAAAACTATAATAAAAAGGTAGATTATGAGATGTATGTATATCTTTATTAAATTTCTTCATACTTACATTTCATTGTCACTTTTTGGTTATTATTAGTTTTACCATTATAATTAGAAACGGTCTCGTCAAATTATATTGGGAGAATTGGATATATACCTAATATACAATGGTGTTTAAGCATTGTTTTGAAGAAATACGCAAAAATATACAAATTTTAATGAGTATATTTGTAATTGCTCCATTATAATATTATTGGTTTTACCATTATAACTAGAAATGATCTCGTCATATACATGTATTTACTTTATGAAACTACTTAATGCATGCATTTCATGCTTTTTTATTTTTTATTTTTACATTATTATTATTAGTTTCAAAATTTTATTTTATAGTCTCACTATTAAACATCCATGGCTGATTTTACTGTTTTCAATTAATTTAATTTGGATCTAGCTTATAGTATAAGAAAATATGTATAAAACTCATGTTTTAAGTTCTATGATATCTAACTATGGAAAAAGTGCGTGTTATGAATAAATTAACCTGTTACAACTTTACATGCTTATGGATATGGTTTAAATTAAATTTAATTGGTAAAAAAATTGGTGCTCAAGTCACTTGAAACAAAAGTTTGTAGCGATGTCCTAAAAACATTGTTACATGTTCATGTTGAGTGCGAGTTTTTCATTGGATACGGGAGAGTACGGGAAGGTTGAAACTTGAGATGCATGTGAGGAGTGGGCGGTTGTGATTCGATGGAGGATGACAGGAAGAATGAAGAGGAACAATGACACTGTGTGTTCGATTATTTGAACAACCTTTTCCTTTAATTTGGTTTACTGCATTTTCGTACCAAAGACATCATACTGACTAAAAAAGATCATTTTGTTGGAAAAATAGTTTTGCAAAATGAGTTTTTTCAAATTTTGGACACTATTTAATATAGGTATATGTTATATATATTTATATTTCTTAGTAGCTTTGCGTTCTCCTCGACGAGAGCTTCGCAACGAGCTAAAGAGTGTCAAAAATGGAGTTGATACGAATGAGATATCGTGTCTCAAAGTGAGGCACTTGAAACACAAAATTTAGAAAAGTGGGAGTATCCCACATCGCCCAAAACAAGAAGTGAAACCTTGTTTATATAGAAATCTTGATATAAACCTTCAAAATGATTGGTTGGTTTTACTCCAACACCTACGTGCGCGCGCGCAGGGTGTGCAGCTTTCAGGATTTCTGGGCCAAAATGAGTTCGAAGCTTGCGAACTTGCGGACACGAATGCAGCTTCGAGGCCTCGCATGCATGCGTATCATTTTGCTGCAGATTCGTGTTTCCTTTTCCAGAATTTTCTGTAAGTCTATTTAAGGAATAGATTTAAAACTTGTTTACAGAAAATATTTTGTGTAAATAAAAGATATGCAAATTACGTTTTTTATTTAACAGATTTTGCAAATCAGTTAATATTGGCAGATATCTTGTCTTGGTGAACAAGATAGGTTTAGCCTATATATTAAACGCCTCTTCATTCAGTTTTAAACACAGACAGAAACGCAACTCCATTGCAGAAACGTTCCAGCTATCTTTTCGATCAGAAACGCTCAGGATTCCGTGATCTTTCAGGCAAGTGGTCTAGTCCGGCTGTACAACAGCTGCGTACGTTGTACCCTGGGAAACAGACGGCGAATCTGTTTTAAAGGAATCGTATTCAATACGAGCCTCGTGCAAGTATCTTTACTGCTTTCGTTTATTATACGTCTATAGTGTCTGTCTTCTGCTTCTACTCCTTTCTCTCTGCATTTATTTACTGTTTTTTACACTCTGTTCTTTAATAATTGTAATCTGATTTATAATTTTAATAAAAAGTGTACACCGTTTCCCCCACATTTTGGTATGTGGTGTTTAGTTGCACGGAAAGATTATAACGACCATTTCCTTTTGGTTTACTTGCAACTTATTTTTTTTAGCATGGCCAAGTGAAAGGGTATTCGGTATAGCAAATTATCTTTTTTTTTTATCTTCATGTTTTAGTTACCACCATGAAGATATCCAGATGTTCTTACCATCAGGTTTGTTAGAATTTGTTGCATTTGAATGTAAACATGTTGCCTTTAAGAAAACAAAGTGTTTCGTATAAGTTTGAAAAGTGTTGCCTTAACCATAATGCAACTTTTTATGGCATGATACAACACTTTAGCTTTATTTTGTAGTAGTAAACACTTCTAATTTATATGTAAGTGATGTGTGTATAAAGTACGAGAGTATTAGTTTAGTAGAGTTGTGGAGATTTGAAAAATGCTAAACAAGAGTTAGCATGTGTTTCTTGAACTTGTAATGGTGATCCATCTTGCCGAGGAGCTCCACGATGATAATGGATTATCACATCATCTTCGAAACATTAGTTAACTAATTATTATTGTAAAATAATTATAAAAATGTGAACCGGAGCTTGTTGTAATCGACATTAAACATACGTTATATAGTCAATTGATGAAAAAAGATCCCGAATTTCCAATGATCTTCGGTCTTCATCGAACCTATAGTTGCTTAATTGATGAAGCTAAACACCATAAATCATGATCAGAATGTTGTGGCAGTGCAGATCTTTAAACTCGCTGGCATATTTCGTAAAGTGTATGTTTTGCCTTTTTTAAGACATGGTCAACTCGACATATAACAAGGGAAGTACCACTAATCAATTATATATGTTGTTTTCATGATGATCACCTATTTGAATATTTGGCTTGTTCTTCATATGACCAGGAAGGTCACGATTCATGGTTGCTTTTGTTAATATACATAAAGGAATGTAACCGTTGGGCTAAACGGTTTTTGGTGGGATGGTGTCGGAGAGAGCGGCGATGTTGGTGACTTCACATGTGACGCCATCACGCCAATCCATGTGCTGAGTGCGTGTGATGTGTTCTAGTTGATTCGGTTGTGGCTCGGTGCATTGTTGCTTGTATGTGTGTAAGTGAGGATATGAGGGTGAAGATGTGGTGGTTAAGCCTTTTTGAGACAAAATCTTGAAGAAGGTTAACGGTAAATTGATTTTTGGTTTTGTTTTTGTCCCACATCGATGAATATGCAAACTTTGAAGCAATATATGAATATGATTATGACGTTATAATCTAATATCTCAATCAATGCATATATTCACTTATAAATTTTCTAAATACGTGCATTGCTTGACAAGTTTTTTTTTTTTTTTTTTTTTTTTTTTTTTTTTTTTTCATTATTATTTTTTTGAAACGATCTCGTCAAATGCATGTATTTACTTATAAAATTCTTTAATTCATTCATTCGTGAATGTTTCTTTTTACCATTGTTATTATTATTTGTTTTGAAATTTTTACTTTATAGTCTTACATCAACATTTACGGTTTATTTTGCTGTTCTCCACTAATTTTATTCGGAAATACGTATTTCTATAAAACTTATGTTTAATTTCTTTGATATGTAACTGTGGCAAAAGTGCATTGTATGATTAAATAAACCTCTTACTACTTTACTAATTGCTTATGAAACTTTGGTTATGGATTTAAGTTAAATATAATGTGTAACAAATTGTTGCAGATTAATCTTGATGTTTCAACCCTCGGTGGACGCCTAATGCTTGTAGACATGGCTGGGTCTGCACGAAAATGTAGAACAAGCAGCAATGAATCAGTTCATTTAGAATAAGATAATAAGAGAAAAGGAGAAGAAGATGAAGCTCATAAACAACTTTTATAAAAAAGAAGAAGAGATTGCAGGTCTGAGGGCTAAGCCTAAATTTGCAGGCAGAAGCTGAAATACTGAGGCATCGTTTGGAGGGAAACATAGTTACTTGGTTTATCTAAATGCAATCCAGTATTTTTCCCAATATTATGGTTTAACTAATGGAAACCTTTCTCTTTTTAAGCTCCATGTTTGTTTTGTAGTTTCAGAAGTTTATATTTCAATTTTGTATAAGAAGAAAATATAATAAGAAAAATGAGAAATGGTTTTAGCCACCGAAGTATTGTCCAAACTCAAGTCGTGTTGTATCATAACGAGCCTATACTTATTCTTTTTATAGATAAAACTAAAATGTGTAAGTAAGGTCATGCCTTAGGTGGGCCTGTTGGGTTCAGTAAATACCCAAACCCTTTAATCTAGGATTTGAATAGAAAATATCCTTAGTGTTTAATCTGTTAAACATTATCAGGTCACTGAGTGCATAGTCTCTCAGTGAGTCATCTTCAGGATACTCAGTACGAGGCGAAGAAGAAGCCTCTCCACTCAGTATGGCGGAACTTAATGGGTGAAGTCTAAGTCAAGAAGAAGATGGAGGATTCAGTGAGTGATGACAATAACTAACTGAATCCCTAAGACTCCTCTCCAACTGTTATCACTGAAGACAAACTGAAGGAAGAGATTGAAGGCTTTGAAGACTGAAGAATGAGCGGGACTAGGCGGGAAAAGTTTACCCAGATAAAACTAAGTCCCCAAATGTTTAACCAGATAAAACTAAGTCCCTATCTACTAAAGCCATATCTTCCCATTTATAGTAAGCGGCGATACTAAAGGATTCTCTGTTAAGGAAAGAAGCCTCGCCGCCTGACTATAAATAGCAATGAGAACAGCAACCGAATATATCAATATTCGTGTTTGCTGTGATCTATGTTTTTGTCTTCTAGGTTAAAGTTAAATATCCATACTTGTATAAATAGCATAAGAGAATGAGTGAAAAGTTTTAAGCTTGTGAATTGTAAAAACACACACACAAGCCAACTTTTCACTGCTCTAAATACAACTTTATCATTGAGATAGCTCAGTGGGTTATAAGAGTTATGCTCAGACTTAGCCTAAGCTTAGAGAGGAGTCACCCCAAACTTTGTCATTTCAATCCCAAGTACTATTCCGCAAGTACTTGGGTAACGTATTCTTTCGATTTATTTCTAATAAGAATATGATGTTGAAAATTACTTTGTGTGTTTTACTTACGTTAATTTCAGTCATTATTCACTGTTAAATTGTTTTAAGTACTTAATTGTTTTTAAACGATAGTGAATAGTGAACAACAAGTGGTATCAGAGCTTGGCTGATTATAGAACCTTTTAAGTCGCTCTAAAACGTTTTTAAATCAGGATTCCTATGGCTGAGATTGATGTACCCCAACTAGTCGATAAAAAGGGTGGAGCTTATTCAGTTGTTGCCCCTAGACTTGAATTTGGTAAATTCAACAAATGGAAAAAGCGTATGCTTTGCTATTTGATTGGGATGGAACCTTATTATATCAAGTGTATAAATGAAGGTCCATTTATCCCAAAGACTGCTGAAGGTTTGCCCAAACCTGAAGCTCAGTGGACTTACGATGAAAGGAGAGTGGTCAACCAGGACCAAAGACTCAAAAGTATCATCATATCATTTCTTCCTGATGATATAATGGAGTCAGTTATAAGCTGTAATACAGCTAAACAAACCTGGGATGACCTAGTCCATAGCCATGAAGGCCCATCTGATACCAAGGAAAACATGATAATGGACCTAAAACTTGAGTACAATACCTTCAGGGCTAGGGACTCAGAAACTCTCTCTCAAACTTACACCCAATACAAAACTCTTTTAAATGAACTGGCTAATGATGGTGTTAAGTTGTCCAAACATGAGATTAATGTTGGTTTTGTCAATTGTCTCCCTGAGAAGTGGTTGAATTTCTCTCAGGGACTTAGAAATGCAAATCACATCCAAAATCTTAAACTTCCTGAAATTTATGGGAAATTTGTCTATGAGGAAAACCTCATCAACAGACGATACCCTGACTTAAGGAAGTCTCAGGAAGTCAAGAAGTCCCTGACCATCACCTCACCTATATCAACTGCCTTCTTTTCTAACAATGTGGTTCAAGATTTTCAAGAAAATTATGATGATGAGCCTGATGAGAGATCAAGTGAGGAGTATCTAAATGACATGAACGTTAAATTTCAGGAAAGGGCACTCCTTGCAAACTCTCGAAGGTTTATTAAAAGAAACAAAAGTTTTTCAACTGCTAAAGCAAATGAGGAAACTGAATGCTTTAAGTGTCACAAAAGAGGTCATTTTGCAAAAGACTGTTTTTCGAAAAACAATTTCTGAACCCTCTTACAGACCATCAGGATCAAATCAGTCCTCAGGCTTTAGCAAATTTCAACCAAAAATCTATCAGTCTCATCAAAACTTTCAAAATAAATCTGACCAAAACAAAACCATTGATTTTGAAGCCAAGTATAGGAAAATCAAAGCTAAGCTTGCTCTGCTTGAGGCTAGTCCCTCAGAAACAAAAAGTGTTCAGTCTGTGCAGGGTAAAAACAAAGGTCTTGTTGCTGAAACCTTCGACTGGGATGAAGAGCCAGTCTCATCAGATGATGAAATGGTGCACGTCGGCGCACTGATGGCCCTCTCAGAGGAAGACAAGCTAGTTGTTGGAAAGAATCATGCCAGAAATGGAGAATGGGTCAACATCACAATGAAGAAGGTAAATATTCTACTTTCTATGGATGATGACTCTGATTGGCAGTCCTATATGAACTATATCAATGTTGATCTTAAGTTTGTAGAGGAGCAAAGACTAAATCTTTTTTCTAAGTACAACAAGTTAAGTTTTGAATTTAATAAGTGTAGGAATGAGTTACTTGTGTTAAAACAAAATAAGCTTGAGGCTATCACCTTACAAATTAAAAACACTAAATTAGTTAAAAGAAATCAGTCTCTTCAAGATGAACTTAAGAAAGAAAAAGAAATCATTGATAGTTGGACTACCAAGAATCCAAGAGTCTTTGATGCTGTGGGTGCTCCCAGTAGCAAAAAGAGAGTCATAGGTGAAAATCATCTCTCTGACTCTCACAACAAAGACCAAAGTCCTAAGCCATTTGTGTTTGGTGGCATGATTACCAATATGTTGACTGTACCCAAGCCCAGTGATTGGATTGAAAGACTTAATCCTGAGAGTAAGCTTCCTAACTTTGACTCTGGAAGAATTCTAGAGCCTGAAAGTCAAGCAATAAAGAGCATGCTTGGACTCCCTGATGTGCCCAGTAGTACTGAACACATCTCTGAGTCTGAAGATGAATCTCAAGCACCACTTCCACCTTTGGAACCTCTTCAGGGTGCTGATCCTAGCTCTGAGCTTACTCCATTACAATACAATCCACACTCTCTTAAAGAAAGGTCTGGACTTGGTAGAACCATCTTGAAAATACCATCAAAACCAACTCAACAAGAATCTACCCCCACTGAAACTTCCACATCCCCAGTTCTCACTGAAGCTGACCAAATTCAGCAACTAACTGAACTTGTAAGGAAGCTAACTGACAAAATGGAATCCATTGAAAAGGTGCCTGAATCAATTAAGGAGACAAATTCAGCTTTCTCTAGTTCCTCAAAGTCAAAAGCACCCACCAAAAACAAGCAGAAGTGTGATTTGTGCCACTATACCAGTCATATACCACTGAAAACTGTTATAGAATCCTCTTTTGTATGATCTGCAAAAAGGATTATCACAGAACTGCTGATCACTTGCAATATGTAAGTTCTCTCAGTCAAGCAAACTACACCAAAGCTGGTCATCAATATGCCTCTTCATCCAAGTCTGCTCAAAAGTTGAGAGCAAAGCCTTTTCCTCCTTGCCCACACTGTGGCTTTAATGATCATCGCCCTGATGATTGTCTTATGAACACATGTTGTGATATTTGCGGTAACATAGCTCATAAGACATCTCAGCATAACAGTGTCATCCATGCAAGGAGACACTGAGTCACCCTCAGTCTCTAAATGCAAAACCTGTGGTAGCACAATGCACTCCACCACTAACCATGAATCAATTGCTCAATTCAAAGAGACCATGAGACCCAAGCCCACTAGTAAGTGGGTCACGAAGAGAAACTAATTTTGTTTACTACTTGTGCAGAGGCATGTAAGGGAGCCTATCTGGCATCTAGACAGTGGATGCTAAAGAAGCATGACTGGAGTTAAGGAATATCTGCACAAGTATGTAAAGGAACCAGGACCCAAGGTAGTATTTGGTGATAACTCATCATGTCCCACTGAAGGTTATGGTTCAGTAAACTGCAATGGAATAGTTTTCTCTAGGATAGCTTATGTCAATGGTCTCAAATACAATCTCATCAGTGTCAGTCAGCTGTGTGATGCTAAGTACATTGTACAATTTAATGACAAACAAGGTACTGTGTTCCTTATTGTATTCATTAGTACATTCAGTGTAACAAGAAGCCATTTGCTCACTTACACTGATCAAACACTTAGGCTATTTATATATCCAAATAGGGGGAGACTGTTGGGTTTAGTAAATACCCAAACCCCTTAATCTAGAATTTGAATAGAAAATATCCTAAGTGTTTAATCCGTTAAACACTATAAGGTCACTGAGTGCATAGTCTCTCCGTGAGTCATCTTCAGGATACTCAGTACGAGGCGAAGAAGAAGCCTCTCCACTCAGTAAGACAGAACTTAATGGGTGAAGTCTAAGTCAAGAAGAAGATGGTGGATTCAGTGAGTGATGACAATAACTCACTGAATCCCTAAGACTCCTCTCCAACTGTTATCACTGAAGGAAGAGACTGAAGGCTTTGAAGACTGAAGAATGAGCGGGACTAGGCGGGAAAATTTTACCCAGATAAAACTAAGTCCCCAAATGTTTAACCAGATAAAAATAAGTCCCTATCTACTAAAGCCATATCTCCCCATTTATAGTAAGCGGCGATACTAAAGGATTTTCTGTTAAAGAAAGAAGCCTCGCCGCCTGACTATAAATAGCAATGAGAATAGCAACCGAATATATCAATATTCGTGTTTGCTGTGATCTATGTTTTTGTCTTCTAGATTAAAGTTAAATATCCATACTTGTATAAATAGCATAAGAGAATGAGTGAAAAGTTTTAAGCTTGTGAATTGTAAAAACACACACACACAAGCCAACTTTTCACTCCTCCAAATACAACTTTATCCTTGAGATAGCTCAGTGGGTTCTTAGAGTTGTGCTCAGATTTAGCCTAAGCTTAGAGAGGAGTCACTCCAAACTTTGTCATTTCAATCCCAAGTACTATTCCGCAAGTACTTGGGTAACATATTCTTTCGATTTATTTCTAATAAGAATATGATGTTGAAAATTACTTTGTGTGTTTTACTTACGTTAATTTCAGTAATTATTCACTGTTAAATTGTTTTAAATACTTAATTGTTTTTAAACGATAGTGAATAGGGAACAACAGGGCCTAACGTTGCACTTTTGGCATACTTATGTTGAGAATCTAATTCATACCACGACTCATGTTATATATTAACTACACTCATCAAAGTTATATATATTAATATAGCACGAGTATTAGTTACATGAATATTAAATAATTCAGATTTGGGGAAACGAAGATTTTATAGCACATGAAATTCTTTGGATCTCAATGTAAATCAAAAGAATATATGATGATTATTTTTATAAATATTAATTTTAATATAGCACATTACTTGTTATCTTGATGAAATTCCTCTATTCAAGACAAATCGGGTCATATTAGACCTACTTACCACTAGACGTGATTTAACGTAGCAATATAAAGGTAATGGATGTTTAACATTGACATAACTCGTTGTTTGATAATATATGGTTGATACACTCTCAAGATCATTAATCTCCAAAACTCCTGTCAGAATGTATTATAAAGAGCCATCACATCTTCTTTGTGTCAACATCTTCTTCTTCAAGAATCTCATTCCAGTCCATGTTGGTTGAACCATTTTGAAAGCTTGGAATGATGAATGTGACGAGGAGAGTGAAGTGGATTGAGACGTTGTAATGAGAGCGGATGAAATAACTGAAAGAATGATTGTGTTTTGTCCCACATAGATCGATGAACATATAATAAGGTAATATATAACTTAAACTTTTAACATAGCTTCTGAAACGAGGTATAACTATAGTGAATAGTTGGAACTATAATTTGTTTTTTATTTTTATGAAACTAAAGGCTTGTGATTCCATTTTCTTTCAAGTTACTCTATCTTGTGTCTAACTATGTTGAATAGAGTGGTAAATGAGTGATTATAAATGTAAGTAGTATTTGGAGAGATTTAGACATAATATTTTCAAACTAATAAATAGACAATAAATTTTATTTTTATCACCACAAATAAATAGACAAATAACTTTTGTTGTGAGTGAAATGAGATGTTTTTGTTAGTAATTAGGGGGCTAAATCACTTGAAACAAAAGTTTGAAGAAGGAAATGAGCTTATTGGTTTTGTTGATTTATCCCACATCAGTGAATAAGCAAATAACTCCGCACTTTATAACTAAGATCATAAATGAACTAGATTAGCGATGTATATATATACTAGATTGTCTTAATCACAAAAATCTAGTATGTGCAAACCTCACTTTTTTTACAGTTACCTATTGTTTTTTTACTCGTGACTTTATTTGGAGAGATTATTTGAACAACCTTTTTTCTTTCCTATTGTTTTTTTACTCGTGACTTTATTTGGAGAGATTATTTGAACAACCTTTTTTCTTTCATTCACAAGCATTTTCGTACAAAAGACATAGCAATCTTAAATTTGAGTGGTGATAGAAGCACAAAAAGAATCCCACAAAAACTTTTACAAAATGAGATGTCACTTATTCATTGGTTAAATCAAAGAGAAGATAGAGAAAGCATAGAAAATTACACCAATTAAAAATTGACACATCATTTTATGAGAGTTTTTGTAGGATTCTTTTTGTGGTTCTATCACCACTCCTTAAATTTATCCTTTTTCAAAACTAACTGTAATTCTACGCAGGACTCGTCTTTTTTTTTTTTTTTTTTTTTTTTTTTTTTTATTATTATTATTAAATTATTTCTTGATTTAAGCTCAAACCATTAGCTTTATTGATAAGTTTATTAAAACACCTTTAGTTGAAATGCTCTTAATTGAGTGTTTTGTTGATCACAAATTTATTTTAAACACCTCTAATTTATATATGATGTTTTAATTTAGTACGAGTATTTAAACTAAGTCAAGGATATCTGAAAAATCATAACTGAGAATTACTATGAGTTTGATGACCGTAAAATGATCGTCTATCTTGTTGATGAATTCCACAACAATAATCGATTATCACATGTTTGAAACATTAGTCACCCTATTACTGTTGTATAATTGGTTAATCATCAGACCACTAGAACAGTGATTGAAAAATTTAAACGTGAACCTGATTTTGTTGTTATCGACGTTAACCATGCGTTACATATCTTCAATCTTCACCAAACATATAGTTGCTTAATCGATGACTGATGAGAATATGTTGCACCATAACTCGAATGAAGCTAAAGTCGATATTCCTCCTCTAATCATACTGAAGATGACACTCTAGTTCTCTAAGCCTGTAATTAATATACTTTAATATTTGAGTTCAAAGGCAGTCTTAGTTCCTCTTAATTAACCACTAGAAGAGAACATATAAACAAATGTGAGTGTTTACATAATAAAATGCTCACAGCTCAATATCTGCTTTAACAAGTGAGTGTACACATTATATAACAACTCATAGAGCTAATGTATCGGAGGGGTTTAGAACATCATAGCTTGCACATAGATACCTAAAGATGAACATTGAAAATCTCACTAGAGGAACCACAATCCATATATACGACTCATATGTAGTATTGTTTCTATTTTACTCGGACAGATTTAGTCATTATAAAGAATGTCATTGTGGCGTTACATTCCCTTAGACTCACTTTCGATATTTCGCGAAATGTATATATGTTTGAATCTTTATGCTTGTTGAATGACATTGCCTAACTAGGGAAGTACCACTAGTCATTTATGTTGTGTTTGTCACCTTCTTCAAATCTATGGCTTGTTCTTCATATGACCTGGTATATATATGTAACAATTCATGGTTACTTTCGTTAATTTGTATTTAAGAAACATTACCAGTTAGTTAGTTAGTTGGAATATAACGAGAGTACATAAAACAAAGTATTGAGCATACTGATAGTATATGTCGTAGAGAGTATGAAAGATGAGATGAATGTGACTATGTGTGGAATGGGTGTTAGGGTTGATTTGTTGGTTGTGATGATAAGGAGGGTGAAATCGAAAACGACATTATGGCCTTGTGGCTGAAATGAGGTGTGTATAAGCGAGGGTGTGTGGGTATAGATGCACATGCATGGTAGTAAAGAAAGCTTCAATAAGGAGAAGACTAGTTTTAGTTTTGTAACTTTGTCCCACGTAGATAGATAAATTAACTATAATGCAATATATAATTATACAAAGGTCGTTATTAGTTGAAAACAGAGTTATTAACTTGCCTATCACTTTAATAGGTGAGTTGGTGGTTTTTTTTTTTTTTTTTTATTTTATTTTATTTATTTATTTATTTATTATTTTTTTTGTTTTACTTTGTATAATAACAAATATGGAGATTTTTAGGAGGTACAATTGTCTTCTTTTTTTACCTCTGTATGATCCTCCCTCCGTCCTAAAATTATTGTCCGACTTTTTTAGTCTTTCTTCTTCAATTTTAACTATAATTATTTTTGTTTGTATTATATAATACTTGATAAAAAGTATATGAATGTATTGGGTTTTAAATGTATTTTTATCGGTAAAATTTTATATCAAGTATTATATTACACAAATAAATATATTAATGGTCAAAGTTGAACAACAAAGACTGGTCAAAGTCAAAGTGGACGATAAAAATGGGACGGAGAAAGTAACAAATAAGAAGATTTTTAGGAGGTACAATTGTCTTTTTTATACCTTGCTAGTTATGACTTAAGGTATTTTTACCTATTTTTATGAGACACGAGTTGGTAGATACTAATGTAAACTAGGTTGAGCTAATATCATTTCAGGCATGATAGGACACGAAGATTAAAAGGTAGCGCCTCTTGTTGTTACTTGAAACGAGTTATCAAAATCAAACAGATATATTTATATCTTTACATTATTCTAAATTTTATTTGAAAAGTGAACATGAACACAACTTAAATGGATTATCTCGTATTATCATCACACCATTAACTACTTTTCTAACAATAAGTTACAGAATTGAAAATTGAAGTTTTGGTGAAACCGCATATATATTATTCAAATACACCTTTGTCCCTTATTTGAAGAACACTAGAGTTCATTTTCGTTTTAAGTTAATTGCGAGCAATGATACTCAAAAATAGTTACCACTTCGAAATATAACAACAAGTATTATCTATCATTTTATCTATCATTTTATAAACATATTTATCTGTCACTTTATCAAAAAGTAAACCCTATCTGAATTTGATTCGAGCCGACTAAGACTATCCTAGTTAGGTTAATCGAGGTATGAATCTTATCTAGATTGATCTGATTAAGCCTAATGTTGAATACGATATGGTGCTTTGTTAAATTATGTAAGGCGAAAATTGTTGAGCATTCAGTCTACTATCAGACCATTTTTTAGGCATAAAATCAGAAGTAGAGCGAATGCTCTGGCTTGGTTCGATCAATGGTCTGAAATTGGCCCATTAATGTCGCATATTACTTGTAGGGCTATCATATGCAAGAAAAAGTTGTTGATATTGTGCATGAAAATTCATGGGTATGGCCTAACTCATGGCATACACATTTTCCTATTCTTTCAAGTATTCAAGTTCCTACTTTGTTTGACCTGGAAGATGTTATTTATTTGAGGTTACAAGATGGTTCAATGAAAGACTTTTATGTTCAAGAGATTTGGAATGCTATTCGCAATCATGGAGATGATGTAGCTTGGCATTCATTCGCGTGGTCATGTTACGGCATTCCTAGGCATGCAATACACGTTTGGCTGGTAATGAAAAGAAGGTTAAAAACTCAAGATAGGCTAAGGCAATGGGATGTCAGCAATGATGTCGACTTAAACCTGCTCTGGTGCCCGTTATGCAAGTTACAATCCGATTCCCATAAGCATTTGTTTTTTGAATAAGCATTTATTTTTTGAATGCTCTTACTCTTCTAACGTGTGGGAAAGTATACTTAATGTGGCTGAATTCCCATATATCCCTCCTATTTGGACGGATATCATGGCATGGATTGTTCATTTGGCGAAAACTAACAATGTTGCTTGCATAGTTGGTCATTTAATTGTTGCTGCAACATCATACTATGTATGACAAGAACGTAACCATAGGGTTCATGATAAGAACATAAGGAAGCAGGAGGATATAACGAACATTAGTGTCGATGTGATCATGTCTAAACTAGCGTCAATCAGTTTCAAGAAAAAGATGCGAGTGGACAATATGAAAAGGATATGGAAGCTGCCATGGCACGAGATGGAGGGGGTATTAGCTAAAGGAAGTGTAGTTTGATTACTATTTTATTTGTGTTTCTCTAGTTATAAATTTTGGTTGTTGTGTTTGAGCTTATTCAAACACGTAGGCTTTTTTTCTTAAAAGTGGCTCATCGAACCGAACCGACAAAACCGAGGACCGAAAACCGTGAAAAACGCAAACCGAAACCGAACCGAATGTTGTCGGTTCGGTTCGGTTTTTCGTCGGTTCGGTTCGGTTTTGTCGGTCTAGGTGTATTTTGGCATGTTTTTGTCGGTTTTGGGTCGAACCGGACCGAACCGAACCGACCCGAAACCGAAAGCATGTAAGACCTGAAACCGAAACCGAACCGACGGGCTATCGGTCCGGTTCGGTTTTTGTCGGTTCGGTCGGTTTCGTCGGTTCGGTTCGGTTTTGAACCTTCGGTGCTCAGCCCTACTCATCACCACTCTTCTCTATTCGAATCTTTAACCAAAAAAAAAAGTTATGTAAGACTAACTTGAGTTCCGGTCAACACAATTGACCCGATGTTCTTCTAAATATAATTTTTATAACTTGTCCTAATATCAACAATATGTTTTCCTTATATCGCTCATATGGGTTGACCCAGGCCCCACCAACCCGAAATCTTAATATAATCGAGTTCGGGTATATTTTTCTAGCTTTGCTAGAGCCGAGTTGATTTGACCCGAATCCAACTAACCCGCCTCGTAAGTATTTAAATGTAAAGTCTTGATTTTCCACTTTTTAAGAAAATGCCAGGCTCTCCCTTTCAGTATTCTACTCCTTTCTAAGTTCTAACTAACCAGACCTCCATATCTGTTTTCTTTAATCCCATCTCCAAACACTAAATTCACCAATTTCATATCCCAAACATCAAATCATATCAAATATAAAAAACCCACCAAAATTTGATGTTATCCACACCATCTGTTTTTGACAAAATGTCACTTGAAACAAAACCTATTTTCTAATTTGCAATTGTTAGTTATAGTATCATAGGATTAAGTTGCTTATGTTGGATTAGTTTTTTTTTTGATGGCGGAAAGTAGTGGGAAGGGTGAGGAAGGGAGGAGGTCTGCTGCTGATATGTTGAGGAATACGCGTCGAATATAAGGAGGTTAATTGATGAGATTCAGCACTATGAGGGCAAGCAAAAGTATATTGCACAGACGAGGAGCCCGTCTGATGGGGGCGATGCAAGGTGGTACCTTTCTAAGGTTCTGATGGCAGAAAATGGTGTGTGTTTGATGATCATGGTTTATGTTATTGGCGGGATGCGTAAAAACCTCGATGTTATCGAGTTTAATCCCTCATAAGCTAGTTCCAGTTAAAACGAAATTGAATGCATGTAAGTAGGATTTGGGTAATGTCCCTTTTTATATGGAAAAGTATCTTAAGCAAATGTGAAGATCTGGTATCGTAACCCGTAAAAGAAATGTGTTAAACGCTAGACTAGGAACGAAATTGTGAGAGAGATAAAACTACAGAGCTTTGAGAAGATTGTGACAAGGGCAAAAAAGGAAGCGTCGTATTGACAATAGTGGCTATATGATCCAAATAATTGTCGTTCAAGTATAAATGGAATGTGATGCCTTAGGTTTAAGCTTTGAGTGTGGTCAGTAATGCTTGGATAGACTGCAGTATTGATAATACTTTTGGTGATTATGGAAGGACATGGAAGCCTCCTTACAGCACATTGGCCTGCTTACAGCGCATAGCATTTGAGTTCTATGGAACAAAGTTAAAACCCATAAGGATAGTCCCACATCGTCCAAGCGAGCAATAAAAGGGGAGAAGCTCAATATAAAACGAGAAGCTTAAATCGTTGCTAAAAAATATAGCTTCAATATCAAACCCAATGATATATGCCAAAGATAGTCTCTATTTATGCTGACCGTCTACTTTAACGATCTTAAACTTTTTTTTTGTGCCTGTGATTTAAAAACTTTTAGACCTCCGTCCAAGAACTTGATGACCGGCTATTACTATAAGCTTGGACCTTTTGACTACTGAAAATAGAGTATCATAGTAATGAAAACTTCATTTATTTGTGATCTTCACCTTTAATTCACTTATATGCTTCCAAATTCATGTCACGTTGTATCATAACGAGCAATCACTTACTCTTTTTATACATAAAGCAAAACTTGTTCATTGAAAAGCTATATATACCTTTGTGGCCATAGTCATTTTATAGTGATGGTGTAAGGTCATGCCTTAAGTAGGCTTAACGTTATACCCTTAATTTTGGCATACAATGTCTATCTGCAACATCTAATTGATATCGGGACTAATTATATACATGAACTACTCTCATCAAAGTAATATTAATATAGCACGAGTAACACTAGACTGGATTTGGGGAAACGAAGGTTGTATACCACATTATTTGTTATCCAAATGGAATTAACTCTATTCAAGACAAATCCCCTCACATTGTGGATACACTCTCGTGATCACTTATTCTTTGTATTAACAGCTTCTTCATTAATAATCTCATTTCAGTCAAGTTGGTTGAGCTATTTTGAAAGCGTAGAATGATGCAAATTTATAACTGTTGGAATTAGATATCAAGACATTCAAATAAATAATCACCAAAACATCAAAGTAATATTGCGGAAGCGTATAGGATGTATTAACGAATAATTAATTAACATAAAGAATATGCGTACCTTTGTTGATTCTAGCCGAACAAGAATCAAATCCACAAACTAGCAACGGATGAACCCTAATTTGATTTAGTTAGGATTATGTGAATTACCCCTTACCTTTTTGTAATTCAATCCAAGATAATAACAAAAGTATGTTATTACTAAGTTCTTGTACACACGTACTAAACCGAATTAAAGTACCGCTAGTTTTTATCAAACCAAATAACTTGATGTTTGGAAAAGCTTTGGATCGACCCTATAGGGTGTCGACCGGTTTTGGAGAGCAAAAACACACACAAACAATTTAGGGTTTAGCTTGTGAATCCAAGAGGTGCAAAAACAAGACCCCTAGCCTTGTTTATATACCCAAGCAAACTTGGTGAACAAGTTTTGGCTTTCTTTCCTTTTCCCTTGGCCGATCGGTCCAACACATCCCCAAGGGATTCCGGAAACTTCCAAACTTTGCAATTAAGTCCTTTTCCAAATACCTTTAACGACCGTTAGTCCATTACATTAATTACTTAACGTCCGTTAGTTATTTCGTTTAATAAATAAATAAATACAACATTTATATTTAATTATTAACTTTAAATTCTCATACGTAAAGTGTGCAATCCCATAGTCTCGAGTTCGATCCTAACTCACATCTACTAATTTATATCCATAAAACCAACAGCTCCCACTTGGATATATCTTAATAGAGTGATCACATTCGGTTAGCGTCTAGCAACACTTCGATGCCTCTAGTACAACTCGAGCAAGGCTCCTGGAAAACCTTTTAATGATTTCTCATTATTATTATCCTTTTGTTTCTAATACCACGTTAAATAAAGATATGGAATTAAGTCATTCTTTATATAACTATTCTGTTTCTCGTTTGTAAGTGATTGACCAAGATTACCGAATCATCTAAACATATTTAGGGGAGATTTGGGTGCGGCCGCACAAACATCTTGTCAACCCTACGAGGGGCCCAGCAGTATTAAACTCCAAATAAATTTGAAGGAACAAATTCTATTTTGACTACAAGAATAACCCACAAACTTTGCAACATTTCTGAAAACAACCCTTATGACTACCATTTACGTATAGCGTTAAGTTGCTCCACAGAAATGCACTACATTCATGACACTTATCTGGTATCTCAAGTCTGAGGATAACTATTCATAATTTACTTATAACAATATCCACAAAGTAAATTATGTAGTTGGGATAAGTCCTATATTCAATTCATTGAATATCATCTGAAATTGGTATGCATTCTCATCAATATACTTTCAAGTATATTCTACCACATCTCTCAGATTTGTCTTAGTTTAATGATACTCCCATATCATTAATCGACAACGGACATTTAAAATAACTTAGTTATTTACGGATTAAACATGCAAATATAGGACAACAATATTATAAATGAAAATAAACATAATCCAAACTTTATTTCATTAAAATAATAAATGTTTTACAATATCCTTTATCCAAATACTAATCACAGTTATGCATGAAACTATTAGCTAAACGAAGTCCAATTCCATTGGCAAGTCCTACAAGCTTGTCTTTAGCTAAAGCCTTAGTGAACGGGTCAGCTAAGTTATCATCTGTGTGAACTTTCAGTAGATTTATTTCACCTTCCTGGACTTGTTCCCGAACATAGTGATACTTCCGTAGAAAATGTCTGGTGCCCTTCATGACTCCAGGTTCATTGGCAAATATGATTGCAGCAGAATTGTCACAATACATATCAATAGGCAATTCAATTGAAGGCATAACACCAAGCCCTGAAATGAATTTCCTAATCCAAACAGCCTCCATTGCAGCTTCCGAAGCAGCTATGTATTCGGCTTCTGTCGCAGACATCGCAATCGTACTCTGCTTCTTGCTCTTCCAGTCAACTGCTCCTCCATTGATGACAAAGACATAACCCGTCTGAGACTTCGTATCATCTTTATCACATTGCCAGGACGCATCACAGTAACCTGTAACATCAAGCTCTGTGTCTGGATTTCCACCATACACCAAAAACATATCTTTAGTATTTCTGAGATACTTCAGAATATGCTTAACAGCAATCCAGTGAAGTTCACCCGGATTCTGTTGATATCGACTGGTCATGTTTTGAGCGAACGCCACATCTGGCCTTGTGCATCTCACAGCATACATAATAGATCCTACAGCCGAAGCATAAGGAACTTTCTGCATGCGTGCCACCTCAGCAGGTGTTGAAGCACACATATCGCTACATAAGCCATGCTTTACTTCCATCGGCAAATATCCTTTCTTGGAATTTTGCATACTGAATCTCTTCAATATTTTATCAATGTAAGCGCTTTGACTTAAACCAATTAACCGCTTTGACCTATCTCGGTAGATCTTAATTCCCAGAATGTATGCAGCTTCTCCTAAATCCTTCATGGAAAAACACTTCCCAAGATATGCCTTAACATTTTGCATGTTTGGAATGTCTTTTCCCATAATTAATATGTCATCGACATAAAGAATTAGGAAAATTACATCACTCCCACTAACTTTGTGATATACACATGGCTCATCAAGATTTTGAACAAATCCATACCTTTTGATTTCTTCATCAAATCTTTTATTCCATTGCCTTGATGCTTGCTTCAATCCATAAATGGACCTTTGAAGTTTGCATACACGGTTTGGAAATTGTGGATTCACGAACCCCTCAGGTTGCTTCATATAGATGTCTTCATCTAAGCGACCATTTAAGAAGGCGGTTTTGACATCCATTTGCTATATCTCATAGTCATAGTATGCTGCTATAGCTATGAGAATTCTAATAGCTCTAATGTCTGCTATAGGAGAAAAGGTCTCCTCGTAATCAATGCCATAAGTTTGAGTAAAACCTTGCGCAACTAGACGAGCTTTATAGACGTGTACATTGCCATCCATGTCAGTCTTAATCTTATAGAGCCACTTACTTCCAACCACCGAGGCGTTTGGAGGTAAGTCAACCTCTACCCAGACTTCATTTTCTCTCATGGATTGCATTTCCCCATTCATTGCAACCTGCCATTTAGCCTTGTCAGGACTTGCCATGGCAGCTTTATAACTCGTAGGCTCTCCAAGATCTCCTAACATAGTTTCCTCAACCTCTACGTTAAGACATAGACGTTCAGGTGCACGTATATTCCTTACGGATCTACGAACGGGAATCACTTCAACTTCTGGTGGAGGACCCAGACTATCAGGTTCTACCGGAAGTACGTTAGTGTTTTCAGAAGGTAATGCATCTTCATGATCATCTTCCAGATCATAAACTCTCCCACTGAATTCTTGAGATACGAGATCTTTTTCAAGAAAATCTCCATACCTAGCAACAATTACTTTATTATCAGTTGGATAGTAAAAGTAGTAACCCATAGTTTCCTTAGGGTATCCTACGAAGATACACTTTACAGATCTTTGTTGGAGTTTATCTGCTGAGTCACGTCTAACATACGCCTCGCAACCCCAGACCTTTAAATAAGACAGGTTAGGAGCTTTACCATGCCATATTTCATATGGTGTCTTATCAACCTTCTTTGTGGGAACCATATTTAGAATACGAACAGCAGATTCTAAAGCATAATCCCAAAAGGATAAAGGTAGAGTGGTAAGATTAAACATAGATCGTATCATGTCCAACAATGTACGATTTCTTCTCTCAGATACACCATTTTGTTGTGGAGTATATGGAGAAGTGAGATTCTGGACAATTCCATTCTCAGCTAAGTAATCTTTAAACTCTTGGCTTAGATACTCGCCTCCTCTATCAGATCGAAGAGCTTTAATCTTCTTTCCCAATTGCAGTTCTACTTCAGCTTTGAAAACCTTAAATGTTTCAAACACCTCATGTTTATGCTTAAGTAAATAAACATAACCATAACGGCTGAAATCATCAGTAAAGGTTAAGAAGTAGCTAGCACCTCTCTTTGACACATGTCTAAGTGGTCCACACACATCAGTATGAATAAGACCAAGTAGATCAGAAGCCCTCTCCATATTGCTATGAAAAGGTTTCTTAGTCATCTTCCCAGATATGCATGACTCACATTTATCAAATGATTCATCATTGATATTTTGCAAAAGCCCTTCTTGTTGCAGCTTATGCATGCGAGCCTTGCATATATGAGCAAGTCTACAATGCCAAAGATAAGAAGAATTCACGTCTGACTTTATCTTCTTGTTAATGCTAAACATCGAATTATTATTATTGTTAGATTCATTTCCAATCATATCAATTTCAAACACACCATTCACAGTAATTGCTTTAAAATAAAATACACCATTTAAAGAAACATCAATTCCATTATGTGAAATACTATGAGTAAAACCATCATCCAACAAAACTGAAAAGGAAACAACACCTCTAATTATAGAAGGTGCATAATGACAATTGTTTAATAACAGTACTAAGCCCGAAGGCAATACTAAACTAAACGTTCCTATGGCTTCAACAGCTGCATGTGCGCCATTTCCCACGTGCAGATATTGCTCCCCATAGGCAAGCTTCCTTTCCACTCTAAACCCCTGCAGTGTATTACAAATGTGAATACCACAGCCCGTATCATATACCCAGGAATTATTATGATTTAGAGTAAATAATTCAATGACAAATAAATTACCTGAAGAACCGGCGCCCGAGGACCCGACGTTCATCTTATTTGTCCGCAATTCATCAAGATAGAGAGCACAGTTTCTCTTCCAATGCCCAAATGTCTTGCAATGGTGGCATGCTTGATCCCTTTTAGGATTATCCTTCCTAGGAGTAGGGTTCTTCTTGGGTTGAGGTTGATAGGCCATCACCTGTTTGCCTTTGTCAACCTTTCCCTTACCCTTCCCCTTCTTGTTGTTCGCACGCTGCGGTTTTGGCTTATTAATTCTTCCACCCTGAATAGCAAGTACCTGGGCGGTAGGAACCTTTTGAGGCAACCCTTTCTCATAGTCAATTAGCAATGCGTGTAGGTCAGTAACTGTCTTCCCCACGCAGTGCATATTGAAATTTCTGACAAAACCATTAAAATCCTTGTTAAGGGATCGATTAATCAGATTCACAGCCATGTCATCATCATAAGTTTTGCCAAGTGCTTTTAGTTGGTCCATGTACCCTTTCATTTCAAGTACATGAGCACTTACGGGTTTACCCTCTCCCTGCCTACAGCTGTGTAACGCGTCGGTCAAGTCATAAATCTCAACGGCAGCTGGTTTCTCAAACATAGTTCGAAGTTCATTGAGCATATTAAATGGGAAATGATGTTCGAACTGCTTTTGAAGAGCAGATTCCATCGTTCCCAACATAAGACAAGCCACATCATTATGACGCTTATACTCATGTTGCCAAGCGTCCTTTTCAGCTTGAGTAGCTTCAGGACCAGTTGGTTCAGCAGGACAAGGTTCATAAATGTATTTCAACCGGTCAGCAACTCTACAGACAATTCTCAAAGAGCGGTGCCAATCATTGAAATTCTTAGAGCCAGTCAACTTTTCTCGATCAAAAAATGTTTTGAACGCAGAAGTTAGAGCAGTGTTAGTGTTATCGGTGTTTTGAGCCATTTCTACAGAAAAAAGTTCAAGTATTAGTATTTTCGATAATACACTTTTCAAGAAAATAAATATACCCAACGGTAATATAAACATATAACCATATAATTTTCTCGAAAACTAGGATCCAAATTATCATATGTTCATTACATCAGTTGATCTGCTAGTAACGAAAATACATAATAAGGTAATCTGTCGAACATTAATTGGCAAACAATTTCCAACTCCTAGATCATTATGGGATTTATATTTTCCAACGCTATTGCAAATATAAACATGTTTTATCCCATCTTATGCCATTGAGTCCAAGATCTCACTTCCTACTCAACTTAAGTGTCTAACTTAAAGAACTGCAAATATGTCCATGCAAGATCTCACTTTACATAGAGATTTACCTCTCCATCACAATCTAGCCAAGTACTCTCATGACTAAATTGCAACTTCAAGTGTTCCTTTTAATTAGATGGCATATTCTTAATTTAAAAGGGTACTAGTTTTGATTTTATGTGGTCAAATCAAATATGTACAAAGATGTCATGCATTCATCTTGTAACATAAATTTAATAAAAAACTTTTTATTACCAATTCATAAAAATCAAATTATCAAAGTTTTGATTGAGGTATTGGGTTCACCAATCAAGGAATTTAGTATTAATTATCATCCATTATACCGTACTTTTGCATAAGTGTAAACACTTAGTGTTTCGGATAATTACCACCGAAGTGGCACATGGAATTAAAACTAATTCGCCCTTAAGATGAGCTTGCACATTATATGGCTTACTAAGTAGCTCCACTCGAACTTACAGGGGGCAGAGGACCAGGTACGCGCTAAAGCACAACCTAAGACATCCATTCAGTGTGACTATGCGCACTTCTTTAAACCCCTTTTGTTAGTTCATTCGAATGGATGAGCCGTTCAGTCATTGTACAAAAGTCACCAATCAATTAAACTATTTGACAACTTAACTCTTCCAAAACAATTAAATTTCGCCATTGTTTAGTCCGTATTATTTTTCTATTCAAAATTACCCTTTGCTTAAAACTGTCTAACATAATAAACAAACAAGTAATAAATAAAAAATAAACTACTAGAAAACAATGCGCACATAATAAACAATTTATACGTGTAAACAAGTAGCCACATGCAACTTATTCGATAAAATCCTATTAATAATCAATATCTAGGTTAAATTAATGTATATATTAATTTAGGATTTTCACTCCAGCAATAGAAAGTGAGCCACATACATCGATGAATCGATTGCGTAAACCCTTAATTAATTTATACCAAATTGCACATAATTGATTCATTAATATATTAATTGGAGTCTTCCCCAATTCAAGATTTATCATAAATAAATATGTCTCAACAATTAAACAATATATCAAAGCAACTTATCCATGACTAATATGCATGTATAATCATGGATATCATAACAATTTATACAAGTAAGTCACAAGATCGCATATAAAAAATTCCATGACACATAACAAATTATTCATGAATTTAATCACGTAATCAATATTAATTCTAGGTTTTAATAAGGTTAGCAAACAATTTTCAAAACCCTAAAAAAAATATGTATATGTCGATTTAAAAAAAAATAGGGTACGCCCCAATTTATAAAAAAAAATTCGACCAAAACATAAATTAAGCATAAACCCTAGATAAACATAGCAAACAACATACAAGTATTTGTTTTATTACGCGTTTATGTAATTAATTACTCATTAAAAACCAATGACTCGTGATGCCACTGTTGGAATTAGATATCAAGACATTCAAATAAATAATCACCAAAACATCAAAGTAATATTGCGGAAGCGTATAGGATGTATTAACGAATAATTAATTAACATAAAGAATATGCGTACCTTTGTTGATTCTAGCCGAACAAGAATCAAATCCACAAACTAGCAACGGATGAACCCTAATTTGATTTAGTTAGGATTATGTGAATTACCCCTTACCTTTTTGTAATTCAATCCAAGATAATAACAAAAGTATGTTATTACTAAGTTCTTGTACACACGTACTAAACCGAATTAAAGTACCGCTAGTTTTTATCAAACCAAATAACTTGATGTTTGGAAAAGCTTTGGATCGACCCTATAGGGTGTCGACCGGTTTTGGAGAGCAAAAACACACACAAACAATTTAGGGTTTAGCTTGTGAATCCAAGAGGTGCAAAAACAAGACCCCTAGCCTTGTTTATATACCCAAGCAAACTTGGTGAACAAGTTTTGGCTTTCTTTCCTTTTCCCTTGGCCGATCGGTCCAACACATCCCCAAGGGATTCCGGAAACTTCCAAACTTTGCAATTAAGTCCTTTTCCAAATACCTTTAACGACCGTTAGTCCATTACATTAATTACTTAACGTCCGTTAGTTATTTCGTTTAATAAATAAATAAATACAACATTTATATTTAATTATTAACTTTAAATTCTCATACGTAAAGTGTGCAATCACATAGTCTCGAGTTCGATCCTAACTCACATCTACTAATTTATATCCATAAAACCAACAATAACATGATACTATGAAAGCATCTTCTTAGCTTGAAAACATTTCAAGACACTCAACATTAGTCATTTTTATGGCTTAAGAGTGGGTCTAACATGGGAGTTGGGGACGATATTTACCTTGAAATCCCGGCATGTAGACTATGCAAGCTTCTCGTGTTTTTACATTCTCAAGATATGATGCCTAGAGGATGTCAGGTTAATCCCACATCGCTGGAGTAGTATAAGTTGAGAGCGCGTAAGTTTGTATATAAACACAAGCTGCATAAGGATAACTTGTGGTCCCACTTTATGCAACATAGAGAGAATTATACCTTAATAGGTTACGTTTGATCGTTGCATAATTTGGCATACGTCTTCAATTGGTAGTTTAAGATTTTACATGTTTCTTAGTAAATTGCATTATTCCCTTTATGTCATACAAAGTGGTAATTCGATAGTAAAGTTTGACGAAGCCCAAATGAATGTCTCAAGTTTTAACTTCTTAAACTCTCAATTACCATTAAGTACAAACCAACAAATGGCATATCATTAAAACTATTTTGGTGGTTTACTAATAGAGATAATATTTCATCTTGCTTAATATTCTCACATATTATCTTACAAGATTGTGACATATAGATTAAACCGACGTTAGATGAAGACCGATAATGAGGGGAAAACACATTTTATAATTTTGTGTGGGTAGTGAGATGAGTAGAGATAAAATGTGAGAAAATATCTGGTGGTATTATATGGGTAAAAATATAAAAAGAAAACTCTGATAACTGATAACAACACTGCAAATAATATGTATGTGTTTTCTAGTTCCTATACAAGAGTCAAAAGCACCTCAAAAATGTCTTTAACAGTTTTAATCAGTTTTGCAAGATACAACCTCGAAAATGTAAAGAGTCTATCGATAGAAAAATAACACCAAAATGCATAATGTGAGCTTCGAGCTGATGTCAACCACCAGGGAGAGATTGGCAGCCGGGGACATCACAAGCAATGTTGGTCTATGACTCCACGTGCACATAAAGAGCTTGGTGCTCCAATTGATGCGTAGAGAGTGCGGGAGGATAGATATGAATGTGAGGAGTGGATGTTTGGATAAAAGTTGGCTCGGTTGTGACTTACGATGAGTGAAGCCATGGGAGTTGAGATGTGATGGTTAAGCCTAACTTTAAAGTATAACCATTCAGGATTGTATTTTGTCCTACATAAATTGATGAACAAACATCAAGGTAATATATAGTTTACAGCCCGAAATGGTAATACTCGTAATTACAATTTACTTTCAGTCTTTTATTTATTTTACTGTTTTTTGTTTTAAGTTATTTTACCTAGTTTATTGAATGAAGAGACTTGGAGCTTCTATTCAATTAATATTTTATCTCTATCTAAGTGATGAATGTAAATTAATAAGTGACGAATGTAAATTAATAGATTGTAAATGTAAGTAGTATTTGGAGAGATATCGGCATAACATTTTCAAACTTAGAAATAGACAAATAACTATTTTTATTGTCACAAATAAGCTTTAACATTGAATCTCCTTCTTAATCAATTTTTATTATGTTTTGGTAACATTGTATGAATGTGTTTGCTTATCATATCTATGTAGGGAGTAACTAAAAGAGAAGCATTGTTGATACACCTCAAGATCATAACTCGTATTACATATGGCAAGAACGGAACATGAGGATTCATGGAAAGAAGGATCGAAAGCCTGAAGAAGTGACAAACATAATAGTAGATATGATAATTTTAAATCTCACTTCTATTAAGTTCAAGTAAAAGGCTAGGGTGGATGCTTTGAAGAGAACCTAGAAATTAACTATGCAAGAGTAGGTGATTGTTTCATAAGTTTCCTAGAGTTGTTTTAGTATGTTCGGTTTATTTGTTTGCTCTAGGTCGTTTGGGTTGTTGTGTTTGAGCATGTTCAAACACGTCGCCTTTTTTTTTTCTTTTTAGAGTGGCTTCATCACCACTCTTTCTTGTAAGAAACTCAATATTTCATTTATTATATTTCACAGGGTATAATCCCTTTACTCAAAAAGAAGCTTCTCCTTTAACAATCTCATTCCAGTCAAGTTGGTTCAACCTTGGCTTATTTTATAACAACATGAGACTATGAACGTATCTTATTCAAGACGTTCAACCTTGGCTGTTTTTATGGTTTAGGAGCAGGTCTAACATGGGAGTTGGGGAGAATATTTACCAAGAAATCCTCGCATGCAGACTATATAAGCTTCTCGTGTTTTTACATTTTCAAGTCGAGATATGATGCCAAGGGGGTGTTGTTGGGTTAATCCCACATTGCTCGAACAGTATAAGTTGAGAGTCAGGAGAACTATTCTTTCACATGTTACATTTGCTCGTTGCATAATTTGGCATCACCTTCAGTGGCTATCAGCTAGTTTAAAATTTTGCATGTTTCATCAAAATTTACCTTTTTTTCCATTGTGTTAACTCCAATTAAGTGGTTTGATGATGCCCAAATGAATGTCACAAGTTTGAACTATGCATTTTTGCATGTTTCAACTTCTTAAATCTCACAATTATCATTTAAGGACAAACCAAATGATGGTTTAGATGAAAACACATGAGTGAAAAATACATTTTATAATTTTGTGTGGGTAGTAAGATGAGTAAAAGTAAAATGTAGGAAAATATTATAGTGTTCTTATAAATTAGCAAAAATATGAAGAAAGAACACTTCGATAACCAATAAGAAACGACACTTCAAATAATATGTATTTGTTTTCTTAGTTCCTATACGACAGTCTAAAAAAGACCTCAAAAACCTCAACAATGAAAAGAGTCGATCGCTAGGAAAAATAACACCAAAATGCACATTCAGAGATCGGCCGACTGATGACATCACAAGCAATGTCGGTCTATGACTCCATGTGTACATTTAGAGTGTGGTGTTCCAATTGATGAGCGGAGAGTCTGGGAGGGTGGATATGAATATGAGTGGATGTTTGGGTAAAAGTTGTCTCGACTGTGTTCATTTAGAGTGCGGTGTTCCAATTGTTTTCTGTTTTCTTTTTATGTGATTCTAATCTAGCTTATTGTATTACGAGGGGTGAAGTGGAATAATGAAATTGTGGGTGAAGCCATGAGATATGAGATGTGGTGGTCAAAGCCAAAATTCAAATTATATATTATATATATATAACTAAAAAGCGGGGAATGTATGTGCTCATGCCATGTGTCACAGCATTTATTTCAAACTTTCTCAACTTGGCAAGAATGGTCCCTCAGGTTTACGTGTCATTGCAAACTAAGTCCAAACATTAAATGCAAAGTTTCACAACTTGGCAAAAACAATCCCTGAGACTTAACTGTCGTTGCAAAGTAAGTCCAAACATTAAATGCAAAGTTTCCCAACTTGGCAAAAACAATCCTTAAGGTTTATGTAACGTTGCAAAGTAAGTCCAAACATTAAATGTAATTGTCGTTACAAAGTAAGTCCTTTGAAGTCAATCCCGCTGCATCGCGCGGGTTTCCACACTCGTTATAACCATTCATGATTGTATTTTGTCCCACATAGACGGGTGAACAAAAAGTAAGGTAATATATAATTTGAAAGTTTAACATAACATGTACAAACAGAACTGATAGTGTCGAATATTTTCGGTGCTATTATTTCTATTTGTTTTATATTTGTAGACCTTGTAGGATGAAACAAAAGGCTAAAATTCCCATTTTCGTTCGAGTTATTTTAGTGTTTTTTGTTTTATGTCATTCTATTTTAATTTATTGAATGAAGAGACTTGACTCTTCTATTCAAACTTATAAATAGTATTTGGAGAAATTTAGGCATAACATTTCAAACTTATAAATAGACAAATAGCTTTTTTTTATCATCACAAATAAGCTTCAATACTGATTCACGTTCTTAATCATTTTTTATTATGTCTTGGTAACATTGTATAAATGTGTTGGCTTATCATATCTATGTAGGGAGTAACTATAACATTGATAGTGAGTTTGCTATTGTGAATACTGAAGCATTGATAGTTGGTATATGGCTAGTTTTTACATGAGAGAAGTATCTATTGATTTAGGTACAAAAGATATATAACCATAAAAAACCAATATACTTTATTGTTGTGCATGAATATGTATCGTGCTCCTTTGCACGTTTCAATTTTGTGAAGTCGTGATCACCTTCAAAACGTTTTTAACGGTTCTAATAAATTCTACAAGATACATGTTCAATTCAAGCAAAATACATCCTCAATAAGTAAAAAAATGTATTAAGAATCAATAGCTGAGAAAAATAACGTCAAAATGCATAATGATTCAAGTCGAACATCAACAAGTTCGTTGTACTCCACACCCGATCTTAAACCCCGACCGATAATTGCTCCACAGTGACTCAAAATTTGCTACATCAAAAGTCCAAAACTCTAATCACACTAAAGAGGAAACTCTAGTTTTCTATATATATCTACAGTCAATCAAAGAATACTGATATTTAGCATGTGAGCTTAAAGCTAATGATAACCACTAGAAGAGATCAGCGACGTTAGATTGAGTGTGAAGTGTTACTATGGGTGTCCATGGTACTAGAACCGTCCCGAACCGAAAAAACCGAGAACCGAAAATAAGGAAAAAGTGGAACCAAGAACCGTCCCAAGTTTTTCGGTTCGGTTCCGGTACGGTACTCGGTTCCGGTACGGGAATTTTCGGTAATTCCCATGAGTACCAAAGTGTTAAAAAAATATGTTTGGATGTATGTGAATTTATGGTAATCGGTTCGTAGAACTTCGAAAGAAGTTGAGAGCCTTAATAGTATTCTACAACTTGACTTACAAACAAACAAAAAAACATGTATCCGGTAATAGCAAACTCATTATCCACGAAAATAATTGCTAACTCATTGAGAATATTATATATTAATCATGGTGACTTGCTTACAATAACTTACATGGTGACAATATATCATGCATTAACGCCATAATCGTCAATTGTTTCTCGACTTTTATCATTAAGTTTAATGAACAAAAAATACCAATAGTTAATTACAACTTCTTGTTAGTTGTTACTGAGCAACACAGAATTGTTCGATATGCGGCTATGCGCTTACTCGATATTTCAGTTTAGAAAAAACTTACTTTCTTATTGATGAATGATGTTTGAATCTTTAAATGGAATCAATGGATTAAATGTTAACGTTTATGGGTTTTTAGGTTTAGGTAGGGTTTTATCTATTTTCTTAAAAAGCTGTATACTTGCATGTACACAATATCCTAAACAAACCCTATAAAATTACATATTTTCATAAAAGTCGGTTCTTTCGAAAAAGTACCAGAACCGTACGGTTCCGACCCGAACCGTCCCGAGAACCGAAATTTTGGAATTTTAGGAACCAAGAACCGTACCATGGTTCTAATATACGGTTCCGTTCTCGGTCGGTACCGGTACGGTTCCTCGGTTTTTTTGAACACCCCTAAGTGTTACATGAATTGATGCTGGAGAGTGTGGGAGTGAGGTGCAAAGTGGGCGTTAAGCCACTTGAACCAAAAAGTGTGAAGAAAGAACTCACTTCTTGTTTAGTACGCAAGTATCCCACATTGATGGATACACTAACTTTAGAGGTGTATATAACAAAGATTATGAATGTGTATATTAGAGATATTAAGGATTCAAATACTATTAAACAATGAGTTTCTTTAATACATGCATTTCTTGGTCTTTCTATTTATCGGAAATAAAACAAATGTTTTTCAAAATGAAAATGGCATGATGACCCTCGTGATTGTACATTTATAAGTAAGACAATTACGTTTATATGATAAACATTATATTGGTACATTTATAACTAGGTGGACCTTGGCATACACATGTATTAAACCATCAACTTCCTTAATAAGTCTGTTTCTCGTTTTTTTTTTTTTTTTTTTTTTTTTTTTTTTTTTTTTTTTTTTTTTAATGTTTATTTTGTCGGAAATAAAAGAAAATATTTTAATCCTTGTGATTGTACATTTATAAGTAATACTATGAATTTACCTGATGCAATGTGAGCTCCTTGTTTTCTGTTTTCTGTTTATGTGATTGTAATCTAGCTTATCTAATCTAGCTTATTGCATTATGAGCCATACATATATATACCTTTTTGGCCATGATGTAGAGTTTTGGGGAAACAAACAGTGTATAGCATATTACTTTTTATCATGATATATAGAATCAGGGCCATCCCGTGGATTTCAGGCCCTGATCCACTTTAACAAACGAGGCCCTTACCTAGCGCCCCACTTTGAAGCTCAATGATTTCTCAAATCTCTCTTTTTCTTTTCTTTTTTACACTTTCAATATAGAGATACTTGCTTCCTTATCTTAAGAGCCATAATATATGAAAATACCGAAACAATAAGCGACAAACAGTTACCAAACGCTTACAATGTTCAATGCATCACCATGAATTTTGTTAATTGCTTGTATCCTATATATTATATTTTTAGTTGGATTGTGTTTCAAAATATCAATAGAATTGCACAATTTTGGTAATCAAATTCACTGATATTTGATTTAAAATAGAAGATGTAACATAATATCTATCCAAACCTATTATATATACATTTGTTTAAAATAAATGTATAACAAGGAAAACGAGAACAAAAGATTAAACCAAAAACATATACTACCTAAAAGTATACAATGGCTATTTTCAGCACAGGATTCCACATGAGAAAACCAAAAGGTGATAGGTTTGTATTTTTGTTTGTACCATAATAATATATCAACTCACACAATTATGTGTCTAAAAGGATGCTTGGTGCACTTACATAAAGGTTTTAGATACATTATCAGTAGGTTACCGGCCCCTTTCAACTCTTACAATTTTTTTACATGTTCTGACCCATTATCCAAGCTCCCAATATGCTATGTCCATGTATTCGCTGTTATATGTAGTTTTATGTGAACTTTAACAAATTGTGTTCGCACAGTAAATGTAAGCTCATCTTTGAGTAGTTATATAATGCGTTACGTAATGGAAGAATGAACTAAAGGTTAAGTTAACCACAAGGTTAATGCTTATAGGGGTTGTTTGGGATTGCTTACTAGATTAACCAACATTGATGGATGTTTTTGATATTTTATTAAACTACTTAACGGGGTTGCTTGGACTTGCTTATTTGAATAACAATTTTACGGGTTGTTTAGAGTTCTTATTAAAACTGCTGATAGAGGTTTTCTGGTACTGTTTGTTATTACTCATTAGAATAACTCCTAGACGCAAGTTTAGGATATTTCTGACTCTAGACACTGAGTTATGCAATATCCTTAAATAGTAAAAGGATTGTAGATTAATTCATTTAAATCACAATATACAATGGCAATTCTTTTAGGCATAGGAAAATATATTTATGACAAGCATGTCCAACCATAGAGTGTTACGAAATATTATTTTCTTGATAGTTGGGTTCACTTGCTGAGAAAGAGGATATTCGTAATGAACAAATGAAGTCACAAAGAGTCGCATTTTTTATGAATATATTCAGGGGCGGAGCCAGAAATTTTTGCTGGAAGGGCACACATTGATAAATTTTATAAATTACACTAGAATTGGTTCTTATGGGGGGCAAACTACAAAAAAAGCCAAAATTTTTTTAAAATTTACACTATAGTTTGTGCGCCCCCCCCCCCCCCCCCCCCCCCCCCCTTTTATCTCCGCCCATGGATGTATTATATTGAAATTCCTTTGAGTGATTTTTGTACCAGTGATGTCATTTCTATTC
This sequence comes from Chrysanthemum seticuspe, assembly GCA_019973895.1. Lineage (NCBI taxonomy): Eukaryota > Viridiplantae > Streptophyta > Magnoliopsida > Asterales > Asteraceae > Chrysanthemum > Chrysanthemum seticuspe. Next base: position 17,390,987 of record BPTQ01000005.1, read on the forward strand.
TTAGCCAATCCACGAGACTAGAGATCCTAAACAATCAAAGCTAGCCTCTTCTGAATATTGATTTGTAAGGTTCACAATTTCTTACATTCCTCCTAAATCTGCAACGTGGACAGGCTATGGACATGCTGGATATGCACTTTTCGTTGCAGTTTATGTTCGTCTCGAAGTAAGTGGTTTACTCTCTTTTAGTTACAAATATTCATGCTTCTATCATTTACATATATCATCATTTAGTTTTATTTTTTTTTTTATTTTTTTTATTTTTTTTTTATTTAATTTTAATTACAGCTCTTTGAATACTTGGTCATACCGTAGGTAGGCTACATTACATTCTCACTGCATTACACATACAAAAAAGAACAGAATTGAATGCGAGTTTATGACTATTTTTCTTTTGATTGTTGTTAGATAGAGTCTTTAAAGAGAGGCATACAGATGATAAGTATGCAATAAAGGTTAAAGTCAAGATGAGAAGGAAATCCAATCCATTGAAGGTTGAGAGTTTGCCGACATGTGGAAGGAATTATCTATATTTGCAGCATACTTGATATTTCTACTCTTTATGAGCTTTTATTATAACATATTATGTTATGAGAAAAGTTCTGTGCAGAACATAAATTATCTAAAGAACATATGCTTTAATCCCTACCATCCAATCATTTAAGATCTGACGGAGTAGATCTATCCATATTATAAGACGGAGGGGCATTTTTGTAATTATACAACCCCATCTAACACCCCACCTAACACACTCCCTCTTCTACATCTGCAACACTTTATCTATCTCTCTCAATTCTCAAATCTCAACAAGCACTCAAACCCTAACAAATCAATAATTCAATCGAGTAAATAGCTACTTTTCTCTTGACCAAAACAAACTAATTAACCCTTTTTAGCTGCTACGCAACTCCACAAAAACCGCGAACTGCTGAAACTAATTTTGTGATTTGTGTTGTTTTAATTATGATGTCATCAACGCTACAGATTTTGGAATGAATTTGTGATGCATTTTGTAATTTATGATGTTAAGTTGATGTTCGTGGATGATGTCATGTTAGCTTTTAGCTTTTCCTTTTTCTTTCCGTTTAGAATCCGGCCGTTAGGCGGTGTTTAATATAACGTTCATTTTCCGTCACTTCAGATCTACCAGGTGATTATTTTGATTCATGTTGCCTTGTTTGATTTTATTTATGTAATTAGGTGATGATTGTATTGATTTTATTCATGTTGAAATGAATTTTGTTGTTATATTCATGAACACAATGATGTGACCAATTCTGTATGATTTTGAGTCATTTTGTGATGGTAGTTATACATTTTGTGATTTATTTGGTTAAAATCATAAACACGATGACGTCATTAGCGCACGAAATTAGCTGAAATGAAAATGACATGTCTCGATAGAAACTATTGCTTGATTTTATGATAATTTGAGTCATTTTGTGATTTATGTTGTTGAATTCAACTTCATGAAGACGTCAATATCACTAGTTTAATTCAAGTCACTTTGTTGTTTTTACTTTTGATATCCGCGTCATATGTGATTCTTATTCATATCACATGTGATTCTTACTTAGATGACATTTGTATAACTAGAATGAACCTAAACATTAATGTGTTGATTTTAGGTGTTTTTTACAACAATAAAATAAAATGAAAAAAAACAAGTACAAGTCATAAGCAATTTTTATTTCATTGCTTGTTGTATTTTTATATAGGTTGATATACAAATCACATGTGATTTATCAATGAATCACACGAAATTTTGTTAAAATCACATGTAATTGCTATAAAAGAATCTCATAATCACATGAGATTTTGTTAAATTTACATGTGATTTCTATGAAAGATCTCTAAACTAATCAATAGTGTATACTTTAATTTGTTATGAGAAAATCACACATGATCTATCAAGAATCACATGTGATTTATCACAAATCACATGTGATTTATCGTAAATTATTTTTTTGAAAGTGAATCACATATGATTTACTCATTTTTATATTAAAACATTTGTGTTTCAGTTTATAACATCAAAGACTAAATCACACGTAATTTGCATTTTTCATAACAAAGCAAAAATATAAATAGCAGAATCACACGTGATTTTAGAAATCTGTTTTATAAAATGAAGGAAAAATTTGATTTGAAATTAAATATCACATGTGATTTATTACTCTAAAGATCGAATGTGACATGTAAAATCACATGTGATTTTTTTTGATAAACCGTGTTTCTGACTCGACATTGCGAGCAGCTAAAATCATGTGATTTTGTAATTTATAAAATCGCACGTGATTTTTAAAATAACAAGCACAAGTGATTCTACAAATCACATGTGATTTATACACGAATCACATGTGATTTTCGGTAAATCACGTGTGTTTTACATCAAATCACATGTGATTTTACCGTAAACTATTTTTTGAAAGTGAATCATATGTGATTTACACACGAATCACAAGTGATTTACCGCAAATCACATGTGATTATACCGTAAATTATTTTTTGAAAGTGGATCACATGTGATTTACTCATTTTTGGATTAAAACTTAATCACATGTTTCAGTTTATAACATCGAAGACTAAATTACACGTAATTTACATTTTTTCATAACAGAGAAAAAAATAACACACGTGATTCACTCATTTTTAGATTAAAACAGAATCACATGTGATTTACACACGAATCACAACAAAAGCCAGAATCACATGCGATTTTTTTTACGAATCACGTGTGATTTGTCTGGACGAAAATTTTGAAAAAAAAGTTCGTCGAAAATATATAAAAGTGCATATCTATAGAAAGATGATTTTTTTCTCGTCACGATGGTATATTTTTTGTAGCTTGAAGATTTACCGTTTGCAAGATATGTTGTTTTTAAAAAAAGGGTGGAAAGTGAGTTTTTTTTATTAAATGAGTTAGATTGACTATTTTGCCCTTTCTTTGTTATTTTTGCTTTTATCTCTACCGTTGGATTAAATTAAAATGGAAGGCTAGGATTTGATTATTTGTTCTTTTTATTTTCCTTGTTTGTCATTGATCTCTACTCATTATGTTATAAGGTCCAAATTCCTAATAACCATACACCAATGTTTGTTGTACAAACAAGATAATAACAAACGGTTATGGTTTTTTTTCATGATACAAACTTTAAGATGACGAACCTTGAGCAATGATACATTTGAAATACGTTTTTCTTTTTGATGTTATTACAAGTGAAGTTAACAGTACATGATAAATCTATTGCAATGTTTTTTGTTTCGTAACTGAGTTTAGGACTACGACTTTTCTCTCAAATGGTATTTTAAGTAGTATTATTTTGTATATTTATCTATGTTTACAATGTCTTTTAACAAACTTTGTTATAAATAGTTATCATAAAGAAAGTTATGTGACTAGTGGGAAATGAAACGAACAGTATTCTCTATATTTCTATTGGGTGACATAGAAATTGACGGTAACCAAAGTAAATTTTTAGCTATCGGGAATTAAGAAGAAAAATAAAAGTAGATATTATGATTGTTTAGATAAACGGAAAGACCGAATGAAATTTTTCAGAGACCATTCATGTAAAAACTATTGGCATAAATCATTTCTAAGCGTTCATAAGTCTAAGAAATATCATCCCATTCACAAATATTATTTTAACTTTACGACACTGAGAATCTAAGAAACATAAACGTGATGACCAAGAATCCATGTAAAAAATGGGTCATCTGAATCTAAGAAACGTACAGCTACATAAGGGCAATCACTTGGTCAAAAGTATATCAACGAATGCCAACCCCATCACCTAACCCAAACAACGAACACAAACCCCGTCCATTTCAAAAGTGGAATTGTATCTGCCACATCCTGTTTTCACACATAGACAGTTATATGTGGCTCGTTCTTATTCAATTTTTATTATGTTTTGGTAAAATATTGTATGAATGTGATGGGTTATCATATCTATGTAGGGAGTAACTAAACTAGAAGCATTGATAGTCGTATATGAGTTATGATAAATAGACTTACTAATTAGACTTGCAAATAGACCTACTTTATTTACATATTCAATTTTTGAAATACATTATTTCTGTCTCGTCATATTCACCAATCATATTTGTAGGTTTCTTTTTAGGTCCATTACCTAGGCCTACAAATCATTTTTCTAAATATATATCGTGCACCTTTGCACATTTCAATTTCGTGGAGTCGTGATCACCTTAAAAACGTTTCTTACAGCTTCAATAAATTCTAAAAGATACATGTAGTAAGGATATTGTCTTTGTAGAAAGTCAAAACTACAATAGCAAGAAGAAATATGCTGCGATTTAATGTAAATAAACGAAGAACCTGAATCTTAATTAGCTCTAAACAGATATGAGTTTGAATGTTTATGGACATTGAAAAACTCATTTTTAGAGCCACAACCTCGTATAAACAGATATGAGTTTGAATGTTTATGGTCAGTAGTGTTTTTGTTTGCCTTGAATGTAATTAGTCATGAAAAAAATGTTGTGGCACTGCATATCTTTAAACTTACTTGAATATTTCGTAAAATGTATGTTTTGCCTTTTGAAACACATGGTCGACTCGGTATATAGCAAAGGAGGTACCACTAATCATTTATATATGTTGTTTTCATGATGATCATATTATTTGAATATTTGGCTTGTTCTTCATATAACCAGGTGCATACGTAACAATTCATGGATGCTTTTGTTAATATAATAAGAGGAATATTACTGTTGAGCTTGATGGTGTTTGGCGGGATGGTATCGAATAGAGTGACGATCTTGGTGACTTCACATGTGACGCCAATCCATGTGCAGAGTGAGTGTGATGTGTTCTAGTTGATTCGATGATTGACCTGTGTAGTTTTGTTTGTATGTGTGTAAGTGAGGCCATGAGGGGGAGATGTGGTCGTTAAGCCATTTTGAAATGTACAAAGGTTTGAAGAATGATAGAAAGTGGAATGAGTTTTGTTTTTGTAATTGTCCCACATGGATGAATATGTAAACTTTGGAGCAATATATGAATAGGATGATGAAGCTATAATTAGAAGCAAAAACATTAAACATCTATTTACTTGCATATTTTGTTAATAGATGTATTATGTGAATGCTTTTTTTTTACAAGCTCCCGCATACTTCACCGGAGAACAGGCTTTCATTTGCTCCACTAGAAAACAAGCGCCCGCTTACTTCACTGTAACGTACATGCTTACGTGAATGCTTTTTCTTACAAGCTCCCGCTTACTTCACTGGAGAACAAGCTTTCGTTTGCTTCGCCAGAAAACAAGCTCGCGCTTACTTCACTGGAGAAAAACGTACATGCTTACGTGAATGCTTTTTTTTACAAGCTCCCGCTTACTTCACTGGAGAAGAAGCTTTCATTTGCTTCGCCAGAAAACAAGCTCCCGCTTACTTCACTGGAGAAGAATGTACATGCTTACGTGAATGCTTCTTTTTTTACAAGCTCACGCTTACTTCACTGGAGAACAAGCTCCCATTACTGGAAAACATGCCTCCGGCTATTTCTACTCATTTTGTCATGCATCACCACATTTCTGAATGTCTGCAAATTGTCTAGTTTGACTAAACTTTTTATGTGTGTGAACACTTTTTAGCTAGTATTTGTAGTTAGGTAAATTCAAAACATATGTTGTAACAAATTGTTTAACATCAATTAGCTTTTGGACTTTTTGTCACTCCACGTCGGACTGTGAAGGAAAGAAGCTAGAGGTTATAAGTAGGGGTGGCAATTTCTGATCCGACGCGAAACTAGACATGAAACTGACACGAAAATTAACAGGTTCGGATTTTGCTAAATAGATTTCGGGTCAGGTTTGGGTCGACCTATCTAACCCGTTAATTAAACGGGTCAGGTTCGGGTTGGGAATAAACTAAGCGGGTCGACCCGCCAACCTGTTTAAGATTTTTTTTCACAAACTCAAAGGTATTTATATTTTATTATGCGGGTTAAATGTGTTAAACGGGTCGAACAGACAACCTGTTTAACCTGTTTAGCTCGTGTAATGTGCCAACTTTTGTATATAAAAAGGGTTAAATGGGTCAACCCGAAACCCGCTGAACCGATTCAACCCGTTTAACATATTCAACCCATGTAACCTATTTAACCAGCCAACCTAAGTATATATACGGGTTAAATGGGCTAGGTGCAGGCTATGTCTAAACAAGTTAGGGTTAACATAGCTGACGCGATGATTTAAATGGGTCAGGTTTGGGTTGGGATTTTCTAACCCGCCAACCTGACAACCCGAACCCTGCAACCTGAACCCGACTCGAATTGCCACCCCTAGTTATAAGTAGGAAGAGAAAGACGAGTAACATTAGATTAAGAGAACAAATACTCAAAAAGATATAAACAATATAGAGTAAATTAATACCACTAATACGAGAGTTAATAAATACCCGATGAAAATATAATGAATGAAAATATAGTGAATAAACCCCTCTAATTTCTATGAGTGTTAGCAAATTAATTCTACAAGATATATGTGCAACTCAAGCAAATTAGAACCTCAATAACGTACTAAAGAGACGATGATAAGAAAGATATAACACCAAAATGCATAATGGTTCATGCCGAATATCAGAGAATTCGTTGTACTCCACACCCAGATCTTCTATTGATAGTTGCTTTACTGGTAACTCAAATTTTATTACACCAAAAATCTAATCGAGTTTGCTCAAGGGTGATCGTGGAGGGTGGTGAGAAGAGTGAAGAGGAGCGATGACATTATGATGTGAGGCTAGAGATATGGTGGTTGAGTCACTTGAAACATAAGTTTGAAGAAGGAAAAGAGTTTTGGTTTTGTGACTTTATCTCATATGGATTTATGAACTAACCTCTACATCACTATATAGTAAGAATATGGAAGTATCAAAATAAGCAATTTTTGGTTATGTTTCTAAACGATTTGCTAGTATTTTTTTTAGGTAAAGGGTTTATACCCTGTGAATATAGTAATGAATGAAATAGAGTTTAGGTTACATGGGAGGGTGGTAATGAGCCACCCTTAAACCTACAAACAATATGCGTAGAACATACTCGACGCATAACAACCAAAAACTGCAAACAAGAGGTCAAAAAACAATAAGAACCAATGATATATAAAGGCCTCTAAGGAGCAACCAAACTTATCCATCACTAATGAGGCTTGACAATTTCCAAACTCTTCTCTATGTGATTCACGGATGGTTTTTTTTTTTTTAAATTGTATAGACGCTAATTTGAGACGGACCGTATCACCAACAATCTTCGCCACTTGATCAGGGGACCTTGTTCCTTACCATGAATTATTTAATTGAGTTCATGCCAAACATAGTAAGAAGAAGCAGCCACGATTAAGCGACTAAAAATGGATGAGACTGTTGAGCTTTGAAAGTAGACAGAATATGATAGCCTGATTATGTTATGTCGAATTAATAGTAGAAAAACAATACAACTGATATAAAGAACTATACACGATATTATTAAGTTGCAAGTGAATTGAATGTTTACAGAATGTTAATCCTATTTATACTTTCTGAATAGGTGCCAATGAAGGCAGTTGTGTCGATTCCTAAATGGTATGATTGATATAACCATTGTACCCTATTTACCCTAAAACGACCCATTAAGACCCAACCCATAACCCAATATTTTACAGGCTTTACAGACTTTAAATACAAATACATACTTAACTATATTAACATATACTAAAATAATATGCTACACTTTGTTTTGATATCGAATATTATATTCCAACATTCCCCCTTAATCTTCGAAGTATCAAACGCTTCATTCTTCATAATCAACTGCTGCTGCTGGTCTTTGAGCGTTTCTTTGGTGGAAGGATATTGGTGTGCTCTTTCCTTTGGTTCATTGTTAACTCACTTCTATCTTCGCTTGTTTTAACTTGGATTCCCTTCCTTTGTGCACTAAGTGGTACCAATTCAGCATTTGCAAATACTTGCCATAGATTGCCTTTAAAGTCTCCACTATTTCATCTTCCAAGTCTAACTTTGGCAGCCCATATCCATTTCCCATTTTTAATGCTACTAAAACCCATGAGTCATATTTGTTCACCGTTTCTATTCCACCAAAGTCTCCACAATTGTGTAGAGATCGAATAGGTCTACTTTTCTTCCAAAATGATCTAGTGGTGGTATAGGCATGTAGATACTGAAGTTGAGAAAGTCCTTTAAGAACCATGAAACTGTTCTTTCAAATTCAGCCTTGAACTTGATCTTATGAACTTCTACTTGTGCGGTAATGTGGAGCAAATCCATGAATGTCACACAATTATCCAGAGCAGATTCGTGAACTGGATAAACGACTGGCCTTTGTAGACTGCAGTTGACTTGATCAGGTTCGGTTTTGACATTCCCAAACTGCTTCCATATACATGCTTTTTCTTCCTCTTGTTTCTTGAGTCCTTCTCTAATAGGTTCAATGTGCATTCCTTTACTTTGTGCCTCACTTTTCCTCTTGAGACTTCCTTCATTTGTTGTTGGAATGAAAGGTTTTGATCATCATTTGAGTCCTTCTTTAAAGGAAACATATAAGCATGGTGATAATCATTACAAGTCCAACAATGGACCACTCTTTCATAAACAGGATCATAAGATGCTTGTTTGTTCTTTCCCTTCCATAAAGAGTCTCTTGTGATGTAAAACCTTGATTTCTTAGTTTCTCCACACTAAGTATATTTCTTTTAAGAGTAGAAATATAATAAACATTATCAATAGTGTGAATCTCTCCTGAACTAAAAATCTCAATGATTCCCTTGCCTTTATACAAATCCCTCTTAAAACCTTCATAATTTGCTTCTATGCCAAATGAGTTTTCTAAGTTTTTTAAGAGATTTTTATCACCAGTGGCATGTTGCTTCCTATTAATACTTGCAAACCAAATTTCATTCCATGTTTTACCATCTATCCCTTTTATCATGAATTCTATTTTTCCAATTCTTTCTGGACAATTTTTTCTGTAATGGAATGGTTGTTTGCAAAATGAGCAACACATACCTTTGGGATACTTCCAATTGAGTTCTTCTATAGCAAACTTGTTGTTGACTGCTCTTGTACCAATTTGTTTCCTTTGAACCCTATGCCTTTGGATAGACAGATATCCTGATTGCACATCTGAAAGGTTTTATGGATATTTAAATATACGTATGTCCGGATTGAACTCGAGACTTCGGGATTGCACACATTACGTATGAGAGTTGACGTTAATAATTAATATATAAAATGTTATTATTAATTATTAGTCACTAAATAAAACATAACGATAGTTAATATTTAACGGGGTTTTGACTAACGGTCGTTAAATGTAAACTACGAGGACTAAGAATGAAATTAGTGGACAAAGTGGTGGGATTTCTTGGTCACCAAGTTTTGAGAAACTATAAATACAAACCCTTGTATTCATTATTCTCCTAACCTTAGATCACCAATAGACCTAATTTCTCTACTCCTCTTCTCTTTCTTGTGTGGCCGGTTGAACACCCAAACCCAAAGGGTTTCGATTTGCTTAACTCCAGATTAAGTGTTTGGTTTTATTTGTGATTCAAGAACCTAGCTTTTCACCTCAAATCGCTAATAGTACGTGTGTACAAAAACGAAGAACAAGTACGCTTGTGCTTGTGAATTCCTTGGTGGTCCACTTCAAGTGGGTCAAATTGTATAAACCCTAAAGTTAGGGTTTTGGGTTTTGGTTCTTGTTCTAATTACCGTTTGATTCTTGAATTGCTAAAAAGGTACGCATTTTCTTATTCGGTTAATTAATCTACATGTATTATTCCTATTTACTTCCGCTGCATGCTTTGATAATGTTATTTGATTTTATATAATTGTTATGAGTATTAAATCCCAACAGTGGAAAATGAAACGAACAGTATTATCTATATTTTTATTGGGTGACATAGAAATTGACGGTAATGCAAAGTAAATTTTTAGCTATCGGGAATTAAGAAGAAAAATAAAAACTAGATATTATGATTGTTTAGATAAACGGAAAGACGAATGAAATTTTTCAGAGACCATTCATGTAGAAACTATTGGCATAAATCATTTCTAAGCGTTCATAAGTCTAAAAAATATCATCCCATTCACAAATATTATTTTAACTTTACGACGCTGAGAATCTAAGAAACATAAATGTGATGACCAAGAATCCTTGTAAAAAATCGGTCATCTGAATCTAAGAAACGTATAGCTACATAAGGGCAATCACTTGATCAAAAGTATATCAACGAATGCCAACCCCATCACCTAACCCAAACAACGAACACAAAACCCGTCCATTTCAAAAGTGGAATTGTATCTGCCACATCCTGTTTTCACACACAGACAGTTATATGTGGCTCGTTCTTATTCAATTTTAATTATGTTTTGGTAACATATTGTATGAATGTGTTGGGTTATCATATATATGTAGGGAGTAACTAAACCAGAAGCATTGATACTCGTATATGAGTTATGATAAACAGGCTTACTAATTAGACCTACAAATAGACCTACTTCATTTACGTATTCAATTTTTGAAATACATTATTTCTCTCTTCTCATATTCACCAATCATTTTTGAAATACACCAATTATATTTGTAGATTTCTTTTTAGGTCCATTACCTAGGCCTACAAATCATTTTTCTAAATATATATCGTTCACCTTTGCACATTTCAATTTCGTGGAGTCACGATTACCTTAAAAACGTTTCTTACAACTTCAATAAATTCTACAAGATACATGTAGTAAGGATATTGTCTTTATACAAAGTCAAAACTACAATAGCAAGAAGAAATATGCTGCGATTTAATGAAAATATACGAAGAACCTGAATCATAATTAGCTCTAAATAGATATGAGTTTGAATGTTTATGGACATTGAAAACTCATTTTTAGAGCCACAACCTCATATAAACCGATATGAGTTTGAATGTTTATGGTCCGTAGTGTTTCTGTTTGCGTTGAATGTAATTAGTCAGGAAAAAAACGTTGTGGCACTGCATATCTTTAAACTCACTTGGATATTTCGTAAAATGTATGTTTTGCCTTTTGAAAAACATAGTCGACTCGGCATATAGCAAAGGAAGTACCACTAATCATTTATATATGATGTTATGATCACCTTATTTGAATGTTAGGCTTGTTCTTCATATGAATAGGTGTATAAGTCAAGATTCATGGATGCTTTTGTTAATACAATAAGAGGAATGTAACCGTTGAGCTTGACGGTGTTTGGTGGGATGGTATCGAAGAGAGCAGCGGTCTTGGTGACTTCACATGTGACACCGATCCATGTTCATAGTGAGTGTGATGTGTTCTAGTTGATTCTGTTATGGCTTAGTTTAGTTTTGTTTGTATGTGTAAGTGAGGCTCTGAGGGTTGAGACGTTGTCGTGAAGCCATTTTGAAATGTACAAAAGCTTGAAGATTGCTTGAAGGTGGAATGAGTTTTGTTTTTGTAGTTGCCCACATCGATGAATATATAAACTTTGGAGCATTATATGTGTAGGATTATGATACTATAGTTAGTGGTTGAAGCGTCGTACATCTATTTACTTATATATTGTTGGAAAATGTGGTCAAATGTGGTGAATGACAATTGATTTTGTCATCATGTTTACTAATGAGAATTAAGAATAAAATTAATTAATGGTTTTATTTTAATTCATGAGACATTAGTAAAATTAATTGTGTTAATTAATTGTGACCGTTTTTTCCATTCCAATTCCCTATATATTGGAGCTTACTCTTTCATTTCATATACACCAAGAAATAATAACTCACTCCTCTCCTTTGTTCATTAGTAGTCTTGACCTTGTGTGTATCCATTCGTAATAGAGGGAATGCACGATTTTGGTTCGTCTTGATAACCCGTTTGTGCTAACGGGGTTATCCGTTGTTGTTGTATCCTGTGAGATAGACGTTCACGATTCTCAAGCACCGTGGAGAGGACGAATCTGTCTTAAGGAAACTGTGAGCATCACAGGCCTCAACATTTTCCTTACTTGTGTTTTTGTGTCTCAACAATTCAAAGATTTATGGTATCGTTTATCTACACTTTTATGTTTTATGTTATGGTTTATTTGTCTCTAATAGCAATACACTTAATATATACAACATATATTTCGTTAATAAATGTATTACATGAATGCTTCTTTTTTTACAAGCTCCAGCTTACTTTACTGGAGAACAAGCTTCCGTTGGCTTCACTAGAAACCAAGCTCCCATTCTCTTCACTGGAAAACATGCTTCTGGCTATTTCAACTCTTTTTGTCATGCATCGCCACATTTCTAAATGTCTACAAGTTGTCTAGATTGGCTAAACTTTTTATGTGTGTGAACACTTTCTAGCTGGTATTTATATTTAGGTAAATTCAAACATATGTTGGAACAAATTGTTTAACATCAATTAGCTTTTGGACTTTTGTCATCCCATGTCAGCTTGTGAAGGAAAAAAGCTAGAGGGATTTGATTATAAGTAAGAAGGGAATGACGAGTAACATTATATTAAGAGAAAAAAGACTCAAAAAGATATAAATAATACACAGTAAATGAATACCACTAATACGAGAGTGAATAAACACCTCTAAGTTCTAAGAATGTTAGCAAATTAATTCTAGGGAAAATGATAAAAAAAATGCATCGAACTTGACACTTGTTATCATTGTGTGTAGTCAACTATTTTTTTTTTCATTGTAACACAAACCTTTTGAATTTTTGTCATTGTATGTAGCCAGTTAGGTGAATTTGCGTTATTGTATGTACCCAGTCAGGCTTAGCGTTACATCGTTAGTCCTTATTTACTAACGGTCGTTAGTAAATAACTTAAAATTTCGTTCTCTTATGTTTTTATTCGTTTTCATCCGTTATTATACGTTTTCGTCCGTTTTTATACTTTTTCGTCCGTTTTATACATTTTGGTCCAATGCTTTCATCCGTTTTTTACATTTTCGTTTGTTTAATTACGTTTTCGTACGTTTTCTTACGTTTTAGTCCGTTATTATACGTTTTCGTCCGTTTTTATACTTTTTCATCCGTTTTATACATTTTGGTCCAATGCTTTCATCCGTTTTTTACATTTTCGTTTGTTTACTTACGTTTTCTTACGTTTTAGTCCGTTATTATACGTTTTCATCCGTTTTTATACGTTTTCGTCTGTTTTCTTACGTTTTCATCCGTTTTTATGCGTTTTGTCCCTTTTTTCACGTTTTCATTCGTATTTATACGTTTTTCATCCGTTTTCTTACGTTTTCGTCCGTTTTTATACGTTTTCGTCTGTTTTTAACATTTTCATCTTTTTTACACGCTTTCGTTGGTTTTCTTACTTTTTCGTTCATTTTCTTACTTTTTCGGACGAAAATGTATAAAACTTAAGAATACGGACAAAACCGTATAAAAATGGATGAAGGTGTAAGAAAACAGATGAAAACTTAAAAAAAAGACGAAAACGTATAAAACAAATAAAAACTGACGAAAACATATAAAAACAGACGAAAACGTTAGAAAATCGACGAAGACATTTTAAAACTGACGAAAACGTATAAAAACGGACGAAAAAATATAAAACGGATGAAAAACGATTGAAAACGTATAAAAACAGATGAAAACGGATGAAAACTTATAAAAACGGACTAAAACGTATAAAAGCGAATGAAAACGTATAAAAGCGGACGAAAACGTAAGAAAACGGACGAGAATGTAAGAAAACAGACGAAAACGTAAAAAAGGGGAAAAAGCAACGGACGAAAAAGTATAAAAAACGGACAAAAACGTATAATAACGGATGAAAACGAATAAAAACGTAAGAGAACGAAATTTTAAGTTATTTACTAACGACCGTTAATATAAAAGGACTAACGATGTAACGTTAAGCCTGACTGGGTACATACAATAACACAAATTCACCTAACTGGCTACATACAATGACAAAAATTCAAAAGGTTTGTGTTACAATGAAAAAAAAAATAGTTGGCTACACACAATGACAACAAGTGTCAAGTTCGATGCATTTTTTTGTCATTTTCCCTTAATTCTATAAGATATATGTGCAATGCAAGCAAATTACAATCTCAATAACATAGTAAAGAGTCAATGATAAGAACGATATAACACCAAAATGCATAATGGTTCAAGCTAAATATCAGCAAATATGTTGTACACCGCACCCAGATCTACACCCCGGATCGACCAATGGTTGCTTCACCGGTGACTCATAATCCTGTTACATCGAAACTGTGATTGAGTTCGCAAGGGGGTGATCGTGGAAGGTGAAGAGAAGAGTGAAGAGGAACAATGACGTTGTGATGTGAGACTAGGGATATGGTACGTGGTTGACTATGTAATTCATTGATGAATGAGCAAATGCTAGCGTATTTTTATAAGTAACTATCTCACCTGATACAAAAGTTTGAGGAAGGGAAAGAGTTTTGGTTTTGTGACTTTATCCCACATCGATTGTAAAGAAATTCTAAAGTGTTAGCTGTCATTTAATTCATTAATTGTAACAACAAAGGGACAAGATTGAGTAGTGTCCATTAGCTGTATATTTAATATAATTAGAGAGTAAATTCCAATTTACCCAAAATAGATGTAGGGTAGCCCTCTATATGTACCATGTATCACTACTACAAAAAAGGACATAGAGCCCCTTTAATAGAGCCCGATTTTTGTGAAAAACGGGCTCTAAGGGGATTCCGGATTGTATAGAGCCGTGTTTCTTCTGATAGAACCGTGCTCTATGATAAAAAAGTTTAGGGCCGCCTTTTTTCCTTGCAAACCGGGCTTTATTCCTTGTATAGAGCAGCGTTCTGTTTACTAAAACCGGGCTTTATGATTAAAACTAGGGTTTGTCTAACGAGTGCCCTTAGGGCAAGGTTTAAGGTTGGTACAAAAGGAAACATTGAGTTTATTTAATGAAAAATTATATTTAATTATGTTAATTTATAAATTTCATTAATGTGCGTTAAATATAATTTTTAATTTAAAAGAAAAGTTTGTGTTTAATAAATGCGGTTTAACCAGTGCCCATTTTTCTTCCATGAAACCGGGCTCTATTATAGTGTCCACTAACGGCTCAAACCAAAAATAGCATACTGAACGGGTGAAAAACCCATGAAGCATATTTATAACCTTTTTTTGCCTCTTTTTTTCAAAATCTTTGCATATATAAGCTCTAAATTATCAAATTTTAATTGTCTTCATAAGCATTAAATGATCAAATTTTATTTGTCTCAAATCATAATTAAAGGTAACTTCTTATACGTAATTATTAATATATATGCTATTCTAGCTTATTTTCATACATACACATAAGGGTGTTAATAGGGTCGGTTTGATCGGGTTAAGAATTAAAGACTAGTCGGGTTTGTTTGACCCGAACCCGATATCGTTATCGGGTCGGGTGACGATTGATATATTTAGTTTATCGGGTTATCGGGTCAACCCGATAAGACTCAAAAATGCAATTTAATTAATTGTTGTTAAAAATTTACAAGTCTATTGAATGTGTGTCCCATTTAGTTTTATTTTGGAAATTGCCTATTGTGTTCAGTTTGATATATACTACGTATTTCTTAGTCTAACAAGAATGTATGTTTTCTTTCATTGCTTACTGTGATCAAATGGACCCAAATCATAAAAGTTGGGTGATTTTTTTCCATGGTCGCACATTTTTTTATTTATTTTTTTTCATGCTTGTCGTGATTTTTTTACTCCTTATAGCATGACTTGTTTCATTTATTTTAGCTCGATTGGACATTACTCTCAGTTGTTCAAGTTGGTTTTTATTTTCATTTAATTGCTCAATTAGAAAAGGCAACCCGATTAACCCGAATTCACGCGAAACATTTGTATTTGTAATAAGAATTCATGATACTATAAATATGTTTAGATATATGAATCTTTGTTTTGTTAACTTGTAACTTATTTGTATTTGTAGGATCGTTTTCGGAAATAATTTGGCACGCGAAACATCTACTAGCTTGATTGACCCGTGCAAGTAAGGTGTATTTCTATGATTTTTCAAACCACTAATAGCGTTGTTATGACATTCATTTAGTACAAATAAGGTATAAATTATTCTCTCTTAGTAAAATACTTAGTCGATATTCATTTAATAGAGATTAATTTATGATTGCCCCCAATTTAGGATTTCCTTTTAAATAATTTATCCCATTTAGGATGCGAATGTTGCTAACATATTGAGTATTTAAGGAAAAGTCGGTATGATTTCTCTTACTTGTACAAATTTGTGTTTTATACACATATTTGGGGATTTGAGGGAATGTACTAGATATATCGAAATTCTAGATGGATCGAAGTAGATGGATGTACAAGATAGATCGAAATTCAAAGGAATATTTGACCAATTTGTCTGAATTTATTAGAGTTGCCGAGGATGATAGGGATAAAAAAGGAAAATTAATAATATCTTGTCCGTGTAAAGATTGTAACTATATAATTGCGTATATTGACTCTAATGAAGTAAGAGGACACCTGATATCAAATGGGTTTACGGAACGGTATACTTGTTGGTCATGGCATGGTGAATTATTACAAGAGCGTGACACGGTTGATTCTGATTATGGCGAGGATGATGACGATGATTCGTATGACAGCGGTCATGATAACTTAGATGACATGTTACGTTTGGAGGGTGATATGGATGACAATAATCATGCCAAATTTCAAAAATTGTTTGTCGATGCGGAAAAGCCATTATTTGCTAGGTGTAAAAAACACACTAGACTAAGTGCAGTGTTGAGATTCTTTGACGTAAAGGCAGTTAATGGTTGGAGTAATAAAGGTTTTACAGATTTGTTAGAGGCTGTGCATGAGTTGCTCCCCGAAGATAATGAGCTGCCCGTTTCAGTATACAAAGCAAAAAAACTGATTTGTCCAATGGGACTGGAAATCAAAAGAATGCACGCATGTCCCAATGATTGTGTATTGTATACGAAGGAAAAAAAAAGGATTTGCATAAATGTCGTGTCTGTAATACATCAAGGTATAAGGAAGAAATTGAAACAGAAATTACTAGTGATGTGACGAAGAATGACCCCCCAGCTAAAGTATTATGGTATTTTCCCTTTATACCTAGGCTGAAATGATTATTTGCTAATCCAAAAGATGCAAAGTTGTTCCGTTGGCATGCCGAAGAGCGTAAAAAAGATGGAAAAATAAGACATGTGGCTGATTCACCTCAATGGAGAAATATTGATAATATTGAGATTAGAAATATACGGGCTGGAGATGAGATTAGAAATATACGGTTTGGAGATGAGATTAGAAATATACGGTTTGGAGATGAGATTAGAAATATACGGTTTGGAATTAGCTCAGACGGAATAAACCCATTTGGAAACATGAGTAGTCGTCACAACACTTGGCTAGTTCTTTTATGTGTCTACAATCTTTCACCTTGGTTATGCATGAAACGAAAGTACATCATGATGTCATTGTTAATTCAAGGTCCAAAACAACCAGGAAACGACATCGATGTGTATTTGGAACCGTTAATTGATGACATGAAAGAATTATGGGGTACAGGCGTTGAAGTGTATGATGCGTACATGAAGGAAACTTTTCAATTGCGGGCCATGATATTTTGTACCATAAGTGATTTTCCTGCATACGGTAACTTGTCTGGATATGGTACAAAAGGATATAAGGCGTGTCATGTTTGTGAAGATGATACCCACTCAAGGTGGTTGCCAAATTGTAAGAAGATGGTATATATGGGACATCGAAGATCGCTTCGAAAGAATCACCCATACCGTAAATGAACAAAGTTGTTTGATGGCAACGCTGAGCCAGGAGTCTTACGACAACCATTGGATGGAGAAGCTGTACTATCCCGAGTTCAAGAAGTAAACAATGTGTTTGGAAAACGAAAGAGAACCACTTCAACCAACATATGGAAAAAAAGTCTATATTTTTTGATTTGCCATATTGGAAGCATTTGCAAGTCCGACATTGTCTTGATGTTATGCATATCGAGAAAAATGTTTGTGACAGCTTAATAGGATTATTGTTAAATATTCCAGGAAAAACAAAAGACCGGGTTAATGTTCGAATGGATATGGTTCAAATGGGAATAAGACAAGAGCTTGCTCCAATTGAAAAAGAAGGAAGTCGTATGTATCTCCCGGCAACTTGTTATACCATGTCAAAAGTCGAGAAAACCAAATTTTGTCAATGCTTGCATGGTGTTAAGGTTCCATCCGGATATTCTTCAAATATTAAGAAGTTGGTGTCAATGAATGACTTGAAGTTGCTTGGTATGAAGTCGCACGATTGTCATTTTATAATTACACAACTTATCCCAATTGCAATTCGTGGAATATTGCCAAATAGTTTCAAGTGTGATGTCAAGTCGTTTCAGTGTGCTATCAAGTCGTTTCAGTGTGACCATGGTGGCGAATTTGACAACCATGCATTTCATAAATTATTTTTCGATATTGGAATTCAATTTCGTTTCTCAGGCCCACACACTTCTCAACAAAATGGAAAATCTGAAAGGATGATTCGCACCATTAATAACACTATCCGGACATTATTGTTTCAAGCTCACCTACCACCTAATTATTGGACTGAAGCCCTCAATATGGCTATTCACTTGTTAAATATTTTATCATCACGTGCCATCAAAAATGAAACTCTCTTTACCCGCCTTTTTGGAACCAAACCTGATTATAGCCTCCTACGTATTTTTGGTTGTCTGTGTTACCCTCACCTTGATACATAACACAAACTTGGAGACCGGGCTACACCTTGCATATATTTGGGACATGCCTCTAATCATCGTGGATACTGCTGCCTGGAACTAAATACAAATAAAATTATCATTTCCTGCCATGTTACATTTGATGAATCAGTTTTTCTGTTTGGTTCCATGACACCAACTGCAAATCCCTCCTATGATTTTTTAGATGAGTCATCAAATATCATCTCAAATATAATCAAACTATCACCCACACCTACTACCACTTCACCAACTGATTTACCACAACAACACATCCACAATGAGCCCAGTTCCCCTACGAACGACCCACGTTCACCAGATCAGACTCCCACCTCCTCTCCTCATATCAATATCCCACCTACACCTGATATCAGTCCAATTAATCAACAAACCACCCCCGTTTCCGTTTCCCAAGATCCTCCACCTACAAATGTTAACCCCAAACACAGCTTCGGTTCATCCCATGGTCACACGTTCTCGTTTCGGGACTAATTGTCCCACTCAGCATTTAAATCTTTATGTGTCATCCATCTCCCAATTACCAAAATCATATAATGCTGCGTTTCAAGATCCCAATTGGCAAAATGCTATGTCAGATGAGCACAATGCACTTATTAAAAATAAAACTTGGACCTGGTACCTCGACCCACGGATGTCAACATTATTCGGTGTATGTGGTTATTTCGCCACAAGTTTTTGGCTGATGGTATTCTTAGTCACTACAAGGCCCGCCTTGTTGTGAATGGCAGTACCCAGATTGAGGGTATTGATGTTTATGAAACCTTTAGCCCCGTCGTTAACCAGGTACTATTCGGACGGTTCTTAGTTTGGCTCTGTTTCGACATTGGTCAGTTCATCAGCTTGATGTCAAGAATGAATTTTTGCATGGTGACATGACCGAGACTGTTTACATAGTTTTCGGGATCCTGCACATTCTGATTATGTTTGTTTATTACATAGATCCCTTTACGGTCTCAAGCAGGCTCCTCGGGGTAGGTTTCAGCGTTTTGCTGCTTATGTTCTCCGGTTTGGATTTACTCATAGTCGTTGTGACACATCGTTATTTATTTATCGACAGGGTACTGATACTGCCTATTTATTACTATATGTTGATGACATTGTACTTACAGCTTCTTCTGAGAGTCTGTTACAGAGGGTTATAGCTTCTTTGCATAAAGAGTTCTCTATGACGGATTTGGGACCCCTAAACTATTTTCTGGGCATATCTGTTACACGTGACTCTTCAGGGATGTTCTTGTCTCAGCGCAAGTATGCTGCCGAAATTTTGGAGCAAGCTCACATGGTTAATTGTAAACCCATTCGGACTCCTGTTGATACTGTGTCTAAACTGGGTGACGATGGTGATCCGGTGTCTGATCCGACCTTACATTGGAGTCTTGCAGGTTCTCTTCAGTATCTCACTTTTACTAGACCTGATATTTCCTACGCAGTACAGCAGGTTTGCCTTCATATGCATGACCCACGGGAGCCTCACTTCTTGGCTCTCAAGTGGATTTTACGGTATGTGCGGGGTACTTTAGACTATGGACTACAGTTATTTTCCTCATCTACATGCTGATTGGGCTGGTTGCCCCACTACTCGGAGATCGAATTCTGGCTATTGTGTGTTTCTTGGCAACAATTTGCTCACGTGGTCCGCTAAGCGTCAACCCACGCTTTCTCGTTCTAGTGCTGAGGCCGAGTATCAGGGTGTTGCTAATGCAGTTGCTGAGGCGTGTTTGTTACGGAATCTTCTGTGTGAGGCGCATACTCCTCTGTCATCTGCTACACTTGTTTACTGTGACAATGTCAGTGCTGTCAATCTTTCTTCTAATCCGGTTCAAGACCAACGTATGAAGCATATTGAGATTGACATCCATTTTGTTCGAGATTTAGTAGCTGCAGGTCAAGTCAGGGTTTTACATATGCCTTCACGGTATCAATATGCAGATATTTATACTAAAGGCTTGCCCATCGCTCTGTTTGAGGAGTTTTGATCCAGCTTGAGCGTTCGGTGTCCTCCCGCTTAAACTTCAGGGGAGTGTTAGCTGTTATTTAATTGTAACAGCAAAGGGATATGATTGAGTAGTGTCCATTAGCTATATATTTAATATAATTAGAGAGTAAATTCCAATTTACCCAAAATAGATGTAGGGTAGCCCTCTATATGTACCATGTATCTTTGTTTGTTCAAATCAATAAAACATCACTATCTCTTTATCACTCACATAAAACAGTATATAAGTAACACTGTGGAGCACCATCATATTTTAATTTTGGGATTTGTTCTAAATGACTTGCTAGTAAAGTAAAGGGCGGACCCAAGATTTTTAGGAGGGTGTTGCACAAAATATCTGGGAGGGCCTTAACATAATTATTCTTTTTATCTAGTACTAAAATTTGCACCATTAAGAATTTTTGGATAAATGAAAGTCGCACCATAAAGAAAGTAAGTAGCGTGAATATATTTTTGGGCGTTGCACATACCAAAAACTTACACTTTTCCGAAAAACTTACATTTCGTGACTCGAAATCGGGTGTGGCCTGTGCCACACTCGGCTTCCGTGTAGGTCCGTCCCTGTAGAGTTTTTAAGTTCATGACCGGATACTTTGTTTTTAATGAGAAAAGACTTAAGCCTTCAAGTTTTTGTTTGTTATTTATTTTGTTGTCTAAATTTTAATGTTCTACTTCTTCATTCACTACTACAAAAAAAGGCATAGAGCCCTGTTAAAAAGGTGCAAAGAGCCCGGTTTTGTATGAGGGCACAAAGGGGGAGGGACTCTATGCGAAAAGCAAATAAAGCCTGGTTTTGAGAACGGGCTCTATTATATGTTATGGAGCCCGGTTTTCTATCAAAGAACATGGCTCTATGTGAACAAAAAAAAATTAAAAAAAAATTAAAAAAATAAATAAATATATATAAAAAATAGCCATGAAATCCAATTCTTATTGGCCAAGTGAACACTACTGATTCATGAGATAAGAAAAAATTCATTGATATTACAACTTACTTTCTATTGATACAATGAGATTAATCTTGTGACCTTTGCAAACAACACATTTCAAAAAGTTACAAGCTACCTTAATTCACTAAGTATAAATTTGGAGAAAACGTAGCATTGCAGCAGTAGTATAACTACCTGCACTTTAGCAATGTCGAAACTACATCAAGACCAAAACCAGTTCCTCCTCCAACAGCGTTGAAGACTAGGAACCCCTGAAGACCAGTGCAGTTGTCAACAAGCTTGCGGATCGGTCAAGGCACAGGTCAACAATCTCTTATTTGAACTGCAACATGAGACATTCAATCAGTAATAAAATTTATCCTTAACCAGAAATAATGTATAATAAATGATGGCAGTGTATTTACTGGTATATTGGCCATGAGCAAAGTCGTTGGCGGCATCTTCCTATCCGCTGATGAGCTGCTCAAACTAGAAAGTAGAAACAACAAATGAATCCATAGACCGTAGATCTCGCTATCCAACTGCATCAAAACCATAACAATATGGTAACCTTCAATACAAATGAACAGTTTTAGAATACATTCTAAACCATTTTTTGCTAAATGACTATTAAATAACACTAAACCAATTCCTAGAAAATACAAATCATCACATATGATGAATGACAGCACATATAAATCGTATGCCAACATCAAAACATTATAAAATCACATGCACTATCCTTCATTACACATTATCAACTCGCAATGCCCAAAAGACGATACGTAACTTTCACAATAACACAACCTTCACGATATAGAAACAACAGATGGTACCAAATCATGAGAACATTTGAACTCGCAAGACCACCGAGACTTTCCCAATAACCCAAACTCACCCATTGGCTAATCTAAAAACAACGCAAAACATCACTCACAAAAAAGCCCCCTATATAAATGGTGGAGTATTATATAAACAACTTTTACAAAACAACTTATTATTAAAGAGTAACAACTAAATAAGCAAATTTTATTAGTTTCTTTGTAACAAAAACTAATATTGAGCTATGAACTTGATTAGGGTAAAAGACGAAACAAACCTGACACGGCCGAGTTTATCTCAGCCATCGCAGCAGGAAACAACGCTAAACTTATGGTGGTTGCATGTGCATCCGCAGCCGGTCCCACCACACTTGGTCTCATTGCAGCATCTCATCAGACTGGCGGTAAACTAGTCTGCATAGTAAAAGGACTAGAAGAACTTCACTTATCCAAACAAACCCTTAACAAAGTGTTTCATGTCCACTTAATCCGACCTGTACAAAATTATACCCTTTGACCCAAACTGCTTACCCAGCGTGCTTGACGAGTTCATTATTTCACCTTTAACAGTTAACATCAGTGAGCTTCACACTTATACTCACCTCAATAAAAGAGACTTCGTGTGCAATTAATTTAGTGGTCAACCATTCCTCCAAAGTCCAAATGTATGTTCTTTTTGGGAAGCAAGAACAGTCAGTCTAATTCCGAGAGACATGGGTACCAAATCCAGAACACATAATACGATCTGTTACACCAATAGTTGACAATAATTGTAACAGATGAAAACGTAATTAATCAAGTCAAATAAGAATACCGGACCTCTAACGTGAAACAAGTCCACAACTCTACTAATGTTTTCTAAATCAAAGATGAGAGTCATTTAAAGCTATTGAAAACAATACATGGTCGACGTGCCCCAGATGGAGTATAATTCCCTTCATGGAATGGTCTTTAAGTAGGATGGTAAAACGGTTGCACAAACTTCTTATTGGACGAGATTATATGGTGTCAGCATATTTTGATACAGTATCAACCAAAAAGACTATATTTTGACACAAAACTTCAATTTGAAAGCTAACAATAGATATCAATAACTGCCCCTAGTTCCTACCCGTCAACGACTTATGATAATTTAACATAGTAATTTAATAACTTTCCGCACCTCCTACCCGTAAACGATTTAACATTTAAGTCCTACCTGTCGCCAATTTAAGATAAAAGTTCAATAACTTTCATGTTTCTTACCCATCACCAATTTAGATAGACACCTTCGCTACTTTTTACAAACATTAAGATTGTAATTCGAATTAGAAAAGTCACTCATTTATTGTTTAACCAAATTAAAATCAGTCATTAATAAGACTTTAAAACATCTACAACTTGCACATACATCTTATACATGTACTACATCATAAGCAATCTACGCAATTCATTTTGAAACCAAATTAAAATCTCGCATCAGCAACAAAATTTAATAACATTACCCAACTCCACAAGTATATTATAAACAATACACAAAACATATAAACAAACACAACTTGTTAGATAAACTTAAGAACCACATTAATGAAATATTAAAAAGGTCAATTGAAAAAAAACATCAATTATAGCATTTTTGTACCTCCTGATTGGATTAGCTTTTCAATGGCTTGGTTGCGTGATGAAGGTAGCCCGTGACGGTAATGGTGTGCTAAGGTAGGTGATTGTGGTGGCGTGTGTCAGTGGTTAAGTGGGGGTAGTAAGCAGCAGTGAATGTTAGAGTTAGAGCGTTAGGGTTTGTGAAAGTGAAAGTGAAGGGAAAGAAAATTGGGGAGGGAAATAACCCGCCCAAAAGTTTTCATTATTTTCGTTTCAATTTTGAATTCAAATTTTGCAAAACAACAATCGATAAAACCCGGTTTTGTAAATGAAAACAGGGTTCTAATGTTTTTCTAATAATGCCCGGTTTTTTAAAAGAAAACATGGCTCTAATACAAGGAATAGAGCCCTGTTTTGATAAAGAAAACGCGGCTCAAATATTTTTCAACAAAGAGCCCGGTTTTGTAAAAGGAAACATGGCTCTATACCCTTTTTAGAAACATGAAATCTTCATAGAGCCCGTTTTTAACTAAAACCGGGCTCTATTAAGGGGGCTCTATTTCACAATCTCTAGTAGTGATTTTTTTTTTTTTTTTTTTTGGTAAATGGTTTATACTCGGTGAAATATATAAAAAACCATATAAGAGTTACGTACATGCAAGAGTGGTGATGGAACCACTCTTGAAACGAGAAAAGAACAAAACACTCATACTTGAACAACCTCAAGAATGAAAAGCCTAAGCAAAAACAATACATATAGCACTAAGACTATATCAGAATAAACTTATGCTCCATGCATGTCAAGCAATCTTCCAAATCATCTTCATGCGATCCACTCTAACCTTCTTTTTGAATTCGATAGAAGCTAGCTTAGAACAAACCATCTCGACAATAACTTTAGCCACTTGATCTTCATTCCTACTCGGTTTTGCATGAACTCGATTGTTGCGCTCTTGCAAAATGAAGTAGGTTGACGCAGCCACTATCAAACGCCCTACAATGCTTGCCACATTGTCTTTTAAAGACAAAGGCAAAATCCAGTGAACTATATCGTCCCAAATAGGTGACATGCTCGGTAATTAGCAACATTTAGAACAGTACTCCAAACTCTAGACGAAAACGGACATTCAAAAAATAGATGGTCATGAGAGTCGGGTTGAGACTTACAAAGAGAGCACCTAAGCAGGTTTAAGTTGACATCATTGCCAACATCCCATTAGTTTGTGAACAAAAACAAAAGAAAAGTCTCAAATTTTAAGTAATATATCCGGTACGAATTTTTTATGAGTAAAACTTAATTTTATGTTCGTGGAATGTCACTTGTGCAAATCGAGTGCAAGTTGTTAGTTGCATACTCGAAGAGTGCATGATGGTCGAGATGAATGCATGCTTGAGTTGGCTCCAAGGACGGAACCATAATTTTTGAAAGGGTGTTGCACCATTATTATTATTATTATTATTATTATTATTATTATTATTATTATTATTATTATTATGAGTACTAAAGTTGCCATATAAAAAATTTATTGGGTAAATTTAAGAATTGCACGGGCTAAGAAAAGACATATTTTATAAAAGTTTTACATTTCGTTGCCAAAAATAAGGTGTAGCTTGTGTCATATCCGGCTCCCCTATGGGTCCGTCCATGGTTGGCTCGATGGTGAGTTGGTAGAGTATAATAGTGAAGTGGATTAGTGGAACAATGAGATTGTGACTGAAATTAGGTGTTTGTGTGTATGTGAGGCAATGAGATTGTGACTTGAAACAAAAGCTTGAAAATGTGACTTTGTCTCACATGGATGAAGCAAGAAACACAAACATAGACAACACTAATCATGATACCATATATGTCATGATTTGTGGTTGTTTTTGTTAATGTGTTCAAAGGGATATGACGAGTGAGTTTCTTGGAATGTGGTGAGAGTATGTGAGCATACCGATAGTGTTTGGTGGGATGTTGCCGAGAGATTGTAAGACGACTTGGAGATGGAGTAGAGTGAAAAGGAATGATGATATTGTAGGTGAAATGAGGTGTTTGTGTGTATACAAGTGAGGCTGAGGATAGATATGTGGTGCCGTGGTGGTTATGTACCTTGTAACATAATTCTGAGGAAGGTAAAGAGTTTTGGTTGTGTGATTTTGTCCCACATAAATTGTTGAACAAAATGCACATCACTATATAATTATGAATTGAAAATATTAGAGCAAGTGAATTTTTGTGTCTTTGTGCTAATCGATTTGCTAGTAAATTTCTCTAGTACGGGAACCAGACAATTTGCATTTTTACAGGAAAAGACCCAACCGTTCAACTTTTTGTTTGTTATTTATTTTGTAGTCTCAACTCTCAAGTTTAATATTGCTTCTTTGGTATATTCAATTATTTCTCGTTTATGTAATTCTAATTTCGCTTATTTGCTAAACTTAAGCTTAATAGTTTATGCATTTCATATTCTAAGACGTCTTTTTCAGCTTCCAGCTTCCATATAATTAGTTTTGGGTCTATTTTTACATGCAGACATTCACAATCACAACCACGAATCCCATTATATAATAAGATGGCTTAGCTAATTTTTGACAACCTAAAAAAATACAAAAAAACTATTAACCGAAATGTGTTACTTGGTTTTAAACAGGATAAATGTAATTGAATCTTTTTTGTTTTACAGTTTAACAAATAGTATCAGACTATTAATCAACATTCGATTGTTTAATCAACATGGTCATAATATCCAACTAACCTCCTACTAATTAATAAGTAGATTATGCATACCTTTTGTGTACGAGTATCACTTGAAAACGTTTTTAACAGTTCTAATAAATTCTGCAAGATACTTGCTCAATTCAAGCAAGATAATATATCCTCAATAAGTCAATAACATATAAAGAGTCCATCGATGAGAAAGATAACACCATAATGCATATAGTCAATCAAAAGAATACAAATATTTAGTATGTAAGCTTAAAGCTAATGAAAACCACTAGAAGAGATTAGCGACGAGTGTGAAGTGTTACATGAGTTGATGCTGGAGAGTGTGGGAATAAGGTGAGGAGTGGGTGTTAAGCCACTTGATTCAAAAAGTTTGAAGATAGAAACGAGTTCTTGTTTAGTAAGTATCCCACATGGATGGATAAAGTAACTTTAGAGCAGTATATCAGTTTATGGAGATGTTAATTATAGAGATCTTGGTATTGCGTGTATTAAACAATCAACTTCTTTAACACGCGTGTATCCGGTCTCTTTTTTGTTAGTCGGGATATCTTATTAAAAATTTGCCAAATGATCCTCGTGGTTAAAATTTGTTAGTCAGGGAAGAAAAAGAAATGTAGTTAAAACTTTGTCTAATGATCTCATGGTCATTTTGTCGGAAAAAACTGTCTTATCTTTTTGTTAATTTGCCTAATGATCCTCGTGGTTGTACATAGGGCTGAGCGTCGGTCCAAAACCGACCCGACCCGAACCGAAAAAACCGAAAATCATGAAAAAACCTAAAACGAAACTATGGAGATGTTAATTATAGAGATCTTGGTATTGTGTGTATTTCTTTAACACGCGTGTATCCAGTCTCTTTTTTGTTAGTCGGGATATCTTATTAAAAATTTGCCAAATGATCCTCGTGGTTAAAATTTGTTAGTCGGGGAAGAAAAAGAAATGTAGTTAAAACTTTGTCTAATGATCTCATGGTCATTTTGTCGGAAAAACTGTCTTATCTTTTTGTTAATTTGCCTAATGATCCTCGTGGTTGTACATAGGGCTGAGCGACGGTCCAAAACCGACCCGACCCGAACCGAAAAAACCGAAAATCATGAAAAAACCTAAACCGAAACTATGGAGATGTTAATTATAGAGATCTTGGTATTGTGTGTATTTCTTTAACACGCGTGTATCCGGTCTCTTTTTTGTTAGTCGGGATATCTTATTAAAAATTTGCCAAATGATCCTCGTGGTTAAAATTTGTTAGTCGGGGAAGAAAAAGAAATGTAGTTAAAACTTTGTCTAATGATCTCATGGTCATTTTGTCGGAAAAACTGTCTTATCTTTTTGTTAATTTGCCTAATGATCCTCGTGGTTGTACATAGGGCTGAGCGTCGGTCCAAAACCGACCCGACCCGAACCGACAAAACCGAAAATCATGAAAAAACCTAAACCGAAACCGAACCTACGGGCCGTTGGGTCGGTTCGGTTTTGTGTCGGGTCGTCGGTTCGGTTTGGTTTAGGTGTATTTAGGTATGTTTTTGTCGGTTTTGGGCCGAACCGAATCGAACCAAAATCGAAAACATGTAAAACATGAAACCGAAACCGAACCGAGGGGCTGTCGGGTCGGCTCGGTTTTTGTCGGTTCGGTCTGTTTTGTCGGTCCAGTTTGGTTTTGGATCTTGATGCTCAGCCCTAGTTGTACATTAGAAGTTAGACTATAAATGTACATGATGCAATGTGAGCTACTGTTACCGAGGTTATAAATAGCGTGAGATATGATGTGACGGCATGACCAAGCCTCACACCTTAAAAGCTATGGAGAGGTTTCTAAAACTTGACTTAAAGCGACACAAAACATGAAAATATTAATAAATTTATATATATCGAGTTATTAAAAAGTATGATATATAAGTAATTAAGTCAAAAAAATTATCCTTGCGTATAATCTTTTTTATTTCTTTCAAATAAACTTTTTTTTAACGGAGTTAAATTCAAAAAATACGTCACGTCTCGCGCCTTTTCACGCCTGCTCTCATGCCACACTCATAATTGACGCTTTGATCTATTGCGTAATGTGAAATTTATGTCTCACGTCTTAGCGCCGCCTTAATGTCACGCCTCGCGCCTTATTCCATCAACTTTATTCATAGGTTTATCCAAACACCTCTAGTTTACGGGAAGTACACGCAAAAATTTCAATTCATCCGCTTCACGTAAAATGAATTTACTCTTATCTTAACATATTTTCTGAAATTTATTCTGTTTTTTCTCTACATGTTGTCAAATAATTGTTGACTGATTTGCATTTAGCTTATATTGCAAACAATGTTCTGTTTTGGGATATAACGTTTTCTATTGAACTAGTTATAATTCCTGTGCACGTACGGGGTTTTGACATAATTTTTTTTACCAGATATCATGTGGTAAAAAATCATGATAAATAACAAAATCATGATAAAAAAAATTTTCTTATCTTTTGAATAATTTATCTTTACCGATTAATTTTTTTAATTTTGTTCATAGGATATAGCAAAAGCTAAAAAATATGTATTCTATCACGGATGGGAATCCAAAGTCATATACTACAATGTCAAACATTGTTATAAAGATTGACATGACCAGCGAGAAGAACAAAAAAGTCGTTGTCCACAGAAACCACATGATCCACAATATATAAAGGTAGATGGACATAGAAATGCTACATGCACATACCAATTTCTTGTGGTCACGCATCTAGAAAATCCAAGTAAGAATTATGATTAAAAACTGAAATTAAGACAGAAAACGGAGAGTTTCCAAACAAAGAACTTGCATTCACAATATTACATGATGGTGAAGTATCATTTTATAGCCACAAAAATATTAAGCGAGCAAATTTACACGTTATAATGCATCTCCATCCTTCAAATCAAATTCTAATACAATCGTTTACAATTAAATTTTATACTAGAATGGTTCCTAGAAGGTTTAATGTAGATGAAGACAGAGCTACGCTACCAGAAGCCATTATTGCGTTGACCACCCACAAGATATTATCATAGAAAATTTAAAAAAATTAGTGAATAGTCAAAGTTAAAAAGTAAGAAATGGTGTGAACTCACGATAAATACACATTTAACTACGTTGTCTTCTAAACTTTAGAAACAAAATGACTTGCTTATTATCAAGTATTTAGTTACAAACTAAGTTGTACGGGGACGGAAACGGGGACGGGACGGGGATGGGCACGGGTACCGGGAAACGGCAAAATTATAAAATTTAAGAAACGGGTATGGCGGAAAACATCTATTTGTTTTATAAAAACACTATAAATTATATTTGATCACATAAGATAAACAATCTAATTGAATTTCTTTTTAATAAAAGTTTAAAATAAGACTACCGTGAAACATTTTTTTTAAAATTGGTACATTATATAAGAATAATAAAGAAAGAATTCGGTTTGATTTTTTTTATAGATTCTCGCGTGACAATTTTGGGGATATGCAAGAGCAAAGGTTTCTCTCTCCACTTTTCACCAATCACATTTCATAATCACCTCGTCTTCCCTGTTTAACCATCATCACGTAACATATAAACGTAACTCAGGAAATTTGATAGGAAACGTCACTTTTTGGGCAAGAAACGTTTCCCAAAAGTTTTTTAGATAAAGATCGGCGTACCCCTTTTGAAGAAAAGTTTTCATTTTTCCGGGGGATGTTTCCCCGCGTTTCCTGGCGTTTCATGTGTCCGGGACGTTTCGGGTACGTGATACGGCATCCCGACAGCGTTTCGGTATATCCTAGGTTAAAACCATAATATAAGTGAACTTATATACCAAAGTTAATGATGGTAGATGAAAAAAAAAGAAAAAAAAAAAAAAAAAAAAAAAAAAAAAAACTTAAAATTTATTATTGCATTAGCCAACCACTAAAAACCTTAAATAAAGCTCAACATTTTACTATTTCAAAATCAGCAAAAGTTATGTTAACTTCTTTAGATATAAACAAAATCATCAAAAAGTACATACACATACATGCCACTATAACAAGATGTAAAAAAGTGATATATAAGCAAAATAAACTAAAAGGGTGTTTGGAATCACATTTTAACATACAGCTTATGATTCACTTGATAATCAAACAATCATTTTTTAGCATATCATTCTTGGTCGATAGATACCATGGGAAGTACTCAAGTACCACTAATAATTTATAAATGTTGTTTCATCACCTTATTAAATCTTTGGCTTGTTCTTCATATGACCCGGTATATATGTCACGATTCATAGTTGCTTTTTTTAATATTTTTAAAGGAATATGATCGGCGATCAAGTTTGTTGGAATGTAACTAGAGTATGTTGTGGAGAGAGTGAAAGTGATGAGATGAATGTGTGGAAATGGATGTTTGGGTAGAGTCGTTGGTTGTAATGATGAAGAGGGGGAAACGGAACAATGAAATTAGGACATTGTGGATGAAATGAGGTGTTTGTGTGTGTATAGGCGAGGGTGTGAGGGTGGAGAGGTGCATGCACCGTAGAAAACGAAAGCTTGAAGAAGGAGAAGTTTTAGTTTCGTGACTTTGTCCCACATAGATGGATAACCAAACAAGAATTCAATATATAATCAAGATGATAAGAAGGCAAAGCACAAACACTTAACCACCTACGTATTAGTTTAACACGTGAGTTGGTCGGGTGTTTGTTTTACTTAGTGGGATAACAACTAGGAGATTCTTACCTTTTTCTTTTTGTGACATACGATCGTCTTTCTTTTACCTTTGTGATATACGAATTAAGGTATTTTTACTTATTTTCTTTTGTGGGACACGAGCTAGTAGATATTAGTGCAAACTAGGTTGAGCTAAAATCATCTCAAGCATGACAAGACGTGAAGATCAAAGGAGCGCCCCTTGTTGTAACTTCAAATAAGTTACTTGTTTTTCTATCAAAATCAAAATCAAACTGATACACCTATATTATGAGAATTATTCTAAACTTTATTTGGAAAGTGAACATAAACACAACTTAAATGGATTATTGGATTATCTAACTTTATCATCACACCATTAGCTACTTTTCTAACAATAAGTTATAGAGTTGAAAATTGTCTGCAGTTTTGGTGAGATTGCATACATAGGCTTTGAAGGTACCTTTGTTATTCAAAAAATGTTAGAGTTCATTCTCGTTTTAATTTAATTGCGATTATTGTTATTCGAAAAATAGTTATGACGTCAAAATATAACAACAAAATAAGTATTATCTACCATCAAACGTCACAGTAAAATGAAATATAGTAGAGCTAGTATAAACACAAATATTCCAACAATGAATATGAATAATACGTGCATTCCATGTATACATCTTTTTCACCATATTATTATTACTAGTTTTACATTTTTTTTTACCATGTAAATATTTAAAACATGCGTGGGAGATGCTCCTTACTCTTCATTTATATATTATTTAGTTATGCTCTTAACCATAACTAAAAGTTGTAGCTCACCGGCCACTAGAAATAACATAAATTATTCAGTACCAATAGCTTACGTTGTTAGTTTGTTGTTATATTAAAGGTTAATTAAGATAGTGCAAAAAATTTCTGAATGCATAAATCCATATTTTTTGATAAGACATAAAAATCCATATTTTTACGTGATGAAAATGAGCAATATAATAAGTTAGTGTCGTCTCACTACAACTATAAACAGCTTTGGTAATTGTACTTATTGTTATTTATAATTTCTTCATTTTTTTATTTATTTTTTTTTCTTCATGTATTCTATAATTGTACTTATTGTT
The DNA here is from genome assembly GCA_019973895.1 of Chrysanthemum seticuspe. Classification (NCBI taxonomy): domain Eukaryota; kingdom Viridiplantae; phylum Streptophyta; class Magnoliopsida; order Asterales; family Asteraceae; genus Chrysanthemum; species Chrysanthemum seticuspe. The sequence goes on from BPTQ01000005.1 coordinate 17,423,556, forward strand.
ATTTTTAGGTAGTTACAATATAGCTTATTGAATTAAAAAATATAACGTTTTCTTACGATTCATATTGAATCTCTTTAATATATCTAGTTATCACATATTACGTGGCAAATGAATGATGAATGTAATATAAAAGACACAGGTACAAATAAAATGGTAGTTTGACATGTTACCACATATTTTTATGTTACATGGAATGTCATATGCTTTGGTCACAAAATAACACTTTCTATCAAAATCAAATTATTCCAAACTTACTTGGAAAGTGAACATAAACACAACTCAAATGGATTATCTAATATTATCATAATAACACCATTCAGGGACGGAACCAGGGAGTGTCCCGGGGGTCACGGGACACCCATGAATTTTTGTCTCGTAGTGTTAATTTTGCTAAAAGACCTCAATTTTTTTATAAATGCACCCGGTCCTAAAAAGTTGTACATGTAGTGTTGTTTAATTTCTGATAAATGCACCTAATGACTTTGTCTTCTGATTCTATCCGTGAGTCACCATTTACCACTTTTCTAACAATAAGTTGCACAACTGAAAATTGTCTATGCAGTGTCAGCGAGATTACATACATAGTCTTCAAAGACGACTTTGTCTTTTAATTGAAGCACATTAGAGTTCATTTTCGTTTTAATTTTATTGAGAGAAATATTATTCAAAAATAATTATGACGTCAAAATATAATGTGTACGTATGGTACGTAAAGTAAGGATTTGAGTAAATTAATGACGGGAGATGATGTTGATCGTATGTTCGTTTTTTCGCGTGCGATAATGACCCCGAGATAAGAGTGATTATCTTGAGTCGGGGAAACACTCACATATGATCAATCACGTTACTAAACCTCATGATCATTTTGCTGCTTGTACGTCCATGTTTTCACACAACAAAAATATAACCATTACCAAAAACCATTATCAAGAAAATTCTCATTCAACACAATTAGAGTTGTCAAAAAAGTCAACCCGATCCGAATCCGAACTAACTAAGACTATCCTAGTCAAGTTAGTCAACCCAATAGGACCGTGTGTTGTGTTAAATATGTAAGGCTAACTTGAGTTAGGTCAACCCAATTAACACAATGTTTTTTTAATATAATTTTTGTAACTTGTAGTTCTTCATATCAACAATATTTTTGCCATATATCACTCATATTTAAAATAACTCAAACCCGCCCAACAAAAAATTTTAATATAGTTGCTTTTAATAATAATAATAATAATAATGATAATAATAATAACATAAAAAAAAATTTAAAACCTTTTTTGAATATTTTAAATCTAAAGTCTTGTTTTTTCAGGTTTTAAGGGTATTTGGCGCAAAGGGCTGGGCCAGGGCGGGGCCGGGGCTAAGGTTTATATTATAAGCCGAAACTTGAATTTTTATTTTCATAAACTTGTTTGACAAATTAGTTTAAGTTGAGGATTATTATTGTAAAATTACTAAATATAAGTCAGTTTGTTACTATTGTATAATTAGTTAATTACAAGACCATGAAAACAGTGATAAAAAATGTAAACATGTACTTAATCTTGTTGTTATGAATGTTAAACATGCGTTAAGCTAAAGAAAAAGATAACACCACTCCCCAATCTTCATTCTTTCACCCAACCAAATAGTAGCTTAACCAATACTTTAGTATTTGAGCTCAAATTATTCTCACTTACTCCTAACCACTATAAAGAACGCAAAAATATATGAGTGTACACATTATGTAACAACTATATATTTCTCATGCTATCTTTATTTTTTTATTATTTTTGGCATATAACTATTGTATATTGAAGCGTTTAGAGTATCAAAGTCATTTTTTGTTTGAATGTGATAGCTTATATTATGCAAATACTCCTGACCACAATCCATATACACAACTGGTCGGTAGTGGTTTCTATTTGCCTTGAATGGAACTAGTCATGTTAGAAAATGTTGTGGCAGTACATATCTTTAAACTCGAATATTTCGTAAAATGTATGTTTTGCCTTTCAAAAGACATGGTCGACTCAACATATAGCAAGGATAGTACCACTAATAATTTATACTAGTATATGTTGTCTTCATAATGATCACCTTATTTGAATATTTGGCTTGTTCTTCATATGACCATGTACACACGCCACGATTCATGGTTGCTTGTGTTAATTTATTTAGTGGAATGTGACCGTTGAGTAAGATGGTGTTTGGTGGGATGGTGTAGGAGAGAGCAGCGATGTTGATTTGGTTGTGGCTCGGTGCAGTACTGTTTGTATGTGTGTAAGTGAAGCTATGAGGGTGGATACGTGGTCATTAAGTCATTTTAAAACAAAAGCCTAAAGAAGCCTTGAAGGGTGGAAAGAGTTTTGGTTAATTTTATTGTTCCACATTGATGAATATGCAAACTTTGGAGCAATATATGAATAAGTTTAGGAGGCTAAATTTAAAATATCTACATGAAGTACATGTATTTACTTATAAAATTCCTTAATACATATATTATTATAAATTTTACATTACAATTAGAAAGTGTCTCGTCAAATACATATATTTACTTATAAATTTCTTTAATACGTGAATTTCGTGAATGTTTCTTAGTCTTACTTTTAAACATCTAAGGTTGATTTTAGTGTTTCCCATTAATTTAATTTGGATCTACCTTATTGTATAATAATTGTATTTCTATAAAAACTCATGTCAATTTAATTTCTTTGATATATAACTATGACAAAAGTGCATGTTATGAAAAAATAAACCTCTTGCTACTTTTTTTCATCCCACATCAGCCTATCAGGGAAAGCAACCAGAGGGAATTGATTGCAAATGGGAAGGGAACATTTCTAGTTCAAACTCAATAACGTATAAAGAATCGTAGTTGCTTCACTGGTGACTCAAAATCTGTTTCACGAAAACTCTAATCAAGTGCTTGAATTGAGTTGGCACGACGATGATTCGGAGGACAAATAATAAAAAGAGTGAAGAGGAACAATGATATTGTGAGTGAATAGAGGTGTTTGTGTATGTGAGGCTAGAGATACGGTGGTTAAGTCAAGTCACTTGAAACAGAAGTTTGAAGAGGAAAACGAGTATCTTGGTTTCGTGACTCTATCCCACATTGGTGGATGAGTAAATATTGTAGTAGTTTATAACTAAGACTGTGAATACATAGTTAAGAAAGGTTTAGAAACTATCAGATAGTTATAACTATAAGACTAAAATACACCGTTGGTTCATAAAATTGTTGTTGTGCATCGCGATGGGACGGAACTTGGCATATTCATTGATGCCAAATCAGTCCCTTTGACCAATTCTCTGTTAGTCAAAGGTTTAGAAACTATCAGATAGTTATAACTATAAGACTAAAATACACCGTTGGTCCATAAAATTGTTGTTGTGCATCGCGATGGGACGGAACTTGGCATATTCATTGTGGTGAGTCCAAACCTTGGCCTTTAAATGCCAAATCAGTCCCTTTGACCAATTCTCTGTTAGTCAAAGTCTTTTAAGGTTAGGGTGTGCCTTGCACATGAGGGTAAACTCGTCATTTTATTTTTTTGTCTATTTTATTTCATCTTCATCTTCCTCATGGGCTAAACCCAGAGGTTTAGAAACTATCAGATAGTTATAACTATAAGACTAAATTACACCGTTGGTCCCTAAACTTGTTGTTGTGCATCGCGATGGGACGGAAACTTGGCATATTCATTGTGGTGAGTCCAAACCTTAGCCTTTAAATGCCAAATCAGTCCCTTTGACCAATTCTCTGTTAGTCAAAGTCTGTTAAGGTTAGGGTGTGCCTTGCACATGAGGGTAAACTCGTCATTTTATTGTTTTGGTCTATTTTATTTCATCTTCATCTTCCTCATGGGCTAAACCCAGATTCCGGCGACCTTAAACCCAGAATCCGGAGACCAAGAAAAGGTGTCATAATGTTGGTTACAAAAAGTGTATCAGTAAAGCGAAGAAAAGGTGTATCAGTAAAGCGAAGAAAAGGTATTGGATCTCTTATCCATTCAAGCACCTCAATTGCCTCAACTTAGGCAATGGCTTCCTTAGTTAAGAAAGGTTTAGAAACTATCAGATAGTTATAACTATACGACTAAAACACACTGTTGGTCCCTAAACTTGTTGTTGTGCATCGCGATGGGACGGAACTCGGCATATTCATTGTGGTGAGTCCAAACCTTGGCCTTTAAATGCCAATTCAGTCCCTTTGACAAATTTTCTGTTAGTCAAAGTCTGTTAAGGTTAGGGTGTGCCTTGCACATGAGGGTAAACTCGTCATTTCATTGTTTTGGTCTATTTTATTTCATCTTCATCTTCCTCATGGGCTAAACCTAGATTCCGGCGACCTTAAACCCAGAATCCGGCGACCAAGAAAAGGTGTCATAATGTTGGTTACGAAAAGCGTATCAGTAAAGCGAAGAAAAGGTGTATCAGTAAAGCGAAGAAAAGGTATTGGATCTCTTATCCATTCAAGCACCTCAATTGCCTCAACTTAGGCAATGGCTTCCTTAGTTAAGAAAGGTTTAGAAACTATAGATAGTTATAACTATAAGACTAAAATACACCGTTGGTCCCTAAACTTGTTGTTGTGCATCGCGATGAGACGAAACTCGGCATATTCATCGTGGTGAGTCCAAACCTTGGCCTTTAAATGTCAAATCAGTCCCTTTCACTAATTCTCTGTTAGTCAAAGTCTGTTAAGGTTAGGGTGTGCCTTGCACATGAGGGTAAACTCGTCATTTCATTGTTTTGGTCTATTTTATTTCATCTTCATCTTTCTTATGGGCTAAACCCAGATTTCGGCGACCTTAAACCCAGATTTCGGCGACCTTAAACCCAGAATCCGGCGACCAAGAAAAGGTGTCATAATGTTGGTTACGAAAAGCGTATCAGTAAAGCGAAGAAAAGGTGTATCACTAAAGCGAAGAAAAGGTATTGGATCTCATATCCATTCAAGCACCTCAATTGCCTCAACTTAGGCAATGGCTTCCTTATTGAAGTGAGAACTACATGATTATTTCTCGTTAAAAAACAACTCATTGTGTTGGTATACTAATTCACCAACTTGTGAATTATAAACATCCCAAATGGTTACAATATCTCATTGATTGAGACATTGATACTATCATTTTGTCTAAATGTTATGCATGAAAAGCTTTTACTATCTTAGTTTGAACGCTAAACTTTTGATCACCAAATCTTTAGTAACTAGTTTAGTTTCTTTGTGAGAACCAAAACTATTTATGCAACAACATTTTGCATTACCAGATAAACTTATAGAATGAGAAAAGATTTTATTACATAATATATGCATTAATATTTAAAAAAACATAAACATATAACACTGTCTTTTCTTCATGTTTTATCGAACAAGTATTTTAGTTTGGCAGCAACAAAGTCTAAGCTAATTCCACACAATATATGTCGAAGCTTGTTTTCATTTTATATTATTTTACATAACCAAATATAATCAAATATTCCATTCACTATATATATATGTCAAATCTTTCTTCAAAACCTGAGCCAATAAACCATACAAACACTTGTTAACAACTAACTCATCATCTACTATATATATATCCAACACTTCTGGAAGTTCCTCCTCGAATTCCTAATGATACAACCCATGTTGGATGTATCTATAACGAGAGAAATAGGTCTCATGATCCAGACTCTATATTCGAGATGCTTGGTTAGTCCAAGTTCAACTAAGTTAACTCGGCACACTAGATTATGTATCAGTTAAGCGAGGAAAAATTCAACGTTAGAAATCATACCCTTGAAGTGTATATGTGGCTCGCTTCCACGAACGCTTTTCGTAACCAAGCCTTCACATATCCTCGGTACTAGAAAAGGTGTATCAGTAAAGCGAAGAAAAGGTGTCATAATCTTGTGTAAACTCGTCATTTCATTGTTTTGGTCTTTTCTTGGTCGCCGGATTCTGGGTTTAAGGTCACCGGAATCTGGGTTTAGCCCATGAGGAAGATGAAGATGAAATAAAATAGACCAAAACAATGAAATGACGAGTTTACCCTCATGTGTAAAGCACACCCTAACCTTAACATACTTCGACTAACAGAGAATTGGTCAAATGGACTAATTTGGCATTTAAAGGCCAAGGTTTGGACTCACCACGATGAATATGCCTAGTTCCGTCCCATCGCGATGCACAACAACAAGTTTAGGGACCGACGGTCTATTTTAGTCTAACTATAATGTAGATTTGGTGGTTCTAAAGTTTGACTTTTTATATTTATTAGCTGATTGAATTTTTTTTATGTTTATTTTAATATAGCTTATTGAATAAATAAAACGTCTTATTTTTTTTATATTTATTAGCTTATTCATTTTTTTGGTGGTTGTAAAGTCCGACTTTTTATATTTTTTAGTTGATTGGATTTTTTTATGATTATTTTACTATAGCTTATTTTACTGTGACTATATTGTTAATTCCAATGTTGTAAAAATCGGCCGAATTGGCCGATTAATCGCTAATCAGCCGTATGCTTTGTTGATTTTTGAAAATTAGCTAAAAATCGGCTTAGGCAAAAAAATAGGCCACTAATCAGTCAAAAATCGGCCGAATCGGTAAAAAATCGGACGATTGTTCAAAAATCGGCCAAATCGGTCACTTAAAAAAAATAATTAAAGCATTCTACTAAATTTGGGGATCGTTTATTCACTTATAACGCATAACGGGCATCATAATCATAATTGGAGCATTTTATTGAGCTTTGAAAACATAGTAGGCTTGAAATCATATAAGATCTTTAGTTTGGTCTACAGAAATACCCAAAACTTGCAGGACATGCCAATCCGATTAATCACCGATTAATCCCGACTTGACCGAGTAATCGCTGCAAGGTGGTCGACCGCTCGACTACCGATTCTCGATTTTTGCAACATTGTTTATTTCAGCCTTAGTAACTATCAGATAGTTATAATTATAATGTAGATTTGGTGGTTGTAAAACTCGACTTTTTATATTTTTAATATTTATTAGCTTATTGGGTTTTTTTGGGTGGTTGTAAAGTTGGAATTTTTATATTTGTTAGCTGATTGGATTTTTTTTATGTTTATTTTACTATAGCTTGAATAAATAAAACGTCTTATTTTTTATATTTATCAGCTTATTGGATTTTTTTGGTTGGTTGTGAAGTTGGACTTTTTATATTTATTAACTTATTGGATTTTTTTAAGTTTATTTTACAATAGCTTATTGAATAAATAAAAAGTCTTGTTTTCTTACTTGAGGCTTTATGAGGGGTGATTATTCGAATAAACATCTCCTTTTGTTTACTTGCATTGTACAAAACATTTCCTTTTGCCTGAAACGGAGTTAGTTACATTGTAAAGAGTGTCACTGTGGTGGTGCATCCTTAAATTCACTTGGATATTTCGTAAAATATATTTTGGATTTTTATGCCTTTTGAATGACATAGTTGATATGTATATAGCAGGGGAAGTATGACCAGTCATTTATTGGAATCTTTGGCTTATTTTTCATATGACCAGGTATCTCACGATTCACCCGTGACGGATTTGTATTTCTGATGAAATTTTGGCTTCATTTTACTTATAGTCGTGAGATTCATGGTTGCTTTTGTTAATACAGCTTCAAGGAACGTGACTCGTGACTTTATTGCAGTGACTAGTCTATGTAGAAAGTGAGTTTGATAAACATAACGACGCTAAGACAGGGGCGGAGCCAGAAATTTATGTTCACACTTTGATAATTTTAAGAAACTACAATACAAATTGGTTCTTAAGGGGGAAACATTACAAAAAAAGGCTGATATTTTCGAAATTTTACACTACAATTTTTTTTGCAGAAGGGGCACATGCCCCTTGTGCCCCTCCCCTATATCCGCCCCTGCGCTAAGACCAACTAAGCTTGTTTGCCTAAAGTTTACTACCACTTTTTATTTTTAACGACTAGTACTTTCTACCAGTACTCTTATTGATCTAATACAAGTTGTACAACAGTTCAAATTATAAGGACTGTTTATGTAAATAGTTTAAGAATTATTTAGTACCAATAGCTTACTTTGGTAGTTTGTTGTTATATGAAAGGTTAATTAAGATAGTGCAAAATCTTTGAATGTATAAATCGGAGTCTTCGTTTGGAATAGTTGTGTGCTGTCAATTATTTGGGGTGAATACTGGCCCATAAGTTTTCAAATATCATGTTTACATGTATTTGTTTATGCAATTTATAAGACATAAAAGCAATATAAAAAGTTAGTGTCGTCTAAGAATCAAGCTGCTTGTTTAAACTGATATTGGAAATTAGTAGGGTTAAGTTGTTTTTGATGGTGATCATATGTTGTATAATTAATTGTCCACTAAATAATTTAGGGCGTGTTTGGTTGGGGGGTTAAAAGGGGTGGGGAATGGGTAAGGTATTCAAAAGGGCCACTTTGAACCATTATTTAGTGTTTGATTAGGGAGTGCAAAGGGATTGATTACCCCGTAATGGGTAATAAACCATTATAAAATAAATTGAGGGTAAGGGATTGATTATCCACCTCACTCATTCCTTTGCATTCCCTTTCCATTTTCTTTTCTTTTTCCCTTTCCCCACTTTGAACCAAGCGAGCCCATAGTTTTATATGACAACTTATGCTTGAAGTAGCTTTATTCATTCTTGGATTATCATTCACAGGTTCACTTTTATTAACTTCAAATATAATCTTTAACAAGCTTTACGTATAAAGAAGGAAGTGAAGTTTGATATTGTCCCACATCGATAAATGAGAGAATATTAAAGTGGTTTATAATTGAAAACATGAGGACAATGGTTAGATAAGATTTGCGTTTACCTCGAATGTGTTGTTTGGCGTTTTCGTGGTAGATGCCGTCTTTTCTTTTTTATGCTACTTTATTATATTATTTGTTTTACGATTTTTTAAAATTAATTCTTATCTAGATTAATGAAAAGAAGTAGTACTTCAGTATTTTAGTACAAGTCATTGGATGCCATGATTTACATTTTTTATATCTAACTATGATGAACGTGTGACAAATTGACGATGAATCTAAGAAACTATAAATTTTAAGAAATATATCTGCTACTAATTTGTTACGAGTATTACTAAAATTTTATGTTCGTGGATTGTCACTTACATATGCCAGGTCACAAAATAAAACTCTTATATTCCAATAAATAAAATGTAGTTATATGTGGTAACAATGTAATAAAAACTCATGACGTATGCAAATCGAGTGTGAGTTGTTAGTTGGATATGGGGAGAGTGCAAGAGGGTTGAGATGAATGAATGCGAGGAGTGGGCGAGTCCGGATGGAATTGGCTCGGTGGTGAGTCAGTAGAGAGTGATGAGAAGACTGAAGGTGGACTAGTGGAACAATGAAATTGTGACTGATATGAGATTTTTGTTTGTCTGTGAGGCAATGAGATAATGAGTTGAAACTTGAAACAAAAGCTTGAAAATATGACTTTGTCTCACATGGATGAACCAAAAACAAAACATAGACAACACTAGTCATCAGGGACGGATATGGGCCTGTGCAGGCTGCCGAACTGCACAGGGCTCATTATCAGGATGGAGCCTCAAAATTTTCCAGTCTGTTAACACTATGGTACCCCAACCCAACAACCCAATGGTTAAATACCAAAACCCAATTAACATTGCTGATTCTTTTTGGTGAAAAACAAAGACGAAAAATGTTAGCCTATCCTTGCCTCCTTGCATCAGAAAGTAACACGTACTATTTATTAGTTCATGAGGTGAGATCAATGACAAACAAAGAAAATTAAAAGAACAAATAAGTACATCTTAACCATCCATTTTGATTCCATCCAATGGTAGAGATCAAACCCAAATATAATAAAGGAAGGGCAAAATTGTCATTCTAGCCCATTTAATAAAAAAACCCATCTTCCACATTTTTTTTAAAAACAACATATTTTGTAAACGGTAAATCTTCAAGCTACAAAAAATATACCATCGCTACGAGAAAAAAATCATCTTTCTAAATATATGCACTTCTATATACTTTCGAGGAACTTTTTTTCCAAAATTTCCGTCCAGATGAATCACACGTGATTCGTAAAAAAAATCACATGTGATTGGTTATTTTTAAAAAATCACAAGTGATCCACCAAAAATTCACAAGTGATCCACGAAAAGAATCACATGTGATCCACCAAAAAATCACATGTGATTTGTTATTTAAAAAAAATCACAAGTGATTTGTAAAAATGAGTAAATCACACATAATGCTTTTTTTTTTGTGATTCGTGTGTAAATGACACTGATTTTGTTTCAATCTAAAAATGAGTAAATCACACATGATTATGTTTTTTTGTTGTGATTCATGTATAAATCACATATAATTTGTAGAATCACTTGTGATTTGTTATTTTAAAAATCACGTGCGATTTTATAAATCACATGTGATTTTACTTTTTGCTCATATAAACTGAACACATGTGATTTTGTTTTAATCCAGAAATGAGTAAATCACACGAAATTATGTTTTTTTGTATTTTCATATGAAAAATGTAAATCATGTGTGATTTACTCCTTTTTGTATAAAATGAATCATAAGTAATTGTGTTTTTTTTAATTGTGATTCATGTGTAAATCGCACATGATTTATAAAATCACATGTGATTTACCATAAATCACATGTGATTTCTTTAAATGAATCACATGTGATTTACTAGAAATCACATGTGATTTGTTAAAATACTTACTCATTATTCCTGAAGATTGTGTCAAATGATATTATGTCTCCAAACACGACAAAAACATTTACAAATTGACTCGTGTACAACAATTGATAAAACTGAATAAAAAGAACCAAGTCACCAACGATATCGTGTACCAACCATAAAAAGGTAACCTGAACCTGTAAGACTTGTTTTGATGAAGAAACAACATCCCTAATGAAAAGATGTCTAAAATGAATAATGAGACAAACCGACAAACAGTTTTGTGGTTTACTACGATAAACAAATTTAAATTTACTCAAAATGCTACTCCTATAAGACATCATATTTCAAATTAAAAAAGCCAAAAATACTAAAATAAAAAGTTAAAAAGTGATGAGTACATGTTGCCATATTCAATAAAGTGAATCATGAAAAGAAAAGAATTCACATTAATCTCCACTCAACTAATGAAACCATGCACCAAATACATTTGCTACTTCGCATATTGGTTTCACATTATCCACCGCATCACTAATAACCTGAATACCATCCTTATTCGTAAACTAACGATTCCACCACCACCATCATAAATACCACTAATTCACAATGACTTGCAATTAATTATCAGTAAACACCACTAATTCACAAATAGCATAAGAATCTATAATCAAACACATAAACAAAGATCTAAAAGAAAAAAAAAATCATCATATTCACGAACCAAAGAACCACTTCAATTCAATCAATGAGAAACTAAAAAACAATTACTAAAAGCATCAATAACAAGCATCATTATAAATTAGATCTAACAGCAAGAAGCTTCTTCCGTCGCAAACACCTTGGTCCGTTAAACCTAACCGAACACGAAGATCGTTGACATCCTCCTGTCGTGTTGAAAGTGGAGATCTGACTGGTGATGAAGTTATAGTGATGGAGCGATGGAACTAGCTCTGATGAGTTATTATTTTCATTTTTGAGTCACACAGTTATAGTGATGGAGCGATGGAACTAGCTCTGATGAATTATAACTCATTGTTGAAAGTGGAGATCTGACTCGTGTTGCTTGATATGAAATGAAATGTGTTTACTTTTGAATGATATTACAAAATTACCCTTCAATAATAATTATATTAAAATAAAGATTAATCTAGACCTTTAGATTTAAAATAAATAGATGATTGAGATCTTTTGATTTGATTTTTAAATAATTATTATTCAACTTTTGTCATTAGTTCATTAGATTTTAAATTGTTCAAATTAAAATCATCATTAAACCTATCCTTGCCTCCTTGCATCAAAAAGTAACAAGTGCTATTTATTAAACTACTACGAGTAGCTTTCTTTACTTATTGAATCTTGTTATTTGTTTACGTTTCACTTTTTCATTGCTAATAAAGAATTGTTGTACCTTATGCTCGAATGTGGAAATTGATGTTTATGTAATACTATTTGAAATAGTATCAGGTCATAGAATAAAAAAAAATTTGTTTAAATTTGCACAAACTAGATTTAATGGATTAATAATGATGGCTATTTATTATAGTATGAAAGGCCATTGATCCATATAACATTTTGTGTAGTATTAATGAATGTTATATACATTTTTTGTATTGTATTTGAGGGGTCCCATAAATACGTATGGCACAGGGCCAATTCACGGGACGGCCCTGCTAGTCATGATACCAAGTATGTCATGATTTATAGTTGTTTTTGTTAATGTGTTCAAAGGAATGTGACGAGCGAGTTTGCTAGAATGTGTTGAGAGTATGTCAAGCTGAGTGAGTGTACCGATAGTGTTTCGTGGGATGTTTCCGAGAGACTGACAACTTGGAGATATAGTAGAGTGAAGGAATAATGATAATGTGGGCGAAATCAGGTGTTTGTGTAATGCAGGTGAGGCTGTAAGGAGAGAGATGTTGTGGTTATTTCAGTTGAAACAAAAGTTCGAGAAATGAAAAGAATTTTGATTGTGTGACTTTATCCCACATGGATTGTTGAACAAACTCTAAATCAGTATATTAGTAACACTATGGAAGTATTAAATAAGAAAAAAGTTAACTTTTTGTTTTGGATGAGAGATGGTTTACTAGTAAATTTGTCTAATACATGGATTTAAATTTCTTCTTTTTATGTCAAAAGACCTAATTTATATGAACAAATAAACAACTCTATATTTATATATGATCTGCTGATTTAGTACGAGGGTAGTAGTTTAATAAAGTCGCGGAGATTTGAAATATGTTAAACGAGAATTAACATGTGTTTATTGAACATGTAATTGTAGTCCATCTTGACGACGAGTTCCACGATGATAACCTATTATCACGTAATGTTATAAATATCAGTTAGCATGTTACTGCTGTATAACAGCTCATACTATTTTTTGGGATCTTGAGCTAATGTGTTTGGATGCGTTTAGAACATCATAGTCATTCTTTGTTTGAATATGATAGCTTGTACCATGAAGATATGAGTTTGAAAAAGGTCTTATGACTTGAATACATAGACACCTAGTGATGAACATTGAAAATCTCGCTAGAGGAACCACAATCCATATATACAACTCATATGTAGTATTGTTTTTATTTTCCGCAGATAAATTTAGTCATTGTAAAGAATGTCGTTGTGGCGTTACATTTCCTTAAATTCACATTCGATATTTCGCGAAATGTATATATGTTTGAATTTGTATGCCTTTTGAATGACATTGTCTGACTAGGGAAGTACCACTAAATTCATTTATCTCCGGTTCGTCACCTTATTCGAATCTTTGGCTTGTACTTCATATGACCCGGTATAGATATATGTCATGATTCATGGTTTCTTTTGTAAATTTTTTAAACAAACGTGACTAGTTAGTTTGTTGGAATATAATGATAGTACATAAACCGGAGCATACTGATAGTGTATGTCGTGAAGAATCTGAAAGGGATGAAATGAATGCAAGTAATGGGTGTTTGGGTTGAGTCGTTGGTTGTGATGATGAGGAGGGTGAAATCGAACGACGACATTGTGGGTGAAATGAGGTATTTGAGTGCGTGAAGGCGAGGGCGTACGATGCATATATTGTAGTAAACAAAAGCTTGAAGAATGAGAAGAGTTTTGGTTTTGCAACTTTGTCTCACATATATGGATAAACAAACTCTAAAACAATATATAAGTAAGACGAAAGGGATGCACGCTACAAAACCATTTAAGCTAATCGTATTGGTTAAATTTAATTATTTCATAAATACGTCAGTTTCAATTTGGTTTCTTTACGTTTTTGGAATACAAGTTTTTACCTTTCTACTTTTACGATTTTGGAATACAAGTTTTTACCTTTCTGCTTTACGAAAAAACAAAACGAGTTTTTACGTTTGTGTGATACGGGTTGTGAGATTTTACATTTTCTTTTCCACTACGTACGTCTGTGGGATGCGAGTTAGAATACTTTTACATTTTAAGTAAGTAACCTGTTTTTCTCATCAAAATCCAACCGCAATAACTATTTTATCCTAAGCTTTATCTAAGAAGTGAATATAAACAGAACTTATATGGATAATTTAATACTTTCATCACACCCTTAATCACTTTTCTAACAACAAGTTACAAAAATGTCTATGTAGTTTTAGTGAGATTGCATGCGTAGTCTTCAGATGTGTCTTCGTCGTTTATGTGAAGAACTTCCAAGTTCATTTTCCTTTTAAACTTAATGATATTAGCGAAAATGTTTCCATATACCACTCATGTTATGGTTGACCCGAACCACTTTAGACCCGACATGATTAGACCTAATCCAAATAAATCCAAACCCGATCAACCCGAAATCATGATAAGTTGAGGTTCATGTATGCTCTTTTAAGCCTCAACCCGAATAAAGCCGCCCTGGTTGGACCCGAATAGCGAAACCTAATTCGGTTCTAAAAAAATATGACTTCAAATATCAAACCCAATGATATATGCCCAAGAATCCAAGATAATCTCTATTTATGCTGACTTTAACCATCTTAACATTGTTTTTTTTATGCCTTAGATTTAAAAACTTTTTAGACTTCTGTCCAAGAACTTGATGACTGGCTATTACTATTAGCTTGGACCTTTTGACTACTGAACATATAGACATATAGTATCATAATAATGAAAACTTCTTGTTGGGTTCACCTTCAAATAATTTATATACTTCCAAGACAAATAAAGGTAATTATTGATAAAATCTCGAGATCATTTATTCTTTCTAAGAATCACATTTCAGTCAAGTTCGTTGAGCTATTTTCAAAGCTTGGAATGATGCAAATTTATGACATGAGACTATGAAAGTATTTTCTTCGCTTGAAAATGTTTCAATGCGCTCAACCTTAGTTGTTTTCATGGCTTAGGAGCGGGTCTAACACGGGAGTTGGGGAGGATATTTACCTCGAAATCCTGGCATATAGACGATATGTAAGGTTTCTTGTGTTTTTACATACTCAAGATATATGATGCCTAGGGGGTGTTGGGCTAATCCCACATCGCTCGAGCAGTGTAAGTTGAGAGCGAGGAAGTCTGTATATAAACACCAAGCTGCATAAGGAAAGCTTGCGGTCCCACGTTATACAACTTGTTACATTTGCTCGTTGCATAATTTGGCATACGTCGTCAATTGCTAGTTTAAGATTTTGCTTGTTTCTTTGTAAATTTCATTTTTTTCCTCTTTTGTTAACCCCTGTGAAGTGGTAAATTGATAGTAAGGTTTGATGACGCCCAAATGAATGTCTCAAATTTTAACTTTTAACTTCTTAAACTCCCAAATTCCTAGTTACCATTTAAGTACAAACCACATATATATCATAAAAACTATGTTGGTGGCTTATAAATAGAGATATGATATTTTGTCTTAGCTTAATAATCTTAAGTATTATCTTACTCGATTCTAACATATAGATAAAACAAATGTTAGATGAAGACCGATTTTGAGTGGAAAATACATTTTATAATTTTGTGTGGGTAGTTAGATGAGTAGAAATAAATTGTCAGAGTGCGCATACAAATTGGTAAAAATAAAAAATAAGGGTAAATTATAAATCTCGTCACTATAGTATCATTTTTTTTGCACGCTAGCCACTCCCGACAAGGTTTTTTTTAGCAAATGTCCTTAAAGTGGACTTTTTGTTATAAATCGGCCATTATGGCTACCGCTCCTTATTTTTAACCATTAAATACCTTTCACATGAGCGTCTTTTTGTCATTTTACCCACAAGACGATTTATGCAAGTGACTGTTTTTTCTAACTTACCCACAAGGACAATTTATTTAACCTTTTTATCAACTTACCCACCACCCACCACCAACACCTCCACCTACCTCCACCGCCACCCACTAACACCGCCATTCACCAACACCACATCTACCACCACCCACCACCGCCACTCACGACACCACCACCACGCCACTCTCACCTACCACTGCCACCTACCACCACCACCTATCATCGTATCTTTACATTCTCATGTCAAGAATATATGCTTAGGGTGGTTTGGGTTTATCCCACATCGCTCAAGCATTATAAGTTGAGAGCAAGGAAGTCTGCATATAAACACCAAGCTGTAGAGGGGATACTCGTGGTCCCACTTTATGCAACATAAAGAGAACTATTCATTCACCTGTTACATTTGCTTGTTGCATAATCTGGCATACGCCCAATTGCTAGTTTAAGATTTGCTTGTTTCTTCGTTAATTGCATTCACCCCCTTTATGTTAACTCCTATGAATGCATGTCACAATTACCATCTAAGTACAAACTATGTTTGTAGTTTATAAATAAAGTGATGATATTTCCTCTTGCTTATTAATCTTACATATTATTTTTACTCACAAGATTCCGACATATGACAATTTAGATAGTGACCGATAATAAGTGAAAAACACATTTTATAATTTTTGTGGGTAGTGAGATGAGTAGAGATAAAATGTGAGAAAATATTTGGTGCTCTTATACTGGTAAAAATATAAATAAAGAAAACTCCGATAACTGATAAGAAACAACATTGCAAATAATATTTATGTGTTTTCTTAGTTCCACTACACCAAAATCAGAGCTTGAGGACGAGCAAAATATTTGGGTCGACAATGTCGTGCCAAATTGCAAGTAGGACCCACAAGTTTTCAACAAAAGTAGCAGTCAACCAAATTTTTTTGGCAGGACTCAAAAAGGCACGACAATGTCGTGCCTTTTTGTAATTATTAGTTTTTTTATAATTTAAAAACTTTTTAATAAACCAGTAAAGTTAATAAATACATTCCGCCCTTTTTTTTTATCCCGCCAAACACTTTGGGACAACATTGACGTCCCAAACTCTAATTCTTTTTTTTTTTTTTTTTTTTTTTTTTAACTTTATTTAATTTATAATTTTATTTAATTTTTTTAATTAAATTATTTATTTTTAAAAAACTATTTTTATTTAATTTAGATAATTTTATTTAATATAGAATTAAAATTAAATAGATATATTTATAATTAAATACTTTAATTTAAAATTAAATACATTTATAGAATTAAAAAAAATACTAACGCCAATAGTTTCCCGCCATTATTTTTCCCGCAAAGTTTTCCTTATATATCCCGTCAAAACATAAATAACCCAATTGTCAATTCTCACAAAACACACATAACAATATAATGGCTGATTACACGCCGGAAAAAGAGTGGTCACTGGTTTTATCGTCGATATATCTCTTTACTCGAGTTCTTGACACGTATGGGTCAGAAATTTATGATGAATATGGTTCTTATAAGAACATAGACCCGTTGATGAGAGACCACATTATGGAATGGTTAAGGAAAGTAGAGCCATTCTACAGGGTGTATTTGAACTGTGAAGCTAATGGTGTTGGAGGAGAAAACACGCTGGAAGCTGAAGCAATGTGGGAGCAGTTTGTGAAGCAAAGGAAGGAAAAAGATGAAGCTGAAAAAAGCCCGTTCGATTACACATTTGATGATGCGGGAAATAGGGTAACAAATCTTGAAGCATTGTTTGAACAGTTCGTCAAGCAAAAGAAGGAAAAAGATGGTGCAGGTTCTAGCAGAGCGAGAAGTAGCAGGGAAAAAATTAAATGGGCAATGTTTGTTTTGTTTCGTTTGAGTTGTTTCGTTTGCTTGCCGAGTTGTTTCGTTTGATCTGTTTCGTTTTGTTGTCAAGTTGTTTCTTTATTCATGTGTAATCTGGTATTGGAATTAGTATTGGAAAATGGGGGTTTGGACAAATTGTTTTTAAATTATTTAAAATTTTTATAACTAATTTAATTAATTTTAAAATTATTTAAAAATTTTATAACAAATTTAATTTATTTAGTATTATTTAAATATTCTAAACACATTTTAATATACATAAGATAAAGAAAAAAAACAAACAAAAAGTTTCCCGCAATTATTTTTCCCTCCATTATTTTTCCGGCAAAGTTTTCCTTATATATCCCGTCAAAACATAAATAACCCAATTGTCAATTCCCACAAAACACACGTAACAATAAAATGGCTGATTACACGCCGGAAAAAGAGTGGTCACTGGTTTTATCGTCGATATATCTCTTTACTCGAGTTCTTGATACGTATGGGTCAGAATTTATAATGAATATGGTTCTTATAAGAACATAGCCCCATTGATGAGAGACCGCATTCTAGAATGGTTAAGGAAAGAGCGATTCTACAAGGTGTATTTGGATTGTGAAGCTGATTGTGTTGAAGGAGAAAACACGCTGGAAGCTGAAGCAATGTGGGAGCAGTTCGTCAAGCAAAGGAAGGAAAAAGATGAAGCTGAAAAAAGCCCGTTCGATTACACATTTAATGATGCTGGAAATAGGGTAACAAATCTTGAAGCATTGTTTGAACAGTTCATCAAGAAAAGGAAGGGAAAAGATGGTGCAGGTTCTAGCAGAGCGGGAAGTAGCAGGAAAAAAAATTGAATGGGCGAGTTGTTTCATTTGATCTGTTTCGTTTTGTTGTCAAGTTGTTTTGTTTGAGTTGTTTCGTATGTCGTGTGTAGCATATGGTCTATGTCGTGTGTATCATATCGTTTGAGTTGTTTCGTTTGCTTGCCGAGTTGTTTCGTTTGATCTGTTTCGTTTTGTTGTCAAGTTGTTTCTTTATTCATGTGTAATTTAGTAATGGAAAAAGGGTGTTTGGAAACCATAATCTTGTTAACTTAGAACATGGTCAAATTGAAAGGTACATAGTAATAAGTGATACGTATACCAATAGTACCTATACTTGGTCCGTTTAACATGATATGTATACCATAATCTGGTATTGGAATTAGTATTGGAAAATGGGTGTTTGGACACCATAATCTGGTTAACTAAGAAAATGACCAGCTTTACAAATCCAGCATGTGCTTTGATTTATAAAAATACTTGACAGATACATACTACAAGAACAACAACAACATCAACAACAACAACTAAAAGAACAACAACAACAACAACTCCAACTACTACTACAAGAACAACAACTACTACTACATACGAAGATTTTCCATGTCACCTAACAACTCACGAAGTAATGCCTCCAGCAAACTTACTCTTGTCTCTAGCACATGTTTTTGTGATTCCAACAAGTTTATCCTAAGATCTTTTTCATGGCAGCTCGAGCACTCTGTTGGTGCAGATCCAGAACCTTGAGAAGAGATTGTTCCTAAGTACTCGTCAAATGCATCCTTCCACATAAAATATTCGCACCCATTATCTTTTCTGGGCTGTTACATAATAAGAAAATTATAAGAGATTACAACCCAATTATTTGTATATTTACATAAATAAGAAATGTATGATTGTTCACCTTTGACAGAGGACATGAATAATATTGTCGTCCAGATGAATATTCTCTATGCGATGTTCTTAATTTTATATTTCCTGCTCCACAAGAACACATAAAAGGATTAAATGGCTCCATCTCATTTTTTGAAATTTGTGTGAAGATAAGAGGTTGTGAGTTGAGTGGTTTTGAGGATAAAATCTGGTGGCTTTTGGTGGGATAAGATCTCAAGTTTTCTTTATGTGATATATAGAGCAAATCTGGTAGATTTTGGTGGGAAGTTTTGGCGCCATTAGTTTGGTTGGATGTTTTGATGAGATAAAGAGTTATAGACTACCCAGTTTTGATGATATCACCTTGACTTGTTAGTATACCGATATTATCTTGACTCGTTCGTTTAACATTGTCATGTATAACGATATCACCTAGACTCGTTAGTGTTACATATCATGTATCACGATACTATCTCGATTCATCCGTTTTAACATGTCATGTATAACGACATCATCTTGACTCGTTCGTTTAACATTTCATCCGTTTTAGATTATATAAAATATTGATAATTAATTTTGAATCATTTTCAATCAATTTAAATATTTTTTAACTAATTTAAATTATTTAAATTTCTTATAACTAATTTAAATTATTTAAATTTCTTATAACTAATTTAATTTATTTTTAAATTATCTAAATTTTTTATTACTATTTTAAATAATTTTTAATTTATTTAAACTTCTTATAACTAATTTAATTAATTTTAAAATTATTTAAAATTTTTATAATAAATTTAATTTATTTAGTAAATTTAAATATTCTAAACACATTTTAATATACAAAAGATAAAGAAAAAAAAAACAAAAAACAAAAAACAAAAAGGGACGACATTTGTCGTACCCTTTTTTTCACCAAAATTTTCCCTGAAAAATTAAACAACGCGCCAAATATTTAGCAAAAAAAAAAAAACAAAAAGGTACGACTTTGTCGTCCCTTTTTGTGTCGTCCCATTTTTATCTCAATAATTGACACAGATCTGCATCTCCTCTCTCTCAACACTTAGTAAAAAAAAAACCTACCAAAAACTGCTCGATAAAACATTAAAAAAATCAATAAAATTCCCAAAAAAAGGCTATTTTCTTCAATTCGACACCACCAAAACACTACTATCACTCGTAACCATCAATTACACACGCACCACTGTGCACAATTTGTATAATTTTTGTTATTTTGTAACATTTAAAGGTATTTTTTTTTTGTTAAAATTTGGTTTGTTAATTTAATTTCTTTAATTATGGTTTGATTAACTATGGTTTTATGTTGTGTTTGTGTTGGTTAGATGGTCCACCGCAGCAGCTCACCACCGTGAACCACCGCCGCAGCTCCACCACCAACAACCGCATCAGTCGCAGCTCCACCACCACCACCTTTTGTGTTGGTAAGTGATTTTTTTTTATTTTTTTATTTTGTTAATGTGTTTTGGTACGACCATGTCGTTGTAAAAAGTTTTTATTAATTAATTTGGTACGACAATGTGTTTTGGGACGATAATAGTTTGTTTAACTATGGTTTTATGTGTAGTGTTTGTGACAGCCGGGACCGTCGGGGTGTTTGGGACAGACGGGACCGTCGGGGTGTTTGGGACAGTTTGGACAGCCGGGACCACCTATTTTTCTCTTTCTCTTTACTTCACTTCCTGTATTTCAGCTGCGAAATAGGTATATATATATACTTTTATTACTATGTCGATAATGTATATACTTTTATTACTTTGTCGATAATGAAAATGATATGTGATATCGGAAAAAATGTCATGTGATATGTTATTAATTGTTACTTATAAACTTAAAGTGACCGTGTTAAAATGAAAATGATATGTGATATCGGAAAAAATGTCATGTGATATGTTATTAATTGTTACTTATAATACTTAAAGTGACCGTGTTAAAATGAAAATGATATGTGATATCGGAAAAAATGTCATGTGATATGTTATTAATTGTTACTTATAAACTTAAAGTGACCGTGTTAAAATGAAAATGATATGTGATATCGGAAAAAATGTCATGTGATATGTTATTAATTGTCGATAATGAAAATGATACTTTGGTTAGTAATATTGTGATTGTTAAACTTGTGTTACTGTTTTTAGGATTTTAGTGATTAATTTTGGAAATTCCCCGTCCGAAGTTAATCATCCTATAGAAAACCCGTCCGAAATTAATTTATTAGAAATTAATTTCGGAAAGTCCCCTGTTTGGGACTGCTTTTTGAATGTTTTGTCTCATTTAGGATATGAATGCGTATAACTCTTTAATGCACATATTTGGGGAGTTGAGGGGAAATGCTGCGAATTTTTTTCAAATAGTAAATCAGTTATACGCATTCATATATGAAACGACACATTCAAAGAGTGGGTTAGGATTGCCTTCCATAGTTCCACTAGGTAAACAGAACAGCTCATAATTACGCCTTTTCATGTTTGAATATGTATGTATATATATATATATATATATATATATATATATATATATATATATATATATATATATAAATTCATTTTTTTGAATATGTTTTTTTACAACGCAGTCATGACAATTGATAAGAGTTGAACCACTGTATCCAACGGTAATTCCCCGGAATTTTTAAATGGTCTTTTTGCATTCATCGCGCATTGTGAGCCATTGGTAAACCCCATCACAAAAATGATTCATTGCCCATGTGTTCGTTGTGGTAACGCTCCAACTAAATTGGGTACGCTCAAAACTCTTGAGTCACACATATCTAAATACGGGTTTGACACACTTTATACCCTTGGAAATATCACGGTGAACCACTTACTCCACCCCGTAGTACACAACACACCACAACCACCTTCACCTGAACACATGGACATGTATGCATTCTTCCAAGATATTTCTGCTAATAATGTCCCAACTCCACCATCTCAAACAACAGGTCCTCAACCAGCTCAAACCAGCGATCCTAACATTACTAACAAGTACGAAGAGTTACTTGCTAGGTCCACCAAAAAGTTGTACCCAGGTTGTGATATGACTACATTGGGCTTTACGTCAGAGCTTTCGCACATCAAGGTCTTACATAAAATAGCTGATGTCGGGTTTAACAAGATTCTAGCTCTTTTGCAAAAGGCATGTCCCCCTAGTAAAGGGTTCAATTTCCAACCGTCATACTATGAAATCAAGAAGACATACAAAGATATCGGGTTAGGATACGAATCGATCCATGCTTGTATAAATGATTGTTTTTTATTTTGGGATCAGATGAGAACAAAAGTCTCAATAATTGTCCAATCTGCAACGAGAGTAGATGGAAAAACCAAAAGACAAAGGGGAAGAAAGTTGCCAATAAGGTGTTGCGTTACTTTCCATTAAAACCTAGAGACGCTGCTACGGGTACTCATTTCAAAATGAAAGCGGCGGTTTTATGGACTATCAATGACTTTCCAGCTCGAAGTAGTTTGTCTGGGTGGATTGGACAAGGCTACTATGCATGGCCCACATGTAATCAGGACACTCCATTGCTTACTGTGAAGCATAAAATCGCTTATGTTGGGTATAGAAGATTCTTATGCGTAAGGCATCCACTGAGGAATAAACATAAGGAATTCCATGGTAAACCTGAAAGAACCATCCTCCTAGAAGCTTTACCCATGAGGAAATCATGATTCAAATTAGTAAAGTCTTTAAACGAAGCATCCAAATACTTTAAAAAATAACCCTAAACCTAATCGAGAAATCGAATTGAATTGGAGTAAGCATTCTATCTTCTACGAACTGGAGTATTGGCCCGTTCTTCTACTAAACCACAATCTCGATGTCATGCACATCAAAAAGAACGTGCTTGAGAGTGTGCTGAATACCTTGTTAATGAACGACAAATCCAAAGACACGTTAAAGGCAAGGCAAGACTTGAAAACTTTGAGAGTTCGAAAGGAGTTGTGGCTCGTTGATAAAAGAAACAGGAAGTTCGATAAGCCTCATCCAACGTACTCTTAGACTACCTGATGGGTTTGGATCCAACTTCAAGAAAAAAGTTACCGCTGATGATAACAACATAACGGGCCTAAAATCTCATGACTGTCATATAATGATGCAGCGGTTACTTCCTTATGGAGTTCAGCGATACTTACCTAAAGACATTTCAACCCTATTAATCGAGCTCTGCTTATTATTTAAGCAAATTTATGCTCGAAATTTGATGCAGCAGGACATGGAGAAAGCTAAAATGCAAATGATCGAGGTTATGATTAATTTAGAGAAAATATTTCCTCCTGCTTTTTTTGACATAATGATTCATTTGGTTATACATTTACCCGAAGAGGCTATTCTAGGTGGCCTTATTTACTACAGGTGGATGTATCGATTTGAAAGGTACATGAAAAAACTAAAAACTTATGTCCGAAATAAAGCCAAGCCTGAAGGTTCTATAGCAGAGGGTTATGTTGCAGAAGAAGCATTAACTTTCTGTTCCCGTTGTCTTAAGGATGTCGAGACAAGATTTAATCGTCTTGAGAGAAATGATGACGATTTTCCTAAACAACCAAATAAATTCCAGGTGTTCCAGTCCGTAGGCAAACCGTTGGGTAGAGAACGCCCGACTCGGTTGAATACAGATGTTATGCAGGCAGTTGTATGGTTTATACTTAACAACAATCCTGAAATAGACGCAGACATCCTGGCGTACAAAAAGTATGTTTCTTCTTTTTTATATTTTGAAGAACCCCTTTTTTTGCCTTAAGTTATTTGTTTCCGATGACTTCTTCATTACCTTTGTGCAGTGAATTTCCTAATGATACCGTGGAAAAAAGTTTTCCTCCCTGGTTCAATCACAAGGTAAATGCATTAGATATATTACCTTGTAGTCCAGAGTTATTGCTCATCCAAATCTGTTTGTATCTCTTTCATAGATTCGTGAAAAGAGCGTGGCAAAAGACCCAAGTTGTAGTCCCGATTTACTATCTTTGACATGTGGACCTTCATCTAGTGCAAGTACATACCCCGCATGCATAGTGAATGGTGTGAAGTTCTTGGTGCATCAGCGCGATAAACTTCATACCGCTCAATGCAGTGGAGTTTCAACACCCGAGCCTGATGGAGCTAGGTATTATGGTCAACTGGAAGAAATTCTAGAGCTCACTTATATGGGCAACCGTAAGGTTGTGTTGTTCCGATGTATATGGTTCGACACCCGTAACCCTACGCTACGCTCCAGACGTTCTTACATTGAACATGGCATACATCATATTTTGACTGAACGGGATGCTTATAGAAATCAACAATACATTTTTGCGACACAAGAAACACAAGTCTTCTACCTTGAAGACCCTGCTAGACAACCACCTCATTGGAAGGTTGTCGAAGATGTTCATCATCGGAAGATCTGGCATGGGGATGTGGCAGATTCTTATCAGGATGTTATACATGGCAGCAGTTCATCTGATGTTGCATTGTCTGTTGGTTTGACTGGTTTTGAGTATGCGAATTTGAGTATAAATGATGAATCAACAGAAGTGGACGCCCCACTAGATGTTGTTGCTGAAGAAGATGCTGATTTTGTTACTAATGAAGATAATGTCGTTGCTCATGTCCTTGATGATGATGATGTTGACGTGTCTGATGATGATGAAGTGAACCCCACTATTATTTTTGAAGAAGTTTTATCTAGTGATGATTATGATTATGAAAATTAATTGTTTTTGAATTGTAATTTGATTTATATGTTTATATGAATGTGTATATTTATACGAATGTGTATTTTAGTATTAATTGGTCTACGAAATTATGTGTTCTTTTACTTGTACTTTTACAGATGGCGTGTGTGCAACCTAGATCACACGACGGGGATGATGGCGTTGATCCACCAAGACGGCCCTCATTTACTTTGTTGGGCTATTGCGCAGGTAACAATTTTTTTTTTATTATTATTATTTTTTATATAATTTTTATTAATAAAACTGAATTTTTTTTACATGTATTTTCACAACTCAATAACTTATATTTGTAGGTTCAATGATCATCGGTAAGACGGCAAATCGGGCCTTAAGGAAGGCTTTTAGGGAGAATAACGGACAGCCTTTGCCTATAAGCTTTGATACCGATGATCAAGGCACCTACTCAGCGGTAGGCACTTATGCACCGCAGTTAAATAGTCTTATTGGGGAACAAGTGAGGCCACTTCTCCTTGATTGCGATTGGGAAGAAATTCCTAATTCTTATAAGGCGCATATAATGCCGGCACTACAGGTTATATTTATTGTTTATTTTATTTCCATTCTTATTGTTATTGACCGTTTAGATATGCTTGTTATATTTAAATCGTGTGTTTGTTTAAATGCGTATACTTTTTTGCAGACCTATTTCAACCTGGCGCCTTGGTTGAATAATCTGAACAGATTCCAGGTTGAAGATAATATTTATACGGTGGGGGAAAGGGTAGGACTTGGGCTATGGTTACAGCAGAGGATGCTATACCGAAAATACAAACACAGGCTCAAGTCTAAATACTTTGATATCCACGAGACGCCTGCGGCGGCAAGGGCAAATCCGCCACCCCCGAAAGCCTGGCTGAACAGAACCCAAGAGGAATGGGAGATGTTGGTTGACTGCTGGTTAGACCTGAAACGGATGGCAAGATCGGCTAGAAATGCAGAAAATCGATCTAAAAACAAGATTTTAACTCACCAAGGTCGACAGTCGTTCGTTCAAGGACGCAACAATCATGTAAGACTCGTTATAACTTTTGTGATTTTTAAAGGTTTTTATATTGTTTATATTTACCTTGTTATCAATTTATTTTATATTGTATGCATAGAGGGTCAACAATAACAATCAAAATGAAGACCTAATTGAAACTTGGAGGAAGGGCCATTAAAAAAAGATGGCACATTTAAGACCAGAGAGAACGAGATGGCTTACGTAAGTAATTTATCTCTTAACATGCGTCATTATATTAAGTTACTTCTCACTTATTATCTTTTTCCTAACTTACCTATTATTTTTTTTTATTTTTTATTTTTATTTTTTATATATATTTTTTTTTAAATTACGCAGAATGAGATGAGGTCCCTTCAGGAGCAAGTTAGAGCCGGTGTCATCCCATACATGAGCAGCATAGAAATATTGCAGCTTGTAGTTCCGAGTGACAACTGCCAGAACATGGCAGGCAGGGGCAGGAGGTTACCTGGTGGTGGCTCAACCTCTCGCAGGTTCACACGTGGGAATGTTGCTCAAGATTACGTTACTAGGGAGCATATGACAGAGGCGATGAGGGAAATGAAGGCTACGCAAGAACGGGCTCGTCAGGCTGAGGCAGAAGCTCACACGGCCCAAGCCGCAGTTGGGACATTTGGATCTTACCTTCAGAATTTTTTCACCCACTACAATTCACAAGGTAACCCATTTTCATCTCCCTTTCCCTTGGTACCCATTCCAGGCCCTTTTCCACCTCCCGGCCCTTATGGTTTCCAAGCTTCCATTTTCGACCCCAATAATGCATTTGCCGGTTGTTATCGCCCCACCTTTCCCAACTCTATCACGTGCCCGGGTACTAGTTAGAACTATGCAATGCCGCCACCAGACCTTAACCGGTACAACTCACAAAATAATCCTCATTTGGGCCAAAATGATCATGTTGATAATAATGATTTGAATAATAATGATGATAATAGTGGGGATGATAATGAAGCGGGCGACGAGTCGGGCGGCGATTCGGGCGGTGAGTTCTTTGATGAGTAGGCGGGAAGTTAGTTTGTGAATTTTAGACTTATTAATATTATGGAATATTTTTCGAATGTTATCGTGGATTTATGTTAACCTTATAACTTTGAGACATGTTAGCTTTATAGCTAGTGACTTGTTAGTTTGAGACATGTTATTTAGGAAATTTGCGCCTTGTATAGTTTAAGAGTAGTTTACTTTGTATCGTATTTGTTGAATGGTATCGTGGAATTGTGGAATGTTATTCGATCCGTTTAGTAATTTGGTATTGTATCATATTGTCGTATCGGTATTGTGGATTGTGATTGATTACAGGTTGTATTTGTTTTGGTAGATTTTTTCCGGAAAAAATCTCGAAAATCTGCATTTGCTGCATTTTTTTTGCCCACCCAGAAAAATTAGGGACGACATTGTCATCCCTAATATACATAACACATGTCGTGTCATTCTACACCACAAGGCCACGTGTTTTGTATCCAGTGCCACGTGTTATTACAATTTGGCACGACACTGTCGTGCCTTTCTGTAATTAAATTAACGTTTTATCGTTATTTTAAAAAGATAAAAAAAAAATGATACGACACTGTCGTACCATTTTGCAAAAGTTTGTCGTGCCAAAGAGGATTTTCAGGTTGAATTGCATTTGGGCCCCACAACTTTTGTCGTGCCAAAATATAAAGGAAGGTGTCATGCCAAAATTTTTTCGGTCAACAGGAAAGGGTCTACCAAAAAGGCACGAGATGTCGTGCCTTTTTTGGTTTGGGTCGACAGCTTTTGTAATTTGGGCACGAGAATGTAGTGCCAAATATCACTTTTTTTGTAGTGTTCCTATACAAGTGTCAAAAGCACCTCAAAAATGTTTTTAATAGTTTTAATCAGTTTTGCAAGATACAACCTCAAAAATGTAAAGAGTCTATCAATAGAAAAATAACACCAAAATGCATAATGATGTCAACCACCAGGGAGAGATCAGCAGCCGGTGACATCACAAGCAATGTCGGTCTATGACTCCACGTGCACATAAAGAGCGTGGTGTTCCAATTGATGCGCGGAGAGTGCGGGACGATGGATATGAATGTGAGGAGTGGATGTTTGGATAAAAGTTGGCTTGGTTGTGACTTATGAGGAGTGAAGCCATGAGAGTTGAGATGTGATGGTTAAGCCTAACTTTAAAGTATAACCATTCAGGATTGTATTTTGTCCCAGATAAATTGATGAACAAACATCAAGGTAATATTAATTTCAGCTCGAACGGTAATACTAGCAATTACAATTTACTTTCAGTATTTTATTTATTTTACTGTTTTAAGTTATTTTAATCTAGTTTAATGAATGAAGAGACTTAGTGCTTCTATTCCATATTTCCATTTATAGTTAATCTCTATCTAACTATGTTGAATAAAGTCGTAAATAAGTGACGAATCTAAATTAATAGGTTGTAAATGTAAGTAGTATCTCGAGAGATATAGGCAAAAAAAATTCAAACTTAGAAATAGACAAATAACTTTTTTTATTGTCACAAATAAGCTTTAACATTGAATCTCCTTCTTAATCAATTTTTATTATGTTTTGGTAACATTGTATGAATGTGTTGGCTTATCATATCTATGTAGGGAGTAACTAAAACAGAAGCATTGTTGATACACTCTCAAGATCATAACTCGTATTACATATGGCGAGAACGGAACATGAGGATTCATGGGAAGAAGGATCGAAAGCCTGAAGAAGTGACAAACATAATAGTAGATATGATAAGGTTAAAGCTCACTTCTATTAAGTTCAAGAAAAAGGCTAGGGTGGATGCTTTGAAGAGAACCTGGAAATTAACTATGCAAGAGTAGGTGATTGTTTCATAAGTTTCCTAGAGTTGTTTTAGTATGTTCGGTTTATTTGTTTGCTCTAGGTCGTTTGGGTTGTTGTGTTTGAGCATTTTCAAACTTGTCGGCTTTTTTTTTCTTTTTAGAGTGGCTTCATCACCACTCTTTCTTGTAAGAACTCATTATTTGATTTATTATATTTCACCTGGTATAATTCCTATACCAAAAAAAAAAAAAAAAAAAAAAAAAAAAAAAAAAAAATCTCCTTTAACAATCTCATTCCAATCAAGTTGGTTCAACCTTGGCTGTTTTTATAACAACATGAGACTAAGAACGTATCTTCTTCAAGACGTTCAACCTTAGTTGCTTTTATGGTTTAGGAGTGGGTCTAACATGGGAGTTGGGGAGAATATTTACCTCATTCCAATCAAGTTGGTAAATATTTGGTTCTCCTTTAACAATCTCATTCCAATCAAGTTGGTTCAACCTTGGCTCCTTTTATGGTTTAAGAGTGGGTCTAACATGGGAGTTAGGGTGAATATTTACCTCGAAATCTTGGCATGGAGACTATGTAAGCTTCTTTTGTTTTTACATTTTCAAGTCAAGATTTAAGATGCCAATTGCCAAGGGGGTGTTGTTGGCTTAATCCCACATCGCTCGAACTGTATAAGTTGAAAGCAAGGAAGTCTGTATAAAAACACCAAGATGCATGGGGAAAAACTGGCGGTCTCACTTTATGCAACATCATTAGAACTATTCTTTCACATGTTACATTTGGTCGTTGCATAATTTGGCATACGCCTTCGATGGCTATCAGCTAGTTTAAGATTTTGCATGTTTCATCCAAAATTACCTTTTTTTTTTAGTTACGTTAACTCCAATTAAGTAGTTTGATATGATGCCCAAATGAATGTCTCAAGTTTGAACTATGCATTTTTGCATGTTTCAACTTCTTAAAACTTACAATTATCATTTAAGGACAAACCAAATGATGGTTTTAATGAAGACACATGACTGAAAAATACATGTTATAATTTTGTCTGGGTAGTAAGATGAGTAAAACTAAAATGTAGGAGGATATTGTAGTGCTCTTTTAAATTAGCAAAAATATGAAAAAAGAACACTTTCATAACTAATAAGAAACAACACTGCAAATAATATGTATTTTTTTTCTTAGTTCCTATACGAGAGTCTAAAAAAGACCTCAAAAACCTCAATAATGAAAAGAGTCAATCGCTAGTAAAAATAACACCAAAATGCACATTCAGAGATCGGCCGGCTTGTGATATCACAAGCGGTCTATGACTCCATGTGTACATTGAGAGTGCGGTGTTCCAATTGATGAGCGGAGAGTGTGGGAGGGTGGATATGACTATGAGTGGATGTTTGGCTAAAATATGGTTCGACTGTGACTTACGACGGTTGATGTGGAATAATGAAATTGTGGGTGAAGCCATGAGATTTGAGATGTGGTGGTCAAAGCTTAACTTCAAATTATAACTACCCATGATTGTATTATGTCCCACATAGACGGGTGAGCAAAAAGTAAGGTAATATATAATTTGAAAGTCTTACATAACTTGTATAGCTAGAGCTGTTAGTACCGAATAGTTTCGGTGCTGTCATTTCTATTTGTTTTATATTTTTTTATCCTTGTAGGATGAAACAAAAGGCTAAAATCCCCATTTTTATTTTGATTTATTTTACTTTTTTTTGTTTTATGTCATTCTACTTTAATTTATTGAATGAAGAGACTTGAGTCTTCTATTCAAACTTATAAATAGTATTTGGAGAAATTTAGGCATAACATTTCAAACTTATAAATAGACAGATAGCTTTTTTTTATCATCACAAATAAGCTTCAACACTGATTCCCGTTCTAAGAGCACAAGGTATGGTATGATCCGATAACACGTTATTTGTATGCCACATCAACGCCACATCATCACCTCCAGTGGCGGACCTAGCCATAAAACTAAGGTGGTTCCTTATAAAGGCGAACAAATCAACGGGTCAATCAATTAGACGGTCAACGCATTAGGATGGGTCGGGTCGGGTCGAGACAAGTTCAGTTTAATACAACTATGTCAATAGAGGGAAAAGCAAACATAAATATTAAATAACAAATGAAGAAGGAGAAATTTATAGAAGATGCATCTTTTATTGTAGGTGCATATAAATTGTGCGATTGTGTTTATTTCTAATTCTTCTCATTTTACTTTTATTTCTCATTTGATCCATACTTATAACAAGTATTCAAACTGTTTACATTTAACTACATAATTATAAACGATTCGTGATAATATCGCTAATTGTTAATGCTGCTATAGTTTTTCACAAATATACGAAACTAAATATCATTTATGACGCCATCACCATATAGCAATATTCAAACTTTCAACCAAGTTAAACTAATATTTAACTTCAGTTCGTATAGTTATAAAAAGCACTATGTAACTAATCTGAATATGTTAAATTATGAGTGAAGTGGTATATTATAAAGTGTAAGGGTTAAAACAGAACTTTCAAAAAGAGTAACACTTTAAGAATAAAATAAAAAAACCTCGGTTCTTGGGCCATCTTCTCTAACAAAGCCACATAACCACATAACCTCCATTAACGCAAAACTTTAAGATTTGTTTTCAGTCATTTCCTTAGTCTATTTTTGTCACTCTCTTCTCTTTTCTAGATGTAAGGTGGTTCCCGGTCTAAGTTTAAGGTAGGTCCCAGATTTTATACATATATACCATATACTCGGTGTTAATTTCTAAGGTGGTTCCCGGGAACCACCTTGATATACTGTAGGTCCGCCTCTGATCACCTCCCAATGACACACCAATAACACACGAATAACTCAAACAACCCTCCCTCATAACACACCACTAACAAGTTATTGGGTCCCACTTTTTCATTTTATTTTATTTAAAACAAACACATTTATTTGTTTTTCACTTTATTTTAATACAAATACATTTTATTTTATACATTTAAACCAAATATAAGAAAAATAACTTTGGACTAAAATTGCAAACAATAAGGTGTAAAAATGTTAAATGGACTTAAAATGTAAAAATACAAAACAATAAGGTGTAAAATGAAAAAGTAAAAAATAATACATATAAGTACATCTTCTTTACTTTTCTTTGCTTTCCTTCTTCTTCAGTCATCCATCGCTACCTGCCAAAAAAAAATCCTCAGACACAAAATCATAAAGAAAAAAAATATATACAACTACATCTTCTTCCTTGCTTTCCTTCTCCATCAATAGATCGCAACCCAAAAAAAAGAAAACAAAAAAAAACCAACAACTCAGACACAAAATCAAAAAGAAAAAAAAAAAAAAGATACAAGATTGGCGTGAGCCACTCAACTGGCTCAAATCCCTTTGGCGAAAAACTGGCGTGTTGCATGGTATTGCGTTTGGCGCGCCAACGGTGGTTCTAGGATGCATTTGGCGTGTGAAAATCTACCGCACCGTGTGCTCTTAATCAATTTTTATTATGTCTTGGTAGCATTGTATAAATGTGTTGGCTTATCAAAGTTATGTAGGGAGTAACTAAAACTAAATGTGTTGGCTTATCATAGTTATGTAGGGAGTAACTAAAAAATTGATAGTGAGTTTGCTATTGTGGATACTAAAACACTGATAGTGAGTTTGCTATGGCTAGTTTTTACATGAGAGAAGTATCTTATTGATTTAGGTACAAAAGATATATAACCATAAAAACCCAATATACTTTATTGTTGTGCATGAATAAGTATCATGCTCCTTTGCACGTTTCAATTTTGTGAAGTCATGATCACCTTAAAAACGTTTTTAACGGTTCTAATAAATTCTACAAGATACATGTTCAATTCAAGCAAAATACATCCTCAATAAGTAAAAAATGTATTAAGAGTCAATAGCTGAGAAAGATAACGCCAAAATGCATAATGATTCAAGCCGAGAATCAAGAAGTTCGTTGTACTCCACACCCCGATTTTAAACCCCGACCGATAATTGCTCCATAGTGACTCAAAATTTGCTACATCAAAAGTCCAAAACATTAATCACACTAAAGAGGAAACTATAGTTTTCTATATATGCCTACAGTCAATCAAAGAATACTAATATTTAGTTTGTGAGCTTGAAGCTAATGACAACCACTAGAAGTGATCAACGACGTCAGATTGAGTGTGAAGTGTTACACTAGAAGAGGTCAACACTGATATTTAGTGCTTCTATTCCATATTTCCATTTATAGTTAATCTCTATCTAACTATGTTGAATAATGTTGTAAATAAGTGACGAATGTAAATTAATAGATTGTAAATGTAAGTAGTATTTGGAGAAATTTAGGCATAACATTTTCAAACTAAGAAATAGACAATAACTTGTTTTATTATCACAAATACGCTTTAACACTGAATTTCCTTCTTAATCAATTTTTATTATGTTTTGGTAACATTGTATGATGTGTTGGCTTATCATATCTATGTAGGGAGTAACTAAAACACAAGCATTGTTGATGCACTTTCAAGATCATAACTCGTATTACATATGGCAAGAACGGAACACGAGGATTCATGGGAAGAAGGATCGAAAGGCTAGGGTGGATGCTTTGAAAAGAACCTTATCCAAGAGTAGTTGATTGTTTCATAAGTTTCCTAGAGTTGTTTTAGTATGTTCGGTTTATTTGTTTGCTCTAGGTCGTTTGGGTTGCTGTGTTTGATCATGTTCAAACACGTCGACTTTTCTTTCTTTTTAGAGTGGCTTCATCACCTCTTTTTCTTGTAAGAAACTCATTATTTCATTTATTATATTTTACCGGGTATAATCCCTTTACCCAAAAAAAAGCTTCTGTAGGGGATATGTGGTGATAACAAACACAATCGGATATGTTTAATACTCTGAAAGGCGTGTGAACACTTTCAGATCGAATCAATTCGGTGGTTCTACCAAATTATTCAATCGGATACAATTCAGAGTTTTTAATTTTCTGTATGTGTTTGTCTGAGATATAATGAACCGTTAGTTAACTATACGACCAAATAAACCGTATATAACTATGATACGGGATAACTGCCAAAGACAGTTTTAGGGTTTCCAAGTTGTCAAATTTTGTCCCTCAATTTCCGAAAGTTAATTTCTGAGGAACATAACTTCAGCAGAATCAAAGCTTCAGCAGAATTATAGCTTCAGCAGATTCATAACTTCAGCAGAATCCTTCAGCAGGAATTTCAGCAGAAGTTTTTTACAGCTCGACCCCAGCCAGGGGCTCTGCCCCTTGGACCCTGCTACCAGGGGCGCTGTCCCCGGACCCCCGTCCCTTAGGGGCTTCGCCCCTAAGATCATAATAAATTCAAGTAGGTGTGCACTCCGCACCTCCAAACCTAAATGATGTATTATTATGATGAAATTGGTCAAAACAAGTTAATCCAATTACACTAAAATATCCAACATTCCTCCCCTATTTTAGTGCAATCCTTGATTAACTAAAACAAGTAATCTCAAACAATCAAACTGATGCATAAATGAAATGTCGTGACGATATAATTTCACATTAGTACATTACACATTCCAAATATTCGAATACCATGGTGTCGCTTAGGATTGAACCCTGGGAATTCAATATGAATACACGAAGATAATGTACACAAAAGTTTACATACATAGTAGTTCTATCTTGACACATGTTTTACTAGCCTATGTCCTTATCCTTCATAAGCATGTCAAAGCCAAGTCCCAGCTTCTTGAAGCGGCTAAACTTCATGCTCACATAGGTAGCTCTTTTAGTCTTGCACCTACAACGCAATTTGTCAAAAGAGCTATTAAGAATATATTCATTCAACCTCCCTAACTTGTAGGTCTGAACACATACCTTGGGATGAATCTTCTAATGTGTTCCAATCTCTAAATATTAAGCCTTTCACATTGAATTCAGCACCTAGCATCATACTAGGTGGGAATTGGGTATCTTGATATCAGAGATTTCTGATGGACTTTAATCCCATCCCTATAGCCGAATTTTTCACGAGATCTCTATTCAACCCTTTGGTTAAATGATCGGCTAAATTGTTTTGTGTTTTCACAAACACCACAGATATCACACCATTCGTGATAAGATCACGTATCATGCTATGTCTAACACCTAAGTGTCTAGACTTCCCATTATATACTTGACTATATGCCTTAGCCAAAGTAGCTTGACTATCACATCTGATAGAAATGGATGATATCGGTTTAGGCCACAATGGAATTTCATAAATTAAGTTCCTTAGCCATTCAGCTTCTTTACCAGCTGCTGCTAATGCCACAAACTCAGATTCCATTGTTGAATCAGTTATGCAAGTTTGCTTTTTAGATGCCCAGCAAATGGCACCACCTCCAAGTAGGTATACCCCAACCAGTTGTGGAAGAATGATCTTCCTTAATGGAAATACAACTTGCATCTGAATAACCTTCAAGAATAGAAGGGAATCTAGTATAAGTCAAACCATAATCCATTGTTCTTTTCAAGTACTTAAATACTCGATTAATTGCTCGCCAATGGATTAAACCTGGATTATGAGTATATCTACTCAACTTTCCAACAGCAAAGGCTATATCAGGTCTAGTACTAATCATGGCATACATGAGAGATCTAATAGCCCTTGAATATTCAAGTTGATTCACAGCAACACCTTTATTAGGCACAAGTTTTGTTGTGGGATCCATAGGAGTACCTATTGGAGAAAAATCTTTCAGATTAAATTTTTCCAACATCTTCTCAGTATAATGTGATTGAGAGATAGTAATGCCATGTTCTCCACGTATGATCTTAATGCCAAGAATCACATCAGCCTCCCCCATGTCCTTCATCTCAAATTTAGAGGACAAGAACTCCTTAGTTGTATTAACTTGATCTTGGTCAGTACGAAAGATCAACATGTCATCAACATACAAGCAAATGATTACTCCTTTACCAGAAGCATCAAACTTGCTGTATACACACTTGTCTGCTTGGTTTAATGCAAAACCATTAGATAAGATAACATCATCAAATTTCTGATGCCACTGCTTAGGAGCTTGTTTCAAACCAGAAAGAGACTTAACCAATTTACAAACCTTATTTTCGTTACCAGGCATGACAAAACCTTCAGGTTGTCTTATGTAAATCTCTTCATCCAATTCACCATTCAGAAAGGCTGTTTTAACATCCATTTGGTGAATTACAAGATTATGTATAGCCGCAAGTGCTAACAATAATCTAATGGTGGTAATCCTAGCGACAGGAGCATAAGTATCAAAGAAATCAATACCTTCCTTTTGTCTAAAGCCTTGGATAACCAATCTGGCTTTATACTTGTCTATGCTTCCATCCACCTTCATCTTTCTTTTGAAGATCCATTTACTATTCAATGGTTTACAACCAGGTGGTAAATCAGACGGTTTCCAAGTATTATTGGGCATTATAGAATCAATCTCATCTTGGATTGCCTCTTTCCAAAATGCAGCATCCCTTGAAGCCATAGCTTCACTGTAGGTCCTAGGATCCTCATCAACATTGAAACAATATTGATATTGAAATTGAATTTCATTCCTTGATCCTTCGACCAAATATAGTTGGAAATCGCCACCAAAAGATTTGGTTTTTCTTGCTCTTACACTCCTCCTAGGCTCAGAAGGCTCAGGAGGAGAAACAGTCACTTGGTCAGATGCACCAAAGTTACTAGAACTTGCAATCATGTCAGCAGGTTTAGGTAAAGATGTAAACCTATCCTCATTGCCGAAATCAGCATCTCGTGACTCAATAACAGAGTGAACGGATACATAATCATTAGGTTCTATGACATAGAACCTATAGCACTTAGAATTCTTAGGATAGCCAATGAATACACAATCTATACCTCTTTGACCTATATTATTTATTTTAGGATCAGTCAATCTTACCACAGCTCTACAGCCCCAAACTCTGAGATAACTCAGTTTTGGTGCCTTTTTATACCAAGGTTCATAAGGGGTTATCTTGTTCCTTTTATTAGGAACTCTATTTAATAAATAACAGGCTGTCAACATAGCCTCACCCCAAAATCCATCACTTAGGCCAGAATAGCATATCATGGAATTAACCATTTCTTTTAATGTCCTATTCTTTCTTTCAGATATACCATTTTGTTGTGGTGTATATGGAGCAGTGGTCTGATGTATTATACCAGTAGATTGAAAATACACTGGATCATAATACTCACCTCCCCTATCAGTGCGAAGTGTTTTAATCTTCACACCATGATAAAGCTCTACTTCCTCTTTATAAATTTTAAACTTATCAAGAGCTTCATCTTTTGTATGACACAAGTAAACATAGCAGTATCTAGTAGCATCAACAATAAAAGTAACTACATACTTTTTATTACCAATTGATGGAGTTGAATGAAAATCACACAAGTCACTGTGTACAAGTTCTAATACCTTAGTATCTCTAATGACATTTTTGGCGAAAGGTTGTCTAGTTATCTTAGTCAACATACAAGTTTCACACTTTTCACCATTCAATTCAAAAGCAGGTATTAGACTCATTTTTGACATGTCTTTCATTCTCTTGTAATGTACGTGTCCTAGTCTAGCATGCCATAATTCAGATTTACCACAATTATTGCTAGAACTAGTAGAAGCCATGCAAACAGAATTATTTATAAACGAAACATCCAAATTTAATTTAAACATGCCATTCAAATATCCAAAGCCAATAAAGGTTCCATGTCTAGACAATATATACTTGTCGCTTTCCAAGACTTGCTTGTAGCCACAATTATTTAATACAATACCAGATACTAAGGGTGTGTTTGTTTTTTTAAAAAAAAGTCTTACTAGCCCTCTTACTCCCTCTTACTCTTACCAGTAAGAGGAGGGCAGGCGTTTTGCTTGTTTGTTTTTTTCTTTTGAGTAAGACCCAGTTAGACATATAACATCTTACTCAGTAAGAGGTGGGGGATTTGTCATACTGCCTCTTACTCGTTTTGTAAACTTTATATAATGTATTTGATTGTTTATTAACTATGTTATATTTATGATAAAAAGTATTGTTTCATATTTACATAAGTTACTTATTATCGCATTGCGTTGGTTTAATAAACAAATTGCAAAAACAAGCACTTAAAATCATTCGGACAATTATACAAAAACAAACAACATTATTTCGTTCAGATTTAGACTTTCTAACCACCTCTTACCAGTAAGATGTGGTAGTCAGATTCAGACCCAAAACATCTTAATGAAACAAACACACCCTAAGTTCTTACGAATTCCAGGTACATACACAACATTATTTAAAAGTAAAGAGTTTCCAGAAGTAAAGACTAGATTAACAGATCCTAGTCCTTTAATCGGTTCAGTTGCAACATTGCCCATCTTTAATAAAGATCCATCTTCAATTGGCTTAAAGTCCTTGAACCATTGAAGATTTTTGCACACATGACATGTTGCTCCTGAATCCACCCACCATGATAAATCATCATCCTGTACATAGAATGTTTCAGAAATTATTGATACATAATAATTTTCAACAGAATGATCAATAGGTACCAAAAACAAACCTGATTGCTTTCCAGGATCCTTGGATCCACTAGCACCAGCCTCGTTTTTTCCTTTACCTCCACCCTTAGACCTGCAATCTTTCTTAAAGTGTCCGGGTTTCCCACACTTCCAACATGTTACTTTTGGTTTCTTATAAGAACCTTTGTTGTTTTTGCTTTGCCACTTTCGTTTCCCTTTACCAGCCTTAGAGGATTCACCCTCCTCCACCATGTTCACAGAAGAACCAGCCATGGTTTTAGTACCACCAACAGAACCCTTTTCCATATCACGTATGGATTGTTCAATTTGGAAATGACTTCCAAGTTCAACCAGATTCAATTCCTCTTTCTTATGTTTCAGATTGTTTTTAAAATCTTTCCAAGAGGGGGGCAATTTATCTATGATACTAGAGACAGAAATTGATTCATCCATTTTCATATCATATTGCGCAAACTGTCCTAATATCCTTTGCAATTCGTGGTACTGTTCCATGACAGGCCTAGTGTCTACCATTTTATAGTTATTAAAATTACCAACTAGGAATTTCTTACTAGACGCATCTTCTGCCATATATTTGGCTTCTAGGGTATCCCATAATTCTTTTGCAGACTCTACGTTTTGATAAATATCAAACAAGGAATCAGACATACCGTTAAGAATATGACCACGACATATGTAGTCTGCGTTTTCCCACTTTGAACGATTACGAGTTTGTTCCAGCGTTTCATTCTCAACAGCCTCAGGGCACGGGGTACTTAGAACATATACCACTTTCAGATTCGTGAGATAAAAATGCATCTTCTTTTGCCATCTACGAAAATCCTGCCCAGTAAACTTCTCCAACTTTGCAAACGTCTTGTTCATATCTTTCACAGAATCAGGGTTCGTCATCTTAATTGATTCGATCTTTGTAGGGGATATGTGGTGATAACGAACACAATCGGATATGTTTAATACTCTGAAAGGCGTGTGAACACTTTCAGATCGAATCAATTCGGTAGTTCTACCAAATTATTCAATCGGATACAATTCAGAGTTTTTAATTTTCTGTATGTGTTTGTCTGAGATATAATGAACCGTTAGTTAACTATATGACCAAATAAACCGTATATAACTATGATACGGGATAACTGCCAAAGACAGTTTTAGGGTTTTCAAGTTGTCAAATTTTGTCCCTCAATTTCCGAAAGTTAATTTCTGAGGAAGATAACTTCAGCAGAATCAAAGCTTCAGCAGAATTATAGCTTCAGCAGATTCATAACTTCAGCAGAATCCTTCCGCAGGAATTTCAGCAGAAGTTTTTTACAGCTCGACCCCAGCCAGGGGCTGCCGCCCCTTGGACCCTGCTACCAGGGGCGCTGCCCCCGGACCCCCGTCCCTTAGGGGCTTCGCCCCTAAGACCATAATAAATTCAAGTAGGTGTGCACTCCGCACCTCCAAACCTAAATGATGTATTATTATGATGAAATTGGTCAAAACAAGTTAATCCAATTACACTAAAATATCCAACAGCTTCTCCTTTAACAATCTCATTCCAGTCAAGTTGGTTTAACCTTGGCTGTTTTTATATAACAACATGAGACTATGAACATATCTTCTTCAAGACGTTCAACCTTGGCTGCTTTTATGGTTTAGGAGTGGGTCTAACATGGGAGTTGGGGAGGATATTTATCTCGAAATCCCCGCATGTAGACTATGCAAGCTTCTCATGTATTTACATATACTCAAGATACGATGTCTGGGGGGTGTTGGGTTAAGGGGTGATACTCACACCATTTTTTTTATTCATGCACTATAATTTGTGCATTACAGTATTTACATAAAGAGAATTATACCTTCACCTCTTACGTTAGCTTGTTGCATAATTTTGCATATGTCTTCAATTGCTAGTTTAAGATTTTCTTTGTTTCTTTGTAAATTGCATTTTTTTTCCACTTATGTTAACTCCTATGAAGTAGTAATTTGATAGTAAGGTTTGGTGGCTCCCTGTCTCGATCAGTATATTAAAAAAACTATGTTGGTGGTTTACAAATAGAGAGATGGCATTTCCCCTTGCTTAATAATCATACATATTATCTTTCAAGATTCAGTTCTGACATATGGGTAAAATAAACATTAGATGAAGACCGATAATGAGTGGAAAACACATTTTATAATTTTGTGTGGGAAGTGAGATAAGTAGAAATAAAATGTGAGAGAATATCGAATGCTCATATAAATTGGTAAAGAAAAAAAGAAAATAAAAAAGAACACTCCGATAAGTGATTAGAAACAACATTGCAAATAATATGTATTTGTTTTCTTAGTTCCTAACAAGAGTCAAAAGTACCTCAAAAAGGTCTTCAACAGTTTAAATCAGTTTTACTAGACACAACCTCAATAATGAAAGAGTCAATCCATAAGCGAAACTGAGCCGAAATGCATAATGTGACCTTCCAGCTGATGTCAATCACCAGCGAGAGATCGGTGGCCGGCAGTGGCGGAGTTAGAAAAAAATTTGTGGGAGGGCCGAAACAAAAAATTTTCCGGTAAAACATTAGATGGGAGGGCCGAGATGAAACAAATTTTTTTTTAACACGTGAAATCACGAAAATATAAACTAACGGACTTAGGCCTAGGGGGGCCGGGACCCTTCTCGGTCCTCACTAAGCTCCGCCCTTGGTGGCTGGTGACATCACAAGCAATGTTGGTCTATGATTCAATGTGCACATTCAGAGTGATGTGTTCCAATTGATGCTCAGAGAGTGTGGGAGGGTGTATATGAATGCGAGGAGTGGATGTTTGGATAAAAGTCGGCTTGGCAGTGACTTACGAGGAAGGTGAAGTGGATTAATAATGAAATTGTGGATGAGGCCATGAGAGTTGAAATGTGGTGGCTAAGCCTAACTTCAACGTATAATCCCATTTTCATTCACCATTATACTGTGTCCCACAGAGACGGATGAACAAGCATTAAGGTAATATATAAGTTGAAAATTTAACGTAGCTTCTACATCTTTATATGATAAACGTGAATAGTTGCAAGTATAACTTACTTACAATAATATCATTTCTAGTTGTTTTTTTTTTTTTTTGTATTTTTTCACCTTGTGGGATGAAACTAAAGGCTTAAATCCCATTTTCTTTCAAATTATTTTATGTTCTCTATTTTTCAGTCATTTTATTCAATTTGTAGTTAATCTCTATCGCACCATGTTGAATAAAGTTGTAAATGAGTAATGAATGTAAATTATCAGATTGTAAATGTAGGTAATATTTGGAAAAATTTAGGTATAACATTTTCAAACTTATAAATAGACAAATAGTTTTTCTTTATCATCACAAATAAGCTTTAACACTGAATCTCTATCTTAATCAATTTTTATTATGTTTTGGTAACATTGTATGAATGTGTTGGCTTATCATATCTATGTAGCAATTAAAGGGGTATAGTATATTGCTAATTTTCACTTGAGAGAATTATCTACTGATTTGCGTATAATGATATATAACCATATAAAGCAATATACTTTATTATACTGTTGTGCATGAATATGTATTGTGCTCCTTTGCACGTTTTAATTTTTTTTGGATAAAGTGTTTATACCCAGAGAATTTGTTAATAAAAATAATATGAGTTTCGTACATGTAAGAGTAACAATGAACCACTTTTAAAAAAAACATGAACTAGAGTACACTTAACTAAATAAAGCAGTAAAGTGATCAAATGTCTCTAGTTCCATGAATTCTACAACCCTTTAATTGCTACATAGATATGATGCATGTTTCAATATTGTGAAGTCGTGATCACCTTAATAACGTTTTTAAGGGTTCTAATGAATTCTACAAGATTCATGTTCAATTCAAGCTAGATACATCCGCAATAAGTCAATAACGTATAAATAATCAATAAGAAGTACAACACCAAAATTCATAATTAATTGTTCCAGCCAAATATCAAAAAGTTCGTTGTACTCCACACCATGATCTTAACCACTGACAGATAGTTGCTCCATAGTGAATCAAAATCTGCTACACCAAAAGTCCAAAACTCTAAAGACACTAAGCCTGGGCACAGTGGGTGTAAAAAAGTCGGTTGGGCATGCGAATTTTTTGCTCCACGACATATATCAACATCGGTCATGTCCATTGTGGTTCGTTGGTCACCATATCGGTCGAAGACACTTTTTTTTGGTATTGGTTGAAATTACAACCGATATTCAATGCTCCAAAAATTCATGTTTTTCAAATTTGACCGTTGCATTAAAAAAAAAAAAAAGAAAAAAAAAAAAAAACACACTCCAACTTTTCCTATATACTAAGTCAAACACATTTCTAAAACACACAATTTCAATCAACAATTCTATCTCAATACCTTCAAACACATTCTTTAATACTTCTCAACACAAGATTATTATGGCTTGTCGTCTCTCGCATTCCGTTGAAAATATGCAAATATACGTTAAAAATCAATGCGAAAAAAACGATGAGGCTCGAAAAAAAACTATTATAAATGTCATCAATCTGTTTGAGCAGGAAAAGGCAGAGAAGCAACATATAAAAGAAAATTACATGAGTTGCAACGACATTACGTCTGAACGAAAAGCCGTGATCGAATTTTTTTGGATGGATGAAGCCCACAAAGACGACGAGATTGCTGACAAGTTGTGGGGGTGTGTTCAACAGATATCGAACAACATTAGCACCAAAATCAATTGGAGCTATCGGGAGAACAAAAACGATGGTGTAGGCGCATCAAGTTCGTCTGCTAGATTTGTTGGGCAATCTCTGCTAGACGAGGAACGTTTGGCTCGCATCAAGGAATTTGCCGGTTATCGATCTCCCTCGTATGATTCTGCATGTGGAGAGTATTCGGATTAAGATTTATAATTTATGTATTTCGTATCGTTTTAATTTTTAATATATTGTAATGTTTTTATTTTAATGAATTTTAAATTTATTGTTTAAAATGTTTGAATTAACAAAAAAAAAAAAAAAAAAAAAAAAAAAAAAAAAAAAAAAAAAATCGGCCATCGACTGTGGCAACCTGGTCGTGTCTGGTCGCCGGAGAGAAAGCTGATGTGGCAGCTGGTGACCTGGGTCACGAGTGTGCCAACCTAAAGAAGCAGCTCTAGTTTTCTATACCTATAGTCAGTCGACCACGTAATAACGGTAATAAAAACAGTGAGGGGGTGCTTGGTTGGGGGGTTAAGGGGGGTGGGGAATGGGTAAGGTAAACAAATGGGCCCACTTCACTCATTAGTAGGTGCTTGGTTGGGGGGTGCAAAGGTATTGATTACCCCGTAGTGGGTAATGAACCATTATAGAGTAAATTGGGGGGTAAGGTATTGATTACCCACCTCACTCATTCCTTTGCATTCCTTTCCCTTTCCCTTTCCCTTTTCCTTTCCCCACTTTGAACCAAGCGGACCCTGATAAAAAATATACACATGAACTTGATTTTGTTGTTATCAACGTTAAACATACGTTAAGTTAAAGAAAAAGATAACGCCACTCCCCAATCTTCGGTCTTTCACACCCAACCTATAGTTGCTTAACCCAATGAAGCTAAAGACGATTTTGCAACTCTAATCATACTAAAATGGACTTTCACTTCCATTAGGAAGGAAATACTAAAATGGTCTTTACGTTTTGTAACTTTACCCCACATCATGAATGAGGAAATACTAAAGCAGTTTATAAGTAAGACTAAAAATGGTTTGAATGTTGTAAGGTTCTTCATAATACCATATTGCCTTTTAATTTGGTATGTGCAAACCTTACTGGTTTTTTAATGTGACTCTAGTATAGCTTATTGAATAAAAACCG
The DNA here is from genome assembly GCA_019973895.1 of Chrysanthemum seticuspe. NCBI lineage: Eukaryota > Viridiplantae > Streptophyta > Magnoliopsida > Asterales > Asteraceae > Chrysanthemum > Chrysanthemum seticuspe. The sequence goes on from BPTQ01000005.1 coordinate 17,467,879, forward strand.
TACTGTTTTCTTACCTGCGACTTAATTTGGATATTTTCGTACAAAAGACATAGTTTTAGTGACTAAAACGATATAAATCTTAGAATTATCCTTTTTATACATTATTTTGAGATTATTCTCTATCTAGTTACTACCCCGTAGTTGAACTAAGTCGCGGAGATTTGAAATATGGTAAACGAGAATGTGTATGTTTTCATGGACCACGTTATAATGGTGATCTCTCTTGTTGACGAATTTCACAATAATAAACCGATTATCACATGTTTGAAAAATTAGTCGCCTTTTACTGTTGTATAATTAATTACTCACCAGACCACCAAAATATAAATACAAAAAATTAAACGTGAACCTGATTTTGTTGTTATTGACGTTAACCATGCGGTAAATATCTTCGGTCTTCACCACCCATATAGTTGCTTATCCGATGACTAAGAATTTATTGCACCATAACTCTAATAAGGCTAAAGTCGATCTTGATACTCTAATCGTACTAAAGTGGACACTCTAGTTATCTAAGCCTGTACTCAATATTAACATACTCTAGTATTTGTGTTCAAAGTTAGTCTTATTTCCTCCTAATTAACAAATGAGTGTTTTCACAATGAATGCTCACAGCTCAGTATCTGCTTTAAAAAAGCGTGTACACATTATATAACAACTCACACTATTTTTAGATTACATACTTCTACCCGTTTGAATTTCTTTGTCTGGTTTTTTTTCACTCATAAACCCTAATTTTGCTAATCGTAATTTTCAATTCTTCTTAAAATGGCCAAACGGTCTACGAAGCGTCAATTGAAGGTTCCGGCGAGGTATGCGGATCATGAGATGAATGGTAAGAGTCAATTAAAGAAATCAGCGGTGGATGAGTTGATTAGGGATGATGCTAGGGTGACGTCAGGGGAGTTTGTAGAGGAAATTGGGGGAAAGTTTACTGGTGTGTTTGGGGATCTGAATATGAGCAATTCTGAGGCAATTCACACTCCTGTAAAGGTAAGTGATCCTATATCATCTGATAAGAATGTTAGTGGTACTGCTGATGATGCTGATAAGGTGTTTGATAATAGTGTGAATAGTGCTGTTAATGATAATGATACTGTAAGTAGGATTAATGTGAATAATACCTGTAATGATGTGGAAAACAAGGATAAGGAAACTGTTGGTGCAAATAAAGGAAATGTTAATAATGTGGATATCAATGGTGTAGGTTCTAGTAATGTGCAGAAAACAAATATGTCTAGTTATGCTAGTATGGTGAGAAAGGATAGCAGGAAACTGATTCAAGTTCCTACTGTGATGAATGAGGATGGATGTGAGGTTGTAGTTTTGATGAGGTTTTAATCAAAAAAGGAAGTGTTCAATGGAATCAAACTATTTCTGGTTTTTTTTTGGGATACCAGATGAATGTTAATGAGTTGAGGTATCACATAAGAAGGATGTGGAGCAAATATGGGATAAGTGACATTAGAACAAATGCTGATGGTATGTGTATCTTTAAGTTCAAAAGTATGGAAGGCATGAATAAGGTACTTGAACAAGGTCCATGGATGGTAAATAGTAAACCTCTGTTTGTCCAAAGGTGGAACCCTGAGATTGGTATGGTAAAGTCTAAGCCTGATATGATTCCTGTTTGGGTAAAAATGGTTAATGTACCACTTGAAGCTTGGAGTATAGAAGGTATTAGTGCTTTGGCAAGTAGTCTTGGTAAACCTTTGATAATGGATAGCATGACCGCTACTATGTGTCAATATGGGGAGGGAAGACTTGATTTTGCTATAGTTTTGGTAGAAATTGAAGCTGTAAAAGGCTTCAAAAATTAAGTAGTCATTCAATATAATGACAATGAAAACAAAAAGAAGGGGACCAAGGAGATCAAGTTGGAGTATGATTGGAAACCTACTTGTTGTAAAGAGTATAAAGTGTTTGGTCATGACTATAAGGATTGTACTAAAAGAAAAAGAACAGATGTAGAGTTGGAGGAGTTAAAAAAAGCAAATGAAGCAAAAGCAAGAGAGTGTAGTGAAAAGTAGAAAAATGAAAATGAAGGTACTCAGGCAAAGAGGATTATGGGACAGAAATCTGGAGGAACCTATGGGTATGTTGATAGATATGGTTTTGTCGGACAGAAAAGGGACTACAGGAAAATGGCAAATAAATATGATGATAGATATGGAAAAAATGATAAAGCTCAGACTCAAAATGGAAAAAATGAAAAAGCTCAGACTCAACAGATGCAACAAGGACAGAAGGGAAATAATGATAAGAACTCGTGGAAAGTGAGAGTGGAGGATGTGGAAGCTTTAAAGAGGTCTGCTAATAAATATGCTACTTTGGATGGTTATGAAGAAGAAGAGAGACAAGAGCTAAACCTAATGAAAGATAGAATGGTGGTGGACGTTTATCTGAACAAAAAGGAGATGCCTACTAAAGAATTTTTTGATAATTGGTCCAAGGATATGTATCAATATTTTAAAACTCAATGGGATATTGACAGGTTAAAAGAAAAAGAATATCTAGTAGAGGGTATAGAGGAGGTTATGGAGAATAATTCAGAGGCAGAGAAAATGTTAGCTGCTGATGAAATTCAGGGTAAGGATAAGGCTGTTCTAAATTGACAGCTTTGTTTTTTTGATCTATCTTTTGGTTTTATGGAGTTAAAAGTAGCCTCATGGAATATTAGGAGTTGGAATCCTAAGAAAAAACAAAAAGAAGTGGTGAATCTGATAAGGGAGGAAAATTTACAAATTTGTGCAATCTTAGAAACTCATGTGAAACCAGATAAGTTGTCTAAGGTTGTGCAAAATGTTTTTGGAAAGTGGAATTGGGTTTCTAATATTACTGATAGTCCAAGAGGGTGTAGAATCTTGGTGGGGTGGGACCAGAGCAGATTATGTGTGGAGTGGAGACTGTAAAGGAGAAGAAAAGATTGTTTTGTAGTTTTATATATGCTGCAAATCATGGTAAAGATAGAAAGAGTTTATGGAGAGATTTAAAGATGATTAAAAGAGCAGTGCAACAGTATCCAAATCTCAGCACTCTGCAGGTACTTCAAAAATCTCAGCTGATATGATTGATTTCCAAGACTATGTTAAGAGTATTGAGATTGAAGATATTTGTTACTCTGGTTTGTTTTTTACTTGGATCAAGTCACCATCTAATCCAAACACAAGCATCTTAAAAAAGCTGGATAGGGCTATGTGAAATGCTGAATTTATTGATAAGTATTGTCATGCTAGTGTGAAAATTTTGCCATATTTGATATCTGATCATAGTCCAATGGTTATGAATGTTCCAGAGGGTTTGCCCAATGTAAAGAGATCCTTTAGATTTGCAAATTTCATAGTTAACAAGCCAGATTTTAAGGATACTGTCAAAGAATTTTGGGATTCTAATGTGGATGGTCATAGTATGTTCAGAATGGTTAAGAAAATGAAGATGTTGAAAAAGCCTCTGAATAAAATCAACTGGAAGGAAGGAAATGTGTTAGAGAGAGTTGGAAAGTTAAAGTTGGAATTACAAGAGTGTCAATAACTTGTTGATGCAAACCCTTATAAGGCTCAGATCAAACTGAAAGAAACTGAGGTGCTGGAATTATACAATGAAGCAGTTTGTGATGAAGAAAACCTTTTGTATCAGCAGGCCAAGGTTGAGTGGTTAAGCAAAGGAGATAGAAACAACATATACTTTCACCAGGTCATTAAAAGCAAAAAACATTACAATAGAATTTCAAGTATTGAAGATGAAAATGGGTCTACTCATGAGGGGGATGGCATACTTGAATAGTTTGTTAAACATTTTGAATCTTTTTTGGGTAAAGAAATGGAAGTGGAACCTACGTCTGATGTTGGAAGTTTGTTCAGTAAGAAGCTCTCTATTGATGAGGCAAATACGATGATTGAGAATGTTAGTGATAAGGAGATAAAAGTTGCAATGTTTGATATAAGGGATAACAAAGCTCCAGGGAGAGATGGTTTTACTTCTGCTTTCTTCAAAAGTGCATGGGATATTGTGGGAAATGAGGTGTGTTTGGCTGTTAAGGAATTTTTTCAGAGGAAAAAGTTATTGGGGGAATTAAATGCTACCGTAATCACCCTGATCCCAAAAGTGCCTAATCCTAATAAGGTCACTGATTTCAGGCCAATTGCATGTTGTAATGTGGCTTACAAATGCATTAGTAAAATCTTATTTAATAGGCTGAAACCAGGCTTGAAAACCCTTGTCAACCTCAATCAAAATTCTTTTATTGAAGGCAGAGTAATTCAAGATAACATAATGCTGACTCAAGAATTATTGAAGAGATATAATAGAAAGGGGGTGTTAAGAGATGTTGCATAAAGATAGACCTTGCTAAGGCTTATGATACAGTCGACTGGAGGTTCCTGAAGGAAAGCTTGGTTCATTTTGGTTTCCATGAGACTATGATTGTCGGGATAATGGAATGTGTAACTACCCCAAAATACTCTATATGTGTCAATGGTGAAAGGTACGGTTATTTCAAAGGTGGAAGAGGGTTGAGACAAGGAGACCCAATGTCTCCTTATCTATTTACATTGGTAATGGAAGTAATGACGTTAATGATGGCTAGGAATGTACAAAGGAATCCTGGATTTAAATTTCATGTTGGGTGTAAAGAATTGAAGCTTACTCACATCTGCTTTGCTGATGATCTGTTGGTGTTAAGTCACATCTGCTTTACTGCTTATAGCCTATGTTCTATCCACAATGCATGTCTATTGGGCCTCTGTGTTCCTAATTCCAAAAGCAACTCTCAAAGAGATTGATAAAGTCCTCAAGCTTTCTTATGGTGCCAAGGTGAGTATGTAAATGGGAAGGCAAAAGTAGCTTGGAAAACTGTCTGCACTCCTAAAAAAGAGGGGGGTTTGGGAATTAAACCCTTAAATAAGTGGAATGAAGTCTTATTGATGAAGTATATCTGGAATATAACTGCTAAAAAGGATTATTTGTTGGTAAAATGGGTACATGTGGTAAAATTGAAGGGCAATAGCATATGGAATGCAGATATTGAAAAGAATGATAGTTGGATCTGGATGGTTTAATTGGGCTTAAGAGACAAGGTAAGACCTTATGTGACTATCAAAATTGGAGATGGTAATGCTACTTCTCTATGGTATGATAATTGGTGTGAGCAAGGTATTCTAAGTAATATTATCCCTAGATCAATTAGATATGCTGCTAGATTGAATGTTAAAGTTACTGTAGCTGACATGATAGAAAATGGGAGGTGGCTTTGGCCAGATGCGTGGATACAATCTATTCCATTATTATATTCACTTCAAGTTCCTACCCTTATTGATGGTGTATATGATATAGTCCAATGGAAGAATAGCAAAGGGGTATCTTCAAGATTCAGTGTTAAGATAGTATGGGAAGATATGAGAAGTCATAATCAAGAAGTTAAATGGAACAATCTGGTTTGGTACTCTCAAGGAATCCCAAGACATGCCTTTGTCTTATGGCTTGCTGTGAAAGAAAGATTACAAACTCAAGACAGATTAATGATGTGGAATCCTAATGTGAATCTGGTTTGTCCATTATGTTCAAAATGCAGTGATTCACATAATCACCTATTTTTTAAGTGTGATTATTCTAAAGAAATTTGGATGGTGATGGAAAGGAAATTGAAAATCAAAGTTGTAGAACATGATTGGAGCACTATGATTGAGAAAGTATCTGATATACCTTGTAATAACAACATTTATAGTGTCGTCAGGAAAATGGTGTTAGCTACATGTGTATATTTTATATGGAGAGAAAGAAATTTTAGAGTTTTCACAAATAAGGAAATCAGATTTGTAGAAATGGTCAAAATGATTGAAGACAGTGTGAGAATACAATTATTAAGTCTGTTAGTCAAAGACTCTCCTGGTGTAAGAGATGTGGAAAAGGAATGGAAAGTCCATATTAAAAGACATTATCAGAGGAAGTCCTAGGCCAGGATATGGTGGGATGTTTATTGGTGATATACAGAAGTATTGGGAAGTCTAAATCTAGAATGCTACATGGAAGTCTTGCTATAATGGGATGTATTCTGGTTCAGTCTGCACATAACAGGGGTATATGATATAGGTGGACAGTGCATGATAGAGGTGGCAAAATGGGCGGGCCGGGCGGGCACTGGCGCGGGCTAAAACGGGCACGGGCTAAAACGGGCACGGGCTAGAACGGGCACGGGCTAAACGGGCACGGGCCAAACGGGCACATGTTATACAAATCGCTTAATAAAAGACCTAAAACGACGAAATAAATTTCTTAAACGTAATATCTTATTTATATAACAAAAACTGAAATATATTATATAAAAAAATTTCTTTAAAACGATCGTAATATTTTACAATTGAGAAAAAAATATGTGCCCGTTAGTGCCCATTTAAGTTTTCAATGAGCTATATGTGCCCACTTCAAAAAAAGAATGGGGCTAAATGTGCCCAAATTTTTTAAAAATGTGCCCATTTAGCCCATCTTTTTGCTTTTGGGCACATTTTGCCACCTCTAGTACATGATGGGTGGAATAGAGAGTGTGTGAAAGATGAACCTTCTTGTCCACCCAATGCACTGTCATAGGAGGAATGGATGGTTCTAAATGAAGGAGTGTGTAGTTTCTAGTGATGCCTGCCCCTAAGCCTTTTAGTTTTTTTCAGTGAAGATGTAGCTGCCGGAGATCTATAAGGTTTATGGATAGGAAATGTAGCTAGATAGGTATAGCCCCGCTTTTAGTGTGAATGGGACTATATACTACTTGATGATGCCTGCTCAATCCCTATTCCTTTACACTGTGGATGTTGGTTGAGTGTTTTGTGAACATATTGAGTTAGGAAATGTAGTCAAGAGTACATGGTATTGGTGCATAAAAGGTGAAGTCAACAAAATGTTTTAGCAGGAGTTGCTCGTTATAGAGTAAAAGGGTTGTTTCAATGTTTCTGTTTGAGATTTAGTTTTTTTCAGATAGGTGATTTCAGTTAGAGGTTTTGGATGTATTGTTTCAACATAGTTTAGAGGTATTTGTTTTGTTTTTTTGCCCTGATGTGAGCATGTTCATATCAGTGGGTATGATGTAACTTTTAGTATCCTATATATATTTCACCTTTTGCACAAAATAAAAGCGAGTGTGGGAGTGAGGTGCGGAGTGGGCTTTAAGCCACTTGAATTAAAAAAAGTGGAGAAAGAAATGAGTTCTTGTTTAGTACGTAAGTATTCCACATCGATGGATAAACGTACTACTTTAGAGAAGTATGCAACTAAAACTATGGAAATGTTGACAAGTCGGATTGTATAAACACATCTACTTATTACTACGTACTAGGCGAGTACCTGCGTTTAGCGGCAGCGGTTCCTAACGGCAACAATTAACGATATCCAATTGTGGTAAGTTTTTTCGTATAACGTTCAAAAACGTGAAAAAATCAAAATGTAATTGCAAACGATTGTAATATGTGAGAATTCAATTCTAACAAAGTTAAGTTTTTAAAAGTAGTATATCAAGATTAACTCACCTACGAAGAAAAAGTGAATATTTAGTATTAGGGCTGAGCTGTGATCCGGCCCCGACCATTTATACCCTTGCCCGCCAAAGAAACCCAGCACTGTTTCCTCTTCTTCCTCACCTGAAATCTCACCTTTGCCCCTCACCCAACATAGTAATTAGCATCTTTTATGCCAAGCTGGCGATCCATGTGCTTGGGAATGACACATGGCCAGATTTCTGCATTTTCATTGGTCAAGCCATGTCACCAAAGAGATCCAACGGCTGAGGAATGAAGGGATGATGAGATAGAGAGATGAAAGGCTGAGATCATGTTTCCAGATGCTTCACAAGGCTCCTCTTCGGCTATATAAACCCATTCAATCACAATGCAAAAATTTTCCAATTTCATGTTTTAGAGATTGTTACCACTTTACTTACACGTCATTTAAATTGCTCTTGTAGTGTAATTTGTTATTTCAATTTGAATTGTAAACTTATTTTTATTAATGCAATTTTTTGTTTTTCAATTCAAATTCCTTTAAATTCTATATCAGTTAGTTTAGTGTTGGGAGCTTTTACTTTCTGTTTTCTAGAGCTCACATAAGCTTTTGCAAGCTTTGGGAGCTTGTTGTTGAATTTCTAGTTCTTAATTCCAAGTTTTTCACAAAAGTCAATGATAGTCAAACTGGGTCAAATTTGAATAGTCAAAGCTGAATTTGGTCATTTCTGGTTTCAAGTCATTTTTAAAGATAAGTTTCATGTTTAGATTTCAGTGAGATGAGTTATAGTTAAAATTCAGTAAGAATTTAAGAGTTTACCCTCACTAATCAGTCTTTTAGGGGTGTTTGGATTTATATAAAAAAAAACTGTTTTAATCAATCAGATTCTAAGTTTTCAGCATTGATTCAGTTAAGGATAGGTTTACAGTAGTTAGAATGATCATTATTGCAAGTTATTTTGGTCTAAATAGCATATTACATGGTTTACTTTCATATATGTCTTAGTATCAAATGAGTTTTCATCAAATTTCCTTTTGCCTTTTTAGTCATTTATTCTTCTCATAAAAATCAGTAAAAATAAAAAAAATAGCTTTTCAATATGTAGATTTATTATGCCTAAAAAGAAAAAAAATCAGTAAAATGTTTAAGTTAGGTTACTGTTGCATTAAAGTTGAGGGTTCATCATTTGGTTCACTGTGCAGTACTGCTTATCACTCATATCAGCATGCTGAGATGAATTGAATTTAAGGTTCCCTATTTAGATTGCAATAAATAATTGTAGTGTTTAAGTCTATATTGCATTTTAGGATCCTTTAGATTAGACAAATTTAGGACTGCAACTCCATATCTGTTATTTGTGCTTTTCTGCATCACTATCAATTAGTCCCAATTTGCTTTTATTTCTGATTTTTAATTTCTTCATTTTTCATCCTTTTTATCTGAAATTCTGGATATTAGGTCTTCAGTTGGTTGTGCTCAACATGGTATTTTTATTTTATTTTTAGACTTTTCCTAAATAAGCTAAACTTAGGCTTAAACTAGGCTTCTTTGGGCTGTTTGGAACTTGTAGACATAAGTCTAGTTTTGTGCCCATTAGCTTGTAGAAGGGGATGATTTGATTTTCCTTAGGTTATTCTAGGTTTCATTCAGTTATTATAAGTTTAGTTTATCCTTAGTAAGTTTCTAGTTCCTTATAGTGGCTTATAGCTTATTCTTCATAGCTTGTCTCCATATGGCCTAACTTGCTTATAGTTTTGATTTTTAATTCCTTCAATATAAGTCCAAATTAGATGAAATTCTGGAAATAAGGACTTTGGTTGGCGATTGGTAACTGGATAATTTTAGTTAATTTTTTTGATTTTTCTAAGCTAGCTTAATTAGTGCTTAAAGTAGGTAGTTAAGGGCCGTTTGGCATAAATTGTTAAAACTTGTTATAGTGCTTAAAAACTTTTAGCTTAAGCTTTTATGGTCTAATTTAGTTGCAGTAGGATTTTTTTAGATATGTTAGGGTAGTTTTAGGTTCTAGTAGCTTGTGGTAGCTTATAGGAAGCTTTTAGCTTATTACATGTGCTTATTCACATTAGTTAGCTCTCCAAAGTTATTTCTGTTATTTTTACCTGCATCGTAGTATTATTTTAGAGTTTTATGGAATTTTTCATAATTTTCCAAGCTTATTAGCTATTTTTCTGCATTTTAATTCATTTTCTAGCATTTTTAAATAGCATTATATTCAAATAAATTAGTAAAAGGTCAGAAAATTGCAATTTCAATTTTATTAGTTTTATAAAAATCAAAAAGTCATAAAAAGTATTTTTCCTGAATTTTATTAGTTAAAATAGTATTTTTTAGTAATTTAATTATTTTTAAATTCATAATAATTAGATTAAAAGTAAAAAAAAAAAAAATGTGATTCCAGTTTTGAAAATTCGTTTTAGTTAATTTTGATTTTTGAAAAATGGTTTTGTAATTTTCTTGCAAGTTTTCCTAATTTTAAGTATTCTTAGTCTATTTTAAATTTGTTTTTAACTCAAAATAAGCAATAGTTCAAATGTTGTACTTAGCAATTTGCTGGTAAATTTCTTTAGTACGACAATTGGATAATTTGCTTTTTTACTGGAAATGGCGATTGGATAATTTGCTTTTTTACTGGAAATACCTAAGCCTTCAACTTTTTGTTTGTTATTTACTTTCTCGTCTCAATTTTGTGTTTTCCTTCTTTGCTTTTCTTTATTCAACTATTTTCTGTTTATGTCACTCTGATTTAGCATATTGGCTAAACTCAAGCTTAATAGTTTATGCATAATAAGCAACTTACTTTGTCTTTTACTTGTTCTAAACTGGAAAATACCTAAGCCTTCAACTTTTTGTTTGTTATTTATTTTATCGTCTCAATTTTTTTGTTTCCCTTCTTTTCTTTATTCAACTATTTTTCGTTTATGTCACTCTGATTTAGCATATTGGCTAAACTCAAGCTTAATAGTTTATGCATAATAGACAGCTTACTTTGTCCTTTACTTGTTCTAAACGTCTCTAGCGATGGTTCATATTTTTATATGCAAGCCATGTGTTACTTGATTTCAAATAAGACGATTGTTATCTAATCTTTTTTGTTTTAATTTATGGTTTAACAAATAGTATTAGATTATAAGGTATTATTAATCAACATGCGAGTTTTTAGTTAACATAGTCATATGACTCATATACAAGTTACCTGCTACTAATTAATAAGTAGACACAACATGGCTTTTTGTTACGGGTATCATTTACATAAATAGATTTTAATTTACAATTAATATATTAATTTTAATTTGCATCTGTTTGATTACATAATAAAACTTTCTTATTTCCAAGAGTAGATTTAATTCAACCGAAATAACAATCTAATAAATGAACCGTTACATGTGCATAATGAGTGTAAGGTGTTTAGAGAATAAGGGAGTATGGGAGGGTTGAGATGAACATGACGAGTGCATGTTTGGGTTGAGCTGGCTCGGTAATGACTCGGTGAAGGATGATCAGGACTTGACGAGAGAAGCAAAGCTATGACATTGTGGTGAGATGAGATGAGGTAAGGTTGTGAGTGGTGGAGATGTGGTGGTTAAGTCACTTGTAACAAAAGTTTTAAGAACGACATGAGTTCGGGTTTTGTGACTATATCCCACATGGATGAATGAACAAAGAATTGAGTATTATATAATTTATGTTATGAGTGTGTCAATCGATATGAATATGTTGGAAAGTGTTTATTATGAATCTCTCCAGCATATTCAGCTCATATTTTTAATTTTATTTGGACTTTGTGGAATAAAACCAAAGCCTTAAGTTTTATTGTTTTATTTCATGTATTCCCTAGTTGTATTGTTTTTTCAAACGATTCTTTTTTAATCTCTTCGATATATCTAATAATGACATATTATGTGGCAAATGAATCATGAATGTAATCTAAGAAGTTTAGGAATGTTTCTAGTTAGTCTATTGGGGTGTAATGACAGTACCCTGAGCTAAGTTTTCAATGGTGTTGGTGACGTCACATGTGATGCCGGTACATACGTAGAGTAAGTGAGAGTGTTTCAGTTTATGCGTTGGGAGAGTGAAAGGGTAGCGAGGAGCGTGAGGAGCAGGGGGTTGGAGTGAGATGGCTTGGTGTTGACTCAGTGCAGTTTGAGGATGATGAGGAGAGTCAAGAGGGTAATGCCATTTTTGTTTGTGTGTGTAAGTGAGGTTTTGAGCCTGTGAGGCTTTGAGGGTGGAGAAGGCTCGAATGTAGAATGAATTTTTGTTTTGAAATTGTCCCACATCGATGAATAAGTAGACTTTGGATCAATATATCACTAAGATTACGAGGTTTTTAATTTGAGATCTTTATGTTTTTTGCGTATTCAATGACTACAAAAATATTTAATATGTATATGCTTAAATACACTGGGTTTTGACAAAAAAAAAATATTTTGTATTAATGCTTAATATTGTGTCTTTAAATGTAATTACATATAATTATATGCTTATGCTTGAGTTTTTAATTATCCATAGAATTTTATATAATCAAATTTTGTAAAAAGAAATTGTTAAATAACTGAAGATTCAACTATATTTAGATATAGATGTTGATGTTCCTATTTAAATTTCACTATTGATATTATGATGTACAAAAGATGCGAGTTTAGTTGCACATAATAAACATTGATGAAGTTAAAATATACTCCTTAAAGTTTTTAAAAAATGTTTTTCTACATATCATTATATAAATAAATAAAAATTACATGAGTAGTTGTCATAAGTACACTTGTAAAACCTAAAAATTTAAAATCCGAATAATGACTAAAATACCCTTGGAACAAAAGAATTATAAAATACGTAAAATCTATTAATAACATTTAAAGAAATTAAAAGATTAACTTGTGAATATTTAAAAACCTAATTAAAGTATATTGCGTAATTGATTTGGTACGACGAAGAGTTAAAGTTTCGTAAATGATTTGAGTCGCGTTTGGTTTGTGTTCGAATGAGCCTAGGGCCGAAGCCCATATGGTGTGTCGTGCGAGGGGATGGTGACCGGTTGGACTAAACCCAACCCAAACCCAATTACTTTCCTAGTTTAACTCAAATACTACAACTATAAATACAACACATATTCATTAAATTGGAACCCTAGTTATTTTGCTCTCTCTTTTCTTTTTTCTTCCTTGCTCGGCCGAGACTCAAACAAATACCCTTGGTGTCGATTTTGCTCAACCAAGTGAAGGTATATCGTTTATTTGTATTCTTTTAACGTACCTTATACGTATATGTTAAGTTATAATTGTTTCGTCGCGTTTTCCTTGTTTTTCTTTTTGGCCGAGAGTGGTGAAACAAAACAATAAGAAACCCTAATTCATTTAACTTCTAATTAATAAGAAACATGTAACGTAAGATGTGTTATTGAATCGAGTTATGTTTGTATTGTTTTAATGAGGGCCGAATCTTATGATTTAGATCCGAAACATGTGTAGCTTTTGACTAATGATTATAACTTAATGACTTGAATAAGTAAAGTATTTAGATGAGCTAATACTAGTGTAAACCCTAATATTCGAAAACCCTAGATGAACCGAAACATACATATGAGATTTGAAGGCACATTAATTAAGTAAAGGTTATGTTAAACATAAACCCTAGTTTTAATATGCTAATTTATTAAGTTATGCTAAACCCTAATAGAGTAAATGCGTAATTAATGAGAGTAATGAGTAACTTATATGTCACATAAAATCATAAACGTGAACGTTGAAACATAAAAAGGAAAGAGTATTATGTGACGAGTTAGGTTAAGTAATTAGTCATTAAAAGACGTAACAAGTAAGCTAATGAATATTAATGAGACATTAAAGAATGAAAACCCTAAACGTTAATAAAAGATATATAAACCCTAATTTACTATATTAGTATTAAAATCTTTAAGTCTTATTTAAATATGGAAACCCTAAAATAATAAAAGGATCATTGTGAAGATTATGGAATCATTAATAATATATACGACGTTAATGTATATAGGTTCTGTGAAGAAGGAGAATTTCTTTGCTTCCCTGTTTCGACTTTTGATCTTTTGCTTTCGAATAAGGTACGGATATTCTGACCTTTTCAGTAAAGGTTTCGTATGAAGTTTCTTTTCGTTTTCATATTAGGATTTCCTAAACCTTTGCTATGAACCCTAAAGTGTTTATTTGAGCTGTTGCTTATCTGAACTTTGATTTTTGAATCATAAAACATCTGATTTTGAACTATATGATATGAAGGCTTTGATTTTGAAAATATGATTAAACGTTTGATAAAATATGATCTATGTCAGTTATGACATTCTTATTTGATTTCTGATAGTTGACACCCAAGCCAAATATAACTAGTCATGGGGGTTCCATGTCCGTGTCAGCGAATGCACTTTCTGACATGACTCTAGGGCAGTAGAGTGATGTTCTGCCACGTCCCTTTCTGTTATATGTATGAGCTCAATTTGAATTATGATATGAATATTTGTCTGTGGGGCGTATGGATGCATCCTAGATCTGTTATATGCCATATATTATCTGTTATATGTTATTTGTTATCTGATGATTGATGCTGCGTGCATGCACGTCCTTCATAACTCTGGTAGGTCTCCCCTACAAATATGTTGCCTTATGTGATTATGATATGTTTCTGATATGGCATATGTTCTGGGCTTTGAGGTAGTTAAGCTATAAAACTTATTCTGATATTTCTGAAATTATCTTTTGAAAAGACTATGACTTCATTGTTTTTCTTTTACTTTGCTTCGTATTCGATTTTCGTTTCGTATTCGTTTTGCTTGTATATCTGTTCACTGGGCTTTGTAAGCTCAGCCGCACTTTTCTTTTCTTCCGCGGCAGGTATCTAAGCATTGGAGCTGGGTATTGCTTTGGGATGAGTGCTGAGTGGACTTACCTTAGAGATTTAGCTTTGATATTATGATACCATTTAGACTTATGTTTTAGACATTTCTTTTGGAGTTATTTTCCGCTGGGACCTATGTATTGAAGTCTTTTGATTTGGATTATTTCCATATTTATGTTGAAGATTTCTTTTGGTTTATATGTTTGCTTTGATATGACACCATTACTTGTGATTCCTTTACCCTTGTGGGGTCGGGGCGTTACAATTTATGGCATCAGAGCCCAGGTTTACGACTTGTAGTCAGGACCTGTGACATATGGAGCCTAGGTTTCGAGACTTTAGAGCTTAGGATTTGACCTGTGAGGATTTGGGTAGACTTTAGGATTCCTTCGTACTTCCATTTCGTATCTTACCTTTGTTCTTTTGCTAATCGTTTAGATGGTTCGAACTCGTACTACTGGTGGCGCGGATGGAGACGATGATGCTGTTAACATGGATGCTGCGATTGCGAATGCTCTCAACTCTCTTTTCCCTGGTTTGACTACACCTGAGATGATGGAACAGGTGATCAACAATATTCGGAATCGGACTGGTGAACCTTCGGGAAGCGGTGGAGGTACTCAACCCGTCGGTATTCATACTTGGCTCGAGCGTTTCGGTAAGCTTAAGCCTCTTTCGTTTAGCACTGCTGCTACTCCTACTGAGGCCGAGGACTGGATCTCTCATATTGAGAAGCTGTTTGAAGTACTGGGTTGTGGAGATGGATTTAAGACTCGTTTGGCTTCATTCAAATTGGAAGGTGATGCTTTGAGTTGGTGGAAAGCATTGAAACAAGCAAGAGGAGGTGACGCGTTTGCTGTGACTTGTACTTGGACGGAGTTTCGGACTATCTTCTATAACCGTTACTTCCCTGATGCTGAGCAGCAAAGGTATGAGAGGGATTATCAGGCGATCTACCAGTTTGATAATGAGACCTCTAATGAGTACATGAGTAGGTTTATGAGGTTGGTGAGTTTTGTTGGAGTGATTGCTGGAGATGGTAGGCGTCAAGCTAAGCACTTCAAGTGGGGACTGAAGAAGTGGGTGTTGGACCGATTGCTTAATATTGAGTATGAGAATGTGTCGGCCTGCAATGACGCAGCTCGTAACATTGAGATATTTCATGAGGTTTCGGGTTCTAACAAGCGTAATCGCGATGGTGATCGGATTCAAGGTAGGACTCAAGGTAATGACTATAAGGGAAACTCTGGTAGGAGTTATGATTCGAGAGGTCATGTGGATAGGAGCTATGATCAGCGGGGTCAGTCGGGAAGGAATTTTGACACTGGACGTTCTGAGACGAGGGGTCAAGATAATAGAAATGCTGGTAGGAATGGAAGTGATCGTCAGAACCAAGGCAACAATAACCAGCGTTATAACAGGGATCAGCCAGCTAGAGGAACGAATCAGGGTCGTGCTTCAAGATCTTCTAATCAGCAGAGGACAGCTGAAGTTTTGCCACCCCCACCTATTTGTACTACTTGTGGAAAGGCTCATCCAGGGCAGTGTTTCAAGGCCACTGGTGGATGTTTTGGTTGTGGTTCCACTACTCACAAGATTAAAGATTGCCCTAAGAAGAATCCGGCAGTTCCTGGAAACTACATCAAGCCGCCGACTACCTCTGGACGTGTCTATGCTACTACTCGTAACCAGGCGGAGCGAACTTCAGGTACCATTACGGGCACTCTTTTCATTGATGATTTTGCTGTCTTCGTTTTATTTGATACTGGCGCCACACACTCTATTATATCTGTCACATCTGCTAAGAAACTTAATATGAAGCCCAAACCGTTAACGAATCACTTATCGATTTCAACGCCTATGAAAAATCATGTGATCATTGATCGTAAATATGTCGAGTGTCCTCTTCGTTTTGATGATCGTATTCGCTTTGCAAATCTGTATCCTCTCAATATGGTCGACTTTGATATCATTCTAGGCATGGATTGGTTGGCTTACCATAGAGCTTCAATCGACTGCCATGCTAGAACGGTAATCTTTGGAGACGTAAAACATCCTGAATTCGTTTATCATGGTTCTCAACCACTTAAATCTGTTAAGCTCATTTCCGCTATGAAGGCACGGATCATGATAGCTCATGGGTGCCAAGGTTTTCTAGCATCTGTTAAGGACACATCTTTGGAGAGTCCTAACATTGATAATCTTTCGGTTGTTTGCGAATTTGCTGACGTTTTTCCGGATGAACTCCCTGGACTTCCCCCAGCTCGAGAAGTTGAGTTTAGCATTGAGTTGATTCCTGGTGCTGAACCGATTTCGAAGGCTCCGTATCGTATGGCACCTGTAGAACTGAAGGAGTTGAAGGAACAACTGCAAGAGATGATAGAAAGTGGATTTATTCGCCCTAGTGTTTCTCCATGGGGTGCACCTGTTTTGTTTGTGAAGAAGAAGGATGGAAGCATGCGTCTATGTATCGACTATCGTGAACTCAATCGTATTACTATTCGTAACCGTTATCCTTTGCCGCGTATAGACGATTTGTTTGATCAACTGCAAGGAGCTAAGTTCTTTTCGAAGATTGACCTGAGGTCTGGCTACCATCAGTTACGTGTGAAGGAGCAAGATGTTCCTAAGACCGCGTTTCGTACCAGATATGGTCATTACGAAATTCTCGTTATGCCTTTTGGTTTGACCAATGCGCCTGCTGTGTTTATGGACTTGATGAATCGTGTTTTCCATGAGTTTCTCGACAATTTCGTTATTGTCTTCATCGACGATATTTTGGTTTACTCTAAGTCTGAAGAAGAGCATGAAGAACATCTTCGTATAGTTTTGGAGATTTTGAGGAAGAAGAAGTTGTACGCCAAATTTTCGAAGTGCGAATTTTGGTTGAGACAAGTTGCTTTCCTTGGTCATATCGTATCAGCTGATGGTATAACCATGGATCCGTCTAAAGTTGAGGCTATCACTAAATGGCCAAGACCTACGACAGTAACTGAGGTCAGGAGTTTTCTTGGACTTGCTGGTTACTATAGACGTTTTGTTGAAGGTTTCTCTCGTCTAGCTTTGCCCTTAACCCAACTGATGAGGAAAGGTGAAAAGTTTGTATGGACGGATGAACGAGAGAAGAGTTTTGAAGAATTGAAACGGAGATTGGTGACGGCTCCTATTTTGACTCTTCCAACTGGTTCAGGAGGATTTCAAATCTACAGCGATGCATCTAAGAAAGGATTAGGCTGTGTTTTGATGCAACATGGGAAGGTAATAGCTTATGCTTCGAGGCAGCTAAAACCTTATGAGGAGAATTACCCAACTCATGATCTTGAGTTAGCTGCGGTGGTGTTTGCGTTGAAGATCTGGAGACATTATTTGTATGGAGAGGCGTGTGATATATTCACTGATCATAAGAGTCTCAAGTATATTTTCACTCAGAAGGAACTTAACATGAGACAAAGAAGATGGTTAGAACTTCTTAAGGATTATGACACCAACATTCAGTACCATCCAGGTAAGGCTAACGTAGTTGCGGACGCACTTAGCCGGAAATCAGGCATTCTTGCGAGTATCAAGATTGAGCCTAGGATTTTGCGTGATTTAGAGAGTTTGGATGTTGAGATGTGTGTACAAGGTTTCGATGGATACTGGGCTAGTATGAAGGTGGAGTCGAACCTTATATTGCAAATTAAGGAAGCTCAGAAAGATGACGACGAGCTGTGGGCCGTGGTGCAAAATGTTGAAGAAGGTAAGCAGACGGAGTTTAAGGTTGATAATGACGGTATTGTATGGTATGGAGATAGGCTTTGTGTTCCCAATGATCAGGTGCTTCGTGAGAAAGTTATGACAGAAGCTCATAGTTCTCCTTTCACTATTCATCCTGGTTCTACCAAGATGTATAGGGATTTGAAGCAGTACTTTTGGTGGAACGGTATGAAGCAAGATGTGGCGACGTTTGTGTCGAAGTGTATGATTTGTCAGCAAGTTAAGATTGAACATCAGAGGGCTAGTGGATTGTTACAGCCATTGGAGATTCCAACATGGAAGTGGGATAAGATATCTATGGATTTTGTGACTGGGTTACCTCTTACTAGGAAGAAGCATGATGCGATTTGGGTGGTTGTTGATCGACTAACCAAATCTGCTCATTTCTTGCCAATCAGGAAGGATTATGGTATTGGTAAATTGGCGGAGATTTTTCAGCAAGAGATCGTTAGACTTCATGGTACTCCGACATCTATTGTGTCCGATAGAGATCCGCGTTTTACTTCTCGTTTCTGGAAGGGTTTGCAGAAAGCTTGGGGTACACGACTTAATTTTAGTACGGCATTTCATCCTCAAACAGATGGTCAGTCAGAGAGGACTATACAGACCTTGGAAGATATGCTAAGGGCCTGTGCTTTAGAATGGACTGGCAGTTGGGATGAATATTTGTGTTTGGTAGAGTTTGCTTATAACAACAGTTGGCATGCTAGCGTTAAGGCGGCACCGTTTGAACTTCTTTATGGAAGGAAGTGTAGAGCACCTATTTGTTGGGATGAAGTAGGTGAGCGTTTGATTGAAGGACCGGAAATGATCGAGATCACTAATGAGAAAGTAGCTGTGGCTAGAGAGAAATTGAAGGAAGCTAGGTCTCGTCAGAAAAGTTATGCTGATAAGCATCGTCGTGATTTAGAATTTCGGGTTGGAGATCGTGTGTTTTTGAAAGTTTCGCCGTTTAGAGGTGTGAAACGTTTTGGAATCAAGGGTAAGCTTAGTCCTCGATTTATTGGACCGTTTGAGATTTTGGAACGTATAGGAGAAGTTTCGTATCGTTTAGCACTTCCGCCTCAGTTATCGCATGTTCATGACGTTTTTCATGTATCACTCCTAAGGGGATACAACTATCATCCGTTACACGTTGCTTCTTATCCGTTTGATCAGATTCAATCCGATATGTCTTTATCTGAAGAACCAGAAGCTATTCTGGAAAGACAAGAAAGAGTTATGAGGAATAAAGTGATTCCATTCGTTAAGATTCTTTGGAAGAATCATCCGGAACGTGAGGCTACTTGGGAAACCGAGGAGTCGATGCGTGCAAGTTACCCACATTTCTTTGAATAGTTTGGTATGTTCTCATTTCGTTTCGTCTTCGTTTTCGTTTTCATTTTCATTTCGTTTCATTCAATTTTCGAGGACGAAAATTTTTCTTTAGAGGGGAAGAATTGTAAAACCTGAAAATTTAAAATCCGAATAATGACTAAAATACCCTTGGAACAAAAGAATTATAAAATACGTAAAATCTATTAATAACATTTAAAGAAATTAAAAGATTAACTTGTGAATATTTAAAAACCTAATTAAAGTATATTGCGTAATTGATTTGGTACGACGAAGAGTTAAAGTTTCGTAAATGATTTGAGTCGCGTTTGGTTTGTGTTCGAATGAGCCTAGGGCCGAAGCCCATATGGTGTGTCGTGCGAGGGGATGGTGACCGGTTGGACTAAACCCAACCCAAACCCAATTACTTTCCTAGTTTAACTCAAATACTACAACTATAAATACAACACATATTCATTAAATTGGAACCCTAGTTATTTTGCTCTCTCTTTTCTTTTTTCTTCCTTGCTCGGCCGAGACTCAAACAAATACCCTTGGTGTCGATTTTGCTCAACCAAGTGAAGGTATATCGTTTATTTGTATTCTTTTAACGTACCTTATACGTATATGTTAAGTTATAATTGTTTCGTCGCGTTTTCCTTGTTTTTCTTTTTGGCCGAGAGTGGTGAAACAAAACAATAAGAAACCCTAATTCATTTAACTTCTAATTAATAAGAAACATGTAACGTAAGATGTGTTATTGAATCGAGTTATGTTTGTATTGTTTTAATGAGGGCCGAATCTTATGATTTAGATCCGAAACATGTGTAGCTTTTGACTAATGATTATAACTTAATGACTTGAATAAGTAAAGTATTTAGATGAGCTAATACTAGTGTAAACCCTAATATTCGAAAACCCTAGATGAACCGAAACATACATATGAGATTTGAAGGCACATTAATTAAGTAAAGGTTATGTTAAACATAAACCCTAGTTTTAATATGCTAATTTATTAAGTTATGCTAAACCCTAATAGAGTAAATGCGTAATTAATGAGAGTAATGAGTAACTTATATGTCACATAAAATCATAAACGTGAACGTTGAAACATAAAAAGGAAAGAGTATTATGTGACGAGTTAGGTTAAGTAATTAGTCATTAAAAGACGTAACAAGTAAGCTAATGAATATTAATGAGACATTAAAGAATGAAAACCCTAAACGTTAATAAAAGATATATAAAGCCTAATTTACTATATTAGTATTAAAATCTTTAAGTCTTATTTAAATATGGAAACCCTAAAATAATAAAAGGATCATTGTGAAGATTATGGAATCATTAATAATATATACGACGTTAATGTATATAGGTTCTGTGAAGAAGGAGAATTTCTTTGCTTCCCTGTTTCGACTTTTGATCTTTTGCTTTCGAATAAGGTACGGATATTCTGACCTTTTCAGTAAAGGTTTCGTATGAAGTTTCTTTTCGTTTTCATATTAGGATTTCCTAAACCTTTGCTATGAACCCTAAAGTGTTTATTTGAGCTGTTGCTTATCTGAACTTTGATTTTTGAATCATAAAACATCTGATTTTGAACTATATGATATGAAGGCTTTGATTTTGAAAATATGATTAAACGTTTGATAAAATATGATCTATGTCAGTTATGACATTCTTATTTGATTTCTGATAGTTGACACCCAAGCCAAATATAACTAGTCATGGGGGTTCCATGTCCGTGTCAGCGAATGCACTTTCTGACATGACTCTAGGGCAGTAGAGTGATGTTCTGCCACGTCCCTTTCTGTTATCTGTATGAGCTCAATTTGAATTATGATATGAATATTTGTCTGTGGGGCGTATGGATGCATCCTAGATCTGTTATATGCCATATATTATCTGTTATATGTTATTTGTTATCTGATGATTGATGCTGCGTGCATGCACGTCCTTCATAACTCTGGTAGGTCTCCCCTACAAATATGTTGCCTTATGTGATTATGATATGTTTCTGATATGGCATATGTTCTGGGCTTTGAGGTAGTTAAGCTATAAAACTTATTCTGATATTTCTGAAATTATCTTTTGAAAAGACTATGACTTCATTGTTTTTCTTTTACTTTGCTTCGTATTCGATTTTCGTTTCGTATTCGTTTTGCTTGTATATCTGTTCACTGGGCTTTGTAAGCTCAGCCGCACTTTTCTTTTCTTCCGCGGCAGGTATCTAAGCATTGGAGCTGGGTATTGCTTTGGGATGAGTGCTGAGTGGACTTACCTTAGAGATTTAGCTTTGATATTCTGATACCATTTAGACTTATGTTTTAGACATTTCTTTTGGAGTTATTTTCCGCTGGGACCTATGTATTGAAGTCTTTTGATTTGGATTATTTCCATATTTATGTTGAAGATTTCTTTTGGTTTATATGTTTGCTTTGATATGACACCATTACTTGTGATTCCTTTACCCTTGTGGGGTCGGGGCGTTACAACACTCACGTTTTTTTTTTTTTTTTTTTTTTTTTTTTGATAATTATATTCCCGTGTTCAATAATTTAGCCGTATTTAATATTCAAATTCGTGTCCACATTTGTCATACTTTTAATATGAAATAAATAAGTCCCTAGTAGATATATATAGTAAAAAACTGATATTTATAAACCTGTGTATATTTATATGTTGAAGTTATAAAACAACATATATATTGTATTTTTAAGTTATAAAGTATATGTGGTATAAAGTATAAGGGAGTATTTGTTTAACTTCAAAACTTATTAAAGAATATGGAAAGTTATAATATTACACTTAACTCTCTACAATTTTCAAAAATTTAACCGCTAAAGTTTATTAATTACCCCATCTTTTTTTAAGTTTTTGTTTTCACAAATTTGACACATATGTTAATTTTTATGTGTTTTTCTTCTCAACCAAATTTATCCACCAAATTAATTAAAGGGTGACCAAAATCAATTTAATTTTGACTTTTACTAACCAATCACATCACACGATTTTGCTTACGTGGTAAAATCAAACTCTCCTATTGACCCAGTTATTTTTTGAATAAGAATGAATTGACAAAATCACTCCAAAATGATGTAATTCCTGTATTATATAAAAGATTTTTTATTGTGTAAATTTGTTATGTTTTTATTTATTTAATAATCTTGTTACTTTCAAACATATACCATTTATTAGACTGCTTTCCGTTTATGATATTTGAATCTACCACCAAGCGTAAAATCTGAAATAATCAACTTTTCAATCTTTCGCATATATACTAAAACGCTTCTAACTTAATCACATTCTCATCCATAACATCCCCCAAACACTCCATATTCATTTCAAAATCATACTTCAAAACCGTTATATCTTTTTAACAATTCACAACAGACCATCACACCGTCCTCTAAAACCGCGTATGGTGGTGTTTGGATATAGTGATTTAAGAGGAAAAGGTTAATCGCTGATTCATCGAGTTGGTTAAAATGTAAAAGGATGGAATAAGAAAGTTGTCGTCGTATAAGTTTATGCTAAAATATGTTTTTCTAGTGCTAGTTAGTGTTATGATACAAAGCTCACAACTCCAATTACTTCTTTTACTAGCAAGTGTACACGTAACACATTATATAACAAACTCGGTTGTGACTCGATAGAAGATGATAGGAAGAATGGAACAATGACATTGTGGATAAGGCCATGATGGTGGAGATTGATTATTTGACTTTGTCCCACATGGATGAAGGAACAAACTAGTAGAGGATTTTATATCAAATTATGTAGTTATTAAACGAGAGTGTTGAGGATCTCCATTGTTCAATCTGAATGTCACTTAAAACTCTTATTGTTGATGTTTGTGGGATAAAGCCCAAGCTTAAACTTTTATCGTTCCTTTTGCTTCTCAAACAGAAAGACGACAACAACAACAACAACAACAACAACGAACCCAATCCCGCCTAGGCAGGGTATGGGGGAGGTAAAATATAGACAGATCATACCCCTACACCAGGGTAAACCCGTGTGTAGAGATACTGCTTCCAACGAGACCTCCGGCAAGTGCATGTGTGCTAGTGCGAAAGGAAAGATACAGCATACGACAAAAACAATAGGCAAAAACGAAGTAAAAAGAAAGCAAGCAAACAAGCAAACAGGGCATACAGAAAAAAGAAACACCCACAAGCACACCGAGAAAAAGCAGAGAAAAGCAAAGAAGCACAAGCAAAGTAAAGAAGCACACGAGGCATAAAGCTAATGCAAAAAAACACGAAGCACCAAAACCAAACGCAGGGAGCAAGACAAAGCAGGCAAAACCTAAGAAAGCAACAACAGAGCAACGCAAACCACGCACTGGGCCTAAGACTACGGCAAAGCAAAAGAGAGGCCACAAAACAAAACACGCAAGGTGGTAAAAAGGGGACACCTAAAAGCCAAGCACCTAGCACCAGTACCCTCAAATCAGTCAAGCACCTAGCACCACTACCCGCAAATCCTAATTCTATCCCTCCACCCCTTCCTATCTGAGATCATGTCCTCGGTCAAACTAAGCTCCGTCATGTCAAGCTTAAGTCTATCCTCCCACCTGATATTGGGTCTGCCTCTCCTTCTCACGCCATCTCAAACAGAAAGACAAAGTTCTTATATTCAATGTCTTTGATTTGTGCAAATGACGTAACAAATGAATGCTGAATGCAATGTTTTGAATTCAAGGGTAGCATAACTTCATCGTTTCCATTAACCATATACGCGACTCATAAGTAGTGTTTCTTTTACAGTCAAGTAAATTTAGTAATTTTAGAGAATTTTGTTCTGGCGGTGCGTATCCTTAAACTCATCGTAGATATTTATTAAAATTTCATGTTTTGAATTTTTATGACCATGGTCTAAGACCAGGAGAAGTAATACTAATCGTTTATATATGTTGTTTTCATCCTTTTACGGGAATCTTTGGTTTGTTCTTCATATGACCAGGTGTGCCATGAATTATGGTTGCTTCTTTTAGTGTTTACAAAAGAATGTGAAGAGTGAGTTTGTTGGAATGTGTTGAGAGTACATGAACCTGAGTGGGCATACCGAATTACCAATGGTGTTTAGTGGGATGTTGCTGAGAGACTGATGGCTAGGAATGCAGTAGGGTTATTGTGTGTGTGCGGGTGAGGCTGTTAGGGTGGAGGAATTAAGCAAGTCTTCCAAAGTTGTACTAAACTATTTGCTAGTCACCGTGATTCGATAATTTGTTTTTATTACAAGGAAAGACCTAAGCCTAAAACTTTTTGTTTGCTATTTATATTTTTTTCTGAGTTTTTGTGTTCTGTGTCGACACTTTATTCAATTATTTTCCGTTTATCTCCTAAAGAAGTAATTTAGGCGGACATGACCGTGAAGTCTTTTTTGTGTTAAACAATCAACTTTTCTAATACGTGTACATTTAATTTTTGAACTTTGAAAGAAATAAACCCCAAGTCCTAAATTATACTACCTTAATTTACTTCTTAAATATGTGTGTTTCTTAATTATCTTTTAGTATTTTGTTATATGTGTCTCATACTATTTTTTGTGTGTATAGAACTAATGTATATGGAAGTGCTTAGAGCACAAGGTAAGGGAAGAACCTTTAACACGTTATTGGCATGTCACTTCAGCGAAATACCCTACCTCATAACATACCACTAACATATTATTGGGTCTCACAAAATACCCCACTAAAAATATCCACTCACTCACAATACAATAAAAAAAAAAAAAAAAAAAAAAAGAATTACCTTTGGCATGAGCCATTCAACTGGCTTAAATTCATTTGGCATCTCGTTGGCGTGTTAGCTGGTGCAAGGTTTGGCACACCATTGGTTCCTTTGGGCTGCGTTTGGCGAGATATTCGACACCTTACCGTTTGCTATTTGGCTTGTTCTTCATATGATAACCTTTTTTGAATATTAGGCTTGTTCTTCATATGACTAAGTACAGTCACAAGTCCTGGTAAAGTGCAAAGGAGGATGAGGCTGGTTGCCACCAAACTTGCAACATGCAATAATGGGAAGCTTGTCTGCGTATGTCCATCAAAGAAACTAGGTTCCACTGGAATACAAGCTTTCCATTTGCTTCACTAGAAAATAAACTCCACTTCTCCAATTTTCCGTTTGCTATTTCTACTAATTCTATCATGCATCGCCACATTTCTGAATGTCCTCAAATTGTCTAGCTTGACTAAACTTTTTATGTGTGTGAACACTTTCTAGCTAGTATTTGTAGTTAGATAAATTCAAAACATATGTTGTAATAAATTGTTTAAACTCAATTAGCTTTTGGACTTTTGGTCATCCCACATCGCCATGTAGGAAAGCACTAGTTTACATATGTATTACTATATGGATATGAACTTTTTTTATATTGCGTGTACATATGCTCATGAACTTTGTTTCTTGGTGAGTTTTGCAAACCCCGATAAGCTTACTAATGAGTTGAAGCTTTGTAGGGATGACCTTCAATCCACGAGCATAGGAGCAATATGTATTTATTTTCTTACCGAGAGTCAATTAAAGAGTTTTAACAGTGTTAACAATGTATGTGCAATTCAAGCAAAATACAAACTCAATAACGTATGAAGAGTCATAGTTGCTTCATTGTTGCACCAAAACTTTAATCTAGTGCTTAGATTGAGTTGGCTCGCCGGTGATTCCGAGGACGATAATGAGAAGAGTAAATAGGAACTTTGACATTGTGTCTGAACTAAGGTGTTTGTGTATGTGAGGTTAATATATGGTAGGTTAAGTCACATGAAACAAAAGGTTAAAGAAGGAAATGAGTATGTTGGTTTTGTGACTTTATCCCACATTGTTGGATGAGCAAATGATGTAAGGGTTTATAAGTAAGGCTATGAATGTATTACTGGATCTTGTTTCGAATCATTAGATAGTATTATATAAATTAAATCTAATAAATTTGAACTTTTTATGTTTATTATAGCTTATTTGATTTTTTAATGCTTATTTGACTATAGCTTATTAAATATATAAAACGTCACATTTTCTTACTTGGGGCTTTATGAGGGGAGATCATTAAAATAATCGTTTCCTTTTGTTTACTTATATTTTCATACAAAAAACATATAGCATTTTTGTATTTTAGATAATATAATAACAAAATATAATAAATTTGTCTAAAAACTTCTTGTAATGTAATCAAGATTAAATAACATAAGAACCTTGGGATAAAATCCCTTAAATACGGATTTATGCTAAAACCATAGGCTTTATGGATAAGTTATCCAAACACCTCCGATACATGTGTGATGTGTTAATCGGGTATGAGTAGTAGTTTAATAAATTCACGAAGATTTGTTAAAATGCTAAACTAGAAGTAGCTGTGTTAGTTAGCGTGTTACTTTACCAAACCACTAGTTATAATACCCGTGCACGCACGGGGCTTTTTTCAAAACTTTTTAATAATGTATTTTTATCCATTAAAAACAAATAATTACTTCCGTTTCTGTCATGCCAATCAGTTAAACTCAAACATAATATGGACTACATTGGTCAAAACACCAAAAGTCAACAGTAACTATATGCAGCTTCATGGAACTTTCAGAACCACATTGGTGAATCATTTCATTTATTTACAAATATTTTGATACATCGAGATAGATAAAGCAATTTACCACCTCATATATGTCTATCATTGTATCCAAGTTTAAAGCTTATCTTTTGCTAAAAGAAGCTTAACCTACCTTTCTTCATTTGCTCTAATTGTAAACAAACAACACAGTCATTTTTTTATTATTTTTTTATTTTTTTATTTTTTTGTTTTTTTTATGTGGTTACTTGTCTAATGTATTAACCTGGAACACTGAAAAAGGTCTTTAACCATGATCCCTGTAATTCATGATATAATTATGAACACAATTACAATAATAAATAGAAATCATTAAAGATAAAAATTAAATGAAAATCTTTAGAAAGCTTAAATTTAAACTTACATACCTAGACGTTTTCATCTGAAGAAAGTTTAGAAAGCTTAAATTTAAACTTACAGACCTAGACGTTTTCATCGGAAGAAAGTGCAGAGCCACATTATCTAATTCACCAAATTTATATATACAAAAGTATTTGCAGGATGGCCCAACCTGATCGCCTGTTTCAGCCTTGTATACACCTACTGACCTTTTTCGTAACCCGACAATTTTCCACCTCCAACCAAGTCAAGATGACCATTCATATTTTTAGGATATGACTAAATGTAAGTCTGTATAGGTAGCAAGTATACACTGACGGATATGGGCATTCATTCCCAGAATAATTTTTCTATGAGCCATTTTCCTCACAACCAATATTGGGCTACAGGATGTACATGTTTCTTATAAAAAAGGCATACATGGAAATGAAAATTTCTGCCTATTTATCTATAAATGGTTCAGTTCGGATTACGTATAGTATCTAATGGGTTTAACATGTCAAATATCGCCGAAAGTGTATACCAAAGCATAAAATTTCAAAAAAACTTTGATTCGGATAGTAAATATTGTTATATTTTTTAAAACATACTTGGCACAATAAGTACTAATATAAAGAGTTAAATCTTTTAATTAGAAATCATGTCAGAAACCCCACTCAACCTTTTTTCGACCCATACACAAAACTACCTGTTTAAACCAATTACCTATCCACCCGACACACTCATTTTGTTGCCTTCAATGTATAGACTGCAATTAGGTTTACTTTACTATATTATACCTCAAGTTGATCGAGCATGTCAAGAGTGGATTCCATATCACCACCAATTGCTACATAGACACCTGAAAGAGATCATAATCGATAGCTTTTCCAGCTATCTCTGCACTTTGAGATGATGAATCGAACAGAGATTCAATATTTTCTTATGTTAGACATTGCTGAAAGTCGCGCAAAGTCAATTTGTCATGTACACAACTTGCTAAATCATTTTATTTAAGGGTGAGCATACAACCCTAACGGACCGGATCGACTGAGACCGGACTGGACCGGACCGGACCGGACCGACCACATTCAGACCGGTCCGCGGTCTCGGCTTTTGGGCTAATATGGTCCTCGGTCCGGTCCGGACCAAAACCGACGAATTTGGGCTAATTTGGCCTTGTTGGACCGGACAGACCGAATGACCCACCGGACCGACCATATTCGGTCCGGTCTCGGTCTAAGATTTTTGCCGAAATCGGGTCTCAGTCCGGTCCGTTTTTTGGACCATGCACACCCCTAATTTTATTTAAAATTCTAGATTATTATTGAAATAACATTGTTTACTAAATCACTTTATTTGGGTATTATCGTTGTTTTTTTATTAATACATTCATTATTAAGAGGAAAAAAATGACAAATACATGTTAGCGGGTCAACCCAACCCAAAAACGTATCACTCGCTATCTAACCCACCCACCCATCATGGCACATCTGAACAATAAGATGCACATAACTTATGAGATACATTGGGGCGTGTAATTGTGTGTAAGTGACGTGTAAGTGCCAATACCAAGATGTTCTTTCCATGCTGAGTTGTTGGAGCATGGACATAGACGTTGAACTGGGGCCCAAAGGACTGTAATCAAAGAATAGAACACAATTTGTTGCTTACTCTTTGACGTGTAATAATAGTATGGTAGCGCTAGTTATATTGATTCGAAACATCACTCGAAAAACTTAACCAAATCGATCGACTACCAAGAACATATATATATACAACTCTTACAGTCTTAATTTGTACATATATCTATTTAAAAGAATTATAACACTTTCATTCCTATAAGTTACATACTTACATGCATCTATTGGGTTAATCCCAATCTACCCAACCCAGCGACCCAAGTCAACACCCATTATGACCCGGTCAACAAAAGTCAACGAAAGTCAACCTCAACGAAAGTCAACAAGAAGCAGTTACATAAACGGTTATATAGCAGTTACAGTATAACTGCCATATCCTTTAACCGACACAACGGTTCAACATGTACCTTTTCACTTTGTATAAATAGAATAGAACATGTAAAGAATCATTCATGACATATTTATAGAAAATAGAGATTATTTCATATTACTGGTATATTTTGATTAAAGATCCGTAAAACTGGGCCAACAATTGGTATCAGAGCCTGATTCATCATATACCTTTTTCGTTTTAAGTTTCAGAATCAATAAGAACCCTAAAACAGTTTCTGAGAAAAAAAATTTCTGCAAAATAATCCGAACACAAAATCAAAAGATATCATCTTTTGTGTTCCATATACGTTTGTCGCACCAAGGGAACAATCACATAAGTGACTGCTCATACCCGGCAACAAAATCTTTCATTCGTATTTTTTTTCTTCATCGAAACTGATTTTTTATCCACAAAGGATCAGAAACGAATTAAAATCGTTTATATATTGATTCAAACAAAAACCAAAACGAAGTCATCAATTTAGGGCAGAATTAAAGATTCAAATTAGAACAAACACACCTGTTCCGAATCAAGAATCAAGCCCAGAACGTTAATTAAGCCACCAATTGACTTAATTAAAGTCTCCAATCTTTCATACCACTCACGGATCAAAAACCCCCAAATCAACGAAACCCTAAAATTTCGATTGAAGGGATTAAAGTGCTCGCGAAGAACACCACACACCGGAGAAGATAGGTAGGCCATTCAACCTTATCATAGGCGTTTGACCACAAAGATTTGGAGAAGAAGAGGAACGGATCTCATTCCAGAAAAGGAGAGAGACGAATAACAGTCTCCAAAGAGATACGTTTTTTGTTTTCTTTATCTCAAAAGAGATAGAAGAAAATATAAAAGGCAGCGCACATCTTATCTCTAAAGGGATAAGTAAATATTAAAAAAAGGGGCGCTTATTTAAGTGGGCTATACACAAGGATTGTTTTATATTTTAAGGCATCGGGTTAGACCATCAACCCATTCAGGTTTCAATTTTTATAACACCACTCTTTCATTTTTTATAGTATATATTCTTCATTTTAGATATATATTATTATTGTTTGATAAGTTACTTTATATTACAAATTTAGTAATTCATCAAATTTTTTAGATATAATAACCTAGTGAATACACTGCTTATTATATTAGAAATAACTTTTAAGGAGCAATTAACCTTAGGTTATTCGCCTTTTAAAATATATAATCTCCAAGGATAGTTTTGGATTAAAAAACTAGTCCTATAAAGTTTTATAGCCTAAAAGGAAAAATAAAACATTTTTTCAACACACCTCGTGTTAGATTTTTGGAGATATTTTTTTTATTATCAATATATTTAAAATATGACGAAAGGAAGTGGAACTAAGGAACCTAGTACTAATTTTACAAATAGTACACCCCAATTTCAATGCCCAATCCTAAAGCCCGCGAATTACTCATTATGGGCAATTCGAATACAAATCATTCTCGAAGCAAGTGGTTTATGGGAAACAATAGAGCCGACTGAATCGACTCAACCCAATAAGAAAAAAGATAAAACCGCTATTGCTTTCCTTTATCAAGCCTTACCCGAGGAACAATTACTTCAAATAACAAAGCACAAAACCGCGAAGGACATTTGGAATGCTTTGAAAACTAGACACGTTGGCGAAAAGGGAGTCCAACAAGCAAGACTACAAACACTCAAATCTGATTTTGAGATGTTACAAATGAAGGAAGACGAGACAATTGACACCTTTGCTACAAAACTTACAACTCTCGTAAACAAAGCCGCTAGTCTAGGACACACCATAGAAGATGAAACCTTAGTACGGAAACTATTAAATGCTGTACCCGATAGGTATCTGCAAATAGTCGCATCTATAGAACAATATTCCGACCTAAGTGAAATGACTATAGAAGAAGCAATTGGAAGACTTAAGACCTATGAAGAAAGGATTAAGTTTAAGAAGGATAAACAAGTGAACAATCAAGAGACTTTGATGTTCACACGACATAAAGGACAAGGAAAACCTTTTAGAGATTATGGTCAGGGAAGATTTAACCAGTCTCAAGGCCGAGAACAAGACAAGAACAATTATCAATCTAAAAGGGAAGAACGAGCATCTTTTGAAGAAGATACAAGAGACAAATCTCAAGTCACATGCTACCGATGTCACAAACTTGGACATTATGCATATGAATGTCAAAATAAACGCAAGAATCAAGTCAGAGAACATTCAAATTTTATTGAAGAAGACTTAGAGCCAACATTACTTATGGCGACTATAACTGAAGAGAAATGATACAATGAGAAACCGCAGTGATTGCAATAACAGCAGAGATTGCAAAACAGCAGAGATTGCAAAACAGCAGAGAGTGCAGAAACAACAGAGATTGCAGTAACAGCAGAGATTGCAGAAACCGCAGAGAATGCAAAAACGGCAGAGATTGCAGTAACCGCAGAGAATGCAGAAACATCAGAGAATGCAAAAGAAAGCAAAATGGAGACAACAACAAAAGACTTAAAGACCTATGTCGCAGCGATTGTGATTAAGGGGGAGAATATTGGGTTAATCCCAATCTACCCAACCCAGCGACCCAAGTCAACACCCATTATGACCCGGTCAACAAAAGTCAACGAAAGTCAACCTCAACGAAAGTCAACAAGAAGCAGTTACATAAACGGTTATATAGCAGTTACAGTATAACTGCCATATCCTTTAACCGACACAACGGTTCAACATGTACCTTTTCACTTTGTATAAATAGAATAGAATATGTAAAGAATCATTCATGACATATTTATAAAAAATAGAGATTATTTCATATTACTGGTATATTTTGATTAAAGATCCGTAAAACTGGGCCAACAGCATCTAACCCATTCTTAATTATTTCAAAACTTGTCAAAACTCTTCAATATCAGTGATAATTTAATTACTTATTAAACTATGACTTTTATTATTATGTTACAAGGTTATGACCAAAAGTTGAACACGATAGTATTTCTAGCATCAAATAAGCTAGCAAGTCAAAAATTAAAATTATCCAAACACTCAAACACCTGAATGCTCGCTGCTTAATCTAACGTTATAATTCTAATAAGCAATCGAATTATCCAAACACTCGAAAAACCTTCTGCATGAACACGCGTGCCTTTAGCCAAAGCAAGTGTTTATTGCTTTTATGAAAGTAATTGTTTATTTATAAAAAATATATAACCTTATAAACGTTTAAAAAGCATCAAGATATGTAATCTCAAGTACCAGATTCTCGTATAACATAACTGAACATCATGGTACTAATGATAACTTTAGCCAAACTAAACATATGATCGAACAATAATAAGAAAACAATGTTAAAAAAAATCAAGTTTAAAGATATAATTCATACCTTAAACAATTTGGAACACCGATCGATGGATTTCTTTGTTTATTTGAATATAAGGGTTCAAGGGTTTATACCTATCGTTTCTCTAAAAATATATCGTTTCTTTGATGGGTTTCCTAGGGTAGGTTTGTGTAGGATGATTTTGTGGTTATGTCATGTTTTCTTTTTTACTGTGAATGATGACAAAATCATTGGGAGCGTGTGTTTTAAATGTTACAGTTTGATCCAAATGTATCAAAGTATTAAATCCAAGTACTTGTGTATTTTAAGATTTATTCTATATGTTACATATAAAAACGAATTTTTTAAAATTTTATGTCAAATTAGGAAATATTTAAGTTTTTTTAGTTAAAAAAATGTTTTTGAGAAAATAGCACTAATTCAATTATTACCAAATAAGGTATGAATTGATTTTTTTGAAATAAAAAATTTCCACTAAGGGTTTTGTTTTATTATATAAAAGATTAAACTAGTGATAAGAAATGTAAACATGAACCTAATTCGGTTGCTATCGACGATAAACATACGATAAATAGTCAACTGATGAATTAAAAAACACTACTCTCTGATCTTCAGTCTTCACCCAACCTATAGTTGCTTAACCGGCGAACGAGGTCCAAGAATCTCTAACATGATCATACCTCTAATTAAGCTAAAGTCGATACTTGCAACTCTAATCATTCTAAAGTGGAAACTCTAGTTATCTAAGCCAGTAATCAATCCTAGTTATTACATCAATACTTACTAGGTTGAAGTTAATCTCACTTCCTCCTAATTAACTACTAGAAAAGAACACTACAACTCATTCTTATCTTTTGAAGTATCCAACTCAGTTTTGTTTGAATATGATAGCTTGTATATAGACCTATAGATTTAGTACAGAAGATAGGTGTTTAAAAGAACTTTTAGGTTTTTAATACAAAGACGTATTGATTTACTCACTGTAAAGAGTGTTGTGGTAGTGCATTTCCTTAAACTCACTTTGAATATTTAGTAAAATATTAGTTTAAAATTTTATGCCAATAATTAATGTGTTGTTTTCATCCTTTTACTGGAATCTTTGGTTTGTTCTTCATATGACTAGGTATGCCATAAATTATGGTTGCTTCTGTTAATGTTTTTGAAAGAATGTGACGAGTGAGTTTGTTGGGATGTGTTGAGAGTATGTGAAGCTGAGTGGGTATACCGAAAGTTGTTTGGCGGGAGGTTGCTGAGAGACTAAGGGCTCGGAATGGAGTAGAGTGTTTTTGTGTATGCAAGTGAGGCTATGAGGGTGAAAAGTTTGAGGAAGGAAAAGAGTTTTGGTTTCGTGACTTGTCCCAATGCTATGGAAATATAAGGCAAGCAAGTTATGATCCTCAATACTAAATAATTTGCTAGTAAATTTCATCTAGTACGGTGATTGCATAATTTGCTTTTTTTATGGGAAAAGACGCCTTCAACTTTTTGTTTGTTATTTATTGTCTTCTCAATTTTTCAATTTTTGTGATCTGCTTCTTCGGTTTATTCAACTTTTTGTTTGTTATTTATTTTGTCTTCAACTTTTTGTTTGTTATTTATTTTTCAATATATTATGAGGTTATTTAACTAGGTTGTTGGTTATCTCGGGATTGGTATCAACTTTCCAATTTGCAGATACACGCAATTTTATTGGAATAAAACTTAAGCTTAAAATTTTATGGTTTCTTAATCTTGCTTCTTAAATAATCATATTTAGTGTGATAGTGTCTTTGATTTTATGCATTTCTAAACACTAATCGTCTACGTTGTTTTCACCACCTTATTGGAATCTTAGGTTTTTCATCACATAGTAAGGCCACGTATGTGACGGTACATGATTGCTTTTGTAAATATTCTTAGAGGAATGTCACTAGTGAGTTTATTGGGATGTAATGAGATTACATGAAGCTTAGATGAGTTTGTTGGATGATTTCACACGTGATGTTGTTCCATGTGCAAATTGTTGGCCCATCCGGATCATCTCGTGCTCGAATCAAACATATCTATGAACAAAATACACGACACACAAACTCACACTTTGTATATATTGAATTCTGTTATATTTTACAATACATAGAGACTTCTATGTAGAAGGTTCACAAGCGAACCATCATGACTATTCGGTTAAACCATAACCGAAAATAACTAACTAACTACCAACAACTACCATAACTAACTATAACCGAAATTAACTACCATTCGGTTATTAACTTTATTCTTGACATACTAGACACCTTAACTTATAAACTTTACATATACGACTCTAATACATAAAATAATTACACAACGACCCCTAAACATGGATTACTGAATTAACATCCAATAGAGATAGTGTGATAGGTGTTCCATTTGATGCATGGAGAGTTTGGGAGTGGGTTTGTTAGAGTGGATTGGCTCGGTTGTGTCTCGGTGCAGGATGATGAGGAAAGTTAAGTGGTGCTAAGATGAGGTGTTTGTGTGTGTATAGAAGAGGATATGAAGGATGGAGATGTGGTGGTTAAGCCACTTGAAACATAAGCTTGAAGAATAACATGAGTTTTGGTTTTGTGACTTTGTTCCGCATCATTGAAATAACAAACCCTAGAACAATTTATAAGTAAGGCTATAATTAATTTGATTAACGTAATTCTATATGAGCATGTTTAAGTGTCTTTACTAAAAACCTCTTCATAATGCTCATATTGATTTTCTTGCGATGTAAAATCAGAGGTTAATAAATCCAATTTTCTTCGCCATGTAAAATAAGAGATTTATAAATCAAAACAAATCTTTTTCATTTAACGGTTAACTAAATTACCTATTTATAAGCTAATTTTTTGCACGAAAACGACTAAATTTTTGTTAAGAAGTATGTGATTTATTAATTAATGGAGTCTTCAAATCTAAGTAATTTACTACTAATTATTAAGTAAACAATGTATTTTTTTTACGAGTATCACTTTACAGGAATGGAATTCAAATACAATAAAATGGTATATATGGCCACGAAATTACTTACATGGAATGTCACAAATCAAACTTTTCCTCTTTCAAACAATAAGATCTAACTATACGTTATAACGTACAATATTATGAAAAAAAAATACATGTTTAAATTGAGTGTGAGGTGTTCAATGGATACGAGGAGCGCATAAGAGTGCTGAGATGAATGTGAGTAGCAAGTGCTTTGGTTCTCTGACTTTGCCCCACATCTGTGAATGAGCAAACACCAAAGCAATATATAATTGAGACTAAAAATTTATTCATTAATTTGAAGCTTGGATCCAGTGGATTATCATATCTCTTCGCTTGATTCACGTTTCCTATTTTTCAAGCTTATTTGATTATAAAGAGATATCATTCCGTATGTGGTGTTTAGTTGCGACTTATTTTTTATTTTTTATCTTTTTTAGCATGGCCAAGTGAAAAGGGTATTTTGTAGCAACCCAAGTGGTCAATGTCCTCTGGATGTAACAAATTAGCATATGGTTTAGTTACCCCCATGAAGATATCTACATATTCTTACCATTAGCTTAATTTATGTTGGATTAAAAGATTTCTTGAATCTAAACCTCTAATTTATTTGTGATGTTTTAATTTAGCATGAGTCATAACGAAAATCCATCTCGCAGACCATTTCCCCGATTATCACATGTTTGTATAATTAGTTAATTACAAATACAAAAAAATAGTGATAACAAAAATATAAACATGAACTTGATTTTGTTGTTATCAACGTTAAACATACGTTAAGTTGAAGAAAAAGATAACACCACTCCCCACTCTTTAGCCTTTCACCCAACGTATAGTTGCTTAACCCAAAGAAGCTAAAGTCGATTTTGCAACTCTAATCAAACTAAAATAGACTCTCGCTTCCATTAGGAAGGAACAATGAACACCGATACTTAAGTAATTTAAGCTACTTACTCCTAACCACTATAAAAGAACACTAAAACATATTAGTGTACACATTATGTAACAGCTATATATTTCGCATGTTATGTTTTTCTGTATAGAACTATGTATATGGAAGCGTCTAGAGTATCAAAGTCTTTTTTGTTTGAATGTGATGGACAATGAAAAACCCGAATACAGAAACTTAAATCGTTGCTAGAAAATATGACTTCAAATATCAAACCCAATTATATTTGCCGAAGATAATCTCTATTTACGCCAACTGTCTGCTTTAACCATCTTAACCTTGTTTTTTTTATGCTTGTGATTTTGAAACATTTAGACCTCCATCCTAGAATTCGATGACCGGCTATTACTATTAGCTTGGAGTCGCCTTGGACCATTTGACTACTGAACATATAGTGCATTTATTTATGGTGTTCACCTTCAATTCGCTTATATACTTCCAAACTCATGTCGCGTTGTATCATAATAATGAGCCATCACTTTCGCATTTTATACATGTTGGAAAATTTAGTGCACTTGTGGGATTGGTTCACACCTTGTAATGGGTTAGGAGGTACGGAGTGTACACCCATAAGGTCCATGAACACCCTGAACTCTTGTAGTGGTTTGGATTGATAGTACTTGGTGAAAGTACTGTTGTGGTTATCACTGAGTATCAGTGTTTCCACTGAAGCAGTAGTTACACTGAATCAGTGTTTCCACTGAAGTGGTATTTCCACTGAAGTGGTGTCTCACCGAAGTTGTGTTTACACTGAAGTAGTGGCGTTTCCACTGAAGCAGTGTAACCACTGAAGGCATTATGAAAGTACTGATACTTGTAACGGTTTTGACCTATTCAAGTGGCAGTTTAAACTGCATTATGACCATGATTAATTGGTCATGTAACCACTAACGGCTATATGGGGATAATTATGAGGCTATTAATGGGCCGATTAATACTCATAATTCCATTGACTAGCCAAGAGCATTTCCTATAAATAGGAGATCTGTTTTTACAGATAGATAGAGGAGAAAATACGTGTGAAAACATACATCAAACCTAAACACTTATTAGCGAAGGGGTTAAAGAATTGTGCATAATTCTCTAACTGCATTTGGTCTTATCCCAAGTAGATATTCGTGATACCCAGGCATTAGGGTCGAATAGTTTACTTTGGAAAGTGGTAACACGATTCCAAGTGATATCCGGTAACCACTGAAGTGGTATTTGTTTCTGCTGACCCGTTTTGTGTTTCTGCTGAAGCGTTGCTGGTTTCTGCTAAAGTTGATTATCTCAACCCTGCTTTAGGACGAATACGACACCAACAATCAAAGTAAACTATTTAGTGATAATCAATGGCAACTGCTGCTATGAAACATATGGCTTCAAACTTTGCTAAGCTGGACAAGTTTGAAGGGGTAGACTTTAGGAGGTGGCAGAAGAAGATGCACTTCTTGCTGTCAAGCATGAGTGTGGTCTATGTGCTGACTACTCCAATTCCTGATGATGGTGGGGATGATGCTACTGTGGAGCAGATCAGGAGGAGGAGCAAATGGGAGAATGATGACTACATATACAGATGTCTTATTCTCAATGATATGTCTGATGCTCTCTTTGATATTTATCAGAACCATGAATCTTCCAAAGATCTATGTTATTCCTTGGATGCCAAATATATGGCTGAGGATGCTTCAAGTAAGAAGTTCCTTGTTAGTAATTTCACAAATTACAAAATGACTGATTCAAGACCAGTCATGGAACAATATAATGAACTTCTTGGAATACTTGGAAGGTTTACACAACATAATATGCACATGGATGAGTCTATTTCAGTCTCTTGTGTAATTGACAAACTCCCTCCTTCTTGGAAAGACTTCAAGCATACCTTGAAACATAAGAAAGAGGAGTTAACTCTGGTTGAGTTGGGCAGTCATCTGCGCATTGAGGAATCTCTCAAAGTGCAGGATAATGACAAGCCAAAGAGTAGCAATGCTGCTGGTGCATCTGTTGTCAATATGGTGGAGCATAACAACTCTACCAGGTACAATGACAACAAAGGTAAATGCAAATATCATGATAACACAAGGGCGAATCCTAACAAGAAGGCAACACCTACTTGTTGGAAATGTGGCAAGACTGGTCACATTAAAAGGGACTGCAAGGGTGTTAAAATTGGTGGTAAAGCCAATGGATCAAGCACTAATGGTTCAGGGAGTGGTGTTTCTTCCAACTCACTGACAGGTCAGAATATGGTTAATAAGTCTTTTCAGATTTATTATGTTACATATGTATCTGAATCTCATTATGTGCAGGATGATGATGTTGCGTGGTGGGTTGACTCTGGAGCAACAGTTCATGTGTGCAAAGATAGAAGCTGGTTCAAGACTTATGAGTCACTGAATGATGGTTCTATTCTTCACATGGAAAATGAGTCAACAGCCTTGGTGCATGGTCATGGTTATGTAGATCTTAAGTTTAGTTCTGGAAAGATTGTAACTTTGTTTAATGTTATTCATGTTCATGATATAAGGAAGAACTTGGTTTCAAGTAGTGTTTTGAATAATCATGGATATAAACAAGTTATTGAATCTGATAAATTTGTCTTGTCTAAATGTGGTGTTTTTATTGGTTTTGGTTATTTATGTAATCAAATGTTCAGGCTTAATGTTTCCACTGATAGTTTATCCATTTCCACTGATAAAGTTAATTCAGCCTTTGTGACCACCACTGACCAGACTGACTCTACCCTTTGGCATGCTAGACTTGGTCATGTACACTATAAGAAGATGCAAGATATGTCTAAAGATGGGTTAATCCCAGCTTTTGACATGGACACTAAAAAGTGTAAAACTTGCATGTTGACCAAGATAACCAAGAAACCCTTTCAGGGTGTTAGTCGTGAGACTGAGCTCTTAGAGCTGATACACAGTGACCTGTGTGATTTGCATGCTACTCCTTCTTTGGGGAACAAAAAGTACTTTGTGACATTTATTGATGATGCTTCTAGGTTTTGTTATGTTTATTTATTACATACTAAGGATGAAGCATTAGATAAATTCAAAGTGTTTAAAACTGAAGTTGAATTACAACTTGGGTCTTTGATCAAAAGATTAAGGACTGATAGGGGAGGTGAGTACATGGATACTCTGTATTTTCAGTCTGTTGGTATAATCCATGAAACGACTGCCCCTTATACTCCTCAGCAAAATGGTATTTCTGAAAGAAAGAACAGGGTGCTGAAGGAGATGGTTAATTCCATGTTGTCCTATTTAGGACTGAGTCAAGGGTTCTGGGGTGAAGCTATGTTAACAGCTTGCTATTTATTAAATAGAGTTCCCAATAAAAGGAACAAGGTAACCCCTTATGAACTCTGGACTAAAAGGAAACCCAACTTGAATTATCTCAAGGTTTGGGGTTGTAGGGCTGTTGTAAGACTCCCTGATCCAAAGATGAAAACTTTGGGTGAAAGAGGCATTGACTGCATCTTTGTTGGATATGCTCAGCATTCCATGGCTTTTAGATTCTATGTTATAGAACCTAATGAATTTGTTTCAATTAACTCCATAATTGAATCAAGGGATGCAAACTTTGATGAGAATAGATTCTCATCAGTCCCTAGACCAAGTGTAAGGATTCCTAATGGAACTCATGACACTGGCGTATCAGAGGTCCCTGATGGTGAACCATCAGTAGTCCTTGATGAGGTTATGGTTCAACAACCTGAACCTGTGCTCAGGAAGAGCAAAAGGAATAGGACTCCAAAGTCATTTGGGCCTGAGTTTCAGCTGTATTTAGTTGAAGGAACAAGGGATGAGGTCTCTGACCAATACTCCTATTGCTTCATTGTTGAGGATGATCCCAAGACATTTGAAGAAGCAATGAAATCCCAAGATATTGCTTTCTGGAAAGAAGCAATCAATGAAGAGATGGATTCCATCATGGGGAACAACACTTGGGTGTTGGTTGATCTACCACCTGGTTGCAAACCTTTAGGTTGCAAGTGGATTTTCAAAAGAAAAATGAAGGTAGATGGAACTATTGAAAAGTTCAAGGCTAGACTAGTTATTTAGGGCTTTAAACAAAAGTCAGGGATAAACTATTTTGATACTTATGCCCCTGTGGCTCGTATCAGTACCATAAGATTGCTGATTGCTATGACATCTATTCACAATCTGATTATTCATCAGATGGATGTGAAGACAATTTTCTTGAATGGTGAATTGGAGGAGGAGGTTTATATGAACCAACCTCAGGGCTTCATCATGCCTGGCAATGAAAACAAGGTGTGTAAACTGATTAAGTCTCTTTATGGACTTAAGCAGGCACCTAAGCAATGGCATCAAAAGTTTGATGAAGTGGTTTTGTCTAGTGGTTATGTTCTTAACCAAGCTGACAAATGTGTATATAGCAAATTTGATGAATCTGGTAAAGGAGTCATCATTTGTCTATATGTTGATGACATGTTGATCTTTGGCACTGACCAAAATCAAGTTGACTTGACAAAAGAATTTTTGTCATCAAGGTTCTCCATGAAAGACATGGGGGAGGCTGATGTTATCCTTGGTATAAGGATTAAACATGAAAGTAAAATAATTTCTATCTCTCAGTCTCATTATATTGAGAAGGTGCTGAGGAAATTCAATTACTTTGAATGTACTCCTATGAGTACACCTATGGATACTTGTGAGAAGCTGATGCCTAATAATGGCAAGGCTGTATCTCAACTTGAGTATTCTAGGGTAATTGGCTGCTTGATGTATGCCATGACTTGTACAAGACCTGACATTGGTTTTGCAGTGGAAAAATTGAGCAGGTATACTGGTAACCCTAGTGCTCATCACTGGCAAGCAGTTCAAAGAGTACTGAAGTATTTGAAGAGAACTATGGATTATAGTCTTTCATATACTGGTTACCCATCAGTGTTGGAAGGTTACACTGATGCAAGTTGGATCAGTAACACTGAAAACAATTCGTCTACCAGTGGCTGGGTATTCCTACTTGGTGGAGGTGCAATTTCTTGGGCATCCAAGAAGCAAACTTGCATCACCAGTTCAACAATGAAATCTGAATTTGTGGCTTTAGCTGCTGCTGGTAAAGAAGCTGAATGGTTGAAAAACTTGCTTCTTGAGATTCCATTGTGGCCTAAACCTATAGCACCTATTTCTATCCGTTGTGATAGTGCAGCTACATTGGCTAAGGCTTATAGCCAAATGTACGATGGTAAGTCTAGACACTTAGGTGTCAGGCATAGCATGATTCGTGAGCTTATCATGAATGGGGTGGTATCTATAGAGTTTGTTAGATCTCAACAGAACTTAGCTGATCACTTGACGAAGGGATTAGCTAGAGACTTGGTTATAAAGTCTGCTAAAGGGATGGGTTTAAGTCCAACTTAGTCACTGAATGCTAGGACACCCAACTCCCTCCTAAGGAAACTTGGGAGCTGAGTTCAATGTAGAAAACTGAAGATTCAGTGGACTGGAGCACATGTTTTATTTACATCCCAAGGTTGTGCTCGGAACCTGCTGAAAGGAGGATGAAGTCTTTACTTCTTAATGGTTAATTTATTTGAAAAAGTGCTTAGCAGGAGCATGACTAAAGAGGGACCACCTAAGTAAATGTTGAAGTTTTGCCACTTCAGGAAGCTTTGGACTTTAGCTTCTACAACAATTATGAATTTGGATATGGACACATGGCTTGTAGAGTGTCAGGAGCTGATTAGTGTTTGAAAGCTTGTGTGTAGTTATCTTCAGGTATTCAAATGGGTTGAAGGGTTCAATTCTTAGAACACCCTGATTCTCGAATATTTGAACGTGTAATTACTAAGATGGAAATTCAATCCTCAGGACATTTTCATTTATGCACATGTTTTGTTTGATGTTTGTTTTCATGCAACGGAAGTGAACTAAATTTGGGGAGGATTGTTGGAAAATTTAGTGCACTTGTGGGATTGGTTCACACCTTGTAATGGGTTAGGAGGTACGGAGTGTACACCCATAAGGTCCATGAACACCCTGAACTCTTGTAGTGGTTTGTATTGATAGTACTTGGTGAAAGTACTGTTGTGGTTATCACTGAGTATCAGTGTTTCCACTGAAGCAGTACTTACACTGAATCAGTGTTTCCACTGAAGTGGTGTCTCACTGAAGTTGTGTTTACACTGAAGTAGTGGCGTTTCCACTGAAGCAGTGTAACCACTGAGGGCATTATGAAAGTTCTGATACTTGTAACGGTTTTGACCTATTCAAGTGGCAGTTTAAACTGCATTATGACCATGATTAATTGGTCATGTAACCACTAACGGCTATATGGGGATAATTATGAGGCTATTAATGGGCCGATTAATACTCATAATTCCATTGACTAGCCAAGAGCATTTCCTATAAATAGGAGATCTGTTTTTACAGATAGATAGAGGAGAAAATACGTGTGAAAACATACATCAAACTTAAACACTTATTAGCGAAGGGGTTAAAGAATTGTGCCTAATTCTCTAACCGCATTTGGTCTTATCCCAAGTAGATATTCGTGATACCCAGGCATTAGGGTCGAATAGTTTACTTTGGAAAGTGATAACACGATACCAAGTGATATCCGGTAACCACTGAAGTGGTATTTGTTTCTGCTGACCCGTTTTGTGTTTCTGCTGAAGCGTTGCTGGTTTCTGCTGAAGTTGATTATCTCAACCCTGCTTTGGGACGAATACGACACCAACAATACATAAAGCAAAACGTGTGC
The DNA here is from genome assembly GCA_019973895.1 of Chrysanthemum seticuspe. Lineage (NCBI taxonomy): Eukaryota > Viridiplantae > Streptophyta > Magnoliopsida > Asterales > Asteraceae > Chrysanthemum > Chrysanthemum seticuspe. Next base: position 17,511,233 of record BPTQ01000005.1, read on the forward strand.
ATTGCAAAGCTATGTATACCTTTGTGGCCATGATGTAGAGTGTTGCAATGTTTACTGTTAGTCTATGTATACTCGTTGGTTGTTATCATGATGGAATTAACTCTATTCATTAAAGTAATATTTTTATAATTAATGCTCCCTCCGTTCGAAAATTATTGTCCCATATTGACTCTTTTAGTCTTTCTTCTTCAACTTTGACCATAATTGTTTTTATTTGTGTTATATAATACTTGATGAAAAATATATGAATGTAATGGGTTTTAAATGTATTTTTATTGGTATAATTTTCATCAAGTATTATATAACACAAATAAATATATTAATGGTCAAAGTTGAACAAGAAAGACTAGTCAAAGTCAAAGTGGACAATAAAAATGGAACGGAGGGAGCAGTTCAGATTTGGGGAAACCAAGATTGTATAGCACATTGCTTGTTATCATGATCGAATTACCTCTATTTTAGACAAATCGGCTCATATTCCACGTACTAACCACTAGAATCATAATTGAACGTAGCAATATAAAGGTAATGGATGTTTAACATCGACATAACTTGATCGTTGTTTTAGATGATAAATTGTTGATACACTCTAAAGATCATTATTCTTTCTATCAACAGCTTCTTCTTTAAGAATCTCATGAAAGTCAAGTTGGTTGAGCCATTTTGAAAGCTTGGAATGATGCAATTTATAATTGCATGAGACTATGAAAGCATCTTCTAAGCTTGAAAACATTTGAAGATGCTCAACATTAGTTGTTTTTATGGCTTGGGAGTGAGTCTGACCAGGCCCGGATTTGAGCATGTGCAGGGTGTGCTACGGCACAGGGCCCCCATTTTCTTGGGGCCTCCAACTTCTAGATCTGTATCGCTGATATAAGATTATAAACTCATTTTTGCATGTTTTAATCCAAGTGAATGACGTTTTTAGACGGAATGAATACATTTTACAATGTTGGAAATTAGTTATTTGAGTCACAGTGGATATATAAACTTAAAAACTCGTTTACAGTGGAGTAAGTACAGAAGGGTTTTGTCCCATGGAAGAAGATGACACAAAAACCCAAAAATCTGTTTTTATATGAGAAATTTCAAATTTAGCCCCTCCAGTATATAACTTGTCAGAGCCATATTTTAAAAATATTTTGCTTGGCATCCTTTAACTAAAAAAGTCAAAATAACCAAAATAACCATAGGACCATAGAAGCTGTATTTTTTATTTTGGAATATTATAATGATAAGTTACATCGTCTAATAATAGATGTTTTACCTATTACAAATATAATGATTGTTGATCTTTATGATTATAAATTTTAATTGGTAGTAGTTTTTGGGAAATCCAATAGATCATTTTCAGAAAATATACAAGATAAACAAAAAAAAAAAAAAAAAAAGAAAATCAAATTGACAATTACTATTGACCGGCTAAAAAAGCTTACAAAATTACAACTTTTGTAGCGGATATTCGGATATTGTTATAGGGTGTGCAACGTAATAAGGCACAACGCTGCACAGGGCCTCTAAAATCCACGAGACGGCCCTGAGTCTGACATGGGAGTGGGGGAGGATACTTACCTCAAAATCCCGGCATGTAGACAATATGTAAGCTTTCTCGTGTTTTTACATACTTATGATATGATGCCTAGGGGGTGTTGGATTAATCCCACATCGCTATGACATTATAAGTTGAGAGCGAGGAATTCTATATATCAAGCTCCATAAGGAAAACTTTCAGTCCCACATTATGCAAAATAAAGAGAACTATACATTGACCGGTTACATTTGCTCGTTTCATTATTTGGCATACGCCTTCAATTGCTAGTTTAAGATTTTGCGTTTTTCCTCCAATGTTAACTCCTATGAATTGCTAATCTGATAGTAAGGTTTGATAACGCCCAAATGAATGTCTCAAGTTTTAACTTCTTAAATTCCCAGTTACCATTTATGTACAATCCAACTGACGGGATATTATTAAAAATATGTTGGTGGTTTATAAATAGAGATATGGTATTTCCTCTTGCTTAATAATCTTACATATTATCATACTCACAAAATTCTGGCAAATGGATAAAGCTGATGTTAGATGAAGACCGATAATGAGTGAAAAACACATTTTATAACTCGTAAAAATACAAATAAAGAGCACTCCGATAAGATATAAGAAACAACACTACAAATAATATGTATTTGTTTTCGTAGTTCCTATACAAGCGTCAAAAGTAGCTCAAAAATGTTTTCAACAGTTTTAATCAATTTTGCAAGTTACAACCTCAATAATGAAAAAAGTCAATTGATAGGGAATATAAAACACGAAAATGCATAATGTGAGCTTTAAGCTGATGTCAACCGCCATGTAGATATCGACGGCCGGTGACATCACAAGCAATGTCGGTCTATGACTCCATATGTACATTCAGAGTGCAGTGTTCCAATTGATTCTCAGAGAGTGTGGGAGGGTGGATATGAATGTGAGGAGTGGTTGTTTGGATAAAAGTTCCCTCGACTGTTACTTACGAGGAAGGTGAAGTGGAATAATGAAATTGTGAATGAGGCCATGAGAGTTGAGATGTGGAGGCAATTTTTTTTTTTCAACAATAGTAATAAAATGCGAAAGAAAAAACTAGAATCATAATGATAAATCATGTATTTTCACTTAGAGATGAAGCATTTATAAAGATTTATAGTGTTGAATATTGGATTTTAGTATGTGGGTGGAGGCAATTTGAGTTTTTGGTGGGGGTTACTTTTGGAAAAAGGTCAAAATTAAAATAAAAAATTACACTATAATCTCAACTTTTTCGGCTAGCCATGGAAGGCACCGGCCGCCACACTTCCTACATAGGTTCGTCCCTGAATAAGACTATGAAAATATTGGCTGTTTAGAGTATGAAAAAACAAGTACTAAATAATCAATTTCTTTAATACTTCTGTTTCTTAGTCTTTCTTTTTATCGACGGAAAAACTGTTTTTCAAATGAGAATTGGCCTGATGATCCCCGTGATTGTGTATATTTGAATGAGGTGGACCTTGATATACACATGTATTAAACAATCAGCTTCTTTAATGTTTATTTTGTCAAAAATAAAAAAAATATTTCATTCCTTGTGATTGCACATTTACTAGGTTTCACGGCTCGCGCGTTGCGGCGTGATGTTTGAATACAAAATTATTGATTTTTGTTGCACTCCAATGGACTAACTCTGTAATGGATTGATAAATCAAAGGACTATTTTTGTAAATTGTGTTACAATTTTTTACTGTAATTGTCCTTATGAACTCTGTAACAGATCGACAACTCAAAGAAATATTTTTTAAATTGTTTTATAATTTTTATATGAAAATTTTCCTTACATTAGCATTTCGTTGCAAAGTTAGTGATCAAGGACTGACTTTGCAATGAATGGACCAATTACGTAAAATCTGTGTTGGATGATTTACTTGTAAATTTATCCTTTTCACGGGAATTGCGAAAAGTGCCTTCAAATTCTTGTTTGTTATGTATTTTGTAGTCTCAATTTAAATGTTCTACTTTTTCGTTTTATTCATCTATTTTAATAGTTTAGGGATTTCATGTAAGAATAAACAACTTACTTTCTCTTTTACGCGTTCTAAAACGTGTTTCATATGGTCATATTGGTGGAGGATGATATGAAAAGTGAAAAGGAACAATATGTTAAAAGGTTAACCTGGTGGATAATATTTTTATGGATAAGATATATATAAAAAAACACATAATAAAACCTTAATGGACCTAAACTCGTAAACGGGATATCTATGTCCGAATACTCTCTCACAGTATAAGCAGCAAAATCGCAAAAGCTCGAGCTTGAGTAGTAAGCTAAAAAATCCATTAACGCAATAAAAACATAAGTTTGATGATGAAAAATTTCAGCAGCAAGCAAGCAATTCTTCATTGTTGATGCAAATAAATGAAGTAGCAAAAGCAAATAAAATATTTGTTGATGAAGACATTTGACAGCAAGTGGAGATTAATTTCACCATGTAGTAAGAGCAAAAGCAGAAGCACAGAAACAAAAAAATAAAAGCAAATATTAGACTTTCTTTTTTTTCTATTTTTCTTAAAAAAATAAATAAATAAATAAAAATATGAGTGTGGCTAAGGTTTGACGGGTGTCATAAAGGAGACGGCTCAACTTAACCACCTAGGTCTAAGAATCAAACCCGCTCTGATACCATATTAGACAATGAAAACCCCGTAGATAATACTTTTATTGATACGATATGTATAAGCAAATACATAACAAAATTATAATGGACTCAAACCCACAATCAGGCTTGAGTCATATCTATCCTCTAATACAATAACCTAGTGAATGAAATAAAATATTTGTGTATGTGAGGCTAAATCACTTGAAACAAAAGTTTGAAGATGAAAATGAGTTTGTTGGTTTTAATTTGTTACTTTATTCCACATTGGTGAATGAGTAAATGCTAAAGCAATTTATAAGTAAGACTATAATTAGATTAAAAAAGAAAAGTTTTATCATACTATATTGCTTAACTGTAAATTTGTTGTATGCAAACCTTATTTTTTATGTGATTCTAATTTATCTCATTGAATGAAAAATGAGATTATTCGAACAACCGTTTTCTTTTGTTTACAACATATGAAGAACAAAAGACAAGCTACCAATCCGAAACAACCAACTTTTCATTGTTTGAATAATAAAATGCTCCTAACTCAACCACATTCCATTCCTAACATTTCCCAAACACTCCATATTCATTTCAAACTTATTCTTCAAAACCTTTACTTCTTTTTAACCATTTCACAACACATCATCATACCGTCTTCAAAAAATCGTAAGAGGAAAAGGTGTATCTCTGATACACTGGGTTGGTAAAAAGGCTAAAGGATGGAAAAATAAAGTTGTCGTCATATAAGTTTATGCATACTAAATGAATTTTTCTTTTACCTATTTTAGGACGTCTTTGGCAATGGTTCATATCATAGTTTTTAGGATCTCGATGCTGATCTTAGGATCTTACGATACTACAAAGTAAAAACGATTCGGATCATACATTGGATCTTTATAAGCTTAAGATCTTATAGGCTCTCGATCTTGATCATACGATCTTAAGATCTAATCCGATCTTACTTTTTCGGATTACAAACTAAAAAACTACAAATTTATGGGTTGTTTTTCTTGTATAATCCAAAAAACAACATGTTAATCTTTTTAAACATTTTATAATGATAATTTAGGACAAAATTTTTATGAAATATTCATAGCATTTTGTGCTCATGGTGTATAATAATTCGTGGATTTGTATAATATTACAAAAACTATTAAGAAATAACACTAAAGTAGGATCTTAACTATTAAGAAATAACACTAAAGTAGGATCTTATTAAGATCTCGATCCGATCTTACAATCATGATCTTGCAAAGCCGAAAACAATCCTAGGTAGGATCCCGATCTTGAAAACCTTGGTTCATATTTTTATATGTAAGCCATAATAAATCCCATTATGTAATAAGGTGAGTTAGCTAATTTTTTGGCCAAAATTAAAACTATAAACTGAAATGCGTTACTTGATTAATCAACATGTGATTTTTTATGGTTTAGCAAATACTATCAGACTATATGGTACTCCGTATTTATTAATCAACATCCGATTTTTTAATCAACATAGTCATAAAATCCAACTTACCTGCTATTAATTAATAAGTAGACAACGCATGGCTTTTTGTTACGGGTATACTTACATAATTAGATTTTAATTTATAAATAAAATGTTAATTACAATTTGACATATCGCCACATTACTCTTTGTCACATGGAATGTCACTTACATATGTTTGATTACAAAATAAATCTTTCTTATTCCCAATAAAATAGACTTAATTTATACGAGATAACACCCTTATAAAAAGAACTTGTTGCATGTGCATAAGGAGTGTAAGATGCTTAGTGTATAAGGGAGTGTTTGGAGGGTTGAGATGAATGTGAGGAGTGCGTGTTTGGGTTGAGTTGGCTCAATAATGACTTGGTGAAGGATGATGAGGAGAGTGAAGTGGAGCAATGACATTGTGGTAAGACGAGGTGTGGTCGTGAGTTGGCTCAGTAATGACTCGAAACATGTGTTCGAGTTTTCTGACTATATCCCACTTGGATGAACGAAAAAAGACTTGAGTAACATAAAATCTTGATTAGGGTTATATTAAACATAAGTTGATATGAATACGTTAGGAAGTGTTTATCACAAATCATTCGAATATATTCAGTTTGAGACTTTTAATTTTCTTTAGACTTGTCGAATAAAACCAAATCCTTCAATTTTATTGTTTTTTTTATGTATCCCGTAGTTGTACTGTTTTTTCATACGATTCTTTTTTAATCTCTTCGATATATCTAATAATGAGATATTACGTGGCAAATGAATCATGAATGTAATATAAGAAGTTTAGGAATGCTTCTAGTTAGTCTATTGGGGTGTAATGACAGTACCCTAAGCTAAGTTAAGTTTTCAATGGTGTTGGTGACGTCACATGTGATGTCGGTACATACGCAGAGTAAGTGTGATGTGTTCCAGTTGATGCGTTGGGAGAGTGGGAGGGTAGTGAGGAGCATGACGAGTGGGGGGTTGGAGTGAGATGACCTGGTTTTGATTCGGTGCAGTGTGAGGACGATGAGGAGAGTCATGAGTGTAATGACATTGTTGTTTATGTGTGTAAGTGAGGATTTGAGGGTGGAGAAGGCTCGAAGGTGGAATGATTTTTTTGTAATTGTCCCACATTGATGAATAAATAAACTTTGGATCAATATATCAGTAAGATTATCAGGATATTAACTAGAAATTTAAAGAAGTGTATGTATACAATGGTTTTTTTTTTTTTTTTTTTTTTTTTTTTTTTTTTTTTTTTATTGTGTTAAAATGTTATATTTTTATTTACCTTATGGTCTTATTTTTACCTACCATTTATTTTACTCTTTTCCGTTTATGTTATTCGAATCTAGCTTATTGATTAAGAAAACATACATTTCTATATAACTTATGTTTCGTTTCACTGATATCTGAATGTGGCAAAATTGGCAAATGGATGATAGATATAACTTAAGAGACAGTAAAATCTAAAGGATGCTTTAGTAAACTTAGGCTTCATACTTATGCATTTTCCGGTGTATAAAGAAACATCATACATTTTAAGGATAAGCAGTGTTCTAAAAGGCGCGGCATGGCGCCGCCAAGGCGTGAGGCGTGGCCTCGGCGCCACAAAATGGACCAAGGCGTGAGGTCTAGGCGTCGTGTGAAAAGGCGTGAAAAGGCACGCCTTTTAGTAAGGCGTGGCGCCATTTTTAGAAGAATTTGGGGGATTTACGGATTTGGGCTTGAATTTCTAGTATTTAGGCTATTTCCTTCTTGGGCCTCGTTATTTCAAAATTTAATTCCTACTTAGGCCTCGTATTTGGGCCTCGCTATTTGAGATTGGGGCTTTAGTTATTGAAATTGCTCTTAAAAAATGATACAAAATTATAAATACATAAATCTATAAATATTGTTTTGCCGCCTTAAGCAAGCCTTATGAAATGCCAAGGCTTCGCAAAGGCTCGTAAAGGATTGAGGCGTAGCTATGCTGCCACGCCACGCCTTACACCTTTTAGATCATTGAGGATAAGTGATACTTCAATATGATTACTTGAAAGATAACTTAGGGAGGAGGGAGTGGGCACGGATAGTGCAATCGAGTAGAGGTACCCGAGCGGGTACACCGCCCCCTCCACATCGGGTACTTTGATCGAGTAGCAAATTCGGCTTGTGAGCCCGAGAGTGGGAGGTGATGAAATTTGAAAAAAACGACCGTTTGGGAGGTACTCCAACGGCTAGTATGCATTAAATAAAAAAAAATCACTTTAAAACCAAACCTTTTTAACTTATTTTTTTAAAATAAAAACACACAAAACACAAATAAAAACACACACTAATCTTTCAAAAACACAAAACTATGGATCCAAGAAGAGGTAAAAAAAACTTCCACCCCGCATCAAGGTCGGTCTCAACCCGTTCAACCGCAACCACAACAAACTCCGTTAGGATTTAGCCAAATGTATTCTCAAGCATCCCTGAATCAATTTTACGTTCCACAACCACCATCTCCACATCAATTTTACCAATATAATATGGGTCCTCCTCAAATAAATCCACAACACTACAACATCACTACTACAAGCGAGTTCTCCCCGTTCTTAAACAATGACGATGACGTAGAGTACGTACCCGAAACACAACAACTACCAAACGAAGAAGACGAAGATGAGGAAGTTCAAGAAGTCATTCTGAGAGGGAAGAGAAAAGCCTTCGCCGGGAGGAGGCCCCGTGAAGTTTGGTCACCGGCACAAGAGGAGGCTTTGGCGAAAGCATGGATTCAAATCTCCAAATGTGGTGTTGTCGGTAATGAACAAAAGTACGACGATTTTTGGAAACGGATTCTCGAGCATTACGAGGCAACTTTGGGTTCGGGTTCACGAACTTTTCATGCGTTGAATACCAAGTGGAGATTAATGACCACGGACATGGGTATTTTCAACGGCTACTACCTCCAAGCGGTACAAGCTATACTTTTTATTTTACATAATCTATACTTTATTATTTACAATTATATTATTTTGTTTAAGCTATACTTTTTATTATTTTGTATATAATATAGAAACGTGTTAAGGCTAGTAGGTGCAACGACTTGGACGTGGTGAGGCAAGTTGAGTCGGATTACTATACAGCAAAAAAAAAGATAATTTACTCATACCTTGGCGTGGGAGGTTGTCAGAAGTCATGACAAATGGACGGAGCAAGAATGTTTTCAAGATATTGGCGGTGCGACAAGCAATTCTTCAAAAAGGAAGTCGGGGGAGTATGAATCGGCAAGCAACACCATTCCTGACATGAATGAAGACCCCACCCCTCCACTTGAATCAAGAAAGATGAAAAAGAAGCAAGGCGCATCCTCCTCGTCGATCTCAAGTGTTGCGGATGAAATCAACGCCTACACACAAAAGAAGACACAATATTTGGAAGAAAAACGCGAGATGGCGAAACAATTGTTGGCTACACAACTCGAGGGGGGAAGTTCAAGAATACACAACGGGAGATGAAGTTTTTTTTGGAGCCGCCTGATCACATTCGCGATCCCGCTATGTTGGAATTAGTTCTTACCAAAAAAACGTGAACTTGCGGCCAAACACGGATGGGCTTGCAATTTTTAAATTGTAGTTTCATATTTTTTTTTAATTTCAACTTATGTAATGTTTTTTTTTTTTTTTTTTTTTTTTTTTTTTTTTTTAAGTTGTAGTTTCAATTTTTAAGTTGTACTTTTTTTAAGTATTATGTAATGTTTTTATTTTTAATGAAATGGTATGTTTTTATTTTAAATATTGTATGTGATTTTATGTATTAAAAAAAATAAAAATAAAAAAAATCGGGTACTAGGGTACCACTCCCTCCAAATCGGGTAGTATTAGGGTAGAATTGGGTAGTTTTGAGTTGGAGGGTTTTTATTGGATAGAGGTGATGTGACACATAGGGTATTAGGGTACACTCCCTCCTCCCTTAGTGATACAAATCACATGTAAGCACAAAGCCATCAATATGACAAGCAATAAAGTGGCACACAATTAGAGATAAAAGGTTTACCATTTGTTCACATACAACTTTAGTTAAATCTGTACTTAAACTATAAAATAAGGGAGGTGATACTCACACCATATTTTTTGATGCATGCACCACAATTTGTAAATTGCAGTATTGTACAATACAAACTGTAATGCACAAATTGTGGGGCATGCATAAAAAATGAGGTGTGAGTATCAATTCCCATAAAGTAAACATCAATAAGCAATTATGAGGTGGTCGTGATCGGATACAGACATCAATAATATGATATGCTCTCACTACATCGAGTATATACATGTTAGTTACATATAAATAATAAGGGTACGTTGATGATTAATGTGCATCGTGATTTATTGGTTTGTCAAAAGTGTAAAATAAAATAAAAATAATTTGTTATCAATTAGGTTTTTGCTCAAATTATGATTTTCTAGTGCTAATGTCAATGTTAATGTTTTCAAAAGAATGTGAAGAGTGAGTGTGTTGGGACGTGTTGATAGTATGTGAAGCTGAGTAAGCATACCGATGGTTGTTGGCGGGATGTTGCCGAGAGATTGTAAGTCGGCTTGGAGAAGGAGTAGAGTGAAGAGGAATAATGATATTGTGGGCTATATGAGGATAGAGATGTGGTGGTTATGTCAGTTGAAACAAAAGTTTGAGGAATGAAAAGAGTTTTTGTTTTATGAGTTTGTCCCACATGGATTGATGAACAAACCGTACATCACTATATAAATAAGGCTATGGTAGTATTAAACAATAAAATTTTTGAGGTCATGTACTAAATGATTCGCTGGTAAATTTCATTAGTACAGGACCCGAAAAATTTTATTTTTTTACGAGAAAGTATTAAAGCCTTCTACTTTTTGTTTGCTATTAATTTTGTCGTCTCAATTTTTGTGTTCTACTTCTTCAGTTTATTCAACTTTTTCCGTTTATTTCTCATTAAGCGTATTATCTAAACTTGAGCTTAATTAAGAGTTTAAGCATTTTATATGAACAAATAAACAATTTTTGTTGTTGTTCTAAAACGTCCTTTTTAGCTTCCATTTAGTTAGTTAGGGACCTATTTTTATATGCAGGCAACAACAACCAGGAATCTCATTATATAATAAGCTGGGTTAGCTAATTTTTTGAGATAAAAATAAATAAAGTAAAATGTGTTGCTTGGTTTCAAACAAGATAAATGTAATCAAATCTTTTTTGTTTCAACAAATAATATCAAATTATAAGGTATTTATTAATCAACATTCTATTTTTTAATCAACATAGTCATAAGAAAAAAAAAATTCATGTTTCGTTCTTGTTGTTTACCGTAAATCACATTCGGCGTCCTTATTCGATTTTAGTTACATAAATAATCTTTAATTATCCAATTATATGCCTTGATAGTTCCTATTTCAAATAATAAGGACTATCCGTGTAATAACGATAGTGACCACCGTGTAATAAAATACTATAAATTGTTGCACAGATAACCCATATTATTTTTAAATAGGGACAATCAGTGCAACAAGCTTGAAAATTAGCTATCACTTATATAAATGTATAATTAAATTTGAATAGGAATTACGAGTGTGACTTTGAGTAAACCACATGATCATAACATGTAAGTTTTTTTAGTCATAATATCCAAGTAACCTGCTACTAATTAATAAGTAGACTTTGCATAACTTTTTTGTACAAGTATGACTTACATAATTAGATTTTAATTCACAAATAAAATGTTAATCTCAATTTGACAGGTCGTCGTGTAATTATGCATTACATGGAATTTAATGGAACATGACTGGTGGCTTTGTTGGAGTGAGTTTGATAAACATAACGATGCTAAGACCAACTAAGCTTGTTTGCCTACAGTTTACTACTACTTTTTATTTTTAATGACGAGTTCTTTTTACTAGTACTCTTCAACCAATAAGATATTATCCTTATAGTTCATTTTGATTGGTTGAAAGTGAAATTGAGACAATTATTTTAACACATTCCAAAATGAAAAGAGAATGTAATTTGAGGGATTATCAATTTTAGTGGAGTCCAATAGAAGAAATGTTTATATTTTTTGGCTTGAGGCGGAACAATATATTTACTGTTGGGCCTTTGTACATAATAATGGATGAAGATGAACCTTATGACATAGTGATATACCCTAAAGGAGTAAAGGGTAGTTTGCTAAATTTATAAATGCTGAGGCTATAAAACATGGACATGTCAATGTTATAAATTCGTAAATATATATTATGTGCAAGTTACAATTAGTTCTTAACTAACATACATGTTAAAATGCGCAAAGTAAAAGTCCATGTAATTTTGAGCAAATGTTCTGATTCTAACCGTTATTGTTGATTCAAGGAACTTTTAACATAGCTATTGTTTACGAAAGTAAGAAATGTATAATGACAGTACCCTAAATTTTAGAACTCGATCATCGGAATGTTTGGTAACAAGAAACTCGCTACCCAACAATTTATTCTACCGCGAATAAACTTTTTTTAGAAAAAGAAAAAAAAAAAAGTTTCCAGTGGTGTTGGTGACGTCACATGTGACGCGGTCCATGCGCATGATGTGTTCGTGTTGAAGCGTTGGGAGAGTGGGAGGGTAATGACTATGTTGTTTGTGTGTGTAAGTGAGGCTAGGCTGTAGAAGGCTCCAAGGGGGAATAAATTTTGGTTTTGTAATTGTTCCACGTCTATGAATAAGCAGACTTTGGATCAATATATCACTAACATCAAGAGGTTATACGTTAGAAATGTTTCTATATGTGTGTATTCAATGACTTATTAAATCTTTAATACGTACATGTGTGAAATGATTCTTTTTTATTGTGAGAAATTGTTATATTTTTATTTACTTTACTTTTAAATATCTACCATTTATTTTACTGCTTTCCGTTTATGTTATTTGAGTCTAGCTTATTAATTAAGCAAACAAGCAATTCTATAAAACTCATGTTTAATTTTTATGATATATAACTGTGGCAAAAAAGTAACAAATGGATGATAAATATGAATTAAGAGGCAGTAAAAACCTAAGGGATGTTGCAGTAAACTTAGGCTTCGTAGCTATGCATTTTCTGGTATATACTGAAACAACTTACTTTTGTTGGTTTCTATCCTCACAATAAAGTTTAACACTAATTTATGTTCTAAATCAAATCCATTTCCGGCTTAAGTTTATAAATGTATACACTTATCAAAGCACGTGGCATATGCGAGCTAACCACTTCGTTATCATGTTAAGTATAAGTGATACTTCATTATGATTACTTGAAAGATAACTTCTGATACACAAGACATGTAGGTACAAAGCCATCAATATGACATGCTATAAAGTGGCGCAAAATGAGATTTATACATCGAATCATATCTCTATCGTATACAAGCCTAATGGTTTACCATTCGTTCACATACAATTTTAGTTAAATCTATACTTTAACTATTAAGTAAACATTAATAAGCAGTTATGAGGTAGTCGCGATCGGTTCTCATTACAGAAATCAATAATATGAATGTGCTCTCATTACATCGAGTATATACATATTAGTTACATATAAATAATAAGGGTACGTTGACGATTAATGCGTATCGTGATTTATTGATATAATTTGACAGGTTGTGACTTGATGGATGATGATAGTAAAGTATCATAGTTACTTTTGTTTGAATGTGATAGCTTGAATCATGAAGATATGCGTTGGAAAGTGGTTTTGAATACATAAACCTCTAGATTTAGTGTTAATATATGTTATGCGATGAGTGAGTTTGGTGGGATGTTTGCGAGAGATTATACGTTGGCTTGGAGATGGAGTAGAGTGAAGAGGAATAATGATATTGTGGGTGATACGGGGATAGAGATGTGGTGGTTATGTCACTTGAAATGAAAGTTTGAGGAAAGAAAGAGTTTTTATTTTGTGACATTATCCCACATGAAATGACGAACAAACCATAAATCACTATATAAATAAAACTATGGAAATATCAAATAAAGAAAAGTGATATGCCTTTGTACTAAACAATTTGCTAGTAAATATCTTGAGTACAAGGGCGTAAAATTTTCTTTTTTTAGGAGAAAGTAATAAAGCCTTCAACTTTTTGTTTGCTATTTTTCGTCTCAATTTTTGTATTCTATTTCTCCGGTTTATTCATTGTTATTAATTTTGTCGTCTCAAATTTTGTTTTCTACATCGTCTATTTATTCAACCTTCTCCTTTTATGTAATTCTGATTTAGCATATCGGCTAAACTTAAGCTTAGCTAATAGTTTATGCATTTCATATGAACAAATAAGCTACTTATTTTTTTGTTTTTTTTATCATTTTTTTTTTTTTTTTTTTGGTCCTTTTCGTGTTCTAAGACATCCTTTTTAGCTTCCATTTAATTACTTTGGGATCTATTTTTATATGTAGCCGGCCACAACCACGAATCCCATTATATTATATAATTAACTAGATTAGCTAAATTTTTTTGCCAAAATCAAAACTATAAAGTGAAATATGTTACTTGGTTTCAAACTAGATAATTGTCATCTAACTTTTTTGTTTTATGGTTTAACAAATAGTATCAGGCTATAAGGTATTTTATTAACCAACATGCGATTTTTAATCAACATAGTCATAATATACAAGTAACTGCTACTATTGTAATAAGTAGACTATGCATAACTTTTGTGTACGAGTATTATTTACATAAATAGATTTTAATTCACCAATAAAATGGTGTATATGAGTTTTTCTGTGCTTCATGTTTTTGTTACAACCATGAAAATATCCACATGTCTTACCATCAGGCATCAGCTATAGTCAAATGATGAAAAAGATATGATCTTCGATCTTCAATCTTCAGCGAACCTACTACAGTACCACATAAAACGAGCCAAAACCAAAAGGTTGCTCAATATGGCACTCCATACTAACACTATCTAAAGAGTTGCAACTTGTAAATGTAAAAACTTAGTAACAGACCAAAACACGAGCATATTGATCATTTATATTCCACTTCTTTAACATTGAAATCTCGCTAATCATAGAGGAGCCACAATTCATATACTCTATATGATATTTGCCTCAAATTAAACAGATATATATAGTCATTGCAAAGACTGTTGTGGCTGTGCATTTCCATAAAACTAACTTGGATATTTTTACTAAAATGTACACTATGTCTTTTGAAAGAGATGATCAACAGATACATAGGAAGTAGTAATTTTGATGAAGCGAATGTATTCTAAACTTAATAAGTGGACGTTTATATAATTGAAACATAGCTTAGTTTCAAGTGTCTAGAAAGAGAGAGAGAGAGAGAGAGAGAGAGAGAGAGAGAGAGAGAGAGAGAGAGAGAGAGAAAAAAAAACACGAGTGTTATGATTAGGAAGATGATAACTATGGGTATTACTCACTTTACAACCTAAAGTTTTATAGATATTACATTATTACACTTGTATTGTAGTCTTTTTGTTTTATTCGTAAAAGTACATATGAACTTTAGAAAGTTATACTTTAGAAAGTTATACTTTCAACCCAAATTTAGAAAAGTTGTTAAAGTTGGTCCAATTTTTTTTATAAATGATTTTGTAAAACATTTTTCATCATAATGGCTTTGAATGTGACCACGCAATAGTAATTTGATGGATATAGATATGTTATAGGTAGTTTTTAAAGTTTTCAAATTCATATCTTTTCCTTTATCTCTTATTAAAGCTTATTCAAATCATTCGTCATGTTTGAAAGGCTTATATTTTCAAAATGGCACAGGGCCCTTAAAATCCACGAGACGACCCTGGGTGTGAATGTGCATGGTAGTAAATAAAAGCTTGAAGAACAAGAAGAGTTTTTGTTTTGTTACTTTGTCCCACATAGATACATAGATAAACAAACTCTAATGCAATATATACAAAAAAAGAGAGGATATTACTCTAGTACGTTAGTTGAGTTGGTGGTTTGTTTTTTTTTTACTTTGCATGATAACAACCTGGAGACTTTTACCTTTTTGGGATATGAATTAGGGTATTTTTACCTATTTTTTATGGGACAAGAGTTTGTGGATATATACTAACTCAAACTAGGTTGAGCTAATTGAGTGTGAGGTGTTCACTGGATACGAGGAGCGTGTAAGATTGTTGAAATGGATGTGAGCAGCTTGGTTGACTTTGTGTGTGATATGTGCTGGTTTTGTGACTCTATCCCACATCGTTGAGTGAGTAAACACTATAGCAATATATATTGAGACCAAGAATTGTATATATCAAAATGAAGGTATACTCTTGTGAATTAACATGTCTCTTCACATGAGGTAGGTTTCATTTTTTAAAGCTTATTTGTTTTAGCGTGTTGAATAAAGAGAAATCATTCCGTATGTGGTTTTTAGTTTCGACACTTTTTTTTTTTTTTTCTTTTAAATTCTTTTAAGCATGGCCGAGTGAAAAGTGTATTCGGTCAGCAGCCCAAGTGGTCAAATTAGCATGGTTTTACCCCATGAAGATATCTACATATTCTTACCATTAGGTTTACTTTATGTTGGATTAAAAGATTTCTTGAATCTAAACCTCTAATTTATATGTGATGCGTTAATTTAGTATGAGTCATAATGAAAATCCATCTTGCAGACGAATTCCCCGACTAGCACATGTTTGAATTATTAGTTAATTACAAGACCACAAAAATATAAACATGAACTTGATTTTGGTGTTATCATGTTACATATATGTTAAGTAGAAGAAAAAGATAACACCACTCCCCACTCTTTAGCCTTTCATCCAACATATATTTGCTTAACCCGAAGAAGCTAAAGTCGATTTTGCAACTCTAATAATACTACAATAGACTCTCACTTTCATTAGGAAGGAACAATGAACAATAATACTTGTACTTATGAGTGTACACATTATGTAACGGCTATATACTTCTCATGCTAACTTTCTTTTGCGCATAGAACTAAGTATATATAAGCATTTAGAGTATCAAAGTCATTTTAGTTTCAGTGTGATGGACATTGAAAAACTCATTAATTAGAAGAGCCATAAACCATATATGCGACTAATAAGTAGCGTTTCTAGTTACCCCAAACTCACTTGAATATTTCGTAAAATGTATGTTTTTCCTTTTGAAAGACATGGTCGACTCGACATATAGCAAGCTAAGTACATCATTTATATATGATCACCTTATTTGAATATTTGGTTTGTCCTTCATATGACCAGGTACGTCACAATTCATGGTTGCTAATATATTTAGAGGAATGTGACCGGTGAGTTTATTTGTGTTTGGTGGGATGGTGACGTTACATGTGAAGCCAATCCCTATGCAAAGTGACTGCGATGTGTTCTAGCTGATTCGATTGTGGCTCGGTGGAGTTTGCATATGATGAAGAGAGTAATGACGGCTAATGACATTGTTGTTTGTATGTGAGTAAGTGAAGGTGGAGATGAAGCTTTGTAATTGTCACACATCCACATCGATGATGATGTAAACTTGGGAGAAATATATGAATAGCATTACGAGGCTATAAATTAAAATGCTTTTGTGAAATGCATACATTTTCATATATAATTCCTTAATACGTGCATTTCATTAAACTTATTATTTTTTATTTTTTTTTTATTATTTTTTATTTATTTTTTTAGCAATATAATTAGAAATGGTCTCATCAAATACATGTATTTACTTATAAAATTCCTTGATGTGTGCCTTTCATGAATGTTTCTTTTTAACCATTATTATTATTGTTAGTTTTACATTTTTATTTACTTTATACTCTTATTTATAAACATCTATGTTTGATTTTACTGTTCTTCTCTAACTTAATTTGGATCTAGATTATTCTATAAGAAAATATGTATTTCTATAGAAACTCATGTTAACTTAATTTCTTTGATATGAGTATGGAAAAAGTGCAAGTTATGAATTAATAAACATCTTACTACTTTACTTGCTTATGAAACTTTGGCTATAAGTTAAATATTACGTGTAACAAATTGGTGCAGATTAATCTGGATGTCTCAACTGTGGGTGGACGCCTGATGGTTTTCGACATTGCAGGGTCTAAGAAAATATAGAATAAACTGGTCAAACTGGATTTGAAGCAAAAATGCAGGTAAATTTCCTTAATATTTCTACTGATTATGAAAGGCCTGTTGTAGATTCTTTCATCTCTCGATATTCACTGTTAACACAACATCCTATGGTGATAGATTTGGTGTGGCTAATTATGTATATGTCTATGTGTTGAGAATTGGGTTCATTTGAAGATGAAAATTCAAATATCCTTTTGATTTTGTGTGCGAGCCCAGATCCCACGGAAATGCGCAAGACCATATCAAGATTGGAGTATGGTGCGAAAGCCAAATGCACTATGTGTGGACCAGATATCATCATTGGAGTATGGAATCAATTCATTCAGAATAAGTTAAAGCAAGAAGGAGAAGATAATGAAGCTCATAAAAAGCCCCGCAAAAAATTTTGTAAAAAAAAAGAAAAGAACAGATGGCAAGTTTCTGGGCTAAACTTGCAGGTGGAAGTTGAAATGCTTGTTGGAATTATATAACATGACAATCATAAATATAAACAAAAAACATCAAAGTAAGTGCGGAAGCGTATAGGATGTATTAACGAATAATTAATTAACATAAAAGAATATGCGTACCTTTTCTTGATTCTAGCCGAACAAGAATCAAATCCACAAACTAGCAATTAGGATGAACCCTAATTAGGGTTTGAGTGCGGGTCGACTTAATAAAGTCGAATAGTGTAAATCACTAAAATCCAAAGTAGGATTTCTCTACGATCATGTACGCGCGTATTGTTAGCGATTTAATTAGAATGCTAGTTCAAGTCACGATTAAAGCATACAACAAACAAGGTTTAGCTTTAATATAATAAATAGTCAAAACCTTTTTTTACTTGCATCTGTCGAACATGTATATGCAATATGTAAAGAAAAAAACATGAAATCATGCACATGACATGATATCATATACAGTAAAGATATTCATATCATATGTGTATGAATGCACATGATTCGCTGTAAAGATATACAGTAAAGATATCAAGAGGAAAAGTTAGTGTCTATCGTTTGTACCAATCCAACCAAAAGACCAAAAGGATGTGTATATATATAGCATTAAACCTTGTCTAACAAGTCATTGCAAGCACCTCCTTAAGTTTCAAAACTCGACACTTAACCCCCTCGTTTTTCTTAGTTCGACCATATAAATAGTTCGTGACTTAATATAATTAAATCTCATACGCAACGCGTGCAATCCCATAGGTCTCGAGTTCGATCTTAACACACATCTATTAATATTTTGTCCATTAAACCAACAGCTCCCACTTGGACATATCTTAATAGTGTGATCACATCGGTTAGCGTCTAGCAACACTTCGATGCCTCTAGCACGACTCAAGTAAGGTCTTCTGGAAAAAACCTTTTAATGATTTCTCATTATTATTATCCTTTTGTTTCTAATACCATGTTAAATAAAGATATGGAATTAAGTCATTCTTTATCCAACTATTCTGTTTCTCGTTATAAGTGATTGAGCAAGATTACCAAATCTTCTGAACATATTCAGGGGAGAACTTTGGGCGTGGCCACGCAAACATCTTGTCAACCCTACGAGGGGCCCAGCAGTATTAAACTCCAAAATAAATTTGAAGGAACAAATTCTATCTTGACTACGAGAATAACCCATGAACTTTGCAACACTTCAGGAAACAACCCTTATGACTACCAGTTACGTATAGCGTTAAGTTGTTCCACAGACGTGCACTACATTCATGACACTTATCTGGCATCTCAAGTCTGAGGATAACTATTCATAATTTACTTAACAACAATATCCATAAAGTAAATTATGTAGTTGGGATAAGTCCTATATTCAATTCATTGAATATCATCTGAAATTGGTATACATTCTCATCAATATACTTTCAAGTATATTCTACCATATCTCTCAGATTTGTCTTAGTTTAATGATACTCCCATATCATTAATTGACAACGGACGATTTAGAATAAATAATTTTATTCATAGATTAAACATGCAAATATAGGATACAATATATTATAAAATCAAACATACCAAGTATTTGATTTATTATAACAATTGTTTAACATCCCTTATCCAAATACCAAATAGATCAATGCATGAAAATTCATGTTGATGAATTATGCGTCAAGTAATGAAAATCATACTTGTTGACAAGACATAAATCAATCAACTTGATCTATCATAATTTTGAGAATACTTATTTCAAGAATTCAATTAATGAAGTCCTTGTATGTGTGCATTCAACAATCCACATAATAATTCATAAAGTGTGTGACATCCTCTATCACCAATTTATGATAATTTAAACTTTCAAACATTTTAAAGTTTAAAGTATTGTTATTCTTTTAATGTATAATGCAATTGTGCTCTTAGTAGCACAACTAGTTCACATGGCCATTAACAAGGATGAAATCCTACCATGACTAGTATTGAGTGTCATCTCAATTAAACCAGCATCATTGTATACAAACAACAATGTGCTCATTAAAACTCCATAAACTTTAATATCTTATTGTGTAATGTTTGATGCTTTCCTAACTTTCAAGTTTAAAGCCGATGACAATTTGCACAACATTTGACATATTGTTCATCCATAGAATTTAGGAGCAATTCCAGGCTGAGGATGTAATTCTTTCAGAATATTCATTACACAAGTTATCTAATAACTTTTAATTAGATATCAATGTTGTCAAATCATCTATCATTCAAGAATGATACAACAATTTGAATACACTACATGATGTACATGATGAATCCACAGGTCAAACTTAGACTTCATTCATGTTCTATCTTGTCAAAAGATATTTATCAATTTCCCAAATGATATATCATGTTTTATTAGAATCATTTATTTTACTGCACATGTTTATTAACAATAAACATATATTTCAAGGTTGTATGTTTTAATTCTTAAATCTTACAAGTGAAGTTTCATTCCAATATAAGACTTAACATTTAGCTTACAAGGAATGTTACTTACTATATGTTATACAACGTATAAGATTTAAGAAACTTAACATAATACTCCCACTAGCTTTCAGGAATACTTAAAATTTATCTTATTTCAATTATAAATCAAAACTAAGATTTAATAATTAAATATAAGAATAATTTCATAGATGCATGCATTTATCCATTCATGAATTATTGCACTTCGTCCACTTCCAAAGATTATATGAATTCAAAAAACCTTTCAATTACTTACCGTCCTCGCTCAAGTAATTTCTCAAGAAAGAGTTTTGATATTTCATTGTCATATTTCATATTAATGAAAACAAGTATGACAATTATCATCTTTATATATTTAATGTGTCTTAGGAAAGAATATTCAATCATAATTAATTGCTTAAGTGTGATTAATAATCTTGTCATAAAACATGCATTAAATATGTGTACAATATTGTCCATATGATTTCTACATAGAAATTCAAACCACTAGGGTTTTTCATCTCTTTTAAGAAACTCATTTCCATTCTCTAGTCTAACTATTAAGATAAACCAAATTTCCAAAATTGATTATCTTTATGGACAGCATCTTTAGCATTCATAGTATGAGTAATTTACCCAATTCAATATTCGGTAATCAATCATAATGATTATCAGGTTTACTTTAATCCTGTAACTCATATTTCTCAGCATATAAGTCAAATATCTGAGATATCCTTGCAGATCTATGAATGAAAATTCCATCATCATGAGGTCTATCATTTACATGTTTAACCTCATCATGATATTTACTAGTGTATTTAAGAAGATTATGTATCTTGTAATTTTATCTTTCAAGATAAAAAAAACTCCCACTTTCCTTTTGTAATATATAGACTATCTATATATACTTAGCAATTAGAGCAAAACTACATTGTTCTCTTTTTGGGACATTACAAATACACATTGATAATTCCTGACTTAAGTTTGTTAACAACCTATTCATAAGTAGTTTAACAAATTCAGAATCTTCAATTTTAAAACTTAATGTGATTCATCACATTCCATAATGAAATGGTGTTTTATTAATCTTCTAGGTTGGAGTCATATTGAGTATATTCAATCCATACTCAATTTTCTAACCTTGTTCCTTTTTAAGAAATAAGTTATGATTATCTTGAATCAAACAAATCAAATAGAGTTTGATTCTCCTAACTGAACATACCATCAACTTGTGGTATTCATTAGAATTTAATATTGTAAGACAATCTAACAATATATAAGATAAACATATTCCTTTTGGCTTACCTATTTACCAACTAAGTCAACTTAATGGTATAATAGACTTTCCAAGCCAATTACATGCTTTATAACACAAGTACTTTTTGACCAAGTCACTTCATATCTATGTCTCATCAAGGAACATAAACTGTTATAATCCCATTATACGTTATAAATCATTGATCAACTCAATGACTTCTTGTATATGTCTTAATTAAAAAAAAACATAAAAAGTTAACGTCTTACTTTATTATAAGTCTTAAAAGACTTTATGTTTATGTCTTTACAATGAATCATAAACATGTTTAACTAAAGTAATTATGAACACAACTCTTGGTTTCAATAGTAATTTCAAGTTAATTTATTTTACTTCATAATAATGTAGAACTACATTATTTTTCATTTATGTCATTCCAAAATACATAAATAAACAAATTGAAGTAGGATTAGATTACTTCATTTAATTTTGTGTCATTCTAATAATACACAAATATTTAATTTGAAGTAGTCTTATATATCATTTTGACACATGTTCTAAATACTTGTCTAATTTAGAAACTGCAAATATGTCCATGCAAGGTCTGACTTCACATAGAGATTTACTTTGTTGTTGCAATCTCGCCAAGTTCTCACATGACGTAAATTGCAACACCAAGTGTTTCTTGAATTAGATATGTTCAAGTTATATTAGAACGTTAGTCTCTTACCTTGCAGTCAAGAGAATCCTTTAAATCATATACCTATATGTTGTCCCTTGCACACAATATAGATTTCTCCCACTTGTGCATGGAACAACATCATGTAGCAGATAAACAACACGACGTATGTTTGTTTATGTGACCAATATGATTGTGTCATTGATATTAGCATAACTAGTAGATGTAGAACCACTTCATTGTCTAATAAGGAAACGTACATGACTATCCTTGAAAACATAAGTGTCTACAAGTGTAAAATAATTATCTTAAGACATTCTAGAGATAATCTGGGTTACTACCAAGATGACAAAGCTTGTAACTCCCACTGAATTAGAGATCTTACATTAATTCCTTATTCAGTAATAAGAACACAACACTCCCACTGGATTTGACAACATTGTAAGTGTTTCATTAACCAGTAAAAGAAAATAGCGTTCTATTTACTTCCCTACACCTTTGAAAAAGTCCATACATAACAATTACTTATGTACTTAAGGAGTGTATTCTACTATGTAGATGATGAACTATCCATCAATGCTATTAACTTGAAAAATTGGGCATGCAATTTCTTTCTTAATAGTTCTACTATTCCAACAATTGTAAGTAGTACTTTTTAAATGGTCAAAACAAAACAACTAGATAAAATATGCTAGTTTGTCTTTTACCAATTATACAGTAATTAGTCTAGCTTCTAATTTAATAACTCAGAAATATGCAATTTTCTTAACTATTAAAATTTGTTTACGAGTTATGTATTTTAGAATTTAGACAATTCTAATTGTCCTATCATTCATTTCTTCATTCATGAAAAGGAATAGGATTGAATCTCACTCTTTCTTATAAAAGAGGACTAGGTTTATTCTTTTAGTAAAGTTGACTCTACCAAAAACCCTTACAGGTGTAGATCAATTTACCAATATAGGAATAACCTTCGTTTACGGTTTAATGTTGCATTAATACATTTAAAGAATTAGCAAAATTCAATTTTAGTATTTTCGATAATTAAACTTTTCAAGAAAATAAAATACCCAAGGTAATATTCATATAACCATAGAATTTTCTCGAAAACTAGGATCCAAATTATCATAGGTTCATTACATCAGTTGATCTGCTAGCAACGAACGCATATAATAAGGTAATCTGTCGAACATTAATTGGCAAACAATTTCCAACTCCTAGATCATTATGGGATTTATATTTTTTCCAACGCTATTGCAAATATAAACATGTTTTATCCCATCTTATGTCATTGAGTCCAGGTCTCACTTCCTACTCAACTTAAGTGTCTAACTTAAAGAACTGCAAATATGTCCATGTAAGGTCTGATTTTACATAGAGATTTACCTCTCCATTACAATCTCGCCAAGTACTGTCATGACTTAATATGCAACTTCAAGTGTCCCTTTAATTAGATGGCATATAACTTAATTTTAAAAGGGTACTAGTTTTGATTTTATATGGTCAAATCAAATATGTACAAAGATGTCATGCATTCATCTTGTAGCATAATTTTAATAAAAACTTTTTATTACCAATTCATAAAGATCAAATTATCAAAGTTTTGATTGAGGTATTGGGTTCACCAATCAAGGAATTTAGTGTTAATTATCATCCATTATACCGTACTTTTGCATAAGTGTAAACACTTAGTGTTTCGGATAATTACCACCTAAGTGGCGCATGGAATTAAAACTAATTCGCCCTTAAGATGAGCTTGTACATTTTATGGCTTACTAAGTAGCTCCATTCGAACTTACAGAGGGCAGAGGACCAGGTAAGCGCAAAAGCATAACCTTAGACATCCTTTCAGTGTGACTGTGCGCACTTCTTAAATAACCCCTTTATAGTTCATTCTAATGGGTGAGCCATTCAGTCATTGTACCAAAGTCACCAATCAATTAAACTATTGAAAACTTAACTCTTCCAAAACAAATCAAATTTCGCCATTGTTTAGTCCGTATTATTTTTCTATTCAAATTACCCTTTGCTTAAAACTGTCTAACATAATAAACAAACAAGTAACAAATAAAAAATAAACTACTAAAAAACAATGCGCACATAATAAACAATTTATACGTGTAAACAAGTAGCCACATGCAACTTATTCGATAAAACCCTATTAATAATCAATATCTAGGTTAAATTAATGTATATATTAATTAGGGCTTTCACTCTCTCAATTGAGAGTGAGCCACATACATCGACGAATCGATTGCGTAAACCCATAATTAATGATATACCAAATTGCACATAATTGATTCATTAATATATATAATTGGAGTCTTCCCCAATTCAAGATTTATCGTAAATAAATATGTCATAACAATTAAACAATATCAAAGCAACTTATCCATGACTAACATGCATGTATAATCATGGATACATCATAACAAATTATACAAATAAGTCACAAGATCGCATAAAAAATTCCATGACACATAACAAATTTATTCATGAATTAATCACGTAATCAATATATTAATTCTAGGTTTTAATAAGGTTAGCAAACAATTTTCAAAACCCTAAAAAATTAATGTATGTGTCGACATAAAAAAAATAGGGGTACGCCCCAATTCATAAAAAAAATCGACCAATCAATAATAAACATAAACCCTAGATTAAAATATTAAACAACATACAAGTATTTGTTTTATTACGCGTTTATGTAATTAATTACTCATTAAAAACCAATGTCTCTGATACCACTGTTGGAATTATATAACATGACAATCATAAATATAAACAATAAACATCAAAGTAAGTGCGGAAGCGTATAGGATGTATTAACGAATAATTAATTAACATAAAAGAATATGCGTACCTTTTCTTGATTCTAGCCGAACAAGAATCAAATCCACAAACTAGCAATTAGGATGAACCCTAATTAGGGTTTGAGTGCGGGTCGACTTAATAAAGTCGAATAGTGTAAATCACTAAAATCCAAAGTAGGATTTCTCTACGATCATGTACGCGCGTATTGTTAGCGATTTAATTAGAATGCTAGTTCAAGTCACGATTAAAGCATACAACAAACAAGGTTTAGCTTTAATATAATAAATAGTCAAAACCTTTTTTTACTTGCATCTGTCGAACATGTATATGCAATATGTAAAGAAAAAAACATGAAATCATGCACATGACATGATATCATATACAGTAAAGATATTCATATCATATGCGTATGAATGCACATGATTCGCTGTAAAGATATACAGTAAAGATAACAAGAGGAAAAGTTAGTGTCTATCGTTTGTACCAATCCAACCAAAAGACCAAAAGGATGTGTATATATATAGCATTAAACCTTGTCTAACAAGTCATTGCAAGCACCTCCTTAAGTTTCAAAACTCGACACTTAACCCCCTCGTTTTTCTTAGTTCGACCATATAAATATTTCGTGACTTAATATAATTAAATCTCATACGCAACGCGTGCAATCCCATAGGTCTCGAGTTCGATCCTAACACACATCTATTAATATTTTGTCCATTAAACCGACAATGCTCAGGCGTCGTTTGGAGGAGATTGTGTCTGAATTGACTCACCATGGATTTGGACGTGGGTGGTAAACATAAACTGATAATAGTTCCAACAGCATACAAGCTAAACCGGGGCTTCCATTCATGGAAAATTTAAGGAGTGAGGAAAATAAGTGGGATGCTTATGTCCCAAGTCTAACAGCTAAACCTTTTTTAGCACGGTCTAGAGGAGGATGAAGTGCAGAAAGAAGTTATTGATGAAAAGACTGTATTATTCAGTCGAGAATCCAACTTCTGCTTTCAACATTGATATTGATTCTTTAGCAGCAACAGAAGCCTTTGATGACACCGAGTGTGTATATGGGTCAGGATACAACCTCGTCTAGGAATTTACTTATCAAAAACATATTTACTCTATGTGGAAACTACAGAGAGCTTTCTCATCACACGCCTGCACCATTACCTACCACCAACAACATGACTAGTAGTGCGTGGCGAAAGACAAGTGAAGCCAACTGCCGAAGATAACCTGAGGCGTGTTGTGTGTGATTTAAAGGAAAATTGCAGCACCACTTTTAGTAGTAACTGTTCAAACGACAAGAAGAGTGATGTGATGGAAGTGGTTGTCAAGTGCGAGGCTTGTAAAAGGTTCAACAGTTGTTGGCTTGAGGAAGCTCATTGAAATCTATCTTGTTGATGCTGACAATCATGCTAGCTTTTACCTTTCTTGCACTTTGAGGGGCATGAGGCATCACCTTGCTTGTCTACATACGTCCATCACCGAAACTAAATTCCAGTCATATTACACTAGAAAACAAGCTCCCACTTACTTCACTGGAGAACAAGCTTCTATTTGCTTCACTAGAAAAAAAGCTCCTATTTTCTTCTGATAAGAAATGAGTGGGAAGTGAAATTGTAAAATGAATTATAAAAATGTTACTTACAATACAGGAATGGAAAGTATTTATACTAAGCTAAGCTACTGTTACATTGAATCTAGACATAAATACATATCAGATACATCACATAGTGTTACATGTAACTAAGCTACTTTGCAGTTGTGTCTTCACTTTGTGTGTACTGAATCTGTGTAAGCTCTGCACTATATGGCTTTGTTGTGTTACATTGCTTGTAGCTTTGTCTTGTATTGCTTGTGTAGTCTTGTTATCCCCCCCCCCCCAAGTTGGCATGGAGTAAGGCTTACAAATGCCTAACTTGGAGAGACATTGATAGTGGAGAGTTCTACTCAAGCCTTTAGTAAAGATGCCTGCCACTTGGTGTCTGGTAGGAACATAGGAAGGAAGAATCTCTCCTACTTTGATTTTGTTTCTGACAAAGTGACAGTCAATTTCTATGTGTTTGGTCATGGCATGATGAATAGGATTAGAATCTAAAGCAATATTGGAGATGTTATCACATAGGACTGGTACAGGATGAGGGACTTGAACTTGTAGATCTTTTAGAAGACAAGTTAACCAGCTGATTTCATAGGAATTGTCTGCTAGAGCCCTGTATTCTGCTTCAGTAGAAGATCTAGAAACTACTCCTTATTTCTTTGATTGCCAGGAAATGAGACTTGATCCTAGAAAGATACCATAGCCTGTGACAGATTTTATAGAGAATGAGCAACTGGCCCAGTCACTGTCACAATAGGTGGTTAAATTGAGAGTGTTTTGAGCTGGGAAGAAGAGTCCTTGACCAGGGCAAAGTTTAAGATATCTGAGAACTCTAGTGAGAGCTTTCATATGGGGTGTCCTTCGTTCTTTGAGAAATTGACTTAGGGACTGTGCAGCATAAGACCTATCTGTTCTGGTGATGGTGAGATAAATCAGCTTGCCTACCAAAGTCCTGTAAAGAGTACGGTCTGGAAGAAGATCACCATCAGTGTGGTTGAGTTTGATGATGGGCTCAATTGGTGTTGCAAAGGGTTTGATGTTAAGAAGACCAGCAAGAGTGAGCAGCTCAAGAGTGTATTTCCTCTGTGACATGGCTAGACCAGATGAATTTCTAAGAAATTCTATCCCCAAATAATAATGAAGAGCCCCAAGGTCCTTAATGCTGAATTGTTGATGTATGAGTTGTTTGATGTGGTCAATGTAAGCCTTGTCATGTCCTGTGATGAGAATGCCATCAACATAAATGAGAATGGAGGTCTGTGAACCTTGTTTGTTGATGGTGAGTAAGGATGTGTATGCATAACTCTGAACAAAGCCAAGGTTGGGGATCGAAATTTGGTATCAGTTGCGTGTGTAGGGAGAAAAAGTAATATACCGATATCAAAAATAATCACGAAGATAGATTAAAAATTCCTTTAGGAAAAAGAATATTAAATCAAATCCCGTGTGTGATCGTGATATGGATTAGTCAACCCGAATCGTTTCCCAACGAGGCGTGAATTGCCAACGTCGTTTTTGGTTTGGAATTTTAATGCTCGATGTTTTGGATTAATGATTTTGATTTATTTAAACTACGGGAAAAGGGAAAGAAATTAAGGGAAATTAAACTACGGGGAATCCTAAGTACGAGAATTAACTAAAACGTAATAAACGAAACGTAAATAAAATGCAACTACGTCTAATCTATATCCTAAAAATGACCTAAAATTACTTTTACTCTACAAATGCAATTTGAAAACTTTTTATGAATTAAAACTAATTTTTAGGATTTTTCTGGAATTTATTCGAATTAAAAACTAATTTTTTAACTTTTAAAACTAATTTAAAATACTAAAAATTGTGAAAATTAAGGGGAAAATTTTGAAACTATTTTTCAAAAATCTAAAATAACTAAAGAGAATTTTCAAAACTAATTTTGTATTTTTTTTTGATGATTTTTCTATTTTCTACAAATTTAAAACTATTTAAAACTAATTAAATGGCTAAAAATTACAAATTAAGCTAGAAAAAATCTGGAAAATTTTTTTTTTCTTTTTATATTTATCTTAATCTATGAAAATTGAAAAATTATTTTTTTGAAGATTTTCTGATTTAATTGTAATAAAAGCTATTTAAAAAGTCCTAAAAACTGTTTTAAAATAGGAAAAATAGCAAATAGTACTGGAAAAATCTGAAAAATTCACGAAAAGTCTAAAATTATATTCTAAATCTATAAAAAATATAAAAAACTATGCTTATGTGTGAGATTATGAAGCTGTAATGCAACTGTCCCTAAATAAGCTACTATTAATAAGCTAAAAAGTGCAATAAGCTACCAAACTATTACAGAAGCTAAATTATACTAAAATCACCTAAAAGCAGCTAATTCCAACTACTCCTAACCTCTAATGAGCAATCTACCTATGATTGATGCTAACTGTTTTTTTAACTAAAGCAGGTCTTACCCCCTATGTTTAAGTTTAAGCACAAGCTTGTTTAAGAAGCTACAGAGAAATCCAAAAGTGTGGACCTAAAGACCACCAAGTAAACTACAACTGGACCAATTTTTAGAATCAAGCAAACTAAAACGAAGTTTGTACAAAGCCTGCAAAAAGGCCTGATTCACACTCAGTTATGCTGAGTGTGAACAGGGGAAAACTAGCTGTTTTGGACAGCTTATTTAGTGCTTAAAAGTGATTCCAAAAATTTCATAAAAATCTATTTTCAAAACTAGACCAGATGAAGTTATAAATCCCAAAGTCTCAATAATTTTAACTCAAAGATGAGCACATGAAAATTCAGCAAAGTTTGGTGAAAAACTGTTTTGAGCAATATTTGACTTTATATGACAGATGTGCAATATTGACTAAACTGAGATTTGAATCCAAATTGTTAACTGAGAATGTTATGAAATGATGAAATACAACTAATGAAAGCTAACTTACTACTTACTCTACCTATATGCAAGTTTTGATGATCTAACGCTAACTAATATGCAACTTAGACAGATTTAATAATGAATTTGACTTTTACTAACCTAAGGTGCAAACTGATGATCAAATTAACTATAATAGACCTAAATATAACTCTAGCAACTGAACTTAACCACTAAACTAACCTCAATCTCAGATCAATGATCTAATCCAATCACTACTTAGCAAACAGTTTCCACTACTTATTCTATAAAATTCCTAATTACAGATCAAATCAGCACTTAATCTAAGTTCTAGCAATAAAATAACTACGAGTAACAGTTCTAATAAAGGTAAACAAGCTATAGCAAGGAATAATCCAAAAGAGTAGCAAACAGTTATGTAATTAGATTGAAACAGAACTCACAAATTGTTCAGCTTATATGCAGCTTATACCAGAACCAAACTACCCTATTTTTAACCAAATCAAACCCAAATCCAGCTCTGCATCACCCCAATTCTGATCCAATACCAGCAAATCAACCCATTCTTCCACAGTTGACTTTGTTTGACTGATTTTGTGAATTGAAGTAATTTGATTGTAGAACTGAGTGAGCACTAGTTAAGCACTAAATAAGCTTTTGATGAACTCAATATAACAAAAACATAAGCTGAAAACCTCTTTTAGAATTAATTCGAGATATTTTTGATTTTTGAAGTATTTTCTTATTTTTTTTGTGATTTTTGTTTGAAGGAGGGAATAAGCTGAAAACAATTTGAGATAAGCTAAGATGATTAACTGAAACACTAATAAGCTACTGAAATCAATGAAACAGTAATTGAGATTGATTGAAAACAAAAACTGAAATTACTTCTATTAATAAAACTTGTGATTACAAATGAACTGAAATTTAGAAAATACAGAATTGAAAATTAAACATTAAACATTAATAAGCTACTAGTATTCTACTCAAATTCTACATCAAAATACAAGTGAAATAAGAGGGGTATTTATACACGAGCTTGAGGCCAAGGAAGGATCTAGAACTTGGCATTTGTGCTTCTTTGGATCATCTTTTAGCCCTTAGATCATTCTCCACCTCATCCAATCAATCTAAGCCATTGGATCATTTCTTCCACGCTGTTTCCACCAATCAGAGAAGAGTATTTGGAATGTGGCACACGGATTGGTGACCTGGCGGTCACGTGTGTCAGGTGGTGTCAGTGATTGGACGGTTGTACCCTTAATTTAAGTGGATTGAACCAATTGATGCCAAGGGTATATTAGGGTTCTTGGGGTACCTGGGTTTGGTGGGATTTGGGGGAAAAAATTGGCGCGTGAGTTTTTTTATTATAATTTGATTCGTTTGACCGGGTTTAAGTGGATTTGACTAGGGACCATGGGTATACGGGTTAATAGCTTTGAACCGGTTTGGTTTGCTTTGGACCGGGTTGGTTTGTAGCAGACTTGGGCTTGTGGGTTTATACTTGGGCCAAGTATTATTGGATTGGATTTAGGACTAGTTTAGGACCCAAGTAGAATTATAAGGACTAATCATGTACAATTCTGAATTTCAGGGACCAATGCTGTAAATTCTGAAAATGATCCAAGGGCCTTTCTTGTCAATCTTCAAATAATCCAGGGACTGATTTTGCAACTTTTGAATCTTCAAGGGTCTATTCTGCCAAATGCTTAAAGTTCAGGGACTGATTCTGACAATTCTTTAAATTTGATCATATCTTCCAAAAATCATCCTCATAGAATAAAAATCTTCACAAATGCACAATATTGACCTTCCGGCTTAGCTCTAGCACTCTTTATCTCTCGTGCTCGGATTTTCGTCTGATTTGGCTAACTTTTGTGTGTTTTGACATATCCGTACCTGCACAAGCACAAACTCAAGAAAACAACGAATATTAGCAATAAACGGCTCTTTCTTGGTTATTTTGGGCTGATTTTGATAAAGAAATGATATGTGTTTTTGCACATATCAAGTAGGAAGGTTGTGAGTTTCTCAAACCATTGTCTGTTTGCTTGTTTGAGACCATATAGGGACCTTTTGAGTTTGCAGACAGGGTTGGGGATTGAGGTTTGAGGATATCCTTGTGGTAGGGACATGTAGACCTCCTCATGTAAATCTCCATGAAGGAATGCATTGTTCACACCATGTTCAATGTACCAATTCTGAGAGACTGCAACAGCAAGGAGATTTCTGACAGTGACCATTTTAGCCACTGGTGCATAGGCTTCTGTGTAGTCAATGCCCTCCTTCTGATGATAACCCTTTGCAACAAGCCTTGCCTTGTACCTTTCAACTGAGCTATTGGCATTGTATTTAACCTTGAAGACCTATTCTCTGCCAATGGGACACTTATTGGATGGGAGTGTGACAACTTCCCAAGTGTCATTATCTTCCAAGGCTTTTAGCTCTTTGTTCATAGCCTCAGTCCATTTTGGATCTTTGGAGGCCTGGATATAAGAATGTGGTTCTACTGGTCTATCTATGCTTAGAATGAAATGCAATGATTGTTTGTGTAAGTTAGAATAATTAAGGAAATTTGAATGATGGTGTGTGGATAAAGAAGGTGGGAGTTTGCACTGGTAGTCAGATAGTTTGGCTGGTTGTTGTTTGTGTCAAGTGGAGGTTCTTGTAGGTGTAGGTGGAATACGTGGTGGAATAGGTTCCTGTGGTTGGTTGTTGGTTGTGATTGGTTGTGAAGATGTAGGGATGGGTGAAGTAGTATGAGTTGGAAAATGGTTAGTAGAGGATGAATCAGTTTATATGTTTGGAGGAGTGGATGTGGTAGGAGAATGTGGTGGTTCAGATGGTAAAGTGATTGGTATGGTTGGTTCAGAAGGTGGTGGTTCAGTTGGGGTAAGGTGTATTGGTTCTGATGAGTTACTTGTTGGGTTAGATGGTGAAGGATTTGTAGAATGTTGGGATGAGGGTGTGATAAGAGGAGTGGTGAATGGAAGGATTGGTATAGGGGTGGTGGTGACTGTGTTGTTGTCTGGTGTGGAAGAAGATGATTGATGAAGAGGAAAAGTGGATTCCTCAAAGGTGACATGCCTACTGGTGATGACTTTGGTGGTGGTAGGGTCATAGAGAAGGTATTCTTTTTGATGTTGTGGGTAACCAAGTAGTACAGTGGGGATAGATCTTGCTTGGAATTTATCAGAGGTGTTTTGGTGCACATATGATCTGCAGCCAATAGTTCTGAGGTGTTCAATGGGAGGTGGATGGTGATAGAGCATCTTATAGGGACTTTTGTTGTGTAGAATAGGTGAGGGGAGTCTGTTGATCAAGTATGTGGCTATTTGGATGGAGTACCCCCAGAGGTGTTTGGGAAAGTTTGCTTGTAGTTGAAGTGCCCTTGCTACGTCTAACAGATGTTTGTGCTTTCTTTCAACTCTTGAGTTTTGTTGTGGAGTGTAGGGATAAGAAGCTTGGTGAATAATGCCATTGGTGTTGAAAAATTCAGTGAGTGAAGAGTTCACAAATTCTGTGCCATTGTCACTTCTTATGATTTGAATGGTTTTATTGAACTGAGTTTTAACATAAGCATGAAAATGATTTATTGTTGATATAACATGATGTTTGGTTGGGAGTAAGTAAGTCCAAGTGGCTCTTGAAAAATCATCAACAATGGTGAGAAACGATTTGCATTTATTGAATGTACAATGATGATATGGTCCCCATACATCCATGTGAACCAAACTGAAAGCAGAAGTAGCATAGGACAAACTAGGAAAGAAAGGTAAAGCATGATGTTTTGATAAAGGGCATATGGTACATCTATAATCTACTGAACTAGAAATAGTAAAAGGTAGTTTTGATACCTGTTTGAGTACTTGAATGGTGGGTGTCCAAGCCTGGCATGCCATAAGGAGAGGGTGCTGGTAGTAGACAATACAGTTGACTGTGGGGTTGTAGTTGCAGTTGCTGGTGTAGAAGGTAGGATGTAGAGTCCACCACTGAGTTAGCCTTGAGTTTGGGAGCCATCATGGCCCTGGAAAACACATGTGTCGTAAGTGAAGGTGATGGATCTTAAAATGTGTTTGAGGATTTGGCTAATTGAGATGAGGTTGTAAGTGAAAGTTGGGACATAAAGTACATTATGAAGAGTTATATTAGATTGTAGGGTGACTGAACCAACCTTAGTAACTTGTGTAGTGTGGCCATTTGGTAAGGAGATTGTGATAGGTGTGATGCATGTAATGATGTTGTGCATTAAAGTGAGTGATATGCATATATGATCAGTAGCACCACTATCTATAATCCACATCTCTTTTGAACCAGAAATGTAATGAGCTATAAGTCTGTGAGGTTTACTTGTGTAATGAGCTAGAAGTTATAAGTTTGTAGAGTTATACATGAAGTTATGAAGTTTTGAGCCAGAAATGTAACATGTCTCTGATACCATGATAAGAAATGAGAGGGAAGTGAAATTGTAAAATGAATTATAAAAATGTGACTTACAATACAGGAATGGAAAGTATTTATACTAAGCTAAGCTTTTTTTTTGAACATCAAATTTATAAAAAAAAAACTAGCAAGCAGCTAGAAGAAATTACAAACTAATAGAACTAGGATTTTTCATCCATGTGTCCCAAGAAATATTAAAGTTACTACGGCTAGAACACCATGTATAAGACAAACGAACAATATCATCAAACATGATCTCCAAGTGCAGCTTTCTAGTATCAAAAAGAAACTGATTCCGAAACCTACATATAACCCACCACATGACATAGCAAACGCCCTCAAAAATATTCTTCAAACGCTTAGGAAAGTGGATGTTATTGAGCCAAGAAAGCCAGTCTCCATACGAACGGATGTCTAAATACTCCAGCTCCCACCAATAAGCTACTTTAGCAAGCAAACTACGAGCAAAATAACACGAGAAGATAAGATGAGATGTGGACTCCATAGCGGTGTTGCAGAGAGGACAAAGAATAGAGGAGATATCTATCCCACGAAGAGAAAGATTAAGCCTCGTAGGTAATTTTTCCAAGTACACTTTCCAAGCAAAAATATTTACCTTGATGGAATGCATTTAACCCATCTGGTAGGGTGATTGGTGCAAAACCGTCAAGTTTTCTCACGCAAGCTGACCACTTGTGAATGGCCAACTGTAAGAAACTTAAAACAGCTTAAGCACAAATGCAATGAAGATCAGGAGAGTATAGTGTTTCCCCAGGTCGTTAAGTCCCAACGAGCTGTGCGAGAATAGTCAAACGTGTAGTGATCGAGGGATTTGAACGGAAAAGAGTTTGTGATTTATTATAACTACAGAAAAAGTACATAAACTACAGGGGCTTAAATGCAAAATAAAGGAAATTAAAAAGATAAAAAATATTAAATAAACGCTATCACTATTTGCAAAATGATGTTTTTGTGATTTTATAAAACAAAATGACTTAAATAAACTATTTTAACTAAAACTTAAACTTAAATTACCTAAAAACTTAACTTAAAATGAAAACGTACGTTATTTATAAAAATTACGCGAGTGCGCAAGCAAAAACGTAAAATTTAAGAAATAAAAGTCCTATGAATGTAAAAACAATTTTCTTACGTACTATATGATAAAAGAAAATTTTAGGAAAAAGCCGTGTATTTTTCCAACTCTTAATTTATTTATTACGAATTAAAAACCAAATAACACTAATTAAATTATTAAAAATACTAAAACATTTGGGAAAAATCTGAAAAATTCATAGAAAGTACTTTGAGTTGTGCTTAATCTGTGAAAAATGAGAAAACAGTATGTTGCTTTGGAAATAAGTTCAAAATAAGCTAGAAAGGGCTTAAAAGCAAAACTGACTAAATGATAGTTAAGTATTAAAAGTTGCAAAGTTTAAACGAAAGAAGTCCCAAGGGCGCTGGTCATACAGGTACACACAAACGCTCTCATAAGGGAGAGGTCTCAGGTTCGACCCCTGCCTCTCCCTTTTTGCAAAATCATTTTTTTTCTTGATTTTTTTCTTTTGGAGGTTAAAAATGCAATCAAAACAAAAAAGTTTTGAAAAAACTTTGTTGATGAAAAACACACAATAAGCTGTTTTCACAGCTTAATGCCCACTGATTTGGACAGAAAGATCAAACACCCTTTAAAACTTGGGACCTCAATAAGCACTCAACCAAACACCCATTTATGAACTGATATGAATAAAAAGCAGTTGGGAAAGGTTCATGAGCATAAAGCAATAACATTTTAACTAAAGTGTGCCTAGATAAGCTTAAAATAAGCACAGTAAAAAGGGGAAAACAGTGGGCAAGAGAAAATAAGCTAGGGGGTCTAATACTAAAGGAAAGAGAGCAAACAAGCAAATAAGTAACAAATGAGCACTTAGCTAAGCTGAAATTACACTAAACCTAGGCTAATTATACTAAATGCACCTAAGTATCTGAATAAGCTAATCTAGAAATCAAAAAGCACTTGGACATTGACTTAGCTGCTATGGTGGTTTGCAGCACACCAGTTTAATGGTGCTCACTTTGGAGCTTATTTGAGATAAGCTAGAAAGTGAGCTGGGACCTGAGCTTCTAGCTTCTTGAAGCACACCTATCCCACTTGCTATTTCCCCCAATAGACACCCTCAATAAGCTGTTTGCAGCTTATTAATAAGCTGAGAAAAACCCTTGTGGACAGCACACCCCTGCACAGAACAAGTAAATGCCCAAACCACCCACTTTGAACCATTAGCAGACTTAGTAAAACATTTTTTTGAATTTTTTTTCTTTTGACCACAGTTAAACAAGCTGGTTGACTTGTGATTTTTATTTTTTATAATTTTTTAACTTAACTAAAACTACACTAAAACTGCTGAGCAAAAATTTGACAACTTCTAGTTAGAAGAAAATTTTGACTTTTTCATTCCTTGAAGGGTGGACTAAAATGAAGTTTGATCTTAAACTAATGACTGAAATTGTAATGTTAAGTGGTTATAAGACTTAATGAAACTTAATAATCAACTTGTGCACCTAACTCTAAGATTGCTCTAGCCTAAACAGTCCTAATACTAACTGCTATGAAGATTAAAAGGAAATTGACTTTTTAATGAGTAAGTATGCAAAGTTGTGACTGGACTTTCCTATCTATACTTAAGAGAGATTCACTCAACTGATTTTTAACATTTGGGACAGTTTTGAAAGTGAATAACTACTTAAACCAAACACCCCTTCAAAGTGACTACAAACAATTTTTTTATGAAACTAAGATGAGTTTAGGCTTAAACTGAATTGATGTAAAGATTTTAACATCAAACTGAACTTGTAAACCAGTGAATCCAGGATGTAACCACAAATAACTTTGACTTCTGAGTTTGACTTATGTTGACTTTTGTTGACCATACACCATATTTGATTGAACCTGTTTTCCAAGCTTTCCAAAAGCTATAATAAGCTTAAGTGAGCTTATTTGTACTTAAATATAAGTTATTAGAAGCTAGGACAATAGAGTTTGAATTTGAAATTTCAAACAGTGTACATAAAAACTTGAAACTGAAGTGAAACTTTAAATTGATACTTGAAATGAGTTGCAATGATTAAGTAGCTTATGTTTAATACATAAAAGCTTAGGATTACATTTCAAAAGCTAATTAAAACAGTTTAAGGAAAAAACGACATACAATGAAAATTAAAAACTAACTACTACTTCTTCTCTGCATCTCCTCTCTCTTTTTATACTTCAAATAGCTTCCACGTGTCTTCTGATCAAATCCCATCAACATTTGTAGCCATTGGATGTCTTGAGTTGATTATGGCCATTGATTCATTTTGGCGGGAAACTCTGGTTTTGACCTGTGGGCTCAGAACTAGCAACTAGGGGGGGGTGGAGTGTAGGTATGATGAGTGTGGAGTGAGGGGATAAGGGATAAGGTCTGAGGATGATGGGAAAAAGTATGTTGCAGGGCAAGTGGTGTGAAGGAGATGTACAGGATAAGGTGGGAAAAGGCTGCATTTGACTGAATTTGACCAAGGGGTCCAAAAAGGGAAGGGGTCACAGGTTGGCAGGGGTCCAAGGTTCATAAAGGGGTCAAAATTAGGTTTTAGTAATTCAAGGACTTGTTTTGTAATTCTGCCAAACTAGAGGGACCATTTCTGCCAATTTCTCAAAACTGTTTCAAGGGTCACTTTTGACAAATTTCAATAGTACAAGGACCAGTTTTGACATTTTCAATTTTCTAAGGACTATTTTTGCCAAATTTTAAAGTTTAGGGACCTAAGTTGTAAATTTGCAATTTTTAAATCTCAAGGACTAATTTTGACAACTCATGAATCCCTAGGGACTTGAAATGATATTTTTCTTTATTTAGATTTACCAAGGACTGTTTTTGACAACTTTTGAAACTTAGGGGACTAAAACTGCCAATTATGCAAATTTGATACGTTTTTCACCAGATTTTGATATTTTTGCATTTAAAACACATAAAACACTTATTTGTGATATTTTTATCATTTTAATGCATTTCTGAGTGTTTTCAGATGTTTTTGCAGTTTAAATGGTACAAAAATGATGAGTATTTAGACACTCATTGATCTGTGCTAAACCAGTCAAGTCTAACAGACTTAAAACAGCTTAAACACAAATACAATGAAGTTCAGAGAATACAGTGGATTCCCAGGTCGTTAGTCCCAAGGAGACTCAATGGTGTGCAAACACTGATTCAGACGATAGAATGATCACTAATGATAGCGATCAAAAAGGATTTGGATAGGATAATTACACTACTGAAAAAAAAGTTAATAAATAACAGCGACTTAAATACAAATTAAGAAAATTAAAAAGATAAAAGATATTAAATAAACGCTATCACTATATTTAAAGTGATGAACGTTTAAAACCTAAAACTTACGTTTAAATAAAAATAACGTAAACGTGCAAAATAAAAAGTGAAACTTATACAATATAAATCCTAAAAATATGAAAAATATATTTTTACAAACCTAATGATAAAAGAAAATATTTGGAAAAATAAAATTATTTTTATGACTATTTAATTAATTATTATTAATTAAAAACTATTTTTAACTATTTAATAATTACCTAAAATACAAGAAATTAGGAAATAAAGCTAGAAAAATATAATTAAGACTTAGAAAAATCTAAAATATCAAAATAGAATTTTCAAAACTATTTTTGTATTTTTCTGATTATTTTTCTATTTTCTACTAATTTAATACTATTTAAATCTAATTTAAATTATGAAAAATACCAAATAAAAGAGGAAAAATAAGGAAAAATATTTTTTATGCTTTTTATATTTATCTTAATCTATTAAAATTGAAAAATTATTTTTTGGAACTTTTTCTTAATTAATTGCAATAAAAGTTATTTAAAAATGATTAAAAACTGATTTTAAATAAGAAAAATACTAAACAGTAACTAAAAATTATGAAAATTGCAGGGAAATACTAAAATCTTATTCTAAAGCTGATAAAAATATAAAAACATGGGCTTATTTGGGAAATATGAAGGCTGCTATGTAAACTAGTGGAAATAAGCAATAGAAAATAAGCTAATTAGCACTAAATAGAGCCAACTGATAACAGAAGCTAGGCTATACTATAACTACTCTAAAGCAAGCATCTACATCTAATCCTAACACCTAATAAGCATACTACTAGTGATTCAAGCTAACTGCTCACTTAAGCTACACAGGAAATAGGACCCAAGTTTAAGCAGTTACAACTACTTATTTAAAAAGCTATAGAGCAAACCAAAAGTAAGGTACTCAAGACCACCAACCAGAGACTATATAACCCAAATTACAGCTAATATGGACTTGAGATGAATAAGCTATAGATCAAACAAAAAGGTGCTAAAAGGGACAGTGGCTGATGCAGAAACAGATTATAGGACAGATAACTACTTTGAGCTTATCTATGAGCTTATCAGAAAAGCTAAAGCTAAAACCAGATAAGTGGTCTTGAAGACCACCTAGAAGACTACAAGTAGACCAAATTTGAAACCCTAACTAGCTGAAATGAGACCAATGCAGATGATGCAAGATCTGCAAAAACCAGATTTGACATGCTCTTTGACTTTGGAAAACAGATTTAAAGTTTGACTATTTTGAGATTCAAATGCAAATTGTGTGAATGAAATGGATGAAACATGATGAAATGAGATTTAAACAAGCTAGATTAACAAGTTCTAAACCTATGTGTGATGAAATCAGTAGCTAGTTTCCAACAGTTTGCATATAAGAACAGACAAGTTGTAATTTTGACTAAAAGCTCAAATGACAGCAATCCTAAGACAGATATGGCAGTAATAGACTATAACAAGACTAAAGCAATTGATCTAACCCATTAATGTATCCTCTAAAACAGTTTAAGCACTCATCCAAACACTACTTAAATAACTAACTGTTAAAGTTTAAACAAGCAAATGAGACATTGAGACCATAACACTGAATCATAAGGTTGTAATGTGAGATAATGAGCTTAATAAAACACAGAAACACATCTTCAAACAACAAAGATTTATTGATAATAATTATGCTAAATTTGACAGTTTTAAAGAGGATGGAATTCAAACTCACATGAAGTCCAGCCAAAAGTAAGCTTACAACAGAACTCAACCACTATTTTAAACCTAAATCCAAACCAGAACCAGCTCAGCTTCAACCCATTTCCAATTTTGAAGCAGTTTTACTTCAGTTGACTTTCGTTGACCCAAGTAAACTTTGAATGAGAATCTGAGTATTGTGTTTCTGAATAGATAATAAGCTAAACTGAGCTTATAAAAGCTTATATGTGAGCTTATACGAGCTTATAATTGCATAACATCAAATACAATCAACATTCAAATAAATTTGAAATTTCGAACTTGAAAATTGCATAAGTTTGATTCGTACTTGGAAACTGAAATTGAATACTTAAAAAGCTTTATAATATACTAAAATTACATAATAAAGTACTTAGAATCTTAAATAACACTGAAATTTAAAGAAATTTACTATTTGATATTTTCTAAAACTAAAGTTACACTACATACTCCTCTCTTACTCCTCTTTCCTCCTTTTTATATCAAAAGCTCTCTCTCCCATGACTTCTCAGCTAATCCCACCAATAATTTGGACTTTTTGATGGTAAGAGATGATCTTGGCCGTTTATCACATTTTGGCGGGAAAGGTTTATCAACAGGTGGGGGGTTGAGTGAAATGGTTGAAGGATCATTAAATGTTTCTTGGAATTGTGTTGAGGTGGGGGGACAAGGAAAGTGATATGTTGAGGAGGGGGGATGGTTGTGCTTGAGTGAGCAGGGGAAGCAGGTGGTAAAGGAAGAAAAAGTGGCGCCAAGTTGGTGTTTGACCAAGTGGTTGACTGACCAGGGTATTAGACTTGGCAGGGGGGGTCAAATGGGAAAGGGTCCAAAGGTTTAGACAAGGGTCCAAGGTTCAAGGTTCAAAAAGGCTTAAGTAATAATACAAGGACCATTATGTAATTTCTGAAACTTTAAGGACCAAGGCTGCCATTTTATCAAAGTTGCTCCAAGGGACTAAAAGTGACAAGCTCCAATAGTATAAGGACCAAACTTGACAATTTCCAAATTCCAAGGACCATTTTTGACAATTTTCAAACTTGAGGGACCAAAGTTGTAATTTTGCAAATTTTAAACTTTGAAGGGTTTGTTTTGACAACTTTTGAATCCCATGGACCTTAAATGACATTTTTCTTTATTTTGATATGCCAGGGACTGTTTTTGACAAATTTTGAAACTTGGGGGACTAAAACTGCCAATTTTGCAAATTTGATACGTTTTTCATCTGATTTTGATATTTTTGCATTTGAAACACATAAAACACTGATTTGTGATATTTTTATCATTTTGATGCATTTTTGAGTGTTTTCAGATGATTTTGCAGTTTAGATTGTACAAAAATGATGAGTATTTAGACACTCATCAATCCCCCACACTGAGATATTGCTAGTCCCTAGCAATGATTTGAGAAAACACAATGGATTTTAATCTCTTTACCAAAAGCCATTACTTCTGGAGTAGCCAAATGTTTCAGTTCAAGTAAGAACCTTGGTACACTGATAACCAAATGATTTTGAGCAAATCATAAGCTGTAAACGGATTTGATTAGTCTTTACCAGAAGCCGTTTGCTCTGGACTAGCCAACTCTTAGATAAATTATCAGAATTATCTTTGGTGAGCTGAATACCAATTATGGTTTTTCCACTGCCTTTACCACAAGCCATAATCTTGCGGGCTAGCCAACTCTTCACTTTTTAGGATATGGTGAGTTGAGAACCATACAATTTTGGGCAAATTGCAAGCCATATAAACGGATTTGATATATCTTTACCAAGAGCCGTTTGCTCCTGGATTAGCCAATCCTTTAGTTTATCAAACATGGCGGACTGATAACCAATTGAGTAAGTGTAAAACACTTACTCCAAAAAAAAAAAAAAAAATGGCCAATAACGGGGGAATTGGGTAGATAATTATATAATAAAATTCGTGAGAATCCCCCCCACACTTAGAAATGAATATTGCCCTCAATATTCAAAGTACCGGCGGTTATGCCGAAACAAAGAACGTAAAAGGGAAATACTACGGCCATTATTTAGAAAGAAGATTTTTTTTTTTTTTTTTTTTTTTTTTTT
The DNA here is from genome assembly GCA_019973895.1 of Chrysanthemum seticuspe. NCBI lineage: Eukaryota > Viridiplantae > Streptophyta > Magnoliopsida > Asterales > Asteraceae > Chrysanthemum > Chrysanthemum seticuspe. The sequence continues at coordinate 17,553,695 of BPTQ01000005.1, forward strand.
TTTTTTTTTTTTTTTAGAAAACTTATATATATAACATGTGGGGTAACTCCCCCACACTAGGATGGAACACACGGGTGAAAACCCATGTTTAGCTACTGTTTTTGATTACCGAGTCGCTAGCTTGACTCGACCCCGAATTAATTGGTTCATGGGGAAGTAAAGTGGAAGAAACAATCTCCATCGGACTTTCATTCAAGATGTTTGGACAAACATTTGAAGCACGTGAAAGTTCCACACCGATGAGATATACATAGAACCGGATCAAAAATGATAAGTGAAAATGCCGGGATCAAAGATAATGTCTTCATTCCTGAAGGAGTGAAGAACAGGAGAAGTCACACCGTATGTGAAGAAAAGAAGGAGAATCATGATGATGATCATGACTAACTCCTCATTATCAGAAGGAGAATTCATGATTTTTGGATCATGAATCTCATCAGTGAGGATAGAATCATCATCAAATGATGGAAGAGATAAGATAGAATACAGAGGTGGGACAAGTGGTGTGCTCTGAGAGCTAGCAATTTCCACCATTTCCGTGATGGTCTCTGTATCGGCCTCAGACATTTCATCGAAAAGAGGATTTACTTTCTCAAAAGTGTAGTCATTATTAAATTCAAAAAGAGGATTTGAGAAAATCCCGGAAGTAACCTCAGAAATGTCGAGAGAATCACAAAAAGGCAAATCACAATCACTATCGGATATATCCTCAGACTCACTTGGGATTGGGACAAGATCCTCAACACTTGATGATTCCGTTTCCGAAATAGTGCTGAGATGATCATCCTCCATTATGAGAGAGTCTTTGGAAGCAATAATAGGTAAGATAGGTGTGATAGCAATAGACTGAGGGAGTTGAGAAATAAGATCGTTCAATTGAGTAACACTCTCCTCGTCATCCTCATAGTATTCCTTCATTTGAATACTATCCTCATCATCATCGTCATCATATCTGATTCTTATATTCATCTGCTGAAGTTTACACACCATTCTTTTCATTTGCAGTTTCTTTCGAATGCGTATTTCTTCAGAACTTTGAGGAAGATTACACTCCTCGTAATCATTGAAATGATGTGAAGGCTCGGAAGTCTGATGACTGATGGAATACTGTGGGGGTTGGAAATTGTCAAAACCGGGAGAATTGGAATTTTGAAAATTTTGATTCATCGGTTGACATTCAAAAGTCTCATGAGGACCCCCGCAATTCTCACAACAGAGATAATCGGGAAAATAACTTTCACCAAAGTTCTGATTGTAACATGGTTCCTGCTCATAGACAAGCGGGACCCGTGATGGACAATCAAAACCGTAATGAGAATCATTCCCACAAAACTCGCATGAGTAGGATTCGTACTGGGGTTGTGGAGGTAGGTAGGAAAAATCGGGTGTTTCATTGTTTGAAATGGGATCGGGATTACCGACAAATTTGTCTCCGAAACCCACATTGGTACATCGTCGACAATTTCCACCATTAAATGGACCTCCACACCAGGAACATGTCAAATACCATGACATAGAGAATTAAACAGATAAGAGGGATAAGAGATGAAGAATTAAACAGATTAGAGGGTAAGGAATGGAGAATTAAACAGATTAGAGGGTAAGGGAAATGTAGAATCAAAAGATGCGAGAGGGTAAAGATGGATATTTTTGGATTTTTGAAAAATATGCTATAAAAACAAAGAATGAAAATATTTTTGGTGTTGCTAACACTTCAGGAAAAGTGTTAATGAACTTTTTGGATTTTTGAAAACTTTACAAAAAACTTTTTACAATGAAGTTCAGAGAATACAGTGGATTCCCAGGTCGTTAGTCCCAAGCAGACTCAATGGTGTGCAAACACTGATTCAGACGATAGAATGATCACTAATGATAGCGATCAGAAAGGATTTGGATAGGATAATTACACTACTGAAAAAAAAGTTAATAAATAACAGCGACTTAAATACAAATTAAGAAAATTAAAAAGATAAAAGATATTAAATAAACGCTATCACTATATTTAAAGTGATGAACGTTTAAAACCTAAAACTTACGTTTAAATAAAAATAACGTAAACGTGCAAAATAAAAAGTGAAACTTATACAATATAAATCCTAAAAATATGAAAAATACATTTTTACAAACCTAATGATAAAAGAAAATATTTGGAAAAAGAAAATTATTTTTATGACTATTTAATTAATTATTATTAATTAAAAACTATTTTTAACTATTTAATAATTACCTAAAATACAAGAAATTAGGAAATAAAGCTAGAAAAATATAATTAAGACTTAGAAAAATCTAAAATATCAAAATAGAATTTTCAAAACTATTTTTGTATTTTTCTGATTATTTTTCTATTTTCTACTAATTTAATACTATTTAAATCTAATTTAAATTATGAAAAATACCAAATAAAAGAGGAAAAATAAGGAAAAATATTTTTTATGCTTTTTATATTTATCTTAATCTATTAAAATTGAAAAATTATTTTTTGGAACTTTTTCTTAATTAATTGCAATAAAAGTTATTTAAAAATGATTAAAAACTGATTTTAAATAAGAAAAATACTAAACAGTAACTAAAAATTATGAAAATTGCAGGGAAATACTAAAATCTTATTCTAAAGCTGATAAAAATATAAAAACATGGGCTTATTTGGGAAATATGAAGGCTGCTATGTAAACTAGTGGAAATAAGCAATAGAAAATAAGCTAATTAGCACTAAATAGAGCCAACTGATAACATAAGCTAGGCTATACTATAACTACTCTAAAGCAAGCATCTACATCTAATCCTAACACCTAATAAGCATACTACTAGTGATTCAAGCTAACTGCTCACTTAAGCTACACAGGAAATAGGACCCAAGTTTAAGCAGTTACAACTACTTATTTAAAAAGCTATAGAGCAAACCAAAAGTAAGGTACTCAAGACCACCAACCAGAGACTATATAACCCAAATTACAGCTAATATGGACTTGAGATGAATAAGCTATAGATCAAACAAAAAGGTGCTAAAAGGGACAGTGGCTGATGCAGAAACAGATTATAGGACAGATAACTACTTTGAGCTTATCTATGAGCTTATCAGAAAAGCTAAAGCTAAAACCAGATAAGTGGTCTTGAAGACCACCTAGAAGACTACAAGTAGACCAAATTTGAAACCCTAACTAGCTGAAATGAGACCAATGCAGATGATGCAAGATCTGCAAAAACCAGATTTGACATGCTCTTTGACTTTGGAAAACAGATTTAAAGTTTGACTATTTTGAGATTCAAATGCAAATTGTGTGAATGAAATGGATGAAACATGATGAAATGAGATTTAAACAATCTAGATTAACAAGTTCTAAACCTATGTGTGATGAAATCAGTAGCTAGTTTCCAACAGTTTGCATATAAGAACAGACAAGTTGTAATTTTGACTAAAAGCTCAAATGACAGCAATCCTAAGACAGATATGGCAGTAATAGACTATAACAAGACTAAAGCAATTGATCTAACCCATTAATGTATCCTCTAAAACAGTTTAAGCACTCATCCAAACACTACTTAAATAACTAACTGTTAAAGTTTAAACAAGCAAATGAGACATTGAGACCATAACACTGAATCATAAGGTTGTAATGTGAGATAATGAGCTTAATAAAACACAGAAACACATCTTCAAACAACAAAGATTTATTGATAATAATTATGCTAAATTTGACAGTTTTAAAGAGGATGGAATTCAAACTCACATGAAGTCCAGCCAAAAGTAAGCTTACAACAGAACTCAACCACTATTTTAAACCTAAATCCAAACCAGAACCAGCTCAGCTTCAACCCATTTCCAATTTTGAAGCAGTTTTACTTCAGTTGACTTTCGTTGACCCAAGTAAACTTTGAATGAGAATCTGAGTATTGTGTTTCTGAATAGATAATAAGCTAAACTGAGCTTATAAAAGCTTATATGTGAGCTTATACGAGCTTATAATTGCATAACATCAAATACAATCAACATTCAAATAAATTTGAAATTTCGAACTTGAAAATTGCATAAGTTTGATTCGTACTTGGAAACTGAAATTGAATACTTAAAAAGCTTTATAATATACTAAAATTACATAATAAAGTACTTAGAATCTTAAATAACACTGAAATTTAAAGAAATTTACTATTTGATATTTTCTAAAACTAAAGTTACACTACATACTCCTCTCTTACTCCTCTTTCCTCCTTTTTATATCAAAAGCTCTCTCTCCCATGACTTCTCAGCTAATCCCACCAATAATTTGGACTTTTTGATGGTAAGAGATGATCTTGGCCGTTTATCACATTTTGGCGGGAAAGGTTTATCAACAGGTGGGGGGTTGAGTGAAATGGTTGAAGGATCATTAAATGTTTCTTGGAATTGTGTTGAGGTGGGGGGACAAGGAAAGTGATATGTTGAGGAGGGGGGATGGTTGTGCTTGAGTGAGCAGGGGAAGCAGGTGGTAAAGGAAGAAAAAGTGGCGCCAAGTTGGTGTTTGACCAAGTGGTTGACTGACCAGGGTATTAGACTTGGCAGGGGGGGTCAAATGGGAAAGGGTCCAAAGGTTTAGACAAGGGTCCAAGGTTCAAGGTTCAAAAAGGCTTAAGTAATAATACAAGGACCATTATGTAATTTCTGAAACTTTAAGGACCAAGGCTGCCATTTTATCAAAGTTGCTCCAAGGGACTAAAAGTGACAAGCTCCAATAGTATAAGGACCAAACTTGACAATTTCCAAATTCCAAGGACCATTTTTGACAATTTTCAAACTTGAGGGACCAAAGTTGTAATTTTGCAAATTTTAAACTTTGAAGGGTTTGTTTTGACAACTTTTGAATCCCATGGACCTTAAATGACATTTTTCTTTATTTTGATATGCCAGGGACTGTTTTTGACAAATTTTGAAACTTGGGGGACTAAAACTGCCAATTTTGCAAATTTGATACGTTTTTCATCTGATTTTGATATTTTTGCATTTGAAACACATAAAACACTGATTTGTGATATTTTTATCATTTTGATGCATTTTTGAGTGTTTTCAGATGATTTTGCAGTTTAGATTGTACAAAAATGATGAGTATTTAGACACTCATCACTCATCAATCCCCCACACTAAGATATTGCTAGTCCCTAGCAATGTTTTAGAATTTTAATGGATTTTAAAAACTCTTTACCAAAAGCCATTACTTCTGGAGTAGCCAGTTGTTTCAGTTCAAGTAAGAACCTTGGTACAAGGATAACCAAATGATTTTGAGCAAATCATAAGCTGTAAACGGATTTGATTTGTCTTTACCAGAAGCCGTTTGCTCTGGACTAGCCAACTCTTAGATAAATTATCAATATTATCTTTGGTGAGTCGATTACCAATTATGGTTTTTCCACTGCCTTTACCACAAGCCATAAACTTGCGGGCTAGCCAACTCTTCACTTTTTAGGATATGGTGAGCTGAATACAATACAATTTTGGGCAAATTGCAAGCCGTCAACGGATTTGAGATATCTTTACCAAGAGCCGTTTGCTCCTGGATTAGCCAGTCCTTATGTTTATTAGACATGGTGGACTGATTACCATTTGTTGTGTTTAGTACATAGTACTTCCACTAAATTTTTTTTTTAAATTTGGCCATTTTGGGGGAAAAAGGGACTAAAAGGGTACATTTATGATCAAAATTCGCCAGAATTTCCCCCCCACACTTAGAAATGAATATTGTCCTCAATATTCAAAGTACCGGCTGTTATGCCGAAACTTAGAACGTAAAAAGATAATATTACTAGCTAAGTGTAGAAACACAACAATTATTCTCTTTTTTAATATTTACAATTTTCATTCATTTTTTAGATCTATATACAATATGTGGGGCATCTCCCCCACACTAGAGTGGTACACACGGGTGAAAACCCATGTAGCATGCTACTGTTTTTGATTACCGAGTCGCTAGCTTGACTCGACCCCGAATTAATTGGTTCATGGGGAAGTAAGTGGAAGAGACAATCTCCATCGGACTTTCATTCAAGATGTTTGGACAAACATTTGAAGCGCGTGAAAGTTCCACACCGATGAGATATACAGACAGACCCGGCTCACAAATGGTACATGGAAATGCCTGGGTCAAAGATAATGTCTTCATTCCCGAAGGAGTGAAGAACAGGAGAAGTGATAGAATATATGAAGAAAAGAAAGAAAATCATGATAAAAATCATGACTAACTCTTCATCCTCAATAGGAGAATTCATAGTTTCATGAATCTCATCAGTTAAGCTCGCTTGATCAAGACATATTAAGGGTGTTTCTAGATCAAAGTAGAAGTTATCATACTCCGGCGGAGATATAATATGAGTGAGTTCACCGGCGAACTCCTCGTGAAGAGAATCAACCACAAGATGTAAATCTGTGAATTCTTGTTCCACTGTAGACTCATCACTATCCTCAATCTGAGTATCAAAGAGTGGATTCTCAGAAATTAAGGTGAATTCAGAGTTGAATTCAAATAGAGGATTAGTGAAAGTAGTTTTGAATGTTTCAGGAACAAAGTGATTAACATTCTCTATTGGACTGTTGGGATAAGAAGTGAGTGTACGATCATTATCAAGGAGACTTTCAGTCTCTCCCAGATTGGCTTTGAAATCAGAAAGACTATCATCACTTTCCGATGAAAGTGGATTGATGTGAGTGAGTTCATCTGTGAACTCCTCAAGATGATGATCAGCATCAGACTGTGGGAGTGATGCCTCAACATACTCGATGTTTCCATGAGAAGTACAATCGTCGCTAACATCGGAGAAAGTTTCAAAATGATCTTTTGAACACTCAAGAGGGGAAATAGAATCACACACATGATCAGAAGTTCCCTGTGACTCTCTCGGGATTGGGACAAGGTTCTAAACACTAGACTTTATGAATTCGTCCGATTCCTTTTCAGGAACAGTGTCAAGATGCTCGTCCCCCATGTTCAGAGAGTGAGTGGGAGCCTCGGGTGTGATAGCAGTTGTTTGAGAATGCATCTCAACTGCTGGGATATCATCTGATGAACTTGATGAATCAAGTGTATCTTCATCATCACTGTCATCAGGAATAAAACGAAATTGAGAGCTAGATCTGGCTGCTTTTTCTTTTGCAATTGATTCCTTAATAGATTTTTCAAAGGCAATTTGGGAATTTATTTTAGCAACCTGCTCTTCAGCTAGCAATTCTTCCATGGATTTCTCATGTGAATTTTGAATGACGGGACATTGTGGGAGTGGAGATTTGTCAAAACCGGAAGGTTGACATTGATAATCATCATGAGGACCCCCACAATATACACAAGAAAAACTGGGAGCATTTTGAAATGGGGTTATTATACAAAAAAGTCACTAAAGTTTGCGGGAAATTTGTCCTAAGTCACTAAAGTTTAAAAGTTGTCATTCAGGTTACTCAACTTATGAAAGTTGTCAACCACATTACTGAACTTATGAAAGTTGTCATACAGGTTACTGAACTTGTAAAAACATGACATTTTTGTTACTTAACATATAAAAATAATAAATGTAAAAGTCGCTGAAATTATAGACATGTTTGCTTTTTAACGTTGAGTAACCTAAATGACAACTTTTAAACTTTAGTGACTTAGGACAAATTTTCCGCAAACTTTAGTGACTTTTTTGTATAATAACCCTTTTGAAATGCTGTTTTACACAACTCCTCAGTTCTTTTCACTGATTCCAGAAGCTCTAGAAAAGTGTCTTTTTGGGCTTGCTGAGGAGTTTGATTCATTTGGCACTGTGGAGGTTGGTCGTGATATGGATAGTCGTAATTGTTACAAGGAAATGGATTCCCTGTTTGACAATCAGAGCTGAAATGGGAACCTCCACAGTTCTCACAACAGTAAAACTGTTGATCCTGGATTGGTGAATCATATGGATATTGGTCATAACCAAAGTTCTGAGCATCACCGAAAACTGTTCATAGACAAACGTGTTTCCGGATTGACACTCAAATCCTTGGTGAGGACCTCCACAAAATTCACAGCAGTAATGTTGGTTATATGAAGATAAGTCGGTCTGTGGTGGGTAATTGGAAAATTTTGAGGGGTCGTTAAATGAGTTCTGATTAGGATCATAATCAAATGAATTCCTCGAACCACAAAACAAACAACTCCCGTTACGGATATCATTACCACATTGTACACATGTACACCAACGACAGGGTGAACCAGAAAGAGGCTCACCACAACCGACACAAGGAATAAACGATTCTATTTGAGAGTTATGAGAAGGAATCGGTTTATTCAAAGGATCAACAAAACCAACATGGTGATCTGAATGACTATCAAGTCTCGAAGAACATTTTGAAATATCCGGAGGTGGGACAAGTGGTGTGCTCTGAGAGCTAGCAATTTCCACCACTTCCGTTATGGTCTCCGGTTCTGGTTCTTGAGAAACGTGAAGATTAGGCAAGTCATTCTTGCTAGTCACCGGTCTAAATTCTGCATGTTTACTTTTAACCGTAAATCGTGAAAGTTTAGGATCAATTCTAGACGGCTTAGGAGCAATTGAGGGATTAGATCTTTGGATAACCGTGGGTTGGACGTTTTTAGCACTTCCATTATTAGAGGGAAGTACCTGGCCCTTTGTCACCCCGGTTTCTCTTTCCATTTCCCTAAGCAGAATTAATGGATCATCACGAACAACACGAATTCTTGACATTTGTGATAAAGCATCACGTTTTTCAACTTCGTCCCAGAATTCGTTCTCGAGAGATTCCATGAGAATAGAAGAAGTTAGAATCAAATGGATAGAGGGTAAAGGAATAAAGAGTCAAAAAAGGGTAAGAGGGTAAAGAGGAATATTTTTGGTATTTTTGAAAAACATGTTGTAAAAACAAAGAATGAAAATCTTTTTGGGTTTTTGATTTTTAAAAGAAAATATAAATCTATAGATGGTATAAACAAGGAGTGATTATTCAAATCACTAATCTGATAAACGTAAGACTATTAGCACTGCTCCCCGGCAGCGGCGCCAAAATTTGATTGGTGCAAAACCGTCAAATTTTCTCACGCAAGCTGACCACTTGTGAATGGCCAACTGTAAGAAACCTAAAACAGCTTAAGCACAAATGCAATGAAGATCAGGAGAGTATAGTGTTTCCCCAGGTCGTTAAGTCCCAACGAGCTGTGCGAGAATAGTCAAACGTGTAGTGATCGAGGGATTTGAACGGAAAAGAGTTTGTGATTTATTATAACTACAGAAAAAGTACATAAACTACAGGGGCTTAAATGCAAAATAAAGGAAATTAAAAAGATAAAAAATATTAAATAAACGCTATCACTATTTGCAAAATGATGTTTTTGTGATTTTATAAAACAAAATGACTTAAATAAACTATTTTAACTAAAACTTAAACTTAAATTACCTAAAAACTTAACTTAAAATGAAAACGTACGTTATTTATAAAAATTACGTGAGTGCGCAAGCAAAAACGTAAAATTTAAGAAATAAAAGTCCTATGAATGTAAAAACAATTTTCTTACGTACTATATGATAAAAGAAAATTTTAGGAAAAAGCCGGGTATTTTTCCAACTCTTAATTTATTTATTACGAATTAAAAACCAAATAACACTAATTCAATTATTAAAAATACTAAAACATTTGGGAAAAATCTGAAAAATTCATAGAAAGTACTTTGAGTTGTGCTTAATCTGTGAAAAATGAGAAAACAGCATGTTGCTTTGGAAATAAGCTCAAAATAAGCTAGAAAGGGCTTAAAAGCAAAACTGACTAAATGATAGTTAAGTATTAAAAGTTGCAAAGTTTAAACGAAAGAAGTCCCAAGGGCGCTGGTCATACAGGTACACACAAACGCTCTCATAAGGGAGAGGTCTCAGGTTCGACCCCTGCCTCTCCCTTTTTGCAAAATCATTTTTTTTCTTGATTTTTTTCTTTTGGAGGTTAAAAATTCAATCAAAACAAAAAAGTTTTGAAAAAACTTTGTTGATGAAAAACACACAATAAGCTGTTTTCACAGCTTAATGCCCACTGATTTGGACAGAAAGATCAAACACCCTTTAAAACTTGGGACCTCAATAAGCACTCAACCAAACACCCATTTATGAACTGATATGAACAAAAAGCAGTTGGGAAAGGTTCATGAGCATAAAGCAATAACATTTTAACTAAAGTGTGCCTAGATAAGCTTAAAATAAGCACAGTAAAAAGGGGAAAACAGTGGGCAAGAGAAAATAAGCTAGGGGGTCTAATACTAAAGGAAAGAGAGCAAACAAGCAAATAAGTAACAAATGAGCACTTAGCTAAGCTGAAATTACACTAAACCTAGGATAATTATACTAAATGCACCTAAGTATCTGAATAAGCTAATCTAGAAATCAAAAAGCACTTGGACATTGACTTAGCTGCTATGGTGGTTTGCAGCACACCAGTTTAATGGTGCTCACTTTGGAGCTTATTTGAGATAAGCTAGAAAGTGAGCTGGGACCTGAGCTTCTAGCTTCTTGAAGCACACCTAGCCCACTTGCTATTTCCCCCAATAGACACCCTCAATAAGCTGTTTGCAGCTTATTAATAAGCTGAGAAAAACCCTTGTGGACAGCACACCCCTGCACAGAACAAGTAAATGCCCAAACCACCCACTTTGAACCATTAGCAGACTTAGTAAAACATTTTTTTGAATTTTTTTTCTTTTGACCACAGTTAAACAAGCTGGTTGACTTGTGATTTTTATTTTTTATAATTTTTTAACTTAACTAAAACTACACTAAAACTGCTAAGCAAAAATTTGACAACTTCTAGTTAGAAGAAAATTTTGACTTTTTCATTCCTTGAAGGGTGGACTAAAATGAAGTTTGATCTTAAACTAATGACTGAAATTGTAATGTTAAGTGGTTATAAGACTTAATGAAACTTAATAATCAACTTGTGCACCTAACTCTAAGATTGCTCTAGCCTAAACAGTCCTAATACTAACTGCTATGAAGATTAAAAGAAAATTGACTTTTTAATGAGTAAGTATGCAAAGTTGTGACTGGACTTTCCTATCTATACTTAAGAGAGATTCACTCAACTAATTTTTAACATTTGGGACAGTTTTGAAAGTGAATAACTACTTAAACCAAACACCCCTTCAAAGTGACTACAAACAATTTTTTTATGAAACTAAGATGAGTTTAGGCTTAAACTGAATTGATGTAAAGATTTTAACATCAAACTGAACTTGTAAACCAGTGAATCCAGGATGTAACCACAAATAACTTTGACTTCTGAGTTTGACTTATGTTGACTTTTGTTGACCATACACCATATTTGATTGAACCTGTTTTCCAAGCTTTCCAAAAGCTATAATAAGCTTAAGTGAGCTTATTTGTACTTAAATATAAGTTATTAGAAGCTAGGACAATAGAGTTTGAATTTGAAATTTCAAACAGTGTACATAAAAACTTGAAACTGAAGTGAAACTTTAAATTGATACTTGAAATGAGTTGCAATGATTAAGTAGCTTATGTTTAATACATAAAAGCTTAGGATTACATTTCAAAAGCTAATTAAAACAGTTTAAGGAAAAAACGACATACAATGAAAATTAAAAACTAACTACTACTTCTTCTCTGCATCTCCTCTCTCTTTTTATACTTCAAATAGCTTCCACGTGTCTTCTGATCAAATCCCATCAACATTTGTAGCCATTGGATGTCTTGATTTGATTATGGCCATTGATTCATTTTGGCGGGAAACTCTGGTTTTGACCTGTGGGCTCAGAACTAGCAACTAGGGGGGGTGGAGTGTAGGTATGATGAGTGTGGAGTGAGGGGATAAGGGATAAGGTCTGAGGATGATGGGAAAAAGTATGTTGCAGGGCAAGTGGTGTGAAGGAGATGTACAGGATAAGGTGGGAAAAGGCTGCATTTGACTGAATTTGACCAAGGGGTCCAAAAAGGGAAGGGGTCACAGGTTGGCAGGAATCCAAGGTTCATAAAGGGGTCAAAATTAGGTTTTAGTAATTCAAGGACTTGTTTTGTAATTCTGCCAAACTAGAGGGACCATTTCTGCCAATTTCTCAAAACTGTTTCAAGGGTCACTTTTGACAAATTTCAATAGTACAAGGACCAGTTTTGACATTTTCAATTTTCCAAGGACTATTTTTGCCAAATTTTAAAGTTTAGGGACCTAAGTTGTAAATTTGCAATTTTTAAATCTCAAGGACTAATTTTGACAACTCATGAATCCCTAGGGACTTGAAATGATATTTTTCTTTATTTAGATTTTCCAGGGACTGTTTTTGACAACTTTTGAAACTTGGGGGACTAAAACTGCCAATTATGCAAATTTGATACGTTTTTCAAAATTAGTCTGAGGATGATGGGAAAAAGTATGTTGCAGGGCAAGTGGTGTGAAGGAGATGTACAGGATAAGGTGGGAAAAGGCTGCATTTGACTGAATTTGACCAAGGGGTCCAAAAAGGGAATGGGTCACAGGTTGGCAGGGGTCCAAGGTTCATAAAGGGGTCAAAATTAGGTTTTAGTAATTCAAGGACTTGTTTTGTAATTCTGCCAAACTAGAGGGACCATTTCTGCCAATTTCTCAAAATTGTTTCAAGGGTCACTTTTGACAAATTTCAATAGTACAAGGACCAGTTTTGACATTTTCAATTTTCCAAGGACTGTTTTTGCCAAATTTTAAAGTTTAGGGACCTAAGTTGTAAATTTGCAATTTTTAAATCTCAAGGACTAATTTTGACAACTCATGAATCCCTAGGGACTTGAAATGATATTTTTCTTTATTTAGATTTACCAGGGACTGTTTTTGACAACTTTTGAAACTTGGGGGACTAAAACTGCCAATTATGCAAATTTGATACGTTTTTCACCAGATTTTGATATTTTTGCATTTAAAACACATAAAACACTTATTTGTGATATTTTTATCATTTTGATGCATTTCTGAGTGTTTTCAGATGTTTTTGCAGTTTAAATGGTACAAAAATGATGAGTATTTAGACACTCATCATAGGGGCTTCATCTTTAGGCAACATCAAATCATCAATATAAGAGCGAACGGATTTAACAGAGTAATCCCCCCGAAGATTCTAAGCTCCAAATCCAACGATCAGAAATTTGGGGCAGAATAATAGTAGATGTACTAGCTCTAAGAAAACGAAGCTGTTCTTCTTCTACGCCTCCTCTTGGAGCTCTTCGAAACGTAAAAATAAGGGAAGAATCCCTCATTTTGTCAGCCACCGTAACGCTCTTATACGATTCTAAAGCATATAACCTTGGATATAAGTGTTTCAAAGCCGACTCAGCAAGCCAATAATCATCCCAAAAGAAAGTATTTTCTCCGTTGCCTACTTTTCTTTTCACAAAAGAAATAAGATCAATACCTTTTGTTGAGAGAGATCTAATTTCTCGGGTGATATCAAGCCAAGTAGATCTCCGAGATGAAGAAAGACTGTTGTCAAGAGCACCTTGATTCCCATGAATAGCTTTAATAACACGAGACCATAAGGAAGAACCATTAGAAATAAAACGCCAAATCCATTTAAATAGAAGAGCATGGTTAAGTGCAAAGAAACTAGAAACGCCCAGACCTCCATGTTTTTTAGATGCTAAGACCTTTTTCCAGCCAATCCAAGTAATTTTCCTTTCTGACTTATCAATGCCATTAAGGAAGTTCCTATGACTCGTTTCCATAATGTTTAGCACACCCACGGGAGCTTTATAAATTGACATATAGTAAAGCGGTAAGGAACTTAAAACTGATTTGATCAAAGTAAGACGACCCCCAATGGAGAGCGTTTTAAGCTTCCATTTAGATAACCGAGAGCGATTTTTAGCAATAGAATCATCCCAAGATCTAATTCTCAACATGCTACAACCCACTTTTACACCAAGATATTTAAAAGGAGTCGTAAAAGTGGAACATCCAACGAAACTTGCTGCTGCGTCGACATCAGCTTGTTGGATACCAATACCCATGAGCTTACTTTTGTGGAGATTAATCTTGAGACCCGAAGCCATGAAAAAACATTTAAGCACATTGAAAATAGTAGTAATGTTCGAAACCTCCCATTTACCAACAAAAACAGCATCATCAGCATAGAATAAATGAGATATAGTTAAAGAATCATTTATAGGAATACCTTTGAAGAGACCAATATTCAACACATTATTGAAAGAGATGTGTAAGCTTTCCATTATCAAAATAAAGAGAAAAGGAGATAAGGGGTCTCCTTGCTTTAAACCTTTGTAAAATTTGAATTCTGAGGTCGGGCTGCAGTTTACAAGAATAGACCCCATGACGGAATTAAGACAACCTTTTATCCATCCACGCCATTTATCTCCAAACCCGAAATTGGATAAAACGTCATCAAGATAATCCCATCTAACTGAATCGAAAGCCTTCTCAAAGTCTACCTTAAAAATCATGGCTTTAAATTTTTTATGCTTACACCATGAAAGAAGGTCATTTAGAATAAATGGCCCATCAAGGATTTGACGATTAGAGACAAAAGCGGATTGCACATCAGTATTGAGGTCTGAAATAATGAGGCTCAACCGATTCGCCAAAATCTTAGCAATAATTTTGTACACACATCCAATCAAGCTAATAGGCCTAAAATCTTTTACCACCTTTGCATCTTGCGTCTTTAGGATTAAAGCTATGAACGAAGAGTTACACCCTCGAGGAAAATGACTAGTGTTGAAGAAGTGAGAATTAGCGGCTATCACATCTTGATCACTGATATTCCAATACTTACGAATGAATTCAAAGGTGAAGCCATCAGGACCAGGGGATTTGTTTGTGCCACAATCCCAAACCGCTCTTTTAATTTCATCATGAGTGACTTCTCTTTCTAAGTCATAATTCTGATATGAAGTTAACCTATTGTCATATTGAGTATTAAGAATGAGTCTAGGTAACTCCGGTTTCGAAAATCTATTAGCAAAATGATTAAAGAACTCTTTTTTAACTTTTGGAGGTTCGCTAATCCACTCACCCTCCACCAGAATACCGCGAATGGCTAATTGAGATCTTTTTTTTTAATAATTCCATGAAAGTATTTGGAGTTTTCATCGCCTTCAATGGACCAACGAACTTTAGCCTTCTGAGCCATGTCTAACGAGGTAAGGTTATTGATCTCGTGAAGCTCCTTTAACAACTTATTTCTTTCAATCAAGGACTCTAGCTTCTGTACATCCTCCTTGGTCTAACTTCTTATCCAAAACAGAAAGATGATTTTGAATAGAAGATTTGGAAGCATGCGCATACGGATTATTTTCTTTTAACCATTGTTTGATAGCAACTTTAAGAATCTGGAACTTCTTCTTCAAATTTATCATGCTATTCGAATCAATAGTTGCTGAATTCCTCCATGTGTCTGCCACCAATTTATCAAAACCATCTTTTGAGAACCAAGAGTGAAAAACCCGAAATGGAGTAGGCCCATAATCAACATTCAATTCACGCAAAAGGATGGGACGATGGTCTGATAAGTGTTTATCGAGACATTTGGCTGATAAAGAAGGGAACAAAGTCGTTAAGCCTTCAGAAATTAGAAATCTATCTAATTTACTCATCTTAGACGCTGATTTGTGAGACCAAGTGAATGAATATCCTTCTAGAGGAAGATCCACCAAACCTGCCAATGTAATAAAATTGTTAAAAACACTTGCAACTTGCAAGTTAAAAACCGTACCATATCTCTCTTGTTCCATACGAACTTCATTAAAGTCACCCATGAGCACACATTCACCATTCCAGGAATCTATCATAGTTTGTAAATAGTCTCATAAGATCCTCTTTTCTCTTAGCTCTTGAGGAGCATAGACAGAAATGATAAGGAGCTTAGTTGAAGATGGAAGCCAAGTTCCCCTTATAGCCAAAAAGATTCAGAAGCAGTAACACTATCCTTTACAAACACATTCGGATCCCAAACACATAAAATACCACCAGAATAACCAACAGAATCACTTGACGCATAATCAATAGAGAAATTACCCCAAACCGCCTTGATAGAGAATAGATCCATAATATCCATCTTAGTTTCTTGGATGGAAACAAAATTGACCCTATGTGTTTGTATTTAACTCCTGAATCCAACTTTTTTTATCCTTGTGACCAAGGCCTTGAACATTTAGAGATAAAAAATTTATCTAAAAACGTTTGAATCTCCTTGAGTGGACTGAATATGTGTAAGCTCTGCACTATATGGCTTTGTTGTGTTACATTGCTTGTAGCTTTGTCTTGTGTTGCTTGTGTAGTCTTGTTATCTTCACTAGAAAACTTGCTTCCAGCTACTTCTACTGATTCTGTCATGCATCGCCACATTTTCTGAATGTGTGCAAATTATCTATTTTGTCCAATCTTTTAATGTGTGAAAACTTTCTAGGGTATTTGTTGTTTGATAAATGCTAGACATATGTTGTCAAATTGTTTAACATCAATTAGCTTTTGGACTTTTTGTCATCCCACATCGGCTTGTGAAGGAAAGTAGCTAGAGGGAACTGATTGTAAATATGAATGGAATGACGAGTAGCATTATATTGAGAGAACAAATACACAAGCTACTCGAGCAGAGCAAAGAAAGACTCAAAAAGATATAAACAATATTAAGTAAATACCATTAATATCCAATATGTATTTTTTTTCTTACCAAGAGTGAATAGCTTAGAAATGTTTTTAACAATGTTAACAATATATGTGCGATTCAAGCAAAATACAAACTCAATAACGTATAAAGAGTCACAGTGGCTTCACTAGTGACTCAATCAAATGATCTGTTACACCAAAACATTAATCTAGTGCTAGGATTGAGTTGGCTCGGGGGTGATTCGAAGGACGATAATGATAAAAGCGAAGAGGAACAATGACAGAATGTGTCTTATCCTAAAAAAAAACAATGACAAAATGTGGTTAAATCACTTGAAACACAAGGTTCAAGAAGGAAATGAGTATGTTAGTTTTGTGACTTTATCCCACATGGATTGACGAACAAACTTTATATCACTATATTAATAAGATTGTGGAAGTATTAAATAAACCAAGTAAAACGGGATGGTTCTAAATGATTTGCAAGTAAATTTCTTTGGAACCGGGCCGGCTAATTTGGTTTTTTACGGTAAAAGACCCCTTCAACTTTTTGTTTGTTAGTTATTTTGTCGTCTCAGTTTTGTGTTATACTTCTTTGGTTTATTAAACTTTTTTCGATTTATGTAATTCTGATTTAACATATTGGTTAAACTTAAGCTTAATAGCTTATGCATTTCATATGAACAAATAAACAACTTAAACTTTGTCTTTTTTCCTGTTCTAAGATGTCTCTTTTTAGCTTCCATTAAATTAGTTAAGGATCTCTTTTTATATGCAGGCAGTCACAACCACGAATCTATAATAAGGCGGGTTAACTATTTTTGGCCAAAATTAAAACTATAAACCGAAATGTGTTACTTTGTTTTAAACAAGATAATTGCAATCTAATCTTTTTGGTTTTATGGTTTAACAAAACTAACAGACTATATGGTATTTATTAATCAACATGCGATTTTTTAGTCAACATAGTCATAATATCCAAGTTACTATTTATTAATAAGTAGATGGCACATGCTTTTTTGTTACGAAAATCACTTACATAATTAGATTTTAATTTACAAATAAAATGTTAATTGCAATTTGACATGTTGCCACGTAACTCAGCGTTACATGGAATGTCACTTACATATGTTTGATCACAGGTAAAAATTTCTTATTCCAAAAAAAGTAGATTTAATTTATATACGATACGAAATGAATGAAAAAAAAAAAAAAAAAAAAAAAACTGCTACATGCATAATGAGAGTAAGGTGTTTAGTGATTAATTTGGATTATGGACGTGATTAAGATTAGTCGATATTAGTATGTTGGAAAGTCTTTATTACATATTACTCCCAAACGCTTATATCGAATTTTTTTAATTTCCTTTTGACTTTGTTGGAAAGTCTTTATTTATTTATATACATATTTTTTCATATATTCCGTAGTTGTACTTGTATTTTTTTGTTTATGTAGTTACAATATATATAGCTTATTGAATTAAAAAAAAAAAAAAAAAAAAAAAAAAAAAACTTTTTCATACGTTTCATATTTGTCTTTTTGATGTTAACCTCTTTGATATATCTAATTGTAGTTTGACATGTTGCCACGTATTTTAATGTTACATGGAATGTCATATATGCTTGGTCACAAATAACACTTTCTTTCCAAAATAAATATAATTTAATTAGTTGTATGTGGTACCAATGTCATAAAAACAAAGCAATTTAAAAGTATGATTATGATTATAATTTTGCATCGGTGTTGCTTACACGAAATGCTCGTAACTACAAACCAAGCTTAATGAATTAGAAGGGCATCATTTATAAGTAAGATTATGATTATCATTTTTTAGCATGGCCGAGTGAAAGTGTATTCGGTCAGCAACCCAAGTGGTCAATGCCCTCTCGACTTAGCAAATTAGCAATCTTAAATTTATCCTTTTCTGTGCTTCATGTTTTTGTTACCACCATGATGATATCCACATGTCTTACCATCAGCTATAGTCAAATGATGAAAAAGATATGATCTTCGATCTTCAATCTTCAGCGAAGCTACTACAGTACTACATAAAACGAGCCAAAACCAAAAGGTTGTTCAATATGGCACTCCATACTAACACTATCTAAAGAGTTGCAATTCGTAAATGTAAAAACTTCGTAACATACCAAAACACGAGCATGTTTATCATTTATATTTCACTTCTTTAACATTGAAAATCCCTCTAATTAGAGGAGCCACAGTTCATATATACGATATTTGCCTCAAATTAATCAGATTTAGTCATCGCAAAGACTGTTGTGGCCGTGCATTTCCTTAAACTAACTTGGATATTTTTCGTTAAATGTACAGTATGCCTTTTGAAAGAGATGATCCACAGATACCATAGGAAGGAGTACCACTAGGAATTTATAAATGTTGTTTCATGACTTTATTGTAATATTTGGCTTTTTCTTCATACGACCAGATACCGGACGTATGTCTATTCATGGTTGCTTTTGTTAATTCTTTTTAGGAAATGTGACATGTTAGTCTTTTTGGAATATAACGAGAGTACATATATAAAATGGAGTGAGCATAGTGATAGTGTATGTCGTGGAGAGTGTGAAAGGGATGAGATGAATTTGAGGAGCGGGTGATTGGGTTGAGTTGTTAGTTGTGATGATGAGGAGGGTGAAATCGAACAATGAAATGAGGTGTTTGTGCGTGTGTGTAGTGTGAGGGTGGAGATGTGTGTGCATGGTAGTAAACAAAAGCTTGAAGAAGAGTATTTTTGGTTTTGTGATTTGTCCCACATGGATTGATAAATAAACTATACTGCAATATATAATTAGACAATTGGACATAATGGTCAAGAATGAACTTACAACCTCACTTATCACTTTAATAGGTGAGTTGCTAAGTTTGTTTTTTTTTTACTTTGTATGATAACAAATAAGTAGATTTTTAGTAGATGCAATTGTCTTTCTTTAACCTTTGCCGGTTAAGAATTAAGGTATCTATACCTAATTTTTTGTGGGACACGAGTTAGTAGATACTAATGCAAACTAGGTTGAGGTAATATCATTTCGAGCAAGACAAGATGCGAAGAACAAAGGGTTGTGCTCCTTGTTAGTTTCAAATAAATAAGTTACTTGTTTTTCTATCAACATCAATCTGATAAAATCGAAATAAAACCCATTTCTAGTTTGCAATTGTTAGTATAATATCATAGGTTATGTTGAATTAGTTGTTTGAGGTGAGTTGAAAGCTTGGAATGATGCAAATTTATAACAACATGAGACTGTGAAAACATCTTCTTAGCTTAAAAATGTTTCGACACACTCAACCTTCGTTGTTTTTATGGCTTAGGAGGGGGCTAACATGGGAGTTGGAGATGACATTTACCTCGAAAACATGGCATATTGTAGTCTATGTAAGATTCTCGTGTTGTTACATTCTCAATATATGATGCCTAGGGTGTATTGGGTTAGTCCCACATCGCTTCGACAGTATAAGTGGAGAAGAGTTTTAGTTCGGTGACTTTGTCCTACATAGATGGATAAACAAAATCTAATGCTATATAACTAAGACGATAGGCTACAAACCAATAATGGTTAGGAAACAATTTTATTGTTAAGTTTAGTTACCATCATAAATACATTGGTTTCATTTATGTTTTAGGATTTGACGAATAAGTTTCATGCACACAGTGTTTCAATATGAATTTTTAAAGGTTGATATCCTTAAAGTTAAGCATTACCCATTCGCGTTTACTTTCTTCCAAACGTCTTGTGACTTATTTAGCTTTTAGAGCATTTTTGTTCAATGCTTTTTTTTTTTTTTTTTTTTTTTAATTTATGAATGTTTATGTTGATATGGATATGAGGACAATAATATAGATTATTTAGTACTAACGAGTGTAGAAACCCGCGCGATGCAGCGGGATTGGCTTCAAAGGACTTACTTTGTAACGACACTTAAACCTTATGGACTATTTTTGCCAAATTGCTATAGATAGCAATTAATGCTACATGGCTTACTTTGCAACGACACTTAAACCTCAGGGACTGTTTTTGCCAAGTTGTGAAACTTTGCATTTAATGTTTGGTTAGGACTTACCTTGCAACGTCGCTTAAACCTTAGGGACTATTTTTGCCAGATTGCTATAGATTGCAATTAATGATGCAGGACTTATTTTGCAGCGCCACTTGAATCTCAGGGACTATTTTTGCCAAGTCGAAAAAGTTTGCAATTAATGCCTTGTTGCACACAACTTGGGTCCTGCCTTTTAGTTAATATATATATAATAGCTTACGTTGGTAGTTTGTTGTTATATGAAAGGTTAATTAAGATAATGCAAAGTCTTTTTGAATGTATAAACCGGAGTCTTCGTTTGGAATAGTTTAAGCCTTGAGCATGGCCGTTTTATTAATTGGCGAAATTTTTAAGGGGCATGTATGAAATTATATAATGAGGCCTTTCGTTAAGCAATATTATATATAAAGTGTCACCATTTATAAAATATAATGCAATTAGTTATCTAAACGTTCTACACATGCATATAATTATTAACGGGACAAATTTTGGGGCCCTAAAAATTTTAGGCCTTGAGCGGTCGCTCATCTTGTACACCCTTAAAGACGGCCCTAGCCTTGAGGTATTACGCAATTTATAAGACATAAAGCAATATTTATACATGATTAATATGAGCAATATTATGAAGTGTCGTCGTATAAGTATCAACTATGTTCAAGATGATGAGACACTTTATTTTGGATACTAACAATCCACTACATACCAATGAATGCATCTGGGCCGTTGGATCAAAAAAACATATTTTAATAATAAAAAACACGGAGGGACCATTCCTGCCAATTCAGCAAACTTACTTACCAATCCTAACACCAGACCTACCACTTTCACACATTCTTTATCAACAAAAATCGCACTTTCTCTCTCTAACCAAAATAAAAAGTTGCCTTACAAAATCAAAATCAACCACTTTTAAATCGTTAAAATCAAAAAAAAAAAAAAAAAAAAAAAAAAAAAAAATGGAGGAATCATCGAGTGCAGAAGCATATCCACACAAAAAACGGTTAAAAAACGAACCTACTTAGTCTCGAGATAAAGGTATGATGCTTCCTACTAATTATTTAGTTGTTTTATTATAATCTTTAGTGATTTTGTACTTATTTATTAATATTATTGCTACTTATGAAGATTTTTTTTTTAATTTTTTGTTGATTTTTGATGTGATACTGTGTGATGCATATGATGATTATGTATTTACTAAGTTTAATTAGTATCTCATATTCTCATGTGATGCATGTGTATTTTTTGTTGATTTTATATGTTTATTGAATGATTGTTATAATAAATTGATGAATGTTGTTATAAAATACAGAAAAATTAACTTGTTTTGGTGTGATTTTTATTGTGATTGTGACATGCTTTAGGTTGTGTTTTTTAGTATTTACATTAGAGTGAGTTTCTGAGTGAAACACTTTGTATACATGGATGCACACCAAGTGTTTGATGAAATGTGTGAGCGAAAAGTATCATACGTGTAGCATCACCAGTGATATTTGAAGTTGAATTGCATATATGTATTATCACTAGTGATATTCGTATTATCACTTGTGAAATTTTTGTTTATTTGATAGGTTTTTTTGTTTACTTGTTAAGATTTATTATATGTCATGTATAGTATCACTTTTGATATTTTATTGTTATTATTTTGTAATCATAGTTAAAAATTGTTTTGCTAAAAGTTTTGATAATATATTATTTATTGTGAGTAAATGCAGTTCTGTCGTCAATCAAATTTTTGACTCCATCTCCAGAGATTCATAAAAGTAAAAGTATATTATAACGTATAAGCATGTCTCCTTTAGAAGAATTAACTGTGATAAAACCCTGAATGTATGCGGCGTACTTGTTTTAACATTGAGCTTATGTGTTATATCACTAGTGATAC
Source organism: Chrysanthemum seticuspe (assembly GCA_019973895.1). Taxonomy (NCBI): domain Eukaryota; kingdom Viridiplantae; phylum Streptophyta; class Magnoliopsida; order Asterales; family Asteraceae; genus Chrysanthemum; species Chrysanthemum seticuspe. The sequence continues at coordinate 17,576,212 of BPTQ01000005.1, forward strand.
GTACACATTCAGTAGAATGTGTGTATGTATACTTTCAGTAGAATGTTATAATGGTATCCTTAAAAACACGGATATTTATTTTACAGTATGAACACTTTGTTGTTTTTTTTAGATTTTAGTAGTTTATTGAGGGAATGTTGTGAAAGTTAGATGATTATTGTGATAATATGAGAGACTTAACAGGCTACAATAAACATTGTAACTGTAACATGCTTTTGGTAGATTTGTGGTAGATATATGTGCATAATTGATAGATTGGGCATGCTTCGATATGTTTAAAGCGGTATTTGACTCTAGTATTAGTTGGTAGTATATCACGTATGATACAATAATTCCAATAATTGCTTATTTAGTATATCACTTGTGTTACAGCAGTTGCAACGATTGCTTATTGTAGTATATCACCAATGATACAACAGTTGTAATGATTGCTTATTGGCAGTATATCACATATGATACAATAGTTGTAATGATTGTTTGTTGGTAGTATATCACCTATGATATTTGATGACGTATACCTATGCAGTTTGTATATCACGTATGATATTAAAAACCAATAAACTATTCATGCACTAACATGGTATATATTTTATGCAGATTTGAATATAAAACAGAGAACTATCAAGAACCAAAAAAGCAGGGGTTGAAGGTGAAAGGAAAAAGGCCTTCGCGAAAAAACAACCAAGTCAAACTGAAGAAGTGAGCAAAGAAACAACATTATCACCGACAACACTAACAATACCAAGCACATTAACAAAATTCGTTGCTAGACATATAAGCTTAGAAAACACGAAGAACAAAAACCGAAACAGATACCCCACCAACAAATACTGAAAGAAACATCTGTGATATCACTTGTAAGGTTGTGATATAACAGGATCTACAACCACCAACACCACTTATAGTAACTGTTGAACTGAGAACAAAGGCTGCATGTAAGAAAGCAAAGAGAGTTGCAGAAAAAGAAGAAGAGGAGTGAATAAGAAGAAGAAGCTGCAAACTAAAAAGAATGAAATCGGAAAAGACAAAAGGAGGGGATGCTCATAAAGCTGGCAAGAAGAAAGTTTTAGAAAATAAAAAGAAAAAAGCATCAATTAGTAATTTTCTTTTGCTACTTAGATTGTAATTTTCTCTTGCTACTTAAATTGTAAACGATGGTGATTTCTATTCAGTTGTAAATAATGCTTTTGGTTTATCTGAATATAACATTCTTTTGGTAATTTTATTAGAGTATCACAAGTGATATTAAAGAAAAGTCAGATAAAAATACCGTTGACTTCATGAAGAAAACTATGAAAATAAAAAATGACATATATTCTCAAAATCTAACAAGAATAGGATTAATTAAGCATTGCCTTTGAGTAACATAACGATTCAGAAAAAAATGGTCAACATATATATCAATTAAAGAATAATATCACAAGTGAGACATGTCAGAAACAAGTAAACACATAAATGATGTAAACATTTCATCATTTTCATGCTTTATCATAAGTGATAAAATGACAAAATATTTCATAAACTCACAAACACCTCAAAAATATTAATTCCAACTATTTATCACAAGAGATACGTAACTTCTAATTTATGACAAACACGGGGATTGGAAACAGTAAGCTCAGCTGCAATTGTTTTTCGCATAGCACCATCTTGACCAGTTATAATGATTTTTGGATAACGCGCAGAAGCTTTCTTGAATGCTTGGAGTAACCATACACAAGATTCAGCAGTTTCATTCTTAAGCAGACCAGAACTAACAATAACACATCTCCTGTGATTGTCAATTTCAGTAAAAGGTACAAAAACCATCATGTACCTCGAAAGAGAAATATCTCAGGTGATAATATATACAAAATGTACAAAAAATAATGAAATCTCACAGGAGATATTACAAATTAAAAAGCATACTTGTTTTTTTTGTAGGGGGCATAAAAAGAGACGATATCACAAAACTATTTGTGATTGCAATTTGCAAAAAAACGGTTTCATCAAACGAAAGAATCAACAACAACTGCAGTTGTGGTTTAGAAAAGCACAACAGCTCCACAAAACAAATTGAAGAAGTTCAAACAACTTTGATATCGCCTGTGATATCATAAGATCCTCCATTACCACAATTGGTTCAACAAAATAAAAGAAAGCTGACACACCTGTGATTTCACTTGTGATATTAAATGTGATAGCACATTTGATATCACCTGTGATACAACTGAGAAACCAGCAATACAGAAAAGCAAAAAGGAGAAAAGTGTAACCTCAAGTACGACACACTGGGTCTTCTTATCTTCTGCAATTAACCGAATTACATGATTCCAAACAGGGTTTAAGTTGTGATCAACAACATTTCTTTTGAACTTTTCAAGTGGCCGAATATATGCAATCACATAAGGATCAAACTTTCCAATCATTTCCATGTTTTTCAAATTATTTGCCTTCACGATTGTTAAGCTAAGTAATCCTTGTGGCTTAAGCTCTAGGTCATTGCACAATTATCAAACAGTACATCAAATGTGCATCACCTCAGATATAGAGTAATGGAGAAAGCAAAATACAAAATGCACTAAAATAATTCAAAAGGACGCCATTCAGAAAAAAAAATGCAACATAGGATATGATTACTCATTTACAATAACTACAGTGCACTTTGATTAATTTCCTAAAGCTTGTTTATTCAAATAAATATTTTTGATTTGATTATATATGAAATGATGGACAAACAGGAACATGTGATTGCTTCTCAACTTGTGCATCCCTCTCTTAGGCATTTTTTCAAACACCTTCTATGCATCAAATTTCCATCAATTCACCCATCCCAAAATGATATCATACTAAAATCAATGCTACTCACAATTTAAAACATAAACTAAAAGTATCAAATAAACAAAATTTCACAAGTGATAATATAAATATCACTAGTGATAATACACAGATACAGTTCAACTTCAAATATAACTGGTGATACTACACGTACGATAACTAGCAGATTCATAACAACAATCAGACATAAAAACATCATTCAAATGCAGGTAAAAACAAAAATTCAACTAACAACTTAATTAATAAGCAGAATTACATGAGCAGATAACAAAATTATCAAACATTTTTCACTCACACATTTCATCAAACACTTGGTGTGCAACTTAATAAGAAGGAATGTTAACAACTTGATTAACATAATTAACACCATTATCAACCGCAACAACATCAACCAAATCAGCTTCTGAAACAAACGGTTCATTCAAATCAAAGGAAGGCATAAAAATAATGATATGATCGGGAGGTGATGATGAGATGATGATCGAAATGGCGATGATGATTGGAATAGTGATGGTGATGAAGTGGTGATGATCAAGCACTAATAGTTGATTGGAATAACTACTTTTTGAAGGAAAATGATGAGAGCAGGTTGGGAGAAAAACACACAGTAACTGTGTGAAAAAAATAAAGCGAATAAAAAAAATAAGAAGAAATGGCTTTATATAGTTCGGAGAATTAAGGTTAAGCCTATTAAATCTTAGGTTAATCCACACAATTAGATCAAAATAGATGGATGGTGAGGATTTGTTCATTGGTAAGCATCAAAATAAAGGTAAACAAATGAAAATTCCTCTCAACATGATATTCGAATCTAGTAGGGTTCTACTCATGATGATCATATTTTGAATAATAGTCTACTAATTTTAGTTTATATATGACAACTTATGTTTTTAAAATAGCTTTTTCTACTCATTCAGGGATTATCATAAGCCTGCACGTTCACTTTAAATAAATTCAAATATAATCTTCAACAAGCTTTACTCATTCATAGAATTTATTCAAATAAATGAACAAATGTTAGTAGCTGGCAGTTTCGTGATAAATATATGCCATTATATTCCTTTTTATTCTAGTTATATTATTTGTTTTACTTTTCTTTTTAAAGTAATTCTTATCTTGATTAGTGAATAAAAAGACATGGTATTTGTTAATACAAATCTGGGCGCTTCTCCTACGAGGATTAGTTTAAGCTAACTCTTCGGAGAATAGATCTTGTATTAAGTGAAATCTTCGATTGTTAGCTGCTAAGAAAATCAACACCGTTAGTCTCACCGCGGAACGGGGTTCCGCGGTCAACCTCCGGCGTGAGAGTAAGTGGTTGTTTTAGAGAGATGAGATGAATTCTATAGAGAGAGAGTGTGTGTATGTTACCGTTTGAGTAGAGGTGAGACCTCTATTTATATGGTTGACCTTTCTGTCGTGTTCTCAAGGTCACGGGTCTTGAGAGCGACAGTTTGTGACATAAGCCCGCTCTGCTTGCTGTGATGGTGACGCTTTTGGGCGGGAGTTGTCCCGCTTTCCCTTTTTGGGGACTGCAGGTCGTAGTACGTTCAACCTAGGCAAGATTCCTTTCCTTTTGTGTGAAGCGCGGTTGTATCCTTCTTCGGACGTGTCTACTATCCGCGGAAGGGTTTAGTGGCGTAGTCGGGCTACGTTTCTAGTCCGCAACCGCGCTTGTGTGGGTTCCGGGGAATCCATGGTGTCCTGGTCAGTCCGCGTCAGACCGTATGGGTGTTGGGGAGACCATACGTGATCAAGTCCCCCCAGTCTAGTTGTGCTTGTTGGTCTTGATACAAGCGCTGCTAGACTTAGTTAGTTCTTCCGTCCGCGGTTGAGTGAATTGTACGGAGTCCTAATCATTGCTGACTGTATGTTCCACTTATGCCAAGGATAAGTGTTACAGCTGTCCATTGGGATTCGCGAACCGTTCTTAGCCGCGTATTCTCTGACTGACGTGACGTTTTGGCTCTTTCTCTCGCATCCGTTGATCTAGACAGATCTGGGCTGTTCGTTACTAGTCGGAGACGTGGCACTTTTTCGACCGTTCGATTGAACCATTGGTTGTCTTGTTCGAGAGTATAAATACCCCCCATTTTTACTTTTTCGGTTACTGTTGCCACTTCGTCTTCGCTAGTAAAAAAGAAAATCCTCTACTCAGATCTGTGTGTGCGTCCATATTTTATCAGGTTAGGTTTTCTTCCTTCCTCTTAGTACCATGGCTAAAAAACTGTTAAGCGATTTCACTTGTAAGTTAACACAGAAAGATTTTAGCGATTTTTGCTCGAAATATCATATTCCTTCTACTGTGCATCCCCTTCTTCCTAGTCCAGAGGCTACCATTAAGGATGCCCCTCCGGGTAAAATAGGAGTGTACACTAGATTCTTCGAGTTTTGCAACTTTAGGATTCCTCTGTCCGCGTTCCTGTGTAGGGTTTTAGAATATTTTCAGATCCGTCTGTCCCAGTTGTCTGTATTAGCCGCTGCTAGGATTAGTCATTTTGAAATCCTGTGTCGCGTCCATGGTGGAACCCCGACTGTACCCTTGTTTAGGAAGTTCTACTATTCCGGCATGAGTAATGGGTGGATGACCTTAGAGAAACGTAAGGGTCCTAAGTCTTTAGTTGTGCCGGTTTGCTACACCGCCCCCTAGATTCCGTGAAAAATTGGAAAGAATATTTCTTTTGGGTTGACGCGACTGTGTTCCCGTTGGCAATCTCGTGGAATGAGAAGGTTTCTGTTGACCGGGATCCACCTCCGACCGATGACGATATTGACCTCGAGTTGGTGCACCGTCTTGACACGATGCGCGCTCCATTTAAGAAGTTGCCGGAGCCTTTTCTTTGTGCAGTTGGACTTAGTCGTGCTTGGGATGATGCCACAGCGCGACCTACTTTTAAGTCTTCGGAGAATGAGGGTGGGTGATTTTTTAGGGTTTGTCGCGTCCCATTGTCTTTTATTTTATGTATTGTTACTAACTTGTGCCTTTTTCTTTGCAGATATGTCTCTCTTCTCTTTCATTAACCAAGCGGATCCCTTCGAGGTAATATCCGGGGAAAGAACTCTTCAAGAGGGTGAGAAAACGTTGCTGGAGGAGACCGCTAACCGAGTTATTGAGCCTTCGGAGAATCTCATTACCCTAGTCCAAGAGACCACCGTAGACAAAGTAAAGGCGGCTAAGGAAGAGAAAGCGACTGGGAAGAAAAGAGTCCGGCTCGACGTTCCTACCAAACAATCGGAGAGGAAGAGAATTACTCCTTCCCCTGAGCAGAGTTCCGGATCTGTTGCTGGTAAGGCGCATACGTTTTGTTTTGTGCTTCCTTATTGTTTAGGGAGTGAAACTTAAATGTTTGTGGTTGTGCAGGGGACGCGGGTGCAAGGCTTACTCCTGTCATGGAGCTTCGTGATGAGTCTGATTCTGGACCTCGTCCGCAGGATGTAACCCACATTTCTTCGGAGGCTACCCCGGACCCACGACCCGATCCCAATTCTACCTCGAAAACATCTACCACTGCTCATCAGGAGAATTTGGATGCGGATATGTCCGGGCCATCCCCAACACCGCCTGTGCAGCAAAAGAGTGTTTTCGCGGCCGGGTCTCCGCCGCAGGACCAGTCTGTTCACCGCCCCGCGGCTTCAGATAACGACTTTTATGAGTCATTGTCCGTGGAGACAGCGGAAGCAAAAAATATTTATGTTCCTAAGTGGTTGCCAACTAATGACTTCCGGATGGACGACGGTTGGGTGTGTCAAAGCATGCTGGATAATCTTGCTACTCCAGGTTATTTGTCAACGCTACGCAACATGCCGCACGCGGACTTGCTTGAGCAATACAATGTTGCTACTATGCAACAAACATGCATGTCGTCTGAGGTGCGCCTGCGGCTGGAGTTTGAATTGAATCAGACAAACAGGTTGACTAAGAGGCTTGAGAGGAGGGATGCAAGGATTGAGACCCTTAAGCAGAGAGTGGCGGAGTTGGAATCCGAGGCCACGGAGGCGAGGGGTCTCCGCGAGCGCGTGGGTCAGCTTGAGTCTGAGTCCGAAGAGATGAGGAAACTGCGAGAGCGCGTGGCGCAATTGGAGAATATGGTTGCTCCTAAGGATGAGCAGTTGGCGAACCTGACCGTGGAAAACGCTGAGTTGAAGGGTAAAGTCACCGGGCTCACCTCTGTCTGCGATCAATTGAAAGAACAGGTGAAGAGTGCAGGTTCGCTGGAGGAGAAGTTGAAGGAGTGTGAGGATAGGGTCCGCGGTGAATATGATGGTCAGCTTGCTCAATTGGATCAGCGGTTGGCGGATCTTAATCGTGATTTTGATGAGGATTTGTTCCCAAGCACTCTTGTGGCTATTGAGGGAAAGAGGTGGGTCATCGGGCATGGTTTTCGCCGGGCTTGGATGGCGTTCCAACAATCGGATGAGCTTAACACGCGGTTGGGAGATTGTATTAGCAAAGCTATCGCGGAGGGTCTAAGGCAGGGCCTAGAGGCTGGGGTTGTTCATGGTTCCGAGGGCCGCACGCTGGGTCAGATCAAAGCCTATAACCCGCGGGCTAAAGAAGTGTATCGTGAATCTGTTGTTCGCTTGAGCGACGTTCCTTTCCCCCTGCTGGACTCTTTGGAGGCATGCAAAGACTCTCCCTGGGAATATCTTATGGCCCAATTGGTTTTTGATAACGCTACACGCGTCGTTCGGGGTCAAGGAAACTTCCTTTTCTTCGAGCAAGTTTTATAACACCCTAGGCAGTGAACCTAATCGTTGTAGTGTAGTAATTAGGGTAAGCCACGGGTATTGATATCGTTCTCTAGGGGAATAGGAATGCTAGTAGGGAGTTACTACGCTAAGGTTAAGGTTGAGGAAGATTATTTTTTTATCTTTTTATATTTTATGAAAAATGGAAAGGTACGAATCTCGGGTATTGGATTTGGGGGGGGGGTTGGTATTTCTACCGATTACTCTACTATTATCTAATTATCTAAACTAAGGTTGTGGGTGTCTATGTCTAATTAATGTGTGCTCGTATGATAGTTTAAAGATGTGTTTACTTAGTTTGTATTACTCCTTAATTATCTCCTATTGATGGTTGAGTGTCACGTCTTATTCCTAGTTGCGTTGTGTGTCTAAAGTTGTAGGGTATGCGTTCCTCCCTAACTCTTTGAACTTACCAAAGGGTCTTGTCTACAAACTCACTAGAGATTATAAACTCCTACTCTAAGGCGCTCTTTGGATGGTTTAGCCTACAATTACTCAGGTAATTATACTCTAAGGTTCACAAAGATGAATCAAGCATTAAGTACACAACGAATGACCTATCGCATTACTAGATCATTAATCAACTAAGATAAGAAACAACCAATCAATATTTAATAATTAAGTTTCATACTTCCTAAGCAAACACACAAATAAATTAGCCGGACATGGAGAACATGCAAGCATACACACAAATAATCAAAGACATAATTGAATTAATGAAGCAAAGACTTATCTTGATGTAAGATAGGGTTTAAAACCCTAAAATACTGTACAAGATACCTTAGGTTCGGTTTTAGGTTTTTACTCCAAAGACTCTCCACACAAAGACTGAAAAATTCGGATTCTATATATAAGATTACAATTGCGACGGCGTCACCTTATGTTTAGTGACGCCGTCGTGTCGCCGCCATTAGGGTTTCGTCTTGGCCACGTTAACCTTGCGACGGCGTCACCTTATGTCCGTGACGCCGTCCTCTTCAGCTTCTGACGTCGTCTGGATTGCATCTAGGCCGTCTGAGTAGCGACGGCCTACTCTTTCACAACTAGACGCCGTCTCTTGAAAATACGAGTTTTGGGTTCTGGCCCGTCACAATAATTTTGGGACGGCGTCGCCAATAGCACCTGACGCCGTCGCCTTTTACTTTCAGCAACTGTGAGTGTCTCGATTTCGACTTTGGCCATTTTCTTCATATATTCGCGCCTTTTCGTCCAAATAAGTGCCATTCCAGCATTTTGCCTTCAAGAGACCTAAAAAGTGAAAAGGAACGATATTAAGCAATAACGGATACAAAAGTGATCAAATAAGGGCTTAAACGACCCCTCAAAATGGTACCTTTTAAAACCTTATCAAATATCCCTACACTTGTTATTTGCTTGTCCTCAAGCAAATGTGCTTTTAGCCAATTAATTTATAAGTTAAGGGTCATGAAGCATTAATTCAAAACGGTCCACAACACATATAAGCCCCGCAAAAGTCATAACAATCACGGAAATTACATACTAGCACCTCACATGGGGTGTTTGGATACTCACATCTCTCTCGGGTGTATATATGAAATATAACAATATAGGAAATGGAAGATAAACACTCATTAACCGGTCCTAGTACATAGATTACCATAGGCTTGAGAATAGATCAAACCTCCATCGCTTTGGCGTAAGCACCTAGGAAAGACTATCAAAGAGGTCTTTTAAAGGGTTGTAATGTTAGGCTTACGGTAAGGAAATAAGGGTTTGGTGGGATAGGCTATTTAGTGGTGGCAAGTCAAAAATCTTTATGTTAACTGCATATGAAGAATGGCGTTGCTAAGCCAAGACTCGACACTCTAAACTCTAGATAACTGAAATAAATAAACATAAATTTAAAGATAGATGTAGGATGGTAGCCCCCTTTTTTTTTTTTTTTTTTTTTTTTTTTCACTCTATTTTTTTTCTCTTTTCTCTTTTTCTATTTTTTTTTTATTTTTTTATTTTTTTATTTTTTTTTTCATACACTTTTACTCTACCATCCTCTATGATAACATCAAAATACTAGGGATTTACAGGCATATCCCTACACTTGAGTTTTTATTACTCTAACACTAATTTGACCCGAATTGAAAAGATCAAAACACTTGGGGTACATTATTACGCAAACAAAGGGAATTTGAATTTAACGTTCCCTTCCCGTCATTTCATAAACTTTAACTTTTCCCATGAATCCCAATCATCCCAAAACTGTATACAAAGGATATGACTCGACTTAGCAACTTATGCAAGCAACTAGATAATTGAACTAAGGGTTTAGGGTGATAACAAACATTTGCACTAAAAGTGAGTGCATAAGGGGTAGGCTAAGGCGATTCGGATGTATATTTGGGGGTGGGGTGTAAACAATGCTCTTCATTGATATTCCGGAAAAACCGAAACATCACGAGAACCGCGAAAAGGATAGGCTCTGAGGGGTTAGCTAGGGTATCGTGTACTAAAAATGAGTACAACGCAAAGGGTGTGGGGGAATTACTCAACCGAAGTGGAAGAAGTAATTATATTACAGGTTTCAAACAAGGGTTATCCTAATGCCTCTTATCATTTAGTTATTCCTAACTACACAAGTGTAGCCTCACTTGCGATCTCGGAATGCATCACAAAACAAGTTCTAGAATCTAATATACTACCGGTTCACACTCTAAGCATTAAAGATGAATGCTTTAATTCCTACTAATCTAAGGGCGATCCTCACATTTTTGGTGAAATTTGGGTGGTAAGGGTTTTTGTGCTAGTCATGCAACTTCCTATCCGTGAGACGCTTTTGTTAAGACTAATGGCCCACTCCTATATGTCATAAAAAATTTTAAATTTGGTGCCAAAATTACCCTAACCAACATTTTCTCATGGTTTATTACACAAATACAATTGGACAAAGCAAATAATCAAGGATAAGTATAGTTTCAAAGTTCCCGTTTTATTTTCCCTCCCTACACTTAAACTGAACATTGTCCCCAATGTTCCCCGAAAGTATCAAAGTTATGATAATGGAAGGTAATTAAAAACGAAAGAAACTAATACTCCCCTGATTAGCTCGGTAGGATCCGTGTAAAGTGGTGGTTAAATTCTTTTCAAGAAGAATTTAGGCGTGAAAAGCTCCTCAATCTTATGTAACTTCTTCTTGATAAATTAAACCTGCACACTTGAAGAAAACAAACGAAACCTTCGCGTAAAATCGGCGGTAATAATATATATAAGACTCGATTTAAACTAGGATATAATGCTTGTGGAATGGATGTTTACAGAATTTCTAAGAAAATTAAGACCTGGAAAATTCCAAAAATTTATAAGTAGCTCAGAAAACGAGAAAAGTAATCTGATGTTTTTACTCCTTCCTGACGCCGTCAGGTTGCAATCCTGACGCCGTCAGGTTATCCTGACAAAAACTGGTCTGCGATTTTCTGGAAAAAATTCTGGAAAATTTACATCTTTAGAATCTGGAAAAATTTCTGCAAAAACATCCATTATGACTCGATACAAGCATTTGACTCGAACAAACAAACATAAATATCTTTTAATTAATTGTTATTCTCATGTTTACGTTTCTTTTGAAAACGTGTGTAATCCTCCCTACACTTATCCCTTATGTAAAATACCTTTATATGCAATTAAGACGAAGTTAAAAATAAAATAAAGCATTTTTTACAAATTTAAACATGAGGATAAACAATTAATAAAAGATATATGACACTAACAAGCAAACAATTAAGCATGGGTTGCCTCTCACGAAGCGCTTTTCTTTATTTAAGAGTCTTGTAGCTAGACTCATAGTCGTGCTCCTACGTTTCCTTACCACCGCCCTCTTGACGGCCTCTAATGGGGGATTCCATGTTGTAGAAGTGCCCTAAAATGCGCTTCTCTAAGAGTTCATCCTCTCCCCAATCGGTCCTGTATTCCGGTCCTAGGCTCAAGCAATCCTTGTAGAATCCGAAAATCTTAGCCATAACATAATCAACACCTTTCTCCCTATCCTCATCATTCCTATAATAGACCGATAGTTTAAGTTCCTTTTCATCATTAGAGAGTGATGAAAACTTCTCAATCTTAAACGGCATTTGGTAAGCTATGTCATCGATCTTATTCTTGAATCGCACTACTCCTAATGAGGGGTCATAGGTCATCCCGGTGCTTTCTATGAAAGGTTTTCCTAGAATAACATGGGACAAGCTAGGGTCTATGGTCGTGCTAATATCATCTACAATTATGAAGTCCGTAGGAAACGTGAAACTACCTACATAAACGGGCAATCCCTTAACTCTACCAAGAAAATTGCAACTAACATTAGGATCATTGGGGTCTTGCCTAGTTGGAATAGGTTTCTTCAATATCTAATTGTAGTAGGTGCTAGTTATTATGTTGATTGGGGACTTGCGATCAATGTAAGCTTTTGCCACAAAAAGGTGTCCTAAGACACATGGTATGTTAAGATTCCAAGGGTTCCCAAACTTAATTCGAGGACTTTTCCTAACATACATGTGACGGAGGTCACGCACTAAGTGAGGGTGGCGAGATAGTTCTTCTTCCGTAGGAAATTTGTTGAAATAGTCAATGTCTACTTCATCTACTTCCTCGGGTATTTCCTCATCCACAAGTGTATAGTCCTCTTCGTCATTTGTTTCATCAGGTTCAACTAAGGCGATGGTATTGACGAATTGGACATACTTTAGCTTGCTTGGATCCTTAATCTCTATGACTGAAGGCTCGGGAGTTGAGATAGCACTAACCTTCTTATCACTAGCTATGGCTTTCAAAAGGTTGTCTATTTTCCTATCCATCTCGGCTTGTTGATTATTAAAGCGGTCCGAGAGCTTAGCCATTTGGGTTTCTTGGGATGCAACTAGGTTTTGCAACATCCCTTCGATGTTTTGTTGGATAGGACCGTTAGGTGGGGGCCATGAGAAATCATTAGAAGTGAATTCTTTGGTTTGTCCCCAATAAAAGTCGGGCTTGTTTTTCCATGCTTCACGGGTTTCATTGAAATTCCTAGGTCCGGGTGTTGTAGGGAATCTTCCTCCCGCTCCATTAATACGCGAGGATGCGTAGTCAACAGAAGCGTGTTCGGGGGATCGGGTGCTATTGCGCGTGTTATGAGGATCACAAAACGGCTCACACGAGGAAGAAGCTTTGTTCACATGGTGTGAAGACTTAGGATTTTCGTAGGAACGCATGAGGAATTTAACCTGATCTTCAAGTTCGATCATCCTACGGTCGGGAGGAGGCAAGGAGATTGCCTTGACGGTTTTGGGCAGCTCACGGGGGTCATCCCAACTTTCGTTGTCATAGAGGGCGAGGTCCTCTATTTTTTCCCATGATTCTTCTGCGGTGAGATCACTAAGTTTTCCACCGGCCGCTTGGTCAATGGATCGCTTAGTGGGGAAGTTGACATGATCATAAAAGATTTGGACTTGGAGCCAAAGATCAATGCCGTGATGAGGGACTTTATGAAGTAAGTCCTTGAATCGGGTCCATGCTTCGTAGAGAGATTCACCTTGACGTTGTTGGAACATCAAGATGTCATTCCTAAGCTTAGTGGTTCTCCCCAGTGGGAAAAATTGAGCAAGGAAGCGAGAAGTAAGATCATCCCAACTTGAGATGGAGCCGGCGGGAAGTCGCTCAAGCCAATTACTAGCTTGGTCCCGTAGAGAGAATTGGAAGAGACGCAGGCGCGTGGTCTCCCGAGTAGTAGCATCAAGGTCGATGGAATCGACGATTTTGAGGAAATCCCTCAGATGCTGATTTGGATCTTCGGAACGAAGTCCATGGAATGCACATCCGTTTTGCACCAACCGGATGGTGTCGGATCGCTGGGCCGTAGTTTGGGCTTGGTCGGGAAGCTCAATGGTGTTCCTATAGCCTAGGTGGCTTGGTCTCGAGTATTCACCAAGAGTACGGGCTCTTGGCGGGTCATTTGGTGGTGGGTTGATGAATGGTAGTGGGTTATCACCTTCCATGATGAAAAGTGATGAGGTTACGAACAAAGGTCACGAAGAAGGGGGATAGACTAAGAGAAATCTAAAAATGAGAAAAAAGTTTACTTGATAGGAATCAAGCAAAGAAACCTAAACGAGGTGGACTACTAACTAGCTGTTCTATTCCCCGGCAGCGGCGCCAAAAACTTGATAACGCTACACGCGTAGTTCGGGGTCAAGGAAACTTCCTTTTCTTCGAGCAAGTTTTATAACACCCTAGGCAGTGAACCTAATCGTTGTAGTGTAGTAATTAGGGTAAGCCACGGGTATTGATATCGTTCTCTAGGGGAATAGGAATGCTAGTAGGGAGTTACTACGCTAAGGTTAAGGTTGAGGAAGATTATTTTTTTATCTTTTTATATTTTATGAAAAATGGAAAGGTACGAATCTCGGGTATTGGATTTGGGGGGGTTGGTATTTCTACCGATTAATCTACTATTATCTAATTATCTAAACTAAGGTTGTGGGAGTCTATGTCTAATTAATGTGTGCTCGTATGATAGTTTAAAGATGTGTTTACTTAGTTTGTATTACTTCTTAATTATCTCCTATTGATGGTTGAGTGTCACGTCTTATTCCTAGTTGCGTTGTGTGTCTAAACTTGTAGGGTATGCGTTCCTCCCTAACTCTTTGAACTTACCAAAGGGTCTTGTCTACAAACTCACTAGAGATTATAAACTCCTACTCTAAGGCGCTCTTTGGATGGTTTAGCCTACAATTACTCAGGTAATTATACTCTAAGGTTCACAAAGATGAATCAAGCATTAAGTACACAACGAACGACCTATCGCATTACTAGATCATTAATCAACTAAGATAAGAAACAACCAATCAATATTTAATAATTAAGTTTCATACTTCCTAAGCAAACACACAAATAAATTAGCCGGACATGGAGAACATGCAAGCATACACACAAATAATCAAAGACATAATTGAATTAATGAAGCAAAGACTTATCTTTATGTAAGATAGGGTTTAAAACCCTAAAATACTGTACAAGACACCTTAGGTTCGGTTTTAGGTTTTTACTCCAAAGACTCTCCACACAAAGACTGAAAAATTCGGATTCTATATATAAGATTACAATTGCGACGGCGTCACCTTATGTTTAGTGACGCCGTCGTGTCGCCGCCATTAGGGTTTCGTCTTGGCCACGTTAACCTTGCGACGGCGTCACCTTATGTCCGTGACGCCGTCCTCTTCAGCTTCTGACGTCGTCTGGATTGCATCTAGGCCGTCTGAGTAGCGACGGCCTACTCTTTCACAACTAGACGGCGTCTCTTGAAAATACGAGTTTTGGGTTCTGGCCCGTCACAATAATTTTGGGACGGCGTCGCCAATAGCACCTGACGCCGTCGCCTTTTACTTTCAGCAACTGTGAGTGTCTCGATTTCGACTTTGGCCATTTTCTTCATATATTCGCGCCTTTTCATCCAAATAAGTGCCATTCCAGCATTTTGCCTTCACGAGACCTAAAAAGTGAAAAGGAACGATATTAAGCAATAACGGATACAAAAGTGATCAAATAAGGACTTAAACGACCCCTCAAAATGGTACCTTCTAAAACCTTATCAGTTTTGCAGGAGGAGCGGCCGGGTAGTGCGGGGGAGTTTGTGTTTAATCCCCCGGTAGGGGAAGAGGTTGCCCTTCCTAACTCTTTGCTCCAAAATATCACCCGACGCCCGCGCGCCGTTGTTGCGTACAAGGAGAGGAAGAAGGTAGCCTACGGTAGGAAGTTTGATATATGGAACCCCGAGTTAATTGTGTCGGAGGTGGACCATCAGGTTACTTCTACCGGGGAGCCTTCCATGGTGATCATTCCCATTGGTCCGACCCCTTCTTCTGCGGTTACTGGTCCTACTGGGGAGGACGAAATAGAAGAAGATGAAGAAAGGCCCGGTCATGATGACATGTTTGACGCGTGCGTACTGGATCATGGTGGGGATCACGCGAGTGGCGTTTGAAGTGGTCTTTTTGTATGGGCGGCATTTAGACTATGCCGCCTTTTTAGTGAAGCTTTGATGCTCATGTTAGTTTTTCCTTAGGTTCGCCGTTACCGCGATGCCTCTTTTTTGTAATTCGGGGGTATGCCCCCGAGTATTTGTACATAACTTATTTCGTACTTAATGAAAGTGTTGGAGCCGTTTGTACACATGTTTTTTTTGTTTGATTGCCGGGGTTGGGTAATCCGGGATTTGTACCCTTGGCCGTACTTAAGAAGTCCGGGGGTATCAAACAATGGATAATGGGTTTGCAATACCACTTACATGCCTGAGTCAATTTTGAGGTTGCTCGTCCTGTATGTGCGACACTGTCTGTCGCGGTTGTGAGAATTATGCACAGGGTTTAACACTTGAAAAGAAAATGATTGCATATGTATTTTGGAAAATTTGTAGAGCGGGCCAGGCATCTACGTTTCATTACTTAGAAAACAGTACAATAGAGATATGAAAAGTTAAAGTTCCCCTGTTGTCCAGACCTGGTCCGTAATCAACTTACAAAAGACGGGGACAACCTACTTACGCTTAGATGTAACATTTCTTCAAGTTGCGGATGTTCCATGTCCTCGGGAGTGTCTCCCCATCCGCGGCTCTGAGCTTGTATGTTCCATTCCCTATTGCTTCGATCACTTCATACGGCCCCTCCCATTTGGGGCCAAGCTTTCCAGTATCTTCCGCTCTGCTGGCTTCATTGTTCCGGTAGACAAATTCTCCGGGTCTGAATGCCGTGCTTCGTACCTTGGAGTTGTAGTACCCCTACATTCTTGCTTTGCTGCGTGCTTCTTCAATGGCCGCGGCTTCTCTTTTCTCTTCCAGGATGTCCAGGTTTAAACGAAGCTGCTGGTCGTTGGAGATTTGGTGTACAGCTGTGCACCGAAGGCTTGGCATTCCAATTTCGACCGGGATAACTGCTTCGGTGCCGTACGTAAGAGAAAATGGAGTTTCTCCGTTGCTCATTTTGATCATGGTTCTATGTGCCCAGAGCACATGCGGCACTTCCTCCACCCAGTCCTTGCTTCCTCTTTCCAATCTTGATTTGATGCCATCCCCCAAGCTTTTGTTCGCGCTCTCAACCAACCCATTTGCCTGCAGATGTTTCACCGACGCAAACCGCTGTTTAATGTTGAGCTTTTGGCACCAATCTTTGAATGGATTGTCGCGGAACTGCTTTCCGTTGTCCGACACTATCTCTCCCGGCAAGCCAAAGCGGCAGACTATGTTATCCCAAACAAACTTCTTCACTTGCCTTCCTGTGATGGAGGCTAAGGGCTTGGCTTCGATCCATTTGGTGAAGTAGTCTATCGCGACAATCATGAATTTAACCTTGTCGGAACCTTCTGGGAAAGGTCCGCAGATGTCGATACCCCACTTGTAAAAAGGCCATGGGGAAGTGATTGGGGTCAAATTTCGTTGCGGGTTCTTGGGTACCGGACGGTGGACTTGGCAATCTTCGCATTTCTGAATTAGCTCGCGTGCGTCCCTGTGCATTGTCGGCCAATAGTATCCGGATCTAATTGCTTTGGCGACCACCGCCCTTGGGCCGGAGTGCACGCTACACGATCCTTCGTGGATTTCTCGCAGCACGTAGTTGGCTTGGGTGGGGCCTACACACCGGAGCCAAGGTTCTAGAAAGGATTTCTGGAAAAAGATTCCATCTTTCAACGCGTACTACCTTGCTTTGATCCGCAGCTTCCTTGCCTTGTTTTCGTCCGCTGGTAGTATTTCGTCCCGTAGGTACTCGATCAGGGGCGTCATCCACGTATCCCCGTCCTCTTCCACAATTGCCAGTACCTCCTTTTCTTCGATGGATTTTTCTTTCAAGACTTCCACGAGGACCTGTTTTGTCAGGTGAACAAAGCTGGTGGATGCCATTTTGCTTAGCGTGTCAGCCTGTTTGTTTTGACTCCGGGGAACCTGTCTGATGGAGAACGTCCGGAACCCTGCAATCAGTGTTTTGGCCTTCGCCAAGTAACGCACCATGCTTTCCTCCTTCGCTTCGTATGCTCCGTTTATCTGGTTCGCCACGAGACGGGAGTCAACATTTGCTGATAAGTCTTTGACCTGCATTTGTTCAGCAATCCTTAGTCCTGCGATTAGTGCCTCGTACTCGGCTTCGTTTTTGGATGCCTCAAACTCGAAACGGAGGGCGTAGGTGAACTCCTGCCCTTCCGGGCTTGTCAGGATTAAGCCTGCTCCGGACCCTTTTATGCACGAGGACCCGTCCGTGAATAGGCTCCATGGCTCCGAGTACTGTTGCTGGTCTGTTTTTTTGCCAGGAGTTTCTTCATCTGGGATCTCAGCAATGAAGTCTGCCAGAATCTGTCCCTTTATGGCCGTCCGGGGTCTGAAGGTGATGTCATGCTCGTCTAGCTCTATTGCCCATCCGGCCATTCTTTCGCTTTTTTCCGTCTTGGTCAAGACCTGTTTTAATGGTTGGTCCGTGATTACCGCAACCGGATGTGCTTGGAAGTACCGCCGCAACCTGCGAGATGCGTACACCAGTGCCAGGACGAGCTTCTCAATTGGAGTATAATTCATCTCCGGGCCTTTTAGGGCGCGGCTGACGAAATACACTGGCTGTTGCCTTGATTCCCTTTGTGCTAACAAGACCGCGTGTACAGCTTCTTTGGACGCGGCCAGGTACATAATCAATTCTTCCTTTGGCTGTGGAGCTATGACCATTGGTAAGTTAGCAATGTGCTGCTTTATTTCTTTGAATGCTTGCTCCGCCTCTGTTGTCCAATAAAAGTCGCTCTTTTTGATGCACTTCTTCAATGTCCTGAAGAACGGGAGGGACCTCTCCGCTGACTTGGACATGAAATGACTGAGGCTGGCTAGTTTTCCATTCAGAGACTGCACTTCCTTTTTGGTCGTCGGGGATCTGAGGATAGCTACGGCTGCAGACTTGTCCGGGCAGGCTCGGATGCCCTCTTTGCTCACCACATGACCTAGAAACATTCCCTGTTCAGCCCCAAATGTGCACTTCTTGGGGTTAAGCTTCATATTGATGTTCCTTAGGGTCTTGAATGTTTCGTCTATGTCTCTGAGTACTTTTTCCTCCGAATGACTTTTGATGACTAAATCGTCAACGTACACTTCCAAGTTTCTTCCAATTTGCTTCTCGAACGCCCTGTCCACAAGTCTTTGGTATGTGGCACCGGCGTTTTTCAGACCGAAGGGCATTTTTGTGTAGCAGAAGATGCCTTGGTTTGTGTGAAACGCTGTCTTCTCTTCATCCCCGGCCGCCATCTGTATCTGGTGATACCCTTTGTACGCGTCAAGAAAGCATTTGAACGGGTATCCGCAAAGGGATTCGACCTTCCAGTCAATTTCCGGCAAGGGGTAGCAATCTTTTGGGCAGGCTTTGTTTAGATCCTTGAAGTCCACACACATCCTCCAGCTCCCGTCACTCTTTTTGACGAGTACGGGGTTAGACAACCAATCATGGTAGTGTACTTCCTTCATGATCCCCGCTGCCACTAGCTTGGTGACATCCTCGTTGATTGCTTTGTTTCTTTCTGGGGCCTGTCCTCTCTTCTTCTGTCGTACCGGGCTATAACCGTTCCGGACATTCAGTTTATGTTCCGCGATTGTCCGCGGGACCCCGGTCATGTCAGAAGGTTCCCAGGCAAAGATATCCAAGTTGTTCTTTAGCAGGTCGCAGAGGCTCTTCTTTCCTTTTTCGTTTAACCCGCCCCCTATTGCGACCGTTTGGTCGGGGAACTTTGGGTTGATTGCCACCGCGACTCCTTCCTTCACTTCTGTAGTTGTATGGCCGGGCTCTGGTTCTACGATCATTCTACATTCAACCGGGACCACCTTGTCACTGTGCAGGGTCACAACTCCGCCACGGGTAGGAAATTTTAGCATCCCGTGCGCCGTGGATGGCACTATCCTTAACAGCCTAATCCCCGGACGTCCAATTATCCCGTTGTAGGGGGACGGAGATCGCACAACCATGAAATTCATCCAAGCAATGGCTGAGTTCTCCCCGTCTCCCAACGTAACTTCCAGGAGGATCTGTCCTAATGGCCACGAGAGTTCTCCACTAAAACCCAACAGTGGCGATGTGGCCGGAATTAGTCTTTTGCGGATATCTGGGCTTAGCTTGTTGAAGCAATGTTCGTATAGAACTTCTGAGGCGCTTCCATTGTCCACGTACATCCTGTGGATCGTGCATCCTTCCACATCCGCCTTGATCACCAGCGGATGATCATCCCAGTCATCCCCGGATATGGGAGGAAAAGATATTTCCATGCTCGAGACTCCTTCTGGACCCGGCTTGGGTTTGACCGAACGCTGCCAAGTGTTGACCATGTATATGGCATGGGCTTTGTCCTTGGCTGCGGTCTCTTTCTTTCCTCCCTTGGGGCCACCATTCTTTTGCGCTCCATTCTTGATCTCTTTGACCAAGTGTGCGAGCTGTCCGGACCTGACTGCCTCCTCTATCTGTTTCTTCAACTGATAGCATTCGTCCATGTTGTGCCCCTTTTCCCTGTGAAAATCACAGTATTTGTCTTTGTTTCTGGATTCGGCCGGGCTGGACATTGGTGGAGGGGCTGTGAATTTGACCGTATCCATGGCCAGGATTTCATTCGGTGTCTTTGTGAGGGATGTGAACCTGTCCCCTCTCTTCCTCTCCGGCCTTGAACGGTTCCTAAACTTTCCTTTCCGTTCGGAGATCTGGATGCTTTTCTGTCCTTGGTCCTGGTTCCTCCACTGGGGGTGTTTCTTTTTTGACTGGTTGGCTGCGGCCACCTCACCTCTGAGGAATGCCTTCACAACCTTCCACATTTCATCCTGCGACTGGGGGATGTTGTCATTGAGCCTTTTGATTAGTTCCGGGTTTGTTATCCCGTGCATGAAGCCAGACACTCTCATGCACTCTGGGGATCCCTTCACATACATGCTCTCCATCTTGAAGCGTTCCACGAATGCCTCCGTGGACTCCCCTTCTCGCTGCTTTATATGGTGCAATTCAACAGGGTCTTTCGTATACTTCTTCTGCTGTAGGAAGTACGAGAGAAAGCGTGACCTCAATTCCTCAAAACTGTCAATGCTCTCCGGACTTAGCTCATCGAACCATCCGCGGGCGTGCCCAACGAGGGTGGAGTTAAACATGTGGCACCATGTGGGCATAGCCCATCTTTCCACTTTTGCCGCGGTCTGGAAGATCTTCAAATGATCCTCCGGATCTCCTGTCCCATCGTATGTTTTGATGTGAGCTGGCATTCTTGTTCTGTCCGGGAACTCAAAATTCCGTATGCGACGGGTGAAGGGGTCTGTGTCAGCCACGTCATACGGGGAATAGAGGTCGTCATCGTCCCGTTTCTTGCTTTTCGGGGTGGACCTTCGGTGTCCTCCGGTGCTTTCCCCACTTTCCGGGGTGGATATTTCTTTTGTTCTACTGCGGCATGAGTGATATGTTTCTCCTCCGCCCGACTTCGAGTGGGAAGTACTGCCGCGGGTAACACTCCGGCTTCGCTGGTGTCTTTGCTTCTCAGTTTCTCTTCTGTATTGCCTACTGGGGGTAACTTTTGACTGGAGTCTGGAGAAAACACTCGGTTTTCGGTCACCGAGTCTTGTGGATACGTGTGGACGTTCCTATTCTAGTCTCGAGAAGACATCTGGTCGTGGCCTTTTGGTTTCCCGCTGGTTCTTTTCTCTAGAATACCCATTATCTCGACTGTTGAGTCTCGAGAAAACACTCCTCAACTTGGAGTACTCCGAAGGGTCTGACCTAACACTGGGGCTGGCATCGCGCCTCCTTTTAGGTGCCCGTTTTCTTTCCTGCTCTGACCGAGTATTCCAAGCGTGTTCTCGAGATCTCTCATTTCTAGTTTCATCGTCGAAATCTAGACGGGTTTTGACCCGGTCCAGTTTTTCCTGATGGACCTTTTCTGCCATAAAGGGCAAGATCTGATGGTAGTGCTTTTCGCAGAACTCCCTTATTGACGCGTCTGTCGCGGCATTAGGGTGGTGTTTCTCTGCGTTTTGCACCGTCTCGTTCCCCCCCGTGTTTCTGACCGTGGACGGCTCAGGGGACGGGGAAGGGTCTTCTGCCAGATTGCTCATTAGTGTTTTTTTTTAAAAGGGAGACGCAGTTGTGTTACTGGTCCCACGGATGGCGCCAACTTGTTAATACAAATCTGGGCGCTTCTCCTACGAGGATTAGTTTAAGCTAACTCTTCGGAGAATAGATCTTGTATTAAGTGAAATCTTCGATTGCTAGCTGCTAAGAAAATCAACACCGTTAGTCTCACCGCGGAACGGGGTTTCGCGGTCAACCTCCGGCGTGAGAGTAAGTGGTTGTCTTAGAGAGATGAGATGAATTCTAGAGAGAGAGAGTGTGTGTATGTTACCGTTTGAGTAGAGGTGAGACCTCTATTTATATGGTTGACCTTTCTGTCGTGTTCTCAAGGTCACGGGTCTTGAGAGCGACAGTTTGTGACATAAGCCCGCTCTGCTTGCTGTGATGGTGACGCTTTTGGGCGGGAGTTGTCCCGCTTTCCCTTTTTGGGGACTGCAGGTCGTAGTACGTTCAACCTAGGCAAGATTCCTTTCCCTTTGTGTGAAGCGCGGTTGTATCCTTCTTCGGACGTGTCTACTATCCGCGGAAGGGTTTAGTGGCGTAGTCGGGCTACGTTTCTAGTCCGCAACCGCGCTTGTGTGGGTTCCGGGGAATCCATGGTGTCCTGGTCAGTCCGCGTCAGACCGTATGGGTGTTGGGGAGACCATACGTGATCAGTATTGCTGTACAAGTCACTGGATGCCATGATTAACAATATTGATATCTAACTATGATTGATCACAAAATAAAACTCTCTTATTCCAATTATAAATAAATTTTAGTTATATGTGGTAACAATGTAACAAAAACTCGTGACATGTGCAAATCGAGTGTGAATTGTTCGTTGGATACGCGGAGAGTGCAGGAGGGTTAAGATGAATGAATGCGAGGAGTGGGTGTCTGGATTGAGTTGGCTCGGTGGTGAGTCCGTAGAGAATGATGAAGACAGTGAAGTGGATTAGTGAAACAATGAGATTGTGACTGAAATGATCGATGTTTGTGTGTATGTGAGGCAATGAGACTGTGACTTGAAACAAAAGTTTCAAGACAGAACTATGACTTTGTCTCATATGGATGAAGCAAGAAACACCGACATATACAACACTAATCATGATACCATGTATGTCATGATTTATGTGTGCTTTTTTTTATTTTATTTTATTAATGTGTTCAAAGGAATGCGACGAGTGAGTTTGTTGGAATGTGTTGAGAGTGTGTGAACTCAGTGACCATACCGAGTGAGCATAGCGATAGTGTTTGTTGGGATGTTGTTAAGAGATTGTATGACGAATTGGAGATGGAGTAGAGTGAAGAGGAATGATGATATTGTTGATGAAATGAGCAGGGTCGGTCCTGAGAGATTGGATGCCCTGGGCGAGATGATCGAAAAATGCCTCTATTAAATGTTGTAATCAAACGAGACACTTTTTTTTACCTAAAAACAAAACCGCATATCGTCTTAATAAAAATTGAACAACTATATAATCTTTTCATCCGATTATAAATTTCACTCACTAATTAAAATATAACATTAGTTTACACTTAAACTCAAAAGTGAAATAATAACAACAATAACAATAATAATAATAATAATAATAATAATAATAATAATAATAATAATAATAATAATAAAAATAAAAATAAAAAATAAAAAAATAATAAATAATAAAATAATAAAAAAACAAAAATAAAAATAGTAATAATAATAATAATAGTCTCCTACTGTGGGCGATTGGTGATGGCGATCCACCAGCCCCATCCATTGTACCACCGTAATTCAACACCCTTGTTAATCTCACTGTTTCAACGTCTCTGTTGACGTGGGGGTTTTGTTTTTCTTCCCTTTCTTTCGTTGTTTTCATACCGTGTGTTTCATCCTTGAAACCACAAGTTTTGCTTGGGGTGATCTATCTTGATCTCGCTGCGCTCTGTCCTTCGTTTTGGTTCTCCGGTTTTCTCTAAAGTGCTGATGTTCATTGTCGGTTCCTGGTAGCGAGTTGGCTCCATTTTTGGAAGCGTGTTGGGTTTTGGCAAGTGTTTTTCTGGTAGCGAGTTAGCTCCCTATTTGGAAGCGTGTTGGGTTGTTGGCAGGCACTTTTTTTTTTTTTTTTTTTTTTTTTTGGCAAGCTCTTTCCGGTAGCGAGTTGATTTAGCAACTTTGCTTTTTAGCGAGTTGGTTTTTTTTCTGGTAGCGGGTTACTTTGCTGATCTGTTGTCTGTTTCTTCTGGTGGGGCCCACGCTGAGGGTTTTAGTTTTATTTACTTATTTGGTCTTTGGTATATGTCGCTTGTTTAGTAGGACCACACACCTTTGCTTTTTGTTTTTTTTTATTTATTTAATTTAGTCTTAAGTTTCTTTTTTTCCTTTTTTTTCTTGCGGGCGGATTAAAAAAAAAGAAAAAAAGGGGGGGGGGGGGAATCTATGGCTATTATTCGGTTTCATTGTCCCTTTGCTGGTTTAAGTGGTTGTCAAGACTGTAGTGGGAATGGGCTTACCAAAACCTAGTTGATTTCTCATCTTCGTGATCGTCATTTCAATGAGGACGCGCTGGCCATCACCAAACTTTCTTTGGCCACTAATCTGGTTGTCTTTGAGGCTGCTGAGGTTACGTTGAAACGTATGGGCCTTTGGTTGTGTGGGGTCTGTTTTAAGACGCATACTCTTCGCTCTAAATGTCGGCATGGATCTGATTTCGTGTCACCCCCCGACTGCGGTGATGGTGTTGTTAGATTTGTGTTATTTGATCTGGCTAAGCCCCAAAATCCCTCTTCTGTTCAGCTCGCTTGTGTTGAAGATTTGGTTTTGGAAGAGCACTCTAGTTTTGATCTACACTTACTTGACACTTTGCTCGCTAAAGGGTTGCACACCGTCAAATCCATCCCTCCAAAGTGCCGTTTGGGATTCTCTCGTGTTTTGAAAGGAGCTCTTGATAAGGTGATCTGCACACCTGAAGACATTTCTTATTGGGTTAGCCTGTTAGCTTTGCCTCTTTTTCTCCTTAAAACCTTCTATCCGAGGAGTAACACGGAGTGTAGGTCTGCTACTAAGCGCCAACGTCAAGAAGAATATATCGCTAATGCCATTCGGTCTTGGGGTACGTCTAGTGGTAGTTTGCAGCTTGTTAGAGAGGTTTTAGCGGAACCCTCCCCTACTTGGTCTAATATTGAGGATGGAAACCTGGAGTTGGGTGAGCGTAATGTCAAGCAATGTAGGAGGAAGATTTGTGATGGTCATTATACTGCTGCTGTCAGAGTTCTTTCTTCTTCAGGTGTTGCCCCTTACAATGACACTACCCTTGAGGACCTTAAGGCTAAACATCCCTTCAAGTCTGCTCCTTCACTGCCTGATATACCTATTGATCATCATAACCTCATTGCATCTCCTGTTGTGGTTCTTGATATGATTAAGAGCTTCCCCCGTGGTACATCGTGTGGTCTAGATGGTTTACGCGCCCAACACCTATTGGATTGTTTTAGCGGTGCTGTTGTGGCTATATCTGATGAGTTAATCAATTCCATCACCCAGGTGGTAAATCTTTTTCTTGATGGTAAGTGTCCTAAGGCTTTGGGCGAGTATATTGCCAGTGCTCCTCTCACACCGCTGATTAAGCCAGGTGGTGGTATCCGTCCCATTGCGGTAGGGACTGTCTGGAGGCGTTTAGTCTCCAAGGTGGGAGCTTCTATGATTGGACACTCTTTAGATGGACACTTGAATGATCTGCAGTTCGGAGTTGGGGTTTCTGGAGGAGGGGAAGCCATTCTCCATGCCGTGAATCGGCTTGTTGAAGACCGTGGAGGTGATATGGATCTTTCGATGTTGTTGGTGGATTTCAAAAACGCCTTCAATCTGGTGGACCGTGAGGTTATGTTACAAGAGGTTCGCCTACACTGTCCTGCCATATCACGTTAGGTTGAATTTTGCTACTCCAGCCCAGCCAGATTATACTATGGGGAACACACTTTATGGTCACACCAAGGCGTGTAACAAGGTGATCCTCTTGGACCTCTCCTTTTGTGTTGGTGCTACATCCTTTGGCTCGCAAGATCAAAGACTCCTTTTCTCTCCCCTTTCAAGCTTGGTACCTAGATGATGGTACGATCATTGGAGATACTCTGTTTGTTGGGAAGGCCTTGGAGCTCATTATGATAGATGGGTCTCGTTATGGTTTGCACCTCAACGTCGATAAAACTGAGGTTTTTTGGCCAAGGGAAGATCCTAGAAGCAGACTCGAAGGTGTTTTCCCTCCTAATATTGCCCGACCACTGCATGGCGTAAAATTGTTGGGTGGGCTTGTTGGTGTAGATCTTGAGTTTAGTAGTAAGCTTGTTTTGAAACGAGTTTCTAAAACCATTGAATTTGTGGACGCTGTTGCTAAGCTTAATGATCCCCAATGTGAGTTGTTGCTTCTCCGTGCATGTGTTGGCATTTCCAAGTTGTATTTTTCTATGCGCACATGTTCCCCCCGTGTCTTTGAACGTGCTCAGATTTCATTCGATGAAGCACTTCGCTCCTCCTTGGAGCGAATTGTCACTGCCTCTGGGCCCGGGTTTGGAAATTGGCAATGGAGACTGGCCACTCTTCCCTTTGAATTTGGGGGGCTTGGCGTTTACGCTGCTGGTGATGTTTTGAACTATGCCTTCCTTGCTTCTAGACTGCAATCGGCCAGCCTACAGACTGAACTTCTCCGGTAGTCTGGTATTGGTGCTACTGGATCTTCCTTTGATGATGCCCTGCATGTTTTTAAAGAGAAAATGGAGACCGGCCTTTTGGGTAGCTCTTGTGAAATTGCTGCCCCCAAACTCATGAAGAAATTGGCAGATTTATATTCCGCACGTGTCACCAAAGAGGTTGAATCCACCTTCTGCTTATCTGCTAGACAGATGGCCCTATGGAGATCGCAAATGAAAGACCATACTTCAGACTGGCTCAGAGTGGTCCCGATAGCTGGGTTGGGACAGACTATGAATGCCAGAACTTACAGATGTGTACTATGTTATCGGCTAGGCGTTCCCCTTTTCTCAGTTCAGATGCCGTGTTCAGCTTGCTCCAAGGTTTTCACAGGGGATATTTACGGGGACCATGCTGTATCGTGTGCTGGCACTATTGGCATTAAACATCGGCACAACATAGTGCGTGACACTTTGATTGATATCTGTTCTCGATCTGGGGTCTCAGCTCGTAAAGAAGTTGACATCGAACTGGGTGGAGAAAGGGAGCAAGTCTTAAGGCCAGCAGATATCTTGCTCTATTCCTGGGATGGAAGGCAGGACGTATGTGTCGATTTGACGGGGTCGTCCCCCCTCACACAAACTGGTATGATGGATTTTGTGCCAGGTCGTGCTGTGATTGAAGCCGCCAAACGTAAGCGCATCAAATACGGAGCCAAATGTACAGACATTGGATATGGGTTCACCCCTTTCTCATTTTCCTCCTTAGGAGAACTTGAGGCTGACGCGGTGACCTTACTTAAGCGGATCTGGAAGTTCTCTATAACTCAAGACATTGGAGCGCGCGGCTGCTCATATCTTCAGTAGGATTAGTTTTGCTATTGCTAAAGGTGTGGGAGCCCAGATTGTTTCGAGGCTCCCCACCAATTTCTTGTAATCCACTGGTTTTGTTTCTATTGAAAGTGATGTTTTTATTAAAAAAATAAATAAATAAAAAAATAAAAATAATAATAATAATAATAATAATACTTTTAAGCCGTTGAGTATTTTTGTTTTTACAAAAAAGTCACCTTATCAATTTTACTGAAAATATATTTCATTTTGACTATTATCTGTCAATTAGGATGTTCGAAATCGAGATCTAGGCCAATGCTAATAGTATGGTTGCCCTCCAATCAACGGAATAGATGACCGAGTTCTCCCTATTAGCTCAACCGAATTGGTTACCAATCACCCTTAACATTTTCAAAATTATGATTGGCCTGGCAACCGCAATTTTCATTCTTTTTTGTGTGTATTGTTTTTTATTAGTTTTTGTGGGGTATGTTTTTTGTTTTGGTTGCGGTCGTCTTATTAGCTAATTATGGTTGAGTGTTGTCTTGGAGAAAAAAAGCTGATTTGGCAGAGTGTAACCACAATATTTATGGTTGCCATTAGCATTGGTCTTAGGCCAATGCTAATGGCAACTACAAATATTATGGTTAACTTTGTCCCATCAGCTTTCTCTCTACAAAATTACATACAACCACAATTTGCTAATAAGGTGACCACAACCACAACAAAAAATATACCCTACAAAAACAAATAAACAAAAAACTACACACACAAAACAATTAAAAGTTGTGGTTGCCTAACCAACCGAAACAATTGAAATGTTGGAGGGGGGGGGGGGGGGACCGGTCACCAATTCGATTGAGCTAATAGTAGAAATGTGGTTGCCTATTCGGTTGGTTGGAAAGGTGACCGATCCATTGGCATTGGCCTTAGCACAATTCGATTCTCAAAGATACCTTTTGCAAATTCGAATTAGTAAGTGTTTTATTTTATTATACTATCAAAAGTTATGAATATATAACGTACATACACAAATTTTTTCTGTTACGAATTTAAAGTAAATACTATTAACTTACCTTATATAAAGAATTATATTAATTAATTTATAGGATACTTGAAACTCTGAACTTCCAATGAAAGAAACTAAAAGTTGAATTGTCTTTTTCTATTTAAGAGTAGACAAAATACGAAGTTTTAATTTACTTTTACAATTATCTGAACATAACATCTCTTTTTTTTTCACCCCATCCTCACGTGATTTAATAGCAACTGTATCAATTAATTTAATATTTAATTTCACTTTTCTCTCTCTTACCAAACCTATCATCTTCTTCATGAAAGTTTTACTACTTCTGTATAATTCGGTCTTTGAAAATCAATTCTCAACTCCAGTTATCTTCTTCATTAAAACTATATTTGATGCCCCCCATTTATGTGATGCCCCGGGCTGTCGCCCAACTCGCCCACCCCTAGGGCCGGGCCTGGTTATGAGGATAGAGAAGAGGTGGTTAAGTCACTTGCAACAAAAGTTTAAGGAAGGGGAAAAAAAAGAGGGAAAAGAGTTTTGGTTGTGTGATTTTATCCCACATGGATTGATGAGAAAACTGTAAATCACTATATAAATATGACTATGGAGGTATAAAAACAAGTCAAATCGTCTTGAAACTGTACTAAATGGTTTGCTAGTTAAATTAGTTGAGTACAAGGACAAGATACTTTGCTTTTTTACGTGGAAAGACTAAGGGCATCCATTATGGTGGACATTTTAAAAAGTTTATAAAATTGGCACCTCTTACATTGTTATTAATTCTTAAACCTTTTCATATTATAAACATATTCCCACTATGATTAAAGGCTTTAAGATTTATAAATTGTTCCAACATAAATTAATGTTATTAAAATCAATAAATGATAATAAACACTTTTTGGACCTCTTCAAAATCCTAGATTTTTTCATGCCACCTAGACATGAAATGGTTCCTCACTAAGGTACACAAGATCTTGGACCTCTTCAAAAGTTTTTAAACCTATTTTTGAAACACCTTTGGCCTTCAATTCTTGTTTGTTATTTATTTTGTTCCGTTTCTTCAGTCAATTCAGCTAATTTTCGTTTATGCATTTAAAATGAACATATAAACAACTTACTCGACTTTTTCCTTTTCTACGACGACTTTTTAGCTTCCCTTTAATTAGTTTGGAATCTACTTTTATATACAGGCAGCCCACAACTACGAATCCAATTATCGAATAAGCTGGCCGAATTAGCTAGTTGTTTTGCCTAATAATAATATTAACAGAAATGTGTCAATGGGTTTCAAACAAGATAAATATAATTGAATCTATTTTTTTTTATGGGTTAACAATTAGTATCAGATTATAAGGTAATTATTAATCAACATTCGAATTTTTTAATTTTCTTTGACTTAGTCAAATAAAACCAAAGCCTTATGTTTTATTGTTTTATTCATATTCATATGTTCCGTAGTTTGTAGTCATTCTTCTGTGATTTCTTAACTACATATAATAGAAAAACTATTTTTTCTTGAAAGTAAAAACTGAAAACTGAAAATCTATATCAGGAATGTTTTAAAATCAGGATAGGTTTATGGCATGAACTTTTAAGAAAGTTAAACAAATATCTTAACTACATATAATAGAAAAACTATTTTTTCTTGAAAGTGAAAACTGAAAACTAAAAATCTATATCAGGGATGTTTTAAACTCAGGATAGGTTTATGGCATGAACTTTGGGTCAATGAGTTAATATAAGAAAGTTAAACAAATATCTTAACAAATCTTCAGTCATTTTAATATTGTGCAAAGACTTTCGTAACAAGTTTTTTAAACTGATTTTTAGAGCACAACATTTCCTGCTTAGATAAAACTTTTAATTTGCTAACGCAAGATCAGTATTGTTTTTTTAAGTGATATTGTTGATTTAGTTGGAGATATATCATGGGGTGGTTTTTATGATTTTAAGGTTGAAGGGGTGAACAACAGAAAAGGAAATAGTGTCACAATGTGATTGTTCGACTTAGGTTCGGTTCATGTTGGTCAAGTATTGTGTCACACTACTATTTTGTATGTGGGTGTTATATTGTCATAGGCCGATTAATATAGGATCTTATGGTAAAGCTAAAAACTAGACCTCGCTATGTCTATTGTATTACTTAATAGACGAGTATTCGTGCATAGTAACATGATTTTATAGCAACATATATTTATAATAATGATATTTTGATTAAGTGTTTTGTGTAACGTTTTGTGTAACCATAAAATCACTATACTTATGTGTCGTTAGAAAATTCCATTGCTATGCACGGGAACTGGTCTAGTGTAGTTACAATATAGCTTATTGGATTAAAAAAATATAATTAAAAAATAAATAAAAATAAAAAAATAAAAAACGTGTTCATATGTGTTAGGAATTAGAAATTCCAGGTATTAAAAAGTCGGTCACCTCAAGTATATGTAATCGTTAGAAAGCTCGTAGTCATAGTTATTTTAAGTTAAGTAGTATTTAGTTAAGTAACACCGTGGAGGACGGACGGGTCTTTACACACTGTATGCCTGATCCACAGCCCGTTGTGTGGCGTTTTATTGTAAGACTATAAATACTCTCTACCTTCCAAGGTAGAGAGTTGGAGCTCATAATAAGAATTTTCTTTCTCTCTCTAAAGTTCCCTAAACCTCTAACTTTCTCTCTCTAGAATTCCACTTATTCGCCACCTTGTTGTTATGGTTTGATGTGTATGTGAAAACTAATATCCTACAATTGGTATCAAGAGCCATGGTTAGATCATATCTTGCACATCCTTGGATTTTTAGTGGTTTTTAGGTGGTTTTTGAGTTTGAAAAAGTTTAGTGGTTTGTGCATCATTTGGTTGATTTCTTGTGTTAAATCTTGGATTTTGTTAGTACTTTTATGTTTATAATCATCACAAGTGTTTAGGTTTTCATTTGGTAAGCTTGAATCATCTTGGTTGGGGTGTTTTTGGATTGAAAAGTGATGTTTATGTGGTTTTTCTTGCTAGCGACTTGAGATACGGATTTCTTTCTTCGTAGCGACTTGCTTCACAATTTTGTAGCGAGTTACAGTTTTGGAGCTAGCGACTTAGACCTAGCGATTAACAGTACAAGTAGTGGACTCTCCACTACGGGTAGCGACTTGGTGGTAGCGACTTGGTCTGTAGCGAGTTGCTCTTTTGCGACTTGAATCTTTAGCGACTTGAGTAGCGAATTGCTGCCAAAATTTTGCTAGCGACTTGAGGTTTAGCGAGTTACTACTTAGCGACTTGCATTCGTCTAGCGACTTGGGACTTTAGCGACTTGGGGTGTAGCGAATTAGGTGTTAGCGACTTGGTGCATTATCTTCTAGCGACTTGGGTGATTGTTTACGATTTTCTCTTGATTTAGTAAAATCCCGTGAAAGAATCTATTTCCCGGTTTAATCATCTCCACTGTTGCCGAGGATGTTCAAGCAGCTGGTTCAGATACGCGTCCACCCATGCTTGACAGAACTGACTACGATTCTTGGGCTCAACGAATCAGATTGTACTGCCTTGGAAAGGAAAATGGTGTCAACATTCTCAAATCCATTGATGAAGGACCGTATCGAGTTGAGACGACTAGAGATATACTTGATACTAATGAAGATGGAACTCCTATTTACGGAATGGACAGACCTAAAATGTATGATGAGCTTGATGATAAGGAGAAAAAGAGATTTGATGCAGATATCAGGGCTTCTAACATTGTTCTTCAAGGTCTTCCTAAAGACATCTACAAGCTGATCAATTACAACACCGAAGCAAAGGCAGTATGGGATAATGTCAAGATGCTTCTCTCAGGTTCTGAATTAACTATGAAAGACAGAGAATCACAACTCTATGATGAATTTGAACACTTCAAGATGAAACCAGATGAGAGTGTCTATGAGTACTATGTGAGATTTCATAAGTTGGTGAATGATATGAGGAACATCAGAATGACTATGCCTAACATTCAGCTGAACTCAAAATTTGTGAACAACATGAATCCCGAATGGCACAAGTTTGTCACCTCTGTGAAGCTTACTAAAGGATTGAAGAATACAAACTATGAGCAACTCTATGCCTTCCTCCTTCAGAATGAGAGACATGCTATGTTTGAAAAAATGATTCTTAATCAGCTTAAAACCAACCGGGGAGAGTCAAGCTCGTCTAATGACTCAACTGCCTTCTACTCAAACATCGGAATCACAACCAAAGCCTCACAAGTCATACCCTTGGGTAATGGTAATCACAAACTCATTCCTGATCCTATGTTCAAACAAGCTGATGCTGATGCACACGTGGGTAACTTCATTAATCAACTAGCTCTTCTGATTAGTCAAAACATGAATTCTCTCCCACAAACCAACAACAACCTCAGAACAGCATCTAACCCACACAATCAAGCTACTGTTAAAGATGGGAGGATCGTGGTGCAACCAGTTCAGGAAAGACAGTATGATCAGGGAAAAGGTGGAGCTGGTAGAGGTTATGTTGGTAATCAGAATAAAGGAAGGAATGGTAATCAAGGTCAAGCTAAGCCGATCAAATGTTATAACTGTGGTGGTGAGGGACACATTGCAAGGAACTGCACATCTCCAAAGCGCCCACATAATGCTGATTACTTCAGAGATAAGATGCTGCTTGTACAAGCTCAGGATAATGGTGCTGCTTTGGATGAAGAGGAATTGCTGTTTCTAGCTGAGGGCAATGCCAAGGCCTATGATGCAGATGTGGATGAGCAGCCAATTCAGGAGATAGGTCACAATCATCAGAATGCCTTTCAAGTCGCTGATTGTGATGCATACGACTCTGATGTGGATGATGGACCTACTGCACATACAATCTTTATGGCTAGCATTTCTCCAATGGTTTCTCCCAAGGTCTCCTCTTCACCACAAGTTGGCCCTTCCAAAGACAAACTCATCTCAGAGGTACTAAAACTATACGATGATGCTGATGTGCAAAAGATGCATGACAAAGTACTATCAACTGAAACTATTGAATCAAATATTGAAAATATGGGTAATATCAATGTTGTCCCATATGATCAATATGTGAAACAAAGTGAAAGTGAAGTTGTACCAAGTGATGCATCTCCTGCAGTCAACAATGACTATATTTTTGATGAATACACTGCTTGTGCCCCTGATGATTCTGTAATTTCTGAACTAAATGCCTATAAAGAACGTGTTACTATTTATGAACAACGTGCAAAATTTGAGTTGACCACTCGTGAGCAGGAAATGGATGACCAAGTGCGTACAGTCATTAGAAAAAGTAATTTTAGAGAAGAAGTATTGAAACAAGAATTAAATTCCTTGCAAGAAAAGCTTTCTAAAACAGCTAAGCAAAAACATGAACTTCAAGAAAATGTGAAAATGCTTAAGCAAGAATTTAATGCAAAGGAATCAAAACTCTTGAGAGACTTTTCTAATCTGAAAACTTTGAAAAACAAACTTGAAAACAAGTTGTACATACAAGGAAACACCATTCAGACTGCTCACATGATCACTAAGCATAGAGTTCTAAGCGATAAGTATAGTGTTCCCATTATAGATAAACCCAACCCTGAGTACGGAAAGATAGCAAAAGCAGCTCAAAGTGTTATCTATGATGGCAATGAGATTCTTAAACCTAGACAAAAACCTAGTTGCGTTGAGTGCACTGAGGATGATAAGAAATTTGATGAAATCACTATGGAGAAGATGAATAAGAAACTAAATGATCC
Source organism: Chrysanthemum seticuspe (assembly GCA_019973895.1). Classification (NCBI taxonomy): domain Eukaryota; kingdom Viridiplantae; phylum Streptophyta; class Magnoliopsida; order Asterales; family Asteraceae; genus Chrysanthemum; species Chrysanthemum seticuspe. The sequence goes on from BPTQ01000005.1 coordinate 17,610,111, forward strand.
TAAATGCAAAGAAAAAAAATTATTATCACTCCCCATGACTACAAGAAGGAAAACTGGATTTCCTTGAACAAGTTTAAGCCTCAGACATTGTTGACTCCCGAACAAGTCTTCTGGAAAATGGATTTAGATAAGCAGAAAGCTGAAAATATTGTTGAAACAAACCCTCCCCTTTGGAAAATGCCTAGAGCGACTGTGTATCCTCCTAATACACCAATGCATCTTGTTCCGAGAACAATTGCCACTAAAAGCAAGACCTTAATTAGCCAATATGTTATATTTCAACTATTTGTTGATTTTGAGAAAACTTGCAAGAAAAGGATCACACCCACTGGTATAACTGAAGGAGAAATGGGTTTTGAGCAAATGAAAGAATGTTACTTAACTGAGGTCATGCCTTTCTTTAAACTTCTAAAAGATCACTTTGAGAGTCTTAAAAAAGGGATAGAAACTGATATTAAGGGAATGGAAAAGGAATTTGATGCAATGATAGTTGAAGTGAGTGACTATGAGCGTGCACTAAGATATAATGAGATTGAGAGGAAGAATTTGCATACATTAAATGAGACTCTTATCACTGAATGTGTTGCTCAAGATATGTTTTTCACTGCTTCAAATTGCTCTATTAATGCTTCCCAATTTCATGAACTATCTGTTGCCCTGAAAGTCTCCCATGATCGTGTCATTGAGCTTGAAAAAACTAATTATAAACTAAACGAGAAAATTGAGCTGGATGATCACGACAATTTGGTTAAACATTTTTCTAAACTAGAAGTTGAGCATTTTAATTTACAACTAAAATATCAACATCTTAAAGAAAATGTCAAAACTTCAAATATCAAGACATCCTCAGATGCTCCAGAGTTTGATGCAGTTTTTCAAATTAACAAACGTGATGAACAGATTCAAGCTCATTGCAACACAATCAGAAAGTTGAAAGCTCAAATCTCTCAATTAAAGGGTCAAACGAACAATATGACAGGCTCCCAAATGCCTCCTCCTTTAGACTCTCAGTATTCTCAAACGTTTCATCTTCAAAACCTAATAAATGCATTACAAAAAGAAAATGAAAGTTTTCTAGAAGAAAATGAAAAAGTTAAACGTCATTTCAATGAGTTATTTGAATCAATAAAAGTCACTCGTAACAAAAATAACGAACAAATAGCTTCATTGCAAAAGGAAATTGAGAATCTGAAAAGTCAGGTAAAAGGGAAAATGCCTATGACCAATGGGGAGAATGGTGTATCAAAGGTTCACTCTTGTAATAAATATGCTTTGTCTGTGAAATATGTCCCTCCTCATCTCAGGAACAACAAACTTGGAGTTCAAACATACTTCTCATCCCTTAAGGATTGCCTAGAATGTCTGCGTGAGATTGTTGAAGAGGATAAGTTAGAGAAACCTCATGATAATGCAATTGGACATGCATGCTTATATGCCAAACGATCTCAAGAAATCTTAGAATGCTTGATCACAATATGCCCAAAGTCATTAGGTGAGAGAGTTAATCCTTTGATTCCATGCTCAATGCCTAATGCCAAGTATGATATTCATTCGATTCCCAATGATTTGAATATGAACCGTAGTGTGCCCTTAAGTAGTTCAGATTCCAGTTCTGTCAATTTTAAGAAAGTGAACCTTAGTGTGCCTGCATGTAGTTCAGATCCCAGCACATCTAAACAGGTGATGCAAAGAGTAGTAAAACCAACTAATGTTCCCATTCCCTCTACAGGAGTAAGCAGTGACATTAAAGGGAGCAGGTCAAAGTCTCAAGACAATACAAGGAATGATAGGACCTCGCAAGCTAAGAATGTGCACTGGAAAAGAGTAGAAGAACAATCTAGGAACTCTAAGTTTGAATCGAATAAAACGAATCGTGTTGATTCTAGTATTAGCCATAGGCGTACTGTAATTAATTCGAATTCTGATACTATTTGCAAACCTTGTATTGATGTCTTATTGAATTCTGTCACTAATCATGAATGTGGTGTTAATGTTCTGCCTAATGATGTTGATTGTCCAGTTAATATTGTTAATGCTAAAATTCATGCTTAGAAGGCTAAAAGGCAAAAACGAAAGAAAGTTAGAAAACAGTGGAAACCCACAGGAAGAACATTCAGTAAAATAGGCTATTATTGGATACCTGTTGGTCATAAGACTAATCAGATAATGCCCACTAGAAAATGGATGCCTACTGGTAGAACTATTCCCTTAAGAAGTGATCACACTGTGAACAGGGCTAATACAGACACTAGTACTGCATCTATTCACAATGATTCCATTGCCTCATTTTTTGATATGAATGCTTCTATTTCTGATGTGGGTGTTCCAACCATCGTTACTAACCAAATGGAACCCATTCTTGCATGGGGATCCCAATTATCCAGTTATCCATTCTTGTCTGTGTTCAACTGCAGATCGTTCAAATCGTTCTGTGGTACCTGGACTCAGGCTGTTCCAAGCATATGACTGGAGACCGGTCGCGGCTCATGAACTTCGTGAGCAAATTCATCGGGACTGTTAGATTCGGTAATGATCATTTCGGTGCAATCATGGGATATGGATATTACGTTGTTGGTAATAGTGTCATCTCTAGAGTATACTATGTGGAAGGTCTGGGTCATAATCTGTTCTCTGTTGGTCAATTCTGTGATTCTGATCTAGAAGTAGCCTTCAGAAAACATACCTGCTTTGTTAGAGAACTTAATGGTAAGGAACTGTTAAAAGGAACTCGTGGCTCAAATCTTTACACCATCTCTATCGATGACATGATGAGGTCTTCTCCAATCTGCTTGCTTCAAAAACAAAGTCATGGTTATGGCATCGTCGTCTCAATCACTTGAACTTCGGCACCATCAATGATCTTTCCAGAAAGGACTTAGTTGTAGGTTTACCTTGTGGAAGCCGCTAGAACAATGCTGATTTACTCAAAGGTTCCAATGTTTCTCTGGGCCGAAGCTATTTCCACTGCATGCTACACACAAAATCGTTCCCTGATTCACACTGTTCATGGAAAGACACCATATGAACTTGTCCACAACAGAAAACCTAATCTCTCTTTCCTTCGTGTGTTTGGAGCATTGTGTTATCCAACTAATGAAGGACAAGACTTAGGCAAACTTAGGGCTAAAGCTGACATTGGAGTATTTGTAGGATATGCACCAAACAAAAAGGGATACCGAATCTACAACAAAAGAACCCGAAATATCATGGAAACAATTCACGTTACGTTTGATGAGCTGACCGGTCAAATGGCTCCTGAAAAACTCAGTTCTGGACCCACACTTCAAAACAGTCCCATTGGTTCATCCCTTGTTCCAATCTCTTCTCAAGAAACTCCATATGTACCTCCATCTGAAGATGATTTAAAGAAACTGTTTGATCCTATGTTTGATGAACTTTATGATCCAAGTACTAATGAGGTGTCGATTCCTACAACAGAGGCTGCTCATATTCCTGTGAATGAAGTCAATCCCTCAGTCTCAATATCTTTAAGTCAAGAAGCACCTGCTACTGATCCTTCAGTCTCATCAACAAATCATCATTCTTCGAATGTACATCATGGAAATGTTTCGGGCATAAATGATGAAGTTAATCCCTTTGCTGCTCCTGAAGATGCTCCATTCGAAAACATATTTGCTCCTGAATCTTCTTCTGAACCATCTTCCTCAGGAGACATCGACTCGGCTACTTCAGTCCCTCAACAACTTCCACATGAACACCTCAGAAAATGGACTCACGATCATCCATTAGACAACATCATTGGAAATCCCTCTCGTCCTGTATCAACACGGAAACAACTTGCAACCGATGCCTTATGGTGTTTCTTCAACTCCGTACTCTCAAAGATCGAACCAAAGGATGTTAAAACTGGCATGAACGAAGACAGCTGGTTCAATGCTATGCAAGATGAAATTCATGAGTTTGATCGACTTGATGTATGGGAGTTAGTACCTGCTCCAGACTGTGCTATGATTATTGCTCTAAAATGGATCTTCAAAGTGAAACTAGATGAGCATGGTGATGTATTGAAGAACAAGGCTCGATTAGTTGCTAAAGGATACCGTCAAGAGGAGGGTATTGACTTTGAAGAATCTTTTGCTCCAGTTGCTCGAATCGAGGCAATCAGAATCTTTCTGGCTAATGCTGCTAGTAAGAACATGGTAGTCTATCAGATGGATGTGAAGACGGCATTTCTGAACGGAGATCTTAAAGAAGTCGTCTATGTCAGCCAACCTGAAGGATTTGTGAATCAAGAGCATCCTACTCACGTTTATCGTCTGAAGAAGGCTCTTTACGGTTTAAAGCAAGCTCCAAGGGCATGGTATGATACACTGTCAAAGTTTCTTCTATCTACCGGATTTAGCAAAGGAGCAGTTGAACCAACATTGTTCACCAGGAAGTCAGGCAAACATTTAATTCATGTTCAAATTTATGTTGATGATATTATTTTTGCCTCGACTGACCCAATGGAATGTGATCGATTTTCAAATGAAATGAGTTCAAAATTTCAAATGTCAATGATGGGACAAATGTCATTTTTCTTGGGATTACAAATTTCACAAAGTCCCGGAGGCATTTTCATAAATCAATCTAAATATGCAACAGAGATCTTAAAGAAATTTGGATTTGATTCAAGTGACCCTGTTGACACCCCCATGATTGATCGAACCAAACTAGATGAGGACCACTCAGGGATCATGATTGACCAAACGAAATATCGTAGTATGATTGGATCCCTGATGTACCTCACTGCTAGTAGACCAGACATCTTGTTCGCTGTTTGCATGTGTGCTAGATACCAGGCTAAGCCTACTAAAAAGCACCTTGAAGCGGTTAAACGGGTCTTTCGGTACCTCCAAGGAACCATCAATATGGGTCTTTGGTACCCGAAGGACACCGGTATGTCACTAACAGCCTATGCAGATGCTGATCATGCAGGGTGTCAAGATACTCGTCGAAGTACATCTGGAGGTGCTCAGTTTTTGGGTGATAAGCTTGTTAGCTGGTCCTCAAAGAAGCAAATGAGTACTTCTATTTCCTCTACAGAGGCTGAATACATAGCCATGTCATCTTGTTGTGCTCAAATCTTATGGATGAGATCTCAATTATCTGATTATGGCTTTGAATTCAACAAAATCCCTCTGTACTGTGATAATAAAAGTGCTATTGCTCTCTCATGCAACAACGTTCAACACTCAAGAGCAAAGCATATCGACATTCGACATCATTTCATCAGGGAACAAGTGGAAAAAAGGTGTGGTGGAACTCTATTTTGTGAGGTCTGAATATCAGTTAGCAGACATCTTCACCAAAGCTCTTCCAAGAGAACGTTTTGAGTTTATTCTTCCACATCTTGGCTTGAAAAGCCTTCAACCAGAAACACTCAAACGTCTTCAGGAGGAAGACGAGGAGTAATGGTCTATCTTCATCTATCTCTTGTATATATCTATTCGAAAAACAAAATACAAAATTATAAAACCTTCAAAAATCAAATAGAAAAATATAAAACATTCAAAATCCATAAAAATTTGAAAAATCTTAAAAAAAAAAAAAAAAAAAAAAAAAAAAAAAAAAAAAAAGAATTTCCAAAAAAATATTGTCCTTTTTGTCATGTTTTCCTCGATTCGATAATATCTACGGTCTTTGAGATGTCATTCAAAGAATGACACGGGTCTTTAGATGTTGTTCGAATGTTTAAAAAAAAAATGAGAGAGAAAGTGAAAAAATGGTTTATTGTCATTTTCAGGCAATAACCCGGTTTTAAAAGAAAGAACAGAACCATGTTTTATCATGCTTTCAAAATTCCATGCTCTGATTCTATAAACATTTATCTGCTGAAAACTAAATACTTTGAAAAATAACTCGGTCTCTATTTTTGATAATCATCAGGACTTATTTGTCAAAATCTCTATCTCTCAATCAACAACCTATGTCATTGATTGAGGGGGAGAATGATTTCAATTAAATTAAAAAGTTATTTGGCATTTAATTGTTTTCAAAAGATGTACATGCATGTTTTTATCAATGGAGTTTAAAGTCTTAAAATTCGATCCTTATCAGTTAAAACGCTTTCATAATCAAGTCACAATTCCCCTTAAAAGCTTTCAAAATCAATTTAAATCAATAAGAGATCACAAATCTCAAATGATTTGATAATTGTGATCGGGGGAGAATGTGTGATTTAAATTGGATTTAAACTGATAATTCGGTAAATGGTTTTATAAGGATGTACATGCTATCCTTCCCACATGTGACAAACGATTTCAAATTTTCCATGCACATGTTAAGGGGGAGCATCTATCTTAAACCTATGATTTGAAATGTGATCTTTTTTCTCAATGTGCAGGTTTCCTCTATTATGTGCAAAACTCTTTTCAAACTTAGATGCACATATTGAGGGGGAGCAAAATCATGAAAACCTCATCCTTCCCCTAAAATGCTCTATCTACCTGATTCGATTTGGGAAGTGATGTTGATATCTTTTAGAAAATGGTAATCAAAGAAGTTAATTCGTTCTCTTGCCTCCGTGTGCAAAACATTTTCTAATACTTGATGCACACGTTGAGGGGGAGTTCTCGTTCTAAAAATATCAAAAACAATTTCAGGTACAAAATGCTTTGATAATATATCATAAGTATCTGAATTGATTTTTCAAATGGTTTTCAATTGGTTCCATATGGCAGATGAACAATACCAAAAAGACCGACCAACTTTACTTTATGTATGGTGATATAAGGATGATAAGGTTAGGTTTTTGTTCCCATGATCCGCCAGAACCGGAGGGATCTACCCAGGGACTATCCACTAGTTAGTGTAGAGTTCTTAGGTATGATGATAAAAGGAGAAAAAAATGAGATATGGGAAGAGTGCAGACTGAGACTAAGCTAGTATTGGAACAAACCCAACAAGGTTCTAGCTATGAAGTCTCGGTAAGCACTGAAGGGGTTGAAGAATTAAAAATAATTGAATGAAAGAAAGGGTGAAAACAAATAGCCCTCCATATATTCAACCTTAGGGCATATACCGGGTTCAATTCATATGCTACTGATGGTAACATCGGTATTGAAGACAAGACGTCATGGACCCAGTGACGCACTGCACTTGAACTTTCCAAACCAATCAAGTTCCTCTTAAAAGGACTTGTTTCATTCTCACGGGGAACCGACATTATCTATCGACTTTCTCTTAGAGATTGTTGATATTGAAGAAGGAGACCCTCTCCCTAGTCTCCGGCACATGATCCAAATATGCACAAAATTGAGTCTAGAGTCACGAGATCATCAATAAATCTCATTAGGACACTTTCAATGAAGACTCTCTGCTTCACACAATGTGGAAAGAGAGACTATATCTTGAGTCCTACGCATTACCCATGTGGTATTGCCAGAACATCTGAGTGATGTGTTTACATATTCACAATGAAGATGGAAAGCCTTCTGGAGCCAACATCAAACAAGCTCCTGGTAGGTGGCATGTGAGATCTATTATATAGATCAACCATGTGACAACTGAACAGAAACGATGGGGCGATTCAATCTTTTGAATCAATCCTGGTTCAGGTTATGGATTGACGGATACCTTTGAAAAACCGGTCTTTGTGCTTAACAACTCTTTTCTTTAGCACATCGACCGTGTATTCATTTTTCAAATCAAAAGGTGTTTTTATGATTGATAATTGATTTTCAATAAAACCTTCGTTGTATTGCAAAAACAATTTCTATTGAGCAATACACGATTGTTTTTCAAATCTCTTTTCATCAATCAGTGGACTTAAAATTCGTTGGTTCACTCACTCCGTGTTGTCTTCTTTGAGATGTTCCGGTTTGAGAACAGCTAGAGCAGCTGCGAAACCCTGTCAAGGAAATTCTTCGGAATTATACATGATCACAGGCAGTACATGTACTGATCAACAGGGAACCGTGGGCCGTGTACCTCAATTCAACGAAAGTGATCAAAGACACTTTCGTGCGATTTATTGCTAACTGTTGTATGCAGGTACACCCGACGTTTGCAGCTGATCAGAATGAAGCGGTCAATCCATAGCCGCATGCTCACTTATCACATTCATCTTAAAAGAAATCATGATTAGTGCATCAATGGCTCTGATATTTTCACTCCATGCTTCTGCTACGCTGCTGCCAATATCATGAATCAACTAAAGCTTCCGCAACTCTGATGAGAAGATATCATGATCCAGAATGTGAGCATGTCGGTCCAAATGTCACAACATCACAATATTCCAACACCACAATGGATGTCGCAGAGATTTTTGATAGCTGATGATGTCAAAAGCTGACTCTAAATTATTATCACGTGGATCAGTAAATGACCTCCTCCTGGAGTAACCCAACATGCAATGAGAAGAATCAATGACTACGAGCTTCAGTGCAAACTACTGCATCAAGAATGCAAGATCAATTGTTAATGTAATATCTATTTGTATTCAATGTAATTTTAGTACATGATTGAGGTGACCTCCCTTAGGGGGAGATTGTTAGGAATTAGAAATTCCAGGTATTAAAGAGTCGGTCACCTCAAGTATATGTAATCGTTAGAAAGCTCGTAGTCATAGTTATTTTAAGTTAAGTAGTATTTAGTTAAGTAACACCGTGGAGGACGGATGGGTCTTTACCCACTGTATGCCTGATCCACAGCCCGTTGTGTGGCGTTTTATTGTAAGACTATAAATACTCTCTACCTTCCAAGGTAGAGAGTTGGAGCTCATAATAAGAATTTTCTTTCTCTCTCTAAAATTCCCTAAACCTCTAACTTTCTCTCTCTAGAATTCCACTTATTCGCCACCTTGTTGTTATGGTTTGATGTGTATGTGAAAACTAATATCCTACAATATGATTCATATATATCTAGTTATGACGAATTTAATCTAAAAGAAACATGTACAAATAAAATGGTAGTTTGACATGTTGACACGTATTTGTAGGGCTGTAAACGAACCGGACGAACACGAACGGAGCCTTGTTCATGTTCGTTCATTTAATTTTAACCGGACAAATAAACGAACACGAACGCTTAAACGAACGAATTTTCTTGTTCATGTTCGTTTATTAAAAAATGAGTTGTTCATGTTCATTTATGTTTGTTTATTAAGACATTAAACGAACGGTAAACGAACGAACATAAATGAACATAGACAAAAACACATAAACTTTACTAATTATGCACGATATATTGTTTTAAAAGCGTTGTTTTGTTTAAACAAATCAATTTTAAAATTATACAAATAAAAGATATGATATACAAATATAAATAAATAAAATGAACATAAATTAACGCATAATCGGACGTTCACGAACATAAATGAACGGACGCGAATTTTGTTCATGTTCGTTCATTTAACTAAATGAACGTAAAATATGGTTCATGTTCGTCCATTTAATAAATAAACGAACATAAACGAACATTTTACCGAATGGTTCATGAAATGTTCACTGAACGTTCAGTTCGTTTACAGCCCTACGTATTTGTATGTTACATGGAATGTCATATAACGCACTCCTCACGTTCATCTCAACCCTCTCACGCTCCGTTATCCAGTAAACACCTTACATTCATTATGATATTACTAGCAGAGTACCCGCGTGTTGCATCGACGTGTACCGTTTAATTAAAACTTTAAGCGTTTATTTTATTTATTTATTTATTTTGTACAGTAAAATATCATGACGACAATTTTAGTTTTGAATTATTTTAAGCAATAACAATATTTTTTTTACAAAAACTGAAGATTATCTACGTGATGTTGTGACAATACTGAGTCGGTAGCTGGTATATTGTGAGGGTATGAAGTTAAAATAGTTGATAATGACCCGTAGTCGCAAGTTATCATTAAATAATAACATTATAACGAATTTTAAAATCACTTACATAGGTGGATGATATAAGTAAAAGTGAATTTATAAAGATAAAGAAAAACTAAATGTTCAAGAAGTCGTACGAATAACTTTAAAGAGTATAATTATTATGATACAAATAGATATAATAAATCTGCAATATATAATTAGCACTTAACACTTTGTATCATTTGCTTTAAAAAAATCATATGAGTTTTACAAAACAAATTTCTTAGTTTTTACGGTAAGTTTTATCAAAAAAATTTAAAAGGTGTATATGGTGGTTTTCAAGACACCCTTGCAATTTAATAATATTTTTTGAACGATGTAATATAGTATGCATTTTAAAACTCTATTGATTAATTAATATCATTTTCGGATGACTTTTATGGGCTAGCCGAAAAAGTGGTGCCTTCGGTTCCCGGTTGAGCCCGTTGGTCTAATCTGTTTTTCAAAACCATATGTACCATCTACTTGTTTACATATAAATTTTAGAGTAAATTACATAATTGGTCCTTGTGGTTTGTTGAAGATTGCAGAAAATGTCCCTGTGCTTTTTTTTTGACGCGTTTCGTCCCTGTGGTTTACAAATCTTACGGATTTTGTCCCTCGTCCAAAAATGTCCGTTAAGTGTTTTGCGCTGTTAGTCCTTCGTTAGTCCAGTCCGTTAAGCATATAAAAAACAGACAAAAACTTAAAAAAAAACTGACGAAAACGAATAAAAATGTAAAAAAACGGTCGAAAACGGATAAAAAACAGACAAAAACGGACAAAATCGTAAAAACAGACGAAAGCATATAAAAACAGACGAAAAGGGATAAAAACATAAAAAACGGACGAAAAACGTAAAAAAACGGGGGGAACGGATAAAAAACGAACGAAAACGGATAAAAACGGACAAAAACGGGTGAAAACTATTATTAACGGAGGGACTAATTGGGGAAAACTATATTTTAAAAAATAAGGACTAACGGTGCAAAATTTATTAACGAAGGACTAACAGTGCAAAACACTTAACGGACTGCACTAACGAAGGACTAACAGCGCAAAACACTTAACGGACATTTTTGGACGAGGGACAAAATCCGTAAGATTTGTAAACCACATGGACGAAACGGGTTAAAAAAAAACACAGGGACATTTTCTGCAATTTTCAACAAACCACAAGGACCAATTATGTAATTTACTCTAAATTTTATAAAGCTTTGTGTGGTTTATTAGTTTCTACAATATGTATAATAACAAGTATTTTCATATTAGGAGTATTTTAAAAATAATATTTATTAGGTAATTAGTGTTATAGACGTTTTTTTCTTATATTAAATTACATTGTAGTTTTTTATTATTTTTTGAAAAATATGTCCATAAAAAGTGCTTTAAAGTGTTGCAAGCAATGCTATTATAGATGTACTTATTAACATTTACTATTATAAGAAATTGTTGAATCTTAATTCTTTAAGTCTTCAATTTGGGTAATGTCCCAAATGTTTATAATGTAATATAGATATATGAGAAATGTGTATAATCATATAAATTAATAATTAGCACTTTGCATCCATTGATTTGAAAAAATTGTCCGAGTTTTATAAAACAAAGTTTTAAGTTTATATGGTATGTTTTTTCAAAAAAATTTAAAAGGTGTATATGTCGGTTCTCGAGGTACTCTTGCGATTTAATAATATTATTTGAACATTGTAATTCAATATGCATTTTGAAACTCTATTGATATAACAATATTGTTTTCAGACGACTATTATGGGCTGGCCGAACTGGTGGTGACTACGGTTCTCGGCTGAGCCCGTTGGTGCGGTCAATTTTTTTAAAACCATATGTACCATCAACTTGTTTACATATAAATTGGAAGAAGCTTTGCGTATTTTATTAGTTTGTACAATATGTATAATAACAAGTATTTTTATTTTTAGGAATGTTTTAAAAATATCATTTATTAGGTAATTACTATCATAGACATTTTTTTCTTATATTAAATTACATTATATTTTTTTATTATTATTTTAAAAACATATATAAAAAAATGCTTTAAAATGTTGCAACCAATGCTATTATAAATGTACTTATTCAAATTTGACATTATAAGCAAGTGTTGAATCTTAACTTTTAAAGCCTTTCATTTTAGGAATGTTTCAAATGCTTTATAATGCAATATAAATATCGTATAAATTACATCAATTTTTTGAAATGAGATAAATTTATTTTGTGATCAAAGATATGTGAGTGACATCTGTTAAATATAATAAACAAGAGTTTTTACTACCCTTTAAAGCACCTCATGCAATTAATATTCTGATGTGTTACGAATGTGATTGGTCACTAATATAGGCAAGTGCAAGTCCAATTCTTAATTCTTCAATGATAAAGCTTTTTTCACAAGATTCATAAAAAAAATCAATTTCTACAACACATTAATGATAATACATGTATACGACATTCAAAGCATTCAAAAAAGCATCCCAAAATAAGTTACGAATTTTTATGATAAAAAATTTCTTGAATAAGGTATTTTCACCTTCAAATAGACAGTTACCATTTTTTGATTATCACCTTGATTCAGCCATTCTTATCAAACACTAACATCTCGAGTCGATGACATTTTTTCGTTGTTGGCCATATGTAAGTTTTTATTTATCTTCCTTTGTTTAATTTGATGTGTTAATTTGAAACTTCTAAATTTTATATTGATTATCAATACGAGGGTCGTTATATGTAGTAGATCTGAAGATTGGTTTCATTTTTTCTGTGATACATGTTTGTGCAGGAATTTCAAAATAAAAAAATCAAAGGTTTGTAAGTGATTTAGAAAGTGCATGGTGTTTGATGAAATGTTTGAAAGGAATTGAAATATGTGCACGGTATGATATCTTTTAAACCCATTTCAAGCAAAATTGATGTTTTTGTTAGTGACGTTGTTTATATAGCGTGTACTAATTTTGAATGTCATAGATCTTTAGTAGTTCTCCTTGGTTATATGCCAAAGATACGAGTTTTGATTGTCAGTTTAATGGAACTAATCAAAGTGTGGATACGGTTAATCAATCGTCGCGATTGCTAGACAAGGATACAAGTTTCGATTGTTGGAGAGAAATGGCTCATCACGTTATAGTACAGGTATTTTGATGAATTGGTTTTATTTCGATTCTGTTTAATATATTTACTTTGTCCAATTTAATTAAATTAAAAAAAAAAAAAAAAAAAAAAAAAAAAAAGCTGATGCTACGCATAGATTTACTATGGTTTTAACTTCCGTGATTTTTTTATAGGCCACAAATGAAACCCTTTTAATCTATAGGGAGTATATTTAAGTGAGTTACGTGTGTGAATAAATTAAAAAACAACAACTAAAGTAAATAGGTTTAATTCTTTTTAGAGGATAATAAGTAATATGCCAATGATAATACAATTAATTTGGTTTGTAACTATTAAAATAGGAAACATGCAGGTTCATCTTCTTCAACTCTTCTCAAACTGGTAGATAGTCTTGAAGAACAAATGTATGCAGTCAACGTCAAACACTTGAGTAGTCCATGTTCATTCCATGGACACCTAAAAGTATATAGATCATCCTAGATTAATAAACTATGCATCAGCATGAAAAGATGAATTAAGTATAACGTTATTTACGGCTTTACCTTTGTACTACCCTTTAAAACTATAGGCAAGTACAAGTCCAATTCTTAATTCTTCAATCATAAAGCTTTTTTCACAAGATTCATAAAAAAAATCAATTTCTACAACACATTAATGATAATACATGTTATTCAAATCATCCCTAAAATAATGTATACGACATTCAAAGCATTCAAAAAAGCATCCCAAAATAAGTTACGAATTTTTATGATAAAAAATTTCTTGAATAAGGTATTTTCACCTTCAAATCGACAGTTACCATTTTTTGATTATCACTTTGATTCAGCCATTCTTATCAAACCCTAACATCTCGAGTCGATGACATTTTTTCGTTGTTGGCCATATGTAAGTTTTTATTTATCTTCCTTTGTTTAATTTGATGTGATAATTTGGTACTTCTAAATTTTATATTGATTATGAATATGAGGGTCGTTATATGTAGTAGATCTGAAGACTGGTTTCATTTTTTCTGTGATACATGTTTGTGCATGAATTTCAAAATAAAAAATCAAAGGTGTAAAACCCTAAAATCTCAAATCGCGTAGAATGACAATTTTACCCTCGAACTAAAAATTTCACCAACTCGGAAAATACGTTAACACCATTTAACAAGTTATATGATTATTAATACTTTCACATTATAAGAATAAATAAACTTATGTTATAAAAGAAATGAACTTGAAAGAAATTATCCTAAGTAACAAATAAAGGTACCAAAATCTACATATTAATTTGGACTAGGAACAAGACTAGATACGTGATTGGCAAGATAAGTTTGGAAGTTGGAAATGGTCTCCCCCCCCCTTAATGTGGCCGGCCATTAGGCCCTATAATCCCTCATCATATCAAATTTCATTAAACCTCATTATCTCATTTCCATTCATTTCAAAATACACCAACAAACCCTAGCCTCTTTTTCTCCATTCTAAGTGGCGGCAATCACATTTTTTTCACCATTTCATACGAATCTTTCAACCAAGGTGTTCCAAGGAGGCTTGTAATCGTAGGTGCTCTTCTAGTGGGTGTCGTGATCGTGTTTGGTTTGATTTTGAAGCTTGGACGTGGGTGTTCCATTTTGGCCGTGGGTTTTCATTGAAGCCAAGAGGAGGCTTGGTTTAGTTTTCGTGGTTTGATTCTTGTTTTGTTTCGTACACGCATCAAGGGTAACGTATCACCACCTTGAATCTTTTCCTCCTTGTTCCTTTTATCCAATTCGTGGCTATGTGTAATACTAGGGCTTGTAACTCGTTAAAAGGATCACATAAAATCATAAAATCATAAGATATATACATGAAATGATAACACATAAAATGATAAAACTATGAATCTTTATCTATATATATTCGAATGATTTATGACATGTAAAATGATTATGAAACTGATTTTGGTCTTGCTTATGTCGAATCATAAAATAAATAAAAAGGGTTTAATGATCTTGTGATTTCATGTTTTCGTATATGGTAAATGGAATTGGTTAATGAATGATTACGAAGGTATTTTGAATATGTATATGGGGCGTATAAATATGATCATGGTTGAGGGTAATACGAATTGAATATGAGATCACATTAGGAGTCTTGTAATCTTGTAATAATCGAGCTAGAATGGTTAAAAACGGATTCGTTAATCTTAAACGTAAATTAGGGCTTGTAATTTATGATTTTATATAATTAAGGGGTTGTTTGGTAAATTATGAAACTTGATGGAGTAACATGTTAAAATACTAACTAAATGGATTAAATGAGTAAAATGGGTAAACTTACTATATTTACACTTTTAACCCTATACTTTGCTATATTTACATTTTAAACCCTAAACTTGTGTAACCTGTCATAAATGATCTTTAAAGCATTATAATACTCATTTTCTATTATAACTTGAGATAAGTAACTAAACTTACTATATTTGGAAACCTGCTATATTTGGAAACCTGCTATTTATGGAAACCTGCTATTTTTAGAAAGTTACTAATTATGGAAATCTGCTAATTCTGGAAAGTTACTAAAAATAGAAACCTGCCTAAAATAGAAAGTTTCCTAAAATAGAAAGTTACTTAAAATGGAAAGATTACTAAAACAGGAAACTTGCTAAAAATGGAAAGCCGTCGTAAAACAAGTGTTTCGGATTCTTATAGAGCATTATCTAATTTATATAGGTTCCGGGCGGCGTGATTGATCTCCTTCTTTGATTTACTTTCTTTGTTTGCTTGCTTCGAATAAGGTACAGATATTCTGACCTTTCTTATAAGGTTTCTCATGATCTCTTTGCATCTTTGATCTCTTGCCATATTGATATTGAACCTTTGCTTTGCTATTTGAACCCTTGATATTGATCCTTTGCTATTTGAACCTTTGCTATTGAACCTTTGCTATTTGGACCTTTGATATTGAACCATTGATATTGAACTATTGATTTGAATTGTGAACTGCTAATATTGGACATTGATATTGATTGAACTCTATATTGTACACTTTGACCTGTCAGTTGATACCCCGAGCCATTAACTAGGCATGGGGGTTCCATGTCCGTGTCATTGATGCACCAATGGCATGACTCCAGTGTGGATGAGTGATGTTCCACACCGTCCCCATATTTGTATTGATTATGCGCGCTTTGGATATATTGGCCACTATTTGTTTTGCAGGGGGGCGTATGGATGCATCCTAGATTTGTATTTGTTTTGTATCGACATATGGTTTGGTGATGTGGTTGGTGTGTGCAATACACCCCCTCACATTTTGGGAGCTGATCACTCCATTGGCTACTAGAGGACTCCCCTCATATTGGTTTGGTATTCCGAGGTCACCCCTCCGAATACAATGGTTACTACATGATATTGATATATGGTTTGATTTGGTTTGTTTTGTTGGCTCGTGGTGGAAAACTGACATTCCTTTCCTTTGTTTCAATTACCTACTCTATATTGCTTCATATCCTTCTTATCTTATATAACCAGCCTTTGATTCTATTATTGCTTTGTATTGCTATATCTGTTCACTGGGCTTTTTAAGCTCAGCCGCATTTCTTTTCCTGCGGCAGGTTATTAAGCTAGGAGCTGGGGCTTATCTTGGGGATTGAGAGTAGGATGCTTTTGAGGATTTGCTTTAGATATTCTAGACTTTGATTACCATTATTATTATGATTTGGAGACTTAGACTTTGTATCGTTTCATTTCCTTTGGGGCATCTTTTGGAACTTTTGTATTGATCAAGTCGTGTTGACTTGTTACTCTTTTGATTATTATTATAAGACTTCCGCTTGCATGGTTTATATGTATTGTTCTGATTTGACTCCATAAATGTGATACTTCTACCCTTATCGGGTTGGGGTGTTACAATTATGGTATCAGAGCCCAGGTTTACGACTTGTAGTCAGGACCTGTGACATATGGACCCTAAGCGTTAACCGTAGAGCTTAAGTTTTGATCTGGTGAAGTTTGGGTAGAATTCTAGGTTCATTATCGTCATTTTCGTTCATGCTCTTCATCCTTTTTCCTAACTTTTGCTAATCGTTTTGTGAACTCTTCAGATGGTCCAAACTCGTAGAAATGGTGATGACAACGGGGATGGGAATCCCAACTTCGAAGCTATGATCGCTCGCGCCTTAGCCACTGCTATGCCTGGAATAGTGGCTGCTATCACTGAGAATGTTAGGAATGGGGCTAGTTCGTCTGGTGGGGGAAATGGTGGGGACAATGGTGGAGGTGCTAACCAACCCACACCTATTCATGTTTGGATAGAGCGCTTTAACAAGCTTAAGCCTCTTCCTTTTCGTTCAGCAGCTTCCACTAATGAGGCGGAAGATTGGATTACACATATGGAGAAACTCTTTAATGTACTGGGTTGTGGGGATGAAGTAAAAACCCGGCTTGCCACTTTTAAGTTTGAGGGTGATGCCTTGAACTGGTGGAAAGCCTATATCTTGACCAGGGAAGCGAACTTCGTTGATACTTGCGCTTGGGCTACTTTCAGAGAGATCTTCTATAAGCAGTACTTCCCCGAATCGGAACAGCAACGGTACGAGAGAGAGTATGAGACCATTCATCAGCTAGAGAAAGAGAATTCGCATGAGTACATGCAGCGATTCATGAGGATGGTGGGTTTTGTGGGTGCTGTAGTTGCTGGGGATGCGCGTCGACAGGCTAGGAAGTTTAAGTGGGGGCTTAAGAAGTGGGTGCTTGATAGGATGATCAATCATCAGTATACGGAGGTAGCGGCTGTTGCGGATGATGCCCGCAACATTGAGTTGTTACACGAGGAGCAGGGATACAATAAGCGTAACAGAGATGGAGACCGTATTAATACTCGGGGTCGTCAGGATTACAGTTCAGATCAGAGGGGTCGCCAAGACCAGGTTCAGAGTGTTAGAGGTCGTTATGACCGTGGCTATGATTCGAGGCAGCAGGGTACTCAGAGGAGATTTGATAGGTCAGGTGATGATCGTAGGGGTCAGAGTGGCGGTTTTCAGAGACAGCAGCGGGATCAGTCATCTCGTAGCACTTATCAGGATCGTTCAGCGACAGCTTCTTCCCAGAAGAGGACTTCTGAGGTGCTACCTCCTCCTCCCAAGTGTGTCACGTGTGGTAAGCCGCATCCAGGTGTTTGCCGTAGGATTTCTGGAGGTTGTTATCATTGTGGGGAGACAGATCATAGGGTGAGGGATTGTCCCAAGCAGGCATCGGTTACTCCTTCGAACTACATCAAACCACCTCCCACCACTGGACGTGTGTATTCGGTTACTCGAGATCAGGCAGACAAGGCGTCAGGTACTATTACTGGTACCATTTATTTTGGTGATTCTACTGCTTTTGTTTTGTTTGATACTGGCGCGACACATTCTATTGTATCGGTAAACTTTGCTAAGAAACTCAAATTACCTCCAACACCACTAATAAATCCTCTATCTATATCAACCCCTATGAAAAGTCATGTGCTCATTAATCACGAGTATGTGGACTGTCCTCTACGTTTCGATGATGGTATTCGTTCGGCAAATCTTCTTCCTTTGGATATGTCTGATTTTGATATTATATTGGGTATGGACTGGTTGGCCTTGCATAAGGCTACTATTGATTGTCATGCTCGTAATGTTATCTTCGGTAATGTTCATCGACCTGATTTTGTATACCATGGTGCTCAACCACTTAAGTCGGTTAAGATCATCTCGGCTATGAAAGCTCGCACTCTCATTTCTCATGGTTGCCTTGGTTTTCTGGCATCCATCAAGGATACTTCTTCAGAAGTTCCGACTATTGAAAGTCTTTCTGTTGTGCGCGATTTTGCTGACGTTTTCCCTAATGAACTTCCTGGCATTCCTCCGGCTAGGGAAGTTGAATTTGGTATTGATTTGATTCCTGGTGCTGAACCTATATCCAAAGCTCCTTATCGTATGGCGCCGATTGAACTGAAGGAGTTGAAAGAGCAGTTGCAAGAACTTTTGGAGAACGGCTTTATTAGACCCAGCGTTTCACCTTGGGGTGCACCGGTATTGTTTGTTAAGAAGAAAGATGGGAGTATGAGATTGTGCATCGACTACCGTGAGCTGAACCGTATTACTATCCGTAACCGTTACCCTCTTCCTCGCATCGATGATTTGTTTGACCAATTGCAGGGCGCCAAATTCTTCTCTAAGATTGATTTGAGGTCTGGTTATCATCAATTACGTGTGAAGGAACAAGATGTTCCTAAGACCGCGTTTCGTACTCGCTATGGCCATTATGAGTTTCTGGTTATGCCATTTGGTTTGACTAACGCGCCTGCCGTCTTTATGGATCTTATGAATCGTGTTTTCCACGAGTACCTTGATAAATTTGTAATCGTCTTCATCGATGACATCCTTGTGTATTCTAAGAGTGAGGCCGAGCACGAGCAGCATCTTCGTATCGTATTGGAGATTCTTCGACAGCAGAAGTTGTATGCGAAGTTTTCTAAGTGTGAATTCTGGTTGAGCCAAGTTGCTTTTCTTGGTCACGTTGTGTCTGCTGATGGTATCAAGATGGACACATCTAAAGTAGAGGCTATCACAAAATGGCCACGACCTACTACTGTGACGGAGATTAGGAGTTTTCTGGGGCTTGCTGGTTATTACCGTCGTTTTGTTGAGGGTTTCTCTAAATTGGCGTTACCTTTGACGCAATTGATGAGGAAAGGAGAAAAGTTTGAATGGACGGAGGAGCGCGAACAGAGTTTTGAGGAATTGAAACGGAGGTTAGTTACTGCGCCTGTTTTGACACTTCCATCGGGTTCTGGAGGTTTTCAGATTTATAGTGACGCGTCGAAGAAAGGTTTGGGTTGTGTATTGATGCAGCACGGTAAGGTGATTGCCTATGCTTCGAGGCAATTGAAATCGTATGAGGAGAATTACCCTACGCATGATTTAGAGTTGGCTGCAGTTGTTTTTGCCTTAAAGATTTGGAGGCATTACTTGTACGGTGAATCGTGTGATATCTTTACTGACCACAAAAGTTTAAAGTATATATTCACACAAAAGGAGCTCAATATGAGACAGCGGAGATGGCTAGAGCTTCTTAAGGATTACGACACGAACATTCAGTATCATCCGGGTAAGGCTAATGTAGTTGCAGATGCACTAAGCCGAAAGTCGGGTATGATTGCTAGTTTGGAGATTGAACCCAGGGTTCTTCATGATCTTGAGCTTATGGATGTGGAATTTTGCTTCCGAGGTTATGATGGTTATTGGGCTAGTATGAAGGTAGAGTCCAACATTATTTTGCGGATCAAGGAAGCTCAGAAGGATGATGGTGAGCTTTGGTCTATTGTGCAGAACATTGAGGAAGGGAAACAATCGGAGTTTCGGGTTGATAGTTCTGGTGTGGTATGGTTTGGTGATCGGCTTTGTGTTCCTAATGATCCTGATTTGCGTGAGACGGTGTTGTCTGAGGCTCACAGTTCTCCATTCACTATTCATCCGGGTTCCACTAAGATGTACCGAGATCTTAAGCAGCATTTCTGGTGGAGTGGTATGAAACAAGATGTGGCCTTGTACGTTTCTAGGTGTATGACTTGTCAGCAGGTCAAGATAAAGCATCAGCGAGCTAGTGGTCTACTTCAGCCTTTGGAGATTCCTACTTGGAAGTGGGAAGAGATTACTATGGATTTTGTCACCGGTTTGCCTCTCACTCGTAAAAGACATGATGCGATTTGGGTGGTCGTTGATCGGCTAACCAAGTCTGCTCATTTCTTACCCATTCGTACTGGAGATAGTGTTAGTAAGTTGGCCGAGATCTTTCAGCAGGAAATCGTTCGTCTTCATGGTACTCCCACAGCGATTGTGTCAGATAGAGATCCTCGTTTCACGTCTCGTTTTTGGAAGAGTTTGCATAAGGCTTGGGGCACTCGCCTTAAGTTTAGTACAGCGTTTCATCCTCAGACGGATGGTCAGTCGGAGAGGACCATTCAGACATTGGAAGACATGTTGCGAGCATGTGCCTTAGAGTGGACCGGGAGTTGGGATGAGTATTTGTGCTTGGTGGAGTTTGCCTACAACAATAGTTGGCATGCTAGCATCAAGGCTGCACCTTATGAGCTTTTGTATGGAAGGAAATGTAGAGCACCTATTTGTTGGGACGAAGTAGGTGAGCGTTTGATTGAGGGGCCTGAGATTATTGAGATCACCAATGAAAAGGTGGCAGTTGCTAGGGAGAAGTTGAAGGAGGCTCGTACGCGGCAAAAGAGTTATGCAGATAAACATCGTCGTGATTTGGAGTTTCAGGTTGGTGACCGAGTATTTCTGAAGGTGTCGCCATTTCGGGGTGTTAAACGTTTTGGTATTAAAGGGAAGCTTAGTCCTCGTTTTATTGGGCCGTTTGAGATTCTCGAGCGCATCGGAGAGGTTTCTTATCGTTTGGCCCTTCCGCCGCAGTTATCGCATGTGCACAACGTTTTTCATGTATCTCTTTTGAGGGGATACAACTATCATCCTTTGCATGTCGCTTCATATCCATTTGATCAGATTCAGCCTGATATGTCTCTTTCGGAGGAACCCGAAGCTATTTTGGATCGGCAAGATCGAGTCATGAGAAACAAAGTTATTCAGTTTGTTAAGATTCTTTGGAAGAATCACCCAGAGCGTGAAGCTACCTGGGAGACCGAGGAATCTATGCGAGCTAGTTATCCACATTTCTTTTCATCATCGGGTATGTCTTCGTTTATCGTTTCGTTTCCTTTTCAATTTTCGAGGACGAAAATTTTCTTTTTAGAGGGGAAGAGTTGTAAAACCCTAAAATCTCAAATCGCGTAGAATGACAATTTTACCCTCGAACTAAAAATTTCACCAACTCGGAAAATACGTTAACACCATTTAACAAGTTATATGATTATTAATACTTTCACATTATAAGAATAAATAAACTTATGTTATAAAAGAAATGAACTTGAAAGAAATTATCCTAAGTAACAAATAAAGGTACCAAAATCTACATATTAATTTGGACTAGGAACAAGACTAGATACGTGATTGGCAAGATAAGTTTGGAAGTTGGAAATGGTCTCCCCCCCCCTTAATGTGGCCGGCCATTAGGCCCTATAATCCCTCATCATATCAAATTTCATTAAACCTCATTATCTCATTTCCATTCATTTCAAAATACACCAACAAACCCTAGCCTCTTTTTCTCCATTCTAAGTGGCGGCAATCACATTTTTTTCACCATTTCATACGAATCTTTCAACCAAGGTGTTCCAAGGAGGCTTGTAATCGTAGGTGCTCTTCTAGTGGGTGTCGTGATCGTGTTTGGTTTGATTTTGAAGCTTGGACGTGGGTGTTCCATTTTGGCCGTGGGTTTTCATTGAAGCCAAGAGGAGGCTTGGTTTAGTTTTCGTGGTTTGATTCTTGTTTTGTTTCGTACACGCATCAAGGGTAACGTATCACCACCTTGAATCTTTTCCTCCTTGTTCCTTTTATCCAATTCGTGGCTATGTGTAATACTAGGGCTTGTAACTCGTTAAAAGGATCACATAAAATCATAAAATCATAAGATATATACATGAAATGATAACACATAAAATGATAAAACTATGAATCTTTATCTATATATATTCGAATGATTTATGACATGTAAAATGATTATGAAACTGATTTTGGTCTTGCTTATGTCGAATCATAAAATAAATAAAAAGGGTTTAATGATCTTGTGATTTCATGTTTTCGTATATGGTAAATGGAATTGGTTAATGAATGATTACGAAGGTATTTTGAATATGTATATGGGGCGTATAAATATGATCATGGTTGAGGGTAATACGAATTGAATATGAGATCACATTAGGAGTCTTGTAATCTTGTAATAATCGAGCTAGAATGGTTAAAAACGGATTCGTTAATCTTAAACGTAAATTAGGGCTTGTAATTTATGATTTTATATAATTAAGGGGTTGTTTGGTAAATTATGAAACTTGATGGAGTAACATGTTAAAATACTAACTAAATGGATTAAATGAGTAAAATGGGTAAACTTACTATATTTACACTTTTAACCCTATACTTTGCTATATTTACATTTTAAACCCTAAACTTGTGTAACCTGTCATAAATGATCTTTAAAGCATTATAATACTCATTTTCTATTATAACTTGAGATAAGTAACTAAACTTACTATATTTGGAAACCTGCTATATTTGGAAACCTGCTATTTATGGAAACCTGCTATTTTTAGAAAGTTACTAATTATGGAAATCTGCTAATTCTGGAAAGTTACTAAAAATAGAAACCTGCCTAAAATAGAAAGTTTCCTAAAATAGAAAGTTACTTAAAATGGAAAGATTACTAAAACAGGAAACTTGCTAAAAATGGAAAGCCGTCGTAAAACAAGTGTTTCGGATTCTTATAGAGCATTATCTAATTTATATAGGTTCCGGGCGGCGTGATTGATCTCCTTCTTTGATTTACTTTCTTTGTTTGCTTGCTTCGAATAAGGTACAGATATTCTGACCTTTCTTATAAGGTTTCTCATGATCTCTTTGCATCTTTGATCTCTTGCCATATTGATATTGAACCTTTGCTTTGCTATTTGAACCCTTGATATTGATCCTTTGCTATTTGAACCTTTGCTATTGAACCTTTGCTATTTGGACCTTTGATATTGAACCATTGATATTGAACTATTGATTTGAATTGTGAACTGCTAATATTGGATATTGATATTGATTGAACTCTATATTGTACACTTTGACCTGTCAGTTGATACCCCGAGCCATTAACTAGGCATGGGGGTTCCATGTCCGTGTCATTGATGCACCAATGGCATGACTCCAGTGTGGATGAGTGATGTTCCACACCGTCCCCATATTTGTATTGATTATGCGCGCTTTGGATATATTGGCCACTATTTGTTTTGCAGGGGGGCGTATGGATGCATCCTAGATTTGTATTTGTTTTGTATCGACATATGGTTTGGTGATGTGGTTGGTGTGTGCAATACACCCCCTCACATTTTGGGAGCTGATCACTCCATTGGCTACTAGAGGACTCCCCTCATATTGGTTTGGTATTCCGAGGTCACCCCTCCGAATACAATGGTTACTACATGATATTGATATATGGTTTGATTTGGTTTGTTTTGTTGGCTCGTGGTGGAAAACTGACATTCCTTTCCTTTGTTTCAATTACCTACTCTATATTGCTTCATATCCTTCTTATCTTATATAACCAGCCTTTGATTCTATTATTGCTTTGTATTGCTATATCTGTTCACTGGGCTTTTTAAGCTCAGCCGCATTTCTTTTCCTGCGGCAGGTTATTAAGCTAGGAGCTGGGGCTTATCTTGGGGATTGAGAGTAGGATGCTTTTGAGGATTTGCTTTAGATATTCTAGACTTTGATTACCATTATTATTATGATTTGGAGACTTAGACTTTGTATCGTTTCATTTCCTTTGGGGCATCTTTTGGAACTTTTGTATTGATCAAGTCGTGTTGACTTGTTACTCTTTTGATTATTATTATAAGACTTCCGCTTGCATGGTTTATATGTATTGTTCTGATTTGACTCCATAAATGTGATACTTCTACCCTTATCGGGTTGGGGTGTTACAAAAGGTTTGTAAGTGATTTAGAGAGTGCATGGTGTTTGATGAAATGTTTGAAAGGAATTGCAATATGTGCACGGTATAATATCTTTTAAACCCATTTCAAGCAAAATTGATGTTTTTGTTAGTGAGGTTGTTTATATAGTGTGTACTAATTTTGAATGTCATAGATCTTTAGTAGTTCTCCTTGGTTATATGCCAAAGATACGAGTTTGGTTGTCAGTTTAATGGAACTAATCAGAGTGTGGATACGGTTAATCAATCATCGCGATTGCTTGACAAGGATACAAGTTTCGATTGCTGGAGAGAAATGGCTCATCACGCCATAGTATAGGTATTTTGATGAATTGGTTTTGTTTCGATTCTGTTTAATATGTTTGCTTTGTCCAATTTAATTAAAAAAAACGCTGATGCTACCCATAGATTTACTATGGTTTTAACTTCCGTGATTTTTTTATAGGCCACAAATGAAACCATTTTAATCAATAGGGAGTATATTTAAGTGAGTTTAGAGACCCATCACAAATGTTGTTTACCATGTGATTTTTTATGATTACTGTGAGAATCTTTCTAATAACTTTGGTACATTACTTAGTTTCTCCAATAAGCTTAATGTAGATTTCTATACTTTTGATTCACTTACGTTGTTGTTTACCACAGGTATGTGACTTGGAGGTCACATGAAATGTGTTCGATGAAATGTCTAAGAGAAGGGTATTTCGTTTTTGCCATAGTGTAAGCATTTGGGATGTAGATTATGATAGGTTGTAACCTTAGTATTACCATTAAGTTGTTAGTAAGGGCTGCTAATTATTTATCTTTATTGTGTTTAATCTTTGAACTATATGCTGCAAATTAAGTATTGTCTTTAAGTGCTACTCGTGATTTAAATGTTAATATTGATAAGAGCTTGATAGAGTTGTGTTTCTTAGAATCTTAAATGAGAAGTACAATATATGTTCGTCATTATCATTTTGCCATCTGAATAACATGGCACAAAAATTAAAAATTTGTTTAGTGTCCGACATTTTTCTTTAGTTTTTGTAGGCCGGATATGAAGACAAAGGCATAAATATGTTGAGAAAGATCTTATCGTATATGCATATTATGGCTTCGATGAAATGCGTGAATGAAAGAAAAGACCGGATGTCATATGAAGAGGTACCTTATGCTTCAGTTGTATAGCCAATATCAAATATACATTAATGAAACCATCAACAGTGAGCAATTAACATGCTTTTGATTTTTTTTATCCATTACTTCTTATATTACTAAATAAGCCAATAGTGTATTTGATCATCAACATACTATTGATTTTTTATTTTATTTTAATTGTTTTATTTTTTTTTTGTATCAAAACATACTCTTTATTGGAAAGGGAAAGATTGGTAGGTTGTAAAAAGGGTCACAATGGGATTCCAGCTTTAACATGTTACTTTTAGATTCAGAAATATTGTTTTCACTCACATTTTTTATATGTTAGACGCTGTGTTTTGGTAACTCACAACTCTATGAAAAATGTCAGACGTTTTATTGAGTCATGTTTGAAGACGGTTTTCCATATTGCTGTTGCATTCTTTCTTATTGATGACATAAGTGGAGCCGATATGATTTACAATGTTGGATGACATGGGTGAAACAAGATGACAACATGACAGATGATGTATGTTACTCTTCAAAGTTTTACAATTGCAAGTGGTGAGTTTATTCTTCAAAGTATTGTTTTATTATTATTATTTGTATTTGTTAATAATATTACTGCTACAAAAACAAATATTATTGAATTAGTTAGAAATATATATTTAGTCAATAATTGGATAGATATATTTTTATTGTTTTGTTTGTTGTGTTGAGATGTGGGTCAAAATCACTAATTTTAGCTAGGATTTTCACCTTCTTTTATTCAGGGTACTCATACTTCATTGAAAGATGAAGATAAAAAAATACAAAGGTAAAGCCGTAAATAACGTAATACTTAATTCATCTTTTCATGCTGATGCATAGTTTATTAATCTAGGATGATCTATATACTTTTAGGTGTCCATGGAATGAACATGGACTACTCAAGTGTTTGACGTTGACTGCATACATTTGTTCTTCTAGACTATCTACCAGTTTGAGAAGAGTTGAAGAAGATGAACCTGCATGTTTCCTATTTTAATAGTTACAAACCAAATTAATTATCTTATCATTGGCATATTACTTATTATCCTCTAAAAATAATTAAACCTATTTACGTTTGTTGTTGTTTTTTAATTTATTCACACACGTAACTCTTTAGTGAATAATTTCTTTCAAGATTCCCATGATTCCAAGGGTCTATAATTGTTTATAGGATCGTTGACTTATTATTTATTATTCTTTAAAAAAATGAAAGTTATATCGTTTGTCGTTGTTTATTACTTTATTCACACACTCAACTTATTAATGAATCATTTCTTTAAAAATCCGTGAATTTCACGGGTCTATAAGCTAGTTCTATATAAAGCACAAAAGTTATGCATTGAATACGTAGTAGCAGGTAACTTGGATATTATGACTATTTTAATTAAAAAATCAAAGAAAAAATTACATGTTTGGTCCCTATGGTTTGTTTAGATTTCATGTGTTGAACCTTAAGCCGTTTTAATTACAACAGAGATATCTATTTTTGAAACCTTGCACTCATTTAATCTCTATTTTGGATGGACCGTTAGTTTCTCCGTTAAGAGTTTGCATCGTTAGTCCCTCTGTTAATAATTTTTGCACGTTAGTCCTATTTTTTCAAATAATAGTTTTCGCCAGTTAGTCCCTCCGTTAATAATAGTTTTCGCCCTTTTTTTTTTTTACGTTTTTGTCCGTTTTTTTATCCGTTCCCCCCCCCCCTTTTTTTTACGTTTTTCGTCTGTTTTTTCCATTTTTATCCCATTTCGTCTGTTTTTATAAGTTTTCATCCGTTTTTTACGTTTTTGTCTTTTTTCGTTCATTTTTTATTCGTTTTCGCCAAATTTTTTACGTTTTATCTATTTTTATCCGTTTTCATTCGTTTCTTATCCGTTTTCACACGTTTTTTACGTTTTTATATGTTTTCGTCCGGTTTTTTACGTTTCTGTCCGTTTTTATCATTTTTGGTCCTTTTTTTACGTTTTTGTCTGTTTTTATCCGTTTTCGCCCGTTTTTATCCAGTTTCCTTCGTTTTTTTTATCGTTTTTGAATAATTGTAAGCAATAGCAATATTTTTTGTACGAAAACTGAAGATTATCCACGTGATGTTGTGACATTACTGAGTCGGTAGCTGGTATACTGAAGATTAAATAATAACACTACTAACGAATTTTAAGAAAATTTAGTTCTCTAAAAATACACCTTATAAGCCTTTTTGGCAGTTATTTAAATTATTAACAATGTTTGTTTTTGATTAAAAAAAATTAAAAAAAATAAAAAATAAAAAATTAAATTGGTTGTTATATTTTTCCACATAGGTGGATGATATAAGCAAAAGTGTACTTATAGAAATAAAGAAAAACTAAATGTTCAAGAAGTCGTACAAATAACTTAACAGTGTATAATTATTATTAAACAAATCGATATAATAAATCTGTAATATATAATTAGCACTTAACACTTTGCATCATTTGTTTTAAAAAAAATCATTCGAGTTTTATAAAACAAAGTTCTTAGTTTTTACGGTAAGTTTATCAAAAAATTCCAAATGGTGTATATGATGGTTCTCGAGACACTCTTGCAATTTAATAATATTTTTTGAACGATGTAATATAGTATGCATTTTAAAACTTTATTGATTAATTAATATCATTTTTGAATGACTTTTATAGGCTAGCCGAACAAGTGGTGCCTCCGATTTCCGGTTAAGCCCGTTGGTCCGGTATGTTTTTTAAAACCATATGTACCATCTATTTGTTTACATTTAGATTTTACAAAGCTTTGTGTGGTTTATTATTTTGTACAATATGTATAATAACAAATATTTTCATATTAGGAGTGTTTTAAAATAATAATTTTTTGGTAATTACTGTTATAGACATTTTTTTCTTATATTAAATTACATTGTAGTTTTTAATTATTTTTTGAAAAACATGTCTACAAAAAATGTTTTAAAATGTTGCAAGCAATGCTATTATAGATGTACTTATTAAAATTTGTCACTATAAGGAATTGTTGAATCTTAATTTTTTAAGTCTTCTATTTGGAGAATTTTCTAAATGTTTTATAATGTAATATAGATATATGTGAAATGTGTATAATAATATAAATTAATAATTAGCACTTTGCATCCATTGATTTGAAAAAATCGAACGAGTTTTATAAACTCAAAGTTTTAACTTTTTATGGTTTGTTTTATCAAAAAAATTTAAAAGGTGTATATGTCGGTTCTCGAGGAACTCTTACGATTTAATAGTATTTTTTGAACTTTGTAATTTAGTATGAATTTTGAAACTCTATTGATATAATAATATTGTTTTCAGACGACTTTTATGGGCTGGCCGAACCGGTGGTGACTACGGTCAATTTTTTTAAAACCATATGTACCATCAACTTGTTTACATATAAATTGTATGAAGCTTTGCGCATTTTATTAGTTTGTACAATATGAATAATAACAAGTATTTTTCATTTTAGGAATGCTTTAAAAATAGCATTTATTAGGTAATTACTGTCATAGACGTTTTTTTCTTCTATTAAATTACATTGTATTTTTATTATTATTTTGAAAACATGTATACAAAAAATGCTTTAAATTGTTGCAACTAATGCTATTATAAATGTACTTATTAAAATTTGACATTATAAACAAGCGTTGAATCTTAACTTTTTAAGCTTTTCATTTTGATAATGTCTCAAATGCTTTATCATGTAATATAGATATCGTATAAATTAAATCTATTTTTTGAAATGATATAGATTTATTTTGTGATCAAATATATGTGAGTGACATTCTATATAAACCACAAAAGTTATGCATTGAATACGTAGTAGCAGGTAACTTGGATATTATGACAATATTGATTAAAATATCGAATGTTGATTAATAAATACCTGTAGTCTGATACTATTTGTTAAATCATAAAAAGAAAAAAGATTAGATTACATTTATCTTTTTTGAAACCAAGCAACATATTCAGTTAATAGCTTTTTTATTTTTGGCCAAAAAGTTAGCTAACCGCTTATTATATAATGGGATTTGTTGTGGCTTGCTTATGAAAATATGAACCAAGACGTCTAAGAAAAGGTAAAGAAAAAGTAAGTTGTTTATGTGTACATATAAAATGCATAAAGCCATAAACTATCAAGCTTAAGTTTAGCCAGTAGAGTTTTGATCAAATGACAAGAAAAATTAAAACAAGAACAGTGAGAAGATCCAAAACCAAACATTTTAAATGCATTACAAAAATAGATGCATTTCTGCTTTAAATTCTCCCCATTGTTTGACATGCATGGCTCAAAATCCTTGTTAATTTTGTTATTTTGATTTACCCGAATATGCTAAATCAGCATTACATAAACCGAAAAAAGTTGAATAAATTGAAGAAGCAAAACATTAAAATTGAGACAACAAAATAGATAACAAATAAAAAGTTGAAGGCTTAGGTCTTTTCCCATAAAAAAGAAAATTATCCAACTCTCATACTAAAGAAATTTGGAAGCAAATCGTTTAGTATGGAGGTGGAAAATTTCGCTTATTTAATATCTTCACAATCTTGGTTATATTGTGATGTAGAGTTTGTTCATCAATCCATGTGAGACAAAGTCACAAAGCCAAAACTCTTTTCCTTCCTCAAACTTTCCACCCTTACAACTTCACCCACATACACACAAACACTCTACTTCATTGCCGTGAGTCTCTCGGCAACATCCCGCCAAACACCTTAGGTATATATGCCCACTCAGCTTCACATACTCTCAACACATCCCAACAAACTCACTCGTCACATTTTTTAAAAAACATTAACAGAAGCAACCATAAGTCATGGCATACCTAGTCATATGAAAACCAGACCAAAGATTCCAGTAAGAGGATGAAAACAACACATTAATCATTAGCATAAAATATTAAACTTACATTTTACTAAATATCCAAAGTGAGTTTAAGGAAATGCACTGCTGCAACACTCTTTACAGTGGCCAAATCTTCATACTAAATCTATAGGTCTACAGGTTTATATACAAGCTATCACATTCAAACAAAACTGACTTGAATACTTCAAAATACATTACTTCAAAAGATAAGATTGAGTTATAGTGTTCTTTTCTAGTACTTAATCAGGAGAAAGTGAGATTAACTTCAAGCTAGTAAGTATTGATGTTCCTTCCAAATGGATTGATTATTACTGGCTTAGTAACTAGAGTTTCCACTTTAGTATGACTAGTTGCGACATGCAAGATCGACTTATTAGCTTCACTAGAGTTATGGTCATGTTAGAGATTCTCGGTCACCGGTTAAGCAGCTATAAGTTGGATGAAGACTGAAGATCGGAGAGTGGTGTTTTCTGATTCATCAGTTGACTATTTAATGTATGTTTAATGTCGATAACACCAAATCAGGTTCACGTTCACATTTACTGAATGATGCTTTATGTAATGTTTCCTACTTGCCTCAGTTATAAGCAACACTTTTTGTTGGAAAAGGCAACGCTTTCTGAAAGTGTTGCTAATTTTTAGCAAGTGCAATATTTTAACTTCTATAATAAAATTTAGAGTTTGATGATATTTCCTCACACATTGTAATATCCAACTGCTAAAAAATATCATATATATTGTAATGATCATTCCGTGTGCTTTTAGCTTTGAACGTGTTTTATTAGAAAAAAGAAGTCAAAGGCGAAACCTTAATTAGTTACTTATATATAAGAACGAAATGGTTATCTCACATATATAATTAAGTTTAGGGTAACTACATTTATAAACTAAAGGCCGAATAAAAGTTGATTTAGAACAAAAATTAGCGTTGACGCTTAATTTGTGAGGATAGAAACTAACAAAACGTAAGGTGTTTCCGTATACACCGAAAAATGCATAACTATTAAACTCAAAATGGTGTTTGTGTTAGCTTATTTAATGGGTTTATGAGCGTAATGAAAATTTGATTTCATAAGCTCATCTTTTTTAGCGATGTTCTTATCCGCTTGTGCTTACTACGTATATGTTAATAAAGTTTATTAGCTCATAAGCCTACGAAATGTGCTTATTAGCTTATTAAATTATTCTTTTTTTTCAATAAAAGAATAAGGCCAACAAGTAAGCCATAAAAAAGCACTCCCTAAGTGTATTCAAACATCCTCTAGAGTTACAATCTCTTATCCATTTAATTATTCACGTTTGCCATTTTAAGATATCAAAGAAAGTAAACATAGAGTTATATAAAAATACATATATTTTCTTATGCAATAAGCTAGGTGCGATTGTCACTTTTCCAAGTTAGATATCAAAGAAATTGAATTAACATAAGTTTTTTGTTTACAGAAATACATATTTTCTTATGTAATAAACCGTAAATGTTTAAAAGTAATACTATATAAAGTAAATAAATATGTAAAACTAGTAATAATAATAGGCTTAGGTTTATTTCACATATTTTCTTATGTAATAAACCGTAAATGTTAAAAAGTAATACTATATAAAGTAAATAAATATGTAAAACTAGTAATAATAATAGGGTTAGGTTTATTTCACATGGTAAAAAAATCATTCGTGAAATACATCTATTAAAGAATTTTAAATAGACGTATCATCCATAATTTTAATAATTACCTCATAATTTTATTCATATATTGCTTCAAAGTTTGTATATTCATCGATGTGGGATAATTACAAAACCAAAACACATTCCATCTTCAAGCTTTTGTTTCAAAATGATTTAACGACCACGTCTCCACCCTCACAGCTTCACATACAAACATTGCACCGAGACACAACCGAATCAACTCAAACACATCACACTCGTTCTGCACACGAATTGGCGTCGCATGTGACGTCCCAACACCGCCGCTTTATCCGACACCATCAAACTCACCGGTCACATTCCACTAAATATATTAACAAAAGAAACTATGAATCGTATGACGTACCTGATCATATGAAAGACATCATCGATAAAGGATTTTGGCTCTAGTAATGAGTTTTTCAATGTCCATCACATTTAAACTCATGTTCATAATACAAAAACAGAAACACTACTGACCAGCTGTTGTCTAATTGTTACATGATGGGTCTAGTAATAATATTTTATTATTTTTTTTTTATTTATTATTATTATTATTATTAATTTTTTTACTTTGCTTCAAGTTGCGACAAGTGTTGTAGTATTTGGTCGCTATAAATGTTTCGCGACCAACCGGTCCTATTTGGTAAACTACGTAATTTCGGTCCTCTCGTTATCACATGCAATTGACAAGGTCCATCTATGTAATTTTCGCATAAAAAGAAATATTGTATGATAAAGTCATCAAATAGTGATCAACTATTTAGTTCTGAGATGACACGTTTTTAGATCGAGGTGAATCGTTATTCAAGGGGTTCTACTCATATAATAGGTAGATGTGTAATTTATACAAAATCTGGCTTGTTAACATTTCCATGGTTGGGTTATGGTACAAAAAAGTTATTAAAGTTTATAAAAAATTTGTCCTAAGCTACTATAGTTTCATTTTGTTCATCCAGATTGCTGAAGTTTGAAACTTTGTTCACTTAGGTTACTGAACTTATAAATATAAGTTCAGGTAACCGAAGTTTGAAACTTGTTCACTCAGGTTACTAACTGAAATTATCAAAAAATATACGTTCGAGTTACTCAGAATAACACTGAATTTATTGAAGTGCATGCTTCCCAAAGTTCAGTAACCCGAGTGAATAAAATGAAACTATAGTAACTTAGGACAAATTTTTGACAAACTTTAGTAACTTTTTTGTACCATAACCCTTCCATGGTTTTAGTTGTATACTTCTCTAAAGTAGTTGATCCATCGATGTGGGATTATCAAGAAAATGAGAGAGAGACACATTTGACATATTGGAAGTGAAAATGCATTATGAAATTGTTAACTACAAATGAGGGTTTACAAGTGTTTAAATACTTCATGTTGGAGGGAAAACTCAACTAACTATTAAAGGCTAACAACAAGCTAATTACTCTTCTAATACTACTGGATTACATTGAGTTACATATATATAAGCTTCTATCCATAAGTATCTTCATCTTCGGAGGAGTGCCTGAGTAGCTTGCTCTGTTTCTACTAACAGAGTATGTTGCAGATTTGGGCTTGTGTGTACACCCTTATCCCCCTCGCAAGTTGGCAGTGTGTAAGGATTACACATGCCCAACTTGGACAGACAATTGTAATGAAGTGGTCTGATGAGGCCTTTGGTTAAGATGTCAGCTATTTGATGTTTTGTAGAGATGTAGGTAGGAAGAATTTAACGAGATTTGACCTTATCTCTCACAAAATGACAATCAAGTTCAATGTGTTTGCACATGGTTAGATGCTAAGGCTATGCAAGATGCATTGTCCACCATCATAAGAATAGGAGTTAGGACTGTGATGTTAAGATCTCTGAGTAAGCATTGTAGCCAAGTCACCTCACAAGTACTATCTGCAAGAGCCCTATATTCTGCCTTTGTGGAGGATCTTGAGACAACAAATTGCTTCTAAGATTGCCAGGAGATTAAGCATGAACCAAGAAATATACCATAGCGTGTGACTGATCTTCTAGTGAAGGGACAACTGGCCCAATCACTATCACAATATGTAGTGAGATGTAAACTGTTCTTGGTAGGGAAGAAAAGACCTTGACCAGTGGAGAGTTTGATGTATCTGATTACTCTATTGAGTTCCTTCATGTGATTTGTTGTTGGCTTTTGTAGAAATTGACTAAGAGCTTGTGCAGCAAATGCCAAGTCAGGTCTGGTGATTGTGAGGTATAAAAACTTTCCAAGTAGTGTTCTGTAGAAAGAGGGATCTGAAAGTGGATCTCCATCATCCATTGAGAGCTTGACATTGGGATCCAGAGGTGTAGCAGATGGCTTGGTGTCAAGTAGTCCAACATGTGTGATTAAGTCAAGAGCATACTTCCTCTGAGTCATGGCCAGACCATGTTTATTCCTGAGAAATTCAATGCCTAGATAATAATGTAGGGGGCTAAGATCTTTGATACTGAACTTTTCATCTAGACTGTGTTTGAGTTGTTGTATGGTGACTTTATCATTGCCAACAATTAGAAGATCATCTACATATACCAGAATGGCAGTGAATTTGTTGTCTTGTCTGAGTGTGAGAAGAGAAGTATCAACATAGCTTTGCTTGAAACCAAGTGATGAAAGGAAGGTGATGAGTTTCTCAAACCATTGCCTGTTGGCCTGTTTTAGACCATAAATGGATTTCTTGAGCTTGCACACAGTGTTTGGTGGAAGAGTTTGAGAATAGCCCTTTGGAACTTCCATGTAAACATCTTCATGAAGATCTCCATGCAAGAAGGCATTGTTGACATCCAACTGTTCTATTATCCAATCATGGTGAACTGCAACTGCTAGAAGAGTTCTTACTGTAGCCATCTTGGCAACTAGTGCAAAGGTCTCTTTGTAGTCCTCCCCTTCTTTTTGATTGAACCCCTTTGCTACTAATCTGGCCTTATTTCTTTCTACCGAGCCATCAACATGCAACTTGATTTTGTAGACCCATTTGCTCCCAATAGCTGATTTACCAAGAGATAAAGTTGTGGTTTCCCAAGTATTATTCTTTTCTAATGCTTCAATTTCCTTATTCATTGGTTCAAGCCAAGGTTTTTGAATGGATGCTTGATGAAATGTGGTTGGTTCAGAAAGTTTATCAACGTGATTGATGAGATGCAATTATGTAGGACACAAGTTGGAGTGGTTGATGTAGTGTGAGTGATGGTATTTGGAGTTGATGATGTTATGGATAGTGGATTTGGGAAGTTTGTAGTGATAGTCTTTGAGTTTGGATGGAGTATGCTTGGTTCTGGTGGATATTCTTGGTGCATGAGGTAGTGGTGATGGTGTAGGAGTTGGATCAGTGTGAGGTGTAGAGGGTGGTGTGGGTGGAGATGCAAAGGTAGATGTTGTTTGTGGGTTTGGACTTGGTAGTTGAATGTGAGTTGGAGTTGCAGAGTGTGGGGGATTGGAGATGTCATGATCAATGAGTTCTGTTGTGGATGGAGTGTTTGGATCAGTTGAGTGTGAGTTGTTTGTGTTGGGAGAGGTGGTGGTAATGGGACTGGATGGGTTGGTGTTGGATTGTGAAGTATGTAAGGGAGTGGGTATGAAGGGGTGTGGAGGAATGATTGTGGGTAGTGAGGAAGATGGTTGAGAGTGGGAGTTGTCTGAGTGTAAGGAAGGTGAGGTGGAGAATGGAAATTTGGACTCATCAAAAAGTACATTCCTGCTTGTGATAGTTTTATGAGTGTGGGGATCATACAATAAATATCCTTTATGATTGTTTGGATAGCCTATTAGGACTGTGGGAGTGGCTCTTTTGTCAAATTTATCAGTTGTGTGATGGTAAGCATAGGCTAAATAGCCTATAACTCTGAGGTGATCAAGTGATGGTGGTGAGTTGTGTAGCAGCTCATAAGGACTTTGATTTTGGAGGATTTTGGAAGGGATTCTGTTGATTAGATAGGTGGATGTCAAAAGACTGTAACCCCAAAAATGAATGGGAAATTGGGCTTGAAAGTGAATGGATCTTGCATCTCTAGTAGGTGTCTGTGTTTCCTCTCTACCCTAGCATTTTGTTGAGGTGTGTATGGACATGAAGTTTGATGGATGATTCCATGGTTTTGGAAAAGGTAGTGAAGGATGAGTTAATGAATTATGTACCATTATATGTCCTAATGTTTTTATGTCTGATTGAAATTGTGTTTTCACAGATGTGTGAAAAACTTGAAAGGTACTAAAAACATGATGTTTACTTGGTAATAGGTATGTCCATGTAGCTCTTGAGTAATCATCAACAATGGTGAGAAAATAGGTACATTTATTGATTGTAGGATGTCTGTATGGACTCATACATCAAGGTGAAGCAATTCAAATTTTGATTTAGCATGAGATGAGCTTACAGGAAAAGACAGTACATGGTGTTTAGCTAAAAGACAAATGTTACATTTAAATTTTGAATCACAAGAAGAAATTGAAATATTTTTAATTTTTTTAATTGTTTGAAGTGGAGTGTGTCCCAATCTGTTGTGCCAAAGTGTGGACCTGCTAACACTGGATAAGATGGTTGAGGAAGGTTCCACTGTGGGTGTGTTGGATTTTAGTAGATACAATCCACCATGAAGGGTGCCATGAGTACTATTTCCATCATAGTCCTAAAAGATAAATATGTCATGAGTAAATGTGACTGAAAAAAGTGTTTTGCGAAGAAGTCTGTTTATGGAGATGAGGTTATAGGTGAAGGTGGGGACATAGAAGACTTCATGGATGGTGAGGGTGTAAGGTGCAATGATCCAACATAATACACATTTGTTGTGTGTCCATTTGGTAATGAAACTGTGATAGGTGTATGAAGTTTGGTGATGTTATGCATGAGACCAAGTTATATACAAATATGACCCGTGGCTCCACTGTCAATAATCCATATGAATGATGTTTTGGTGATGTTTGAAGCAATGAATGAGTGCATCTTAGCAATAGAATTAAAAGAATGAATACCAGTGATTTTTGTAGGAATTGAGATGTGAGATTCAAATGAAAGTATACCTGCCATGTGTATGGCCATACCAGATGGATCATTTTGAGCATTTTGCATTAAGAGAAGAACTTGATTCAACTGATTTTGTAACTGATCCATCCTAGCATTGACTTGGGCTTCTGAGTCACTTATGGAACTAGAAGGTGAGCATTGATCAAGTGGGCTAAATGGTGGTTCAGTCTCCATTGGTGGTAAGGACTCATTGGTGACCATGTGAATAGACCTTACATTCCTGTTTGAGGTTGTGGTTCTCTGAGAAGGTGGTTGATATTTGTTGTGTAATGGGTGCCCAACTGGATAACCAAGCAGCTTGTAACATTCCTCCTTGGTATGCCCTTCCTTGTTTATATTCCCTAGATTACACCCACGTGCCTCCCATTTATATTCCCAATCTCATATTTACTTTTTTATTTGTCACTCTCCCTGTACCGATCTTTTCAATAACCATCTTCTTCTTGTTTCTAGATCTTCAAGAAAACCTCCAAACACATAACTCAAAAATTATTTTTTGTACCGATCCGTTTTGGTACATCGAATCAGTAAACTTTGGTACGCAGATTGATGTTGATTGAGGAACGCCGAAAATAGCGATCCGGATCGCGATCCCTAGCGATCCGGATCGCGATCCCGAGCGATCTGGTACGAGCGATCCGGAACGCGGAACGGAACGTGGGATGCTCAGCGTTTCCTGTGACTTTAGTTTAATTATTTTATATTTTGGATTATATTGTAGTTTGTTTAAATTGTATATTGTGAAAATTTTATTGTACTTTTTAGTATGAGGTGTTTTAATTGTTTGTATTTAATTTGGTAGATATGCTTTTAGTTGGTTGTATAATCTGAATAAATCACTGTACTTTTAACTAATTAGGTGTTTTAATAAAAGTATTAATTACACTATATATTTATTTCACCTTTGACTAATTTTCAACGATCAACATTTCAACATTTTACTTTAACCATACACCTTTTATAGATAGTAAAGATAAGCTAGATCCGAATAAAACTAATGAAAAGAGTAAGACTAAAATAAATAAAAATGTAAAACTAGTAATGATAAGAATAAAACTAATAGAAAACAGTAAAGTAAACCGTAGATGTTTTTTTTGGTTAAAAGGTTTTATCCCAGTAAATATATTAACGAAAAAATAACGTTAACGTACAAAGGAATATGGTTGTGTACCATATTAACCTAAACGCTCTTAACAAGCGTGAAAACTACGCCAACTAAGTTTGCCATGCCATACCTTTAACAACCTTATGTAATTCCTTCAACATAATATACAACAAAAGAAAACCCCATGCATGTATCCCTATACATGCACGGCCCAAACAGCCCTATTGAGAACCATACATATAATGACCAGTGATGATGTTTACACGCCATTAGTCATAATGTACTTTGGAATTTGCCATTGGTCCAAGCAATGCACCAAACCTGATGAATTTTTGAAACGGATGGTCATTAACTTGATCCTAAGCATATATATTATGGCATCTCTTAACTACTCTACCTTGCGTGACCTTTTCTTGAAAATGCGATGGTTTCGCTCTTGCCAAATAAAATAAGCCAACGCCGAAACAACAAGTCTAGCAATAACACTCGTAGCTGATCTCTTATGAGAAAAAAGGAGTTAAAGCAGCAATAATGTTATCCATACGAGGAAAAATATTATCCATAAACGCAAAATTCCTTAGAATAAGCACAATCGAAAAAATAGGTGTTCATGAGTGTCCGGTTAAACTTCACACAAGGGACATTAAAGCAGGTTTAAGTTAGTGTCATTACTAACGACCCATTGCCTCAATAAATCTTGTGTTTTAAGCTTCTTCAAAATGATAAGCCAAAATAAGAAATCATTGTGAGAATACATTGAGAAAACCAGACCACGTGAGGCCACAAAACTACCTCATTTCTTAGCTGAATTGTATCCGATACTGTACTAACCAAGAAATCCTGTAAATTACCATTTGCATTCCGCCATAGCATTTTATCTTCTTGGTTTGGTGTATGAAAAGTGGCGTGAATTTGTATCCAACCCAGTTGCCATTTCCAC
This sequence comes from Chrysanthemum seticuspe, assembly GCA_019973895.1. Classification (NCBI taxonomy): domain Eukaryota; kingdom Viridiplantae; phylum Streptophyta; class Magnoliopsida; order Asterales; family Asteraceae; genus Chrysanthemum; species Chrysanthemum seticuspe. The sequence goes on from BPTQ01000005.1 coordinate 17,649,412, forward strand.
ACCCCATCCTCAATAATATCCACCACTTTATTCTTCATATCAAAACCCAGCTAAGCTTCACGTGTGACGTCATCAAACAAACTCAACTAAGCTTCACGTACTCTCATTACATCCCAGCAAACTCACTAGTGACATTCCTCTAAGAATATTTATAAAAGCAATCATGATCCGTCACATACGTGGCCTGACTGTGTGAAGAAAAAGCTAAAGATTCCAATAAGGTGGTGAAAACAACATAGACGATTAGTGTTTAGAAATGCATAAAATCAAAGACACTAAATATGATTATTTAAGAAGCAAGATTAAGAAACCATAAAATTTTAAGCTTAAGTTTTATTCCAAAAAAATTGCGTGTATCTGCAAATTGGAAAGTTGATACCAATCCCGAGATAACCAACAACCTAGTTAAATAACCTCATAATATATTGAAAAATAAATAACAAAAAGTTGAAGACAAAATAAATAACAAACAAAAAGTTGAATAAACCGAAGAAGCAGATCACAAAAATTGAAAAATTGAGAAGACAAAATAAATAAGAAACAAAAAGTTGAAGGCATCTTTTCCCATAAGAAAAACAAATTATGCAATCACCGTACTAGATGAAATTTACTAGCAAATCATTTAGTATTGAGGATCATAACTTGCTTGCCTTATATTTTCATAGTATTGGGACAAGTCACGAAACCAAAACTCTTTTCCTTCCTCAAACTTTCCACCCATATAGCCTCACTTGCATACACAAAAACACTCTACTCCATTCCGAGCCGTTAGTCTCTCGGCAACCTCCCGCCAAACGCCTTCGGTATACCCACTCAGCTCCACATACTCTCAACACATCCCAACAAACTCACTCGTCACATTCTTTTAAAAACATTAACAGAAGCAACCATAACTTATGGCATACCTAGTCATATGAAGAACAAACCAAAGATTCCAGTAAAAGGGTGAAAACAACACATTAATTATTAGCATAAAATTTTAAACAAATATTTTACTAAATATTCAAAAGTGAGTTTAAGGAAATGCACTGCCACAACACTCTTTACAGTGAGTAAACCAATAGGTCTTTGTATTAAAAAGGGTTATCATATTCATACGGGGGCTATGCCCCTAGCCCTGCCACCTTTCCCAGGAAATATTCCCTTTGTCCCCCCACTTTTTCCAGTACAACACAGTTTTTTGTCAGTTTCTGTTCCGTATTTCTGACAGTTTTAAGCGTTTGACTTATTAAACTTTATATTTACAGTTCCGCATTTTCAGGTTTATAGCTTTTTGATATAAACAAAATTATAAAAAAAAAAATAATAAAAAAAAAAAAAAAAAAAAAAAAATGTAGCCACCGTATGAATAAAAACATAGCCACCGTATTAATAACTGCCCCCATTAAAAACCTAACACCTCTTTTAAACACATATCTTCGTACTAAATCTATAGGTCTATATACAAGCTATCACATTCAAACAAAGCTGACTTGGATACTTCAAAAGATAAGATTGAGGTGTAGTGTTCTTTATTAACTTCAACCTAGTAAGTATTGATGTTCCGTCCAAATGGAAGGTAACAACTAGGATTGATTTCTGGCTTAGATAACTAGAGTTTCCACTTTAGTATGATTAGAGTTGCAAGTATCGAGTTTAGCTTCATTAGAGGTATGGTCATGTTAGAGATTCTCGGACCTTGGTCACCGGTTAAGCAACTATAGGTTGGGTGAAGACTGAAGATCAGAGAGTAGTGTTTTCTGATTCATCAGTTGACTATTTATCGTATGTTTATCGTCGATAACAACCGAATCAGGTTCATGTTTACATTTCTTATCACTAGTTTAATGGTTTGGTAAAGTAACACGCCGACTAACACAACTACTTCTAGTTTAGCATTTTAACAAATCTTCGTGAATTTATTAAACTACTACTCATACCCGATTAACACATCACAGAGGTATCGGAGGTGTTTGGATAACCTATCCATAAAGCCTATGGTTTTAGCATAAATCCGTTTTTAAGGGATTTTATCCCGAGGTTCTTATGTTATTTAATCTTGATTATACATTACAAGAAGTTTTTAGACAAATTTATTATATTTCGTTATTATATTATCTAAAATACAAAAATGCTACTTTTTTGTATGAAAATACAAGTAAACAAAAGGAAACGATTATTTTAATGATCTCCCTCATAAAGCCCCAAGTAAGAAAATGGGACGTTTTATATATTTAATAAGCTATAGTCAAGTAAGCATTAAAAAATCAAATAAGCCAATAAACATAAAAAGTTCAAATTTATAACCACCAGATTTACTTTATATAATACTATCTAATGATTCGAAATTAGAACCAGTAATACATTCATAACCTTACTTATAAACCCCTACATCATTTGCTCATCCACCAATGTGAGATAATGTCACAAAACCAACAAACTCATTAGATTTCAACCTTTTGTTTCAAGCGACTTAACCACCATATATATAGCCACACATACACAAACACATCAGTTCACACAATTTTTTCATTGTTCCTCTTCACTCTTTTCATATCGTTCTCCGAATCACCCACGAGCCAACTCAATCCCAAATTCACATCTGATGAAGAAGAATCACCTAGCTTGATTGGTGTATGAGGTCCATGCACAATGCATTTGGCTTTCGCACCATACTCCTATGTTGATATGGTCTTACGCAGTTAACACATTTCCTTGGGATCTGGGCTCGCACACAAAATCATGAGAATCTTTGATTGTCATCTTCAAATGAATTATGTTCTCAACATAAAGGCATATACAAACTTTAGCCATACTAAATCTAGCAATATATATTACCATTGGATATTATGTAAACAGTTAACATTGAGAGATAAAATTACGCACCTGTAAAAGCATGGTTAGTTTGATGTCTCTGAATGGCACATGAGAATCTCCATGGTTAACCCTGATTGATCCTTTTTGACTGAATGCATGTATTCAAGAATTTTACTAAGAAATTTTATAAGCAAATACGTGCATTGGACAATGGATCTTAAGTTTATCTAACATGGTTTAAAAAGAAATAAATATAAGCTTAAGTTTATTTAACATGTTAAAAAAGATGAATTGACTAAAAGCACGTATTCAAGAACTAGTTATTATATTCGTGCACGCTCGGGGTTTTGACAAAAAAAATTATTCTGTATTAATACTGAATATTGTGTCTTTAAAGGTAATTGCATATAATTATATAGTTATAAGTTTAATGCACGCACGAAGTTTACACATAAATCACATTTACTTTAACATTTTAGTTCAATATATACACATATAAGAATTTGCTCATGAAAATTGTGTTATAAGTACAACAAATACTTATGCACGAATTTTTCATTATGCATTAATATCCATTAAAATTTGGAAAAATATTTGTAAAAACTTCTGTTAGGTAACTCAAGATTTAATTTATTTAGCTGACAAAAATGTTGATGTTTTTATTTAAATTTCACTACTAATATTATGTTGTACACATGATGCAAGTTTAATAGCACATAATGAGCGTTGATAAAGTTAAAGTATACCCCTTAAAGTTTTTTAAAAATGTTTTTCTAGATATCTTTATATAAATAAATAAGAATTACATGATTCATTATTATAAGTACAATCACATATATTTATTTTTATATTAAAGTAACCCGTTCTTACAATTTGATAATTATATTCCCCTTTTCAGTAATTTAGCCGTATTTAAAATGTAAACTCGTGATCCGATAGGTTAAACTTTTAAAAATGAAATAAATGAGTCTTTATTGAACGTATATAAGATGGTATTTGTTTTAATTCAAAGTAATTAAAAAACATGAAAGCTTATAATATTACATTTAACTTTATATAATTTTTAAAAATTCAACCACTAAAGTTTTATAAATTACCTCATCTTTTTTTAAGTTTTTGTTTTCACAAATTTAACACCTATATTTTTATGTGTTTTTTATCAACCAAAATTCTACACCAAATTTATTAAAGTTTGACCAAAATCAATTTGATTTTGAATTTTATTAACCAATCACATCACGCGATTTTGCGTACGTGGCGAAATCGAGCCCTTCTATTGGCATAATTGTTTTTCAATAAGAATGAATTAACAAAATTATTTTGAAATGATGTAATTCCTTTATTATATAAAAGATTTTAAACTGTTAAAAAAGGTGTATTGACTCAAAGCATGTATTAGAATTTTGCTAATGAATTTTATAAGCATATACATGCATTGGAAAATACATCATGTCTATAACTTCATAATCTTATTTATCAATGTTTTAAAACCTTGGTCGACCCAACCAGTTCAACCGGTTGGACTGGTGCCCGTCCAGCAAAAACGGGTTAAAGAAACCCGGGTTTCCAAAATCGGGTTAACCGATTAGACTCGCCGGGTTTTGAGTGACCCGGGTCAAACCGGGTTATGAAACCCGACCGGGTTTGGTTTTTTTTAATTCTTTTTAGACTAAAATACATCGTTGGTCCCTAAACTTGTACAAAAGCATCACAGTGGGACAAACCTTGAATTTTTTATCGTTGGGAGTCACTTGACCAATTTTCTGTTAGTCAACGTTTTATTTTCCCAATGTGCCTAGCACATGAGGGCAAAATGTTCATTTCATTGTTTTGATGGTAACACAAGTACAACCTTAGGGACTAAAGGTGTATTTAATCAATAAAATTATACCATCACCACCACCACCCTCTCTTTTTTCTGCTTCTCTCTCTAAATTTTTGCTTCTCTCTCTAAAATTAACATTATCAGTATTCTCAAATCTCATAAACTCCTCCGCAGAAAAACATAATCTCAATCAAACACCATCACCATTCTCTCTCTAAAATTAACATCATCAACATTTTCAAATCAAATCATGTAGGTTGGATTAAAGACCCCAAAAATTAACTTCGATATTGTTCAGTATGCAATATTGCTCACTTTTTTTTCTCGTGAAATTCCTAACATGTTCCAGTAATACAGTATGCAATATTGCTTATTTTTATAACAAATAGTAACTTCCTATATGGTTCATTATTTTGTGACCCATTAGGCCATTAATGTCATAACTTGTGACATCAATTTGTATTGTTTTTCCCAGCAAGTTCCAAATATGATCATAGTAGGCTTCTTATCTCGGTATGCATTGACTACAAATGATCACAGTAGGCAAGTACAATTCCAAAAGCAAGTCCATGGCATCTCAAAAACAGTTCCATGATCAATTACAATTCCAAGCTCAAAACTATAAAAACATACACAAATGTTGTATTTTGGCCGGGTTACTCGATTTGTTCAGTTTCAACCCGACCGAAAAATCCCAAATACATAAAACCGAGGACCTACCTCCGCCATAACCATCATAGCCACCAGCGTAATTACCCCCGTACTCGTCATATCCTTTGTCTCCTTTTCCACCATAGCCACTACCTCCATACCCACTCGAACCCCTACCAAAGCTGCCACTATAGGACTTGGAACCACCACGACGACGTGACCGATTGTCATATGCGAAAGAGCCCATAAGACCACCAATGGCGGCTCCTTGAAGTGAGCTGGTGGCTGTTGCGACAGCGGCTTCAACGGGTAAAGACTGTTTTGAAAGCCATACCTTGAAACCACTTTCCAACTCCTAGTACTTTACTTGTATTTCTTGAATTGTATTCTTCTTAATTACTTCCCCCATTATATATATTCTCCTTTCTTTCTTTTCAATTCAATTCAATTTGATTGACGGAGAAACAAAAGTTGAAATTGATTAGTTAGTATTTGGATAGGAAGGTGGAAGAAAAGGTTGGTAAATCAGATAGAATGCCCCTCCCTCAAAATTTAATCAAAGTTAATTTTTTGGGTCTTTAATCTAACCTATATGATTTGATTTGAAAATGATGACGATGTTAATTTTAGAGAGATAATGATGGTGTTTGCTTGAGATTATGTTTTTTTTGTGGAGGAGTTTATGAGATTTGAGAATAGTGATGGTGTTAATTTTAGAAAGAGAAGCAGAAATTTAGAGAGAGAAGCATGAAAAAGAGATAAAGAGAGTGTGGAGGTGGTGATGGTATAATTGTATTGATTAAATACACCGTTAGTCGCTAAGGTTGTACCAGTCTTACCACCAGAACAATGAAATGACCATTTTGCCCTCATGTGCAAGTCACATGTGGAAAATAACAGACGTTGACTAACAGAAAATTGGTCAAAGGACTCCCAACGATGAAAAATACAAAGTTTGTCCCACTGCGATGCTTCTATACAATTTTAGGGACCAACGGTGTATTTTAACCTTTTTTTTTTATAAAAACCAAGTTGACCCGGATAGATTGTAAACTTTTTGGATTACAATCATGATACATTTGCCACGTAATATGTCATAATTAGATATATCGAAGAGAGTAAATATGAATCGTTTGAAAAAACAGTACAACTACGGAATACTTGAAGAAAAAAAAAACAATATAACTTAAGACTTTGGTTTTATTCCACAAAGTCAAAGAAAATTAAAAGTATGATTTGATATTGCGGGAGAGATTTATATTAAACAATTTCCAACATATCATATCAACTTATGCTTGACATACCCATAATCCAAATTATATAATGCTCAAGTCTTTGTTTGTTCATCCATGTGGGATAATATCAGAAAACCCGAACTTATATTGTTCGTTAAGCACCTCATCTCACCACAATGTCATTGCTTTGCTTCACTCTCCTCATCATCCTTTCACTGAGTCAACTTGTGAGAACCGTCGTCTCATCAGGTTAGTCAATGATAACCTTTGACCCGACTTTCGACTTCTAATTAAAAAATTTGTAAACCCCTAAGTTCTGAATTCGCTTGTTCACATTTAATTCGAACTTAACCTAAGTATGTTTAATGTCTAAATGACATTTCAATCTATAGGTTATAATTAACATACACATTTTGATAATTACTAATCTAATTAAACTTAGATTTATTTAATTAATATGTGAGTAAATACATTATAAATAAAAATATATATATATAAAACCTAAGTTTTGTAATTCAACTACATTCATCTTGTTTTGAGATTGAAACTAGGTAACACATTTTAGTTAATAGCTTTATTATTTTTGGCCAAAAAGTTATATAATGGGATTTGTTGTGGCTTGGATATAAAAAAAATGAACCACTGCTTAAGATATCTCTCCAACGAAAACAAAACCACATGTCAACCACTCAACCTAATGCTAAAAAGATGTCTTAGAATAGAAACAGGACAAGTAGGATGTTTATTTCCTAATGCTAAATCAGAATTACATAAACGGAAGAAGTAGAACATTAAAATTGAGACCACTATCGCAAACAAATTAGGTTGAATGGTCTTTTCCCCGAAAAGAAAAACCAAATCGGTACGTTGTACGGTCTAATTAACTTGTAAATCATCCGAAACAAAGTATATATTTGATTGTCAAGTATTTCCATAGTGTATGATATATATTGCTTTGGAGTTTGTTTATCAATCAATGTGGGACAAAATCACAAAACAAAACTCTTTTCCTTCCTCGAACTTTTGTTTCAAGTGACATAACACCACATCTCTATCCTCGCAGCCTCACCTACATTCACACAAACACCTCATTTCACCCACAATATCATTATTCCTCTCAAGCTGTGAGTCTCTCGACTTCATCTCGCCAAACACTATCGGTATGCTCACTCAATTGCACATACTCTCAACACATTCCAACTAACTAACTCATCACATTCCTTTCAAAACATTAACAAAAGCAGCCATAAATCATGACATACCTGGTCATATGAAAAACAAAACAAATATTCTCGTAAAAGATGAAAATAACATATCTATAAATGATTAGTGTTACTTCCCCTGGACTTAGACCATAGGCATAAACGCTGTTTCCAGTGACTAAATCTAGAGGTCTATGTATTCAAAACCTAACACCTATTCCAAACTCGTATCTTCATAATACATTAGTTCAAGACACCAAAAAATTATCATGAAAATAAGTGAGTTGTGCGAAAAGTAGTAGTTTTATAATGTGTACACGCTCGCTTGTAAAAGAAGGCATATAGTTGTAAGCGAGTATTGTACGTGAAACTCATTTTCTTTTGAGTTCTTTTCTAATGGTTAATCAGGAGGAAGTGAGATTAACTTTGATCAGAGATACTAACGTTTATTGGGATTAACTACAGGCTTAGGTAACTAGAGTTTCAACTTTAGTACGGTTTGAGTTGCAAGGTCCTTTAAATTGTATTAACAAAAGCGACCACAAATCTCACAACAAGTAAAATGAAGCCAGGTTTCTTCAAAAACACGGATCCGGTGAATCTTGGCGTGCCTGGTCATATGAAAAACAAGCCAAGGATTCCATTAAGGTGATCAAAAGTTCAAAACTGTATAACTCTCCACATTAAGTCACAAATAATTACGAAAATTACTTTTTATTCATTAAAAGCTTAAACTATAAAGTTTGCAGAGCGTACTTCATTTACAACTTAAGCATTCATGGTATTACTTATAAATAGCTATAGCATTTACCCATCACCAATGTGAGATAGATTCTCAAAGTCAAAACCAACAAACTCATTTACTTCTTCAAAGTTTTGTTTCAAGTGACATAACTGCCATATCCACATTCACATGGTCTCACATACACTCACAAGTCGACAAACACATCGTGTCATGCACAATATCATTGTTCGTGTTCACTCTTCACATCATTCTCCACCAAATCACCGCGAGCCAACTTAATCCAAACAAGTAAACAACATATTAGAGTGTGGGTGTAATAGATTTTGAGTCACCATATCGGTCAGGGGTTACTTTAATTGTGATGTACAACAAATTGGTGATATTGGGATTGAACCATTATGCATCTCGGTGTTATATTTCTTATCTATTGACTCTTTATGTTATTAAGGTTGTATTTTGCTTGAAAAACTCACTATGCAATAAAACATTGACAAAAAGAGTAAAGATTAAACTGAAAGTTATTAATTGTCATATAACAACTTATAGATCAACAAATACTCTAATTTAAGAACTTCATAATTTGACTTATACACTGCTATATTAGTTTGTTCCTTGATCCGTGTGAGACAAGGTCACAAAATCAATCTCAACCCACAATGTCATTGCTCCACTCTCCTTATCATCCTCAACCCATTGAGTCACAACCGATTTTGTTATATGATGTGTACACTCGCTAGTAAAAGAAGTAATTGGAGTTGTAAGCTTTGTATCAATCCAGATAACCACTCCTAATTTTCATTCATTTCAAACTCACACTCGATCATACCTATAGTACCGCTTTTTCGGAATAAAATGATGAGATAAAAAAGGTTATCCAAATTTCAGAAGTATAGTTTCTTAAATTACATTAATCATCCATTTTCCGCTTTCTGCAGTACTGGTAATGGTTCCTCTAATTCGGTTTGGTTCGATAACCGGTGCTCACAAAGCCCTCTAAGGAATATTCTAACTGTTTATGATATAACGAGAGTTGGTCTTCACTTATCAAGTACTTTGTCTGATGTAACTTCAAATGGTAACTGGGCCTGGCCAATTAAATGGGCTACTAGACTCCCATCTATATATAACCTTACTGTTCCACGTATTGATGATACAAAACAAGATACTTTGTTTTGGAGAAATTCACATGGGATGGAAAAATGATTTTCGATGGGAATAACATGGGAGGACATTCGACCGAGAGGAAATGAAACATATGGACCCATATTGTTTGGCTTTCACACTGTGTCCCTTGTCATGCATTTCATTTGTGGCTTGTTATGAAGTGTAAACTCAAGAATCGAGACTTATTGAGACAATGGGATGTTAATCCTTCGACTAACTTAAACCTGTTTCAATTTCCGTTATGTGACTCTCAAACCGACTCGCATAATCATTTGTTCTTCGATTGCTCGTATTCTTCACAGGTGTGATTTGGTGTGGTGTCTAGAGCTGGAATGGACATCGCCTCGTGTTCTTTGGACACTATTGTTTCTTGGTAATTCCCATTGCAGAGAAAAGGTCAGTCTTAAGCATTGTTGCCAAACTTGTTTTGGCGGCCTCTACATATTTTATTTGGCAAGAAAGGAATTCTCATTATTCATGCATAAGAAACGCTCGCAAGACAAGCTTGTTGATGTCATCTTTACAATTGTTCGGCTCAAGCTTTGCACATTCAAGTTCAAGAAAACAAGGCGTGTGGAGAATGCTTTGGAATGTGTCTTTTAAGCATTGTTCTCCAATCCATAGCTCGTTCCAAAATTTAAAAGTCGAGCCGTCCCTCACTTTTCTTCTAAAAATATAATGTAAACTAATGTTCGCTCTAGAAAAAGATTTGTGGAGGTTTGATATGGATTTCCATGGGCTATAGGAAAGTCGTGAGTTATTTGATTCTATGTCGAGACAACCATTTATCACATGGATAGAAATAATAATGTTTTTTCAAAGTGTATTTTGTTCCGAGCGAAAACACCGCCACCATTTAACCAACATAGCAAGATTGGAATCATGAAGACTACCAACTCGTGTTCCACAAAAAATACACTAACTCGTATTCTACAAAGGTAAAAGAAAGACAATTGTATCTTACAAAAAGAAAACATAACACCTAGTTGTTTCACAAAAAAATGTAGATTAGCGAGAAAACACTGACCTCGGGTGCCTTTTGGCACCAGCCATTGTCCACCCCACAAGAATAGCTCCAAAAATACGACTTAACCACGGGACTAAGCTTCCAGTGGTCGTAACACCTAGTTGTTATCATATGACATAAAAAAAAACAACCACCAACCCATGTATTAAAGTTGTACATTGAGTTGGCAAGTATTTTTAATTTATTAGGCTATCATCTTAACTATATATTGTATTTGAGTTTATTTATCTATCTATGTGGGACAAAGTCAAAACTCGTCTCCTTCTTCAAGCTTTTGTTTACTACCTCACACAAAATCCTCACTTCAACCACAAGACCATAATGTCGTTGTTCGATTTCAACCGCAAGACCACTCACATTTTTTTTATAAATAATAAGAACAATCATGAATCATGACATATATAGTTGGTAATATGAAGAACAAACCAAAGATTTGAATAAGGTGATGAAAACAGCACATATAAATGATTAGTGGTACATCCGGCCCCTCGTTAGTTTAAGCAAATGCACGGTCACAATAGTCATAGCAATGACTAAATCGATTTAAGGCAAATAGAACAGTACAACTGAGTGGTATTGTAAGTTAGTTTAAGGATTTGTGGTTAGTTTTATGTCTACACTTTAATGTCCGAGTGGTATTTATAATATTTTCAATGTCCATGACTAGGTCTATGCATTTAAAACATAACACGTACTACAAGCGATCACATTCAAGCAAAAAACGACATTGATAGATACTCAAATTAAGATGCATCCAATAAATACTTGTCATGAGCTATGTATTGTGTAAAAGTAAAAGTGTAAAACACTCATTTGTTTTTGTGTTCTTTTTCATCAATTAATTGACTATTTAATGTACGTTTAACTTCGATAACAACAAAATTAAGTTCATGTGTGTAACCATTTTTTCCGATGACATTGCTACCACATAGGGCTGAGCAAAGGTCCCGAACCGACCCGAACCGACGTGACCCGAGAACCGAATTTCACAAAAACATGAACCGAAACCGAACCGAATCGGTTCGGTTCGGTTCGGTTTTGTGTCGGTTCGGTCGGTTCGGCCCGGTTTACATGCTTTAGGTGCGTGTTTGGTCGATTTTGGGTCGGACCGAACCGAACCGAAATCCGATAAGACATAGAACCGAAACCGAACCGAAAATGGTCGGTCCGGTTCGGCTCGGTTTTCCGGTTCGGCTCGGTTTTCTCGGTTTTGTGCTCAGCCCTACTACCACATACAACTAAATTTTGTTTATTTTGGAACAAGAAAGTCTTATTTTGTGACCAAGCATATCAGATTCCATGTAACATAAAAAAACGTGGCAACATGTCAAATACCATTTTATTTGTACCTGTGTCTTTTAGATTACATTCGTCATAGCTAGATATATATGAATCGTATGACAACGTTTTTTTTTTTTTTTTTTTTTTTTTTTTTTTTTAATTCAACAAGCTATATTCTAAGTTTGTAACTACATAATCAAACATCAATAAGTACAAGTATGGAACATATGAATAAAACAATAAAACTCAAGGCTTTGGTTTTATTTGACAAGTCAAAAAATCTAAAAAGATTCAATTGTTGATTAATAAATACTTTATAATCTGATACTACTTGGGGGTGGCAATGGGTGCGGTTTGGCTTCGGTTTGAGGTGATGCCGAGCGGCAACATCATCGCCACCCATTCGGCATCGAACGGCATGAACAAGGATCGGTAATCTTTGCCGATGAATCATGAGACTTTGTGGAAGAAATATTATTAATTTTTTAATGAAATAGTAGGTGAGGTATAAAATCATGGTTGCCACTAGAAAAGTATGGAGAGGTATGGGTGAGGTATGAGATAAGGTGAGATGATATTATTGTTGTGTGGTGAGGTATGGTTGAGGTATGAGATCATGGTTGCCAGTGCCCTTATTAAACTATAAAAATAAATAAATAAATAATTAAAAAATAAAAAATAAATAAAAATCAATTATATTTATCTTGTTTGAAACCAAGTAACACATTTCAGTTAATATTTTTATTAGGCCAAAAAACTAGCTAACTCGGCTAGCTTATTCTATAATCGGATTTGTGGTTGTGGCTGCTTGTGTACAAAAATCGATTCCAAACTAATTAAATATAAGCTAAAAAATCGTCGTAGAACATGAAAAAGACAAAGTAAGTTGCTTATTTGTTAATTTTAAACGCGTAATTGGAACTGACCGAAGAAATAGAAAAATAAAATAAGACGACAAAATAAATAACAAACAAGAATTGAAGGCTTTAGTTTTTCCACATAAAAAAGCAAATTATCATGTCCATGTACTAAGTAATTTAACTAGCAAACCACTTAGTACATGGGTTAGATAACCGGCTTGTTTTTATACTTCCAAAGTCTTATTTATATAGTGATGTACAGTTTGCTCAAGAATCCATGTGGGACAAAATCACAAAACGAAACAGTATCGGCAACATCCCATCAAACACTATTGGTATGCTCACTGAGCTTCACACATTCCAACAAACTCACTCGTCACATTTCTTTGAACACATTAATAAAAACACACATAAATCATGACATACATGGTATCATGATTAGTGTTGTCTATGTTTGTGTTTCTTGCTTCATCCATGTGAGACAAAGTCACATTTGTGTCTTCAAATTTTTGTTTCAAGTCACAATCTCATTGCCTCATATACACACAAACATCTCATTTCAGTCACAATCTCATTGTTCCACTATGCCACTTCACTAGGGGTGAGCAGAAACCGCACCGCAAACCGCAAACCCGCACAAAACCGCAAAACCCACACCGCAAAAACCGAAACCGCAACAAAAACCGCGGGTGCGGTTCTTGAAAATAAAAAAACCGCATTTTGCGGTGCGGTTTCGGTTTCCACCAAAAAACCGCACCGCAAAAACCGCACCGAACCGCAAAGTCATATTCAAATATTTTTTATTTTTATTTTAAATAAACCAACTATATTCTATAATTTTTGTATGATTAAATACTTTTGTTAATATTTTCATATAGTTATTTCAAACGAATTTTATTAGTTTATAATTTTGTTTTTCTATCAATATATAGTCGAAATTTTTAAAAAAAAAATCATATCATTTGACTTTTATTATTTTAGAGATTTATAATTTCATACTACTACCCAACATTAGTATATATATATATGTTTTTACTCATTATGTAACCATATGATATATTTATTCTATAATAAATATATACCAAAAAATAGAATTTGAAAAAAAAACTTTAAAAACCGCAAAACCCGCAAAACCAAACCGCAAAACCGCAAAAACCGCAAAACCGCAAACCCGCAAAACCGCGCGGTTGCAGATTCTCATTTTTTAAAAACCGCAATTGCGGATGCGGTTCGGTTTTTACCAAAACCCGCACCAACCCGCACCATGCTCACCCCTACACTTCACTGTCTTCATCATTCCCTACGGACTCACCACCGAGCCAACTCAATCTAGACACCCACTCCTCGCATTGATTCATCTCAACCCTCCTGCACTCTCCGCGTATCCAACGAACAATTGACACTCGATTTGCACATGTCATGAGTTTTTATTACATTGTTACCACCTATAACTAAAACTTATTTATACTTGGAATAAGAGAGTTTTATTTTGTGATCAAGCATATGTAAGTGACATTCCACGAACATAAAACTAAGTTATACTCATAAAAAAATTAGTAGCAGATATATTACTTAAAATTTATAAAGCAGTTTCTTAGATTCATAGTCAATTTGCCACTTGTTCATCACAGTTAGATATCAAAAAAGTAAATCATGACTTGTACGGAAATACCGAAATACTATATTTTTAATTGATTAATCTAGATAAGGATTATTTAAAATATGGTAGAGTAAAACAAATAATACAAACTGCAAAACAACTAGGAGTAACATTTATAAACCTGTTTAATATTTGTTCATTTATCGATGTGGTACAATATCAAAAGTTCATTTCCTTCTATAATTTTGGGCTGGATAACTTGCTAATGTGATGCGCCAATGCTTACATGAAACGTTTGGACTGTACTACTGTAGTCATTTCATCCGATTTTTTATAAGTCAAAAATTTGGTTAATATTGGGATGAATTTTGCTATAAAGTGTATTTTTTATTTTATAAATGAAAATTTTAAATTGTTTGAAAAATGAAAAAATAAATAAAAAAAGTTGGTGGGGTTTAAAAATTGCGAAACGGCATGCAAAATATTAGAGCCACTGCAGAAGGGGTATTTTTGTTGTGTAAATGTGAAATATAAATGTTGAGGTTGTGCTGATTTGATGAAACAACATGTTAAACGGCAAGCCACCACACCTGACGCTCTTATAACTAGTGTAGTAGATATATTTATTGAAGTCGTTTGGAATAGCCACATTAGCTAGTCGGTACACAATTGCTTGTACATAGTACGAACCAAAATATAGGGTCATTATCAACCTTGTTTCAAATGACTAGGTTCTATGAATGAGTAAAGCTTGTTAAAGATTATATTTCAAGTTATTGAAAGTCAACCTACTTATGAAAATCCAAAAATGAGTAAAGCTACTAAAAAGCATAAGATGTCTTGCAATGAAATGTGAAGACAATCAGGGAAAGAATGTGGTACCCTAATTACTACTTTATTTTGCAATGATGACGGATGGAAAAGTATAAAACGAATAAACATGTAAGAAAACGTAAAAAAAAAAAGGAATGAAAATGTATAAAAACATTTAAACCTAAAGAAAACGTATAAAAACATGAAAAAAAAAACGTATGAAAATGTAAGAAAACGTATTAATAGTATAAACACTAATTAAAACGTATAAAAACGTATGCAAACGTGAGAAAAAGGGACAAAAACATAAAAAAAAAAACTGATAAAAACGTATGAAATACGTATAGAAACGAATGAATACGAATAAAATGGTTGAAAACGGATTAAAACGTATGAAAACTTAAGAAACCGTATAAAAACGGATGAAAACGTATAAAAATGGATGAAAAGTATAGAAACGGATGAAAACGGATAAAAATGTATAAAAACGTAGGCTCGAAGCCCACATTATGCATTCCGGTGTTATTTTTTCCATCGATTGACTCTTTATATTTTTGAGACTGTATCTTGCAAAACTGATTAAAACTGTTGAAAACATTTTTTAAGTGCTTTTGACTCTTGTATATGGGAACTAAAGAAAACAATACATATAATTTGAGGTGTTGTTTCTTATCGGTTATCGAATTAAGACGTTGAAATATGCAAAAATGCATAGTTCAAACTTGACACGTTCATTTGAGCATCATAAAACCACTTCATTGGAGTTAAAGGTAATTTAGAATGAAACATTCAAAATCCTAAACTAGCCTGTAGCCACTGAAGGCATATGCCAAATTATGCAACAAGCAATTGTAACAGGCAGGGTATAGTTCTCTTTATGTTGCACAAAAAGTGAGACCGCAAGATTTTCTTATGCAGCTTGGTGTTTATATACAGACTTCCTCGCTCTCAACTTATACTACTCGAGCGATGTGTGATTAACCCGACTCCCCCTAAGCATCATATATCTTGAGAATATAAAAACACGAGAAAGCTTACATATTGGGTGTGTTTGTTATACAGCTTTCGAAAGCATTTTAGAACAATTAACATTCATTTAGCAGTATTATTAAAAAGCTCTTTTGATAGAAAGCATATAGCATTTATAAAATTACAAAAACACTCATTTCTTTATGCACTCTGAATAAGCATTTTACATTTAGCATTTAGCGTTACGTCATTTTACACATTAAAATTACAGCTAAAACTATTCTACCGAACATTTTTATAAACTAAATTGTTACTACTACCTGCTTACTGCTAACCGCTACTGCTAGTTCAACAACTACATGCGGATAAATATTCTCCCCAACACCCATGTTAGACCCACTCCTAAGACATAGAAACAACAAATAGCTAAGAAAAGTAAGTAGTCTCGTGCTGTTATAAATTTGCATCATTCTAAGTTTTTAAAATAGAAAAACCAACTTTGACTTAAAATGAGAGTGAATCAACAATATATTTTCTAAATCAATGAGTTATCTCAATGTTAAACATCCATCACCTTTATATTGCTACGAGTCTAATGGTTAGAACGTGGAATATGAGCCGATTTGCCTTGAATAGAGTTAATAATTAATTCCATCAAGATATACAATTCATTACCTTTATACAAGTCCTGGTATAAATTAGACATTGTATATCAAAAGGTTATACCGTTAGGCCTACTTAAGTCATGACCTTACATCAAAAAGGTATATATAGCTTTTCAATGCGCAAGTTTAGCTTTACGTAATAAAAGAGTAAGTGATGGCTCATTGTGATACAACGTGACATGAATTTAGAAGCATATAAGTGAATTGATGGCGAACACCACAAATAAATGAAGTTTTCATTAGTTTGATATAGCCAGTGATTATGTTTTTGGGCAAAGGTCTAAAAGTTTCTAAATCACGGCCTAAAAACAAGGCTAAAGTAGACATTCAGCATTGATAGAGATTATCTTTGGTATATATATCATTGGGTTTTATATTTGGAAGTCATATCTTATAGCAACGATTTAAGTTTCTCCATTCGGGTCCAATCAAGTCGGCTTTATTCGGGTTGAGGTCGAAAGAAGGATACATGAACGTCACCTTATTAAGATCTCAGGTTGATCGGGTTTGGCTCTATTGGATCGGGTCTAATCGGGTTCGGGTCAACCCGAATATGAATGGTATACGGAATCATTTTTTCTCATATCATAAGTTTAAAAGGAAAATGACCTTGGATGTTCTTCGCATAAACGACAAAGACACATATGAAGACTACCCATGGAAGCTCGCCAAAACTAACCGATTTAAGGGTGTGATGAAAATATTAAATAATCGAGTTAAGTTGTGTTTTATATTCACTTTTCAGAAAATAGTTAATCCAGTAGGATTTTTGATGAGAAAAACATTCCATTATGTAAACACTCATTTGTTTTTATGTTCTCTTCTATTGGTTAACTAGAGCAAGATCGACTTTAGCCTTATTAGAGTTATGGTGCAAGAGATTCTCAGTCATCGGTTAAGCAATTATATGTTTGGTGAAGACCAAAGATATTTAACGCGTGGTTAATGTCGATAACAACAAAATCAATTTTTTTTTTTTTTTTTATCTGTCATTGTTTTAGTTATCTGATGATTAATTATGAGTAAATTACATAAATGGTGTATGTGGTTTGTCAAAAGTTTCACCTATCGTCCCTCAAACTCTAAAGTTGCATGAATCGTCCCTTTCATTGCAAAAGAATGAATAACACTCGTGGTCTTTTTCTTAATTTGCGACATAATATGTCATAACTAGATCATCGTTCATTTATCATTTTATTTGTACCTGCGTCTTTTATATTACATTTATCATTCATTTGCCACATAATGTCATAACTAGATATATCAAAGAGATTAAATAGGAATCGTATAAAAACGTTATTCTTTTATTCAATATAAGCTATATTGTGACTACATAAACAAACAACAACGAAGTACAAACTACGGAACAAATGAAAAAAGATATAAAAAGCATACAACTAGTAGTAACAATCACCACAAGTGTGACATTGTTACTATCAGTTCTATCTCTTTTATAGTGATACTTCTATAGGGTTAGATATATACTGCTATAGTGTTTGTTCATCAATCCATGTGGGATGAAGTCATAAAACCATAAGTCTTCCATAGTCTTTCTCCAAACCGTAAGTATCTCACTCTCTCAGCAACGTCCTGCCAAACACCTTTGGTAAGCTCACTCAGCTTCACATACTCGCAACACAATCCAACAAACTCACTCGTCACATTCTTCTTAAAACATTAACAGAAGCAACCATAATTATGCATGGCATACCTAGTCATATGAAGACAAACCAAAGATTCCAGTAAGAGGTACGTGTTAAGTTTCGAATACATTGACCTATTGATTTAGTCACTGTAAAGAGTGTTGTGGCAGTGAATTTCCTTAAATTCACTTTGGATATGTAAACAAAATTTGAGTCACTATGGAGCAACTATGATCGGTGGTTAAGATCAGTGTGTGGAGTACAACGAACTTGTTGATGTTCGGCTTGAACAATTTTACATTTTGGTGTTAAATTTTCTCATCTATTGACTTACTGAGGATGTATCTTGCTTGAATTGAACATGTATCTTGTAGAATTAACTATAGAACATTTTTAAGTTGATCGCGACTTCACGAATTGAAATGTGCAAAGGTGCATGATATTTATTTGTGCACAACAATATGGTATATTGGTTTTAAAAGACGATTGTGGGGTGCAAAAGAGATTTATTAAGATGATTTTCTGATTACTCCATATAGAAGTACATTAACTATCTTCATGATTCAAATTATAAATTAGGCATGTGTTTGTTCATTGAAAAAAGCCAAAAATACTCTATGTACTTCTCGTGAAAACTCATTATGCTTTCTCAACTTTTTTTATTGTCATTATACTTAACGTTGTTTCCATTTTCGACTCATTATGCTTAATTACTTCTTTATGTATAATGACAATAAAAAAAGTTGAGAAAGCATAATGAGTTTTCACGAGAAGTACATAGAGTATAATGGACTGACACTTTATTGATTATAACTAAAGTTTGATCAGTTTATGTGTGATATTGCGAGTAATCCACATTTTGTCTTATACATGTTTTACAATGGCATCGTCATGTTCTGTTTTGGCTTCTAGGATTCCCAGCTCCTGATGGCGATACGACACCTTGTGCTTGTAGGTGAATTAATGCTTTTCAATGGATTCTCCTCGAGTATGTTTACTTCATCCTGTCGTTGCATACCTAGTAAGCAAAAGTACAAAGTTTGCCGGGTCAGGCACGTTTTGGTTACAAGTCTGGGTTGAAACTGTGATTTTTAGTATGGGTCGATATGAGTAAGTCTGACCCGCTAGCAAAAGTTGCCTTTTTATCTGTTTTATTCTATCTGAACAAGAGGATTGAGGTTGTATGCGTTACAGTGGGTCAACTTTTAACCCGTTCAACAAGTGCCTATACAACAGTAGACATAACCGATTAAAATGAAAATGATTATGTATAATGACAATATTTGAAGTACATAGAGCATAATGAGTTTTTGGGGAAAGTACGTTAAGCATTTATAGCTTTTTTCCTTTGTTCATTCATCCATGTGGGATAAAGTCACAAAACCGAAGTCACGTCCTTTTTCAAACTTTTGTTTTAAGTGGCTTAACTAACAGAAACAAACACCTCAATTTACTCACAAATCACAATGTCATTGTTCCTCTTTATGCGTTATTGGTGAAATCTTTCTCATGAATCGACTCTTTATGCGTTATTGACTTGTTGATGGTTTATTTTGCTCTAATTGAACATGTATCTTGTAGAATTTATTAGAGTTGTTAAAAACTTTTTTTTTTTAAATAATCGCGACTTCTTCACGAAATTGAAAATGTGCAAAGGAGCATGATTTATATTTGTGCACAACGGTAAAGTATATTGGTATTTCTGAATATATCTGCATACGTTAATCAGTAGACAATTCTCTCAAGTTAAACTTAGCAGTATACTATACCCCTTTAATTGCTACAACAATCAAGTTTCAAAGTTTATTGCCTACATAGATATGACAACCCAACACATTCATACTAATCTGATAATTTAAAGTTATTTTTCTATTTTTAAGAACGAGAATCAGTGTTATGATAAAATACATTTATTTGTCTATTTTTAAGTTTGAAAATGTTATGCCTAAATTTCTCCATATACTAATCTGATAATTTACATTCATCACTCATTTACTACTTTAGATCAGTATAGAAGGGTCAAGTCTCTTCATTTAATAAATTAGATTACAATAACATAAATAAAACAAAAAACAGTAAAATAACTCGAAAAGAAAATGGGATTTAAGCCTTTAGTTTCATCCTACAATGTTGAAAAATATAAAAACAGCTAGAAATGGTAACACCGAATGTAAATTATGATTACATTTAACTATTCAATATTACCACATCATGGATATACATGATTTATTAGAGTTTCAACTTATATATTACCAACTGTTTGCTCATTCGTCTATGTGGGACAATATACAATCGTGAGTGGTTATACTTTGAAGTTAGGCTTAACCACCACATCTCTAACTCTCATGGTAGTTGACATCAGTTCGAAGTTCAGATCATGCATTTTGGTGTTATTTTTCCAATCGATTGACTCTTTAAGTAATTGAGTTTGTATCTTGCAGAACTTATTTCAGCTGTTAAAAATGTTTATGAGGTGTGTTTTTTGACTCTCGTAAGAAACAAAGGAAACAAATACAAGTTATTTGCAGTGTTGTTTCTTATTAGTAATCGGAGTGTTCTTTATTTATATTTTTACCAGTACATGAGCACCAAATATTTTCTCACATTTTATCTTTACTCATCTCACTACTCACACAAAATTATAAAATGTGTTTTCCTCTCATTTTCGGTCTTCATCTAACGGTAGTTTTATCCATATGTCAGAATCTTTTGAGTAAGATAATATAAGATTATTGAACAAGAGGAAATATCATCTCTCTATTCATAAACCACCAACATAACTTTTATGTTATACCATCGGTTGGTTTGTACTTAAATGGTAGTAATTGGGAGTTTAAGAAGTTAAAACTTGAGACATTCTCATTTGGGCTTATCAAACCTTACTATCAAATTACCACTTTGTATGAGTTAAGAAAAAGGGAAAAACACAATTTACGAAGAAACTTGCAAAATCTTAAGCTAGCAATTGAAGACTTTTAACAGGTGAAGGTATTGTTCACTTATGGTGTTTATATACTGACTTCCTGACTATCAACTTATACTGTTCTAGCGATGTGGGATTAACCAAATACCCCAGGCATCATATCTTGAGAATGTAAAAACACGAGAAATGTTTTCAAGCTAAGAACAACTCCCATGTTAGACTCACTCCTATGCCATAAAAACAACTAATGTTGAGCGTCTTGAAATGTTTTCAAGCTAAGAAGATGCTTTCATAGTCTCATCTTGTTATAACTTGCATCACTCCAAGCTTTCAAAATAGCTTCAACCAACTTGATTGGAATGAGACTGTTAGCAAAAAGCTGTTGATACAAAGAATAATGATCTCGAGAGTGTATCAACAATTTAATATCTAAAACAACGATCGAGTTATGTCGATGTAAAACATCCATTACCTTTATATTGCTACGTTTAATCACGATTCTAGTGGTTAGTACGTGGAATATGAGCCGATTTGTCTAATATAGAGTCAATTCCATCATGATAACAAGTAATGTGCTATGCAATCTTCATTTCCCCAAATCTGAGCTATTAATTATATAAATTAAAGTAGACAGTCAGCATAAATAGAGATTATGTTGGGCATATCATTGGGTTTGATATTTGAAGTCATAAATTTTAGCAACGATTTAAGTTTCGGGTCCAATCAGGTCGCCTTTATTCGGGTTGAGGCTGAAAAAAGCATACATGAACCACACATTATTAAGAGTTTGGGTTGACATTATTAGGGGAAATGGACTTGGATGGTCTTCACATAAACGACAGAGACACATCTGAAGACTAGGCATGCAATCTCACCAAAACTACAGACATTTTGTAACATGTTGTTAGAAAAGTGATTAAGGGTGTGATAAAAATATTAAGGGGCCGTTTAGTTGGAGAGAAATACTCTATTTTTCCATAAAATTTTTCATATGAAAAGGGAAAAATTGAAAATCCGTTTAGTCGCGCTTTTTTCCAATAATTTTCCAAAAATATGAAATTCTCATTTTCCAATTTGTAATAGAAAAAATGAAAATACCATTACACCCTTCTCACTTTTTTCATTTCCAAAATAATAACACCATTTCCTTTCACCCTACACTTTTATCACGCCTCTTCCATTCTCTACCTTCACCTTCCATCGTCGCCACCTCTCCGCCCACCGTCAAGTTTTCAACTAAACAACTTTTCATTTAAAAAAAAAATGAAAAATATAACTCCAACTAAACGGATTTTCAGATTTCTTAACTCTTCTCTAGAGGAGAAAAAGCATTCCCTTCTCTAGGAATTTAGAAACGAAAAAACAGGAAAATTTTTCACCAACTAAACGGCCCCTAAATAATTCATTTAAGTTGTGTTTTATATTCACTTTTCAGATAAATCTAAGGATAGTTTAAAAGAAAATAGCTATTTCGGTTGGATTTTCATGAGAAAAGCAGGTTACTTACTTACAATGTAAAAGTCTTCTAACTCGCATCCCACATAAGTAAAGAAACGTACTTAGTGGAAAAGAAAATGTAAAATCTCACAACTCGTATCCCCAAAGGTAAAAACTCGTTTTTATTTTTTTGAAAAGCAGGAAGGTAAAAACTTGTATTCCAAAAACGTGAAAAGCAGAAAGGTAAAAACGTAAAAAAAAATATATATATGAAACTAACGTATTTATGAAATAAGTAAACTTTACCCATATGATTTAATTCAATTGGTTTAGCGGCATGTGTCCCTATTGTCTTAGTTATATATTGTTGGAGATTTTGTTTAACCATCTATGTGGGATAAAGTCACAATACCATAATGTCATTGTTCGATTTCACCCTCCTCATCATCACAACCAACGACTTAACACAAACACCCATTCCTCACATTTATCTCATCCCTTTCACACTCTCCACGACATACACTATTGCTATGTTCACTCTGCTGTATGTACTCTCGTTATTTTCCAACTAACAGGTCACATTTCTTAAAAAGTTTTTAGCAAAAGCAACCATGGATCATGACATGTACCAGGTCATATGAAGTACAAGCCAAAGGTTTCAAAAGACATAAAAATTCAAACATATATACATTTCGCGGAATTTCGAAAGTGAGTTTAAGGAAATGTAACGCCACAACAAAATTCTTTTACAATGATATGCATCTATGTATTCAAATTTTAAGACCTCTTTCAAACTCATATCTTCATAGTACAAGCTATCACATTCAAACAAAGAATGACTATGGTGTTCTAAACTCTTCCAAATACATTGAGCTGTGAGCATTCCATTGTGTAAATACTCAAATACTAACAAAATCAAATACTAAAGTATATTATTTACAGGCTGAGATATCTAGAGTGTCCACTTTAGTGTGATTACAGGAGCAAGATCGACTTTAGTTTCATTAGAGTTATGGTGCAACATATTCTCACCAGCCATCGGTTAAGCAACTGTTGTAGAATGATAATGTTCATGTGTAATTCCATGATGTCGAACCATACAAATTGAGTGTAAACCCTAACAAGTGACTCGGGCTTTAGCCCTTATAAAATACATCGGGCCATAATACAACGGGCCAATAATAATGTATAACTAACAACTGTATGTTTGGTGAAGATTGAAAATATTTAACGCATGATTAACGTCGATAACAACAAAATCAGGATCACGTTTAAATATTTTTCTCATTGTTTTGGTGGTCTAATGATTAACTAATTATACAATAGTAACAGGCTGACTAATGTTTCAAACATGTTATAATCGATAATTATTGTGGAATTCGTCAACAAGATAGACGATCATTTTACGGTCATCGAACTCAAACTAATTTTCGTTAGTATTTTCCAAATACTCGTGACTTGGTTTAACTACTTGTGACTCGGTTTGAGCTTATATCAAGAAATCTTTTTATACAACAAAAAAAGCCAAAAACAATCTGATGCGTAGAATTATAATTAATTTGGAAAAAAGGATAAATTTAAGATTGCTTTGTCTTTTGTACGAAAATTCATGTGAACGAAAGAAAAGGGTTGTTCAAAGAATCTCTCCAAACAAAATCGCAAGTAAAAAAACAGTATCGTTTTTTTTTCTTCCAATTAGATAGATTAGAGACACATAACCATAAAAATAAGATTGATTAATTCAATGAGATAGTTTAGAGTCACATAACCATAAAAATAAGATTGACTAGAAACACGTAACTGTAAAAAAAAAGTGAAGTTTGCATATACTAGATTTTCATGATTAAGACAATCTAATATATACTTACCTCAGTTATCTACTTCCTTTATGATCTTACTTATAAAGTGCTTGGTTATTTGCTTATTCACTATGTGGGATAAATCAACAAAACCAACAAACTCATTTCCTTCTTCAAACTTTTTTTTCAAGTGATTTAGCCCCCCCTAACTAACTCAAACATCTCATTTGACTCGCAATAAAAGTTATTTGTCTATTTATTTGTGGTGATAAAAATAAAAGTTATTTGTCTATTTATTAGTAGTTTGAAAATATTATGTCTGAATCTCTCCAAATACTACTTACATTTATAATCACTCATTTACCACTCTATTCAACATAGTTAGATAAAAGATAAGAGTAACTTGAAAGAATTGAAAATGGAATTTAAGCCTTTAGTTTCATCCTACAATATCCAAAAATAAATAAATAAACACACACAAATACAACGAAAACATATTTTAATTCCAACTATTATATATCACCTCATTGTTTGTTCATCAATCTATGTGGTACAAAACACAATCATTCTTTCAGCTGTTATTTCATCCGCTCTCATTACATCTCAATCCACTTCACTCTCCTGCTCACATTCATATCATTCCAAGCTTTCAAAATTGCTCAACCAACTTGGACTGGAATGAGATTGTAAAGAAGAAGCTGTTGATACAAAGAATAGGTGATGGCTCTTTATAATACATTCTGACATGAGTTTCGGAGATTAATGACCTTGAGGTGTATCAACCGTTTATTATCCAAAACAACGAGTTATGTCAATGTTAAACATCCATTACCTTTATATTGCTATGTTAAATCACGTCTAGTGGTCAGTAGGTCTAATATGAGCCGATTTGTCTTGAATAGAGTTAATTCCATCAAGATAACAAGTAATGTGCTATACAATCTGAACTATTTAATGTTTGTAAAACTAATACTCGTATATTAATAATACTTTGATGAGTCATGGTATAATTTAGATTCTGTACATAGACATGTTATGCCAAAATTACGGGTATAATGTTAGGCCTACTTAAGGCATGACCTTACACAATTTAGCTAAAATGGTATAGGGCTACTTAAGGCATGACCTTACACAATTTAGCTTTATGTTGATGGAACCGGAACAAAAAAAGACCGGGTGCACAAAAATATTTAAACCATATAATAATAGAAACAAGTTTTTGAGACAAGGTGCATTTAGACAAAATCGGGGTTTTCTAGAGAAATTAACACTACGGAGCAAAATTTCATCGATGTCTCGTTCCCCTAATCCAGTTCAGCATCAAGCACTAAACATATTGAAAATCGACATTTATTTTGTTCGTGATTTTGTGGCTTCGAGACATGTTCGCGTGTTACACCTCCCATATCGGTCTTGCAATATGCGGATATCTCTTCTAATGGTATTTCAAGAGTTTCGAGCCATCTTAAACATCCGGAGTCCTCCCGTTCCAATTACGACAATGTATTAGCAGTGTTATTATTAGTCCAGTTGTATTGTAGACTTAGCCCATTCACATTAGCTTCATTATTAAGCATTGTAAAATTATATATGCACTTCTTTATTAATGTGATCACTATATGGGGAATTACTAATTTTAATTGTTATGTCTTTGTACGAAGATGCAAGTGAACAAAAGGGAATATGTTGTTCGAATAATCTCTCCGAAATAGCTCGTATCCCGCAAAGGTAAAAGAAACACAATTGTATCTCACAAAAGAAAAGGTCAAATATCTCCGAACTCGTATCCACAAAGTAAAAGAAACAGATTGTGAATTCACCTATGCAAGGCATACAAGAACGTTCAATCTACTTCTACCTTGTTAGTCCTATCGGCTTACATATATATTGTTGTAGAGTTTCTTTATCCATCTATGTGGGACAAAGTCACAAAAGCGAGACTCTTCTTCTTCAAGCTTTTGTTTACTACAATGCACATCTCAATCCCTTACACCCTCGCCTATACACATACAAACAACTCATTTTACACACAAGGCCATAATTTCGTTGTTCTATTTCACCCTCCTCATCATCACAGCCAACAACTCAACCCAAGCCCCCATTCCTCACATTCATCTCATCCCTTTCTCTCCATGACATACACTATGACTATGCTCTCTCCGCTTTATGTACTCTCGTTACACCACCAAAATGACATTTTTTACATTCGCTAAATTTGTCAAAGGAAAATAGAAACAGTACTACATATGAGTCGTATATATGAATTGTTGTTCATCTAGTAAGATTTTCAGTGTTCATCACTAGGTATCTATGTATTCAAGTCATAAGACCTCTTTCAAACTCATATCTTCATAGTACAAGCTATCACATTCGAACAAAGAATGACTATGATGTTCTAAATGATTCCAAATACACTAGCTGAAGACCCCAAAAAATAGTATGAGCTGTTATATAACGTGTACACTCTGAGCATTCCATTATGTAAACACTCATTTATTTTTGTGTTCTCTTCTTGTGGTTAATTTGGAGGAAGTGAGACTAACTTTGAACTCAAATACTAAAGTATATTAATTACAGGCAGAGTGTCCACTTTAGAGTGATTACAGGAGCAACGTTGACTTTATCTTCATTAGAGTTAAGCAACTATGTGTTTGGTTAAGACCGAAGACATTTAAACTTTTTTAGCATTGTTTTGGTGGTCTGATGATTAACTAATTATACAATAGTAACATGATGACTAATTTTTCAAACATGTGATATTAATCAGTTATCGTTGTGGAACTCGTTAGCAAGATGGATCACCATTACATGGTCATCAAACTCATACTAATTTTTGTTATCATTTTCCAAATATCCTTGACTTAGTTTAACTACTCGTACTAAATTAAAACATCATATATAAATTAGAGGTGTTTAAAATAATTTGTGATCAACAGATCACTCAATTAAGAGCATTTCAACTAGCGCTGTTTTAATAAACTTTTCAATAAAGCTGATGGTTTGAGCTTAAATCAAGAAATCATTTAATAATAATAATGACCTGTCCTGCGTAGAATTACAGTTAGTTTGGCAAAGGATAAATTTAAGATTGCTATGTCTTTTGTACTAAAATGTAGGTAAATGAAAGGAAACGGTTGTTCAAAGAATCTCTCCGGTTTAAGTTGCAAGTAAAAAAACAGTACACTGTTTATTCAGTGAGCTAAATTTGAGTCACATAACCATAAAAATAATAAGATTGATTATAATCACGTGTTGAAACTTAGAGTTCTTATGTAGTTCTTACACATGCAAGTGTGTTAATCTAACATAATATAAATATACCTCACTAGTTGTCTTAGACCCATAAAGACAAAAATAAGGAACCGAGCAACATACTAACCGAACTCGAAATGTGAAACTCAAAACCAAACAGAACATCTAGTATCATCACCGAGATCATCTTGCGTCCTTGAATCTGTCAAACACATAACAAACAGAACCGTACTGGATGCCAAATCCCTGTCCATTAAAGTACTTTCGGCACTCCATAAGTTGCTCGAGTCTCCAGGCCTAAGCACGCAGGATTAATACAGTTCTACACGTAATCGTTTAGTAGCAACAACTCACGATTACAATACGTAAACGGAAGCAGACTGACAAGAAGAAACAGAAGCCTACAACAACTATATCTATTATAGTTTGGTAACTACGTATATGATATATTTTGTATATCTTTCATGCACTCACATAGCTCCTTTATATAGCATATGTTTTAACACCTGATAACTATCATGCTCGCATGATAAAAGGGGATGGTGGGAAGTTATTAGTTTAATCTCAAACCAAGTCCACCACTAACCCATTTGCTCAGGTCAACCACAAATTTAAAATACAAGTGCTTCTCCAACTTATACCTATAGCTATATATACTACATATAATAAAAAAATGGTTAAAGGTTAAAAGTTAAATTGTTAAAATTGGTCAAATGAGAGGGAAATGCATAGTGTAATTAATACTCTTATTAAAACACCTCATTAATTAAAAGTATAACAATTTATTCACATTGTACAACCAATTAAAAACACATCTACCAAATTAAAAACAAACAATTAAAACACATATTACTAAAAAGTACAATAAAATTTTGATAACATACAGTTTAGAAAAGCTACAACATAATCCAAAATATAAAATAATTAAACACACTAATTTATGATATTTTTAAAACACCCTAAAATGAAAAGTCCATGTTATTATACAAATTCTACAAATTAATAAACCCCGGAAACTTCATACAAGCTAACAAGTTGATGTTACATATAGTTTTGAAAATCAGACCGGACAGGACCAACGTGTTCAACCGGGAACCGGTGTCACCACAAGTTCGGCTAATCAATTAAAGCCATCCGAAAACGAACCAGAGAGGACCCATTGAAACCGATACAAACTGGTGAATCAGGTCTCATCGAGATCTGTTTCTGCGGTTAGTCGTCACAGGGTACCCGCCGTCAAAACGCTCGAGTACCCTGCTATAAGGAAAAACCAAAAAGTAAAAAGTGAAAAGTTGATACTAAAAGTGAAAATGTTGAAGACATATATTTCAAAAGGAAATTATTAATACACATAAAAAACCGGGTTGACCCAGGACGCTCCAATTAATTTGACTTGTTTTTTACTCAACCTGTTAGGTTGACTCGTTTTAAATCGACTTGTTTTTTTGACCGGAACCGTTCAACCGGTTGAACCACCCGGGTCGAACTAGGTTTCGAATTTGACAAAATTATATGAGAAATGATGAAGCAGTTGTGGAACCCGTGACAAATTTGGAAAAATGATAGACCAAGTAATTGTAGTTTTTTGCTGTTTATTTTGCTTTGACACATGTACGTTGTCATTTGTTTAATGTTATTTTGAAAAATGTTGATCGTGAACCATTCAAGGGACTGGCATATATGAATCGTTGCTTTTGTAGTGCTTGAATTTATTATTACTAAAATCTTAATACCCTACAACAATCCTATTAGAAAATATACTCTCACACTTAGATCGACTTCACATTTTTTGAAAACTGTGTATTTCTGCTGTTATGCAATCACGCATCAGAATTATCGTTATTCGAAAATGATTCTCTAATACTACAAATACAGTTTGTTGAAAGAAACTTATGGGTCAGCGGAATTTTGAAGAAAACTAGACACCGCTGCCGCTAGGCGCGGGTACTCGTCTATATAATAAATACAATCAGTTGCGGCTTCAAGAGTTTGTACTTTGTGCTTTATAAGTGACCAAACTTGCCAACATCAACTTATGTCCCAACATCACGCAACTATAAAAAGAAGTAAGTTTTGTACACACCAACTATAAAAAGAAGAAAACTAGACACTGCTGCCGTTAGGCGCGGGTACTCGTCTATATAATAAATACAATCAGTTGCGGCTTCAAGAGTTTGTACTTTGTGCTTTATAAGTGACCAAACTTGCCAACATCAACTTATGTCCCAACATCACGCAACTATAAAAAGAAGTAAGTTTTGTACACACCAACTATAAAAAGAAGAAAACTAGACACTGCTGCCGTTAGGCGCGGGTACTCGTCTATATAATAAATACAATCAGTTGCGGCTTCAAGAGTTTGTACTTTGTGCTTTATAAGTGACCAAACTTGCCAACATCAACTTATGTCCCAACATCACGCAACTATAAAAAGAAGTAAGTTTTGTACACACCAAATTTATAGTTAAGACAATCTGGCATCTACAAAGGTTTACTCTTTCATTTCCTTTTTAGTCTTACTTATAAAGTGCTTAGGTATTTGCTCATTCACTGATGTGGGATAAAGTAACAACACCAGATCACCCATAGCAAACTCAATCCAAACAAAATATTTGAGTTTAGCCAATATGGTCATATGAAACATGACATGCATGGTCGTATGAAAGACATTTTAAAACAGGTAAAAGACAAAGTATGTTGTTTAGTCGTTCATATGAAATGCATAAACTATTAAAATAGTTGAATAAAACGAAGAAGCAGAATATTAAATTGGGACTACAATATAAATAAACAAACAAAAACTTGAAGGCTTAAGCCTTTTCCCGTAAAAGAGCAATCATGCATGTACTAAAACATTTACTAGCAAATCGTTTAGACTTTAGAGCAATCATGCGGGCAAAATTTTGTATAAATGTGACAGTCTTACTTACAAAAATACTCTCGAATATGCTCATTCATTAATGTAGGATACTAGGATATAATCACAAAAATAACAAACTCGTTTCCTTCTTGACATATCACCTCCCTTCTTCAAACCTTTGTTTCAAGTGACTCAACCACCATATCTCTAGCCTCACATCACAATGTCATTGTTCCTCTTCACGCTTCTCATCACCCTCCACAATCACCCAGGGCGAACTCAGTTAGAGTTTCGGTGTAACAGAATTTTGAGTCACCAGTGAAGCAACTATCTGTCTGGGGTGAAGATCCGGGTGCGGAGTGCAACTAAGTGCTAATATTTTCTAGGTATTTATTCGTTTTGTTTTTTTTATCTTTTATGGGTAGTACTAGTGATTACCATTTTACCTTTTCAAATTATATAAATGGTCCCTATGGGTTAGCAAAAATTGCATTCACCCTCCCTAAAATAAATTATATAAATGGTCCCTTAAAAAAAATCATAATTTTTTTTTCAAAATTCATTTTTAAAAAAATTTTGGATTTTTTTTACAAATTCTTTTCCCAATTATTGTCGGAAATTTTCTGCCGAAAAACTTCTTTTTCAGAATTTTTTTCCGAAAATTTTCTTTTCCAAATTTTTCTTTTTAATTTTTTTTTTCAAAATTTTTTTTCAGGAATTTTTTTCCAAATATTTCTTTTTCGAAATTTGTTGTGGAAAAACCTTTTTTCCGGATTTTTTTTGTCGAAAAACCTTTTTTTCATGAATTTTTTTTTCTGAACTATTATTTTAGAACTTTTTTCATCACTTGTAAAACCGTATAAAATCGGATGAAAACGTATAAAATGGATGAATAAAAGTAGACAAAAACTTAAGAAATCAGAAGAAAACGTATAAGAACAGATGAAAACATATAAAAATGGACCAAAACGTAGTAGAACGGACGGAAACATAAGAAAACGGGCGAAAACGTATAAAAACGTAACAGCTCAAAACCATAAGAAGTGGATCAAAAAAAAAGTTTAGGGACACTGGATGCAATTTTTGCTAAACCAGAGGTACCATTTACGTTATTTACCATAGGGATGGTGGATGCAATTTTCACACATTCTGTGGGCAAAATAGTCATCACAAGTTTTCACTACCATTAAAAAAAATAATAATAAATTATTCGTTAAAAAAAAACAAATGATGGCAAGTATCCCGAAAAAAGAAAGAAAAAATGTATCTCTGAAAACAAAACCGTAAACATCTACTAGTTGTTATCCTAATCTCCTAATTGTTATCCAAAAACAAACAAATATCTATATCACATATTAAAGATATACATAACATAGATAATCTTTGTAGTTTAAATTACTGTCATCTTAATTATATATTGCTCTAGAGTATATTTATTCATCTATGTGGGATAAAGTTACAAAACAATTGCGTGAGGTCGGGTCTTGTGGGATAAACTCAACATCCTATTTGACCATGCTTGAGTTATAAAAGGTGTTAACAAGTCTTATCTCAAATGACCCTTTTGTGACTAATAATAGTTACATGACATGAAATGATTAAAAAAACTAATAGAAAATTATCTTACATTGTTAATAAATGAAATAAAAAGTTGGTCGGGAAGGGTAAAAGGTGACTAATGGGTATTCATAACAACACCGATTTTGTAGATGTGTAACTCGTTGGGATGTGAGATTTAACTGGCATTCATAGTCAAGTATTTCTCCTTTAAGTCTTTTAATCATTATTTTAGACAACATTTGTTTCTGGAAACGGAATTTAGAGAAATTTTGACGCGGAAAATTAAAATATCTTTTAACATGTATGAGTTTGAAAATTTGCCGTTGTTTACACGGGCTACGCGTAGGCACAACTTCAATGTTAATAGTTTTCTTATTCAATAAGATAAATCTGATTATCACTTTTGCAATATTATAAAATTAATGAAAAATAGTATAAAAACCGAATATGATTAAAAGTAAGAGTATAAATATAATAACTTTTGGAGAAGTTTTGATGCGATGAAGTAAGATAGTTGTTGGTTTGTGGGAGTCTTAAAACACGACAAAACAACTAATCGTGTATGAGCCGATGGGGGCACACACGATAAAAACTAGTAGACATGTTGAACGTAAACTAATGCTTGAATAATATTTACCCGTTATGCATGTTAACGACCCGATTACATTAATGATCCATGGGCTGATTTTAGTTCTAATATGGGTCGGTTATGGGTTGCCTTGGGCTATATAATTCCATCCGAATTGGGTTTACAGGAATGATGTTGGGTTAGTTTACTTGTCGACCAAGATAAGACTCCTACTAGGAGTTGAGTTGCTTGTATATATAAACAAACCCACACCTCATTATTTGTAAGCATATAATAACAGTTACATAATCCCTAATACCGATCATCTATATTCTGCTTTCTGCTCCTTGGTCACCTAACTACACAAGTCGACAAAGGGGTATTTAGTTTGGTTCTAAACTTGTATTCGTGAACAAGTGTTTAGATGATTTAATTGGTACTTGTTTCTGTCTCCTAGTTGACACATTAACAGCAGCAACTAGGGAGTTAACTGCTCCTGGTCGTAACATTAGTTCTCAGACAGAAAAGTGTGTCCGATATCTGGTAAAGCATACAAAGCTGTTTTATCAACTTATTGAAGATCTTGGACAGAAGCTGCTTGGGTTCCTTGGAAGCTTTCTGGTCGTGGGGTTTTATTCAAGTGGTCAAGGTTGTTGACTTGGTTTATTGTTTACGTTCTCGACTAGTATTAATCGAACGTATACGTTAATCGGGTTTGTGTGTGATACTCTTCGAGGTATCTATTTTAGATACATAAGGTTTCATTTAGGTTTTTGTTTTGTTACTAGAGACCAATTGCCAAGCAAGGTTAGCTTTTCTATATCCCTTTTAATTAATTAATATTGTATTAATTATATTTTTATTAATTACGTGCTTAACATAATTGCATTAACTATATCCAATATCTGCTACGTACTCGTAGAGGTTAATGGTTAACTGAGTTCTAAAATCCCAACAGTGGCATCACGAGCCAACTCGTTTTTGCGATTATCGGTTACACGTTTCTGATTTAATAAACATGTTTTAAAAGGCTGCATGAAACCTAGTTTGGTTATTTGTTTTATTTTAATTTTGACAATTACATGCAATACTTGTCAATTTTTAATAAATAATAACTAGTCACACACAAATTAAAATTATATTGATAATTAGAAATAATTGTTAATTGGAATTAATTAGTTAATTAGAATTTAATTTATATGTTAATTAAAATTACCTTGTTAATCGGAATTAAATTGTTAATTAGAATTACATGTTAAATTAAAATTACTTGCTAATTAGAATTAAATGTTAATTTGTATTAATTAATTGTTAATTAGAATTATTATGATAATTAGAATTACATAATGGTTTATAAATACATAAAATTGCATTATTACTTGTTAATTGAGATTGCCATGCGTTTTATGTGTTTTTCGGCCACAAGTCCCACTCAATTGCTTTTCAAAGTGATGTATGGGGCGATCTAGGTATTACATCCTAGTGACGGTCTTATGGTTATCCGTTTGGGGAAGACTCGCAAGAGGACTCGGAACAATATGTGGTTATTTATATTGATGTTTATTCTTGTATGCTTATGATTCCTATATGTGCATTATTACTTGCTTTGACACCTAATTGTCCGCAATATGGAATAATACATATCGTAACCATAACATTAATATTGGTCTTTATTTACACGCCTAAATACCATGCTCATTGTGACCTGCTATTTGATTCGTGGAAAATTGTTTCTGTAAAATAAAGTGACCTAATATATGGAACACGTTTTCAAGAATTTAAAAACTAGACGCTATGGACACTTGGGATGTACGGCTCACCCACTAGAACAAACTCAAAAGGGGGTTCAAAGAAGCGTGCATAGTCACAATGAAAGGATGTCTAATATTATGCTTCAGCGCTTACCTGGTCCTCTGCCTCCCTGTGCGTTCGATTGGAGCTACTGTGAACCATGATGATCACTACAGTGTCATTACCAAAGTTTTTAAAATTAGTGTTACAAAGTTGTTTTCATGCTTCATTGTACACGACTTTTACCACATTTATATGTGCATACCTATTTGTTAATTTTAAGTCTATGCCATCCAACTATGAACACGTACACTTGGATTGACTTCTCTGGTCAGACCTAAGGGCCTTTCCAACTTATGGTAATTATTTCTCACTGGTCAGACCTCTGGTTATTTTTACACGTTCATACTTGGTCGACTTATTTCAAGTTAGCTTGGTCAGACCTTGAACCCGAGGCATAAGATGAGAACTAAACATGCTTTTGACATTATTACCTGATACTAATGCCTTAAACAGTCTCACAAATCTAAGAGTTGACTTATGCAATTAACGCTCGTCGCTTACCTCTTGTCCTATTTTTTTATACACTGGTCAGACCTCTAGTAATTAAGTGAGGTTCCAAGATGGATCTTAGTCTTAATTAGTAATTAATTAGGTAGTTAATTCTTTTAAGAATGTAATTATTGAAAATAATAGACTTGAACTTTTATGTTCTGATTAATTGTGTTATTGCAACTTAATTCGTAAATAAAGTTGTTTTTCTTCGAAAGACAAACTTAGTCTCTTTTCCTAGTAAGAAGAGTGAGACTTATTCCTATCTTTTTTCCTTAGTTGACTAACTAAGATAGGATTCCAAAATTGATAAACTCGTTTATTATCTTTCATTACCCTTTCGTGGTTTAGCGTTAATTGAAAGATAGAATATTTTGTATAACTAGAAACAATGTGTTTAGAGCTACCGAAATAAATAACATCCTGCACTTGTCATGATGTATGAGTTTAAACCGCAAAGAGTAAAGGAATTAATAGCATATTTTTTAGGTAATCTTCTTGGACTCTTATTATTCCTAAAGTGCTAAATACCCTTGGGGCTTTGTAGATGATAAAGGAGGAATTGCATGCTAAAGATTCAAGTTAATTGAATAAAAGAATGGCTAGTCCATTGTCTACATAAGTAAAACTTCATATACTCTGTTCAATACCTAAGTACATGCTACTCGTAGGCATTTGAAGAGAATAGAAAAGTATATAAAACTGCTATATGCTTTCTACTTGAAATGTAACACTTACAATGTTGACAAATCCAGTGGGAGCAGTTGCATTTTATTACTGAAATATCATTCATGTAATGTTGTCAATTTGAGTGGGAGATACGAGATTAATTTCTTGTTAGTCACCCACATCATTTCAAACTTGCTTTGAAATAATTCATTACTTTTCGAATATGAACAACCATTGCTTAAAGGAAAATTGCATTTTATTTTATAATATAACACATTTCCTTCCTGCTGCCGCTTCGTGAAGTGTTATCTATAGAACAATAATCCACAATTCCTTATTATAGGTTATGGTTCTAAAACTACTCATGATATCTATGACATCATCATATCGTTCGAACAATCAATCACGTGTTGTTTGTTTTCATAATATGATGCTATACCTTTCACAAGTGGGAGAAATCTCAAATTGTGTGCAAGGAACAACAATATTATTGGTATCTCTTGACCGCAAGGTAAAGGAAACTAATAATTCTACTAGCACTTAAGCACATTAGATGTTTAATGCCCTACTCAATGTTGCAGAAATCGGTCAACTCGGCCGATTAATAGCCAATTAATCGTTATTCAGCCGAGTACCTTGTCGATTTTTGAAAATCGGTCAAAAAATCAGCGTAGGAAAAAAATCATTACTAAGCAGTCAAAAAATCGGCTGAATCGGCCGATTAATCAGTCGAATCGGTGAAAAATCGGCCGAATCGGTCACATCGGTCATTTAAAAAAAATATATTTTAGGCATTCTACTTAATTTGGGGATCGTATATTTCATTTATAACGCATAATGGGCATCATAATCAGAATTTGAGCCTTTTATTGAGGTTTGGAAATATAGCAGGCTTGGAATCGGTTAAGATTTTTAGTTTGGTCTCCAGAAATACCAAAAAATTGCAGGAAATACCAATCCGATTAATCACCGATTAAGCTCGACTTGACTGATTACTCGCTGCAGGGTGGTCGACCGCCCGACTACCAGTTCACGATTTTCGCAACATTGGCCCTACTACATGAAAATAAGAATTCTACTAGGACTTAAACACATGAGATGTTTATTGTCCTACTACATTCTAATAATAATTATACTAGGACGTGAACACGCTAGATGTTTGTTGCCCTACTACATTCAAATGTCATGATATAGTGTTAAGATACTTCAACATTTGACTACATGTTTTAGTCAACATAATTATGGTTATATGATAATGATCATAATTCTGAAGTATATAATTAACTTGAAATTACTATAGAACTCAAGTGTTTGCGTTTGTAATTACTTTTGTTAATATAATTATGCTTACATGTTAAGACATAATTATAATGTCCTTGAGTTAATCAATGACTTATAACATAAAGTATATATAGTAAATGTGTTTTGTCTTCTCGTTAACACATAAACATGAGGCTTTGAGTTAATCAAAGACTGATAATGTATTATCGAAATGTTCTGTTTTCTTGTTAACACATGAACATATAATCCTTGAACAGTTATGTCTTCTTGTGAACACGTGAACATAAGGTTCTTGTTTGTTCAATGAATCTACATTATTGCATGCACTTGTTTCGTAAATACTTTATATGCAATTTGGCTCGACCCAATTGACAAGTATTTGGTCCAAAGAGAATTAAGTTATCTATAAATTCTGATATAGTTTCACAATTCTAATAACTCATAGGATGCCACTTCATTATGGTATGCCTAATGTGTTTGATCAAACCTTATTAATAAAGTTTGGTTTTTGATAGCTTTAATTGCTCTACCTCCAAAACATATCAAGGTTAGAAATTGCGTGTGTCATGGATACACTCAATATAGTTCAAACCTAGAAGGTATTCAAGACAACCCATAACTGAAAACCCTAATTCATTAGGGATTTGAGGTTTTACCACTCAAACCAGATGAATCATAAACCTTTTAGGATTTTTTATTTTTCTACACTTCCTAGCTTGAAGATTGTAGTTTTGGTGTTTTTTCTAGCTTGACAAAATACAAAACTGTTGCTAGAGCTTTTGGTTAAAGAGTGATACTAAAGTAGAGTTTTTCTATAAACCCTAATTTGAGTTGTTGGAAGGAATTCTATTATGTCTTGATTTAAGTCCTGAATTTGTTAAAATCTTATGAAGCATTTTATTAATAAATCTTAAGATGAGAAGTTAAAATATATTTTGTTATTCTCTATAAAGAACAATTTATTGTTGCTTAAATACTTAGTATTTAGAGAATTTTCTCTACTTACAAAAGTAAGTGGGAGTATATACATATCTCAAAGTTTTTGAGAACAAAATATTTAACCTTCTAAAATCCACTTATTAATGTCATACTAAGGTTAAACATGAAAATGTCGACCGAAGTATAATGATTACTCTCATTCATAAATCCGAAAGGATGCCTCATCACTTGAGTGATATTTTATATCAATGCTGAGAGATATAAGTTAGAAGATTATTGTAAATCAGCTAACTACTAAAATATGTTATCACATCTTGAATCTGATAAATGTTTTAGAACTGTGAATGATAAGATGCATTCCATAAAAGGAAATCGAGTTTTGAGCTTGATTGTTATTTCGCCTAACAGTTAACCTATGAGGTTGTAATGAGTTTCATTTGAAGAAAGACTCACAAGGACAAAATTGTATACATATCAATGTTTGGCATTTTATAAGAAGTTTTTAATCATACTTAAGCAATTGACTGTGATTAAATTTTCTTATATAATACATGCATTAATTATATAAAGATATTTAACTGTCATACATGTGATTTGTATATTGAATATGAAAATTAGATTTTATAACTCTTTCTTTATGATTACCTTTTGCGAGGATGGTGTGTAATCAAAAGGGTTATTAGTCTATATTATCTTTATATAGTACAAAAAACTTGAGCAATCCATATTTTGGATTGGATCATGCATCTAAGAGCTGATATCTTGAATTTAATTACACTATGATTCTGATTGAATTAAGATATCTCTTGAGTATATCTGACATTGAGTGGGAGCAATGTGTTTTTCCTTAAAACTTATATGTTGAAGATATCATTCTATTTAAGCTAGATATTGATCCTTAAGCTTGCAATGAATCTTCACTTGGAATTTAGGGAATAAAACAAACAACCTTGGAATAAAT
Organism: Chrysanthemum seticuspe; assembly: GCA_019973895.1. Classification (NCBI taxonomy): domain Eukaryota; kingdom Viridiplantae; phylum Streptophyta; class Magnoliopsida; order Asterales; family Asteraceae; genus Chrysanthemum; species Chrysanthemum seticuspe. The sequence goes on from BPTQ01000005.1 coordinate 17,688,480, forward strand.
GTTTATCTCGAATAAACAAATGCGGAAAATTAAGTCAGACACAAATGCAATGTATCATTCAAGCAAGACTTTAATGATATATTTCACTTGGAATAATTTATTACATGGATGGAATCCTTATGTTGTTTTAACTAAGGATTCATCAAGTATATATTATATTGTGTATAAGACTAGTTGTTGCTTTTGTACAAGAACAAAATGAGCTGACAACAACAATATCTAATTGAGAGTGTTTAGATTATTGTTTTTATAAATGTTTACGAATTATAAAGCATAGTGTTGTATAAGTACAAATGATGCTACAAGATTATTTATATTAGTTGTAGTAGAATTTTATCATCTATGATAAGTCTGCTAACTAGCTATGCTCAATATAGAGTATTGTTGCATTACACATTAAGGAATGAGAATACTTTACACTTTTAGAAACTGTAAAGATGACTGTCAGTATGTCGTTGATTTCTAGTACCTCATGCAAGGTAAGACGACATCTCCATACTATAATTCTTGCAATAGTATGAGCATATGAGATAAGACACCCATGTTATATTTCAAATCACTCACTATATATGATATTTGAAACAAGTATTCGGAAAGCTTACTCAGATGACTATTTAGTTTTTCTTGTAAAAGAAAGGTTGATAATGTTGGAAACATTAGGCTTCAACTTACTAAATGAGTTTCATGCATATCTCTTTTAGTATTTTGATATTTGGGATTGAAAGAAAATTTTTTACTTTATGATGAATAAAGATACTTGGTATTTGTTATTCATTCATATAATAATTGTTATCATATATTTGCATTTTTAATCCTTGAATGATTTTATTATTCTAAACATGTCCATTGTCGGTTAACAATATGGGAATATTGTTATGTAAGGCAAATGTGAGTGTTTGTTATATTCTAACGAGAATGTGGATTGTTCCCGCCAAACTCATATGTATTCACTAGAGATGCATATTGGATTCCCCAACTTTCAAACATTTACTTTTGGATCCTTGTCATAAGTAAAATATTGAAAATGGTTTGTTATCTTCATCCTTAGACTTGAGATACAAGTAAGTTCTGTTATGTGTGGATATCATTTTTTGTAAGTATACGCAAAACGCTATCTGAACAAGTTAGTTATAAAAGCTATATTTCGGAGTGATGTGAAGCAGCATCTACAACACTTGTAGTCAATAAAGATTTGTTACTCCACTTGATATATGCAGAAAGATACCATGGCGCCTTTCCAGATTTAATCAGATAACTGTCTGGCCGGACCCAAAGGGTAAGACAAGATGATTCCTGATTACATTTGGTATATTCGAATTAAATTCTATAACGAGATTCTAAATGGTTAAACTATATGGAATGATTTAAGATCCATAATCCATGTTTTAACGGTATCTATAACAAAGGATGATTAGAGCAAGCCATTGAATGACCATGCTACTGAGAAAATTTTACGAAACTATTCTCTCAGACACTTTTAGTTAAAAAGCGAGTGAGAGCGTTTGCTAGGTGTTTCCGTCGTTAGTTTTGTGTGCCATTCGACACACCAACTCCCAAGTGGGAGCTCTTGATTTGTGGGAGTCTTAAAACATGACAAAACAACTAATCGTATATGAGCCGATGGGGGCACACGCGATAAACACGATTATACGTGTTGAACGTAAACTAATGCTTGAATAATATTTACCCGTTATGCATGTTAATGACCCGATTACATTAATGATCCATGGACTGATTTTAGTTCTAATATGGGTCGGTTATGGGTTGCCTTGGGCCATAGAATTCCACCCGAATTGGGTTTATAGGAATGATGTTGGGTTAGTTTACTTGTCGACCAAGATAAGACTCCTACTAGGAGTTGAGTTGCTTGTATATATAAACAAACCCACACCTCATTATTTGTACGCATATAATAACAGTTACATAATCCCTAATACCGATAATCTATATTCTGCTTTCTGCTCCTTGGTCGCCTAACTACACAAGTCGACAAAGGGGTATTTATTTTGGTTCTAAACTTGTACTAAACTTGTATTCGTGAACAAGTGTTTAGATAATTTGATTGGTACTTTTTTATGTCTCCTAGTTGACACATTAACAGTAGCAACTAGGGAGTTAACTGCTCCAGGTCGTAACATGAGTTCTCGGACAGAAAAGTGTGTATGTCGGACAAGGTGTATCTGATATGGGGTAAAGCATACAAAGTTGTTTTATCAGCTTATTGAAGATCTTGGACAGAAGCTGCTTGGGTTCCTTGGAAGCTTTCTGGTCGTGGGGTTTTATTCAAGTGGTCAAGGTTGTTGACTTGGTTTATTGGTTACGTTCTCGACTAGCGTTAATCGAACGTATACGTTATTCGGGTTTGTGTGTGATACTATTTTAGATACTTAAGGTTTCGTTTAGGTTTCTTGTTTCGTTACTAGAGATCAATTGCCAAACAAGGTTAGCTTTTCTATATCCCTTTTAACTAATTAATATTGTATTAATTATTTGTTTATTAATTACGTGCTTAACATAATAGCATTAACTAGATCCAATATCCGCTGCGTACTCGTAGAGGTTAATGGTTAACTGAGTTTTAAAATATCAACAATAGTAACTTTTAGCAGGCATGAGTTTGAAAAGTTGTGATTGTTGCACGTGTTAGTGCATAGGCACAACTTCAATGTTACTTGTTTTCTTATTCAAAAAGCTAGATTGTATTGTCACTTTTGCCATATCAAAGAAATTAAATCAGAGTGAGTTTGTGTAAAAATTAATAAGCTAGATCCGAATAAATTTAGTGGAAAAATGTAAAATAAATCCTAAATATTAAAAGGTAGACTTAGGTAAACAAAAATGTAAAACAATAAAATATACCAAAGATGTTTAATATTAAGACTATAAAGTAAATAAAAATATAAAACTAGTAATAATAACAGGCTCACGTGAAATGGTAAAAAATACACACCAAACGCGCATATTAAGAATTTTATTAATCAATATACGTGGTTATAGTATATTTTAATCATAAGGTCATAATCCTATTCCTATACTACTCCAAAGTTTGCATATTCATCGATGTGGGATAACAACAAAACCAAAACTCATTCCACCTTCAAGCCTTCTTCAAACTTATGTTTCATCACTCACTTCGTCTTCCTTACACTGCTCCGAGCCACAACCGAATCAACTAAAATACATCAAACTCACTCTTTTGCATGGATTGGCGTCACTTGTGAAGTCACCAACACCGCCACTATTTCCGACACCATCCCGACAAACACCATCAAACTCACCGGTCATATTCCTCTAAGTATATTTAAAAAAAAAGAAAAAAAAAAGCAATTATGATCATGACGTACCTGGTCATATGAAGAACCAGCCAAATATTCAATAAAGTGACAATCATGAAAACAACGTACTTGTACTTCCCTTGCTATATGTTTAGTCAATATTTTCTTTCAAAAAGCAAAACATACGTTCTAAGAAATATGGATTGTGTCTCTTCTAGCCAGTTTTTCAATATCCATAGAATTCAAGCAAATATGAATTTTATTGTCTAAACGCTTCTGTATAAATTAGTTCTATACGCACAAAAACTAGCATGAGAAATATATTGACTACACTCTATTATATATTATTGCAAGCTTAATTTGTGTTCAAATACTAAAGTATTGATGTTCATTGTTCATTCGTAATGGAAGTGAGAGTCCATTTTAGTTGATTATAGCTGCCAAATCGACTTTAGCTTCATCGCGTGTTAAGCAACTATAGGTTGGGTGAAAGACTAGAGACCGAGGACTAGTGTTATCATTTTTTCAATTTAACACCATTTTTGGGGTCTTGTAATTAACTAATTATACAATAGTAACAAATTGACTAATATTTCGATCATGTGATGATCGGAGAATTTGTCAGCAAGATGGATCACCATTACGTAGTCAATTGACTATAGGCAGATTTTGAGTCACTAGAGCAACTATCAATTGGGGTGTGGAGAATATCGAACTTATTGATGTTCGGCATGAATCATCATGCATCTTGGTGAAATCTTTATCATGAATAGACTCTTTATGCGTTATTGACTTGTTGAAGATGTATTTTGCTTGAATTGAACATGTATCTTGTAGAGTTTATTAGAGTTGTTAAATTTTTTTTTATAGTAATCGCGCTTTTTCACGAAATTGAAAATGTGCAAAGGTGCATGATTTATATTTGTGCACAACGGTCAAGTATATTGGTATTTCTGAATATATCTTTATACGTAAATCAGTAGACAATTCTCTCAAGTTAAACTTAGCCGTATACTATACCCCTTTAATTGCTACAACAATCAAGTTTCAATGTTTATTGCCTACATAGATATGACAAGCCAATACATTCATACTAATCTGATAATTTAAAGTCATTTGTCTATTTTTAAGAACGAGAATCAGTGTTATGATTAAATACAGTTATTTGTCTATTTTTAAGTTTGAAAATGTTATGCCTAAATTTCTCCATATATTAATCTGATAATTTACATTCATCACTCATTTACCACTTTATATCATAATAGAAGGGCCAATTCTCTTCATTTAATAAATTAGATTACAATAACATAAATAAAACAAAAAAACAGTAAAATAACTCGAAAAGAAAATGGGATTTAAGCCTTTAGTTTCATCCTACAATGTCAAAAAATATAAAAATACCTAGAAATGGTAACACCGAATGTAAATTATGGTTACAACTATTCAGTATTGCTTCTTTCTAATTATACATCGTTTATTAGAATTTCAACTTATATATTACCAACTGTTTGTTCATCAGTCTATGTTGGACAAGATACAATCGTGAGTGGTTATACTTTGAAGTTAGGCTTAACCACCACATCTCTAACTCTCATGGTAGGTGACATCAGTTTGAAGTTCACATTATGCATTTTGGTGTTATTTTTCCAATCGATTGACTCTTTAAGTTATTGAGGTTGTATCTTGCAAAACTTAATTCAGCTGTTAAAAACATTTATGAGGTACTTTTTTTTTACTCTCATAAGAAACTAAGAAAATAAACACATGTTATTTACAGTGTTGTTTCTTATTAGTTACCAGAGGTTCTTTATTTATATTTTTACCAGTATAAGAGCACCAGATATTTTCTCACATTTAATCTCTACTCATCTCACTACCCACACAAAATTATAAATGTGTTTTCCCCTCATTATCGGTCTTCATCTAAAGTCGGTTTAAACCTGTGCGATGGTATGAAACGAACAATCAGAGCAACGAGTTGCTTTTATTCATTAATCAAGAGATACAATAGTCGGCACAGTTTGAGTAGCAATAGTCAAACTGTTGCAAGACTTTAAACAAGACCAAAGTGATCACAGAACAGATACATAAATGATCAAAGTGATACTAATACATGAGGTTTGTGAGAGAGAGTTATAGCAGTGAAGAAGACTGCGTATGACTGAGTGGGTATAACCCTAGCAAGGGTTATCTCTTTTATAGAAAGAGATGTTCAAGAACCTCCCTTCAACTTTCACTAAAGCTTCAAGTGCAGCAAGTGATAACTTTTCTTCATAGTCAAGAATGAGTATTAGGCAGAAACAGTCCCTCATAGTAAACCTGCACAAACAACACAAGAATACAAAAAGGACATAGTTGGAGAAAGATTACATTGCTTATTTTGAGCATCCCCCCTTAATCTGTTTTCCAAATATGTCAAATAGTTTCAGTTTTTCACAAAGGAACTTGTGTTGGTACACAGGAAGATGTTTAGTAAGAATGTCTGCAGTTTGGTTTGAGGAGCCAATTTTGATGGCACTCAAAACACCTTTTGCAATTTTTTCTCTGATGAAGTGGACATCTATTTCAAAATGTTTGGATCTCTCATGAAAGACAGGGTTTATAGCAAGTTGTAAGGCAGATTTGTTATCACAAAACAGTTTAACAGGAAGGTCAAGGTCAACATTTAGGTCCTTTAGGATTTTTTGAACCCAAATGATTTCACAGGCTGCAGCAGCCATGGACCTATATTCTGCTTCAGTAGAAGATTTTGAGAGTGTGTTTTGTTTTTTGCTTTTCCATGATATCAAACAGTTGTTAAAGAAAACACAGTATCCAGTAACAGATTTCCTAGTTTTAATGCATTTTGCCCAATCAGCATCACTATACCCTTCAAGAACATTATTAAGATTGCTATGATTATACCTAAGACCTTTACCAGGGGAACCTTTTAAATATCTTAGCACATTTAAAGCAGAATCCAAATGAGACTTTAAGGGAGTATGCATATGCTGTGCTAGACAGTGAATAGAGTATGATATGTCAGGTCTGGTATGAGTGAGATAAATCAGTTTTCCAAGCAGTTTTTGGTACCCTGTTATGTTATCAAGCAATGGGTCATCTTGTGTTGGTATAAAGGGAAGGACAGAGTTTGGTTCCATGGGTGTAGACACAGGTTTACATCCAAGGAGACCAAATTCCTTCAAAACTTCAAGACAGTATTTTCTCTGGGAGAGACAGATGTCATTCCCAGTTTTTATCACTTCAATACCCAGGAAGAATTTGAGAGTACCCAAGTCTTCTATGTTAAATTTAGTTTTGAGAAAGACTTTTAATTGGTCAATTTCCTCAACACAATTACCGGTAAGAACAATATCATCAACATAGACAAGTAAAGCAATAAATTTACTATCTTTGTTTTTTGTAAATAGAGAGTGATCACTCACAGATTGAACAAAACCATGTTCTTTCAGAACACCAACAAGTTTCTCATTCCATTTTCTGGGAGCTTGTTTATGGCCATATAATGACTTAGTAAGTTTGCAGACCATGTTTTTGTTATTTTCATCAGAAAAACCTTTAGGAATAGTCATATATATGTCCTCATCAAGTTCACCATAAAGAAAAGCATTATTAACATCTAATTGGAAAAGAGGCCATTTGTTCTTAATAGCTAAAGCAATAAGAATTCTAACAGTGGTCATTTTAACAACAGGAGAAAAGGTTTCATTGTAATCTATCCCTTCTCTTTGGTTAAAGCCTTTGGAAACAAGCCTGGCTTTGTATCTGTCCACTTCACCATTGGATTTGTACTTGATTTTCCAAATCCATTTGTACCCAATGGGTTTTCTATTAGCAGGCAGAGTGGTTATAATCCAAGACTTATTAGCATTTAATGCCTCAATCTCAGCATTCATAGCATCAACCCAGTTGGGGTCAAGGATGGCTTCCTCATAACAGGTAGGTTCAACACTTTTATTTAAGTTAGAAGTAAAGCAGTAATTTTCAGAGTCAAGATTAGAATAATTAACTACTTTTTCTATACCATATTTAACTTTGCCTTCAAAAATAAAGTCATTAAGATTTTTTGGCAATCTAGTGGGTGTAGTTGACCTCCTTGTGGTGATGGCTGGCAAGCCTTCCTGTTCAGAATTTGACTCAACTGAGTCTGAATCAGAATTAACATCAGAGTTGATGTTATTGGAGTTTGTTTCGGGAGAAACAGTGCCCTCAGGGTATGTATTTTCTTCCATGGATGAAGCATCTGAGTTACCATCCTTATTGAGAGGATTCAACTCAGTCCCATCATCATTGGAAGACACTCTCCCTTCATCATTGGGTCTTATAGGGTTATTAGTATCAAAAAAGTTTTTGTGGTTTAAATCTTTTGACACACCAGATTCAAAGACATGTTTTTGAAGATTGTTTTTCATTTTGAAAGGAAAAACAGTTTCCTAAAAGTTTACATCTCTTGAGTAGAAAATATGTTTTGTTTCCAAGCTTAAAAGTTTGTAGCCCTTTTTTTCATTAGAGTAGCCAATAAGAACACTTATTTCAGATCTGCTGTAAAATTTATCATTGTTATTTAAAATAGTAGCATAGCAAAGACAACCAAAAACCCTAATGTGAGAGAGTGTAGGGTCATGCCCATACACAAGAGAGAAAGGAGACTTGCCAGACAACACAGAAGAAGGTAACCTGTTGATAAGGTAGGCAGCAGTTAGAACACATTCAGGCCACAAGTAAAGAGGTAATTCCCCCTGAAACATAAGAGATCTAGCAACATTGAGAAGATGTCTATGTTTCCTTTCTGCAATTCCATTTTGTTGAGGTGTGTAGACACAAGAGGTTTGATGTAGAATGCCTTTGTTGTGAAAAAATTGTTGCATTCTATTATTGACAAATTCAGTACCATTGTCACTTCTGAAAATTTTTATATTACTTTCAAATTGATTTGACAGCATTTGAGAAAAATTGACAATGGAATCATAGACATCTCCTTTGTTTTTAAGGATATAAACCCAGACTGCCCTTGAATAATCATCAACAATAGTTAAAAAGTATTTGTAGCCATCTATGCTAGTGATTTTATAAGGACCCCAAACATCTAGGTGGACAAGTTGACCAATTTTAGTTGACTTATGTTCACTTAAGGGAAAAGGTTCCCTGGTTTGTTTAGCCTTGTGACAAGTGTCACACAGATGAGTAGGATCAGTTGGTTTATCAAGGTTAAGACTGGGTTTAAGCACTTGTAAGACTTGATCAGAGGGATGACCAAGTCTTTGATGCCAAAGGTTTCTAGAGGCAATGCAGTTATTAGAGATAACCTTACAAGTAGTGTCAGCATCAAACAAGTACAGGCCATTAGATTGATTACCAATCCCCACATTCCTTTTTGTTGCATAGTCCTGAATATAATATTTAGATTCATCAAAACTAACAGATAATTTGCTATCTCTAGCAAGTTTGTGAACATATAGCAGATTGACAGTGTACTCAGGCACAACAAGGACATCATGTAAGATAATATTGTTGTTAATTTTCATGTCACCAATCTCAGTTATAAGTGCTTGAGTACCATTTGGGTGTCCAACAGTGAGGCCAAGTTTCGAAACATCAACAGTGTTGATTAAAGATTTTGAAGACAAAGTCATGTGTTGGTTTGCTCCTGAGTCAACAATCCAACCTGGACTTATGTTTTTCTTTAGAAAGTTTGTGTTTCCATTAAAGTGTTTTTCAAATTTTAAATTGAATTTGACACTGGCATTAAAAAAAGTTTCTGAAAAACATTTACCTGCCATATTGGAATGTGCAGGGCTATCATTTAGAAGACTCATTAGTCTGACCAACTGTTCATTAGACAGAAAACAGGAGAGTTGCTAGTACTACATTCAAGAGTAGCATCAGTAGTAGAAGAAGAAGCATTGTTGCTAGTGGGTTTAATATTAGAGGTAAAGTTCTTTTTTCCATATCCAGCAGGATACCCAACCAATTCATAACATCTATCAATGGTGTGACCAGGTTTTTTACAGTTAGAGCACTTTAAGTTGAGATTGGGTCCTCTATTGTTAGAGCTATTACCAGAAGTGTTATTCCCATTTGTGCCTTTGTAATTGTTGTTTCCCTTTTTGTTATCAAAGAACTTTGAAGCAAAAACAGACACATTTGGTTTATTGGATCCAGTACCAGAGGAGAAGTTTCTGTGGGATTCTTCTCCTGACACAATAGAAAAAGCAGTTTTGACAGATGGTAAAGGATCCCTGGTTAAGATGTTGCTTCTGATGGGCACATAAGTGTCATCAAGACCCATTAAAAACTGCATTAACTTGATGAGCTGGTTATGTTTTTCAAAATGTTTACCAGCATCACAAGTACATGTGGGAAGACTGTTTATAGAGTCAAATTGTTTCCATAATGAATTAAGATTGTTGTAGTAATCAGCAAGAGAGGACCCATTTTGACCCAAAGAGTTGATATTTTTATGTATATTAAAGAAAGCAGACCCATCAACTTTGTCATAGGTTTCTTTTAGTTCATTCCACATTTCATAGGCAGTTTTAGAATATATAGCACCAGCAAACAACTCAGGACTTAAGGAGTTTAGAATCCAAGTAAGGACAACAGAGTCACACATATCCCATTGATTAGCAAGACTAGCATTAGCACTATCCTTTTTACAAGTTCCATCAACAAAGCCAAGTTTATTATGGTTTCTTAATGCAAAAGTCATGGCAATGCTCCATATTTTATAGTTTTCTGAGCCAGTAAGTTTCACAGAAATAATGGGATTACCACTAGTGTCACTAGGATGCAGATAGAGTGTATCACCAAATACAATTTTTAATTCAGAAGAGTTAATCACAGATTCATTATTCATAGATTCTGTGAACCTGGTTTGAGAATTAGCTTGTTCACTTTCACCCAACAGCCATAGTGACAGAATCAGATAGATAAAAAAGACAATAATCAGCAACAAGCAACAAGCAATAAGCACAACAGTAAGAGCAAAAAATCCCAGAACAATCTCCAACCTAGCTAGTCCTATCCTCCTTCAATCTAGAAGATAAAAAAAATGCTGAAAAAGAAATACAACTCACACCCACTGTTTAACACGTACCAAGTCTGTGGACTGGGGTAGGCATGAGCAGGTATTCACACCACTCAGAGGTGGCAGATCAAGGTGTTAACCCACCCGTTTGCACCCACACGACTTGAATACTGTTAAACGAGATAAGGGAGAAGAACTTACAGTGCTTTATGTAGCGGAAGCAAATAAGACCGAGCACAATCACCCTAGATTCACTTAGTCTAGGGATGATTGTGAACAATAGAGACCAGAGAGCACTCCAAGAGAAAACCCCCAAATCAGATATCAATTAGCACCAGTGGACCAAAAAACACCAATCCCAGTACCGCAAGAGCAAAACCCCCAAATCAGAACCAAGTTAAGGTTTTGGTATAAACCCTAATTGATTCAATTGAGCACCGATTGGATTAGAGAAATCAATCCGACTAACACCAACTTTCCCAGAATCACAAAGAACAACCACCGTATATATCAGGATTAAAAAACCCCAATATGGAGAAACCCTAGAGACCAAGGTTTGAAGATAATCAGAAGCCTATAGCTCTGATACCATGTGCGATGGTATAAAACAAACAATCAGAGCAACGAGTTGCTTTTATTCATTAATCAAGAGATACAATAGTCGGCACAGTTTGAGTAGCAATAGTCAAACTGTTGCAAGACTTTAAACAAGACCAAAGTGATCACATAACAGATACAGAAATGATCAAAGTGATACTAATACATGAGGTTTGTGAGAGAGAGTTATAGCAGTGAAGAAGACTGCGTATGACTGAGTGAGTATAACCCTAGCAAGGGTTATCTCTTTTATAGAAAGAGATGTTCAAGAACCCCCCTTCAACTTTCACTAAAGCTTCAAGTGCAGCAAGTGATAACTTTTCTTCATAGTCAAGAATGAGTAATAGGCAGAAACAGTCCCTCATAGTAAACCTGCACAAACAACACAAGAATACAAAAAGGACATAGTTGGAGAAAGATTACATTGCTTATTTTGAGCAAAACCATATGTCAGAATCTTGTGAGTAAAATAATATGTGAGATTATTAAGCAAGAGGAAATATCATCTCTGTTAATAAACCACGAACATAGTTTTAATGATATGCCATTTGTTGGTTTGTACTTATTCGTAATTGGGAGTTTAAGAAGTTAAAACTGAGACATTCATTTGGGCTTATCAAACCTTACTATCAAATTACCACTTTGTATGAGTTAACATAAAAGGAAAAGTACAATTTACGAAGGAACAAGAAAAATCTTAAACTAGCAATTGAAGACGTATGCCAAATTACAAATGTAACATTTGAAGGTATATTCTATTTATGTTGTATAAAGTGGGACCACAAGTTTTCCTTATGCAGCTTGGTGTTTATATAAAAAATTTCTCGCTTTCAACTTATACTGCTTGAGCGATGTGGGATTTAACTCAACACCCCCTAGGCATCATATCTTGAGTATGTATAAACATGAGAAGCTTACATAGTCTACATGCCACGTACCATATCTCTAGCCTCACATCACAACGCCATTGTTCCTCTTCACTCTTCTCATCACCCTCCACGAACACTCCCTAGCGAACTCAATTACAGTTTCGATGTAACAGAATTATGAGTCACCGGTGATGCAACCATTGGTCGATCTGGGGTGTAGATCCAGGTGCGGAGTACAATGTATTTGCTGATATTCGGCTTGAACCACTATGAATTTTGGTGTTATATCCTTCTTATCATTGATTATTTACTACATTATTGATCGAGGTTGTAATTTGCTTGAGTTGCACATATATCTTGTTGAATTAATTTGCTAACACGCATAGAAATTAGAGGTGTTTATTCACTGATTCACTCTCGTATTAGTGGTATTTATTTACTGTATATTGTTTAGTCAAACTAGCAAGAAAATGTTCACTCACATAAAAAGTATAGTCAAACTAGACAATTTGCAGACATTCAGATAATGTAGCGATGCATGACAAAATGAGTATAAATAGCTGGAAGCTTGTTTTCCAATGAAGAGAATGGGAGCTTGTTTTCTAGTGAAGCAAACGGAAGCTTTTTCTCCATTGAAGTAAGTGGGATCTTGTAAAAAAAGAAGCTTATAAAAAAACACGCATAGAAATTAGAGGTGTTTATTCACTCTCGTATAAGTGGTATTTATTTACTGTATATTGTTTAGTCAAACTAGCAAGAAAATGTTCACACACATAAAAAGTTTAGTCAAACCAGACAATTTGCAGACATTCAGATAATGTAGCGATGCATGACAAAATGAGTAGAAATAGCCGGAAGCTTGTTTTCCAATGAAGAGAATGGCAGCTTGTTCTCTAGTGAAGCAAACGGAAGCTTTTTCTCCATTGAAGTAAGTGGGAGCTTGTAAAAAAAGAAGCATCCAGATAATGTAGCGATGCATGACAAAATGAGTAGTAATAGCTGGAAGCTTGTTTTCCAATGAAGAGAATGGGAGCTTGTTCTCTAGTGAAGCAAACGGAAGCTTTTTCTCCATTGAAGTAAGTGGGAGCTTGTAAAAAAAGAAGCATTCACGTAATACATCTATTAGCAAAATATATAAGTAAATAGACGTACTACGTTTTGCCTCTTAGTTATAGATTCATACAATCCTATTCATATATTGCACCAATGTTTACATATTCATCGATGTGGAACAATTACAAAAACAAAACTCATTCCACCTTCAAGCATTTGTCAAACTTTTGTACGTTTAAAAATGGCTTAACGACCACGTCTCCACCCTGACTTCCTCACCTACACACATACAAACAAAACTACACCGAGCCATTACCGAATCAACTAATCACCAAATCAACTAGAAGACATCACACTCACTTTGCAAATAGATTGGCATCACATGTGAAGTCACCAAGACCGCCTCTCTCTTCAATAGCATCCCACCAAACACCATCAAGCTCAACGGTTACATTCCTCTTATTATATTAAGAAAAGCATCCATGAATCGTGACGTATGCACCTTGTCTGGTAATATGAAGAACAAGCCAAATATTCAAATAAGGCGATCATCATGAAAACAACATATATAAATGATTAGTGGTCCTTCCTTTGCTATATGCCGAGTCAACCATGTATTTCAAAAGGCAAAACAGACATTTCTTTTACGAACTATCCAAGTGAGTTTAAAGATATGAGTTTTAAGAAACACTGCTGACCAGTTGTATATAAGGTTGTGGCTCTATAAATAAGTTTTCCAATGTCCATATACATTCAAACTCATATTTGTTTAGAACTTATGATTCAGGTTTTTCGCATATTTACTTTAAATCACCTTGCATATTTCTTCTTGTTTGTTATTGTAGTTTTGACTTCTATATAAACAGTATTTTTACTACATGTATCTTTTAGAATTTATTGGTGCTGTTAAAAACGTATTTAAGGGGATCGTGACTTCATGAAATTGAAACGTGCAAAGGGGCAAGATATACATTTGTGCAAAACGGCAAAGTATATTGGTATTTCTGAATATATCTTTATACGTATCAGGAGATAATTCTCTCAAGTAAAATTAGCCATATTCTCTACCCCTTTAATTGCTTCAACAATCAAATTTCAAAGTTTCTTGCCATGTACTATCAATGCTTCTGTATTCACAATAGCAAACTTGCTATCAATGGCTTAGTTACTCCCAACATAGATATGATAAGCCATCACATTCATACAATGTTACCAAAACATAATAAAAATTGATTAAGAACGAGAATCAGTGTTAAAATGTTATGCCTAAATTACTCCAAATACTACTTACATTTTCAATCTCAAAATTTACATTCATCACTCATTTACAACTTTAAATTGAATAGAAGCGCAAAGTCTCTTCATTCAATGAATTAGATCAGAATAACATATAACAAAAAATTAAATAACTCGAAAGAAAATGGGATTTAAGACTTTAGTTTCATCGTCGAAAAACATAAAAACAAATAGGAATTATACAACTGAAAGTTAATTATAATTATTGCTAGTTATTCAGTATTTTCATTTATATTGTAGATTTTTTTATGAAAAGAGCAAGCAATTACCTTACGTGTCAAAATGATACATAGAAGATCTTGATGCCATCAATTACATTCAATCTCAAAATTTACATTCATCACTCATTTACAACTTTAAATTGAATAGAAGCGCAAAGTGTCTTCATTCAATGAATTAGATCACAATAACATATAACAAAAAATTAAATAACTCGAAAGAAAATGGGATTTAAGACTTTAGTTTCATCGTCGAAAAACATAAAAACAAAAAGGAATTATACAACTGAAAGTAAATTATAATTACTGCTAGTTATTCAGTATTTTCATTTATATTGTAGATTTTTTTATGAAAAGAGCAAGAAATTACCTTACGTGTCAAAATGATACATAGAAGATCTTGATGCCATCAATTACATTCAATCTCAAAATTTACATTCATCACTCATTTACAACTTTAAATTGAATAGAAGCGCAAAGTGTCTTCATTCAATGAATTAGATCACAATAACATATAACAAAAAATTAAATAACTCGAAAGAAAATGGGATTTAAGACTTTAGTTTCATCGTCGAAAAACATAAAAACAAATAGGAATTATACAACTGAAAGTAAATTATAATTACTGCTAGTTATTCAGTATTTTCATTTATATTGTAGATTTTTGTATGAGAAGAGCAAGCAATTACCTTACGTGTCAAAATGATACATAGAAGATCTTGATGCCATCAATTACATTCAATCTCAAAATTTACATTCATCACTCATTTACAACTTTAAATTGAATAGAAGCGCAAAGTGTCTTCATTCAATGAATTAGATCACAATAACATATAACAAAAAATTAAATAACTCGAAAGAAAATGGGATTTAAGACTTTAGTTTCATCGTCGAAAAACACAAAAACAAATATGAATTATACAACTGAAAGTAAATTATAATTACTGCTAGTTATTCGGTATTTTCATATATATTGTAGACTTTTTATAAAAAGAGCAAGCAAGTACCTTACGTGTCAAAGTGATACGTAGAAGATCTTACTGCCATCAATTACATTCAATCTCAAAATTTACATTCATCATTCATTTACAACTTTAAATTGAATAGAAGCGCAAAGTGTCTTCATTCAATGAATTAGATCACAATAACATATAACAAAAAATTAAATAACTCGAAAGAAAATGGGATTTAAGACTTTAGTTTCATCGTCGAAAAACACAAAAACAAATATGAATTATACAACTGAAAGTAAATTATAATTACTGCTAGTTATTCGGTATTTTCATATATATTGTAGACTTTTTATAAAAAGAGCAAGCAAGTACCTTACGTGTCAAAGTGATACGTAGAAGATCTTACTGCCATCAATTACATTCTCATATAGTCTTAATTATATATTGAAAAATAGTTTGTTTATCCATCTATGTGGGACAAAGTCATAAAACCAAAACTCTTCTCCTTCTTTAAGCTTTTCTTTATGGCCATGCATGCACCCATAGACCCTTGTCTACACACAGACAAACACCTCAGTTCTCCCACAAGGCCATAGTGTCGTTGTTCGATTTCACCCTCCTCATCATCGCAACCAACGACTCAATCTATCTAAACACTCATTCCTCACATTCATCTCATCCCTTTCGGCTTGAAGCATTATGCATTTTGGTGTTATCTTTCTCATCGATTGACTCCCATACCCTGCCCCGGCAGGATTGAGTACGTTGTTGTTATTGTTTCTCATCTATTGACTGTTTATACGTTATTGACTTATTGAGGATGTATATTGCTTTAATCGAACATGTATCTTTCAGAGTTTATTAGCGCAGTTAAAAACGTTTTTAAGTTGATCGCGATGTCTTCACCAAATTGAAACGTGCAAAGGTGCATGATATATATTTGTGCACAACGATAGACTATATTGGTTTTAAAAATTCAACTATGATTATACCTTGGTCATGTGTTTGTTCGTTCATCCATGTTAGATAAAGTCACAAATCCGAATTCATGTCCTTCTTCGCTCGTTTCATCATCCTTCACCGAGTCATATCGAGCCAACTAAACCCAAACACGTACTCCTCATAGTCATCTCAATCCTCCCACACTCCCTTATCCACTAAACACCTTACACTCATTATGCACATGTAACGGTTTTTTTAATTAGATTGTTATATCTACTGCTTATAAAACAAATTTGCATATTCTTGAAAGCTTAAAATCTCTTAAAAATGAGCAAAGTTGATTCCCCAACACATGCAATTGACTACATCTCTAATATCTTTTGGAGAAGTTTTGATGCGGTAAAATAAAATATCTTTTAGCAGGTATGCGTTTGAAAAGTTGTGGTTGTTACATGGGCTGTGCATAGGCACAACTTCAGTGTTACTTGTTTTCTTATTCAATAAGCTAGCTAGATCCAATTGTCACTTTTGCCATTTAAAAAATTAAAATTAACATGAGCTTTTGTAGAAATACATTAGCTAGATCCGAATAAAATTAATGAAAAATAGTATAAAAAGCGAATATGTTTAAAAGTAAGACTATAAATATAATATCGTTTGGAAAAGTTTTGATGCAGTGAAATAAGATATCTTTTAGCAGGTATGATTTTGAAAAGTTGTGGTTGTTACACGTGTTGTGCACAGGCACAACTTCCATGTTACTAGTTTTCTTATTCAAAAAGCTAGATTGTATTGTCACTTTTGCCATATCAAAGAAATTAAATTAGAGTGAGTTTTTGTAAAATACATAAGCTAGATCCGAATAAATTTAAAGAAAAATTGTAAAATAAATCATAAATGTTAAAAGGTAGACTTTAGGTAAACAAAAATGTAAAAAAAATAAAATAAACCAAAGATGTTTAAAATAATAACAAGCTCATCCAAATTTCACATGATAAAAAAAACACATCAAACACGCATATTGAAACTTTATTAATCAATATACATATTTTGTTGTATTTTTTTGACTATAACGTCGTAATCCTATTCATATACTACTCCAAAGTTTGCATATTCGTTGATGTGGGATAATTAAAAAACCAAAACTCATTCCACCTTCAAGCCTTCTTCAAATTTATGTTTCATCACTCTCTTCATTATCCTTACAGTGCACCGAGCCACAACCGAATCAACTAAAATACATCAAACTCACTCTTTCGCATGGATTGGTGTCACATGCGAAGTCACCATCACCGCTACTATTTCCAACACCATCCCGACAAACACCATCAAACTCACCGGTCATTTTCCTCTAAGTATATTTAAAAAAAAAAGCAACCGTGAATCGTGACGTACCTGGTCGTATGAAGACTCAGCCAAATATTCAATAATGAAAACAAGGTACTGGTACTTCCCTTGCTATATGTTTAGTCAATATTGTCTTTCAAAAAGCAAAACATACACTCTAAGAAATATGGATTGTGGCTCTTCTAACGGGTTTTTTAATGTCCATAACATTCAAACAAATATGAATTTTATACTCTAAACACTTCCGTACAAATTGGCTCTTATATGTTATTACAAGCTTAATTTGTGCTCAAATACTAAAGTATTGATGTTCATTGTTCCTTCGTAATGGAAGTGAGAGTCCATTTAGTTGATTAGAGCTGCCAAATCGACTTTAGCTTCATCACGTGTTAAGCAACTATAGGTTGGGTGAAAGACTAGATATTGAGGAGTGGTATCATTTTCTTTAACTTAACGTATGTTTATCGTTGATAAAAAACAAAATGAAGTTCTTCTTTATGTTTATTAACACCATTTTTGCTTGTGATTAACCAATTATACAATAGTAACAAATTGACTAATACTTGTAATCACTCAAATACTACTTACATTTATAATCACTCATTTACCACTCTATTCAACATAGTTAGATAAAAGATAAAGTAACTTGAAAGAAAATGGAATGTAAGCCTTTCGTTTCATCCTACAATATCCAGTTCAGCATCAAGCACTAAACATATTGAAAATCGACATTTATTTTGTTTGTTATTATGTGCCTTCGAGACATGTACGCGTGTTACACGTCCCGTGTCGGTCTTGCAATATGCGGATATCTTTACAAAGGGCATTTCAAGTGCTTTATATCAAGATTTTCAAGACATCTTAAACATCCAAAGTCCTCCTGTTCCAATTACGACAATGTATTAGCAGTGTTATTATTAGTCCAGCTGTATACTTGTATTGCAGACTTAGCCCATTCACATTAGCTTCATTATTAAGCATTGTAAAATTATGTAAGCACTTCCTTATTAATGTGATCTCTATATGGGGAATTACTAATTTTAATAGTTATGTTTTTGTACGAAGATGCAAGTGAACAAAAGGGAATATGTTGTTCGAATAATTTCTCTAAAATAGCTCGTATCCCGCAAAGGTAAAAGAAACACAATTGAGGATCCGCAAAGGTAAAAGAAACATAATTGTATCCATGAAGTAAAAGAAACAGATTGTTAATTCACGTATGCAAGACATACGAGAACGTTCAATCCAGCTCTACTTTGATAATCCTATCGTATATTGTTATAGAGTTTTTTTATCCATCTATGTGGAACAAAGTCACAAAAGCGAAACTCTTCTTCTTCAAGCTATTGTTTACTACCTTGCAGATCTCAATCCCTCATACCCTCGCCTATACACACACAAGCAACTCATTTTACACACAAGGCCATAATGTCTTTGTTCGATTTATCCCTCCTCATCATCACAACAAACGACTCAACCCAAGCCCCCATTCCTCACATTCATCTCATCCCTTTCCCTCCATGACATACACTATGATTATGCTCTCTCCGCTTTATGTAATCTCATTACAAACACAAAAATGAGATTCTATACCATGGCTAAATTTGTCAGAGGAAAAAAGAAATAGCTAGTGGTTGTTCAAGCCTTGTGCTTGAGGCTAATGTGGTCCTCTGCCATAATTTATTGTACTTAAACATTATCTTGTGATTAGTATACTTTACCGGGGTAACCTTTTACACAAAAAATAAAAATCAAAAAAAAAGAAACAGTACTACATATATGAGTCGTATATATGGATTGTGGTTCCTCTAGTGAGAATTTCAGTGTTCATCACTAGGTATCTATGTATTCAAATCATAAGACCTCTTTCAAACTCATATCTTCATAGTACAAGCTATCACATTCAATCAAAGAATGACTATGATGTTCTAAATGCTTCCAAATACAGTAGCTGAAGACCCCAAAAAATAGTATGAGATGTTGCCTGTTATATAACGTGTACACTGTGAGCATTATTGCATAATGTAAACACTCATTTGTTTTTGTGTTCTCTGCTTGTGGTTAATTTGGAGGATGTGAGACTAACTTTGAACTCAAATACTAATGTATATTAATTACAGTCTTCGATAACTAGAGTGTCCACTTCCTTATGATTAGAGTAGCAAGATTGACTTTAGCTTCATTAGAGTTATGGTGCAACAGATTCTCAATCATCGGTTAAGCAACTATATGTTTGGTGAAGACCGAAGATATTTAACGAATGGTTAATTAACGTTGATAACAAAAAAGTCTAGTTCACGTTTAAACTTTTTTAGCATTGTTTTGGTGGTCTGATGATTAACTAATTATACAATAGTAACATGAAGACTAATTTTCAAACATGTGATATTAATCAATTATCGTTGTGGAACTCGTCAACAAGTTGGATCACCATTATATGGTCATTAAACTCATGCTAATTCTCAGTTATCATTTTTCAGATATCCTTGACTTAGTTTAACTACTGGTACTAAATTAAAACATCATATATGAATTAGAGGTGTTTAAAATAAATTTGTGATAAAAAAAAACACTTAATTAAGAGCATTTCAACTAGAGGTGTTTTTTATTAAACGTATCAATAAAGCTGATGGTTTGAGCTTAAATCAAGAAATCATTTAATACAACCAAAAAAAAAAAAAAAAAAAAAGGCAAAGACCAGTCGGATGCGTAGAATTACAATTAATTTGGAAAAAAAGGATAAATTTAAGATTGTTGTGTCTTTCGTACTAAAATGTATTTAAACGAAAGGAAATGGTTGTTCAAAGAATCACTCCAATTTAAGTCGCAAGTAAAAAAAAAAGTACATTTTTTATTCAGTGAGCTACATTTGAGTCACATTACCATAATAATAAAAAGATTGATTATAAATTTATAATCACATAAATGTAAAAAAGTTAGTTTGGGCATACCAGATTTATACTAAAATGTATTTAAACGAAAGGAAACGGTTGTTCAAAGAATCTCTCCAATTTAAGTCGCAAGTAAAAAAAACAGTGCATTGTTTATTCAGTGAGCTAGATTTGAGTCACATTACCATAATAATAAAAAGATTGATTATAAATTTATAATCACATAAATGTAAAAAAGTGAGTTTGGACATACCAGATTTATACTAAAATGTATATAAACGAAATGAAACGGTTGTTCAAAGAATCTCTCCAATTTAAGTCGCAAGTAAAAAAAACAGTGCATTGTTTATTCAGTGAGCTAGATTTGAGTCACATTACCATAATAATAAAAAGATTGATTATAAATTTATAATCACCTAAATGTAAAAAAGTGAGTTTGGACATACCAGATTTATAGTCAAGACAATCAAGTACATCTAAAGCGCACTTATTTTAACTCTTTATAGTCTTACTTTTAAAGTGCTTACTTATTTGCTCATTCACTGATGTCGGATAAAGTAACAAAACCAACAAACTCATTTCCTTCTTCAAAATTTTGTTTCAAGTGATTTAGCCCCCTACCTCACTCAAACATCTCATTTCACTCACAATCTCACCAAATCACCCATAGCAACCTCAATCCAAACAACATTTTAGAGTTTTGGTGTAGCAGATTTTGAGTTTAGCCAATATGGTCATATGACATACATGGTCATATGAAAGACGTTTTAGAACACGTAAAAGCCAAAGTAAATGTTTATTTGTTCATATGAAATGCATAAACTATTAAAATAGTTGAATTAAACAAGCTATCACATTCAAACAAAAGTGACTATGATACTTTATTATCATCATCCGTCGAGTCACAACCTATCAAATTATATTGCAAAACCCACTCCTCACATTCATCTCCACGGTCCCACACTGTAAGCTTAGAGATCAAAAATATTTTACTACTAAAAATCCAAACAACAATTTACATATGTTATTAATTTATTACATTAGCGCTAGAAAAATAAAATTTGAGCAAAAACAAAACAAGAACCCATATGATTACGACTACCTCATGACTGCTTATTGATGTTTATTCAATAGCTAAAGTATAGATTTAAGTAAAATTGTATGTGAACGACTGGTAAACCATTAGGCTTGCATACGATAGAGACACGATTCAAATAATAATCTTGTTTTACATAACATTGTTTTTCGAAATTATTCTACAAGTTAAATCTGAAAATTTTAACTGTAAAATCAATAACTTCTATTTTATAATAACTTCAAATTTTACTACTTCAAAAATTTATTTACACATTGGGATTTTTTTGGTGGATAAAAAACAAAATTATGGATACTCATAGTTGGGAAAATTTGTGTTTATACTATACTATATTTCATTCCACAGAGATGTTGGTTACTTGCTATATGTTAGTGAGTTGATGGACGATACTTATTTTGTTGTTATATTTGTTAGTTTCGTGGACATAAATTAGTAGATGTGTGTTAGGATCGAACTCGAGACCACCGGATTGCACACTTTAAGTAAGAAGAGTTAACGAATATATATATATATATATATATATATATATATATATATATATATATAGCGTTATATTTAATTATTAAATGCACAAAACGACTAATGAGCGTTAAGTAATAAAAAGTAATGGACTAACGATCATTAAATGTTAAAGGAAAGGAATAAAGTGAAAACTAGAAGTCAAGAAGTTTCCGGAACACCCCTAAGGGTTATGGCCGGTCGGATTTGGATTAGGGATACATAATCCTTATCAAACTTGGACGCTAAGTTCTACAAGTATAAATATAAGGCTAGGGGTTATTATTTTGTATCTCTTGTGTACACACACTAACCCTAAATTGGTTTTCTCTTGTGTTTTGTAATTCTCGATCATGTATAACCCTTAAGAGTCAATCAGAGTTGTTTCTCAAACATCAAATCGTTTTGTGAATCGTTTACTAGCATAACACTAATTTCGTATTAGTACGTGTGTACAAGAACGTGGTACTAACATACTATTGTTAGTATCTTGGATTGAATTACAAAACGGTAAAGGGTAATTTTTATAATCCACATAAACCGTAATTAGGGTTATTGTTCAATTTTTATCCGATTCGCAAAATATACGGATACTTTTATATTTGATTAATTAATTACATGTTATATGATTATTACGCTTCCGCATTTGTACTTGATATTTATTGTTTATTTATTTGAAAGTCGATTTATATAATTCAAACAATATTTTGACCTCATAACTATTTTTCGAATAACATTGGTTGCAATTGAATTAAAACAATAATGAACTCTAATGTTCTTCAAATAAATGACATATGCGCCTTTGAAGATTATGTATGCAATATGGCCAAAACTACATATACAACTTTCAATTCTGTAACTTATTGTTAGAGAAGTGGTTGATGGTGTGATGATAATCTATATCTATAATACATTAAATGTAAAAATGGTCAAAGAAAAATGTTGAAAAGTTAAAATTGGTTAATGCAGAGAGAAATACATAATGTAATTAATGCTCTTATTAAAACACATCATTACTTAAAAATACAATAATTTATTTACATTGTACAACCAATTAAAAGCACATCTACCAAATTAAAAGCAACCAGTTAAAACACCCCTTACTAAAAAGTACAACAAAATTTTCGTAATGTACAATTTAAAGAAGCTATAACATAATTCAAAATATAAAATAATTAAGCACACTAATTAATGTTATTTTTAAAACACCCTAAAATGAAAAGTACATGTTTTGTACACATTATACAAATTAATAAAACACAAAAAACTTCACACAAGCTAACAAGTTGATGATACATATAGTTTTAAAAACCGGACTGGACCAACGTGTTCAACCGGGAACCGGTGTCGCCACCGGTTCAGCTAACCAGTTAAAGCCATCCGAAAACGAACCATAGAGGACCCGTTGAAACTGATACAAACTGGTGAATTAGATCTCATCGAGATCTATTACTCCGGTTAATCGTCACAGGATACCCGCCGCCGAAACGCGCGGGTACCCTGCTATATACTATATATAAAGGAAAAACCTAAAAGTAAAAAGTGAAAAGTTGAAATTAAAAGTGGAAATGTTGAAGACATATATTTAAAAAAGAAACTATTAATACACATCGGAAAACGGGTTGACCCGGTTTAATTTGACCTGTTTTCGACCCAACCTGTTGGGTTGACTCGGTTTAAATCGACCTATTTTTTTTTACCGAAACGGTTCAACCGGTTGAACCACTCGGGTCGAAGTGGGTTTCATATTTAACAAAACTATATGAGAAATGATGAAATAGTTTTGGAACCCGTGACAAATTTGGAAAAATGAGAGACAAGGTAATTGTAGTTTTTTGTTGTTTATTTTACTTTGACAAATGTACTCTGTCATTTGTATAATGTTATTTTAAAAAATGTTGGTCTTGCACTAATTAAGGGACTAGCATATATGAATCGTCTTTTAAAAGTTAATATATATTGTATAGCCCTTTGTCCAGTATATAAATAATGTTATGTAAGTTTATTAGAATCATAAAAATTAAATAGTATTGTTATCTTTAGCGATAATTATTTGTACCCCAAACAAATACGTTTGAACAATGCTTAAATATCTATGCAAATTGATAGTACAAAATGATCTTATTATAGTGACATCAAATTTGTAAGGTTACCAGTTTAAAAGCCACACATCAAATGATAAACGCTACACATGTTTAAAAAAAAAGAATGAGAAGTTAACATTGTCTAAATTATCGACAAAACAAGAAAAGACGATTATACACGTTGACTATACCTCTAAACTATAATATAATATTGTCAACTACATAATACCGTTACTTTTTGTAATGATTGAATCGATAATTACTAAAACCTTAATGACTTAAAACAATTCTATTAGAAAATATACTCCCATACTTAGATTGACTCCACATAATTTTTTTGAAAACTATATATTTCTGCTGTTATGCAACCACGCATCAGAATTATAGTTATTTGAAAGTGATTCTCTAACGCTACAAACACAGTTTATTGAAAGAAACTTATGGGTCGTCGAAATTTTGCAGAAAACTAAACCGCAACCGTTAAGCACGAGTACTCGTCTAATCATATAATCCCTCTAATTAAGTTATGTTATGTTCACTTTCCAAATAAAGTTTAAAAGAATTCAAAAATATGTAACTTATTTGAAGTAAGAACAATGGGCACTAACTTTGGATCTTGGCCTCTTATCATGCTCCAAAAGATATTAGCTCAACCTACTTTGCACCAGCATCTACTAACTCACGAATTTCAAAAGTAGGCAAAAATACACTATCCATATCCCGCAAAAGTATGGATCTAGCGAGAAGAATTATTGAAATGAGAATAGTGGGAAAAAAATTATAGCCACATATTTTAAGTAAAGAAAAAAGAATAATGAGAAAATGCATCTATTTTTATGGATATATCTAATATTTGCGGCTTCTTTTCCTTCTTCTTACCTTAATTATATTTTTCATTTGATCCTAAATCTATCCCCGCAAAAGTAAATGAAAGAGAATTGTATTTCACAAAACGTAAGAATCTCCTAGTTGTAATATGACAAAGTAAAATAAACAAACCACCACTCATGTAATAAAGTGATACGCAAAATGGTGAGACATTCATACATTGTTGTCCTACCATCTTAATTATATATTGCATTAGAGTTTGTTTATCGATCCATGTGAAATAAAGTAACAAAACCAAAACTCTTATCCTTCTTCAAACTTTTGTTTACTACCTTATACATCTCCACCCTCACGCCCTCGCCTATACACACACACAAACACCTCATTTCACCAACAAGGGCATAATGTTGGTGTTTAATTTCACCGATGCCTATATGTACTCTTGTTACATTCCAACAAACTCCATCATCGGTCACATGCCTTTATAAATACTAAGATACTAACATGAGCAACCATGAATGATGACATGTTTACCGGATATATGAAGAACAAGCAGTCTTTGCAATGACTTAAATCCATTCAAGGCAAATAGAAACACTACATCTAAGTGGTATCATATATACTATATAGGAATTGTGATTCCTATTACGAGATTTCAATGTTGAAGAAGTGGAAGATTCATCATCAACATGCGCTTTAATTCTAATGACAAAAAACACGAGGTGGCCAAGCCGTGACGTGGCAAGGAATGCCACGGCGTGGGAGGCCGACTAGCTAGCTGAGACTCGATTGCTTGCAAGCAAAGTTTTGTATTTATGACTCTTAAATAGTATTGAGTATGGTGTGCCATAGAGCTAGCTTTTATTTTTGCACGTTCGTTTTATATCGTAGGTGTGGTACACTTTAATGTGGCTTCCCACATTTATATTTAAAATATTTCTAGGTATAACACGTATGTACTGCAAGCGATCACATTCAAACAAAAGAAAACGGCATTGATATATTCTAAAAGGCGCATCCAAATACATTAGTGCAAGATCCAAAGAGATTAATACTGAGCATGATCAGTTCTGTGAGAATTAGTTGTTATACAATGTGTCCACACGATTTTGAAACAAGTCATTGTCTTTGTATTGTGTAAACAATCATTTGTTTTTGTGTTCTTTTATATTGGTGTTCACTGTTCTTTCCTAGCGGAATGGAAAAATTAGGACTGACAACTGGCTTAGATAACTAGAGAGTCTAAAGTGTCCATTTTAGTATGATTAGAGTTGCACGATTAGACTTTAGCTTCATCGGTTAATTAGCAACTATAGGTTGGGTGAAAACTGACTATTTAGCGTATGTTGAGCGTCGATAACTAAAAGTTACGGTTCAGTTTATATTTTTTTTATCGCTATTTTGATGTTTCGGTATTAACTTATTAACAATAATAATAAGCTTACTAATGTTTCAAAGATGATTTGATAATCGGTTATCATCGTGAAACTCGTCAGCATCAGAAATATATAGCCGTTCCATAATGTGTACACTCATATGTTTAGTGTTCTTTTATAGTGATTAGGAGTTAGTGAGATTAATTTGAGCTCAAATACTAAAGTGTTTGGGTTCATTGTTCTTTCCTAATGGAAGTGAGAGTCCATTTTAGTATGATTAGAGTTGCAAAATGGACTTTAGTATGATTAAAACAAAAACTTCCATGGATATATATTTTTTTTAATTGTGATTGGTTAACATGGCCTATCATATTATCAACTTGAGAAGATCTTAATCCTTTATTTCATCACATGAATTGCATATACTATCAAGCTTAAGTTTCAGAATTAATAAACGGAAAAAAAGTTGAATTGAGACTACAAAACATTAAAATTCAGACTACAAAATAAATAACAAACAAAAAGTTGAAGGCTTATGTCTTTTCTATTCGAGTGTTATAGAAACACTACTTTACTACTTACGAGTCGTATATATGGTTAATAGAAACGATAAAATCATGTACCCCTTGAATTCAACAGTTGATCTATAAATGCATAAAATGTCACATAATACCCCTTGAATTCAAAACATTGCATTCATCATTCATTTTTATAAATCAAAGACTTTGAATATGAATTATACTGAAAAACTGTGACTTTCTGTTTAAGAAGCAAAATTAGAATTAAATAAGAAACCATAAGAGCTTAATCTTAGGTTTATCCCACATATACATCGACAATAAATTACCAGCTATCTAGAAGTTGTTTATTGTTAGACTACTAATTGTAGATAAGTTGACAATCTTGTGTGACCACCTCATAAAATCAATTTCATCAATCTCCAATGCAAAAAGGTGAAAAACTCATTATCAACATGTTCTTAGCCTTTCCCATATCACATATCATCAATCATCAATAGCTTATTTTTCTTCAACATATTACTCTAATGCAATAACTTTTGGTAAAATCTTTTTCAGATTTTTTCACCTTGCATCAGAGGTGTTCTTATAGAATGTAAGATTCTTGCTATTTTATCTTTACACTTTAGCTAACTCAATAAATTACGACACACATTATACACTAGCATACTCCTTCCTCTCTTTCTTCTCACTTTCCCAAAAGCCACCATCATAAACCACCAAATCTTCAACTCACCTACGCGCACAAACAATACTGCCATTGTTCATTTTTCACTCTTTAGTTACAGGTAGATACCAAATAGATTAAAAATGCATTGTACGGAAATGCTACATCTTTTTATTCAATAAGCTAAACTAGAATTAAAAATTGAGAAACACTATAATAACCATAAGATCGAACACTAGAATATTTAAAGTTATATAATCTTTTCTTAACATATAATTCAATAATATAAATGAAATGATAGGCTTAATTTTTTTTCTTAACAAAAATGAATTGACGACCATATATTTATATTAAGTAGAAGGGTACCCGCGCAATGCGGCGGCGGGTACCCGGTTACTGTTGTTCTGGCTAGCAAATGTTTTTCATTTTGGACCTTTTTTATTTTGCATGTCTCAAATACTTTATAAAGTAGTAGATGTATGTTTTTTCAAAAGTAGAACGTATAAATTATTAGTAGTGTAAATAGTTAGCATGTTATATATAAGATAATAGATAATTCCGCTTATATATGAATATTAAAGAGATGTTACAACTTTATAAAATTAACATTTAATTTTCAGTTGTTACAAGTTTATAGAATTGAAGACGTTTAATAACGAGGTCGTACAATTCTTTCCCATTATAAGTATATAAGTGTTGAATTTGAATTTTTAAGTCTTCTATTAATAGCATGTCCCAAGTGCTTTATATAGAAGTATAGATATTAGATAATATCTACAAATATAAATATACGCAATCAATTCGATTTATAGATAATTGAATAGTGATAGTTATATATTGCTCTAAAGTTTGATTATTCATCCATGGGGGATTGTGGGATAGTCCCAAAACCAAACTCACACCCTTTTGTTGATTGCTTTTAGGGATGAGCACGGTAACATTTTGCTACTGGACCAATACCATTTTGTAATCAATACAATTGCTTATATTCAGAATGATGCTATGTGTTAAATGGATGATGGTTCCGAGCTTAACTACAATGATTGTTTCTCGGGATTATAGGATCTGGTGGGATTGGTTGCTATGAATAGTTCTAATGTGATACGTTGTATAAATAGGATGGTGTTGGTGTTCTCGATCTTTCGAGATTTGATACTGAGTTTGCAAGGTTTTTTTCAGACCATATCTATTGTAGTCATATGATGCAGCTAGATCTGATCATTTTTTTTCTTCTTCTAAACATGTTGCTTTATCTTATTTCAGTCATTGATTTGCTGTGAGGCTCATTGTGACAATATTAACATATGGGTTTGTTATTTTTTCTATTTAAGAGGAATGCATGTCTTAGAATACAAGGCGTGTGCCAAACAACACGAAACCAATCGACCTCTTGACCACTTGGATGAATTGATTCCCATGCTAGCTTAAAAACATAAGTATGCGAATTGCCATCACTTTTGTCCCATAAAACTTGATCCCCTCTATTAGAAAAAATTGGGATATCAAGAAGATTTAAAGCGGTAAAAAGGTCTAACCAGGTGTTTGAGAAGTTCCACGAACCACTGTTCACCATGTCTACGAATAGAAAAGTGACTTTTCAAAGGAGAAGAATCGGACGAGTTGTCAAACCAGAATGATGTTTTATGACCATTCCCAATAGAGTGCCAAAAGAAGGGACGAACCGTGTATCTGAAGAATCTTTCTCCAACCCCAACTTACATTAGAAATTAGAGGCACATCCCAAAAAATGTAATTGTGTTTTGTAGCCACACATTTCAAATAAGAAAGATATTTTCAAGGGGAGATGAATCTATTTTAATAGATGCATCTGAAATATGTGGTTGTGGTTTCTTCTTATCCTTCTCATTTTAATTTATCTTCTTATTTGATCCTAACTCATAGAACCAAACCATATATCAATCGGGCTTGGGCCATTTCTATCCACTAATACTCCCCCACAATCTATCTGAGCGGTGAAATCACGAAAACTCAGATTGAATGAGAAAATTAAATACACACTAAAGCAATAAAAATTTTGTTGATGATGACGTTTGAAAAAAAGCGGAGAAAAATCTTTACCAACAACACCAAAAGCAAAATAAATGATTGCAAAGCAAAAGCAGTAAAACAAATAATTAGTTTTGATAACGACATCCGACAGCAGCGGAGATTAATCTTCATCATGGATCAACATCAAACAAAGAAAAAATAAATAAATAAACAAAGAAAGAATAGACTTTTTTTGTTTGGATAAATGGATAAATGATGGCGGCTAGGGTTTGACGGGGTGACATAGAAAAGGCGGCTCAAAGTAGCCACCTCCGATTCTATGTTAGACATTCAAAACCCCGTAGGTAATACATTTTATCGATTACCATATATATAAAGGCAATTACATAATGAAACCCTAATGGACCCAAACCCTCAATCGGGCTTGGGCCATATATATCCACTAATAATCTCAACCCTCATGGCCCCACCCACGTCTCAACTGTTATCCAAATACCCCCTCCTCACATTCATCTCCGCGTATCCCCCACAATTCAACTTTTATCCAAATACCCCCTCCTTACATTCATCTCTGCATATCCCACAAACGTAAAAACTCGTTTTTGTATTTTTGAAAAACAGAAATGTTAAAAATACCAAATTGAAACCGACGTACTTATTATATAAGTAAATAACAAATACGATCGCTTCACAACTAGGTAATGGTTTATACCACTATCGTCTTATTTATATATTGTTGTAGAGTTTGTTTATCCATCTATGTGGGACAAAGTCACAAAACCAAAACTCTTATCCTTCTTCAAGCTTTTGTTTACTACAATATCTCCATCCCCACTCCTCCGCCTACAGACGCTCAAACACCTCATTTCATACACAACGTCATAATGTCGTTGTTTAATTTCTCCCTTCTCAACATCACAACCAACGACTCAACCCAAACACCCATTCCTCCACTACTAGAAAATAAGGCAACACTGACGGTCAAATCCGTTGATAATCCGTCGGTGACGGCTGTTACTAACGGATCACCAACAGAAATATTCCGTCGGTAATATCGCTGTCGGTAATTTTACTAAGAGCTTTTACCAACAGATTTCAAAAATCACTAACGGAATTTTCCGTTACCTTTCTGTCATTAAGTACCAAATACAAAGGCATAACTTTTCCAATATTGTTATCAAAATGGTTCAATCTTACATTAAACAGTTAAAAACACATATAATTCAAAGGGAATGAACAAAATATACCCAAATCTTTTGGTCTTCGGGGTAATGTACTCCCCATTTTGTGAATGGATTGTTACTGGTATGTAGCACCTTTAAAGGTTAAAGCAAACCAACTAGATAAATTAAGCTAGTTTTCCTTTTACCAATTTTCGCGGTAATTAGTCTAGCTTCTAATTTAGTAACTCATATACATGTTTTCCATTAACCAACATTCATGTTTGTTACAAAAGGATTCATTTACCAAATCAGGGTAATGAAATCTTTGTGGAAAATAAGATGTGCAATTCATTGCTATGAGTTACATAGAATTTACACAATTCAAATGTTCCTATTATACCTTTCTCATTCATGAAAAGGAATAGGATTGAGTCTCATTTTTCTCCCATGAAAAGAGACTTTGTTTGTCTTTTCGGTAAATTATTCTCGATCAAACATTTGTTTGAAAGCAAAATGGATTAATTTACAAATAAAAGACTAAACCACGTTTACGGTTAAATGTTGCATTCATACATTCAAAAAAATTACAAAATTCAATTTTAGTATTTTCGATAATTAACCTTTTCAAGAAAATTAAATACCCATGGTTCATAAACATATAACCATTTAATTTTCACTTGAAAACTAGGATCCAAATTGACATAGTTTCATCATATCAGTTGATCTGCTAGTAATGAAATTATTCAAAATGGTACGAGTCGAACCTCAATTGCCAATTTTCAAATTGCAACTCCTAGATTTATGGGATTTACATTTATCTAGTTTCAATTGCCATGTAAACATGTTTTATCCCCATCTTATGCCTTGAGTTTCCAGTTCTCACTACAAAACTCAATTAAGTTGTCCAACTTAAGAAACTGCAAAATCGTCCATGCCCGTTCTCACGACACGTGGACATTTTACCCTTTGATTACGATCTAAGTCACGTACTCACGCAAATAAAAGGTAATCTTAGGTGTTTCCGTTTCGTTGGATGGCATATAACTTAAATTTATATGGGTAATAATTTTGATGTCAAATCAAATATGTACAAAGATGTTGTGCATTCATCTTCGTAGCATAGTTTTTATTAAAACATTTATGTCCTTGTTTTAATGTTTAAGCTTTTCATCATCAAACTTTAATTGAGGTATTGGATAACCAATTAAAGAATCACCTTAATTACCACTATATCCTACTACTGCATGAGTCATAAGACCCAAGTTATTCGGATAATTACCACAAAAGTGGCGCGTAGAAATTAAAGTAATTCACCCTTAAGATTTTTTGCACACATATAGGAATACTTGGTAGATCCATTAAGACGCACAAATGAGCGGAAAATCAAGTCAACGCGAAGCATAATAAAAACCCTCATCTTTAGGGTGTCACAATTTAATGCGTACCCTCCTTGTACCCATCACACAGTTTGTTATTAATGGGTGAGTCGTTCTAACTATTTTGTGCAAAAAATCAATCAATTAAACGATTATGATTACTATGCATAAAAATACATGTTTCACCATTGTTTAGGTCAGTTTATTTTTCTTGTAAAAATACCCTTGTTACAAATAACAAACAAGCAAGTATTTAAAAATAAACAAATAAACAATGAATGCATAATAAAAAATAAGTCATGCATATCAAATAGCCACATGCAAACCTTTTGATAAATCCTATCAATAATCAAGTTTAGATCTGTCAAAAAATTTAGTGTATATCACTCTTGCAAGTAAAACATACAATAAAAGCGGATCCAAGATAAAACATGCATGTAATTATCATGGACATAAATTACACTTAACAATTAATACAATTAAACAAAGTTACGCAATACACATAAATTGCATGCATCATAGGGTTTCTAATCCAATTAAAACTTAAGTTTACAAAACCCTAATTAGGGCACCAAAAAAACGCCCCCCTAAAATTAGGGGTTAGGTTTTGCAAACCCTAGATCTACGCATACAAATAATAACACAATCATGTTTATTTAATTTATTTGTTTCAGTAATTAATTACTTGTTATACAAGGCTCGTGATGCCACTGTTGAGTTTAAGATATATGAAAACAAATAGAATCATATAGACACCACGGAGTACACAGCATAACAATAATTAATTAACTGAAAGATGTGTAACGTACCTCTTGCAATTGGTAGATCTCTTCAATTCAAGAACCCTAATTAGGGTTTATGTGGTTTAACGAATTGACCCTTACCGTTTTTCAATTCAAACCAATTGATGTAACAATAGTGTGTTACACCACGTTTTTGTACACACGTACTATTAGCGATTCGATGCGAATGCTAGTTCTTGATCACAATAGAATAACCAAACACCTTTGTTATGCTTAAGGTCACTCGTAAATCCCTTACAATGGGGATTCACTCGTCGACCAATAACAAGAGAGAAGAAAAGAAGAAGTTTGGCCTTCTAATGAAATCAAGTGTACCAAAGGATGAATACATGGGGATGTATTTATAGCCTAATGGTAGATGTCAAGTTTACTATGGTTTTCGATGTGGGATTCCATAGTTTCGGCCAAAAACAAGCCCAAAAGAGTGTTCCTAAAACCTTCTCTTGGCTTGTTTACTTTTCTTCATATCCCGTTGACATTTAACGACCAATAGTCACTTTTGATAAGTGCTTATCGCTCATTTAGTCATTCATTGTGAATTTCATAATTAAACATAATATTTTATATTCATTATTTAAACATCGAGTCTCATACGTAAAGTGTGCAATCCCGTGGTCTCGAGTTCGAATCCGGTCATACACATATTAAATATATCCATAAACCAACACTTTCTCCTCAATTGACCATTTAACGTATGCTTAACGTCGATAACAACAAGCTACGGTTCACGTTTGTATTTTTATCGCTATTTTGGTGTTGCGGTATTAACTGATTATACAATAGTAATAAGTTGAATAATTCTTCGAAGATGATGTGATAATCAGCCATCATCGTGAAACTCGTCAGCACGATGGTTCACCATTACATCTTCAATAAACACATGTCTCTAATTCTCGCTTAGCATTTTTCTAATCTCCGTGACTTCATTAAACTACTACTCCCGTAATAAACTAACTCAAATAAGTTACAGGTGTTTGCTACTTCAAAATGAAGCTAAAACAACACCGCTAAAGTGTTGTGTTTGTTAGGCCGTAGTTATATTATATTGTAACGGGCCCAAACCCGAATCTAAAATATTCCCAGTATTGCTATAAATCTGTACAATGTAATTCATCAAATCAATCGTTATCATTACCATTCTACAGTATTATGCCTTTAACATGTTGCATTATGCTTAATGCAACTCTTTACTGAATGTTACAGCCTACTTGCCTTAGTTATAAGCGACACTATTTGTTGGTAATTTTTAGCAAGTGCAATGTTTTAACATCTATAAAAAAAAGTTTAGAACACATATGTAATTAAGTTTCTGGTAACTACAATTATAAACTCAAGTCTAAATAAAAGGTGATTTAGAACGAAAATTAGCATCAACACTTTATCTGTGAGGATAGAAACCAACAAACGTAAAGGTGTTTCTGTATACACCGAAAATGCACAACTATTAAGCTCAAAATGGTGTTTGTGTTAGCTTATTTAATGGGTTTATGAGCGTAATGAAAATTTGATTTCATAAGCTCATCTTTTTTAGCCATGTTCTTATCCGCTTGAGCTTATATGTTAATAAAGTTTATTAGCTCATAAGCCTATGATATGTGCTTGTTAGCTTATCAAATTTTGAATGAAAGAATAAGGCCAACAAGTAAGCTATAAAAAAGCACTCCCTAAGTTTATTCAAACTGAACATCCTCTAGAATTTCAATCTCTTATCCATTTAATTAATCACGTTTGCCATTGTAAGATATCAAGAAAGTAAACATGGAGTTATATAGAAATACATATATTTTCTTATGCAATAAGCTGGACGCGATTGTCATTTTTGCCAAGTTAGATTTCAAAGAAATTATATTAACATGAAATTTTTTTTTTTTTTTTTTTTTTTTTTTTTTTACTTTACATAATTACATATTTTCTTATGTAATAAACCGTAAATTTTTAAAAGTAATACTATATAGTGTAAATAAAAATGTAAAAGTAGCAATAATAAGAGGCTTGGGTTTATTTCACATGGTAGAAAAAACATTAATGAAATACAGCTATTAAAGAATTTTGAATAGATGTATGACGATATTGTTTTTTGTTATAACCTCATAATTTTGTTGATATATTGCTTCAAAGTTTGTATATTCATCGATGTGGGACAATTACGAAAGCTCATTCTACCTTCAAGCCTTCTTCAAGCTTTTGTTTCAAAATGATTTAACGACCACGTCTCCACCCTCACGGCCTCACTTACACACATACAATTTGAACACATCACACTCATTCTGCACACGGATTGGCGTCACATGTGACGTCACCAACACCGGCGCTTTCTCCGACACCATCCCGACGAACACCATCAAACTCACCGGTCACATTCCTCTAAATATATTAACAAAAGAAACCATGAATCATGATGTACCTATCATATGAAGACGAGCCAAATATTCAAATTACATTAAACCTATGAGTGTACACATTATGTAACAACTATATAGTAGCTAGTTACTAGTGTTTCTATTTTTGTATTATGAGGATATGAGTTTGAATGTGATGGACATTGAAAAACTCATTACTAGAGCCACAATCAACTGGTCAGTAATGTCTCTATTTGCTTTGAATGGAATTACTCATGTTTAAAAATGTTTTGGCAGTACATATCTATAAACTCACTTGAATATTTCGGTAAATATATGTTTTGCCTATTGAAAGACATGGTAGCAAGGGAAGGACCACTAATCATGAAACAGTCAGTTGTTTCTTGGCACTCCATGTAACTAAATTACAACCATGGAAAATAGAGTAGCCATAAGTGGATCAGCGAGTTTCAATACAACGAGCCCAATCAGCATCTGAGTAGCCCATAATGGAGTTGGTGTGAGGCCGATGAAATGTTAGACGAAAGGCTATTGTTCCCTTGACATATCACAAGATTCGTTTGACAAACTGAAAGTGGGCATTGGTTGGGGCATAAAGAAATTGACTGGCTTGATTTACTGCATAAGATAAGTCCGGCCAGATGATGGTTAAATATTGCAGGGCTCGCACTAATGATCGATAGAGAGTGCGGTCAGAAAAAAAAAGACCCAGCAGCGGTAAAAAACTCGTTTGTAGCTAATGGAGTAGAGACGGGTTTTGACTCGAGTCTAGCAAATCTGCTCGTCTGAGAATGTATTTAGCATACTTTGCTTAACAAAGAAATAGACCACCATCATCAAGATCTTTAATGGAAAATTCATAGTTAAGGCGAGTAGTGAAGGAAGTGAGCATTGATTCATCGTTACCGGTAAGTATCAAGTCATAAAAATAGACAAGTAAATACATGATACTGGAGTCTCAAGCAAGGGCAAAAAGAGAGGTGTAGGAATGACTACAGACAAAACCATGTGTGACTACAGGCGATGAAACCAAGCTCGCGGAGCTTGTTTTAGACCGCACAGTGCCTTAGATAATTTACACACATGATTGGGAAATTGAGGATCAACAAACTCCAGTGGTTGCTCCATGTATACTGTTTCAGTTAATTGGCCATGTAAGAACGCATTTTTGACATCTAGTTGGTGTAGGCGCCATTTGTGAAGAACAACAAGGGGAAAGAACAATGCGCACAGTAGATGCTTTTACAACTGGACTGAAAGTATGTGAGTAATCAAGTCCTGGGATTTAAGTAAAGCCTTGAGCCACTAGAAGATCCTTGAAGTGTTCAGCCGATCCATTTGAATTATATTTTGTTCGGTAGACCCACTTGGATCCATTTCATCATGCATGCCTACCATCCAGTGAGGCTGTTTTGCTGCGGATTTATAGCCTTTTGGTGGAGCAGCGAAGAAGAGATTGATATGCAGTCCATGTTAAGCGAGTGATGCAAAATTCAGAAAGTGCTTCTTCTTACTAATACCAGATTTAGAACGACTTGTCATTGGATGGGCAGAGGAAGGTTTGGATTATCGTCATCAAAGTTTGAATTATCGTTATCGGAGTATGGAGGAGAGTCATCAGGTGGTAAGTTAGATGAGGAAGACTCAAATGGTGATACATCAGGAACTAGATCCGGACACAACGCACACTTACTGGGTTAACTTGAGGTGGCGCAACATGAGGCCCATCCTCCAAAAACGAGCATAGATCAAGTGTGGAGAGATCTGTTGGAGTAGTGGATGTAACAAATGAAAGAGTTACCTCATCAAACCTAGCATGTCGGGTAATATAAATACGAGAAGTCACCGAATCGAGACATT
Source organism: Chrysanthemum seticuspe (assembly GCA_019973895.1). Classification (NCBI taxonomy): domain Eukaryota; kingdom Viridiplantae; phylum Streptophyta; class Magnoliopsida; order Asterales; family Asteraceae; genus Chrysanthemum; species Chrysanthemum seticuspe. Next base: position 17,725,587 of record BPTQ01000005.1, read on the forward strand.
TATAGCCTTCGTATTGTGTATGGTAACCAATAAAGATGCATGGGATGCTTCTTGGGCCAACTTGTGAACAGTATAGTCATGAAGGTATGGATATACTAAGGGTGTGTTTGTTTCATTAAGATGTTTTGTGTCTGAATCTGACTACCACATCTTATTGGTAAGAGGTGGATAGAAAGTCTAAATCTGAACGAAATAATGTTGTTTGTTTTTGTACAATTGTTCGAATGATTTTAAATGCTCGTTTTTGCAATTTGTTTATTAAACCAACGCAATGCGATAATAAGTAACATATGTAAATATGAAACAAGACTTTTTATCATAAATATAACAGTTAATAAACAATCAAATATATTATATAAACTTTAAAAAACGAGTAAAAGGCAGTAAGACAAGTCCCCCACCTCTTACTAAGTAAGATGTTATATGTCTAACTGGGTCTTATTCAAAAGAAAAAAACAAGCAAGCAAAACGTCTGCCCTCCTCTTACTGGTAAGAGTAAGAGGGCTAGTAAGACCTTTTTTTAAAAAACAAACACACCCTAAGCATCCAAAGGCTCAAAAATTTTGATAATTTGGCAACCGTGAGTATAGTAGCTCGAATGGTGAGGGATTATCAAGGACATTGGTAGGTAGGCGATTAATAATATACGTAGCTAAGCTAAAAGCATCCACCCAATAAGATGCAGGTACATGAGCATCAAATAACATGGCCAACCCGGTTTCTAACAATTTGCCTATGTTTCCATTTGGCACTGCCGTTTTGCTGAGGTGTCTAAGGACATGATAAGCGATGAAATGTACCATTATCTTCAAATATTTGTTGTACCGTGTGATTGACAAATTCTGTTCCTCCATCACTTTGAAAGACTTTAATTTTTCTGTAAAACTGAGTTTGCACAAGTTTGATGAAAGCGTTTAAAACCGTGTAAAATTAAGACTTGGTTTTTAAAGGATAAAACCATCTAAGACGAGAATGATTATCCACAAATATAACGTACATAATACAAGTAATTAACCATCAGATGAATCACGTAAAGGACCCCACAAGTCAATGTGAATTAAGTCTAAAGATGTAAGGAATGTTTTGAAAAGCAGAAAGGTTTGTTTTTTTCAAAAAGCGGGTAAAAACTTAAAAATGCCCGAATTGAACGAACTTATGATATAAGTAAACTGATCCGATAAGATTCGTTCAAAACAGACAATATCATATACCACTATCGTGTTAGTTATATATTGTTGTAGAGTTTGTTTATCCATCTATGTGGGACAAAGTCACAAAACCAAAACTTTTTTTCTCCCTCAAACTTTTGTTTCAAGTGACGTAACACCACATCTCTATCCGTGCAGCCTCACCTACATACACACAAACACCTCATTTCACCCACAATTACATTATTCCTCTTCACTATGCTACACGAAGAACAAACCAAAGATTCTCGTAAAGATGAAAATAACATATACTATAAATGGTTAGTGCAACTTCCCCTGGTCTTAGACCATAGGCATAAATATTCAAAACGAGTAAGGAAATGCACCACAAAAACACTCTTTCCAGTGACCAAATCTAGAGGTTTTTGTATTCAAAACCTAACACCTCTTCCAAAATCATATCTTCAGTAATGTAGCTATCATATTCAAACAAAAGTGACTTTAATACTTCCAAATATGCTGGTTCAAGACCCCAAAAAAAGAGCATGAAAATACATGAGTTGTGCGAGAATAGTTGTTTTATAATGTGTACACTCTTGCTTGTAAAATAAGTCATATAGAAGTCAGTGAGATTAACTTTAATCTCATATACTAATGTATATTGGGAACTTTAGTACGATTAGAGTTGCAAGGCCCCTTAAATTGTAATAACAAAAGCTCCACGAATCTCACAACAAGTAAAATAAAGCTAGTATTTTTTCAAAAATCACGGATCCATCATGGGTGAATGAATCTTGGCGTACCTGGTCATATGAAAAACAAGCCAAGGATTCCATTAAGGTGATCAAAGTTCCAAAAAGTATAACTCTCCACATTAAGTCACAAATAATTAAGAAAATTACTTTTTATTCATTAAAAGCTAAAACTTTAAAGTTGTTTGCGGTGCGTACTTCATTTCGAACTTAAGTATTCATGGTCTTACTTATAAATCGCTCTACCATTTACCCATTCACCAGTGTGGGATATATAGATTCACAAAACCAACAAACTCATTTCCTTCTTCAAAGTTTTGTTTCAAGTGACATAACCGCCATATCTCCACTCTCATGGTCTCACATACACTCACGAGTCGCCAAACATATCATTTCACGCACAATATCATTGTTCGTGTTCAGTCTTCACATCATTCTCCACCAAATCACAGCGAGCCAACTTAATCCAAACAAGTAAACAACATATTAGAGTGTTGGTGTAATAGATTTTGAGTCACCATATCAGTCAGGGGTTAATTTAAATGTGATGTACAACAAATTTGTTGATATTCGGCTTGAACCATTATGCATCTTGGTGTTATATTTCTTATCTATTGACTCTTTATTCGTTATTGAGGTTGTATTTTGCTTGAAAAACTCACTATGCAATAAAACATGTAACTTACTGATTTAGAATGATAGTTATTATTCTATACAACGTATAACTTGTTGATATAACCCGACTCAGTTTCGTTTACTCACATTACATTACAACAAACTCACCGATCACAATCCTTTATTACTTCATTTGCATAAATCAAAAATATTAAATATGAATTATACAGAAGACCTGTGACATCCTGTTTAAGAAGCAAAATTGGAATTAAATAAGAAGCCGTAAAATTTTAAGCTTAGGTTTTATCCCACAAACATTGACAAAAAGAGTAAAGATTGATATGGAAGTTGTTAGCTGTTATATAACAACTCATAGATCAACAAAACTCTAATTTAAGAACTTCATAATTTGACTTATAACAGCTCTATTTTTTTTTTCAAACTCACACTCGATCATACCTATAGTATCGCTTTTTCGTAATAAAATGATAAGATAAAAAACCTTTCCAAATTTCAGAAGTATAGTTTCTTAAATTACATTAATAATCTATTTTCCGCTTTCAGAAGTATTGGTAATGGTTCCTCTAATTCGGCTTGGTTCGATAACTGGTGCTCACAAAGCCCTCTAAGGAATATTCTAACTGTTTGAGATATAACGAGAGTTGGTCTTCACTTATCAAGTACTTTGTCTGATGTAATTTCAAATGGTAACTGGGCTGGCCAATTGAATGGGCTACTAGATTCCCACTTATATATAACCCTACTGTTCCACGTATTGATGATACAAAACAAAGATACTTTGTTTTGGAGAAATTCATTGGAAAATGATTTTCGATAGGAATAGTATGGGAGGACATTCGACCGAGAGTAAATGAAACCATATGGACCCATATTGTTTGGTTTTCACACTCTGTCCCTCGGCATGCATTTCATCTATGGCTTATTATGAAGCGTAAACTCAAGACTCAAGATTTATTGAGACAATGGGATGTTAGTCCTTCGACTAACTTAAACCTGTTTCAACAATGTTCGTTATGTGACTCTCAACCCGACTCGCATAATCATTTGTTCTTCGATTGCTCGTATTCTTCACAAGTATGATTTGGTGTGGTGTCTAGAGCTGGAATGGACATCGCCTCGTGTTCTTTGGACACTATCGTTTTTTGGTAATTCCCATTGCAGAGAAAAGGTTAGTCTTAAGCATTGTTGCCAAACTTGTTTTGGCGGCCTCTACGTATTCTATTTGGCAAGAAAAGAATTCTCGTGTATTCATGCATAAGAAACGTTCGCAAGACCAGCTTGTTGATGTCATATTTACAACTGTTCGGCTCAAGCTTTGCACATTCAAGTTCAAGAAAACTAGGCGCGTGGAGAATGCATTGGGAAAGTGTCTTCTAAGCATTGTTCTCCAATCCATATATAGCTCGTTCCAAAATTCAAAAGTCGAGCCGTCCCCCACTTTTCTTCTAAAAACAGAATGTAAACTAATGTTTGCTCTAGAAAAAGATTTGTGGAGGTTTGCTATGGATTTCCATGGGCTATAGGAAAGTCGTGAGTTATTAGATTCTATGTCGAGACAACCATTTATCACATGGATAGAAATAATAATGTTTTTCCAAAGTGTATTTTGTTTCGAGGGAAAACGCCACCACCATTTACCCAACATAGAAAGATTGGAATCATAAAGACTACCAACTCGTGTTCCACAAAAAATACCCTAATTCGTATCCTACAAAGGTAGAAGAAAGTCAATTGTTTCATACAAAAATGAAACGTAACACCTTGTCATCATACAAGGTAAAACAAACATCCACCAACCGATGTACTAAAGTTATACAGATGTTGAAAATGATTTGTAATTTATTAAACTATCATCTTAATTATATATTGCATTAGACTTTATTTATCCATCTATGTGGGACAAAGTCAAAACTCGTCTCAAGCTTTTGTCTACTACCTCACACAAACTCCTCATTTCAACCACAAGACCATAATGTCGTTGTTCTATTTCACTCTCGCCTATATGTACTCTCGTTACATTCCAACAAACTCGATCACCACTCACATTTCTTTTATATAACTACTAAAAAGAGCAACCATAAATCATGAAGAACAAGCAAATTCAAATAAGGTGATGAAAACAACATATATAACGTAGGTGTGGTACACTTTAATGTCTGACATTTATTAATTGAGCATTGATTGGCATGCCTAATTGGTATGCCTAATCATATGCCTAAACATGCATGGCAGCATTTTAATAGTCACAGCACAGGGACCCACTATTTCATAAACCACTAAACCATTACCACATCAAGTTAGGCACAAAAGTAGTCACATATTTAGGTCTCTAAATCATTTCCCTTATATATTTATAATATGTCCATCACTAGGTCTATGCATTCAAAACATAACTCGTACTCGATTTTGAAAGATGTCACTTACTTGTCATGAGCTTTGTATTGTGTAAACACTCATTTGTTTTTGTGTTCTTTTTCATCAACGAGGTGTTTACCCCCGCCGCGTTGCGTCGGGCGTTTTGGAAAATGTAATCCGAGTTTTTTTCGCAATAGATGTGCTGGCCTTTTTTGTGTTTTTTTGTTTGGCATAGAGGTGTTTATCACTACGGTTATACCAGTGCATTAGTATGGTTTGGTTTTAGCAAATTTTATTTATTCTGTTTGGTTATTTTGGTTACTTCTACTTCGATAGATTTTTTTGATACTATGATGGGCCTTCTTTTTTACCTGTTTTTATAACCATAATGGGCCTATTTTTTAGGGGAAACTTTTTTAAGAAATGAGTAAATTACACCGTTCGTCCTTGTGGTTTGCGTTGACCGCAGGGTTTAGTCCTTTGACCAAAAAAGTTGCACCGTACGTCCTTAAGTGTGAAACGTTATGCACGGTTCGTCCTTTGACCAAACGACGTTAAGTTTGACCGTTAAAAACCCATCATGTGACTTGCACACGAGGGTAAATTCGTCATTTCATTTACACCTTATATACTTTTGTCAATGCTAGTTATGGGAGGGTCTCATTTATTTTTCTTCAAACCCTAAAGTCTCCCACACCTCCCTCCTCCTGTTCCTTTCCAGCAGCCGCCACCATCCGACCACACCTCCTCCAGCCGCTGCCCTTCTTCCGGCTACTCCTCCGACCACAGTAGCCACCGCCCTCAAGTTGAAGTTCATGAAGTGATAGATCGGGCTTTAATAGTGAGTTTGTAAGGGTGTTTGTGTTAAGAGTTTTGGTGCTAGTGTTGCTAGGATTTTATAGGACACCAAAAATAACTCTGCCACCAATCGCATCTTATCACAAACAAGATCTAACACAATCGACACACAATCGTTCGTCTTGAATATTCTTTGTTGAAACACGAACACCAAACAAAGACGAAAACGCAGCAAATCTCAGATCAACTCACACCAAACAATCAAATCTCAGATCTCATAAATCATTATCATCAATCTATCTCATCAGAAACAAGTGAGACCATAAGACGAAGACAGGAAGACCCTTACGGGTAGGTGCCTTTTTTTTTTCTTTTTCTTTTTGTGTCCTTTTCAACGAAACAAAGAGGTATGATAACACAATTGTTATTGTACTATCTTTACATTCGGATAATGCAAAGAAGCTTCGCTTCTATAAAAATCAGTGATGATTTTTTTTTCGTTTGAAACTTCAATGGTTTTGATACATTTCATAATAAGAAACGAAAAAAAATCTGAGATTTTTGTTTTTGTTTTGATTAACTTGTTTTGATTGAGTTTAGAACGAATCAAATAAAGGATATAACACTTATGTTATTACTCCTTTGATTTACATTCGGATATGAAGGTAAACTTCAATAGTGGATCGATGATGGTTTTATTTCTTTCGATTAAAGACCTTCAAAAGGTTTGATGACACATAAAGTACTTCGAAAGAATGAACTGAGATCCTTTTGTCATTTATGTTTAGACACTTGAGGTTAAGAGATGTGTTGCGTTGATATAAGAGGAGGATGTGGTATAGGTAGTATGGATGGATGGAGATGTTGGTATTGGTTGTGTTGTGGCTGTGGTAGCTTCATATTAAAATAGTCGGGTTTTTATTATTGTTTTCGTTGATGGTAACCGGGACCAAGATGTTCCGGTTGATATTGTTGTTGTTGTAGCCGAGAGAAACCAAGGCCATTAGGGTCTGTTTGGTTCGTTGGTTGTGGCCGAGGGTAAGCGAGACCAAACCAAGTGGTGAGGATGATGAATGGTTGTGTTTGTATGAGTGTTTGTGTGTTTGTATGAGTGTTTGTGTGTGTGTGGTAAGTGGTGATATACCACTTTGGACGATTTATGTAATCAATTCAATATTACTGGGTAGTTTGTGTCAATTTTGCAAAGAAGAGGGGGGCGGTGTAACTTAACGCAGGGGTATTTCCGTCATTTTACCCTCATGTGCAAGTCACATGAGGGAGTTTAACGGTCAAACTTAACGGTTTTTGGTCAAAGGACTAGTGGCGCATAACGTTTCACACTGAAGGACGTACGGTGCAACTTTTTTGGTCAAAGGACTAAACCCTGCGGTCAACGCAAACCAGGTGTAATTTACTCTTAAGAAATGCATTCTCACAACTTGGTTATGCGGTCACTTGTACCTATCTTCATTGTGTATTACCAAATGGCAACGAAACCCAATGTTGAAGAAATCATGCTCGCATGTGGTTCCGATGATATCGCAAGTTCCTATAAGTATTTGTTTATGAATGAAGTGTATGATGATCGTAATTTTGTGACTCGTATGCAGCAGGAGAGTAATCAGTTGATTGGGAAGCTTCGAAAACGTGAGCAAACGACTATCGAGACTCAGTCGTTTGGGCCTTCGAATAAAAAGGTTGTTGCCGGTTTGGAAGGATTGGTGGACCTTAAACGTGTTGATCGTCAGACCCTGCTTGCTCTTAATGTTTTGATTGATGCTATCCGTGATGGTATAGCCGAGAAGGAGAAGCAAGTAGTGTTCATGGAGTTGGAGGAAGGATCCTCGGATAGTTAGTGTATTTCTGGGGTCGTTTGTTTGGTGATAGGTGTTTGTAGGTTGATAATAATGTTTCTTTGACGTTAGTCTGGTTGCTAGTGTAAATTTGTTAGTATTGTATCCGGATGGTTAATGTATGTACAGTTAATGGGTGGGTGTAACCAGTAATAGGCTATAGTTTTCTTTTGGTGGTCATAATCTACCCATTGACCTCAAGCACTTGTAAGTGTGTTTTGTGAATGGAAACTTGTAGTGTTTGGCTTTTGACTGTTTTATGTACTTTTTTCATTACGGTGTTATTGTGCTGTTAATGGTTTTTTGGTAAACGGTTTATCGTATGCCAACAACGGTAGATTTGCATAAGTGAAGTAAGTAGAGTTTCGAATTTTGTTTGTGTTTGTCTGTCGGAGTTTGTTTATGTGTGGTTCCACTTTTGTTTTTGTTTTTGGTTGCCTTTATTACTTCGTGAGTGATTTAAGAAGTCTCCATTTGTCTAATTTATGTATATGCTGTAGAGGTTGCAATTGTGATTACTGTGGTTGGTATTTAGGTGATGTATCTTTAGGATAGGCCGATGTGTAAAGGCAACCTTTTAGTTGCTTTGTCTAGGTATGCAACCTTTTTTTTAATCTTTTTTTGCTGCAAGGCTGCCAATGTTCCTGTTGTTATTGGTAACTTTCGGTGCATTGTTATTATTGTATGTAGCTGGTGTAGTATGCATGCTTCTAGTAGTACGAAAAAGTGTATTAACAGTGGTGTGCACTGGTGCTGAGGGTATGTGTTTTCTACCTTTTGTGGCCTATAAATCTTGTTGTTTATATTTGTGTATCTGGCCATTATTTTGATCTAGTGAAGAGTCTTTATTGAAAATATGTCACATTCTGGGTGCCTTGGAGAACTTGGTTTTTCATGTGACAGTGATGATTTGCAAGATCAGATGTGTCTATTCTTGGAGAGAGAGGTTATTTTAAGACGTGAATGGGAGAGCATGGCGCGTGCTCGTTGTTTGGAGATTGGTTCGCAGATAGAATATTTGGAAGACCTGATCCGAGAGGTTCTTGAAGAAGGGAACGGGTTGGTTGCTGAGAGGTCTTTGGTGTTTTTGAGGGACGTTGATGCGCGTGAGCGTGCCAAACAGGCATCCTTCCAAGCAATGGTACGCAATGCACATGTTGCTCTTCGCTCTGCTGCTGGGTATATCAATAATATTCGGGCATTGTGATGGTGTTGTTCACATGTATGCTAATCCTTTGTGCGTGTGTTTATGTCGCTCTGTGTAGGGGTTTATGCTAGTGCGAATAGTTTATGCGTGTTGTATGTGTGCGTCTAGGTGGTGGTTGTGGTATTGGTTATGTAGTCATGTCTGGTATTGTCGATATGTTTGTACTATTTTCAGGTGGCAGTCGTGCCTCATGGCTTGTAACAATGGTGGCTAGGTTTTAGGATGTGTTTTGTTTCTGGAACGTGTATTCTCATAAAGGGCTTTTCCAAGTGTCATAATGACGCTGGATTGTTTTAAAAGACGCACACGGCGGTACCTGGTGGCATATGTAGCTGCTTTGTGTGATCTTAACTTTAATAGATGTTGTGTGTGCATTTGTTTTATAAAGTTTTGCATACGATAAAATGTCTCTGTTTATGATTTCTACAATTAGTTGGTGTCCACATTTTGCGCATACTTTTGTTACTGTTTCTATGTTGGATGCTCATGGTTTATGACAGATGCTTTTATGCAACGGCGTTGCGATGTTCGTATTAGTATTTAGATTTGCCCAGCAATGTATGCGGTTTAACAGTCGGTTATATACTGGAAAATTGCCATGCCTTAAAGTACATGGCTATAACTTGTATTCACAACAACATTAGATTACAGGGTACAAAATTATGCTGGTATTCCAGCATGGTAGCCGTGCGTGCGATACGTCACGACGCTGTTTTATACTTCTAGCTAATGTATATCCTGACCTGTTTATACCTATCTGAGATAATACAAAATTATGCAGTTGTTCCTGCATTTTATGTGCGGCTGCTGCACACTAGTTTAGGATGGTACAGGTTAGTCGATTACACATATGACACATAGGTTCCGGCTACACTAATAGCCGTATCTATTATACTAACCATCTATATATGAATACCGATACCTGTTTGTTTGGGTGGATTTAGTCCAGCTTGGGTTTCTTTTTGCTGCGTGCAGGGGATTCCTCTCCGGTTGTTTGGAACAGGGCCCTCCGAACTGTGGTTGATTGGATCTCTGCCGGTTCCGCTTCCTTTTCTATGGGCTCATCTAATTGAGGGGGCGGGGTGATAAAGCATGCACCGGTATCCGTCACAATAGGAGTTTGTATCCCGCTTTCTGCAGTGGCAGAAGAGGCCCCTTCTTCTGTTTGGGGGGGGGGGGGGGGGGGGGGGGAATTGGTGGGAGCGCTGGTAGCGGGGATGCTTCGATTCCATCGAGGATAAATTTCGGAAAACCTCTGCGGCTGCCTTTAGCAAGATGCACGTGGAAAACATGTGTTGTGTTTTCCAGTTGCTGTATAATTGGCGGCATCGCAAGCGGATTTGGTTCAGGAATGTAACTTATCAGGTCACTTACCTTCAGAGCAACTAATGAATCAGCCTCTGGGCTAAAACAGGTGACCATGACACTCCCAGTGTCATCAGCTATGATGATCCTGAACGAATAGTTGTTATCACAATTCGTGTGATTAGGTGTATGTAACCAATGGCTTTCATTAAGATGAATGGATGATATGTAATGAATTATTTTAAGAAAATGTTGTGAATAAAATGTTGTTAAACTTATTTATCCTACCTGTAGTTTACGGCCGGCTTCATTCCAGGTTGTTGGCAATGCCTGTGTGGCATGTTTTCTGCTATTTTGTTTCCGCAAACCTTGCACCGGTTAAAGTACCACGCTGATTGTTCGTCGATTCTCACAATTGTAGCCTCCATTGTGAATTGTTGCTGTTGAATAGACGAAAAAATGTTGTTATTGCTAGTTGTTATTGAGTCTTTTTTGTTTCGTAAATGAGTTACTTACTGTAATGCTCTCTGGGTGGCCTGTGTTAGCATACTGATAGGTGTTAAACGACGGGTGGCTGGCTCGTATGCGTGACGCGTGTCTGCGGCTGGTAGGTGCAGAGGTTCTGCCATAAAGCCCATTTCGTCGTACCTGCATGAATGGTATGTCATTGTTTGTGCAGGTTAATGGGTGCTAGTTTTTGAATAAAGTATTAAAGGCGTACACTTGGCGGATATGGTCGGTCTCTACAATGTGTGGATTCAAATAATAGTGTGTTGCCGACGTTGATGAGAGCTATAATCCTCCTGTTTGTTTCAGATGGTTTATACTTTTATCAGTTACATTCTTTTGGTATGAATTATGTAGTTTTTGTAGTAATGGAACGCGTACCTGAATATCTTTTAGTCCAGCAAGAGCTCACACCGATGATGACTGGTTGTTCCATGCTACCAAGTGTGTGTGTAGGAAAGCAAGTGGTCATCTCGTTCCAGAGTGTCAGCGTTACAACATTACCACTGTATAGTGAATGTCGGATATAAAGGCTATGATTTTGTATGTATGTTTTGCTAATAATGACCGGTCCTTACTTTAAGTTCTGTATGTCCACATTCCTGCGGAGAATCCTGTTGGTTGTCGCATCACCAAATTCCTTAATAGGCCCAATAGCTTGGATTATTCCTATGTAATCTGCTTACATATTATCAGAGTTAGCTCTGCAGCATTTTGTCACGAAAAAGGACATGTAATGTGTATTATACCTGTGAGTGTGTAATCCCTGGTATCTGCCCGTCGGCCTAATTCGTTGTAGGCAACGAAATTAAAGTGATGTTCCGGGAATCCACGGTCTTCAATTTGAGTCACCTGAGTGTACTTTCCAAATAGAAGCGTCATGGGATTGCTTAATGTGTGCTGCCAATTCTCTGTTTTTTTTGCACCCAAAACGCTCTATCTTGTAGCACAATTCAGGCTCCAGTTTGGTGTCAAAGATTTTCATATCCCATAGTTGGACATTTGCATGAATGGCGGTGCCCTGTTGATGGCAAAGTTTGCAAGTTTTATAGCGTTCAGTGGAAGCATACATATATTAAAAAATATGGCCACTTACATTCCTGTCTAAAAGGATGAAGCAAAGTCCCGTTGGATTTGGATCGAGCACATTTTTTGAGATCCATTTTCAGTATACCTTTACTTCAAGCGGTTTGTCGAAATCGGAGGGTTTCAAGTTCTTCAAGTCAGTAGTTTCTGGTTCCAAAAGTGGTCCTTTGCCTTTGTCAGTTGCAGGGGGTGCTGTCGATTCGACTGTCTTTTCGTGTTGTTGCTCGATTACAGGTTCCGCAGTAGCTTTGGCTTTATCTGCCATTTGTCTGTCAATCGGAAAAAAGTGTGTCAACATCCATTTAACAGTTGATAATATAGTATTATTAGTCAAGACATACATGGGCAACATACAAATAAGCATTCTACAGGCAATTAGTATGCTATGAAGAACGGGAAAAATGACCTTTTCGTGCATCAAGTTTCCGCAAACCTAATGATAGAATGTTAAAGATAGTGGCAATGATTTGCATCTTGCTCATTTGCTGGATGTGCGTTGAATGCATCGACACCTTTAGGATAGTTAGGAATATGAAGGGCAAAGCGAGTGGTACAGGCATCTGCTTCTTAGCTGTTTTGGATACGGCTAACAAAACACTAAAGGCGAGAGCCGTAACTCTATGGAGTTGGTAACCGTTAATGGAAAACATGATATGGCATGGAATAGGTAATCAATAAAAAGTAAACAAATAAGGTCGTATAAAGAAAATGCCAAAAATTACAATAAGGTGATGAAACAATACTTCCCATGGTATCTGTTGACCATCTCTTTAAAAGGCATATTGTACATTTTACGAAAAATATCCAAGTTAGTTTATGGAAATGCACGGCCACAACAGTCTTTGCAATGACTAAATCCGATTAATTTGAGGCAATATCATACATATGAATTGTAGCTCCTCTATGAGTAGCGAGATTTTCAATGTTAAAGAAGTGGAATATAAATGATCAACAAGCTCGTGTTTTGGTATGTTACTAAGTTTTTACATTTACGAGTTGCAACTCTTTAGACAGTGTTAGTACGGAGTGCCATATTGAGCTACCTTGTTGGATGTTTTAATGTCTCATATGCCCAAAGAATAAAAGGCCGTATGTTTTCTGTCATGGGCTACAAATCCGCAGGCCAACAAAACCCAATAGATGGAAGTTACATAGTACACAGTTATATAGCTTAGGGTTACAACGGTTAGCTTTCATCGAAACGACATGTCTCTTGACATATCATAACGTTTCATTATGTAGAAATAGATTAGGTTTCTGTATTTGAAAAACAACCCCTTCCATTCAATAATATCAGATTATTAAGGGTTCATCATATCTTCTTTGTTTCTTCTTTTTTATTGATTCTTGATGATAACATGGATGTTGTTTGATCATATTCAATCGATCCTGGAAATCCAACAGTAAACCTGTGTAACAGTGGTATCAGAGCCAAAGGGATCAAGCAACAACAAGAATTCATGATTCAATCATTATTTAAGAATCAAACATGCGTTTTTTTTCAACGCAATCATGAAGGAATTGGTGTGAACGTTTTTTTTTAAACGCAATCATGAAGAAATTGGTGTGAAGCCAAGTTGTGTGAAGCAACCGCAAAAAAGAGAAGAATCTGTGATGGATTGAATGATCAAGAGATTTGATCATGAAAGGTCATGCGATATGATCAAGATGAGGGGCTGCGATGGTCTCTCAATGAAGAAGGGGCTACGATGGTCTCTCAAAGAAGAAGGGGCTACGATGGTCTCTCAAAGATGAAGGGGCTGTGAAGGTCTCAACAATGATGGTGGATTTAACCATGGTGGATTTAACCAAAAACAACAACGATGGTGGACTTAACTAGAAACAACAACATTGATGTTGGATTTAACCAGAAGACATCAAGTTTTATCAGAATTAAAGGAACAAGAAGATTTGAAGATCGAAGTTTTGGCATATCGACATTAGGGGGAACTGTTGGATGTTTTAATGTCTCATATGCCCAAAGAATAAAAGGCCGTATATTTTCTGTCATGGGCTGCAAATCCTCAGGCCAACAAAACCCAATAGATGGCAGTTACATAGTATACGGTTATATAGCTTAGGGTTACAACGATTAGCTTTCATTGAAACGACATGTCTCTTGACATATTATAACGTTTCATTATGTATAAATAGATTAGGTTTCTATATTTGAAAAACAACCCTTCCATTCAATAATATCATATTATTAAGGGTTCATCATATCTTCTTTGTTTCTTCTTTTTTATTGATTTTTGATGATAACATGGATGTTGTTTAATCATATTCAATCGATCCTGGAAATCCAACAGTAAACCTGTGTAACATACCTTTTGGTTTTGGCTCGTTTTATGTAGTACTGTAGTTGGTGCATGTGGTACACTCCAATGTCCAATTTTTCATCATCGGTTAAACAACTATAGGTTCTGTGAAGACCGAAGATCATATCTTTTTCATCATTTGACTGTAGCTGATGGTAAGACATGTGGATATCTTCATAGTGGTAACAAAAGAATGAAACAGAGAAAAGGATAATTTTAAGATTGCTAATTTGCTATGTTGAGATGATGTTGACCACTTGAGCTGCTGACCGAATACCCTTTCACTCGGCCATGCTAAAAAATGATAATCATAATCTTACTTATAAATGATGCCCTTCTGATTTAGTAAGCTTTGTTTGTAGTTAAGAGCATTTCGTGTCAGCAACACCAATACAAAATCATAATTATAATCATAATCTTACTCATGAATTGTTCTACTATTTGCTCATAATCATGATCACAACGATGTTTTTATGACATTGCTACTCCATATAACTAAATTTTACATATTGGAATAAGAAAGTATATTTTCTGCGACCAAAGCATATGACACATTCAATGTAACATTATAATAAGTGGCTACATGTGAAACTACCATTTTATCTGTACCAGTGTCTTTTATATTACATTCATAACTAGATATAGATGAATCGTATGAACACGCTATGTTTTTTTAATTCAATAAGCTATATTGTAACTACATAATCAAACAACAATAAGTACAACTACGGAACAAATGAAAAAAACAATAAAGCACAAGGCTTTGGTTTTATTCGACAAAGTAAACGAAAATCAAAAATTCAAATGCTTATTAAACCATGAAACAAAAAAGATTTAACCACATTCATCTTGTTGAAACCAACCAACGCATTTCAGTTAATATTTCTTATTTTTTTCCCAAAAATTTAGCCAATCCAGCTTATTATACGATGGGATTCGTGGTTGTGGCCGCCTGCATATAAAAATATGAATCATTGCTAAAGACACACTAAGTTGTTTATTATGCATAAACAATTAAGCTTATGTTTAGCCAATATTCTAAATCAGAATTACAATTACAGAACAAACAAAGAAGTAAAAAAAAGTTGAGACGACAAAATAAGTAAAAAAACAAAAAGTAAAACATCCAAGGAAACTAAAGAGATTTACTAATAAATGTTTAGTACAACCCAAATAGATTACTTAATTTAATAATTTCATAGTATTAATTACATAGTGACGTAATGTTTGTTCATCAATCGATGTGGGAGAAAGTCACAAAATCAAAACTCTTCTCCTTCCTCAATCTCTCCACCCTCACAGCCTCACCCGCATACACACAAATACTCTACTCCATTTGAAGCTGTCAGTATCTCGGCAACATCCCGCCAAACACCATCGGTATGACGGTATGATCACTCAAACTTCACATACTCTCGACACATTCTTTTGAAAATATTAACAAAAGCAACCATAATTCATGGCATACCACGTCATATGAAGAACAAACCCAAGATTCCCGTAAGAGGATGAAAAAAACATATATAAATGAATAATGTAACTTCCCCGGGCCTCGGATCATATGCAGATATATTCAAGAATACACTTTTACTAAATATTCAAAGTGAGTTTAAGGATATACACCGCTCAAACGACATTCTTTAAACCGACTAAATGTGTTCGAGTTTAATACAAACACTACTTATGAGTCGTATATATGGTTAATAGAAACGAGTAAATCATGTCATATTACCACCCTTGAATTCAAAACATTGCATTAATCATTCCTTTGTATAAATCAAAGACATTGATATGAATTATACACAAGAACTGCAATTTTCTCTTTAAGAAGCAAAATTGGAATTAATTTTAAAAATAAATAAATAAATAAAATAAGAGCTTAGGTTTAATCCCCATACACATAAGTGGATGAGCACGGTACTGATTCCGTAGCGAATTAGTGGTCCCGATTTTTTATTCACTTTATTTCATAGTCCTGATACCGTACCGTATTTCAAGAATCGGTACCATTACATCAGTGGATGAGCACGGTACCGATCCCGTACCGAATTAGTGGTCCTGATTTTTTATTCACTTTATTTTATAGTCCTGATACCGTACTGTATTTCAAAAATCGATACCATTTCGGTACGGTTCGTAATGCTCACCCTAAGTGTGAGCAACCTTCAAATTGAAAAGTTGATAACAACATATTTGAAAGTTACAATAACCTTTCTTTATTTCATAGTGTACCGATTCCGTAGCGAATTAGTGGTCCCGCTTTTTTATTCACTTTATTTCATAATCCTGATACCGTACCATATTTCAAGAATCGGTACCATTACATAAGTGGATAAGCACGGTACCGATCCCTCCCGAATTAGTGGTCCCGATTTTTTATTCACTTTATTGTATAGTCCCGATACCGTACTGTATTTCAAGAATCGATACCGTTTCGGTACGGTTCGTAATGCTCACCCTAAGTGTGAGCAACCTTCAAATTGAAAACTTGATAACAACATATTTGAAAGTTACAATAACCTTTCTTAATAACTTCATAATGTTATTTATAAACTACTCTATAGTTTGTTCCTTCATCCATGTGGGACAAAATCACAAAAATCAATCTCAACCCTCATAGCCTCATAATCGAATTATGTTATATGACGTGTACACTCGCCAGTAAAAGAAGTAATTGGAGTTGTGAGGTTTGTATCATAATATTAGCATGAAAAAAAACATGTTTTAGCATAATCTTATGATACAAAAACAACTTTCTTTCTCCATCCTTTCACATTTTACCAACCCTCATCGATACACCTAATACACAGTTTTAGAGGACAGTGCGACTGTCCGTTGCGAAACGGTTAAAAAGATGTAACGGCTTTGAAGAATGAGTTTGACTATGGAGTGTGTGGGGAATTGAATGTTATGGATGATAATGTGGTTGAGTTACGAGTGTTTTATGGTTCAAAAGATGAGAAGCTTAATTTATTTTTTCGGATTGGTAGCTTGTCTTGTGTTCTTCATAGGGTAATTTATGTGGTGGGTAATTTGGAATTTCCGCAACAAGAGTATTTTTGGTTCGAATCTTTCTGCGAAGGCGTCTCTTTTTGAAGATATTGTGTCCCGTTCTTTTTATTGGTGTAAATATAGATGTAAAGTTTCTTTTAGTTGGATAGATTGGTTTAAAAACCGCCGTTAAAAAAAATATGAAACGATTATATGAGTAGCTGAATAATAACTTAAAAGCAATGAAATTCAAGGTATGCTCTTGGAATAAGAGTTTTATTTTGTGACTAAGCATATGCAAGTGATATTCCACGAACATAAAGTTAAGTTACACTCATAAAAATTAGTAGCAGATATATTACTTTGAAGTTAGAATTTGACACTTTGATTTATTTTTTATTTTATTTTTCAACAACACTATCTAACCCAAACGAGGGAATATAAACAAATAATTAGTGGTACAATAAAAATAGCGTGAAATGCTTCCTAACTATAAAGGTTCAAGTACTGTCAGAGACAAGTATGATGCGATGAGGTTAAAAACGTTACCCAAATACCCTTCAGATTTATAGTTTCTTAAATTAGATTCATAGTCCATTTGCCACTTCAATGATCATAGTTAGGCTGGGCATAGTGGTCGGTCTTTGAGGATCGGTCAACCTCGGACCAACTCGGTCGTGCCCAATGTGGGTCTTTGGTCTTGGATCGGTCGAGAAAGGAAGAAACAAAACTCAGTCGAATATACGATCGAGTTTTATACCTGCCATTTTCTTTTTTACATAAAATAAAATAAAAACAACATGATATTACCCACAATCTTCTTTAAATTCAAATTAAAGGTTACAGTACGAGCAAGAGGATTGTATGACGAGGGAGAAAACTCAGACTTTTCATCGTAATTTATATTTTCATTTTTATTTCCGTATCATAGTTTTTTAATCTGTAATTCGTATTTTTAATACAATGTTTAATTTATTTAAAAAAAAATATATTATTAATGAAGTTTAAATTTGTTGTTTAAAATATTTGAAAAAAAAAAAAAAAAAAAAAAAAAAAAAAAAAAACCACCTTGGTCGTTGCTAGGTCGTCGGAGAGAGAAAGCTGATGTGGCATGGCCGTGTCTGATCACCAGTGTGCCCAACCTTAGATATCAAAAATATTAATCATGGAATTCAATGACTTGTATGGAAATACTTTATAGGTCTTTTATTCATTAATCTAGATAAGAATTATTATTTAAAAAAAAATAAATAAATAAAATAAAACAAAACTCCTTCCATCTTAAAATAATTATCTATCAACAAAAAACGCACAATTTAAGAAAGAAAAAATGATTATTACTGTTTTTCTCTATACATTTTACAAAATAACAAGTTTACCCTTAATTAATTAATTAATGTCTTTTTTTAAGTTTTAATATTAACTTCAATCAAATGTAATATGGTAATCCGATCAAACTTCTTTACTTATATTTAGTAGTAGACAATTAAATTGAAATATTTAAAGAAAGAAACGTGGGATTACTAATTATTAATTTAAAACGAAAGAAATAGTAAAACAAATAACAAAAATTGCATATGCCGGACTTGAAAATGTCGATAAGTGACAACATTCAAATAGGCATACAGAATTACATCTCTTGCCTTCATGATTTCATTTATAAACCGCTTTAACATTTATTCATTTATCTATGTGGGACAATATCAAACTTCACATCGTTCGTTATACTTCTGTTTCTAATGACTTGGTTCTCGTTCACATAAATTCTACGAATGAGTTAAGCTTCTTGTTGAAGCTTATATTTGTAGTTATTAAACGTGAACCTGCATGCTTATGATAATCCAAGAATGAGTAAAGCTACTTAGAAGCATAAGTTGTCATATGAAAACTAAAAGGAAATTTGCATTTATGTGAATTCTAATTTGAATTAACTTTATGTCATATTGTTAAATCTATGCGTCTAAAAAAACACCTACACTTTTAAAAATAAAATTGTCCTTAAACCCTTTTTTGCTTCAAATATTGTGAAATCATAGTCATATACTTGTGCCTCAACTTTACACTATCTCACATACTTATAACGTACACACCTATTCTAATCTCATTTATATATAAAATCACAGCAAAAAAATTTCGACCAGGTTGAGAAAAGATTTGGTTATTCGTGGGACGTGTTAGTCACGTTCTGGTCAAATCAAGTTGGGTTGTTAGAATTTTGAAGGGGAGAGTCTGACATATTCTTTAAACCTGGAAAAACAAGACTTTACATTTAAATATTGAGAAAAGATTTGGTTATTCGAGGGACGTGTTAGTCACGTTCTGGTCAAATCAAGTTGGGTTGTTAGAATTTTGGGTTGATCGGTTCGGATCAACCCGGATATGAGTGATATATGAATGACAACTTAGACTATATTTATCCTTAAGATTGCCAACCGGTTGGATAAGAAGAAAACAAAAATATATATATTATATTAGAAATGAATAAAAGAAAGAGTATGAGATTGACGACCAGGTTGGTTTGTGATTTGCAATTGTGATGCCAACCTTGACACATGTCATATTCTCATTGGTAGTTACAAATTTGTTATCCAACTTTTTTTTTTATTTTTTTTGGGTTGTGTTGGTTGGGTTGTTGATAAACGGTAAAAAATATGTAGATTGGTTGTATGTTTTGGTTGTATAGGTGGAGGAAAGAAAAAATAATATTTTATTAAGAGATTGGATTGTAGTAGGTTGTTGATAAAGATAGTCTTATAAAAATGATATTAAAAAAACCTCAAGTTAGCCTTACATATTCAACACAACACCCAACCCTATCTAGAATTAGGGTTAATTGGGTCAACCTGGATAAGATTCATAGCTCGACTAACCTAACTAGGATAGTCTTAGTCGGTTCGGATCAGATTCATATCAGATTGACTTTTTTGACTCCTCTAAGGGCCCACTTGGTTCAAAGTGGGGAAAGGGAAAAGGAAATGGAAAGGGAATGCAAAGGAATGAGTGAGGTGGGTAATCAATCCCTTACCCCCTCAATTTATTTTATAATGGTTCATTACTCATTACGGGGTAATCAATCCCTCTGCACTCCCTAACCAAGCACTAAATAATGAGTGAGGTGGACCCTTTTGAATACTTTACCCATTCCCCACCCCCTTAACCCCCCAACCAAGCACCCCCTAAATATCCATGAGTCATATATATGTATTCAATATTCATCACTTGTTATCTATGTATTCAAATTTTAAGACCTCTTTCAAATTCATATCTTCATAATACAAGCTATCACATTCAAACCAATAATACGATGGGTTGTTATATAATGTGTACACTGGCTTTTTGAAGCAAATATCGAGCTGTGAGCATTCGATTGTGTAAACACTAATTTGTTTTTATGTTCTCTTCTAGTGGTTAATTAGGAGGAAGTGCGACTAACTTGAACTCAAATACTAATGTATATTAATTACAGGCTTAGATAGCTAGAGTGTCCACTTTAGTATGATTACAGTAGCAAGATCGACTTTAGCTTCATTAGAGTCAGGCCCAAGAAGAAATTATAAAAGGACGAATTTGAAGATCAAGAAGAAAGAACAAAGCAGGTTTAGTTGAGGAAGATGAAAGAACCAAGAGAGAGAATGAAAATAAAGGACTTTAGCTATGTCATGTACTTTGTGCCACACTCACGTGGGTGATGTAGTAAGTAGGTGGTTTGTAATTATTTTCTTTTGGGAACACGATTACTATTTTCCTATTTTTTACTTAGGGTCCGTTTGGTTTGTTAAGGGATTTGGATTTGAATTATGATTTGGATTAGGATTTGGATTTAGATTTGGATTTGGTATAAATTTTGGGGGAAAAATAGGAGAAAGAAAATATAAAAATTATATAATATTATAATTTGAAAAATATATAAAAGAAAATAAATTAACTTTTTTTTTAATAAAATAAGTTTTAAATTAAAATAAATGGTGTAGATTAAATGAGGACCCACATTATTTGAAAAAGACAAAATCATAGTTGAAAGTTATTTTCTAATCCTAGCTACTTGATATGGATTCAAATATACACACTATTTGGTAATCTGGCCGAACCTTGGGCCCACAACATCTATACCAAACAAGTTTTTTTTGGGTGTGAATGTACTCAAAAAGTGCAAATCACACATACCAAACGGACCCTTATTACTTTTTATTTTCTAAAACATTTATTTCTGTAGTTTTTTTTTACTTATTACTTTTTACATTTATGTTAGTTCAAACATGTACTTTGTGGGTGCATTTTAGAAAATCCCGGTTTTTTAAAAGGTTTTAGACCAATTGAGTAAGTTAGTCTTTTAATTTAGACTCTCATAATTTTAGAATAAATGTTTCTTTTAAAAATACACAGAGTTTTAGAAACTCTAATTAACTAAGTTTTCCAGCAATCAAATATATAGCGAATAACCTTGTTATGAGATTACCCAAAATAGAAATATGAAGAACAACATCTGAACAAAGGGAGTAATCGAGATAACATTTTGAAAATATATTTATATTTGATACTTATTTGTTTCATTTGTATCAAACTATTTTTTTCTTGTCAACACAAGCTTTTAATTTATCTATTGTTTGTATTCTTGGTAAAATTTATGCATTTGAATGTATAATCGACTGAAAATGTATAAAAATTGCATAGAATTTTATTCATAATATACCTATAAGAAAAAGACTAGATGTTTACGTAAAAAAAGAAAGAAAGAAGAATAAGTGTCAAGTTTGATTCATTTTCATGCATTTTCACATTATCTTTACTTAATTTAATGAATATGCTTATCTTATTCAATTTTCTTCGATTTTTCTTGAATTTTGAACTTATATAAAAGCTAAACCCCGTTAGTTGTTCGTTTATATCATTTAGTTGGGGTATTTTTTGACCATATCGCCAGGGCATCAAAAATCTCAAGACCGGCCCTGATTAGAGTTACGGTGCAACAGACTCTCAGTCATTGGTTAAGCAAATATATTTTTAGTAAAGACTGAAGATATTTAACGCATGGTAAACGTCTATAACAAGAAAATCAGGTTCACGTTTAAATATTATTTTTCATTGTTTTGGTGGTCTGATGATTAACTAATTATACAATAGTAATACGCTGATTAATGTTTCAAACATGTGATAGCCTTTTATTTTGTGGCCACGCCAACCTCCTGAAAAGGGAGGGCTTTACCTGATTTGAGTTTGTGGGGCGGTGGGTTCAAACCCCGTGAATTAGTCGGCCAAAGGTCGGAAATCATGATTAAAAAAAATAATAATAAAATAAAATAAAATAAAATTGTAATAGCTGATTATTTTATTATTGTGGAATTCATCAACAAGCTAGATAGATGACCATTATATGGTCATCGAACTCATACTAATTCTCGTTATCATTTTCCAAATATCCGTGACTTGGTTTAACTACTCGTACTAAATTAAAACATCACATATTAGTTAGAGGTGTTTTAATAAACTTATCAATAAAGCTGATGGTTTAAGCTAATATCAAGAAATCTTTTAATACAAGAAAAAAGCCAATAAATTTGGAAAAAGGATAAATTTAAGATTGCTATGTCTTTTGTACTAAAATGTATGCAAAAGGATATATTTAAGTCGCAAGTAAAAAAAACATTCCATTTTTTTATTCAGTGAGCTAGATTTGAGTCACATTACCATACAAATAAGAAATTGTGAGAATTGCACATACCAAATTTATAGTTAGAACAATCTAATACATTTCAACTTCACTTATTTAATTCCTTTATAGTCTTACTTATAATGTGCTCAGTTATTTGCTCATTCACTGATGTGGGATAAAACATGGTTATGAAATACTCCCTGTAAAGGTGCATGGGCAATATTAGAGTTTTGGTGTAACCTATTTTGAGTTTAGCCAATATGGTCGTATGAAAGACGTTTTAGAACAGGTAAAAGAGAAAGTAAGTTGTTTATTTATTCATATGAAATGCATAAACTACTAAAATGTATAGTTGAATAAAACGAAGAAGTAGAATAGTAAAATTGAGACTACCAAATAAATACAGTAACAAACAAAAGTTATTCTTGTTTATTCAAGTGACATAATCACCACATCTCCTCTGAATACACACAAACACCTCATTTCACCCAATGAACACATAGTAATTCTTGTTTAGCATTTTACGAATCCCCTTGACTTAGTAGAACTACTCGTACTTAATTAACACATCACATAGAACTATATAAGTTAGAGGTGTTTGGATAAATTTATCTATAAAGCTTATGGTGTTAGCTTAAATCCATCCATAAGAGATTTCATCCCAAAGTTATTATGTTATTAATTATCTCCGCATTTAAAGAAGTTTTTCACATATTTATATCTTTTTAGAGAAACGATACATCTCTTCCTACTAAAGATTCATACTTATCCTCATATTTTCAGTATTCTGACAAGCGAAAAGATTAACAGTTTAGATGAAGAGAAATAATGAGTGAAATACACATGTTATATTTTTATAGGCATAATGAGTAGAAATAAGATGTAAGAGGATATAACAATACCCATCTTTTTATTCAGTGCGCTAAGTCTTTTTACTCTTTTGTACGAAAATGCAAGTAAACAAAAAGAAATGGTTATTCGAATAATCTCTCCACATTTAGTCACTAGTAAGAAAATGCTATGTCCTTATATACATTAAGCTAGATTAGATAAGGTAGTTTAGAATCACATAAACAAAAAACAGAAAACAACGAGCTTTGCTGAGAATAAAGAAATTTATAGTCGAGATCATTTAGTAGAAGTAGGTCACATTACATCATGTAAATTCATAGTATTACTTATAAATGTACAATCACAAGGATTAAAATATTTTCTTTTAATTCCGACAAAATAAACATAAAAAAAAAAAAAAAAAAAAAAAAAAAAAAAAAAAAAAAAGCCACGAGAAACAGACGTATTGTGGAAGTTGATGGTTTAATACATGTGTATGCCAATTTCCACCTAGTTATAAATGTACCAATATAATGTTTATCATATACGTAATTGTCTTACTTATAAATATACAATCACGAGGGTCATCATGCCATTTTCATTTTGAAAAACATTTGTTTTATTTCCGATAAAAAAAAAAAGACCAAGAAATGTATGTATTAAAAAAACTCATTGTTTAATATTTGAATCCTTAATCTCGCTGATATATATATTCATAATCTTTCTTATATACACCTCTAAAGTTAGTGTATCCATCAATGTGGGATACTTACGTACTAAACAAGAACTCAGTTCTTTCTTCACACTTTTTGATTCAAGTGGCTTAACGCTCACTTTGCACCTCACTCCCACAATCTCCAGCATCAATTCATGTAACACTTCACACTCAATCTAAAGTCGCTGATCTCTTCTAGTGGTTGTCATTAGCTTTAAGCTCACATACTAAATATCAGTATTTTTTTATTCAATGTAGACATATATAGAAAACTAGAGTTTCCTCTTTAGTGTGATTAGAGTTTTGGACTTTTGATGTAGCAAATTTTGAGTCACTATGGAGCAATTATCGGTTGGGGGTTTAAGATAGGGGTATGGAGTACAACGAACTTGTTGATGTTCGGCTAGAATCATTATGCATTTTGGCGTTATCTTTCTCAGCTATTGACTCTTAATACGTTTTTTACTTATTGAGGATGTATTTTGCTTGAATTGAACATGTGTCTTGTAGAATTTATTAGAACCGTTAAAAACGTTTTAAGGTGATCACGACTTCACAAAATTGAAACGTGAAAAGGAGCACGATACATATTCATGCACAACAATAAAGTATATTGGTTTTTTATGGTTATATATCTTTAGTACCTAAAACAATAGATACTCCTCTCATGTAAAAACTAGCCATATACCAACTATCAATGCTTCAGTATTCACATACATATGATAAGCCAACACATTTATACAATGTTACCAAGACATAATGAAAAATGATTAAGAAAGGGAATCAGTATTGAAACTTATTTTTGATGATAAAAAAAAGCTATTTGTCTATTTATAAGTTTGAAATGTTATGCCTATATTTCTATAAATACTATTTATAAGTTTGAATAGAAGAGCCAAGTCTCTTCATTCAATAAATTAAAATAGAATGACATAAAACAAAAAACAGTAAAATAACTCAAAAGAAAATGGGAATTTTAGACTTTTGTTTCAACCTACAAGGTCTAAAAATATAAAACAAATAGAAATGATAGCACCGAAACTATTTGACACCATCAAATCTATTTATACATGTTATGTTAAACTTTTAAATTATATATTACCTTACTTTTTGGTCACCCGTCTATGTGGGACAAAATACAATTATGAATGATTATAATTAGAAGTTTCTCTTTCACCACCACATCTCAAATCTCATGGCTTCACCCACAATTTCATTATTCCACTTCACTCCTCGTAAGTCACCGTCGAGACAACTTTTAGCCAAACATCCACTCATATTCATATCCACCCTCCCAGACTCTCCGCTCATCAATTGGAACACCGCACTCTAAATGTACACATTGAGTCATAGTCCGATATTTCTTGTGATGTCACCAGTCAGCCGATCTCTGAATGTGCATTTTGGTGTTATTTTTCCTAGCGATTGACTCTTTTCATTATTGAGGTTTTTGAGGTCTTTTTTAGATTCTCGTATAGGAACTAAGAAAACAAATACATATTATTTGCAGTGTTGTTTCTTATTGGTTATCGAAGTGTTCTTTCTTCATATTTTGCTAATTTATAAGAGCAGTACAATGTCCTCCTACATTTTAGTTTTACTCATCTTACTGCCCAAACAAAATTATAACATGTATTTTTCACTCATGTGTCTTCATACAAACCATCATTTGGTTTGTCCTTAAATGATAACTGAAGTTTTAAGAAGTTGAAACATGCAAAAATGCATAGTTCAAACATGAGACATTCATTTGGGCATCATCAAACCACTTAATTGGAGTTAACACAACCGAAAAAAAGGTAATTTTGGATGAAACATGCAAAATCTTAAAATTGAAGGCGTATGCCAAATTATGCAATGAGCGAATGTAACATTTGAAAGAATAGTTCTCATGATGTTGCTTAAAGTGAGACCGCCGGGTTTTCCCGATGCATCTTGGTGTTTATATACAGACTTCCCTGCTCTCAACTTATATTGTTCAAGCGATGTGGGATTAACCCAACAACACCCCCTTGGCATCATATATTGACTTGAAAATGTAAAAACACAAGAAGCTTACTACATAGTCTGCATGCCAGGATTTCGAGGTAAATATTCTCCCCCACTCCTGTAGGGGATATGTAGTAATAATAAACACTGTGGATATGCTTAATACTCTGAAAGGCGTGTGAACACTTTCAGATCGAATCAATTCGGTGGTTCTACCAAATTATTCAATCGGATACAATTCAGAGTTGAGAATTTTCTGTATGTGTGTATGAGATATAATGAACCGTTGAATATAAAATAACGACCAAATAACCATATATAATGAAGATACGGGATAACTGCCAAAACAGTTTTAAGGTTTCCAAGTTGTCAAGTTTTGTCCCTCAATTTCCGAATATCAATCTGCTGAGGAACATAACTTCAGCAGAATTAAAGCTTCAGCAGAATCAATAATTTCAGCAGAAACAAAACTTCAGCAGATTCCTTCAGCAGGAATTTCAGTAGAAGTTTCGACCCCAGCCAGGGGCTCTGCCCCTTGGACCCTGCCAGGGGCTGCCGCCCCTTGGACCCTGCTACCAGGGGCGCTGCCCCCGGACCCCCGTCCCTTAGGGGCTTCGCCCCTAAGATCATAATAAATTCAAGTAGGTGTGCACTCCGCACCTCCAAACCTAAATGATGTATTATTATGATGAAATTGGTCAAAACAAGTTAATCCAATTACACTAAAATATCCAACATTCCTCCCCTATTTTAGCGCAATCCTTGATTAACTAAAAACAAGTAATCTCAAACAATCAAACTTTTGCATAAATGAAATGTCGTGACGATTGAATTTCACATTAGTACATTACACATTCCAAATATTCGAATACCAGGGTGTCGCTAAGGATTGAACCCTGGGAATTCAATATGAATACACGAAGATAATGTACACAAAAGTTTACATACATAGTAGTTCTATCTTGACACATGTTTTACTAGCCTATGTCCTTATCCTTCATAAGCATGTCAAAGCCAAGTCCCAGCTTCTTGAAGCGGCTAAACTTCATGCTCATATAGGTAGCTCTTTTAGTCTTGCACCTACAATGCAATTTGTCAAAAAAGCTATTAAGAATATATTCATTCAACCTCCCTAACTTGTAGGTCTGAACACATACCTTGGGATGAATCTTCTAATGTGTTCCAATCTCTAAATATTAAGCCTTCCACATTGAATTCAGCACCTAGCGTCATACTAGGTGGGAATTGGGTATCTTAATATCAGAGATTTTTGATGGACTTTAATCCCATCCCTATAGCCGAATTTTTCACGAGATCTCTATTCAACCCTTTGGTTAAATGATCGGCTAAATTGTGATGTGTTTTCACAAACACCACAGATATCACACCATTCGTGATAAGATCACGTAATATGCTATGTCTAACACCTATGTGTCTAGACTTCCCGTTATATACTTGACTGTATGCCTTAGCCAAAGTAGCTTGACTATCACATCTGATAGAAATGGATGATATCGGTTTAGGCCACAATGGAATTTCATAAATTAAGTTCCTTAGCCATTCAGCTTCTTTACCAGCTGCTGCTAATGCCATAAACTCAGATTCCATTGTTGAATCAGTTATGCAAGTTTGCTTCTTAGATGCCCAGCAAATGGCACCACCTCCAAGTAGGTATACCCAAACAGTTGTGGAAGAATGATCTTCCTGATTGGAAATCCAACTTGCATCTGAATAAACTTCAAGAACAGAAGGGAATCCACTATAAGTCAAACCATAATCCATTGTTCCTTTCAAGTACATAAATACTCGATTAATTGCTCGCCAATGGATTAAACCTGGATTGTGAGTATATCTACTCAACTTTCCAACAGCAAAGGCTATATCAGGTCTAGTACTAATCATGGCATACATTAAAGATCCAATAGCCCTTGAATATTCAAGTTGATTCACAGCAACACCTTTATTAGGCACAAGTTTTGTTGTGGGATCCATAGGAGTACCTATAGGAGAACAATCTTTCAGATTAAATTTATCCAACATCTTCTCAATATAATGTGATTGAGAGATAGTAATGCCATGTTCTCCACGTATGATCTTAATGCCAAGAATCACATCAGCCTCCCCCATGTCCTTCATCTCAAATTTAGAGGACAAGAACTCCTTAGTTGTATCAACTTGATCTTGGTCAGTACCAAAGATCAACATGTCATCAACATACAAGCAAATGATTACTCCTTTACCAGAAGCATCAAACTTGCTGTATACACACTTGTCTGCTTGGTTTAATTCAAAACCATTAGACAAGATAACATCATCAAATTTCTGATGCCACTGCTTGGGAGCTTGCTTCAAGCCATAAAGAGACTTAACCAATTTACAAACCTTATTTTCGTTACCAGGTATGACAAAACCTTCAGGTTGTCTTATGTAAATCTCTTCATCCAATTCACCATTCAGAAAGGCTGTTTTAACATCCATTTGGTGAATTATAAGATTATGTATAGCCGCAAGTGCTAACAATAATCTAATGGTGGTAATCCTAGCAACAAGAGCATAAGTATCAAAGAAATCAATACCTTCCTTTTGTCTAAAGCCTTGGATAACCAATCTGGCTTTATACTTGTCTATGCTTCCATCCACCTTCATCTTCCTTTTGAAGATCCATTTACTATTCAATGGTTTAAAACCAGGTGGTAAATCAGACGGTTTCCACGTATTATTGTGCATTATAGAATCAATCTCATCTTGGATTGCCTCTTTCCAAAATGCAGCATCCCTTGAAGCCATAGCTTCACTGTAGGTCCTAGGATCTTCATCAACATTAAAACAATATTGATATTTAAATTGAATTTCATTCCTTGATCCTTCTACCAAATATAGTTGGAAATCGCCACCAAAAGATTTGGTTTTTCTCGCTCTTACACTCCTCCTAGGCTCAGAAGGCTCAGAAGGAGAAACAGTCACTTGGTCAGATGCACCAAAATTACTAGAACTTGCAATCATCTCTGCAGGTTTAGGTAAAGATGTAAACCTATCCTCATTGCCAAAATCAGCATCTCGTGACTCAATAATAGAGTGCACGGATACATAATCATTAGGTTCTATGACATAGAATCTATAGCACTTAGAATTCTCAGGATAGCCAGTGAATATACAATCTATACCTCTTTGACCTATATTATTTATTTTAGGATCAGTCAATCTTACCACAGCTCTACAGCCCCAAACTTTGAGATAACTCAGCTTTGGTGCCTTTTTATACCAAAGTTCATAAGGGGTTATCTTGTTCCTTTTATTAGGAACTCTATTTAATAGATAACAGGCTGTCAACATAGCCTCACCCCAAAATCCATCACTTAGGCCAGAATAACATATCATGGAATTAACCATTTCTTTTAATGTCCTATTCTTTCTTTCAGATATACCCTTTTGTTGTGGTGTATATGGAGCAGTGGTCTGATGTATTATACCAGTAGATTGAAAATAAACTGGATCATAATACTCACCTCCCCTATCAGTGCGAATTGTTTTAATCTTCACACCATGATAAAGCTCTACTTCCTCTTTATAAATTTTAAACTTATCAAGAGCTTCATCTTTTGTATGACACAAGTAAACATAGCAATATCTAGTAGCATCATCAATAAAAGTAACTACATACTTTTTATTACCAAGTGATGGAGTTGAATGAAAATCACACAAGTCACTGTGTACAAGTTCTAATACCTTAGTATCTCTAATGACATTTTTGGTGAAAGGTTGTCTAGTAATCTTAGTCAACAAACAAGTTTTACACTTTTCACCATTCAATTCAAAAGCAGGTATTAGACTCATTTTTGACATGTCTTTCATTCTCTTGTAATGTACGTGTCCTAGTCTAGCATGCCATAATTCAGATT
Organism: Chrysanthemum seticuspe; assembly: GCA_019973895.1. Taxonomy (NCBI): domain Eukaryota; kingdom Viridiplantae; phylum Streptophyta; class Magnoliopsida; order Asterales; family Asteraceae; genus Chrysanthemum; species Chrysanthemum seticuspe. The sequence goes on from BPTQ01000005.1 coordinate 17,755,627, forward strand.
TACCACAATTATTGCTAGAACTAGTAGAAGCCATGCAAACAAAATTATTAAGAAACAAAACATCCAAATTTAATTTAAACATGCCATTCAAATATCCAAAGCCAATAAAGGTTCCATGTCTAGACAATATGTACTTGTCGCTTTCCAAGACTTGCTTGTAGCCACAATTATTTAATACAATACCAGATACTAAGTTCTTACGAATACCAGGTACATACACAACATTGTTTAAAAGTAAAGAGTTTCCAGAAGTAAAGACTAGATTAACAGATCCTAGTCCTTTAATCGGTTCAGTTGCAACATTGCCCATCTTTAATAAAGATCCATCTTCAATTGGCTTAAAGTCCTTGAACCGTTGAAGATTTTTGCACACGTGACATGTTGCTCCTGAATCCACCCACCATGATAAATCATCATCCTGTACATAGAATGTTTCAGAAATTATTGATACACAATAATTTTCAACAGAATGATCAGTAGGTACCAAAAACAAACCTGATTGCTTTCCAGGATCCTTGGATCCACTAGCACCAGCCTCGTTTTTTCCTTTACCTCCACCCTTAGACCTGCAATCTTTCTTAAAGTGTCCGGGTTTCCCACACTTCCAACAAGTCACTTTTGGTTTCTTATCAGAACCTTTGTTGTTATTGCTTTGCCATTTTCGTTTCCCTTTACCAGCCTTAGAGGATTCACCCTCCTCCACCATGTTCACAGAAGAACCAACCATGGTTTTAGTACCACCAACAGAACCCTTTTCCATATCACGTATGGACTGTTCAATTTGGAAATGACTTCCAAGTTCAACCAGATTCAATTCCTCTTTCTTATGTTTCAGATTGTTTTTAAAATCCTTCCAAGAGGGGGGCAGTTTATCTATGATACTAGAGACAGAAATTGATTCATCCATTTTCATATCATATTGCGCAAACTGTCCTAATATCCTTTGCAATTCGTGGTACTGTTCCATGACAGGCCTAGCGTCTACCATTTTATAGTTATTAAAATTACCAACTAGGAATTTCTTACTAGACGCATCTTCTGCCATGTATTTGGCTTCTAGGGTATCCCATAATTCTTTTGCAGACTCTACGTTTTGATAAATATCAAACAAGGAATCAGACATACCGTTAAGAATATGACCACGACATATGTAGTCTGCGTTTTCCCACTTTGAACGATTACGAGTCTGTTCCAGCGTTTCATTCTCAACAGCCTCAGGGCATGGGGTACTCAGAACATACACCACTTTCAAATTCGTCAGATAAAAATGCATCTTTTTCTGCCATCTACGAAAATCCTGCCTAGAAAACTTCTCCAACTTTGCAAACGTCTTGTTCAGATCTTTCACAGAATCAGGGTTCGTCATCTTAATTGATTCGATCTTTGTAGGGGATATGTAGTAATAACGAACACTGTGGATATGCTTAATACTCTGAAAGGCGTGTGAACACTTTCAGATCGAATCAATTCGGTGGTTCTACCAAATTATTCAATCGGATACAATTCAGAGTTGAGAATTTTATGTATGTGTGTATGAGATATAATGAACCGTTGAATATAAAATAACGACCAAATAACCATATATAATGAAGATACGGGATAACTGCCAAAACAGTTTTAAGGTTTCCAAGTTATCAAGTTTTGTCCCTCAATTTCCGAATATCAATCTGCTGAGGAACATAACTTCAGCAGAATTAAAGCTTCAGCAAAATCAGTAATTTCAGCAGAAACAAAACTTCAGCAGATTCCTTCAGCAGGAATTTCAGCAGGAATTAAAGCCGCCCCTTGGACCCTGCTACCAGGGGCGCTGCCCCCGGACCCCCGTCCCTTAGGGGCTTCGCCCCTAAGATCATAATAAATTCAAGTAGGTGTGCACTCCGCACCTCCAAACCTAAATGATGTATTATTATGATGAAATTGGTCAAAACAAGTTAATCCAATTACACTAAAATATCCAACAACTCCCATGTTAAACCCACTCCTAAACCATAAAAACAGCCAAGGCTGAACCAACTTGATTGGAATGAGGTAAATATTCTCCCCAACTCCCATGTTAGACCCACTCCTAAACCATAAAAACAACTAAGGTTGAACGTCTTGAAGAAAATACGTTCATGGTCTCATGTTGTTATAAAAACAGCCAAGGTTGAACCAACTTGATTGGAATGAGATTGTTAAAGGAGAAGCTTTTTTTTTTTGTGATAGGGATGATACCCGGTGAAATATAATAAATCAAACAATGAGTTTCTTACAAGAAATAGTGGTGATGAAGCCATTCTAAAAAGAAAAAAAAAATCCGACGTGTTTGAACATGCTCAAACACAACAACCCAAACGACCTAGAGCAAACAAATAAACCGAACATACTAAAACAACTCTAGGAAACTTATGAAACAATCACCTACTCTTGCATAGTTTATTTCAGTTACTCTTCAAAGCATCCATCCTAGCCTTTTTCTTGAACTTAATAGAAGCGAGCTTTAACCTTATCATATCTACTATTATGTTTGTCACTTCTTTAGGCTTTCGATCCGTCTTCCCATGAATCCTCATGTTCATTTCTTGCCATATGTAATACGAGTTATGATCTTGAGAGTGTATAAACAATGCTTATGTTTTAGTTACTCCCTACATAGATATGATAAGCCAACACATTCATACAATATGTTACCAAAACATAATAAAAGATGATTAAGAAGGAGATTTAATGTTAAAGCTTATTTTAAAAAAAGTTATTTGTCTATTTCTAAGTTTGAAAATGTTATGCCTATATCTCTCCAAATACTACTTACATTTACAATCTATTAATTTACATTCACCACTTAGATAGAGATTAACTATAAATGAAAATATGGACTAGAAGCAATAAGTCTTTTCATTAAATAAACTAGGTAAAATAACATAAAACAAAAAACACTAAAATAAATAAAAGACTGAAAGTAAATTGTAATTACTAGTGTTACCGTTTCGGCTGAAATTATATATTACCTTGATGTTTGTTCATCAATTTATGTAGTACAAAATACAATCCTGAATGGTTATACTTTAAAGGTAGGCTTAAACTGAAAGGTTTATGGATATAATTTAATATGCGTATGACCGGATTCAAACTCGAGACTTCGGGATTGCACACATTACGTATGAGAGTTGATGTTGAAATAATTGATATACATAAACGTTATTATTATTAATTATTTGTCACGAAATAAAACATAACGATAGTTAATATTTAAAGAAGTTAGACTAACGGTCGTTAAATGTAAACTAAAGGGACTAGAGATGAAATTAGTAGACAGGAAGGATCTAGAAACCCTCTTGGGTTCTCTTGGCCGATCGGTTGGGTTCCCAAACCCAATCCCACACAAACTTGGTCATCAAGTTAAGTTACCTAGAAATACAATCCCTTGTATTCATTCATAACTTAACCTTGAATCACCAAGAAACCTAATTTCTTTTCTCCTCTCCTCCCTCTTGGTTTTGGCCGATCGTACACCACCCTCCTCAAGGGTTTCGATTTTCCTAATTCCAAGAAACATGTGTTTGGTTTTATTTGTAATTCAAGAACCTAGCTTTTCACATCAAATCGATATTAGTACGTGTGTTCAAGAACGAAGGACGAATACAATTGTGTTTGTGGAGATTTGTGGGTGTCAAATTTTGTGGGTCGAATTATATTAAACCCTAAGTTAGGGTTTGGGTTTTTGTTCCTCGTTCATGTTATCGTGTGTTTCTTGAATTGCTAAAAGGTACGCATATTCTTTATTCGGTTAATTCAATTACAAGTATTATTCCTACTAGTTCCGCTGCATGCTTTGATGATGTTTACTTGTTTTTAATAATTGTTATGATTAGTAAAACTGAACAGTGGCATCACGAGCCGTTAATATGTTGTAATTAATTATCGAAACACATAAAAATTGAATCTTTATGATTATTACATGCTTTTATTGGTTTTTAGGGTTTTGAAATTGAAACCCTAATTTTTTTATATGGGTCGATTACCCTTAATTTATTTAATTAGGTTTTAATTTTTTGTAAAACTTGTAGAAACCCTAGGATTGCATGTATATTCTATGTGGTTTTAATGAATAATTATTATGTGCCATGTATTAAGCGTATCTTGAGATTATAATTGTTATGAGGAATCCACAGTGGAACATGCATGTTTTGCCATGGATTATTGTTTTGATTTATTGTTAAGTGATATACCCATGTTTATTAGTTTGATAATTATTATATTGGGGAAGACCTCAATATACCTAATAAAAATTCGTTAAGTGCTAATTGGCTTACGCAATCGACTTGTCGATGCATGTGGCTCACTTACCTTGTAGGTGAAAGCCCTAGTTGATGTATGCATTATTTTACGCATAGAATTGTTTATTAGGTTTTATCGAAATAATTATGCATGTGGCTAATTGTTTTACATATGTTAAATTGTTATGTTATATGTATATATTATTTGAGTTTGTTTATTTTTTTATTAAAGTGCTTTTTTGTTTATATTGTATGACATAAGCAAAAAGGGTTTTTATGAATAGAAAATTAAATGAAATCAATAATGGCGAAATTTATTTGTTTTTCTAAGTATTAAATCTTGAACTTTTAATTGACTGATGCAACTGTACTAAATGGTTAGAACGTCTCACCCACTAGAACAAAGTCAAAAGGGGGTTCAAAGAAATGCGCACAGTCACACTTAAAGGATGTCTAAGGTTATGCTTCAGCGCTTACCTGATCCTCTGCCTCCCTGTGCGTTTCGATTGGAGCTACCTAGTATAACTATTCTATGTATGAAGCATCTTAGTGCAAAGTTGTAAGTTTCTCAACGCATCGATTAAAACTTTGTAGAATTTAATCTTAGCAATTAAAATATAAGTAAGTTTTTTTGTAAAATTTTATGTTATAGAGATGTATGCATGCTTCTTTATACATAAGTTTTGATTACACGTCAAAAAAAAATAAAAAATGTACCCTTCAAATTTAAGTTTATGCCATCTAATGATATGAAACACTTGAAGTTGTAATTTAGTTATGTGAGACCTTGAGCTAGATTACGATAACAAGGTGAATCTTTATGTTGTGTGAGACATTGCTTAAATAATTTGCAGTTTCTAAATTAGACAACTTAATTAAGTTAGTTAGTAAGACCTATAACTTAAGGCATAAGATGGGATAAAACACGCTTACGTTTTGCATAATTGTTTTTCAAAATTGTAAATCCAATATTTTCTAGGAATTGAAAACTTGTTTGTCAATTATTGTTTTTCAACAATTACCTATTCTATACTTTCACCACTAGCAGATCAACTGATGTGGTGAAACTATGATAATGAGCGTCCTAAATTCAAGGAAAATTCTATGGTTAATATGAATATTGACCAAATGGTATTTTATTTTCTTGAATGTTTATTTATCGAAACTGCTAACTTTTGAACTTTTATTTTCTGTAGAAATAGCTCAAGCTGAATCTACTGCACTAGCCTCGTCGTTCAAATCTATTTTTGATCGAGAGAAATTGACTGGCAGCGCAAATTTCAATGATTGGTATCGGCAACTCAGAATTGTCTTGAGGGTTGCCAAAAGACTAGATTATTTGAACATGCCTTGTCCTCATGAATCTGCGGCTAAAGCATGAGCTGCATGGCAAACAGAGTATGATAGACATAATGAGGTCGCCTGCATTATACTTGGAAGTATGGCTCCAAACTTGCAAAAACAATTTGAATGTTACTTCCCTCACAACATGCTCGCCGAACTGATTCGGTTGTTTGAAAAGCCTGTGATTGTAGAGCTGTATGATTTGATAGATGCCCTACACAGTTGCAAGCAAGGGGACGGGAAACCTGTGAGCGCCGATGAGTTACATGGACCAGCTCGGGAGACTCAATTACGTCTACCCTAATGACATACAAATTGGCCTTATCAACAGATCCCTTAACAAGGAGTTTGATGGTTTCGTGCACAATTACAATATGCATTGCACGGGGAAGATAATTAGTGAGGTACATGCAATGCTCATTGACTACGAGAAAGGTTTGCCCAAGAAGGCTCCTACACCTACGGTACTTGCTATTCAAAAGGGTAGGATTTCTAAGCCTAATAAGCCATTAGCGAACAAGAAAGGGAAAGGTAAGGGTAAAGTTGATAAGGGAAAACAAGTTATGGCTTATCAACAAGAACCCAAGAAGTACCATCCCAAAAAGCGTGAGAATCCTAAAAAGGATCAGGCTTGTCATCACTGCACTGAGGTAGGACACTGGAAGAGGAAATGTTCGCTTTACTATATGCGTTGCGTACTAAGAGGTATAAAATTGCTGGCACTGTTGCTAGCACTTCAGGTACTCTTTTGATGATAGAATTATTTGCTTTCTGATAACGCTACACGCGTCGTTCGGGGTCAAAGGAACTTTCTTTTCTTCGAGCAAGTTTTATAACACCCTAGGCAGTGAACCTAATTGTTGTAGTGTAGTATTAGGGTAAGCCACGGGTATTGATATCGTTCTCTAGGGGAATAGGAATGCTAGTGAGAAGTTACTACGCTAAGGTTGGGGTTGAGGAAGATTATTTTTTATCTTTTTATGTTTTTTAGAAAATGGAAAGGTACGAATCTCGGGGTTTGGATTTGGGGGTTGGTATTTCTACCGATTACTCTACTTATCTAATTATCTAATCTAAGGTGTATGTAGTCTATTTCTAATTATTGTGTGCTCGTATGATAGTTTAAAGATGTGTTCAGTTAGGTTTTATTACTCCATAATTATATCCTATTGATGGTTGAGTTGTCACGTCCTTATTCTTAATCGCTTTGTGTTTCTAAGGTCGTAGGGTATGCGTTTGTCCCTAACTCTTTGAAACTACCAAAAGGTTCTCGTCTACAATATCTCTAGGAATTATACACTCTAACTCTAAGGTACTCTTTGGATGGTTTAGCCTACAACTACTCTAGTTGTTATAGTCTAAGGTTCACAAAGATTAATCAAGCATTAACTACACAACGAATGACCTATCGCATTACTAGATCATTAACAATTAAGATAAGAGACAACCAATCAATATTCAATAATTAAGTTTCATATTCCCTAAGCAAACATATAAGTAAATTAGCCGGACATGGAGAACATGCAAGCATACACACAAGTAATTGAAGACATAATTGAATTAATGAAGTAAAACACTTATCTTGATGTAAGATAGGATTTGGAACCCTAAAATACTGTACAAGACAGCCTTGGTTCGGTTTAGGTTTTTACTCCAAAAGACTACACACTAAAACTGAAAAATTCGGATTCTATATATAAGATTACAATCGCGACGGCGTCACCCTTGGATTTGTGACGCCGTCGGGTCGCCGTCATTAGGGTTTCGTCTTGGCCACGTTAGTCTTGCGACGGCGTCACCTTATGCTTGTGACGCCGTCCCCTTTAGTCTCTGACGCCGTCTGGATCAAATCTAGGCCGTCTGAGTTGTGACGGCCTACTCTTTTAAAGCCTGACATCGTCACTTAAAAATAAGAAATTTTGTTAGAAAACAAAGACCTTGACAGATCTTAAGCACTCGAGATCGTTAGTGTTGCCTATGTAATCACAAGCAAACTAATAGAAAATCTCTACGACTTGTATTTTGTAGCGGAATGTAAATACAAGCTATGATAACTAAGAACACTTTGATCCTCTATGGATCTTTTATTTATTGAAAACTCTGTGTTTCGAACACCTATCGAACTCCTTATTCTATGGTTCCTTTTATAGACAAGAAACCCTAAATACTAACTAAGCATGCACCTCGACAAATGAGACAAGCATGCATCTAAACATTTGTTTTCTCCCATACTACATTGAGCAATACAATAAAACCCATGCTAACCTTGGGCAGATAAAGAATAAAGATGGGTTAGCATATTAAAATAATACTGCGCCTGACTATCCTACGTGGATTCACACTTTCAGCAGAATCACGACTTCTGCTTTACTACTTCAGCAGAACTATAACTTCAGCAGAATCCACTCTGCTTCAGCAGAATCACTTCGACTTAAACTTCAGCAGGTTCAGCAATTTCACATAATTCCCAACAATCCTCCCCTAAACTGGAATTTGACTTGGTTAAGTTTCAGTTTCCTTGATAGATCTTAGAGGCTTCAGATATAGAGGATTGTAGCAAAATAAAGAACTTCCCAACAATCCTTCCCATCGATCATTTAAGTGCCAGTTTCCAGATCTTCAAAACTTTCAACACTAGAGGATTGTGGCAGAACATCAGTTGCAAAGTACCAAAACAATGTCATTTCTGTGATAACTAATCTTCTAAAAGCCAGGTCTTTGCAGCAACAAATGACATAGTGTACATCAAAACTCATTAGTTGCATACTATTCTCATCACATCCAGGTAGGTTAACTCCTGTGAGAGGTGAATCATTGAAAATAATGGATTTGATGTCTCTTTACCAATAGCCATCACTACTGGAGTAGCCAAGTGTTTAAGTTCGAAAACCATGGTACACTGATAACCATCTGATTTATTAGCAAACCAGCAACTATATAAATGGATTTGACGTGTCTTTACCTGTAGCCGTTTGCTCAACCGTTTGCTCAGGACTAGTCAATTCTTGGAGTTGGTGAATTGAGAACCAAATATGGATGCATATGCCTTTACCACAAACCATATACTTGTGGGCTAGTCAATTCTTGGATTCCAAACAGGAATAGGCCATGGTGAATTGATGACCATGCAACCCTCAGCAATTAAGCATGGGTGGTTGCAGACCCTATGATTTTGAGCAAATCATTACAGCTATCAACAGATTTGATGTGTCTTTACCAAAGCTGTACCCTTTGGACTAGTTAACTCTTTGATATACAAGGTATATCTGGTGAGTTAATAACCATCCACTATATACAACCTATTTGCAAGAAAGGGTTAGAAAAACCAAGAATATACAAAAGTTAGTTGTTTTTTCTTTTTCTTTTTTTTTTTTTTTTTTTTTATTAACTAAGAACAGAAACCATTACAAAAGACATAAAATAATGCAAAAAGGCCTTAAAGACTACCATTATGAAGATGCAGGGGCAGCTTGTTCTTGAAGAAGCTGTGTTTTGATTAATCCAACCAGTCTTTCAGCTTGTGGTTTTTCATTTCCCACTGGATCTGGAGGAATTTCCAGCTTCTGAGTCAGCATTCTCTCCATAAGTCTCTTGGACAATGGATAAGTTCTTTCGGCAAACATGCAGACTGTGATTCTACCCTTTGTCTCAACCACATGCACTCGAGGGAGAGGATAAAATCTCCAAGACTCAACCCGCCACAGATGTGAGTTCTTCCAAATGGAATGTTCTTTCTCCTTGGGAGATTGCGAGTTAAACAAAACATGAAGATCTCCCACTAGGAACATCCCTGAACCTTGAGGTTCATGTTTGCAGTAGTGGCTGGTGACAAGAGTGTATAGGGTAAGCAAATCTGCCCTGTCTATCAAATGGAGTATTTCCTTCAAAAAGGTGAACTCCATTGATGATTTATCCATTCGATGAATGACATTCAGCTGCTTGTTTGTCAACGTCCAATTTACCAACACATTTTGATTGGCATCAGGGAAATTTGAAGAAGATCCTTCTACAATGAAGGTTGATTCATCAGCTTCAAGGTCCAAAGGAGTTATTTTGGCCATTCTCTTCTTCCTCCTACCAGGCGTGTAGATATCTAATGATGGTACATCTTCAGGCTCTGCATTAGCTTTGTTGGATGGACTAGAGGAAGCGGATGAGAATTTAGGAGCAGTACCATCACGAATTGCCTTCATCTTGATTAGTAATTGTCTAGCCTTTCTGGTTTTGACAGTTGCTGATTCAGCTTCTTTAACTAGACCATCTTCTTCTATGTCAACAGATGCCACATTTGGAATGGGAGCTGGTATATGAGGTGCTTCAGCAGAGAAGGTAACAGGTTCAGCAGATGGAGTCATGTCAGGTGAGCTAGCAATCTCTGTTGTAGCTTCAGCAGGCACACTAGAGGGTTCAGCAGAAACCACAGATGGTTCAGCAGATTGAGCCGCTTAAGCTGAAGGCTTAGCTTCTACTGTAGCTTCAGCAGAGACTTTGGAAGAGCATGATATATCATCAAAATTTTCCACAATTTCAACTGTCTTTGTCCTCTTAACCTTGGAAGCAACTGAAGTTCCAGCAATTCTTTTCAACCTAACAGTGTGAGGTGGAGCAGATGAATAATACTTCATGATTTGATTATATTTGCGAATCAAAACATGATCGGGGAGAGCTTTGACTTGCTTCATTGACAGACCAGAGTTATAAAGAGAGCAGCTCTGATTTTTCACCACAAGTCTCATATCAGCTTTAGTAGGATGCCTCTCCTTATTCTTTTGAGCTATGATGGCTTTCCTCTTTTCAGTAGCTTCCTGCTTTCTTTGTTTTCCACGAGCTATCATCAGATCCACAAAGCTCTCACTGTTGAAGTCTGCACCCAAGATACTCTGAGCAAGTGAAGGGTTTGATATGGCTTGTTGAGTATAGGCATCCCAATGAGAATCGGGTAGATTAGCACGCATTTCATCTAGTTCCCTTTGTCTTTCAGGAGGCAAAGGAGAATAGGATTGTTCTGCAAGCTTTTTAGCAACTTCTTCACTTATTCTTGACTCTGCAAACTCAGCCAATCGACTTTCTTGTCCTCGCCTTTCCTCTTCACTTACCAAGTCTGGACCAAGCTCATCTTCCATCATTAAACCTTTCCCTTTATCAGCATACTCCTCAGCACAATCATCATTAGTGATATCCACAGAAGGAATCTCAGCAGAAGCACCTACTTCAACTTCAGAAGAGACATGTTGTTTGGGTCCTTCAGCAGGCGAAGATAGCACATTAGTTGCTGGATTCAGATGAAAGCTTCTTCCAGCAACAAATACTACTGAATCAGTTGATGCCTTTTGACCATGTTCAGTGCCAGCATCCTTCATTTGAGCATTAGCAGATGCAGTATTGACAGTACATGTTTCCATTGTGGCTTCAGCAGATTCCTTATGCAAATAAGACCTTTTTCTTCTTTTATACAGAACAGGTTCCTTCTTCTTTGAGGGTTCAGCCACCACTGATGAAGGATCATTAAGAGACACCTCAGCCAACATATCAAGAGACTCGAACTGTTGCTCTTCTTGTTCTTCATCAGATGAAACCACAAGCTTCCTTTTGCTTCTCTTATCAAGTCTGTCCTCTAGGTCCTTAACTTGGTTCTTCAGTTCCACAATCTCACCACCAAGAGAAGACTTGGTTTGAGCAAGTTCCTCTTTGAGTTCATTAACTTCTGCAGCATATTTGTTCACTAAAGCATAGATAGAAGTTAGTGAAATGGGGTCCTTAGTTCCACCAACTGATTGCTCAGTGGTAAAGGGAGCTTCATTGGACCTTTCAGGAGAATCATGGACTTGGTCAAAGTGAGGAGAACCTTCATCAAATGGTTCTCTTTGAGGACTAGGAGTGGTCATCCTGTTCAGGTTAGTCTCAACACTGTCATCATAAGTCTGAGTAGGTGGTGGACTAGGGCTTGGTCTAAGGGGAGATGAAGGTGATGGTTGGTCAGGTGCAATGGTAGAGGCCTCAGCAGTTGCAGAGGGGCCTTCATCAATGGTGACTGATGGATTACCATCAGCAGCAACCATTGGAGAAGGTGGGATATCAGCAACATTCTCCTCATCAGCAGCCTCATTGCCCTGAGGCAGCATAGCTGCTGATAGAGGATGATGTGTCCCCTCAAAGTGAGTTCTCATAGAGGCAAACAGTTTAGCTGAGAGAGCTCCTACGGGATGAAATGCTTGTGTTTCACAAGTGGTGTCCAAGATTATTTGTAGAAACCTAGGGTACGTTAAGAACTTATGCATTTTCCTATTTATATTTTCGACCATATTATCAAAAATATATTTAGAGAAATTATAAGTTAAACCTTGTGATAGACACACAATACCACATGCCAGTTGAGTAGAGAATTGATCCCATGCCCCTATCTTGTTGCTTATGCACTGAAGCAGAGTGTGAACCAAGAATCTCCACATAGGGATAAAATGCCTTTTCAACCATATGTCTATCCTATCCCCTTGATACCCAATGGCTCTCAGCCCTGAAAGTATCTCCACTGTGCTCGAGTGAGAAATCCCATCAGCATCATCCAGACGAAGTCTTCTCCTTATCTGCTCCTCCGTCACCACGTGCTCTGTTCCATCAATCACAGCAACTATTTCTGTTTCGCTTCGTATCTCAGCAGATGCCCAAAATTGCTTGATCAACGATTCATAAATTGCATTAGGAGAATGCGCAAGGTCAAAGTGAAGTTTAGACCGCTTCAGGAACTCCACCATTGGTCTAAATAACTCATCTCCTTTGGCTTCGCCCAGGAATGCAACTTTGTTGTGATCTTTCTTGAATTGAAGTTCCATGATTGAAGTTGATTTAGGGTTATGATTCTAGTAACTGGAAGTGTTTTGGAAGTGAGAGGAGAGGGAATTTGATTATTTTGAAAGAAAGAAATGTGAGTATCAGTTTGGTAGAAATTCCCCAAAATATGGTCAAAAAGTATCGAGTACTTGTTGACCAGTCCTACGTGGAATTCAACTTTAACCAAAGGGTAAATTTACGCTTCAGCAGAAACAAGGTCAATCTGCTGAAGTAATACACTTCAGCAGAAACCACTCAAGATAAGGATAACTTAAGTGAGAATCTGGAGCGTTACTGTGCCAACTAACTCGCATTAATTCACATTAACCCTTCATCCGTCTATATAACAATCCCAATGCACACTTAATCTTCACAATTCCCCTAAATCTTCATCTCAAACCCTAAAATCTTCATGAGCCACAATTAACCAAATTAAACCATGACTACTAAACCAAAGATAATAGATCTCACATCTTCATCCTCATCATCATCTTCTTCATCATCATCAAGTGGTGATACAAACTCATGGCATCACTACTTTCCTCAGCCATATCCACGACCAAGAAAATCACCATTTCTTCCATCTTCAGAAGATGATAGCGTGGTGAGTTCTAGTGAATCTGCTGATGATTCTGATGACTCCTATAAGGAGGGAACATCTTACTCCCAACCTCCAGCACCTCAGCCTCAACGCAGGCCACGAGCAAGAAATCCGCCTCTCCCTAAGGATAGAGAGGTGGTTCTTGGTCTTTCGGCACCAGGTTTTGGTGCATCAACACACATCGTATAGAGGAAAAGCATAAGGATGGTGGATGGATTGCATTTTGGTTGAAATAAGTGGATGAAACACAAAGGACATATTATTTTTCTCTATCATCATGCGTGGTCATCGTCCTCGTCACCATTTTCATCAATCCATCCATACCATTTTGATCCTTAGCATCCTCATCGTACCGGTCGTGCATATCCAGCCATCGGGATAGATTGAATGGGTGGGTATGCAAGACTTCACAAACGCATATCCAGCATTTAGTGTGAGAGATATGAGCGAAAAGGCATATCCCACAGCTTGTTAGATGTTGGAATAGATGATATGTACTAGATTAGGATTAGTAGATCATGTATAGTTTTGCTTGTAGTTGTATTTGAAGTTGATTGTGATGTAAGCTGTAAGCTGTAAACTGTTTCTTGAATGAATGAAAGAACAATTTGACTTCAATCTCTTCAGTACTTTATCTTCAGTGAAATCACATTGTTTACTTCAGTACTTTGATCTCAGTAGAAACAAGCTTTAAAGCTTACTTGACCATTTACTACTCGAATCATACTTGATGAATTTGAACATGAACACAGAGTCAATAATCAACAATCTGCACACGAAATAGACAAACTGCAAAACAGACACAAAAATACACAAACACAAAACAGAGACAAACAAACTAAAGAATTATTAGCAAGTTAGTGTTAGCAAACAAAATTATATACAATAGTGTACAAAGTTTACTCTAAAATCCTCCCCTGAGGCATATGCCTCCCCTGAGGCCTATGCCTCCCCTTAAACTTTGCAGTCAAGGGTTAAGCATTCCAATATTGACCACAAGGTGTTGAAACCTTGGTCCATCAAAAGCTTTGGTTAACAGGTCTGCCACATTATCATCAGTATGAATTTTGTCCACTTTTGTCAAATGTTTTTCATATGCATCTCTTATAAAGTGGTGCCTGATTTCAATGTGTTTGGTTCGACTGTGAAAAACTGGATTTTTGATAATGCATATGGTACTTTGATTATCAATAAAAATTGTTGTGTTCATGAAGTTATACCCATAATCCAACAATTGGTTTTGAATCCAAAGGACCTGTCCACAGCAATTGGCAGCAGCAACATACTCTTCTTCAGTAGTTGAGGTAGCCACAATGGTTTGTTTCTTGCATTGCCAAGAAATCAACCTTTTTCCAAGAAATTGGCAACCTCCAGTTGTGGATCTCCTATCCAGATTTGCACCAGCATAATCACTGTCACTATATACTTCCAGCTTAAAATGAGACTCTTTTGGGTACCAAAGACCTAAATGAGGTTGGCCTTTGAGGTACTTAAAGATCTTCTTGACAGCATTGAGATGGGAAGCAAGTGGAGTGACTTGATGTCTAGAACAAACACTCACAGCAAATGTGATGTCAGGCCTTGAAGCTGTTAAATACATCAACGAACCAATCATGGACCTGTATAAATGAACATTCACAGGTAGATCTGGTTCATTTTTGGCCTTTGTCTTTGGAGCTTCATAAGGTGTTGTGGCAGTCCTAGCACCTTCCATACCAAATTTCTTCAAAATGTCCCTCACATATTTATCTTGAGAGATAAATATCCCATCTTGTTTCTGCTGAACTTGTAAACCCAAAAAGAAAGTAAGCTCCCCCATGGCACTCATCTGAAATTCTCCCTTCATCAGTTCCTCAAACTCCCTGCACCAAGCTTCTTTAGTGGATCCAAAGATGATGTCATCCACATACACTTGCACAAGTATGATGTCTTTGGAGTTCTTCTTCAGGAAAAGAGTCTTATCGATGGCACCTCTGCGATAGCCATGCTTCAGCAGAAATGATGAAAGCCTAGCATACCATGCTCTTGGTGCCTGATGAAGTCCATAGAGAGCTTTAACCACCTTGTAAACATGATTGGGATGATCTGGGTCTTCAAATCCTTTGGGCTGAGTGACATAAACCTCCTCTTCAATCTCACCATACAGAAAGGCACCTTTAACATCCATTTGATACACTATAAAACCCATGTAAGATGCATAAGCCAAGAAAATTCGAATGGCCTCAACTCTAGCAACAGGTGCAAATACTTCATCATAATCAATCCCTTCCTCTTGTCTATACCCTTGATCCACTAGTCTTGCTTTATTTTTAATAACAACACCCCTTGCATCTCTCTTGTTCTTCAGAATCCATTTGGTCCCAATTGCATATTTGCCATCAGGTAGTGGTACCAAGATCCAAACTTGTTGATTTTGAAACTGTTGCATTTCTTCTTGCATAGCTTCAATCCAACTTGAGTCTTCAAGAGCTTGAGTAACACTTGTTGGTTCAACTTAAGAAAGAAAACAAGCAAACAGATAATGTTTGAAGTCTGTGTGATTGTCTCTTTGCTGGTTTGATACATAAGAGAGGAAAGCAACCTGTCCAAATTTAGGACTAGTGATAGCACTTCTAGTTCTAACAGGAGCTAGGATATCACCAATGATATTGGATTGAGGGTGTGTTGTGTTGATTCTTTTAGTAGCAGTGGGTTGACTTCAATGGTTGATTCAAGATTAGACAAAGTTGGTTCAAAGTCTGCATCATATGAAGGTGAGGTGAATATTCCATATTTGGGTTGATGATTTCCAAGATCTGAGGGTCTTGGAAAGCGTGTAAAAGGCTCTCCAAAGTCTGTAGACACTTTGGTAGACATAGGAGCAGAACCAGCTGATCCTTCAGCAGATTTGTGGAGAATGGGAGAGACTTCAGCAGAAACATGGTTTCGACTGACAGCTTCATTAGCAATCTCCCCATTCACCTTTTCAGCTTCAAGCTTAGCTGCAAACTCTTGAGTCTGAAGTCTAGCAAGGTCCTCAGCATAATGTGAGTCATCTTCCTTCTCAGCAGAAGTATCTCTGGAAGTGCTACCTGCAATATGGTTAGGGGAGAAAGAAGGCACAAGAATAGGTTATTCATCAGCTTCAAACTCACTTTCAGAGTCAGCATCCAAGGTACCTGCATTGTTAGTGGGAGACTCTTGAGAACCTGCATTTTGGTTAGCCATATGTCTAGTATAACCCAAATAATCAGTCAAGTAGTCAAGGTCAAAGGACCACACATAGCCCTGTCCTTGAATATTGGGCTTATCTTCCATGTATCTCAGGTTCAAGGTCTCCTCTATCTTCTTGGTTTGCAAGTTGTACACCCTGTATGCCTTACTGTGAGTTGAATAACCCACAATGTAACCATCATCAGCCTTCTCATCAAACTTCCCCAACGGATCACTGGTGTTGAGAATGGTTACTTGACAACCAAAAGGTTTTAGGTAGTGAATGGCAGGAACTTTCCCAAAGAGAAGTTCATATGGTGTTTTGAGGTGAGGTCTAGTTATGGAGACCCTGTTTAGCACATAGCAAGTTGTGCCAACAGCTTCAGTCCAGAACATAGTGGGCAGTTTAAAGTCTGCAAGCATTGATCTTGCAGCTTCTATTAAGGTCCTATTCTTTCTTTCAGCCACCCCATTTTGTTGTGGGGTTCTTGGATTGCTATAGTCCCTTTGTATCCCTTTAGACTTACAGAGTTCAATAAGAATAGCATTCTTGAACTCTGTCCCATTATCACATCGAATTCCCTTAACCTTTTTGTTCAGCTGATTTTCAACAATGGTGATGAAGTCTCTTAGCACTGGAGAAGTTTCATCTTTGGTTCTGAGAAAGAACACCCAACAAAATCTGCTATAGCCATCAGTGATAACCAAACAATAATGCTTGTGATCAATGCTTCTGACATGAGTTGGACCAAAGAGATCCATATGCAACAGTTGAAGAGGTTCAGAGATGATGCTCAAAGCAGTGACAGCTTTGTAGGAAGCTCTGTGTTGCTTTCCTTTGTTGCATGCAACACAATTATGATCATTGGTGAAAACTTTGGAGGGAAGACCTTCAACAAGACCCATTTTAGCGAGTTTGTTAATGGTCTTGAAGTTCACATGAGCCATCCGCCTATGCCATCTTGTAGATTCATCCAAGGATGCTTTAGCCACCAAACATGTGAGGTCACCTTCAGGTTGAACTTCATTGAGGTTGAATGTGTACAGATTGTGAGTACGAGGAACTCTCAGCAGAATTAATGTATCTTCTGGAAGCTTGAAGTCTTTAGAAAGCACAAGACATTCATCTTCAGAGAAGAGTACCTTGTTCTTGGTGTCACAAATTTGTGAGACTGAGAACAAGTTGAAATGCTGAAGTTCCCTAACATAGTACACATTCTCAAAGTTCAGTAGAGGTGTCTTGATGGTGCCTTTCCCAGTGATTCTTCAATCACTTCCACCAAAAGTCACATTTCCTCCTCCTTCAATAGGTACAAAATTGTGCATCATATCTCTGTTCCCTGACATGCTTCTTGAACAACCACTATCAACAATACCAATATCTTTATGCTTAAGAGGATGATCCTATAGTAACACAACATATATACAAAGAATGTTAGTATATAAAGGAGGCTCAAGTCATTGCTGACTTGAACCTGCCTTGTGGATCATGTGATTTAGGTCTAACAGATGAGAAAGATCCACCATTGTTCTTGGATTTCCATTGAAATTTGGGTCCCTTTCTATTCCAAGAACAACTTGCTGAGGGCTTGACAGCAGTACCCCAAAATCTATTCCCATCATTCATTGGGTCAGCATATGTAGGCCAATAACCATGATTAAAATATGGGCTAGTTGGTTGCACATAAGGTCTGGCAACTGAACTTCTCCAAGGAGAGTCAGTGTAAGCTGCTTGTGGGACATAAGGTGGAATATTATTGACATTGGTCCAATTATGTCTAGGTTTCTGCTGAGTAGCACATGCACCTAATCTTTGCTCATAGAAATCACAATCCTTAATTAAATGAAATTTACTTCCACATACAAAACATGTCTTCCTCTTGGGAGATTTAGACAATTTAGAAAATGTATTATTACATGCAGAAGTACTTGAAACAGAGACATTAACAGAATTGTTTTTAACAGTCTTATTGTGCAAAGATTTAAAAGACAAGTCTTCAGTGGAAACTGTCTTGGAAGTTGATTCCTCAATAGTTATCCTAGAAGGCTTATTGATAGACTTGGGTGCAGGCTTGGGTGTAGGCTCAGGTGAGGGCTTGGGAAGGTCTGACTTATCACTTGAATCACAGCTGTCATATGATGTAGACCCTTGATCCGATGAATTGTCACTGTCAGAGCAAGAGACAAAGTCATTAGATGAAGCATCGGGGTCAGGCAAGTCTTTTTACTTTTTGCCATATAGGTGGTGTGATCCATCAAAGTCAACAGTTATGGACAAGTCAGTGGGCATGAATTCACCTCTAATAGGTCCAGGGACAGCATGCAAATCACCCTCTTTTACCCAATTTACTAAGCCTGCTGGGGTAGATTTACGCCCATCATACTTAGCTTTTGGACCTACATATTTTTGGAAACCTAAACCTATAGGAGATGTCTGAGATTGGCTAGTATAGATAATTCTATTCAAGCTTTTACCAGACATTTGCCATTGATTATTCCTTGAGATTTCCTCATTCAGTTTTTCCTTAAGTACTAGGTTCTCAGACAAAGCCTCAGCCTTTGCTTTCTCAGATAGTTTTAAGTTAATATTTGCAACATCTAGCTCAAACTTTAACACTTTTATCTTTTCTTCATAAGCTGTTTGATTCTTTTGAAACCATACCTTTTGCCTTTCTAATGTTTTTAACGCTAGTTTACAGGCTTCTTTTTCAACATAGCATTCATTGTATCTAGGTTTCATAGTATCATAAGCTTCTTTAAGTTCATTATATCTCTCTTTACAGCTATAATCACAGATATGTACCTGAGAAAGTCCCATCAAGGCAAAGTGATCATTGCTATCCTCTGAAGTGCATCTTGCCAGCAATCCAAGCTTCTCAGTGTCAGCAGCTTCCTCGTTCACAGGTTCATGTGCAGTCCAGTTGACTGGTGCATCCATGGTGACAAGAGCTGTTGAAGTTCCAGGTTCCCTCTGTTTCTGCTGATGGGAGATGTAGTGTGCTCCATCTCCATCCTTCCTGTCCTTGCATTTCCTGGAGAAATGTCCCATCTGATGGCAAGTGAAACACTTGACCTTTCTCCTGTCAAAGCGAGCTGGATCTCTTCCCTTGAAGCCAAACTTCCTTCCAGACTTCTCCTCAAACCTCTTTATATCCACTATAATCATGGCCAGTTTCATCTCCTCCATGTCAAGTGGGTCCACCTGATCAAAATCTTCATATGTAAGATGCTACTGAGAATCATAATCAGCAACAAATGACTGAAGAACATCCTCCAACACACTACTGGATTTAGCTTGTGAGTATGATGGAGTGGGACGAGAGTTGCATGGTGGAGTGGGAGTGTATGATGATGAAGGTAAGTAAGTTGAGCTAGGAGCATTTATCATCATATTGGAATGAGATGTTCCAACAAATGTTGCATGACCAGAAGAGGATGCACGGTAGGGAGTTCTGACGTCAGGTTCAAGTGATTTGAGTCTGTTGTACAACTCATCAAAGGTGAGTATGTCCAACCCACCCTTAGCTTTAAGAGCTATACTGACATGTAACCATGATGGAGGTAATGAACGTAGGAACTTTGAATTGCAATCATCATTGTCAGGTCTTGCATTCAGCTGGTTTAGCTGACTAAAGATTTTATGGAACCTGTCGTACCCCTTATGGATACCTTCTTCTTCAGAGATATTGAAGTCTTGAAATTGTTGTCTCAGCATGGACTTCCTCATTCTCCTGGATTCTTCATTGCCACCGAACCTTGCTTTGAGAGCCATCCAGATATCCTTTGCATCAACCATGTGATGAAAATCACACAAGTGATCTTCAGGAATGGCTTGCAGAAGGATAGTTTTTACCTTGTGCTCTCTCTGCACCGCCAGCACCTCTTCAGCAGATTGGGGAGGAGCAATGGTGAACTTCCCATCAAGGTCTGGAATCATTCTCTTTAGACTATTTCCTTTCTTCACTATCTCCCAGAGATTCCAATCAATATTGGAAATCCAGTTCTGCATCTTCATAGTCCAAAGATCATATTCTTCCCTTTTTAGGTAAGGAAACTTACCATTGCTGTTTGAAAGACTAAGCTGCTGCATGGAAGTGGTGTTTGCGTTGTTGGTGTTGTTGGTGTTGGTGACTTCAGTTTCATTATCTGATCCAGGCATGGTGAATGTATTTTGGTTGAATGGGGGTGAGGTTGAATATGGTTCTTAGTATCGTAGAGACTTTCCTGAGGCTCTGATACCACTTGTTAGAAAACAAAGACCTTGACAGATCTTAAGCACTCGAGATCGTTAGTGTTGCCTATGTAATCACAAGCAAACTAATAGAAAATCTCTATGACTTGTATTTTGTAGCGGAATGTAAATACAAGCTATGATAACTAAGAACACTTTGATCCTCTATGGATCTTTTATTTATTGAAAACTCTGTGTTTCGAACACCTATCGAACTCCTTATTCTATGGTTCCTTTTATAGACAAGAAACCCTAAACACTAACTAAGCATGCACCTCGACAAATGAGACAAGCATGCATCTAAACATTTGTTTTCTCCCATACTACATTGAGCAATAGAATAAAACCCATGCTAACCTTGGGCAGATAAAGAATAAAGATGGGTTAGCATATTAAAATAATACTGCGCCTGACTATCCTACGTGGATTCACACTTTCAGCAGAATCACAACTTCTGCTTTACTACTTCAGCAGAACTATAACTTCAGCAGAATCCACTCTGCTTCAGCAGAATCCACTCTGCTTCAGCAGAATCACTTCGACTTAAACTTCAGCAGGTTCAGCAGTTTCACATAATTCCCAACAAATTTTATCTACTGAGCCGTCACAGAAGTGCTCCGACGGCGTCGCAGATAAGCAGTGACGCCGTCCCCTTGTATTTTAGCAGCTTGAGTGTCTCAATTATTGACTTTGGCCATTTTCTTCGTATATCCGCGCCTTTTCGTCCAAATAAGTGCCATTCCAGCAATTTGCCTTCAAGAGACCTAAAAAGTAAAAAGGAACATTATTAAGTAATAACAGATACAAAAGTGATCAAATAAGGGCTTAAACGACCCCTCAAAAAGTTACATTTTGAAACCTTATCACTTTTCCTCATAAAATAAATTCCTAGGTATATGATACTGGATGTGGTATTCACATTTGTAATACACTACATGGACTTAGAGGTGCAAGGAAGCTCGCCTATGGACAACAATACCTGCACATATGTAATGGAGCACATGCAGTCGTTGAAGCTATAGGCACGTTTGATTTAGTTTTACCTTCGGGTTTAGTACTGTCTTTGAACGATTGTCATTACGCGCCTTCTATAATTAGGGTGTTAGGAATTCGAAAATTCCTTAGTGAAGAGTTGGTCACCCCAAATGTTATCTAGCATAAGTTAGCTCGTAGACGTGTAGTTATTTACGTTATGCAGTAATTAATTAGTTAATTTATAGCGTAGTTTAGTTTAGAGCAACACCGTGGAGGAAGGACGGGTCTTTACCCACTGTATACCTGATCCACAGGACGATAGGAGGTCGTATTTCATGTAACTATAAATACCCCTTTCATCCATGGAAGGGGTGGTTCTTCCCATTCAATCTAATATTTCCTTTGTGTAAACCTCTATCAAGAACACCCTCTCTCTCTCTACTAACTCTCTAACTATGGCAAACATGTATTTTGATCATCTAAGACCACCCGAATCATCAACACAATAATATTCGATCTTACAATTGGCATCAGAGCCTAGGTTGCGTTGTGTTAATGATTCGTATGGTCTCTTATGTGGTTTTTCTTGCCGTTTAGTCCATCGTTTTTGTGTGTTGATGATTTTCTTTGTTTTGTTACATGGTTTTTAAACTAGTTCATGTATTTTGGTGGTCGGAATATTTGTTTTCCGTTTATTATATGGTTAAACTGTTTTCAACACAACTTTAGGAAACTGTTTTCTTTGTGTTACATTTGGTCAAGAAACTGTTCTTGTGTTTCAAATGGTTAAACTGTTTTTCTGGTCTAAACATTCTTTTCTTCATATGGGTTGTATGAATATGGTCACTTTTCGTGGTCTAACTGGGTCAATACAGGCAATACAGAAGCAGCTTATGCAGTTTTTTCTGGGTCATTCGTCTTAGCGAGTTGTTATTGCTCTTAATAGCGACTTGGTCTTATTTTCCAGATTCAGTATATGGTCAAATAGTCAATGGCGAGTTGGTCTAAATCTGCTAGCAACTTGTCTTTACAAGTTGGCGAGTTGTGGTAAAAAGACTTAGCGACTTGTTAGTCACTTTTGGTAGCGACTTGTTATTTAACAAGTCGTAGCGAGTTGTTAAAGTCAAATGGCTAGCGACTTATGGTTTAAAAGACCTAGCGACTTGGTGTCAAAATGCTAGCGACTTGATATTTATCAAGTAGCGAGTTGTTTTGAAAACTTTGGTTAGCGACTTGCCTTGATAAAAAAATTGCTAGCGACTTGACTGAGACAGAATGGTAGATGAAGAGAAGACAAGACCACAAAGACCATGACCACGTAATCTAATACCAATTCAAAACATAACATCACCTCAGTGAAACATCATCAGTCCAAAGGGTACTTCAGTAAACGAATTGCACTGAAGTGTACAAGAGACTTGATCCATAATCAAAACAATCACCTTCATGTAAACCCACTTCAATCAACAACTTCAACTACTACTATCCTATCTCCACTTCATCAAGACTCAATGATAATATAGACTCAATGATAATATAACAACTATTCGATCTCAGCTTGTTTTTTTTCTTTTCATGGTTCTCAAAATGTTGCACCAAGACTTTCAAACGTCTCACTCACGAAATGAAAAAAAACTTCATCACTAATCAAAGACTCAAGACTCAAACATGTTTCAAGATTCGATCTCAGCCTTGTACTTTATGTGAATGGTTGGTCAAACACATAGATCATAAACGATCTATTCACATAAGTACCTATGCCTCATAGATCTTGGTTTTAATGATAATATTCGAAATATTGAAGAAAGAACAAAACCAAAAGGGGGTTTCATTCTCCTTCATGATTCGGTCAAATGGGAGAAAACGAATGTAAATGAAAAGAAATACCTACCGTGATGGTGTGTTGATCTCAAAGTCGGACTCAAACACAGTCACGTACCATCCCTGTGGTTTATTCGTGTGAGGTAACTCAAGCCATCCCTGTGGGTGCCTCTATGTTCGATGAATGTGTGATATGAAGGGTTTTGATGATATTTTTTTTGGAGTAATAAGAGAGGCGGACTGAATTATGATGGGAGAGAGATTAGGGTTGAAATGGCTGTGTGAGTTTTAGTCAGAGATGGGAGGCGTATATTTTTGTGTATTATTAGGGTAACCAAAGTTATGTGTGATATAAATACACAAAATATTAGGGTTGTTAACTTGGTTGTGATCTATCTCGTGGGCCTTTTAACGCTGCTGAAAGTGGACATCTATCTCGTGGGCCTTGTTACTTGGACGAGTTTGGTATTGGGCATGCATGTTAAACGTGGGCCTTTAGTCTCATTAAGGAATTTAGCTGCGTTTTCTATTATGCGAATTGGGTTTTCACATTCTTTTAAGACAATTGGTGAGATTGATAATCACTTTTATGGATTTGTTGGGCTAAACGTGAATTGGGGTTAGAAGTTTATTATTCATAGTCGTTTAATCTCTTTGGTATTGGACTTTAATGACTAGAGTATCTCAAGTATATTTCTAAGCCCGAATTTTTTGAAAATGTGGTACATCATTATTTTGGGCAACGGTATTAATTGAGCTTCTTCCACCTGAGATTAATTAGTTTGGGTTGAGATTATTCGGGTTCATTTGTCGTATCTACCATACTAGTCATCATCTAGTGGTAGTCTAGCGAGTTGAATAACATGTGTGATGACTCGGATTTCGGTTTTGGACGGTTGGGCGTCTCAAAAGTTGGATCATTTATATGAGATTTGATGTTATGAGGTCTATACGAGATTGGATGATATGATTTAGCATGATGCTGAGATTAATTGTGCTATGAGATTTAGTACTTTGGTTTATGCATCTTCACGGGGAATATGTTTGTCAAGGCTTGAAGTGTTTGTTGGAAAATGTTGACTACGGGGTTGTTTGGACGGTATTTCGTATTTGAATTTGAAGTGAGGTTTTTCGAGGGTGTTTACTTACTTTCGTCTTCTTTCATTCTACCCTTCCGCGAAGATGACTTGTTTGGGCATTTATAGAGGGTGATGAAGACTTGGCTATTTAGTTACGTTTGTGATTCTTTCTCACTTAACCCACAACGTAGCTATCACTTCGGTGTCTCACGGAGTTGAGGATACGTCAAGAGGCTTTGTACATTGGGTACACTGTTTCTTTTTCACGAGAATTAGTACAAGTTTAAGTAACAAATCTGGGGAATTTTACTTCATGCTCAAGCTTGGCATATCGGGTTTACTTCTCCATGTGGTCACTACAATAGCCGACAGAATGCATGAATGATGTGTTTACCAAAGTGTTTACTGGATGGGTGATGATGTTGTTGATGTTGGATAATGCACTGTTGATGAACCGCTACATGTTCCCCTAAAAACATATATTCACTGAAACCAAAGTCGTCATAACACATTCAAGCTGACATTGTTTACGGTTTTGTCTTGATTTTGTAAAATCCCGCGAAAGAACCTATTTCTCGGTTTAAATCATAGACTTGTAAAATCCCGTGACAATGGAAACATCCTGGTATTAGTAAAGTGCATTTCCGGATCTATCTTACGGTTTATTCTTGGTTTTATAAAATCCCGCAAAAGAAACTATTTCTCGGTTTAAACCATAGAGTTGTAAAATCCCGTAATGATGGAACCATCCTGGAGAAAGGAAAGTGTATTTCGGGATCTCATTTGATGCTGGTGCTACGGTTTTTGCTTCGAAGAAGGGATAAAAGGGTGTAATTCATGAATTGGATGTGTGTTTGGATATTCGTCATGGCAGTTTGGTTATTACAAGGTTTTACGATGTTATGCTCATTAAACCATGGTCGGGATGAAAACATTATCAAAGTTCATTTTAATGTCAAAGAAGGCTAGATTTGAGCAGTTCAGAAGATGTGACAACGGGGTTAATTCACTATTATTTACTTGAGGTTGAAGTGAAATATCACGGGCGAGTGTGCTTAGTATCTGAAGGTATCGGGGATGGATGGATGAAGATTCTTCGAGTTCCTTGTTCGAACTTTTTTCTCAAAAACGAAGACTTGGAAATCTAGTTATTTTTGGGAGTTTTTTTTCTTTTACCACGAGGGGAAATTGGGCTCGTATCACCACAAAATAACTATCACTTTAAGGAGTTACGTTGTAGTGCTCAGTGTCACATTCAATTGTGGATTTTCAAGAGGTGATGTACGTCTATTACTTGATGGTTGGTTGGTTGAATAGTATAGAGTACTTAGAGATTCAATGGAGCATGATTTCTCGGCACCGCTCTTTGTTACACATGTGCAAGTTTAAGTCACGAGTTCGGGTTAGTTTACTTCAGGGTCAAATTCATCATATTGGGTTATCTCCATCAGCTGTCACGACAAAAAGCCTATTGAATGATAATGGTGATGATTACATGTTTTGGTAATAGAGTTGAAAAGAGAGAGATTATGACGTCTGTTCACATCAGTTCAAGCCTCGTACTTCAACATTATGACGTTTGAACACATCAGTTCAAGCCTCGTTCTCCAAAGAAAAGAAATGTGTACGTTTCAGTGCATATTATCTTCGAAAGAAGAGAAATATTCTTATGACGTATGAACACATCAATTCATGCCTCGTACTCTAAAGAAAAGAAAAGTGTACGTGTCAGTGCGTTTTATCTTCTGAAGAAGAGAAATCTTCTTATTATGACCATTCTCAAAAACATGCTTCATGCTTTTGCCATGCGCTTTTAATTATCAAGTGAACCGGGCTACCATTGATTGTTTTCTCATTCCACTTGCTCGATTATAATGAAGATGGAGACATCGTGTGCTAATTTTGCGGGGGAGAAGTGTGAATAATACATTCAGATGATTTTCACTTATTTAGTCAAGAATGGCATCTCCGTATGCAATTCTTGAGGGGGAGAAGAAGTGTGAATTTTTTGCATTGTTGAGTGATATTTGAGAATAAAAATGGTCATACGGCTCTAAACTCATGTAAGAACCGAGCTTCTTCTTATCGGGTCATCTTCAAATGGAGTTTTTTCTCTTCTAAGAGCCGTTGGTTGACATCTTCACTCGGATTGATGAGTTTATCGACAAAGTGCTTCCGGTTAATGCTTCACGTATACATCAACATGATGATTCCGAACAATCTCTCTGTTCTTGTTTGATGTGATTGGTAGTTTGGTGTTACCATCTTGTGTGTTCGTTGCGGCCTGATTGTTGATTTCCTTGATGAACATCTTTCTGTTCTTGTTTGATTGGGAGGGATTTTAGTTAAGGGGATTTGCAAGATGTAAGTTAATTGGGATGCTTTTTGGTGGGATGCTTTTTGGTGTGAGTTGAAGATGTTAACTATCTATTCCCCAACTGGACAATCTTGAAGAAGGTCGAGTCTTCAGTCTGTTCTACATTCCTTGCTATATGTTAGAAGACCAAAGACGAGTTGCATTTGACTATCTAAAGACTTCTTCTTAATCTGGGCATTTATCAAACAGATTATCGGTTTAGGGGAGAGCACTAATTGGGTAGAGTTATAAGTCAGAGTCAATTCCCAATTAGACTTGCTCATATTCTTCAGCAAGTTGATTCTCACAGACACATCTGAGCTTATGATGTTCTTCTCAACAGATTTCTAGTGTACGGGCTTATTATGTGTCGCTGATTCTGAATCATCAAAACCAGAAACGGGGAAGGAGACACACATCTAAACACAAAGCGAGTAAACTTGATGAACTTAATTCTTCTAAGTGGTTGAAGATATCCTGGGAAGAAAAATGTTATTACCGCAGAGAAACTCAAGGTTTGACTCATGGCGAGTAAACTTGATGAACTTAACTCTTCTAAGTGATTGAAGATATCCCGGGAAGAAATTTGTCATGACCGCAGAGAATCTCAAGGTTTTACTCATCAAGGCTTTTGGTGTTATTATTCCAACTACGTGAGGGAAGTGATGTAATAGAAAGTTTCTGAAGATAAAAGAGGTACACAAGTGTGTGATGATAGAGATTGTGTACATTGGGGATGCTCAGCTGTCTTACTTGAGGGCTTAAGCAGTGATTTAGAGATATAATCACTTATTCCGGTGTTGACATCCGCAGAGATTGTCACCCGCAGAGATAATCAGTGATTCGGCTTGCTTCTTCAATGTTATCGGTTATTCTCTCTTTGGGCATTCGGGTACTTTGGGTTCATGAGCTTCTTACACTTTCTTCAGGAGGAGAGAAAAGTATACATCGGGGTTATTCTTTGGCTATTGGACTTAATCTGCTACTTCGATGGTATAAGTTTCTTTGTCTTCGGGTATGTGTATTCGGGTTCGTGAGCTCTAGTCTAAGAGACTGACTGCATCATTTCAACTTCTCGGGGGAAGTGGTCTCTTGACAACTTTTTTGGAATGGATTGCGTCAGACTTCAGTGGTTATGAAATTTGAGAAGATTATTTATGAGTGGGATGATACATTGTTGTTCTTGTTGATGATATAACCCCCGAACGAAGAATCTCGATTTTCGTTCTTAAAAGGAGCAGCGGGATTTATGATAATGGTGTGCTTCTCTGTGTACCTAGCTAAGGCAAGCTTGAAATAGAGCTTCGAATCTGCTCATCACATGGATTTTCGGTTTGGGGGGAAGCTGCCAAAGTCTCATTTTCAAGTGGCTCAATTTCTCTCTTCGATTCAAGAGTCTTGGAAGCTTTGGTGGTGAAAGTTTTAGGGATGATGACTTCTATCTTCTACAACGGGGCTGTTCGATATCCTTATCTCGATACTCGTATCATCATCTTCTTTAACTATATCATCTATTCTATCCTTGTAAATATTTATCAAAAACCAAATACAAAAATATAAAACCAAGAAAAAGAAAATAGAAAAATATAAAACTAACAAAAACCCATAAAAATCAGAAAATTTGAAAAATACCAAAAATATTGTTTTCTCATGACATGTCTTCTGGTATCG
This sequence comes from Chrysanthemum seticuspe, assembly GCA_019973895.1. Lineage (NCBI taxonomy): Eukaryota > Viridiplantae > Streptophyta > Magnoliopsida > Asterales > Asteraceae > Chrysanthemum > Chrysanthemum seticuspe. The sequence continues at coordinate 17,783,981 of BPTQ01000005.1, forward strand.
ATAACATCTACGGTCTTAGAAATGCCATTCAATAATGGCACGGGACCATAGATGAAGTTCGAGCAGGAAGTGTAAATATTCTTTTCCAAAACATGTCAAAAACTATGGCTTACAGTTATTTCTGACTGTAACCCGGGCTTCAAATGATGGCTTACAGTTATTTTAGACTGTAACCCGCACTTCAAAAAATGGCTTACAGTTATTTCAGACTGTAACCCTTGCTTCAAATTATGGCTTGCTGTTATTTCAGATAGCAACCCGCTCTTCAAAAGAAAGGAAAGTGCTGCGCTAAACAAATTTTCAAAAATATCGTGCACTTATCCTAAAACAATTTAAGAAAAGTATGTCGAAGGACTGTTGTTCCTACTCAAATGTTTTTCCGTCTAAAATTCTTCAGAAAAATATTTGTTTTAACAAAATGGTGGTAAATGAGTTGCTTTAAAAACAATCAGTTTCAGAGTTTTTATAAAATTTGCAAACTCAATCAATGACTTCAGCGCTTTTAAACCTTTACAGAAAAATGAGTCATTGATTGAGGGGGAAAATGTTTTCAAATTTATATCATCTAACGGACTTTCTTAATTATCCTACGTGTTTAATTAAAAATGATAATTGCCTGTGTCGAAGGACTAGGAATTTAGGATATGGTTGTTAGGATTAGATTACTATAGTTTGATTAACACATTATTCCCATATATTTGAATGATCTGATTGTTATGTTGAATTGACTTTTATTAGTCGATTGCTGTTTGGGTGTTGTCGACCACCATATATCTGTATGTATGTGTTCACTAACGTATGCAGGTATATTGGTTTAAAAGAATGTTCCCGATCCGGATCCCACAATTGAATATGATTGGATGCCGAAAGGAAAGGGTAACTATATCTTTGGTTGATAAATGAAGAAACGGAGCTTAATTGGACTTCCATGGAGAGTTGGCATAAATGCAACTTAGGAGGTCTCAATGCATCAGCAGATGGTTTTCTTCTAAGTGATTGAAGAAACGGAGCTTAATTTGACCTCTGTTGGCATTCAAAATGCAACGTAAGAAGAAGTCTCACTGCATCTGCAGACGGTTTTTCTTCCAAGCCCTACATCAACAACAGAAGCTTCTCAACCACCTAACGTATCTTTGTGCAGGATACCATTTTTAAACAATTTTGAATAATTTGATTAAATTATTTTAAAAATGGAAAAATATTGTTTTGAAAATAAATTGAGCTAAATTTTGAAAATCACCAGACTTCTTTTTATCAAAACCTAGGTCTCTCAATTATTGACTTCTGTCATGGATTGAGGGGGAGAGGGATTTAATATATAATATTTTCAAACAATATTTCTTCACAAAAGTTCCGTCTTGTACGATAATAAGTGGTGATCTAAAGATTTAATGTTATGTCATGGTATGATTTTTTCTTTAGAATCAATGTCTTTCAAAATGAAATTTTTTCTGTTCTTGTTTGATTGTGAAATTTTTTTGTTTTACTTAAAAGATCTCTTTAAAACTATCATACCTGACACTAACAATCTTTAGTGTCTTAAAATGGTCCTTATCTGTCATCTTTCAAAATTGAATCTTGCCACTTCTTTCCCCAAAATTTTTCTAAATGATTCAAATCAACTGGGATCACAAATCTCAATTGGTTTGATATTTTTGATCAAGGGAGATATCGTGATTTAAATCTCAAATCTGTTTTAATGGAACTGGTTTTAGTCCTTCAAAGGCACTCCTGCCTCCATGTGCCAAACGATTTCAATATATGATGCACATGTTGAGGAGGAGGATTTATCCAAAAACATGATGAGTATTTAAACCTGGCCACATATTCTCCCATGTTTTCCAAACCTGATTAAATCACTTGGGATCCAAAATCTCAAAGGGTTTGATATTTTTGATCGGGGGAGAATTTGTGATTTAATAATGAAACTTGATATATGATGATCGTTTTGATTCAATTGTGCAGGCTGCTCTCTCATATGTGCTAAACGCTTTCGAATCTTGAAGCACATATTGAGGGGGAGCATAACTATCGAGGTACAAAAGTTTTTTAAAGTTATTTATAAAGTACCTTGATTGAGTTTTCAAATGGTTTCTTAATGGCTTTTGTGATCGTGGAAGTGCTTCAAATGAACTCTTGCCTCTATGTGATAAAATGATTTCAAATATCCTATGCACATATTAAGGGGGAGAATTTACCAAAGAAAATCAAATGGTTTTTTCGTATGAAAATTGTGATCAAAGAAAATATTTCAAAGTCCTCTTGCCTCTTTGTGCTAAACAATTTCTAAATCATATGCACATGTTGAGGGGGAGGTTTTCTAAATGATCAAAACTATTAAGGTACAAAATGCTTTGATCTCGTATCACAAGTACCTTGATTGTTTTTCCAAATGATTTTTCAATTGGTTTCAAGGAAGAATGAACTGTACCAAAAGACCTGCCCTTTTACTTTATGTATGGAGTTATAAGGATGGTGAGGTTAGGTATTTGTTCCCACGATCCGCCAGAACCGGAGGGATCTTCCCAGGGACAATCCACTAGATAGTGTAGAGTCCTTAGGAATATTGAAAAAAATGAGAAAAATGAGAATATGGGAAGAGTGCCGACTGAGACAGAGCTAGTACTGGAATAAACTCAACAAGGTTCTAGTAATGAAGTCTCGGTAAGCACTGAAGGGGTTGAAGAATGAAAAAGAATTAAATGTGAAAAGGGTGAAAAGAAATAGCCCTCAAATAATTCAACCTTAGGGCAGTTACCGGGTTCAATACATATGCTACTGGTGGTTACTAAGGTAACGCCGGTATTGAAGACAAGACGTCATGGACCCAGTGACGCACTGCACTAAACTTCCCAAACTACTCAAGTTCCTCTTAAAAGGACTTGTTTCATTCTCACGGGGAACCGACATTATCTATCAACTTTATCTTAGAGATTGTTGATATTGAAGAAGGAGACCCTCTCCCTAGTCTCCGGCATAGGAACCAAATGTGCACGATTGAGTCTAGAGCCAAGAGATCATCCACAATATCTCATTAGGACACAAAATTAATGAAGACTTGCTGTTTCACATAATGTGGAAAGTAAGATTATATATTAAAAGTCCTACGCATTATCCTTGTGGTATTGCCAGAACATCCGTGTGATATGAAAATATTTACGATGAAGATGGAAATCCTTCTAGAGCCAACATCAAACAAGCTCTTGGTGGGTGACATGTGAGATCTTGCAAAAGAACAAGCTTGTGACAACTGGATAGAAACAATGGGGCGATTCAATCTTGAATCTACCTTGGTCCAGGAAAAGGATTGACGGATACCTTTGAAAAACCGGTCGTTGTGCTCAACAATTCTTTTCTCTAGCACATCGACTGTGTATTAATCTTTCAAAATTAAAAAGGGTATTTATGATTGAAAATTGATTTCTTCTTCTAAACCTTCGTCGTATTGCAAAACTCTTTCTTCAAGCAGTACGCGATTGTTTTCAAATCATTTTCTATCAATCAGTAAATCTCAATTTGCTGGTTCACTCACTCCGTGTTGTCTTCTTTGAGACGTTCCGGTTTGAGAACAGCTAGAACAGTTGCGAAACCCTGTCAAGGAGATTCCTTGGAATCCTACCTGATTACAGGCAGTACTTGTACTTATCAACGGGGAACCGTGGGCCGTGTACCTCAATTCGACGAAAGTGATCAAAGACACTTTCATGTGTTTTATTGCTAACTGTTGTTTGCAGGTACATTTGGACGGTTGCAGCTGATCATAATTGAGGAGTCACTCCAAAGCCGCATGCTCACAGCATCCACACTTAATGAAGAAATCATGACTTGTGCATATCTACAGAACCTGGCTCAGATATTTCTTATACTATGTCCCTGCTGCGATGCTGCAAATATCTTGAACCAGTAAAAGCTTCCGCTACTCTGATGGAAAGATGTCATGATCCAGAAAGTGTGAGCATGTCGATCCAAAAGTCACAACTTCACATGATGGCAACACTACTATGGATGATCCAGAGAGATTTACTGTAGCTGATGATCTCAATGAAAGCTCGAAGATCATCAAGATGTGGATCAGTTCAAAGACCTCCACTAAAAGTACAAATCAATGCGGACTTTGAAGAATCGCTACAAAAGCACAAAGAATGCGGACATTGAATAATTCAAGTCTACGAGCTCAAGAACAAAGTCAAGAATAGAATGCTAGGATTCAAAATGTAAAACATGGGGTGACCTCCTTTAGGGGGAGATTGTTAGGAATTCGAAAATTCCTTAGTGAAGAGTCGGTCACCCCAAATGTTATCTAGCATAAGTTAGCTCGTAGACGTGTAGTTATTTACGTTATGTAGTAGTTAATTAGTTAATTTATAGCGTAGTTTAGTTTAGAGCAACACCGTGGAGGAAGGACGGGTCTTTACCCACTGTATACCTGATCCACAGGCCGATAGGAGGTCGTATTTCATGTAACTATAAATACCCCTTCCATCCATGGAAGGGGTGGTGCTTCTCATTCAATCTAATATTTCCTTTGTGTAAACCTCTAGCAAGAACACCCTCTCTCTCTCTACTAACTCTCTAACTATGGCAAACATGTATTTTGATCATCCAAGACCACCCGAATCATCAACACAATAATATTCGATCCTACATAGGAGTATCATTTCAGTTTCCTTGTTGAAATATATTGGTTTGATTCATGATTATGGAATTTCGGTTTCTTTAAATGATGTTTTTTACTTTAATGTTATTGCAGTAAATGGTGTGTTTGAAATTGATTTGCATGATAATGTGATTGATAAAAATAATTCTGTTTTTAGCATCAATAATAAAATAATAAAAAGTGATTTGGATTCTTCATATCTTTGGCATTGTAGACTTGCTCACATAGGCAAGAAACGCATGCAAAAGCTGCAACACGATGGGCTTTTGCAAGACATCAATGATGAATCATTTGATAAATGCGAATCTTGCATATCTGGGAAGATGACCAAGAAACCTTTTACAAAAAGTTTAGAAAGGGCTTATGATCTTCTTGGTGTGATACATACTGACGTATGTGGACCACTAAGACATGTGTCAAGGAAGGGTGCTAGCTACTTCTTAACCTTTACTGATGATTTCATTCGTTATGGTTATGTTTATTTACTTAAACATAAACATGAAGTCTTTGAAACATTTAAGGTTTTTAAGATTGAAGTAGAGTTGCAACTAAGAAAGAAGATTAAAGCTCTTCGATCCGATAGAGGTGGTGAATATTTAAGCCGAGAGTTTAAAGATTATCTTGCTGAGTGTGGGATTGTCCAGCAACTCACTTCTCCATATACTCCACAACAAAATGGTGTATCTGAGAGAAGAAATCGTACATTGTGAGACATGGTGCGATCAATGTTTAATCTTACAACTCTTCCCTTATCCTTTTGGGATTATGCTTTAGAAACTGCTGTTCGCATTTTGAATATGGTTCCAACTAAGAAGGTTGATAAGACTCCTTATGAAGTGTGGTATGGGAAAGCTCCCAACTTGTCTTACTTAAAGGTCTGGGGTTGTGAGGCGTTTGTTAAATGTGACTCAGCTGATAAGCTACAACAAAGTTCTGTGAAGTGTATCTTCATAGGATACCCAAAGGAAACTATAGGTTAATACTTTTAATTTTCACCTGAAAACAAAGTAATTGTTGCTAGGTATGGAGACTTCCTTGAAAGGGATCTCATATCTTATGAATTCAGTGGGAGAGTTTATGATCTGGAAGATGATCAAGAAGATACATCACCTTCTGAAAACACTAGCCAACCTCAAGTAGAACCTGAAAGTCTGAGTGTTCCACCTGATGTTGAAGTGGTTCCCATTCGTAGATCCGCAAGGGCTACGCGTGCACCTGAGCGTCTATGTCTTAACGTAGAAGTTGAGGGAAATATGTTAGGGGATCTTGGTGAACCTGCTAACTAAAAGGCTGCTATGATGAGTCCTGAAAACGATAAATGGCAAGTCGTAATGAATGGAGATATGCAATCCATGAGAGATAATGAAGTCTGGATAGAGGTTGACTTACCTCCAAATGCTAAGGTAGTTGGAAGTAAGTGGCTCTATAAGATAAAGACTAACATGGATGGCAATGTACACACCTATAAAGCTCGTCTTTTAGCTCAAGGGTTTACTCAAACTTTTGGGATAAACTTTTGGGATAAACTTTTGGGATAGACTAAGACAACTTATTCCCCTTTAGGGTATATCACTATGTCATAAGGCCCAACACTAAACATATGTTCCGCATCAAGCCCAAAAATATAAACATTTCTCCTATTGGACTCCATTAAAATTGATAATCCCTCAATTTTCATTCTCTTTTCATTTTGGAATGTGTCAAAATAATTGTCTCAATTTTACTTTCAACCAATCAAAATGCTTAAACTATAATGATAATATCTTATTGGTTGAAGAGTACTAGTAGAAAGAACTCGTCATTAAAAATAAAAAGTAGTAGTAAACCGTAGGCAAACAAGCTTAAGGGGCGTTTTTTTTTTTTTTTTTTTTTTTTTTCTGTTAGTGGAAGGAATGTGGGATCCATCTATTTAATATTATTACTTTTCTTATTTGGGCCCACAAATTCCACTAAATCCTCTATATGTATAGAGTGTGAAAAAGAAGCTCCTCCCCATTAAGAGGCATTAAGAGAGCTGGGACCCACTGAACTCTTATAGAGAAAAAAAACACCCCCTTAGTTGGTCTTAGCATCGTTATGTTTATCAAACTCACTCCAACAAAGCCACACCAGTTATGTTCCTTTAAATACAATGTAATGCAGAATTAAATGACGACCTGTCAAATTGAGATTAACATTTTATTTGTGAATTAAAATCTAATTATGTAAGTCATACTTGTTAAAAAAAGTTAAAGTCTACTTATTACTAGTAATTAGTAGCAGGTCATATGGATATTATGACTAAAAAGACATACATGTTATGATCATGTGGTTTACTTAAAGTCACACTTTTAATTCCTATTCAATTTTAATTATACATTTATACCAATGGTAGCTAATTTTCAAACTAGTTGCATCGATGGTCCATATTTAAAAATAATATGGATTATCTGTGCAACTATATTTATAGTTTTTTATTACACGGTGGTCACTTTCGTTATTACACGGATAGTCCCTATTATTTGAAATAGGAACTATCAAGGCATGTAGTTTGATAATTAAGGATTATTTATGTAACTAAAATCGAATAAGGACGTCGAATATGATTTACGGTAAATAACACGAACGAAACATGAAATATTTTTCTTATGACTATGTTGATTAAAAAATCGAATGTTGATTAATAAATACTTTATAATTTGATACGATTTGTTGAAACAAAAAAGATTTGATTACATTTATTTTGTTTGAAACCAAGTAACACATTTTACTTTATATATTTTTATCCCAAAAAATTAGCTAACCAAACTTATTATATAATGGGATTCGTGGTGCCTGCATATAAAAATAGATCCCTAACCTAACTAAATGGAAGCTAACAAGGACGTCTTAGAACACGAAAAAAAAATAGTTTATTTGTTCATATAAAATGCATAAACTATTAATTAAGCTCAAGTTTAGCCATTACGCATAATCAGAAATAAACGGAAAAAGTTGAATAAACCGAAGAAGTAGAACACAAAAATTGAGATGACAAAATTAATAGCAAACAAAAAGTAAAAAGCTTTAGTACTCTCTCGTAAAAAAAGGAAATATTCCGGTCATGTACTAAAGAAATTTACTAGCAAATCATTTAGTACAAACTGAAAATATAACCTTGCTTTAATACTTCCATAGTCTTATTTATATAGTGATGTATGGTTTGTTCATCAATCCCATGTGGGATAAAGTCACAAAACAAAAACTCTTTTCCCTCCTCAATATTTTATTTCAAGTGACATAACCACCACATCTCTATCCTCATATCACCCACAATATCATTATTCTTCTTCACTCTACTCCATCTCCAATCCTATGTACAATCTCTCGGCAACATCCCGCCATAAACCATCAGTATGCGACTATGTTCACTCAACTTTACATACTCTCAACACGTCCCAACACACTCACTCGTCACATTCTTTTGAGAATATTAACATATATTAACACTAAATCTAGAGGTCTATGTATTCAAAACCACTTTCAGACGCATATATTCATGATACAAGCTATCACATTCAAGCAAAAGTGACTATGATACTTTACTATCATCATTCATGGAGTCACAACCTATCTAATTATATCCAAAAACCCACTCATCACATTAATTTATTACATTACTCCGTAGAAAAACATAATTTGAGCAAAAACTTGATTGATAACAATTTTTTTTTATTTTTTTTATACTTTTGACAACCCAATAAATCACGATACATTAACCGTCAACGTACCCTTATTATTTATATGTAACTAATATGTATTTAATGAGAACGACTGCGACTACATCATAACTGCTTATTGATGTTTACTTAACTATAGTTGTATGTGAACCATAAATCTCTCATGAATGATATTGAAGTCTTTTTACTTACATGTTTTTTGTATCACAAAGTCATCTTTCAAGTAATCATCACTTATACTTAAAATGATAACGCTTATTGATGTTTACTTAACTATAGTTGTATGTGAACCATAAATCTCGCATATGCCACATGCTCTCATCAATGATGTTCATGAGAATTACATTTATATTCGATCCTGCAACTCTTTCTACGTGTGAATATACGGACATTTGGAATATCGCAGCCGGGCGGAGGATAAACTTCCATGGACGTGGGTGTTGGCGGAGCTATAACAATGGTGACGATAGCAACCGATAAAGAAGTAAACAACCAGACAATTAAATTTTTATTTACACATTAACTTTTTTCTGAATAACATTCATCACAATTAAATTTAATACGAAAATGAACTCTAATGTTCTTCAAATAAATGACAAAGGCTTCTTCGAAGACTATGTATGCAATCTCGCCAAAACTACATAGACAATTTTCAATTTTTTAACCTATTGTTAGAAAAGTGGTTGATGGCTTTATGATAATATCATATGATCCATTTAAGTTAGTTTTTATGTTCACTTTCCAAATAAAGCTTAGAATAATTACAAATCTTTTATATAATAAAATAATTACATCATTTCAGAATGTTTTTGAAAAACCCTTCTTATTAAAAAAAAAGAAATTAGGCCAATAGGAGAGCTCGATTTCGTCACGTAAGCAAAATCATGTGATGTGATTGGTTAATAAAAGTCAAAATTAATTTGATTTTGGTCAAACTTTAATAAATTTAGTGGAGAAACTTCGTTGATAAAAAAAATACATAAAAATAAAGGTGTCAAAACTGTGAAAACAAAAACTTATAAAAGAGGAGGTAATTAATAAAACTTTAGTTGTTGATTTTTTAAAAATTATACAGAGTTAAGTGTAACATTATAAACCTCCATGTTTTTTTAACAACTTTGGATTGTAAACAAATACCCCTTTATGCTTTATACCCTTTAATCTTTATATCTTAAAAAATACAATGATATGTTGTTTTAAAATAACAACATATAAGTTTACATAAGATTATAAGTATCAATTTTTTTTACTATATACGTTTTTAAAATAACCTACGTGGACACGAGTTTACATTTTAAATACGGCTAAATTACTGAAAACGGGAATATAACTATAAAATTGTAAGAACGGTTACTTTAATATAAAATAAATATACGCGATTTTACTTATAACAATGATTCATGTAATTCTTATTTATTTATATAAGGCTATTTAGAAAAACATTTTTATAAAACATCAACATAATATCTTTTTTTTTTGGTAAAGGTGAGTAATCCTGCACCCTGGTAAATATATATTAACCAAATAAACGTTTAAGTACAATGGATATGAGTGAAATCCCATATCTCAGCCCGTTACATAGGCATAAAGCTTACATAACAAGATACTTCCTATTTTCTAAACAAGAAAACAAACCACTACTCAAATGATAACAAATGACACAACGAAATAAAATTACTTCCTAGGACCTTGAAACTTTGTGCCATACATGGCATTAAAGGCATCCAAATTCCCTAGAAGATCACGAACCTGTTTCGCATAGTCATCGAAATCATAATCATCATACTCATCTTCAAACTCTTGGCCACCACCAAATATATTAGCAGACTCATCAAATGGGTTAGCAACAACCTCATCTTCAGAATCAGACACATCAATCTCTCCCACTTTAGAAAAAGGGTTAACTCTCTTAGTAGAAGAGGTAGACGGAATAGGTTGACCATCATCATCTACAAGAGTAGCTTTCCCATCAATAATTAACTTTTCAAGCTTACCAATTTTCTCAACTATGGGAGTAGAACCACCATCCATTGTTCCCATTGAATCACTCACAAGTGGTACATGTGATGTAGAACCAGTCTTAATCAGCTCATCCTCATTAACCTCCATTGTACGACCTCGTTCCAAGACACGGTTCACACCCTCCTTGCTAGCAAACTTAAATAAGTATACTTTAACTTTATCAACACTCATTATGTGCTATTAAACTTGCATCATGTGTACAACATAATATTAATAGTGAAATTTAAATAACAATATCAATATCTTTGTCAGTTAAATAAAATTAAATCTTGAGTTACCTAACAGAAATTTTTACAAATATTTTATCAAATTCTAATGAATATTAATGCATAATGAAAAACTCATGCATAAGTATTAGTTGTACTTATATCACAATTTTCATGGGCAAATTCTTATATGTGTATATACTGAACTAAAATGTTAAAATAAATTTATTTATGTGTAAATTTCGTGCGTGCATGAAACTTATAATTATATAATTATATGCAATTATCTTTAAAGACACAATATTCAGTATTACAGAATAATTTTTTTGTCAAAACTCTGTGCATGCACAGGTATTATAACTAGTATATAGATATAAGAGTTTGATCTTGAATTCTTGATAGATAAACATGCAACTTATTTGAAGTAACAACAGGGGGAGGCTAAAAACACCAGGTGGCCGAGCCGTGACGCGGCTAGGAATTCCATGGCGTGGCAGTATGTTTTGTTGCGAAGTGGGAGGCTAGCTAGCAGAGACTCGATAGCTTGCAAGCAAAGTTTTCACATTTACCACTTTTAGATAGTATTGAGTATGGTGTGCCATATTGAGCTTGCTTTTGTTTTTGGTTCGTTTTATGTGGTACGTGTGGTACACTTTAATGTGGCATCAATTCCCACATACTTTTGTACAAAATTAACAACATCACATATAAATTAGAAATGTTTGGATAAACTTATCAATAAAGGTGATGGTTTCAGCATAAATCAGCACATAATTTAATACAACAAAAAAAAAACCTAATGGTAAGATATCTTCATGGTGTTAACAAAAACATGAAGGAGAGAAAAGAATATTCAAACGTTGCAATAAGAACATGTGGACATTAACAGAATACCCTTTCAATTTACTCGGCCATGCTAAAAAAATAAGTTGCAACTAAACACCACATACGAACTGATGTTTCTTCATTATGAAATGATATCTCTTTAGTTGTACGAAAATGCTATGTCTTCAACACGCTAGATTAGAACCACATAGGCTTTAAAAAAATAAAAAAATAAACCTGCCTTGCTTGAAGAGGTTTAATTATTCAGTGTGTCAAGTTTTTTTTAGTTTTATACGTTCTTAGTTTCAGTTATATATTGCTCTATTATTTGTTCATTCACCGATGGGGGACAATGTCAAAAAACCACCACTTATCACATAGTATCACTGTTCCTCATCACCCTCCGTCGAATCACCCCCGAGGGAACTCAACCCAAGCACTCGCCTCCCACATTCATCTCAGTAGTCTTACGCTCTTCTCGTATCCATTGAACACTTCACACTCAATTTGCACACGTACCGTTTTTATTCATAAGATTGAACGTTATAACGTATAGTTAGATTTTATTGTTTGAAATAGAAAAAAGTTTTATTTTGTGACATTCCATAAAGTACCATTTTATTTTATTTGAATTTTGTACATGTAAATTGATACCCGTAAAAAATATTTATACGTTGATTACTTAATAATTAGGGAAAAATACAAATTTTGTCCATGTGGTTCTCAATCTTCGCACTCCATAATTAATTATGCTAGATGCTATTGTTGTTCACACTTTGTAACACCTTGCGTCCTTTTTGCTAACGACCGTCGAATATTGTCGTTAGAGGCTTTCAAGTACGTTTCACTTAAGGGTATATTCATCTTTTCACCGTTCCCGCCTTTCCACTTGCATTTAGCTTCCATTAAACCCTGATTTATAGGTACGAAATTTGCAATCAAACTTTTTGTTATATTTTCCCTACCACACGTTTTAGTCAAGCACAAAAAACAGATTCAAAAACAGACACTCAAGAACACACACTAAACTCGAGATGGTGATTTGTAGTTGTGGTAAGCGAGATTGCATTCGCACTTCTTGGACCGACCGCCACCCAGGTCGAAGGTTTTACAGTTGACCCACACTGGTAAGCGGCAATTGTATTTCGTGGTTAGTTGCTCATTATATTTACACTCGTTTTTTTCTTATGATCTAGGGTTCTAAGTGTGGGTTCATCGGATGGGTTGACCCACCAATATGCCTACATGCATTGGATATTATACTTGGGTTTTTGAGGGCTAGGAATGATTTCGAAGAAGATCTTGCTGAGAACTATATGTTGGTTAGGAAGCTCAAGAAGTACCTTTTCATCTCCTGGATTTTGATGTTTATTGCCTTTAAGTATCTCTAGACTGTTTAAAGCAGTAGTGTTGTTTGTAGTAGTTAAAAGCAGTGTTCTAAAAGGCGCGCCATGGCGGCGCCAAGGCGCCGCTAAGGCGTGAGGCGTGGCCTCCACGTTACGAAATAAACCAAGGCGTCGTCTTTAGGCGTAGCGTGAGATAAGGCGAGAAAAGGCGCGATAAGGCGCGCCAAGGCGCGAGGCGTGGCGAGTTTTTTAGATTCAACTTCGATAATTTTTTCTTTTTTCTAGAAAAATGAAGAATATTACATGTAAGGATAGCTTATTAACCTTATTAAGTAAGTACAGCGCTTTTTTTAAACTCGATATATATGAACTATGATATAAATATATAAATATTTTCATATTTTGTGCCGCCTTATGTCACGCCTTAAAAACGCAAAAGCTTCGCCTTAGCCGCTAAGGCTTGAGGCTTGGCCATGGCGCCAGGCCACGCCTCACGCTATTTATAACCTTGGTTAAAAGTCTTTTTTTGGGGTTTGTTGGTAGAGGATTTAGTTAATTCCTTTTCTGTAAAGACCTTGATTATAGTAATTAAAATATTTAACTTTTATAGTACTTCTTGTTGTTGCAATGGATCTTGTATGTCAATTAAAAAAATAAAATAAAAATAAAAATAAAATGAGTTGAAGGATAATATTAACGAATTTCCACAAAAGGGTTTATTTTGACTATGATTATGATCTAAAAGTAGTTAAATGAGTATCCAATCTTGCTCTAGAATGGGTAAGTTTGAGTAAGTTTGACTAACAAAGTCAACGCAAAAAAATGGTAAGTTTGGCTACAATGGGTAAGTTTGCATAACATAGTTGGTAAGTTTCACAAAAATGGGCAAGTTTTACTATTTCTTGATCAAAAAATGAACATTTTAACTTATAAAAGTCAACATAAACCCAAAATGTAGTACAGTGGTGGTAGGAATATATCCACAAATGACCAAGTTTGACTTTTCTAAGTCAAAATCCTATTCGACACTGTTTGACTTATAAAGAGTGTTAACAAGTGAATCTCCAATGACCCTTTTGTGGCTAATAAATGAAATAAAAATTGGGTCGTGAGGGGTAAAATGTGACTAGATGTGCAACTCTTTGTGACTTGAGATTTGATTGGCATTCATAATCAAGTATTTCTTTCGTTGCTTTTTTTATTTTAACTTACGCAAGTGTTTTAATCATTATTTTAGAAAACATTTGTTTTTGGAAATGGAATTTACAGAAGTTTTGATGTGATAAAACAAAATATCTTAAAGCAGGTATGAGTTTGAAAAGTTGCGGTTGTATATACGGGTTGCACGTAGACACAACTTTAATGTTACTAGTTTCCTTATTCAATAAGATAGATCCGATTGTCACTTTTTCCATATCAAAGAAATTAAATTAACACGAGTTTTTGTAGAAATAAAATAGATCCGAATAAAATTATTGAAAACAGTTAATAAACCTTAGATGTTTAAAGGTTAGACTATAAAGTGAATAAAAATGAAGCTAATTATAATTATAATTAAAAGGAAGCATTCGTTAAATGCACATATTAAGGAATGTTATACGTCAACACATTACACATGCATTTGACAAGATCTCTAATAACTTTAAAAGTTTGATGCCATAAAATAAAATATTTTTTAATATGTATGATTTTGAAAAGTTGCGGTTTTTACACGGGATGTGCATTGGCACAACTTCAATGTTACTAGTGTTCTTATTCTATAAGCTAGATCTGATTGTCACTTTTGTCATATCAAATAAAGTAAATTAACATGATTTTTCGTAAAAATACATAAGCTAGATCCGAATAAAATTATTGGAAAACAATATAACAACTGTAGATGCGTAAAAGTAAGATTGTAAGTAAATAAAAATGTAAAATAGTAAAATAAACATTAGATTTTTAAAAGTAAGACTATAAAGTAAATAAAAATGCAAAACTAATATAATATAACAAGCTTGGTTTAAAATTGTGTCTTGCGATCTGATGCGTTAAAGGTCAAAGAGGTCGATGCGTGTTGTAAATGCGAGCGCATTTTGGACACGATGCGTTTTGTGTTAAGAAAATAGAAAAAATAATTATACGTAGTATATAAAACAATGTGCAAAGTAAATGCAATAAATTTACAAATAAATCACCAAGATATAAAAATTTAGCAAGGATAATCTATTTATAAAACAGATAAGTCACTAAGTGTTAATCGGGTATTGTTCTAGAATTCGTCAACAAGATAGATCACCATTATAACATGGCCTACGATCACATACTAATTCTCATTTAACATTTTACAAATCTCCGCGACTTAGTTCAACTACTGGTACTAATTAAATAAACACATCACATATAATTTAGAGGTATTTAAATAAAATTTTCATCAAAGCAAACCGAATTAAAACAAAACAGCAAATATCAGTCGAACGCGTGGAATTCGATAAAGAAGAATCTTAAAATAGTAATATTAGATTTAGTAATAGAATTAGATAGAGAAGAATCTTAAAATAGTAAGATAGAGTCAATTAGGTAGAAAACAATACATTTTTCATTTAATAAGCTAGATTAGAGTCACATAAAAAATAAGGTATGCACACATCAGTTTTAAGGTTATAGCAATATGATGAAGCAAAAGCCTTATTCTGATTAATCTATTTACGGTCTTAGTTATAAATTGCTTTAGTATGTGCTCATTCACCAATGTGGGATAAAGTAACAAAACAACAAACTCATTTCCATCTTCAAACTTTTGTCTCGGGTGATTTAGCCTTACATACACAAACATCACATTTCACTCACAATGTCATTGTTCCTCTTCATTTTTCTCATCCTCCTCCACCAAATCAGCCCTAGCTAACTCAATCCAAATAGCATATTAGAGTTGTTTATTTGTTCATATGAAATGCATAAACTATTAAAATAGTTTTTAAAATGAAGAAGTAGAACCTTATAATTGAGACTACAAAATAAATAACGAACAAAAACTTGAAGGTTTAAGTCTTTTCCTGTAAAAAAGCAAAGTATCCGGTCCTGTACTAAAAAAAATTACTAGCCAATCATTTAGGACAAAAAGTCAAAACTAGATAACAGTGATGAACCAAAGTGTTAGTAACATACTAGTTTAGAATTTGTTCAACAATCAATGTGGGCTTTTCCTTCCTGAAACTTTTGTACCAAAGTGACAGGTCTTACTTATAAAACTTTTGTACCAAAGTGTTAGTCACAAAAACAATAAACTCGTACCATATCTCTAGCCTCACATCACAATGTCATTGTTCCTCTTCACTCTTCTCATCACCCTCCACAATCACTCCCGACCGAACTCAATTAGAGTTTTGGTGTAACAGAATTTTGAGTCACCAATGAAGCAACTATTGGTCCTAGTTGAAGATCCGGATGCGGAGTACAACGTATTTGCTCATATTCGGCTTGAACCACTAGGCATTTTGGTGTTATATCTTTCTTATCGTCGACTCTTTACTACATTACTGATCGAGGTTGTAATTTGCTTGAATTGCACATAAAAATGTGTTTATTCACTCTCGAGGTGGTATATACTCTATATTTTTCATATCTTTGTTCCCTTCCTGATGCATTGGCGTTATATCTTCCTGCTCCAATCAATTCCCTCTAGCTGCTTTCCTTCACAAGCCGATGTGGGTTGACAAGAAAGTTCAAAAGGCAACTGATGTTCAATAATTTTTTTTGAACTTAATTGATGTTCAATAATTTGTTGCAACATATGTCTAGAATTTAGACTAAAATACACCGTTGGTCCCTAAACTTGGCAGGACGGATCGCGATGGGACAAAACTCGCCCTTTTCATCGCCACAGGTCCAAACCTTGGCCATTAAATGCCAGATTCGTCCCTTGACCAATAACGGGGTTGTCAACGTTCCGTTATACGCAAAAAAAACCCATAATCATGTTACTGTTGAGGGTACGATAGTCTTTTTGTTTCATATACTGTAGCACATGTCTTGTCCAATTTCCCGCCATTATGTACAATATAACAAAACTGTGTACTCATTGCTCATCCCCAAACTTGTTTTGGAAGCCTACCCAGAAAACCCTAATGCAATGTCTATCATCAAATCAAATAATCTGAGTAAGAAAATAACAAACAACTACCTTGGATTTACTCTGTGGCGAGTAAGGGAATATCCTTTATATGATGATCGTGAAACGGAGGAAAGAGTTGCAATCAGGAGATATTGTAAGTCTTTTTTGGTTAGAGCCTATTACAATCATATGTTAGTACGACTGATTAAGTTATTCCCCTTTTAGGTAACTTTAGCTTAACAATGTTTTTGTACAATTTTTATACAGCGGGTGAACCTGGATCGTTTAGCATGATGTTCCATTATGAAGGTACATTCAAATAATTTCCAGGTAGGATATATCAAGGAGGAAAGAAATGCCTTGTTGATCTTGTGGAAATAAAAGAGGTATCTGTTGATGAAATGGGTGCTCTCATGACCCAAATCGGTTATAAGTCTAGACCAACCAATTATTTCTACTTTCTTAAGCCTGGTTGTACTTTAGACGACGGTTTGTTTTCTTTGCGTGAGGCTGCTAATGTAGACTTGTTGAAAGATGTTGTCATACAGCATAAGCTGATAGACGTGTATGTTGAAATAGGGAAGACTAGATTAGAACTTTCTGAAATGTCCCCACAATCAATTAAGACTGTGTTTTGGGAGATGGATGAAGATAGGAGAAAAGTTGCTACTGCGGCTATTCAATCCTGTTGTAGACGGTTGGTGTTAGATGATATAGATAATGAATCTGCCCTAGATCCGTTTATCCAACTTACACAATTGCCTGTGGACGTCAATTATATTGGTGAATCTAGCAATTTGCCAAATATTGAGCCACTCTTTTCCACCTTAGACTGCTCATTTGCTAGCCAACCTGTTCAAAACAGTGATCGTGCTTTAGTAGTTATTGATGAGGACAATGCTATAAAGGAGCCTGATAATGTTGAGGTTAATCTGTTTAGAGTGAGTCAGGGGAAGCACTTTGACAAAGGTGGAACAGCACTAGTTGATGTCAATAACACCTTTGAGGAGCCTGAAAATTTTGAGGTTAATCTGTTTCAATTGACTCAGGAGAAACATTTACACAAAGGAGGCAGAGCACTAGTTGATGTGAATAACAGGTTTGAGGAGCCTGATGTGGATGTAACTCTGTTTCAATTGACTCGGGATAACATGGAAGAGGATCCTGTTGTTGATGTTACTCTGTTACAAGCGAGTGACACTAGTGACTTTGGCAATGCAGTTGAACCAAATGAAGAGAACAATTGTCAAGAGAATGATGCACAACTTGGTATGGTACAAGTAGGTCAGAGTAATGATTTAGGTGAAGAAGGAACAACCAGTAATATAAGTGATGACAAGCAGTTGGTAAATGATTTACCTGTGATGGTTGATGATGTATTTTGCATTGACCATGTTAGTTTCCAACACACACACTTTGCTAACGGCGTCTATACCACTTTTTTCTTTGTTGGTCAAGAGTTTGGTACTGCAGGGGAAGTAAAAAACCTAGTAAGAGAGCATTCAATAGAAACTAGGAGGGAGTTGTATTTTGTGAAGAATGACAAAACAAGAATAAGGGTCAGGTGTAGGGGTTGTGTTCCACTTTCAGGCCCAACTGAAGGTCCTGGACTGGATATTGGCCCATCTAGAAGTCCATTAAGCAGAAGGGGTATAAATGCATTGCTTTCTGGCAAAAAGGACCCTTCACAAATACTCTGCCCATGGCTATTGTTTGTCGGCAGGAATGGTGAGACAGGTATATGGTCAGTCAGAACATATAATGAGCAACACACTTGTTTGCAATCAAGGGAAGTCAGAGCTTTTGACCTTCGCTATATCTCACAGAAAATTACAGCACAAGTTGAAACAAATCCAGAGCTTCCTGTCGGGTCTGTGCATAATCAACTTACCAACCAATACGACCTTCAAGTGTCCCTGCAAAAGGTTTTAAGGGCAAAAAACCAAGCAATAACAGCCATCAGGGGTCAATTCAAGCTACAATTTACCATGTTGAGAGATTATGTTCAAGAGTTGCAGAAGACAAACCCTAATACAACGGTGGTGATGAATGTGAAACTACCTCCGGATGAGTCTCTTCCAACCAGAGAATTCAAGAGACTGTATGTTTGTTTAGGTGCACTGAAGCAAGGATTTAAAAATTGTGGGAGATCGTTGTTGGGGCTGACTGCTTTTCTATTTCGTGGTCCTTTCAATGGTCAACTGATGACAGCTGTGGGAATTGATAGCAACAATGGTATCTACCCTTTCGCTTATGCTTTTGTTGATTCAGATAACATAGGATCATGGACTTGGTTTCTTCATTGTTTATCCGATGATATAGCACTTGGGCCAATTTCAAGCATCACTTTTATTACTGACATGAATAAGGTACTCTCTTACTCTGTTCATGAATTTAAGTCTCACAGTTTTGAAACAGATAGTAAACAAATTTGATTTTGTGCAGGATATAAGTAAAGCTTTAGCAGAAGTTTTTGAAAGTGTAGAACACAGATTCTGTAATAAAAGCATTCATGAGAAAATGAAACTGCAATGGAAAGGTAGGGCCTACAAACACCATCTGTGGAAATGTGCAACAGCCTCAACTGTTGTACAGTTTTTGAAAGCTATGGCTGATCTCAAGAAACTTAATCAACCAGCCCATGATTGGTTAAGTAAGATACCACCGATTCATTGGTCAAGGTCACATTTTTTATGTAAGTGATCTATCTGTTTCACTTACTTTGTATCCGTAAATGCTGTATAAACAGTTATAATTAATACATGTTTATTACTTGTCATCTTTAGGGAGAGCTACTTCTGATGTGTTACTTAATAACATGTGTCAAGTGTTTCATGAGAAAATAAAAGAGGGATTAAGCAAACCAATTATTACAGCCTTAGAATACATCAGGGAATACTGTATGAAGAGGATAATGCATGTTCTTATGGTGATTGAGAAGAGTGATGGGCTACTAACACCAACTGCACAACACATGCTAGAGGCTATTAAGAAAGAGGCTGTTAAGTATAATGTTTTATGGAATGGGGGATCTAAGTTTCAGGTTAGTGGACCATGGGGTGACCAATGTGTAGTTAATGTTGTACACAAGACTTGTACTTGCAGAAGGTGGGAGATAACAGGTTTGCCATGTAAACATGCTGTTGCTACCAATTGGAATATGGCTTTAAATGGCCAACAAGTAGGAGCTGTAGAAACATGGGCTCATCCTTGTTACTATCTTCTCACTTGGGAGGCTACCTACAAACATCATGTCCAGCCTATAACTAGCAGTGTACATTGGGAAAAATCAACTATGCCAACAACAATTGTTCCACCGATATCCGAAACAAACCCGCCTACCGCAAGAGGTAGAAAAAGAGTTAGGATAGCTTCTGAAACTGAAGAGATTGTGAAGGATGGTAAGCTGTCAAGGGCTTGGAAGAGTGTTAGGTGTAGTATTTGTGGCATTGTTGGACACAACAAGGTAACATGCCTCGGGTATGCTGGAGCTGCAAGTAGTGGAACTGCCAATAAGGGAAATGTCAAACAGGTGCCTACTAAAGCTGCAGGAAAAAAGAAACATCCTAAAGGTAAAAAGGTAGCACCAGATAAAGAAGCTGAAGGTACATGTGTTGTTGTTGAAAGCCAAGTTAGTGCAGTTCGAGGAAGTGGTGTTCAATCTAAAAATCAAGAGCCAGCAACTGAAGATCCCCATCATACATGATGTATCCCTGCCACAATCCCAACAACATCAAGTTGAAGCAATTGCCGATGCCAACATGCATGAGCAAGCCCAGTGTCAATCCCAGCATCATGATCAATCCCAGTCTGATTCTCAGATGCAGTCAACTGATGTTCAAGCACTTTCTACTTCAACCCAGCCTGCTACACGAAGAACGACTAGGCAGCAGGCTGCACTGGAAAGAATGATGGCCTCACCATAGGTCAAATCTGTTATGCTAATTATCTAGACGATGTTTCATCTAGGTTATTTCCGATGGACAAGTTATGTACTCTAAAAACATATGTGTGTGTGTGTGTGTGTCAAACTGTAGCTCTAATGCTTTGAAAAGTATGCAATTTTATGTAGTTGGAATTATATCTATTTGCATTAACTATGGAACCATGTCATTATTGTGTATTTTTTTAGATTGACTAAGCTTGATGTGTGAATAATTTGCATCAAAAGTAACCAAAGCTAAATAGAACCTCATAAGAATGTTGACATTTAAAAGTCAACCCTAAACAAATTGCTAACCATCTGCATACCCATAAGGCATAGAAAATCAGAAACAAACAAAACTGAATACTTCATAACAAGGTTACTACAATTCAAGATACATAACATTAACCAACTAGCCTTATTACATATAAGGTTAAAAAGTTATCCCAATGCATAAACAATCAAGAACAACATCCAACTTAGCACCAGGTAAATCTTCCACTTCCACACATCACCTTGAGTAGCTACTAATCTTGACTCAAGCTCATTTCTCCCTCTCAAAAGTCCTGGTATGATCATTCTTGAACGAGCACAGATTTCAGGATCATACCATCTTATCCACCGACAAGAAGACCCCTATTGATGATTATGACAAGTCATTAAACAACCACCATTGTTACAAACTTACACAAGAAATATTAAGACGCACTTACTTGAACAGGACAACCAAAGAATCGACGCCCTGGGTTGACAGAGGTCCACGAAGTGCGAATAATAGCTTGCTTACCACACCGGCAACGTACCATCTTGAAACAATTATCGTTTCGAAGAAGACCGGTTTTGAAGGATAGTTTAGGGATGGGTGATAAATGTGGACCAAACCTTGTTACACACATATACTAGCTACATACACTGTACAATGGTTTTATTTAGTACGCTACAGTGAAAGACGGTTTTGCCCTCACCAACAAAACGTTGACAACGGCATTATTGGTCAAGGGATGCGGTTGTCAACGTTACTGTGACCTGTGACGATGAAAATGAGAGTTTTGTCAAGGGATGATGAAAAGGGCGATGAAAAGATGACGATGACGATGAAAAGACCTGTGACCTGTGACAAAACTCGCCCTTTTCATCGCCCTTTTCTTTGGTCAAGGGATGCGGTTGTCAACATAAGGTTTGGACCTGTGACGATGAAAATGGCGAGTTTTGTCCCATCGCGATGCGGCCTGCCAAGTTTAGGGACCAACGATGTATTTTAGTCTAGAATTTATTTAGCGAAACGTAACATCCACAACGTGTTTACAAAAAAATATCCACACAAAAACCTGACAAGTGTTTAATGTTTTGGTTCAATCACATTATATCATAATCTCCATAGTTAGTGAATAGGATTACTAAGGCTATAGTGAATAGGATTACTAAGGCTATAGTGAAAATAAATTATAGACTAAAATACACCGTTGGTCCCTAAACTTGGCAGGGTGCATCGCGATGGGACAAAACTCGGCCTTTTCATCGTGGGGAGTCCAAACCTTGGCCTTTAAATGCCAAATCAGTCCCTTTTACCCATTCTCTGTTAGTCAAAGTCTGTTAATGTCCCCATGTGCCTTGCACATGAGGGTAAAATCCTCATTTCGTTGTTTTGGTTTATCACCCTTCATCTTCATCTTCCTCACGTTTAAACCCAGATTCCGGCGACCTTAAACCCAGAATCCGGCGACCAAGAAACCCAGAATCCGGCGACCTTAAATATAATCGGGGATTGGTGGTGCTATGCAATATCTATGAACATATTGGTTGCTGAGGGACTTTGGGATATTTCGGTTGGTCATTGGTGAAAGGTTGTATACTGTTTAACTCTTAGCCATATGAAACAATATGATAGAAGGCTCGAAATTTTGTAATCTTTGTATCCATTGATTGATAGAAATGATACTTCAAGAATACATGTCTCCTCTTGGTTTCCTTCAACAGGTTCCGAAGTATTTATTTCACTTTTTAATTTCTCCACTCGTCAATTTTATACATTTATGTATTTAATTTTGCAGGTTATCTGTATTATGATCAATTTTGTCACTAATGTTACATTGTGTTTTAGAGGAAAGTTACCTCGTAGCTCTGCTAGTTATGGTGAACATTGGATTAGCTTCATATTACTGCTACAGCGACACATATTTCTGGATGTTCAAGAGCTTATATTTTCTTATTCAAATGGTAACTTTTTGATACCTTTTACTTATTGTTGCAAACAAAGCAATTTTCTTACAAAAAATGCAAACCTAAACACTACAGTTTGCAAAAACTAGCGATTTTTAAGAACCAATTGCTACTTGATATGCAATGGTTTTTGTTTTTTGTTTGCATAAAAATGTATGTCTCATTTCTGCATATTCGCAAAAACTGATGTTTGTTCATTTCCATAGTTGATCAGTTATTCACTTGCTCTTAACTCAAGTAACACAGATCATTAAAATTGATACAATCGAAATTCTCAATTGTATCTACAGTCTTTGGCACATAATCATAACTTTTAAACTTGCTAGCGCTGGACCTAAGCAAGCAGGAGCTACAATCTGTAGACGCACTTACAGGTAAATGCATCAATCATACTATGTTTTAATTCAGTCAAGCTTACGTGTGATGATAAAAATAAAGTTATTTGTCTATTTAAAAATCTGAAAATGATAATGCCTAAATTTCTCCAAATACTACTTACATTTACAATCTGATAATTTACATTCATCACTCATTCAATAAATTAGATTAGAATAATATAAAACAAAAAAAACAGTAAAATAACTTGAAAGAAAATGGCATTTAAGCCTTTAGTTTCATCCTTAAATGTCGAATAATAATAATAATATAAACTAGAGATACTAGTACCTAATTATAGTATGTACAGCTATTCGGTGTGTCATAATAGTTTTAGAAATTATGTTAGAATTTCAAGTTATAAATTACCTTAATATTTGTTCATTCATCCTTTTATGTGGGACAAAAACCGTGAATGGTTATGCTTTAAATTTAGACTTAACCCAACCCTTGCTTAAGTCACATGAATGTGCACATGGAGTGATAGACCGACATTACTTTTGACTTCACCAGCCGACGCTCTCTCCCTGTGGTTCACATCAGCTCGAAGCTCACATTATGAATTTTGGTGTTATTTTTCCTATCGATGGACTCTTTACATTTTTGAGGTTGTATCTTGCAAACTTGATTAAAACTGTTGACAACATTTTTGAGGTGCTTTTGACTCGTGTAAAAGAACTATAGAAAAACAAATACATATTATTTGTAATGTTGTTTCTTATCGGTTATCAGAGTGTTTTTTATTTTTATTTTACCAGTTTATAAAAGCATTCAATATTCTTTCACATTTTATTTCTACTCATCTCACTACCATTAAATTATAAAATGTGTTTTCCACTCATTATGAGTCTTCATCTAACAGTAGTTTTATCCATATGTCAGAAGCTTTTGAGTAAGATAATATGTAAGATTATTAAGCAAGAGGAAATATCATCTCTGTTTATGACCCACCAACATAGATTTTATAATATACCATTCGTTTTGTTTGTACTTAAATAGTAATTGGGAATTTAAGAAGTTAAAACTTGAGATATTGATTTGCAAATCATCAAACCTACTATAGAATTACCACTTCATAGGAGTTAACATAAGGGGCAAAAATGCAATTTACGAAAAAACAAGCAATTGAAGACGTATGCCAAATTATGCAACGAGCGAATTTAATAGGTGAAGTATAGTTCACTTTATGTTGCATAAAGTGGGAACGCAAGTTTTCCTTATGCAACTTGGTGTTTATATACTCACTTCCTCGCTCTCAACTTATACCCGTACTGCTCTAGCGATGTGGGATTTTGAGGTAAATAGCCTCCCCAACTCCCAATGTTAAACCCACTCCTAAGCCATAGAAACAACTAAGGTTGAACGTCTTGAAGAAGATAATTTCATAGTCTCACGTTGTTATAAATTTCATCGTCCAAGCTCTCAAAATAGCTCAGCCAAATTGACTGGAATGAGATTGTTTTCGAAGAAGCTGCCGATACAAAGAAAACATCCGTTACCTTTATATTGGTACGTTTAATCATGAGTCTAGTGGTTAGTACATGGAATATGAGCCGATTTGTCTTGAATAGAGTTATTTCCAGCATGATAACAAGTAATCAATGTGCTATACAATCTTCGTTTCCCAAATATCAACTATTAATTATATTAACTAAATGAAAAAAAGCAAAGATTAGTTGGACGCGTAGAATTAAACAGAGAAGAACCTTAAAACTAATTCAAAAAAATATGATTCTTATATATGGATTGTGGTTTCTCTAAAAAATATGTCTATGTATTCAAATGATCGTAAGACCTCTTTCAAACTCATATTTTCATAGTACATTATTAACTCAAGACCCCAAAAAATAGTACTCGTATGAGTTGTTATATAATGTGTACACTCGCTTGTTAAATCAGATATTGAGCTGTGAGCATTCCATTGTGTAAAAACTCATTTGTTTTAATGTTTTTTTCTAGTGGTTAAGTAGAAGAAAGTGAGACTAACTTCGAACTCAAATACTAAAGTATATCAAAGTATATCTAGTACATGTTTCCATTACTAGAGTGCCCACTTTAGTACGATTAGAGTTGCCGGATCGACTTTAGCTTCATTAGAGTTATGGTGCAACAGATTCTCATTCAACGGTTAAGCAACTATATGTTTGGTGAAGACCGAAGATATTTAACGCATGGTTAACATCGATAACAACAAATCAAGTTCACGTTAAAAAATTTATCATTATTTTGGTGGTCTGATGATTAACTAATTATACAATAGTAAGAGGTTGACTAATTTTTCAAACATGTGATAATCGGTTGATATTGTGGGATTCGTCAACAAGATAGATCACCATTATAATGTGGTCTACGAACACTTAGTAATTCTCATTTAGCTTTTTTTTAATCTCCGCCACTTAGTTCAATTACCGATACTAATTAAACTAACACGTCACCCTTCTAAATTAGAAGTGTTTAAATAAACTTATCCAATATGCTATTCTTGCCTCTCGTATGCAAACGAGCGTTTTACAGGACAAGATACTCACAAAGACCGGTACTGACTCACATGGTTCTTCTTTTCAACATGCTCTTGATACTTTCAACAATACTTGCAACATAGACGTGCTCTCTGTCACCACTGGCGCATCTGCCCCCCAAATGATGAAAACATTGGCAAAATGTTACTTTGGTGTCATTGAGAAAGATCTTGTTTCTACATACTCGCTAAGTCTAAGACAGGTGGATATTCTCAGTTGCATAGGCGCTCCACATGCACATGATTTTCTTTTTACCATCCCTATTGACGGTTTGGGATAAAGGATGAACCATCACAAATTCTGATTTGTGTTATGTTATAGGCTTACTGTACCTATGTTCTCTGAAGGTAGCCTTTGCCCGAGCTGTAATGTGTATCGTATGGACCAATGGGGGATCATGCGGTCCAGTGCGCTAGTGAAGTGGGTGTGAAGTTCAGGCATAATCTGGTACGCGATATTCTTGTTGACGTATGTTCTAAGGTTGGGATCATGGTCAGTAAGGAGGCTCCAATGGGGTTCCTTTCAGAGGATGGGAAGGAGCTATGACCTGCGGACTTGTTATTGTTCAATTGTTTCTAAGGTAAAGATGTATGTTTGGATGTGACCGGAATCTCTCCATTTGCTGGTATTGGGGCGACTTCATGGGCTCCTGGGATAGCCTTGCACAATGCTGCGTAGAAGAAAAAGAAGAAGTATGCGTCCAAATGCGAGGGCGATGGATACAAGTTTATACCATTTGCTTTTTCTACTTTCGGGGAATTCGATACGGAGGCTTTGGACACACTTTCACGTATTACGTCTATTGCCATTAGCCACTCAAATAATGCTAAGAGTGTTGTTTTTATCTTTCATAGAGTAAGCTTTTGTATTCAGAAAGGAGTGGGAGCACAAAAGCTTTTGTATTCAGAAAGGAGTGGGAGCACAAAAGCTTTTGTATTCAGAAAGGAGTGGGAGCACAACCTATGTCTAGACTCCCATCCAACTTCATGCAAAAATATTATGGTTAAATAAAATATAATAATTTATATATAAATAATAATAATAATAATAATAATAATAATAATAATAATAATAATAATAATAATAATAATAATAATAATAATAATAATAATATAAAAAATATAAAAAAATCAGCATAAAATTAGATAGAGAAGAATCTTAAGGTTAATTTATAAAAGGGAAAAGTGAGTGTGTGGCTGTTGTGTATATAAGGTTAGGTATAGAACCCACCAAAACGACTGTGTTTTGATAATATCTCAATAAAATCTTTTGCCAGCATCCAGGTTCTTCTCTTCCCAAGACTGAAGCATGCCAATTCTTTTTCCTTTTACCATTCTTGATCCAAATACGAGTCTTACCCAACAATTTTGGCTATTTTAGTTTGGACATAATCTGTGATGCCACATGAAATATCTATTTTTCCATATCAAATTTATTTCTACTGGATCTCCACTTCACATAAATTCTTTCAAAATTGAATATAGTAATCATATTTATATTTTGACAACAACAAGGAATAGGTTATAGTACAAAAATTACTCCAATAGGTAAATTAATAACAACCTGTTTTTATTTTTTATTTTGTTTTTGTTTTGGATCTTCTCAGTGTGTGGTATATACAATGTGGGTCGGATTAAATGCTTGACAAGTGTTTGATGAAATGCATGAGTAAGAAGACATAAAAATCAACACTTCTATGAAGCACGGTTAACTGTCAAGATCTCCTGAGTACAAGTTGAATATGAAGGATAACTGTCAATTTTAATGCCATGTTTACTTTTGTTCCTCTCAACTCTTGAGCATGGAAAAAGTAAATTAGTTACTACTAAAACATGAATTGTAATAGATTTTTTTTTCCTATTTATGATAGTTGATGTTCAATCTATTTTTTCACATGTGCAAGCAATGAATGTTATATTGCAATATGCTTACAAACACATACTTGTATAGATCCCCTCAAACTAGATTATGTGTCATTTATCTGTATTTTTTCATGTGTTTTACCAAAAGCTTTAAACTTCTACTTGTATGTCCCATCTATATATAATTACGATCATGAAGCGATTGCAAGAGTGTCTGGTCTCCATGCTGACTTCTGGGCACTTAGAATCCTTTCTTTGTTCTTAGAAGCCGTTAAGTGGACATCCGAGTGTAGTGACTTCGGCAATTGCTCGTATATGATTTGCTAACAACACGTTTCCAACGGACATTATCTGATTTACAATCATCTGCAATTGGTTTCCCATTACTCAACTCCTTTGATTGCTATGTCAAAAAAAAGGTCATAGTTTTCATATGCTTATAGAGCCTTAATGACAATAAATACATATGATGTCTTGGTAATTGAAGATACTTTTTATCAAACACTTGTTAGGCATTTCGCTCAAAACATTCAATCATTTACTATGCATATCAAACACATTTCATAAAAACATGAGTCATCAGTAACAAATGTTGATTACTGGAGCAAAACCATTAGGTTACAGAGATAGTAGAATAATTTAGACTGTAGACAAATAATTTGAAGTTTCTTTCGCATGGAGATTTTGAAGCTTAAATATTGCCAATGCATAAGGTTGAGTTTTCAGTGGCGATGACAGAAAGAGCAAAGCCCAAACAGGAACAACCAAGTAGTATTGATTTTGCAACATAAAAGGACGAATGGAAATAGAAAAAAGAAAAAGAATGCATCACTCTTGAGAAGGGAAGAAGATGAAACGTGGCCAGTTGGGGATCTCATTTTGTAAGATTATTATCAAAACGACGTAGTTTTAAAGGTTCTATAGCCAACCTTATATACACAACAGCCACACACTCACTTTCCCCTTTATAAAAAGGACAATTTTAAGATTTATGAAGGTTGTTAAAAGAATCTCTCCAAATTAAATGGCAGGTAAAAACATAGTACGGTGTTCATTCAATATGCTAGATTAGAGCTACATAAAAAATAGTAAAGTATGCATGCACCATATTTGTAGTTGCTGAAATATGGTATAAAACAAACTGACTATATTTAATGTATTTGTAGTCCTACTTATAAATTGCTTTAGCATTTGCTCATTCACCGATGTGAGATAAAGTAACAAGACCAAAACTATTTTGCTTTCTCAAACTTTTATTTCAAACGCCTCTTTTCATCCAAGAATACATAGTAATTCTTGTTTAGCATTTTCTAAATTTCCTTGACTTAGTTAAACTACTCCTACTATATTACTACCTCCGTCCCATAAAAGGTGTCCATTTTGACTTTTTTAAATATTTCCTTTTCAACTTTGACATTAAATAATTTTATTTATATTATATAACACTTGATTAAAAATATATGAATTCTTTGGAATTTGAATGTATTTTCGATGACATGATTTTCATAAAATATTATATGGGACGGAGAGAGTAACACGTCAGATAGAAGTTAGAAGTGTGTGGATAAATTTATCTAGAAGGCTTATGATGTTGGCTTAAATCCATCTATATGGGATTTCATCGCAAAGTTACTATGTAATTAATTCTCTCGATATTTAAAGAATGGCTTTTTTTTTTTTTTTTTTTTTTTAATATATATATTTATATCTTTTGAGAGAAATGATACATCTATTCCTACTAAAGATTCATACTTATCCTCATACTTTGAGGATTTTGATATGCGAAAAAATTAACGGTTTAGATGAAGAGGAATAATGATTGGAATACACATGTTATATTTTTATATAGGTAGGGAATAAGTAGAATAAGATTTAGGAAGATATCACAATACATCTTTTTATTCAATATGCTATGTCTTTTCACTCTTTTGTACGAAAATGCAAGTAAACAAAAGGAAATGGTTATTCGAATAATATCTCCATATTAAGTCGCAAGTAAGAAAAAGCTACGTCCTTATATACAATAAGCTAGATTAGAATCACATAAACTGAAAACAGAAAACAATGAGCTTTGCTGAGACTAAAGAAATTTATAGTTGAAATCATTTAGTAGCAGTAGCCAGGGACGGAGCTAGGGGTTCCCGCGAGTGCCCGGGAACCCCATGGATTTTTTCAATGTAGTATTAATTTTTGAAAAAAAAACACCGGTTTTTCCTAAATGCATATTAAATGCACTCAGTCCTTCGAAATGTATTTCCAGTATTACGGTTCAAAAAATTTTGTGCACCCGATCATATTTGGTCCTGGCTCCGTCCCTGGCAGTAGCTCACATTGCATCATGTACATTCATAGTCTTACTTATAAATGTACAATCATTTAGTTTTTTAGTAGTACTTGAGTGAGTCGCTTTGTAATGCAAAGGTAGGATTTATGCTTTTAGCTCGTATGTCAATATTTCTTTTAGGTCCCATTCTCTCTTAATTATGTATCTTGTTAATTGAGTTGGAGCGCCTTGTACTCTATGTTAGTCTCTTTCGAGGTTCTTAAGCCTTTCTAAAAGATATAAATGTACAATCAAAAGGATCACAAATTTCTTTTATTTCGGACAAAATAAACGTAAAAAAAAGAATGACCGAGAAACAGACGTATTAAGAAGTTGATGAGAAAGTTGGCTCTAGTTTCCACATAGAGTAAATATGTTTTGGGTACCTAAATGCCTAGATGAGGTTGCATCCTGGCTCACATACACACTCCGTGTCATCAGAGGCTGTCACTGCTCATATTCCTCATTCCTTCAATTTTCCATGAATGGATGCCCTGGTATAGCTTGTATGCTGCTGAAACTATTATCAGTTTTATGTTTACAACCCACGTCCAAATCCATGGATCCTCATCAACATATATATCCATCAGCGTCTTAGCGAAACTACTTACCTTCCATCTATGGAATGAGTCAATTCAGAGTCAATCTCCTCTAAATGAACTGATTCATAGTTGCAATTCTTGATCCCATACTCCAATCTTGATATGAGGTCCACGTACAGTTCATTTGGCTTTCGCACCATACTCCAATGTTGATATGGTCTTGCGCATTTCCGTGGCATCTGGGCTCGCACACAAAATCAAAAGGATATTTGAATTTTCATCTTCAAATGAACCCTATTCTCAACATAGAGACATATACATAATTTAGCCACACCAAATCTATCACCATAGGATGTTATGTTAACAGTCATCATCGAGAGATGAAAGAATCTGCAACAGGCCTTTCAAAATCAGTAGAAATAATAAGGAAATTTACATGCATTTTTGCTTCAGATCCAATTTGACCAGTTTATTCTATATTTTCAGACCCAGCAATGTCGAAAACCATTAGGCGTCCACCCAGTACAGTTGAAACATCAAGATTAATATGCACCAATTTGTTCCACATAATATTTAATGTAAACCGTATCCATAACCAAAGTTTCATAAGCAAATAAAGTAGTAAGAGGTTTATATATTCATAGATGCACTTTTTCCATAGTGATATCAAAGAAATTAAGTTAACATGAGTTTTTTTTTTTTATTAAAAATACATATACATATATTCTTATACAATAAGCTAGATCCGAATTAAGTTCGAGAAAAACAGTAAAATCAACCATAGATGTTTATAAGAGTATAAAGTAAATAAAAATGTAAAAGTAATAATTATGGTAAAAAAGAAAGATTCACAAAAGGCTCGCATTAAGGAATTTTGTAAGTAAATACATGTATTTGACGAGACCGTTTCTAATAATAATGGTAAAACTGCTAATATTATAATTTGACGAGTACGTTTTTAATTATAATGGTTAAACTAATAATGACAAACAAAAAAGTTCAATGAAATGCGCGTACTAAAAAAATTTATGAGTAAATGCGTGCATTTCACAAAACGTTTTAATTATTGCCTCATAATGCTATTCATATATTGCTCCAAAGTTTACCTAATCATCGATGCGGGACAATTACAAAGCCATAACTCATTCCACCTTCATGTCTTCTTCTAGCTTTTGTTTCAAAATGACTTAACGACCACATCTCCACCTTCACTTACCCACATACGCACAACACTATCATTATTCTTCATCACTATCTTCATCATCCGCACATTGCACCGAGTCACAACCGAATAAAATGGAACATATCACAGTCACTTTAACGGTGTTAAACTCACCGGTCACTTTGTGCATGGATTGGCGTCACGTGTAACATCGCCATCCCACTGAACACCGTTAAACTCCCCAGTGACATTCCTCTAAATATATTAGCAACCATGATATGTGACGTACCTGATCATATGAAGAACAAGCCAAATATTCAAATAATGTGATCATATAAATGATTAACAAGCCAAATATTCAAATAAGGTGATCATATATAAATGATTAGTGGTACTTCGCTATGTCGAGTTGACCATGTCTTTCAAAAGGCAAAACATACAGTTTACGAAATATACAAGCATGAGTTTGAAGTAACTAGAAACACTAGTTATGAGTCGCATATATGAATTGTGGGTCTTCTAGTTAATGAGTTTTTCAATGTCCATCACATTGAAACTAAAATGACTTTGATACTCTAAACGATTGAGAAAAGATCCGTGCAGAACAAGATTTTCCTAAAGAACAAAGTGCTTCATCTCAACCGCTCATCCATCTTCAACCCAACGGTTCAGATTAATTGAAATTTTATTATATTTATTAACTAAAAGGCATTTTAGTAATTTTACTAGCTCAAGAAGTCACGGGTCTCTTTCACTTCTCATTTCATTTGTACACATTCTCTCTCCAGGTTACAAACACACACTCTTCTCACCTAAAACACACACTAACCACAATAAACCATCATCGATCTTAGATATCACCGTTGATTTGACGTTGATCCACCACCGATCTGTCTTTCTGTCATCTATCCATAATCGATCCGCCGTTCGCCGCTAGTTCTAGTCCGCCGTTGATCTAAAAGCTGTTGAAAGTACAGGTCATTGAATCTAATTTGATTTTCGTTCCTTTTATTGAAGTATATAATTAGAATATAATTATTGTTATTTGCAAAATGGTTATCAGCTCCATAAATGTCGCCTGATTTTGTAAACAATTGAGATTGCTCCTTGTCAACTAAATATTAATTTACTCGACAACCTTTTTTGCAATTTGACAGTTTTAGCTAGAAATACAAAATGGATAAAGGATTTATTGTTCACTTATTATCTAATGCGTAAAACTTTGTAAGTTGTTTTCATTTGAGAATACAGATTGATGTTGTAATGATATGTAGCTATGGTGATCATGATGTTGCAAACAAAAATTTGATGTTTAGGATTTTTTTTTTGGGGGTCAACGCACTTTGGCCTGGCCCGCGTGGTCGATTATGACCCGTTATCTAACCTGCTCATTTGGCTCACCAGCTACACTATGAGTTGCATTTTGTTCCTATCTTTCACCTTGGTATTTCTTAACGTTTTTACAAAACTGTATTCATATGCAGCTTACGGAAGTGACGGAGATAACAAGAAAAAGCTCAAGCAGTTAGAAGTCACGGTTCAATAAATCACTTAGTCTTAAAGTTACTACTCCAATTGATTATATTGAGTTTAACTGATTTACATTTACTTTTTCTTTCCCATTTTTGTCCTACAAAACATTGGATCGTGTTCAAGTGAGTTAATAGAGCTATGGTTGTAAATGAATATTGACATTTGCTTATGTTCACAAATAAATAGATTGTTCGTGTTTATAAACATGAGGTTGGCTCCTTGTATAGTTTGAGCTCAACATGTGCAGCTCTGGTGTTTCAAAATAATAACTTAACTAACAAGCATGAATTTGGGATGTAGTTATATATTGTATCTAGTTATGTATTGTATCTAGTCTAGTGATTCTTTTGACGAATCCTTTGTGATTCATACAGTCATACAGAATCCTTTGGGATTCATACAGAATCCCATGGGATTTATACAAATCACAAGTGAATTTTTTACGAATCCCGTGGGATTCTTCTGGAAGGAAATTTTGAAAAAAAAAAAAAAAAAAAAAAAAAAAAAAAAAAAAAAAAAAAAATCGTCTTTTTACGAATCCCGTGGGATTTTTCTAGACGGAAATTTTGAAAAAAAAAAAAGTTCGTCTTTTTACGAATCCCGTGGGATTTTTTTACGAATCCCGTGGGATTTTTCTGGACGGAAATTTTGAAAAAAATAGTTATGTATTGTATCTAGTCTAGTGATTCTTTTGACGAATCCTTTGTGATTCATACAGTTATACAGAATCCTTTGGGATTCATATAGAATCCCATGGGATTTATACAGAATCCCATGGGATTTATACAAATCACAAGTGAATTTTTTATGAATCCCGTGGGATTCTTCTGGACGGAAATTTTGAAAAAAAAAAAAATCGTCTTTTTACGAATCTCGTGGATTTTTTTACGAATCCCGTGGGATTTTTCTAGACGGAAATTTTGAAAAAAGAAGTTCGTGTTTTTACGAATCCCGTGGGATTTTTCTAGACGGAAATTTTGAAAAAAAAAATTCGTCTTTTTACGAATCCCGTGGGATTTTTCTGGACGGAAATTTTGAAAAAAAAAATTCGTTTTTTTTATGAATCCCGTGGGATTTGTTTACGAACTCCGTGGGAGTTTTTTACGAATCCCGTGGGATTTTTCTAGACGAAAATTTTGAAAAAAAAAGTTCGTCGAAAGTATATAAAAGTGCATATCAGTAGAAAGATGGTTTTTTTGCTCGGCGCGATAGTGTATTTTTTGTAGCTTGAAGATTTACCGTTTGCAAGATATGTTGTTTTTTAAAAAATGGTGGAAAGTGGGTTTTTACAGAATTACATTTTTACCCTTCTTTTGTTAATTTTTGCTTTAATCTCATCCATTGGATGAAAAGAAGATGAATGGTTGAGATCTTATGATTTGTTCTTTAGATTAGATGTGTTTTGTATTGATCTCACCTCCTAAACGATTATATATACATTGGGTGAAAGGCTAAAGAGTGGGGAGTGGTGTTATCTTTTTCTTCAACTTAACGTAAATTCAACGTGATAACAACAAAATTAACTTCATTTTTTATTTTTGTTAGCACTATTTTTTTGGTCTTGTAATTAACTAAAATAGTGACATTTGACTAATAATTCAAACATGTGATAATCGGGGAATTCGTCTGCAAGATGGATTTTTATTGGCTAATGATTTGCACATTAAAATAAGTTATTTACACACTCAAGATACAAGCAGTTGAAACAAAGTATTTAATATTATACAAGTATTTAATACATAAATGGAGTGTCCTAATCAAATTTCAAAATGTGCAATTAAATTCCCATTTTTATTACATGGTCAATGACTCATACTAAATTAACACATGACATATAAATTTGAGGTTTAGATTTACGAAATCTTTTAATCCAACATAAATTAAACCTAATGGTAAGAATATGTAAACATCTTCATGGGGGTAACTAAACCATGCTAATTTGACCAGTTAGGCTGCTGACCGAATACCCTGTTCACTCGGCCATGCTAAAAAAATTAAAAATAAGTCGCAACTAAGCTTTTAAAAAATGATGTCTCTTTACTCAACTTAACCTTGTATTCTCTCTCTTTCTTTATACCTAAAACAACAATCTAAATCTAATCATTCCCTAAATATAATCAGTTTTTTTATATGTTTCATCATTCATTTATATAGAAGGTACTCTTGAGTTTTGAAGGGTTTTCCTTTTATTTTATATTTGTAGATTTCTTTATTTTGTTTCATGTGCTGGAGATTTGTATTTTTAGGTATGTTTATTATAGTCTTATTTTGACTCTTCTCTAATATAGTTCTCTAATATAGGATGTTAGATACACTCATACACAATTCAGATTTGAGGTAATAAATCTTCTCACAATGTCCACGAATGTTGTCATGTTGACCACATAATTTTGCACCCACTAAGAGATAAACAAAAGATGAAAAACCATGTATGCACCAATTACTTTCGGATGGCAAGATTCCCAAATTCATAAGAATCAATGACCATTGACCAACAACAATAACATCTATAAAAACTTGTATTGTGAACACCTTAAAAAGTACGCAATCAAACTCGGACAAGATATATTTTTTTTAGTGTTTGACACCCTTTTAAAACGGTTCTATATGAACGTAATAAAAAATGTGCTTATATAAAATGGTTGAAAACCGTTGTTAAAAAAAACCCCATTATTTAGTACTCTCTATTATAGAACAGTTCTTTCAAAAAATGCAAAATAACCGTTCTAAAATATGGTTTGTGCACTAGTGTCAGCTTTCGTTTCGTGACTTTGTTCCACATCGATGATGAAAGGACAAACCCTTAAACAATTTATAATTAAGGGTATTACTAATGTGATTAACGTGATTCTATACGAGCATGTTAAAATAAGAGGTTTATATATCCAAATTTTTTCGCCATGTAAAATAAGAAGTTTATAAATCCAAACAGATCTTTCTCATTTGACTGTTAACAAAAGTATCTATTTATAAGCTAATTTTTGCATGAAAACTGACTAATAAGAATAATGGAGGAATTCACCCGCAAGATGGATTTTCATTACATGGTCAATGACTCATACTAAATTAACACGTCACATATATATTAGAGGTTTAGATTCAAGAAATCTTTTAATCCAACGTAAAGTAAACCTAATAGTATGAATATGTATATATCTTCGTGGGGGTAACTAAACCATGCTAATTTGTTATATCGTGAGGACATTGATCACTTCGGCTGCTGACTGAATACCCTTTTCACTCGGCCATGCTAAAAATAAAAATAAAAATAAGTCGCAACTAAACACCACATACGGAATGATGTCTCTTTATTCAACACGCTAGATTATAATCAAATAAGCTTTAAAAAATGAAACTTGCATAAAGTGAAGAGATATGATAATTCATTGGATCCAAGAGGCAAAACCACCATATATCACACACCATGTCACTACACCTCATCATCCTCCAACGAACTCAACCAAAGCACTCGCTACTCAAATTCATCTCAGCTCTCTTACGCGCTCCTCGTATCCAATGAACACCTCACACTCAATTTGCACATGTATTTTTTGTCTTCATAATATTGTACGTTATAATGTATAGTTAGATCTTATTGTTTGAAAGAGAAAAAGTTTTATTTTGTGACATTCCATGTAAGTAATTTCGTGGCGATACATACCATTTTATTGTATTTGAAATTTGTTCATGTAAAGTGATACTCGTAAAAAAATAATACATTGTTTACTTATTAACTAGTAGCATATTACTTAGATTTGAAGACTCCGTTAATTAATAAATCAAATACTTCTCAACAAAAATTTAGTCGTTTTCATGCAAAAAAATAGCTTGTAAATATATACTTTAGTTAACCGTTAAATAAAAAAGATTTGTTTGAATTTATAAACCTCTGATTTTACGTCGCAAGAAAATCAATATAAAATTACTTTAATCACATTAATAATAGCCTTACTCATAAATTGTTTTAGGGTTTGTTCTTTCATCAATGTGGAACAAATTCTCGAAACCAAAACTCGTTTTCTACTTCAAGCTTCTGTTCAAGTGGCTTAACCACCACATCTCCACCCTCACAACCTCTTCTATACACACACAAACACCTCATCTCGCCACCACTTCACTTTCCTCTTCATCCTCCACCGAGTCATAACCGATCCAACCTACTCCAGCACACCTACTCCCACACTCTCCACGCATTGTTGGTTTGTCACCTAGCACACAAAATTGCACATGGAACAGCGTCACGGGTGACGTCATTGTTGGTTTATAGGAGTTAAAACACACGTAAACGACTAGAAGTGTGTGTGCCTATGGGGGCACACACGTTAAATACGAGAGTACGTGATGAATGTTTATTACTTGAATACATACGACCCGTTTCTTGCATGCATGTATACCCGATTATACTTCACGACCCATGGGCTGTTTTGTATACAACTTGGGTCGGTTGGTGAGCCTTGGGCCTAAATCACTTATCTGATCGGGGGTTTTGGTTTGTAGCTTGGTGCGTAAGTATTGAGCCCAAGCTTATGGCAGTTTAAGAGCTTATATAAACAAACACACATGCATCCAAATGGAACGATTAACTCATATCCCTAAATCCCTAACTTATGATTATCCTATCTCAATATCCTGCAAATCGATTCCATCATCAAGGTGTTTACCCAATCGGATTTTTAACAAGATCCGATTAGGGTTTTGTTAGGTTTTGTTGTTCACTAATCTTGCATCATTACTTGATCCAAGAAGTTTTAGTGCTACTGTTTTCAGCTTGTTACTGGTCGAACAAGAAGCTAAAACAAAGGTATTCGTTGGTTAGTTTTCTCGGACAGTACAAGGGAAGGATATCGGACTGCCTTGTCCGATATCGGGTGGAACTAGAAGAGTTCTCGGGCAGATGTTAGTTCTCGGACAGAAGAGATAGAAGGTGTTCTTTGGGTTTTTCTTGTTCGTGATATTCAAGGTGTTGATTGGTAAACGTTCTCGACTAGCGTTAATTCGAACGTACTTGTGTTAAAGTATTTGTGTGTGGACTCGTAGAGGTATGTACTTTAGATACTTGGTTTCTTGTTCGTGTTATAGCGTGCAGTCGACATCGAGGGTTAGTTTTCTATTTACCTTTTATTATTATTGTTTATTAATTACGTGTTTACCTAATTGCATAAACTAGATCTAATTCCGCTGCGTACTTGTTTGCGTTACTTGGTTAACTAAATTATAAAATCCCAACAGTCATCCCAACAAACTCATAAGTCATATTCCTCAAAATATTTGCAAAAGCAATCATGAACCGGCACATACATGGCCTGACTATGTGAAGAAAAAGCCAAAGATTCCAACAAGGTGGTGAAAACAACATAGACGATTAGTGTTTATTCTGCTGACTTAGATATGCATAAAATTAAAGACACTAAATATGATTATTTAAGAAGAAAGATTAAGAAACCATAAAATTTTAAGCTTAAGTTTTATTCCAAAAAAATTGCATGTATCAGGAAATTGGAAAGTTGATACCAATCCCTTAACCAACAATGTCATTGCTCCACTCTCCTTTCATCCTCGATCCATCGAGTCACAACTGAGCTTGTTATATAACATAAATATCGGAGTGAATAATTATCGTTCATTAGTTCCATAAATAACAATCTATGATGGGCTAAGCCTAGTTTGCACAAGTATCTACTAACTGGTGTCCCCAAAATATAGATAAAAATACCTTAATTCATATCCCACAAAGGTAAAAAAAAAAGCATCTCATAAAAGGTAAAAATCTCTTAGTTGTTACCACCACAAAGTAAAACAAACAAACCATCAATTCACGTAACTAAAGTGATACGCAAATCAAGAAGCTGTTTGTGATTTATTGCCCTATCATCTTAATTATATATTGCATTAGAGTTTGTTTATCCATCTATATGGGACAAACTCACAAAACAAAAATTCTTATGCTTCTTCAAGCTTTTTTTTACTACAAGTCTACAATATCTTCATCCTCACACCCTCGCCTACACACAATCAAACACCTCATTTCATACACAATAACATAATGTCATTGTTCGACTTCACCTTCCTCGTCATCACAACCAACGACTCAACCCAAACACCCGTTCCTCACATTCAGCTTATCCCTTTCACCCTCTCCACGACATACATGTACTATCGGTATGTTCACTCCACTATATGTACTCTCTTCACATTCCAAGAAACTCAATCACATGTCACATTCCTCTAAACGTATTAAAAAAAGCAACCATGAATCGTGACATATATACCGGGTCATAAGAAGAACAAGCCAAAGATTACAATAGATACTTCCCATGGTATCTGTCGACCATCTCTTTCAAAAGGCACATAATTCAAATGTACATTTTACGAAAAATATCCAAGTTAGTTTAAGGAAATGCACGGTCTTTGCAACGACTAATTAAAATCCATTTGAGGCAAATAGAAGTCGTATGTTATATATGAACTGTGACTCCTCTAACGAGATTTTCAATGTTGAAGAAGTGGAAGATTCATGATTAGCATGCGCTCTCTAACGACTACAAACTAACACCAGGTGGCCGAGCCGTGGGAGGCCAGCAGAGACTTGATTGCTTTAAGCTATGGTCAATGGCTCGTGTTTTGGTATTTTACTAAGTTTTTACATTTATGACTCTTTAGATAGTAGTTAGTATTGAGTATGGTGTGCCATGCTCAATAAATAATTTAAGATATTTCGGGGTATAACCCTTTTAGGCTTTTACCCAAACGTGATTTTCAATGTCCATCACTAGGTCTATGCATTCAAAACATAACGCCTCTTTGAAACTCATATATCCTCAGATCGTAATACTAGCGATCACATTCGGAAAAAAAAAAATTAAAAATAAATAAATAAACCCTGACATTGATATATAGTGAAAGACGCATCCAAATACATTAGTTCAAGACACAAAGAGATATAGCGCATATGATCAGTTGTATACCTGTGTGAGAATTAGTTGTTATACAACGTGTACACTCAAAAAGATCGAAGTCATTGACTTGTCATGAGCTTTGTGTTGTGTAAAGTGTAAACACTCATTTGTTTTAATTTGTGTTCTTTTTCATCAATTGACTATTTAATGTACGTTTAACGTCGATAACAACAAAATCAAGTTCATGTGTGTAACCATTTTTTCTATGACATACCACTGGGGCATTGGTCCAGTGGGTGGGGCTTTCATTCTTGAGTCAATAGACTCGGGTTCGAGTCTCATCCCTGGCACTTGCTCCCAGATAGGTACCCACCTCCGCAAAACCTATGGGCTCACTGGAGAGACTTTGTGGATAAGAGCTCAAGAGTCCGAGAGTCTCGGCTTACTCCAGTTGGTGCCCCACTAGGCCAGGAGAGTTGCCCGGAGCTATTCCTTGTGGGGTGGACAATGGCTGATGCCAAAAAATACCTGGGGTCAGGGTGTTCCCGCCAATCTACACATTTTTTTATGGATTTTTTCTATGACATCGCTACCACACACAACTAAATTAGAACAAGAAAGTATTATTTTGTGACCAAGCATATCAAATTCCATGTAATAGAAAAATACGTGGCAACATGTCAAACTGCCATTTTATTTGTACATGTGTCTTTTAGATTACATTCATCATTCATTTGCGACGTAATACGTCATAACTAGTTCTATCTAAGAGATTAAATATGAGTCGTATGAAAACGTTATGTTTTTCAATTCAATAAGCTATATTGTAACTACATAAACAAGGATTGAGGTCTTCTAAAGTTGGTATAAACATGACCGGTCATGTTCTCTCACAATCAAAAAGAAGATTGGGTCCTTTAGTAGGCCCAACTGTTTTGCTTGAAGTGAACATTAACGGTCATGTTCAAATCAACTTTAGAGGATCTCAATCTCATAAACAAACAACAATAAGTTCAACTACGGTATAAATGAAAAAAAAAAAAAAAACAATAAAACTTAAAGCAAATTAAAAATGGTATAAATGAAAAAAAAAAACAATAAAACTTAAAGCAAATTAAAAATCCAGCTATGACAATGTTGGAGAGATTTATAATAAAGACTTTCCAACATACTCATATCAAATTATGTTAAACATGTCCATAATTCAAATTATAAAATGTTCAGGTCTTTGTTCGATCATCTATGTGGGATAAATGCTTGTGGTTCTTCAAACTTTTGTTTCATGTGACTTGAACACCTCATCTCACCACAATGTCATTGCTCCGCTTCACTCTCCTCATCATCCTTCACCGAGTAATTACCGTGCCAACTCAACCCAACACGCACTCCTCACTATCATCTCACCACAATGTCATTGTTATCTCTCACAAGAAAATTATGATAGATTTATTTTGTGACCAATAATATGTAAGTGACATTCCATGTAACACAAAATTACGTGGCAACATGTCAAACTAAAATTAACATTTTATTTGTAAATTAATATCAAATTACGTAAGTGATACTTGCTTAAGAAAATTATGCATATAGTAGCATGTTACTTGGATATTTTGTTTAGGTTGATTAAAAAATCGCATGTTGGTTAATAAATTCCTTAAAGATTGATACTATGTTAAACCATAAAAACAAAATAGATTTGA
Source organism: Chrysanthemum seticuspe (assembly GCA_019973895.1). Classification (NCBI taxonomy): domain Eukaryota; kingdom Viridiplantae; phylum Streptophyta; class Magnoliopsida; order Asterales; family Asteraceae; genus Chrysanthemum; species Chrysanthemum seticuspe. The sequence continues at coordinate 17,825,885 of BPTQ01000005.1, forward strand.
TGACATTCTTGTTTGAAACCAGGTAACACATTTCACTTTACATTTTTAATTTTGGCATAAAAATTAGCTAACCCAGCTAATTATAAATGGGATTCGTTGTGGCTCGCATATAAAAATATAAACCATTGCTAAAGACGTCTTAGAACACCTAAAAGACAAAGTAAGTTGTTTATCATGCAATAATTCTTAAGCTTAAGTTTAGTCAATATGCTAAATTGGAGTGACATAAACGGAAAATAGTTGAATAAACCGAAGAAGTAAAACACAAAAATTAAGACCACAAAATAAATAACAAACAAAAAGTTGAAGGCTCAGGGGGCGTTTGGTTGAGGTAATTTGAAATTCCGGAATTTTAAATTCTAGAAAATTTAAATTCTTGAGAATTTTAAATTCCGAAATTTAAAATACCTTCGCATGTTTGGTTGACAGAAATTTATAATTTTTTTTTAATATAATCTTATAAATATTCTACTTAAAAGTTTATAAAAAAATTTAAAAAAAAAATTATAAAAAAAGTTTATAAAAAATTTATAAAAAAAAAGTTTATAAATAATTTATGAAAAAAGTTTATAAAAAATCTATAAAAAAGTTTATAAAAAATTTATACGAAATTTATAAAAAAATTATAAAAAAAAGTTTATAAAAATTTATAGAAAAAGTTTATAAAAAATTTATAAGAAATTTATAAAAAAATTATAAAAAATTTATAAAAAACGTTTACAAAAAAAGTTTAAAAAAAATTATAAAAAAAGTTTATTAAAAATTTATAAAAAAAAGTTTATAAAAAAATTCACAAATATTTTATTTAAAAGTTTATAGAAAAAACAATAAGAAAAAAAGTTCATAATTTTTTTTCAAGTAAATTAAAATTTCTCACTTTTTGGGGGCATTTTGATTCTCTCCATTTTGGCAATTCGGAGAATTATAGATTACTTCAAATGCCCACATTTGAGTTACCAAACAGGACATTTGAAGGAAATTAAAATGCAAATGTCCCCAATATCCTCCAAATTGGCCCAACCAAACGCCCCTCAGTCTTTTCCTATAAAAAAAATAATTAACCTAATTCCCGTACTAGAGTAATTTACTAGTAATTCGTTTAGTACAAGTTTTAATGTTATTTGTTTAGTTAAACCTTTTCTTTTTTTTTGAACGACGAATTTATTAAGACTAGCAAGAAGCTAGAGCTAAAACAAAGAAAGTAAATTAGGGTTTTGGATCCAAGTATCCCAAACAATCTTGGATTTACAACGACTAGAAATCCATAAAAAAGACATTTGAACTATATCATCGAAAGTACAAGTTTTAATGTTATTTGTTTAGTTAAACCTTTTCTTTTTTTTTTTTTGAACGGCAAATTTATTAAAACTAGCAAGAAGCTAGAGCTAAAACAAATAAAGTAAATTAGGGTTTTGGATCCAAGTATCCCAAACAATCTTGGATTTACAACGACTAGAAATCCATAAAAAAGACATTTGAACTATATCATCGAAAATAATATCTCTTCTTGGTTGACGAGAACCAAACAAGCATTGATTTCTATGACGCCCAATAATCCACTACGACACATAGCAAGATCCTTCCGACATCTCCTTTTCAGCCTTAGTTATATAGTGATATAAAGTTTATTCACCAATCCATGTGGGATAAAGTTAGAAAACCAAAACACTTCTCCTTCCTCAAACTCTCCACCCTCACAGCCTCACCCGCGCACACAAAAACTCTACTCTATTTCACGTCGTTGGTCTCTCGGCAACATCCCGCCAAACACGATCGGTATGCTCACTCAACTTCAACATACTCTTAATACATTTCAAGAACCTCACTTGTCACATTCTTTTGAAAACATCAAAACAACCATAATTAGGCATACCATGTCATATACAATAAGAAGATGAAATGAAAATAGCACATAAGTTATTAGTATAAAATATTAAACATACAATTCACTAAATATCCAAAGTGAATTTAAGGAAATGCACTGCGGCAACACTTTTTACAGTGACTAAATCAATAGGTCATCTATTGAAAACCTAACACCTCTTTCAAACGCATATCTTCGTACTAAATTTATAGGTCGATATACAAGCTATCACAATCAAACAAAACTGACTTGGATGCTTCAAAAGATAAGATTGAGTTGTACGTGTTCTTTTCTAGTACTAGTTAATTAGGAGGAAGTGTGATTAACTCCAACCTAGTAATTATGTATTGATGTTCCTTCCATTAGAAGGTAATAAATAGGAATCATTACTCTATTAGATAACTAGAGTGTCCACTTTAGTATGATTAGAGTAGCAAGATTGACTTATTAGCTTCATTAGAGTTATGGTGCAACAGATTCTCAGTGATCCGTTAAGCAATTAAATGACAAAGGCACCTTTGAAGACTATCTCGCCAAAACTACAAGACAATTTTCAATTCTGTAACTTATTGTTAAAAAAGTGGTTAATTGTGTTATGATAATATTAGATAATCCGTTTATGTTGTTTTTATGTTCACTTTCCAAATAAAGTTCAAAATAACTCTAAATATATAGAGATATATCAGTTTGATTTTCATAGACGCTAACTTTTGATCTTTGCGTCTTGTCATGCTCGAAATGATGTTAAGTCTACCTAGTATGTATTAGTATCTACTAACTCGTGTCTCACAAAAAATAGGTAAAAAAACCCTAATTCATATCCCAAAGGTAAAAGTCTCCTGGTTGTTATCCTACAAAGTAAAAAAAAAACAAACTACTAACTCATGTACAAGAGTAATACATAAGTGTTCAGTTTATCTATCTATTTGGGACAAAGTAACAAAACAAAACTCTACTCCTTCTTCAAGCTTTCATTTACTACCATGCACATCCACACCCTCGACTATACACACACAAATACCTCATTTCATCCACAAGGCTATAATCTCCTTGTTCAATTTCACCCTCCTCATCATCACAAATCAATCTGGACAAACACCCATTTCAAACATTCATGTCATCCCTTTCACACTCTTCACGGCACACACTATCACTATGCTCACTCCGCTATATATGTGTACTCATTACATTCCAACAAACTCGATCACTTGTCGCATTCCTTTAAAAATATTAACAAAAGCATACGATGAATCGTGACATGTATGCAGAAGAAGCCAAACATTTTAATAAGCTGATGAATACAACATAAATATAAATCCAAACATAAATTTTACGAAATGTCCAAGCTAGTTTAAGGAAATGCACGGCCCCAATAGTCTTTGCAATGCTATATCCGTTTGAGGCAAATATCGTTCCTCTAACTAACGAGATTTGCTTGGTTAAAGAAGTGGAAGATTCATGATCAACATGCGCTTTCTAACCGCTAGAAATTAAACACCAGGTAGCTGAGCCGTGGGAGGCCAGCAGAGAGTCGATTGCTTGCAAGCAAGGTAGTGGATGCTGGAAGAAGTTTTGAGCTATGACCAATGGCTCGTGTTTTGGCCAGTGTGTAACTAAGTTTTGGCATTTACGAGTTACGACTCTTTAGATAGTGTTAGCATGGTGCATGTGGAACACTTCATTGTCCAATTGTCAATCACCGTTGGTTAAGCAACTATAGGTTCGTGCGAAGACTGAAGATCAGTGGGAGCTTTTTCATCATTTGACTATTTAATACTCCTTAATACGATATTAAGTTTTGGTAATTAGCTATTCTGAAAGTGTTGCTAATTTTTAGCTAGTGCAATACTTTATAATGCAATACTTCTTAAACTCATACGCAATGAAATGCACATATTAATAATTAAAAAAAATGGTAAAACTAATAATCACAAAAACAAAAAATAATAATAATAATAAAAAAAAAAAAATAAAAAAAAAAACAAGCCAGTCCATTTCTATTTCTAATGGTAAAACGAATAATCACAAAAAAAATTTCAATGAAATGCACTTATTAAGAAATTTTAAGAGTAAATGCGTGCTTTTCACTCAACTATTTTAATTATAGTCTCATAATGCTATTCATATATTGCTCCAAAGCTTAAGTAATCATCAATGCGGGACAATTACAATGGCAAAACTCATTCCACCTTCATGCCTTCTTCAAGCTTTTGTTTCAAAATTTACTTAACGACCACATCTTTACCTTCACTTACCCACATACGCACAAAACTGTCATTATTCGTCATCACTATCTTCATCATCTACACATTGCACCGAGCCACAACCGAATCAACTGGAACACATCCCAGTCACTTCGCAAATGGATTGGCGTCACATGTAACATCACCATCCCACTGAACACCGTTAAACTCACCGGTCACATTCCTCTAAATATATTAGCAACCATGAATTGCGACGTACCTAATCATATGAAGAACTAGCCAAATATTCAAATAAAGTGATCATATATAAATGGTTAGTGGTACTTCGCTTGCTATACGTCGAGTCGACCATATCTTTCAAAAGGCAAAACGTACATTTACGAAATATTCAAGTGAGTTTGAGGTAACTAGAAACACTACTTATGAGTCGCATATATAGATTGTGGCTGTTCTACTTAATGAGTTTTTCAATGTCCATCACATTGAAACTAACGCTTACAAACTCGATCACCTGTCGCATTCCTTTAAAAATATTAACAAAAGTATACGATGAATCGTGACATACCTAGTCATATGAAGAACAAGCCAAACATTTTAATAAGCTGATGTATAAATGATTAGTGGTACGTCCCGAGGTATATGTCGACCATGTTTTTCAAAAGGCATAAAAATTCAAACGTGCATTTTACGTAATATCCATGTCAGTTTTAAGGAAATGAATGGATGGCCACAACAGTCATTGCAATGACTGAATCTGTTCGAGGCAAATATCGTTCCTCTAATTAACGAGATTTTCAAGGTTAAGGAAGTGGAAGATTCATGATCAATAAGCTCTTTCTAAACTAGAAACTAAACCTCAAGTGCCCGAGCCGTGGGAGGCCAGCAGAGACTCGATTGCTTGCAAGCAAGGTTGTGGATGCTGCAAGAAGTTTTGAGATATGATCATTGGCTCATGTTTTGCCAGTATGTTACTAAGTTTTAACATTTAGTAGTTACGACTCTTTAGTTAGTGTTAGTAGGTGCATGTGGTACACTTTAAAATCATCTAATTGGCTAAGCTACTATAGGTTCGGTGAAGACTGAAGATCATCGGGATCTTTTTCGTCAGTTGACTATTTAAGGTATGTTTGTCGTGGATAACAACAAAATCAAGTTCGTTAAGTCGCAACTAACCACCACATACGAAAATGATGTCTTCTTATTCAGTATAATATAATATGTATTTTGTACGAAAATGCAGTAAACAAAAAGAAAAAGTTGTTCGAAAAATCGAACACACAATGTCAGTGTTCCTCTTCACTCTTCTCGCCATCCTCCACCGAGGCACCGAATCGCCACCACCACTCCTCACATTCATCTCAACCTTCCCGTACTCTCCCGTATCCAAGAAAAACTCACACTCGACATGTGTGCAACGATTTTTTTCTATGACATTGCTACCACATACAACTAAATTTTGTTTATTGGACCAAGAAAGTGTTATTTTGTGACCATGCATATGACATTACATGTAACATTAAAATACGTGGCAACATGTCAAACTATTTAATGTACTTGTCTTTTAGATTACATTGTCATTGACTTGTCATGAGCCTTGTATTGTGTAATTAAACACTCATTTATTTATTTTTTTATTTTTTTTGTCTTCTTTTTCATCAATTGACTATTAATGTACGTTTAATGTCGATACAACTGCAAGTTATGTCCAGCTCAGTTGGATTGATGCATCCAGTTATAGTCTTCATGTGTGTGAGGTCAGGAGTTCGACTCCTGCTATTCCCCATGTGGGGGATTTTTTCCCTGAACTGGCAGCCGGTTTGGAATCCCAGTACGATGCCTTGAAGGCCATTAATGGGAAACTGGATGGTTAGGCTGGGGGTTGTTGTTTTCTTCGTGAGATGATTCGAACTCGGGTTTGGAACAAGAAAGTCTTATTTTGTGACCAGGCATATGACATTCCATGTAACATTAAAATACCCGGCAACATGTCAATCTAACATTTTATTTGTACCTTGTCTTTTAGATTACATTCCATCATTCATTTGCCACGTAATACGTCATAACTGGATATCAAGAGATTCAATATGAATCGTATGTACATGTTATGTTTTTCAATTCATTAAGCTATATTGGAACTACATAAACAAAAAACATTAAGTTCTAACTACGGTATAAAAAAAAAAAAAAAAAAAAAAAAAAAAAAAAAAAAAAACCAGAGCAAATTTAAAATCCAGTTACGACAATGTTGGAGAAATTTATAATAAAGACTTATCAACATACAAATATCGAACTATGGCTAACATGTCCATCATTCAAATTATAAAATGCTCAAGTCTTTGTACGATCATCTATGTGGGATACACTCATGTGGTTCTTCAAACTTTTGTTTCATCTCACCACAATGTCATTGCTCCACTTCACTCTCCTCATCATCCTTCACCGAGTAATTACCGTGCCAACTCAACCCAAACACGCACTCCTCACGTTCATCTCACCACAATGTCATTGTTATCTCGCCCAAGAAAATTATGATAGATTTATTTTGTGACCAAAGATATGTAAGCGACATTCCATGTAACCCAGATGATGTGGCAACATGTCAAACTAAAATTAACATTTTATTTGTAAATTAATATCAAATTACGTAAGTGATACTTGCTTAAGAAAATTATGCATATAGTAGCATGTTACTTGGATATTTTGTTTAGGTTGATTAAAAAATCGCATGTTGGTTAATAAATACCTTAAAGATTGATACTATTTGTTAAACCATAAAAACAAAATAGATTCAATGACATTCTTGTTTGAAACCAGGTAACCCATTTCACTTTACAGTTTTAATTTTGGCAAAAAAATTAGCTAACCCAGCTTATTATATATTGGGATTCATTGTGGCTCGCATATAAAAGTATGAACCATTGCTAAAGACGTCTTAGAACACGTAAAAGACAAAGAAAGTTGTTTATTATGCATAAATTCTTAAGCTCAAGTCTAGCCAATATGCTAAATCGGAGTGAAAATAACGGAAATTAGTTGAATAAACCAAAGAAGTAGAACATGGAAATTGAGAGCACAAAATAAATAACAAACAAAAAGTTGAAGGCTTAGGTCTTTTTCTATAAAAAAAAGAATTATCCAATCCCCGTACAATAGGAATTTACTAGCAAATTGTTTAGTACGAGGAATCAGATTAATGCTATTGAGTTTAATTTATCCCGTCTTACTTATATAGTGATGTAGAGTTTGTTCACCAATCCATGTGGGATAAAGTCAAAAAACCAAAACACTTCTTCTTCCTCATACTCTCCACCCTCACAGCCTCACCCGCACACACTAAAACTCTACTCCGTTCCATACCGTCAGTCATCCCGTCAAACACCATTCGTATGCTCACTCAACTTCAATTCACATACTCTCAACACATTCCAAGAAACTCACTCGTCACATTCTTTTGAAAACATCAAAACAACCATAATTCTTGGCATACCATGTCATATGACGAAGAAACTGAAGATTCCAGAAAGAGGATGAAAACAACATATTAATTATGAGCATAAAATTTTAAACATACATTTTACTAAATATCCAAAGTGAGTTTAGGGAGATACACTGCCACGACACTCTTTACAGTGACTAAATCAGTAGGTCTACGTATTGAAAACCTAACACCTCTTTCAAACACATATCTTCAAACTAAACTTCCAATATCTAAATATTGCTACGTTTAATCACGAATCTAGAAGTCACTAGACTGAATATGAGCCGATTTGTCTTGAATAGAGTTAATTCTATCGAGATAACCTGTAATGTGCTATACAATCTTCGTGTCCCCAAATCTTAGTTTTTTGAGTTTTGTTATTCAACGTGACATGCGTTTGAACAATACTTAGGTGTATGAAACTGAAATATAAACTACGATACATACTTGGAGCTTAAAAAGAGAAAGGCTTTCGTTTATTAAACATACGATTGGGAAAAAGACTCGATTGCATTTATCTTACTTGAAACCAAGCAACTAATTTCACTATATGATTTCTATATTTTTTTTCCTTCAAAAGAGTGGTTATATAATAGTGCAATTTATCTTTGCCCTAATCCAGTTCAGCATCAGCGCATTAAGCATATTGAAAGTCGACATTCATTTTGTTTGTGATTTTGTGGCTTCAGGTTATGTTCGCGTGTTACATGTCCCTTTCCGGTTTCATCATGCGACTATCTTTATAGAAGGTATTTAAGTGCTTTATTTAAAGAGTTTCGAGTTAGCTTGAACATCCGAAGTCCTCCCATTCCAATTAGGACAATGTATTAACAGTGTTATTATTAGTCCAGTTGTATTGAGGACTTGGTCCATTTGCATTAGCTTCATTGTTAAGCATTGTAAAATTATATAAGCATTTCTTTATTAACTAGACGTGTACCCGTACATAGTAACGAAATTTTATAGCGATATATCGTTTAGTGATAAAATAAGGTTTATGGGTTATAAACGAAAAATAATAAAAGTTTGAAAATTTGGGGATTAAACATAATGTTTTGAAACCCGGTTCGACTCGAGTGGTTCAACCGTTCCGGTAAAAAAACGGATTGATTTAAACCGGGTCAACCCGACGGGTTGGGTCGAAAATGGGTCAAATTAAACCGGGTCAGCCCGTCAGGCTTGAAGCATCCCAGGTCAACCCGGTTTTCGATGTGTATTAATAGATACCTTTTGAAATATATTTTTCAACATTTTCTTTTTAGTTTCAACTTTCACCATTCGCTTTGTGGTTTTTCCTTTATATATAGTATCGCAGGGTATCCGCACGTTGCGGTGGCGGGTACCCTGTGACGATTAATCGGAGAAATAGATCTCGATGAGGCCTGATTCACCAGTTTGTATCGGTTTTAACGGATACTATGCCATCTTTATTAGTTCAAAGACCGGGCTTGGGGGTTGGTCTCAGCGCCACGTATCATCCCCTCTTTCTTTCCATAGAGGAGAGGGAAAGAAAAAGACTCTCTGATTCATTTTAGAATGGCTTTTATTGGTTAGCGGAACCGGTGGAGACACCGGTTCCCAGTTGAACCAATTGGTCCAGGGGCGGTTTTCAAAACTATATGTACCATCAACTTGTTAGCTTGTATAAAGCTTTGTGTGTTTTATTAATGTGTATAATAACATGTACATTTCATTTTAGGGTGTTTTAAAAATAATATTAATTAGTGTGTTTAATTATTTTATATTTTGGATTATGTTGTAGCTTGTTTAAATTGTATATTTTGAGATTTTTATTGTACCTTTCAGTAAGAAGTGTTTTAATTGGTTGTATTTAATTTGATAGATATGCTTTTAATTGATTGTAAAATGTGAATAAATCATTTTAATTTTAAGTAATGAGGTACATTTTCATTTTATATATAGTATAGATGAGATCACTATGTGGAATTGGTAACTTTAATAGTTATGTTTTTATAGGAAGATGCAAGTGAACAGAAGGAAATATGTTGTTCGAATAATTTCTTCCAAATAGCTCCGTATCCGGCGAAGGTAAAAGAAACACAACTGTATCTCATAAAAGAAAAAGTCAAATATCTCCGAACTCGTATCACACGAAGTAAAAGAAACAAATTGTAAACTCACGTATGTAAAAGATACGTAAGACTACAAATCATTAATACTTTTGTATTCCTATAGTCTTACATATATATTGTTGTAGAGTTTCTTTATCCAGCTATGTGGGACAAAGTCATGAAACCAAAACTCTTATCTTTCTTCAAGCTTTTGTTTACTACAATCTCTCCATCCTCACACTCTTGCCTATAGGCACACAAACACCTCATTTCACCCACAATGTCATAATGCCATTGTTCGACTTCACTCTCGCCTATACACACAAACAAGTCATTTTACACACAAGGCCATAATGTCGTTGTTCGATTTTACCCACCTCATCATCCCAACCAACGACTCAACCCAAGCCCCCATTCCTCACATTCATCTCATCCCTTTTCTCCACGACATACACTATGAGTATGCTCACTCCGCTTTATGTACTCTAGTTACATTTCAACATTTATATCGGGTCATATGAAGTACAAGCCAAAATTTCAGATAAGGTGTTAAACACAACATAAATAATTAGTGGTACTTCCCTATGTATTCAAAAGGCATAAAAATTCAAACATGTATACATTTCGCGAGATATCTTAAGCGAGTTTAAGGAAATGCAACACCACAATGACATCCTTTACAATGGCTAAATCTGTCTGAGGAAAATAGAAAGAATACTACATATGAGTCGCATATATAAATTGTAGTTCCTCTAGTGAGATTTTCAATGTTCATCACTAGGTATCTATATGTATTCAAATCATAAGACCCGAAATATTGTATAAGATGTTAAAGTATATATTGAGCTGTGAGCATTCCATTTTTTTTAGTGGTTAATTATGAAACGAACGTATTCAAATAGAGATAAATGAGATCCTTTTTGCCCTTTGAAGGATCATATCTCAAATAGAGATATTTATTCAGTTGGTTTTGGAGCTATGGATACAGTTTCACAACTTATTCAAAACGGTTCACAGAAATGGCCAAATGACTGGTTTATTAAATTCCCATTCCTGAATGCGGTTAACATTCCCACTCTTTCTTTTCAAGGAAGGATGAGCTAGTGCTACGAAATGGTGATGGCTCGTTTCAGTCATTCTCGATATTGGCCATCTGGAATAATATAGACCTCGACAGGAAGAGGTTAATTGGTTCCATATTGTGTGGTTTCCGAACTGTATTTCTCGCCATGCTTTCCATGTTTGGCTTGTTATTAAACGGAAATTAAAGACGCAAGATCGTCTAAGGCCTTGGGATGTGGGTGACGGGGTTGATTTAACCACGTTGAGATGCTCCTTATGCGATCTGGAAAGTGAATCTCATTCTCATTTATTCTTTGAATGCATGTTTTCCAAGGATGTATGGGAGCAAGTGTGTATTCGAGCCGGTATGGATGTCAACTTAAATGTTTTCGATTCTATTATATCGTGGTTAGTTCCTTTGGCTAAGAGAACATCGGCCCGTACTGTTAGTTCTAAACTTGTGCTAGCTGCTACTACGTATCTCATTTGGAGAAAACGTTCAAAGGAGCAACTTGTGGAAAGTGTTTTGTCTATTGTTCAATTAAAGCTTCTAACATTCACTTTCAAGAAATCAAAGCCAGTTAAGAATGTGTTGCATACATGGAATCTTCCAAGAGTTCTTTTGCATGATCATTTTGTTGATACGTGATATCTGAGTGTGCCTAGTTGATTTTTTGTTTTTGATGTATCTTCTAGGCTAAATAGGATTTCTTGTCTTGGTTGGAAGCACTTATGGTGCGTGTGTTGTCATAGCCAGCATGGTGTTTTGCCATGTTGCTTGAACATATTTTGATCTACATATATTTACCGGGGTATAATCCCTTTACCCACAAAAATAATTATGAGACTAACTTTGAACTCAAATACTATAGTATATCAATTACAGGCTTAAATGACTAGAGTGTCCACTTCAGTATGATTACAGGAGCAAGATCGAGTTTAGCTTCATTAGAGTTATGGTGCAACACATTCCCAGTCATTGGTTAAGCAATTATATGTTTGCTGAAGACTGAAGATATTTAACGCATGGTTAACATCGATAACAACAAAATCCGGTTCATGTTTAATTTTTTTTGTCAATGTTTTGGTGGTCTGATGATTAACTTATAATACAATAGTAACAGGCTGACTAATTTTTCAAACATGTGATAATATGTTATTGTTATAGAATTCATCAACAAGATAGATCACCATTATAACGTGGTCTACGAACGCATACTAATTCTCGTTTAGCATTTTTCAAATTCCGCGACTTAATTCAACTACCGGACACATCACATATAAATTAGACGTGTTCAAATAAACTTATCAATATAGCAAACTGGAAAAAAAAATAGCAAAGATCAGTCAAATGCTTAGAATTAGATAAAGAATAATCTTAAAAGTAATTTATAGAAAGGTTAATTTTAAGATTGTAAAAATGGTATCAAAACAACAAGAACACAAGGTGTAATCACCCAACCAACCATCCCTTGGTGATATCAATCTTTTATTATAACAATAAACACTGATAGCTTGTCCCCAACACGGATGGAAGCAAAAAATATGTTGGTGTGTGGCTCCCAGAACAGGGTTAAGATAATCAATCTTCAGCAGAAATGTGCAACTGTTCAGCAGAAACAAAGAGCTGGTCAGCAGTAACAAATACCACTTGGTGGTTACCGGATATCACTTGAAATCGTGTGATCACTTTCCAAAGTAAACTATTCGACCCTAATGCCTGGGTATCACGAATATCTACTTAGGATAACACCAAATGCAGTTAGAGAATTAGACACACAATTCTATAACCCTTTCGTTAATAAGTGTTTACGTTTTTTAGTCACGTTCTTCATGCATAAAACAGATCTCCTATTTATAGGAAACTACTCTTGGCTAGTCAATGGAATTATGAGTATTAATCGGCCCAATAATAGCCTCATAATTATCCCCATTATATCCGTTAGTGGTTACATGACCAATTAAACATGGTCATAATGCAGTTATAACTGCCACTTGAATAGGTCAAAGCCGTTACAAGCAGTACCTTAACACTAGCAGTACTTTCATACAACTAGCAGTACTTTCATAGTGCTATCAGTGGTTACACTGCTTCAGTGTAAACACTACTTCAGTGGAAACACTGATCCAGTGTAAGTACTGCTTCAGTGGAAACACTGATAATCAGTGGTAACCACAACAGTACTTTCACCAAGCACTACCAATACAATCCACTATTACAGTCAGGGTGTTCATGGACCTTATGGGTGTACACTCCGTACCTCCTAACCCATTACAAGGTGTGAACTAATCCCACAAGTGCACTAAATTTTCCAACAATCCTCCCCAAATTTAGTTCACTTCCTTTGCATGAAAACAAACATCAAGCAAAACATGTGCATAAATGAAAATGTACTGAGGATTGAATTTCCATCTTAGTAATTACACGCTCAAATATTCGAGAATCAGGGTGTTCTAGGAATTGAACCCTTCAACCCATTTGAATACCTGAAGATAACTACACACAAGCTTTCAAACACTTATCAGCTCCTGACACTATACAAGCCATGTGTCCATATCCAAATTCATAAATGTTGTAGAAGCTAAAGTCCAAAAGCTCCCTGAAGAGGCAAAACTTCAACATTTACATAGGTGGTTCCTCTTTATTCATGCTCCTGCCAAGCACTTTTTCAAAGAAAATTAACCATTAAGAAGTAAAGACTTCATCCTCCTTTCAGCAGGTTCTAAGCACACCCTTGGGATGTAAATAAAACATGTCCTCCAGTCCACTGAATGTTCAGCTTTCCACATTGAACTCAGCTCCCAAGTTTCCTTAGGAGGGAGTTGGGTGTCCTAGCATTCAGTGACTAAGTTGGACTTAAACCCATCCCTTTAGCAGACTTTATAACCAAGTCTCTAGCCAAACCCTTCGTCAAGTGATCAACTAAATTTTGTTGAGATCTAACAAACTCTATAGATACCACCCCATTCATGATAAGCTCACGAATCATGCTATGTCTGACACCTAAGTGTCTAGACTTACCATTGTACATAAGCCTTAGCCACTGTAGCTGCACTATCACAACGGGTAGAAATAGGTGCTATAGGTTTAGGCCACAATGGAATCTCAAGAAGCAAGTTTTTCAACCATTCAGCTTCTTTACCAGCAACTGCCAAAGCCACAAATTCAGATTCCATTGTTGAACTGGTGATGCAAGTTTGCTTCTTGGATGCCCAAGAAATTGCACCTCCACCAAGTAGGAATACCCAACCACTGGTAGACGAATTGTCTTCAGTGTTACTGATCCAACTTGCATCAGTGTATCCTTCCAACACTGATGGGTAACCAGTATATGAGAGACTATAATCCATAGTTCTCTTCAAATACTTCAGTACCCTTTGAACTGCTTTCCAGTGATGAGCACTAGGATTACTAGTATACCTGCTCAATTTTCCCACTGCAAAACCAATATCAGGTCGTGTACAAGTCATGGCATACATCAAGCAGCCAATTACCCTAGAATACTCAAGTTGAGATACAGCCTTGCCATGATTAGGCATCAGCTTCTCACAAGTATCCATAGGTGTACTCACTGGAGTACAGTCAAAGTAATTGAATTTCCTCAACACCTTCTCAATATAATGAGACTGAGAGATAGAAATTCTTTTACTTTCATGTTTAATCCTTATACCAAGGATAACATCAGCCTCCCCCATGTCCTTCATGGAGAACCTTGATGACAAAAATTCCTTTGTCAGGTCAACTTGATTTTGGTCAGTGCCAAAGATCAACATGTCATCAACATATAGACAAATGATGACCCCTTTACCAGATTCATCAAATTTGCTATATACACATTTGTCAGCTTGGTTAAGAACATAACCACTAGACAAAACCACTTCATCAAACTTTTGATGCCATTGCTTAGGTGCCTGCTTTAGTCCATAAAGGGACTTAATCAGTTTACACACCTTGTTTTCATTGCCAGGCATGATGAAGCCATGAGGTTGGTTCATATAAACCTCCTCTTCCAATTCACCATTCAAGAAAGCTGTCTTCACATCCATCTGATGAATAATCATATTGTGAATCCAAAGCAATCAGCAGTCTTATGGTACTGATACGAGCCACAAGGGCATAAGTATCAAAATAGTATATCCCTGACTTTTGTTTAAAGCCCTGAATGACTAGTCTAGCCTTGAACTTTTCAATAGTACCATCTACCTTCATTTTCCTTTTGAAAATCCATTTGCAACCCAAAGGTTTGCAACCAGGTGGTAGATCAACAAACACCCAAGTGTTGTTGCCCATGATGGAATCCATCTCATTATTGATTGCTTCTTTCCAGAAAGCAATGTCCTGGGACTTCATTGCTTCTTCAAATGTCTTGGGATCATCCTCAACAATGAAGCAATAGGAGTATTGGTCAGAGACCTCATCCCTTGTTCCTTCAACTAAGTACAGTTGAAACTCAGGTCCAAATGACTTTGGAGTCCTGACCCTTTTGCTCTTTCTAAGCATAGGTTCAGGTTGTTGAACCACAACCTCATCAGGGACCACTGATGGTTCATCATCAGGGACCTCTAATACACCAGTGTGATGAGTTCCATTAGGAATCCTCATACTTGGTCTAGGGACTGATGAGAATCTATTCTCATCAAAGTTTGCATCCCTTGATTCAATTATTGAGTTAACTGAAACATATTCATTAGGTTCAATAACAGAGAACCTAAAAGCCTTGGAATGCTCAGCATATCCGACAAAGATGCAATCAATGCCTCTTTCACCCAAAGTTTTCAACTTTGGATCAGGGAGTCTTACAACAGCCCTACAACCCCAAACCTTGAGATAGTTCAGGTTGGGTTTCCTTTTAGTCCAGAGTTCATAAGGGGTAACCTTGTTCCTTTTGTTGGGAACCCTATTTAGTAAATAGCAAGCTGTTAACATAGCTTCACCCCAGAACTCTTGACTCAGTCCTGAATAGGACAACATGGAATTAACCATCTCCTTCATCACCCTGTTTTTCCTTTCAGAAATACCATTTTGCTGAGGAGTATAAGGGGCAGTCGTTTCATGGATTATACCAACAGACTGAAAATACAGAGTATCCATGTACTCACCTCCCCTATCAGTCCTTAATCTTTTGATCAAAGACCCAAGTTGTAATTCAACTTCAGTTTTAAACACTTTGAATTTATTTAAAGCTTCATCCTTAGTATGCAACAAATAAACATAACAAAACCTAGAAGCATCATCAATAAATGTTACAAAGTACTTCTTATTCCCCAAAGAAGGAGTAGCATGCAAATCACACAGGTCACTGTGTATTAGCTCAAAGAGCTTAGTCTCACGACTAACACCCTGAAAAGGTTTCTTGGTTATCTTGGTCAACATGCAAGTTTTACACTTTTCAGTGTCCATGTCAAATGCTGGGATTAACCCATCCTTAGACATATCTTGCATTCTCTTATAGTGTACATGGCCAAGTCTAGCATGCCAAAGGGTAGAGTCAGTCTGGTCAGTGGTGGTCACAAAGGCTGAATTTACACTATCAGTGGATACAGATACACTATCAGTGGAAAAATTAAGCCTGAACATTTGATTACATAAATAACCAAAACCAATAAAAACACCACATTTAGACAAGACAAATTTATCAGATTCAATAACTTGTTTATATCCATGATTATTCAAAACACTACTTGAAACCAAGTTCTTCCTTATATCAGGAACATGAATAACATTAAACAAAGTTACAATCTTTCCAGAACTAAACCTAAGATCTACACAACCATGACCATGCAACAAGGCTGTTGACTCATTTCCCATGTGAAGAATAGAACCATCATTCAGTGACTCATAAGTCTTGAACCAACTTCTATCTTTGCACACATGAACTGTTGCACCAGAGTCAACCCACCACGCAACATCATCATCCTACACATAATGAGATTCAGATACATATGTAACATAATAAATCTGAAAAGACTTATTAACCATATTCTGACCTTTCAGTGAGTTGGAAGAACCACCACTCCCTGAATCATTATTGCATGACCCATTGGCTTTACCACCAACCTTAACACCCTTGCAGTCTCTTTTAACGTGACCTGTTTTGCCACATTTACAACAAGTAGGTGTTGCCTTCTTGTTTGGATCTTCCCTTGTGTTATCATGATATTTGCGTTTGCCTTTGTTGTCATTGTACCTGGTGGAGTTATTATGCTCCACCATATTGACAACAGATGCACCAGTAGCATTGCTACTCTTTGGCTTGTCATTATCCTGCACTTTGAGAGATTCCTCAATGCGCAGATGGCTGCCCAACTCAACCAGAGTTAACTCCTCTTTCTTATGTTTCAAGGTATACTTGAAATCTTTCCAAGAAGGAGGGAGTTTGTCAATTACACAAGAGACTGAAATAGACTCATCCATGTGCATATTATGTTGTGTAAACCTTCCAAGTATTCCAAGAAGTTCATTGTATTGTTCCATAACTGGTCTTGAATCAGTCATTTTGTAATTTGTGAAATTACTAACAAGAAACTTCTTACTTGATGCATCCTCAGCCATATATTTGGCATCCAAGGAGTCCCACAGTTCTTTGGAAGATTCAATGTTCTGATAAATATCAAACAGGGAATCATACATACCATTGAGAATTAAGCCTCTGCATATGTAGTCATCATTTTCCCATTTGCTCCTCCTCATGATCTGCTCCACAGTGGCATCATCACCATCATCAGGAATTGGTGTGGTTAGCACATACACCACACTCATGCTTGACAGCAAGAAGTGCATCTTCTTCTGCCACCTCCTAAAGTCCACCCCTTCAAACTTATCAAGCTTGGCAAAGTTTGAAGCCATATGTTTCATTGCAGTAGTTGCCATTGATTATCACAAAATTGTTTACTTTGATTTTTTGTGTGTGGCTCCCAGAACAGGGTTAAGATAATCAATCTTCAGCAGAAATGTGCAACTGTTCAGCAGAAACAAAGAGTTGGTCAGCAGTAACAAATACCACTTGGTGGTTACCGGATATCACTTGAAATCATGTGATCACTTTCCAAAGTAAACTATTCGACCCTAATGCCTGGGTATCACGAATATCTACTTGGGATAAGACTAAATGCAGTTAGAAAATTAGGCACAATTCTATAACCCTTTCGTTAATAAGTGTTTACGTTTTTTAGTCACGTTCTTCATGCATAAAACAGATCTCCTATTTATAGGAAACTACTCTTGGCTAGTCAATGGAATTATGAGTATTAATCGGCCCATTAATAGCCTCATAATTATCCCCATTATAGTCGTTAGTGGTTACATGACCAATTAAACATGGTCATAATGCAGTTATAACTGCCACTTGAATAGGTCAAAGCCGTTACAAGCAGTACCTTAACACTAGCAGTACTTTCATACAACTAGCAGTACTTTCATAGTGCTATCAGTGGTTACACTGCTTCAGTGGAAACACCACTGCTTCAGTGTAAACACTACTTCAGTGGAAACACTGATCCAGTGTAAGTACTGCTTCAATGGAAACACTGATAATCAGTGGTAACCACAACAGTACTTTCACCAAGCACTACCAATACAATCCACTATTAGAGTCAGGGTGTTCATGGACCTTATGGGTGTACAATCCGTACCTCCTAACCCATTACAAGGTGTGAACTAATCCCACAAGTGCACTAAATTTTCCAACACAATACAACTGAAACAATGACAGTCCCTCTAATAGGTGTTGTCTACAAACTCACTTACTAAACCTGAACCCAATGCAGCTCAGTATATAGAAACAAACCAATCAACAAGATCAAGATGATCTTTAATACAAACCAGACTAAAACTATTAACCCAGTGAAACAATACAATCAGAAACTAATATCAAGACCAAGATCGCCAGAGAAACTTAGAGAGATGAAAACCAGAGTTATGAGTAAAAAAATCCAACCCTAGAGAGATGAGATCCTTTTATAAGCTGGAAAGTTTCACTTTAAACCCTGCATAAAACAAACTAAACAAAACTGGCAAAACTTTATGTATTAGAAAACTTAGAGTTAAATATATACCAAACAACCCTTAATCTTTCATAAGATTGCTATATTTCAACACCCTTCCTCAATCTCATGAAAGAAATAAGTTCACCATTCCCAGTTTCTTTACCAGAAAACCATGTTGCACTGAACCAAGTCCCTTAGTTAAAATATCAGCAGTTTGACTTTTAGAGTCAACATGCACATTTTTGATCAAACCAGATGCAACTTTTTCTCTAACAAGATGAACATCTATGTCAAAATGTTTAGTTTTTTCATGCATAACAGGGTTAGCAGCAATCTGAATTGCAAACTTATTATCACAACATAAACTAACTGGTAACAACCCAGTTTCTCCCAAATCCTCCAACACTTTTAATATCCACATAACTTCACAAGTAACTGAAGCCATACTTCTATACTCTGCTTCAGCAAAATATTTAGACAAAGTAGCTTGTTTCTTGCTTTTCCAAGAAACAAGATTTCCATTTACAAAAACACAATAACCAGAAATAGATCTTCTAGTAACTGGACATTTTGCCCAATCAGAATCAGAATAAGCAATAACACCAAGCTTATTCTCATATTTATTAAAAACAATACCATTACCAGGAGCAAGTTTCAAGTATTTCAAAACCCTTAAACCAAGATTCATGTGAGACTGCAGAGGAGCATGCATGTATTGACTCAAGCATTGAACATCATAAGAAATATCAGGTCTGTTCATAGTCAAGTAAATAAGCTTTCCTACCAATTTTTGATAGCCAGTAATATTCTTTAACAGCTTATCAGAATCACTTTCTTTATGAGCCAGAACATAATTTTCAGGTAAAGGAGTCATAACAGGTCTACATGCAAGTAATCCATAATCATTTAACAATTCAAGACAATATTTCCTCTGATTTAAACAAAGACCAGTTTTAGTCTTTAAAACCTCAATTCCCAGAAAAAACTTTAATTCACCCAAATCTTTTATTTTAAACTTAGTTTTTAAAAACTGTTTCACTTTTTCAACTTCTTCAACATTATTTCCAGTAATAATCAAATCATCTACATATACTAAAAGAAATACATCTGTATTACCATTTCTTTTAATAAAAAATGAGTGATTATTTTTGGACTGAACAAATTTAGCTTCAAACAAAGCTTCAGACAATTTATGGTTCAATTGTCTAGGAGCTTGTTTAAGCCCATACAAAGACTTTTTCAACCTGCATACTTTATTGTGACCTTTAATAGTATAACCAGGAGGAGGAAGCATATATACTTCTTCATTAAGATCACCATAAAGAAAAGCATTATTAACATCCATTTGATGTATACACCAATCATACTTAACAGCAATACTCAACAAACATCTAACAGTACCCATTCTCACAACAGGACTAAAGGTTTCCTCATAATCAATACATTCTTTCTGACCATAGCCCTGAGCAACAAGTCTAGCCTTATACCTTTCAACTTCACCATTTGACTTATACTTAATTTTCCAAACCTATTTACTACCTATAGGTTTTCTATCTATAGGCAGATCAGTTTCTTCCCAAGTGTCTTTTTAATGTAAAGCATATATCTCTTCATTCATAGCATTTACCCACTTAGGATCTTTACTAGCCTCATTATAACAACTAGGCTCAATAGTCTTATTCAGATTAGTCACAAAACAACAATTCTCAATACTCAAAACAGCATGATTAACATATTTATTCAAACCATATTTAACACTAGTGTTTAACACATAATCATTCAATTTTTTAGGTAACTTAGAAGATCTAGAAGACCTCTTATGACTAACAAACCCTTCCTCAACTTGATTTTGCAAAATACTTTGAAACCTATTCTCATCTGCTAGACTTGGAACAACATTTCCCTCAGAGTTTATATTTTCATCTAAAGGAGTTGCAGGAATCACATCATTTCCAGATGGCAACAAACTATCAGAGAAATGTATCTGTTCTTCATTTACATTCTGATCATTGTTTGCCACATCATCTGGTTGATGGATCCTACCCTCTCTACCAACATATGATGCTTCCTTATTCACATTATCATCATTGGGAGTAGGGACAGGAGTTTTGGTTTTTGACACATATTCAGAAATAACAAAATCAAAAAAATTTAAGTTTGATACTTCTAAGTCTTCTATGACATCAATATTCTAATTCATTTTATATGGAAAAATAGTTTCATAGAACTTAACATCTCTAGAATACAAAATACTTCTGTTTTCAAGACTTAGAAGCTTATAAGCTTTCTTTCCTGTAGCATATCCAATTAAAACACATTTTTCAGACTTTTCAGAAAACTTATCAGACCCTTTTATAACAGCAGCAAAACACAGACATCCAAAACTCCTAAGATGAGACAAATTAGGTTCCCTATTATAGACCAGAGAAAAAGGCGACTTACCCTTTAAAACAGAGGAAGGAAGCCTGTTAATCAAATAAGTAGCAGTAAGAACACAATCAGGCCAATAAACAAGAGGAATTCCCCCTCAAACATAAGACTTCTAGCAACATTTAGCAGATGTCTATGTTTCCTCTCAGCTATACCATTCTGTTGAGGTGTATATGCACAAGTTGTCTGATGTATAATACCCATGGTATTTAAAAAATCTGACATTCTATTATTCAAAAACTCAGTGCCATTATCAGACCTTATCATTTTAATCTTTTTATTAAACTGAGTAAGAACCATAATATAAAAACTTACAAACACGGAAAAAACTTCATCTTCAGTTTTAAGCATATACACCCATACAGACCTACTATAGTCATCCACAACAGTCAAGAAATATCTAAAACCTTCTCTGCTAACCACTTTATAAGGACCCCAGACATCAAGATGAATGAGTTGTCCAAAAACCAAAGATTTGTTTTCACTTAAAGGAAAAGAGTCCCTTGTTTGTTTTGCCTTATGACAAACCTCACAAGGTCCTTCATGATCAACATTAGTTATATTTAAAGACTGATTAAGCATTTTCAAAACCTGGTTAGCAGGATGTCCTAGTCTATTATGCCAAACTTCTTTAGAAACATGACAAGCAAACAACTCACTTTGATTAACCACAGTGGACTTATCAAAATCTCTATCAAACAGATATAACCCACCAAACTCACTACCAGTCCCCAGAACACTCTGCATTTTCAAATCCTGAATATAACATTTAGTCTCATCAAACCCAACAGTCAACTTACTGTCCTTAATCATTTTATGAACAGACAAAAGACTAACACAATACTCAGGCACAACCAACACATCAAATAACACAACATTCTTGTTAAGTCTTAGATTACCAACATGAGTAATCTTAGCAAGAGTACCATTAGGATGACCAACAGTTAAGTTCAGATCAGATATATCAAGTAAGCCAAACATATTATCAGTATTATTAATCATATGTTGATTAGCCCCTGAAACTATGATCCATCCCAAATGATATGACATACCATTAATATTTATCTTAGCACAGAAAAACTGATAAAAATGTTGGTTAAAAAACACATTGCAGTTAAAAAAAGAACAAGAACCACTACCTGCCATACTAGTATGAGCAGCAGAACAGGTTTTATCATTCAAAAGATTCATCAACTTCATAACCTGCTCATTAGTGAAAGAAATAGTTCCAGTATTTTTAACATCACCATTCAGAATAGGCATACACTTAACCTCAGAATTATTTGTTTTACCAACATTAAAACCAGTTGTAGGTTTCAAGTTAGGATTCTTTTTAAAACCAGGAGGATAACCAATCAGCTCAAAACATCTTTAAATAATATGCCCTTTTAAACCACAATTTTTACACAATAGATTGTCATAATTCCCTCTATTATTACCATTATTATTTCCAGGCCTATTATTATTAAAATTGTTCCTGTTATTACCATTAGGCCTAGAAACAAAAGCAGATATTTGAGGTTTTTCAATTTTAGCAGAAGTAGAAGGAATCCCCCTATGGGATTCTTCTCTAGAAACAATCACAAAAGCATCTTTAACCTCAGGCAAAACTTCTCTTGTTAGAATAGAGCTTCTAATAGGTTGGTAGATATCATCCAAACCCATTATAAATTGCATAAGTTTAACAGTTTAGCATGATCAACTAACTCTATTCTAGCATCACAAACACAATCAGGAAGCTTTATTAAAGTATCAAACTCCCTCCACAAGGAGTTCAATTTATGAAAATATTCAGACACAAGCAAGCCTCCTTGTTTAAAGGAGTTAATCTTTTGCATCAAATTAAAAACCACAGAACCATCAATTCTATCATATGTATCCTTTAAATCTTTCCAGACAGAAGCAACAGAATCAGAAAAAAAATGCCCAAGATACACATCTTGAGATAAAGAACTCAACAACCAATTCAACACAACAGCATTACATCTATCCCATTGTGCCTCTAACAATTGACTAGCAGCATAATCAGTTCTAACACAAGTACCATCAAGAAATCCCATTTTATTTTTAATCTGCATAGCCAATTTAATAGCACTAGACCAAATCATATAGTTCTCAACACCAGACAATTTCACAGTAACAATAGATGCACAATTAGAGTCATTAGGATGAAGATGCAAAGGATTACTCTGATCCAAACTACTAATCATAATAGCCATGATGCAAAACAACAAACTAAACACACAGACCAAACAAGAAAACAAAAAACCTAAACTCTAGCCACAGCTAAGATCCCAATCACAACTTCCAATAAACCAA
The DNA here is from genome assembly GCA_019973895.1 of Chrysanthemum seticuspe. NCBI lineage: Eukaryota > Viridiplantae > Streptophyta > Magnoliopsida > Asterales > Asteraceae > Chrysanthemum > Chrysanthemum seticuspe. Next base: position 17,849,300 of record BPTQ01000005.1, read on the forward strand.
ACCTACCCTCCTTCGACCTATAAAACCAAAAACAGCTATACTAAACCCAACACACACCCAGATACTTTCTAAGTCAAGCTCGTAGACTGTGTTAGGATCGTATATATAGGAGATTTGGTGATTCGGGAGGTCTTGGAAGATGGTAGAAAGCCATCTTCAAGTTAGAGAGAGAAACAAGAGAGAGAAGGGAAAACTAGTAGGTGTTTTATTGATGAAGGATGAAAGATACACTAAAAGTTTTACCCCTCCATGGAAGTATGGAGGGGTATTTATACCCAAACACTTACATCTATCACTAAATGACATAACAAGCCCTTGTGTTTAAGGTAACAAAGATAGAAAATGTAATCCCGTCAATGTCGTTCCATTTACGAGTTAGGAGCGATTCCAACAATCTTCCCCCAATGGGACGACATAAAGGATTACTTACAACATTTACTACAAATATAGAAAACAAATGAAGAAGGGTCTTCATAAGCTCTTCAAGTGCTGAGGATGATGAAAGTTTACGCTCTTTGTCTTCTTCTTGTACCTTGACTTGAGAACCGTTTTCTTCACTTGTAGGCAAATGATGTAATATGCATAAATTGGATTAACTTCCCCCCACTTCATACTGCATGTCTTTAGCAGCTTCTCTGTACACTCTTTTTTGGCGAAGTTTCTGAATCAGCTTCCCCCCAAACTGACAATCGTCTTTAGCAGATTCGAAACTTTGATGTAGTGAACATTTCCTCTAACTTTTGAAGTTTTCAGTACGCAGCGGAATTTGTAGATGAGCAGTAAACCACACAAGGTAAATCTGATTTATTTCGGAAAATCCGTTCGGGGGTAACATGCAAGAAATCAACAAGATCTTCTCACATATGTAGATGCTTCACACCAAACAAACCACGAAAGACGAAATGAAACGACTTCCCCCTGAATGTTGCGGTCTATCGGAATAATAGTTACCAGTGAATCTGCAATTACTCGATAAAATGACCGTGTGTGAGGCATCACAACATCATATTTAGGTAACTTCACACACGATAACTCTGTGAAAGTGAGACGATTACACCAACTTGAGAAATTTTCACCACAGATCGTCTAATTTCTTCCCCTGATTGAAGAAATTCATGAAGGGAAACGGGTTTTCGAAAAAAAAATCCAAAAACATCAAAGAAGCAAAGAACACCTATGCTCTCTTCCCCCTGATGTTTTCAATGAATCAGAATCATACACCACGTATGTTGATGATGAATTGGAGACAGCGAAACCATGTATGTCCAAGTAATCGAACAATTGTGAAGTACCATAAATATCATGTGAGAATCAATTGCAGATAAGACTTCTCTACTCGTGTATACTCTTCTCAACTAACTCTTTACCGACCCCATTATCATTCTGACGGCTTTTTGTAGTGACTACTGATGGAGAAAACCCAATATGACGAACTTGAGACTGAAGTAGTATAACCCGAACTTGTGACTTAAACTTGCACTATTGTCAGACGAAGAACCCTTTTTCTTAACACCATTGAAAAAAGGTAAACTTAAAGTTTCTCAAATTATCCACACCTTAGTGTGACACTTGAGCACAACAACGTAACTCCTTAAAAGTGATAGTTATATGCTGTGAGCACAACAACGTAACTCCTTACATCAGGTATAACTAGACAACTCAAGTCTTTGTCATTCGTAATGATTAAAGCTCGAACAAGGATCTCGAAGAATCATGCATCCAACCAACCCCGATATCTTCAGATACTAAGTACACGCACCCGTGATATCCCACTTCAACCTCAAATAAATAATAATGAATTATCGTCGTAGTCACATCTTACGGTTAAATGCCCAAAACTAGCCTTTGTTAAAGGTTTAAATGAACTTTGATAATGGTTTCCTGATCTTGTCAAAAATTGTATCCTCGTAAAAATATATCATACTAAAATACCACTCTTAACCACTACATTATCAAAAATTGTATATCCAAGAAGTAAAATTCGGATAAATTTTTTGATATTTCAATGTTGCTTGTGTAGTCCTGTAGCCCAGTTTATAACATTTAAATAGAAGCTTACGCCCAACATGTTGGTTCGATAGGTAACCATTACGCCCCAATAAACGATAAAAGCCAAAGGCCCAAATCCATTTACCAACTGAATGAATGTATAACCCATAAATATGCGGTTAACAACTTAACATAGTGACATTCCCTTTTAACCAAAAACGAGCGGGGTAGCCCGCGCCTTGCTGCGGGAGCACTTTGTCGATGGTGTCCATTTTTTTTTTTCGTGTTTTTAGGTTATTGTTGGTATAGATCAGAATAGAGGCATATTTAGCTGATCATCTGTCATAACCATAGTCTATTATTGAATTGTTCAAAAGAATTAGCAAACATAAAGTCTATTATTGAATTGAAATGGATCTAAGATTTTACAAAAACATAAAAATTTGAAGACTTGCAGCTCACTTTAAATACATGTCATTGTTGTTGTTGTCTGCTACTGCTCTTGGTTCTCATTTGGTTGATTTTGATCAAGTATGGTCTCTTTGTATGTTTCAAGATGGACTTGCAACGTCAAACTTGGGTATGGGATCTTTCCATTTTTATCAAGATGTCGAGTTACTCTTGCAAAAACCAGTACATCAACGACTAAGACAACTTTGAGCCGGTATGGAATGATGTTGCTAGGCTTTATATGTTGCCTTAAATTGCAAGAGCAAGAGATGCCTGTACACAATTAGTTTAAAAAATAGAAACGGTAGATGAGTACCCCGACGGCACAGAAAACCAATTTGTTTAAAAGAACCAAGTAAAGTAACCTTAGGCATAAGCACAAAATTTATGCAACCAAAGTTAGTGGGGTGTGGATATGTAAAAAGTCAAAAAAAGGGATATATGTGCCAAAAAAAAATTATAATCGAGGCTAATTCATAGCCCCGACCCACCCAAACATACCTGTTTCAACACACTTTAGCATCCGGTGCAGTTCCCATTTCAGCACCGAAACACATCCATCTCAAATGCATGCAACATCCTATGTACTTCTTTATTGTTATAAGATAGTATTTGTAATTATGTTTAACACAGAAATGTTATATACATTTATTTGTGGGCTAACATGATCTGGTCAAAACTACAAAGTAATTTAAGAATGTACCAAATTAATTGGTCAACTGCCATTTTGCAATATCTACATAACAGGTAGCCTTATTGACCAAATGAATAACATCAGATATCTTTGATCATAACATTCTCAAAGCTTAAAACTTTTAATTAAATATTAATTTTTTTGCTTTGCAATTCCAATGCGATGGAGTTATGGAGTAGTAGATTGTTTGGGATGGAGTTATGGAGTATGTTATTAATCACTTCCAATTATTCTGTATATTTTAGCCGTTCGCACATATGTATATGGCGATTCAGGTCAAGTCTCTAAATGGTCAAAAAGGTAGAAAGGAAAAGACCAGCCCAAAATAAAATGGGTCAAAAGTCACGCAACATGTATATTTAATGTATATAACCTCCTAAATCACATTTTAAAAATTGAATAAGTGTTTTGGGTTAATTAGACCATACCTGGAAAAAGATTACTGGTTTTGGCCCTTCTATTTTGCTGCTTCTAATTTTCCTAATTCAGGTTGGCCTTCATGCTGAGCATGGGTACTCTAGAAGCCTAGCTCGATTTGCTGCTAATATGGGCCCGACTATCTGGAAAGTTGCTTCAAAGAAAATCCAAAAAGCTTTACCTGCTGGTGTGACGCTTGCTCCTGGCATAGTTGCTGAACCTGAACCTTCTTTTCCATCTTCTTTATTTTTTCCATCTGGGAATCAAAACTATACTCCCAAATTATCCAGTGACTTTGTTCTAAACAAACCCGAAATGCCATCCACTTCAGGACCAAATCCTACTATCACAGATGCTGAAATTAGAGTGGCAAAAATTGAAGAGTTTGGGATAAACAGTAAACTCCTATCTCATTATGGTAAAAATGGTTTAAATGGTACTTTGGGAAGTAATCTTTACAGAATGGGGATTCTTCAATTCATCACCCAAACCCACCCATTTCATCCCCCAACCGCTTTCAGCCCTTATTTGAGCACTCAAACGCACCTATGTTGGACGCCACTCCAGCCCCATATCCTACAGCCATTTCAAGCCCCAAAATGACCCATTTCAGCCCCGTGGCTTGACAACCGCTGCATAATCTGAACGTCACTATGAACCATGGCTTCCTTTTTCACGAACGTTTTATCCGCAAACTCCACACAGCTAGCTAGTATGCGTGAACTGGTAGCAGTCGCATGTGGGTTTTCATTGACACCTGTAACAGTTACAATGTAGAAAAGGTTAATTTAATCTTAAGCATTAAGTGTATTGTATCTACACTGATCCACTAACAACTGAATTATCACGCCTATTGCCAATATATTGGGAAAGTGGAACATTCCTAAACTATAACAATCACAAAACAAAATCACACCTTTTTTTTACGTCACCCTTCTTTGTAATCCATAATCAAGAGTATCCAACAAAAGAAGCAAATAACATGTGTGTGTGTATTTCTTTTTGTAAAAATTATGTGAGTGAAGCGTTTCTCAATTTAAAAAACTCATACTATTTGCGGTGAGTGTATTAAAGCATATTGTCGATGCAAATCCAAGAGTTCGAATGTACCAGCAGTTCAACTTACCGTGATCCGTAATAGATGAAGTCGGGCTATTCATGTATGAGCTGCCACCACTTTTGCGTGGGTGTCTGTTTATGGCTGTTACAACGACAAATTGTTATCAGTTAGTATAGCCTAAACTATTAGCTCTATATCATACGCAACATATCCATACTGCAAATACAGTAACCTTCCAAGCTACGTTGACCCGCAGAGCATGCACAACCGATATTCATGTACCAATACTTTGAATGCCTATTACAAAAGTGATTTGTTAACAGTTAGTTTAGGTAAAACCGTTGGTTGTATACCGCAAGCAGTATATCCATATTCATAGTAACTCATAACATAGCATACCCTGAAACGGAAAATGTAGCATTCAATCATTCGTATGCAGCATGGAGTGATCGTTTTCCAAGGTTTCGGTAACATGTACTATTACACCAACACCTTTGTCCAACAGCATATTTTAAACAGGTATTTACATGTTGTATGCAACAACTAAACATCCAAAATACAAATAAATGCACATACCTTGGTTCATAAAATCATTAGATCCATTAATGGCAACAACGGTTTCTGAATCAGCGGCTCTATGTTTTTCTATACCTGTAATGACATCGGGTTGTAGGAAGTTAGAACACTTGAGTTGTGATTAAAAATAAGGTTGCAAAAATTCGTACAACTACTAACATGCATCAAACCCATTCGCATACCTGTTTACTAACTCTTTGAGATAAAACATAATCTTCGGGTAAACCAAAGATAGCAAGTATTTTTTGACGTTCCAAGCCTCCGCCAGAGTTATGTTGCATGTTATTCAAAGCTATTGGCATGCTCAAGTGGCTGCCGTGGGGAAGTATGATCTTTTTCTAGATCTCTGTTAACGCGTGTAAGGACAACATATTGTTAATAATACACTTGCTTATCCTATCAGTAACTATAAAATGAACATGTTGTTAGTTTTCCTTGGGTTACCTTTCGTATATCTTGCAAAAGGTTTTTAGCAGTGTCCAAATGAGTTGCTCATTCATTAGTAGGTATAAAAATCTTTCTATGCTAAATCTTCTCTAAAATGAACACCTTTAAATAAGCAACTATAAACAGCCGCTAATGTGACAAAACATCTGAAACCGTTCAGAAAGATGGTTATGTTACCATTTTTTCATATAAGAGTGATTATGCAACTCTTTAAAAGTTCTTATTTCATCACTCAAAAATCGTACAGCTTTAGCTTACAGAGAAATATTACCTTGTGACCCTGCTTTTTTATTCTTCCTTAATTACATCAGCATGATCATGTCATGTTGGCGGAGTTGATTCTTCCGTCTGAATTTTATACTTGCAATGTTCCGGATTCCATGTCTCTGGAAATCGTACCCTGAGAAAAAACAAAAAAACAAATCGGATAAAGTATAACTACATAAGAAAAAAGACATTTAAAAATAATTAAATGCCGAAATCAATTTGGTATGATTAAACCCTAAAAAGATGATAATCTTAAAAAATAGAATTAGGGTTCATTAGGTTAATCTTGAAAAGCAATACCTCTTGATCTTCAATATAACAATTAGCGCGTGTATTTTCATGTCATTAGCGTGTGTTTTTCACTGTAAAGAATTAGTTTGTGGAAGAAACTGGAATCAGTCGCGCCGCTTTTTGATATTTGTTTTAATTTTGGATCTGCCGGTTTCTGGGTTTTGGGTTTGTGAATATGTGGAAGAAACAAAGAGGTGTGGGGAAGAAGCTTCTGGTAGAAGGACTGATGTAGGAGGTCTGAGAGAGAGGTGTGGAAGTTTATAGAATATGTGATGTTTTTTTTAGCAAAGAGGTATATGTGTTATGTTTTGAAAAGGGGTGCACTGTTTGCTACAGTGGACATGAACAGTGAATTTCCAAAATCTCCACCGTTAAACGCATGAAAACGCATGAAACTGGTACATCGCAGCCGTAAAATCCCTCACCGACAAACTGTAGAATCCAAACATCATTTCTGCCCTTTAAATATATAGTATAATACACTTTAACCAAACCCTACAACACAGTTAAGTTTTGTCCGCCCCCATCTCAACAAATAGTCTCACAAAAAATAGATCTCATTCTCATCTCTATCATGAATAAAAAAAAAAAAAAAAAAAAAAAAAAAAAAAAAAAAAAACTCAACCGAGCACACTTTTATAAATGTTTTTGCTCAATTAAAATCAAGAAGGTAAGGAAGAGGCTTCAAGATCATTGATGGTCTCAGGTAGGTGGTTCATGTTTTTGTGTTTTCTTGTTATGAACGAACCAAAGAAAACATATAACATAATTGTTATTGTGTTTTTCTTTAATTTTTCGGATATGAAATGAAGTTAATCTTCAAAAATTGATCAATGATGGGTAAGTCTTTCGTGTGTTAGACCTTCAAGGTCTCAATGTGACATTGTATATACCACGAAATAAAACTGACTGAGATCTTGTAATTTTTCAATTAATGTTTACGTTTCAAGTCCGAGTCTTGATTGATTGAGAGGTCTGTTAGCTGTTTAAGATGGGATTAGGATAGTGTAGATTGGATGTTGATGAAGAAGTTGGTTTACTTTTGTTTCGGATTTGTTTGTTACAGCTTCTTCTTTTCACGTTTTCATTTCAGTAGTGAACATGGACCAATGATGTTAAAAAAATGAGGTCCATGATGTTTGTGGTAATTGGTATTGAAGTCCACTGGTCAAAATAAGTTTACGCGTAAGAGTCTTCTACTTCATCTTATTTCTTTTGAGCTTACGCGTAACACAGTTCTTACGCGTAAAGCTTGAGTCCCTTATGCGTAAACCTGGCTACGCCTAAGCAAGGTTAAGCGTAAAGAGGGTCTTACGAGTAAGCTTACTCGTAAGCTTAAAGCTTACGCGTAGGCTTATGCGTAAACATGCTTTCTTGCGAGTAACTTCACAATTACTCGTAAACGGATCTGAAGATAGGGTCTTATGCGTAAAAATAGGGTTTTGACCATTTGTTGACTTTTTCGGCGTGCTTTTTCCGACCAGATTCAGACCAGTTTCATTGTAACCCAGAAAGTTGGTAAAAAAAACCACTTTGTAGACCCATTTTGACCATGTTTGACTATTAAGAAACTGACCCATTGGACAATGTTTTCACAAGTATGGTTAAAAAATATCCTAAGCACTGTTTGGACATAATACAATAAGACTTTTTAACCAAAAAAAGATACCAAATCTTAGTAAACCTGTTTACCAGAAAGATTTAATAAAAAGTTAAGTACTTGGTAAAAAACAGATTTACAAGACACAGATTTGACAAGAAAAATGTCACCAAAATCAAGCAAAAAAACTAAACCGACCTTGCTCTTGATACCAATGTTAGGATCGTATATATAGGAGATTTGGTGATTCGGGAGGTATTGGAAGATGGAAGAAAGCCATCTTCAAGTTAGAGAGAGAAACAAGAGAGAGAAGGGAAAACTAGTAGGTGTTTTATTGATGAAGGATGAAAGATGCACTAAAAGTTTCACCCCTCCATGGAAGTATGGAGGGGTATTTATACCCAAACACTTACATCTATCACTAAATGACATAACAAACCCTTGTGTTTAAGGTAACAAAGTTAGAAAATGTAATCCCGTCAATGTCGTTCCATTTACGAGTTAGGAGCGATTCCAACAGACTGTGACTGGTCAGAGCAGGTATTCATACAACTCTTGGTGGCAGATCAAGATGTTAACCAGTCCGTTTACCCCCACTACACTCAACTCAGAAATATCTAAGAGAAGAAAATATACTTACAGTGCTTATAAAAATACCAGCAGCGGAAAAAATACCAAAAAATTAGCCCAAGAACCACACAATTCCCAGTACAGCAAAAACCCCAAATTAGCAATTAGGGTTTTTTCAATCGAACCAAGAAACCAACAATTGATCCAAGAAATCAACAATTGGTCTCAAGAAATACCACAAACCACCAGCAATTGCTCCAATTATCCATAAGAATCAAAACCCCCAAAAATTAGGGTTTCAAGAGAAAACCCTAATTCTTGAATTAAACCTCAAGAACTCTAATTAACCACAACCGTAACCGGATCCAAGAACCAAAGACTTGAATCGATTGATTCAAATCAAGATCCCCAAATCAAACCGTAATCAGAACCTAGGGCTCTGATACCATGTAAAAATGGTATCAAAACAACAACAACACAAGGTGTAATCACCCAACCAACCACCCCTTGGTGATATCAATCTTTTATTATAACAATAAACACTGATAGCTTGTCCCCAACACGGATGCAAGCAAACGATACAATTGAAACAATGACAGTCCCTCTAATAGGTGTTGTCTACAAACTCACTCATTAAACCTGAACCCAATGCAGCTCAGTATATAGAAACAAACCAATCAACAAGATCAAGATGATCTTTAATACAAACCAGACTAAAACAAATAACCCAGTGAAACAATACAATCAGAAACTAATATCAAAACCAAGATCACCAGAGAAACTTAGAGAGATGAAAACCAGACTTATGAGTAAAAAAATCCAACCCTAGAGAGATGAGATCCTTTTATAAGCCGGAAAGTTCACTTTAAACCCTGCATAAAACAAACAAAACAAAACTGGCAAAACTTTAAGTATTAGAAAACTTAGAGTTAAATATTTACCAAACAGCCCTTAATCTTTCATAAGATTGCTATATTTCAACAAAGATCTACCATTTTTTAGTCACTAAAATATGTCTTTTGCAGTACATACGAAAATGTATGTAAACAAAAGGAAACGGCTGTTCAAAGAGCTAGATTAGAGTCACATAATTACCATAAAAATAAGATTGATTAGAATCACATAACTGTAAAAATAGTGAGGTTTGCACATAACAGATTTATACTCAAAACAAGTTGATATGTGACAAGTGTCACTTATTTAATTCCTTTATAGTCTTAGCTGTAAACTGCTCTAGTATTTGCTCATTCATAGATGTGGTATAAAGTAACAAAACCAACAAACACGTTTTCATTTTCAAACTTTTGTTTCAAGTGATTTAGCCTCACATACACAAACATCTCATTTCACTCGCAGTGTCATTGTTCCTCCTCACTTTTCTCATCACCCTCCACCAAATCACCCCTAGCTAACTCAATCCAAACAACATATTAGAGATTTTATGTAACACAATTTGAGCAATATGGTCATATGAAAGACGTTTTAGAACAGGTAAAAGGCAAGGTAAGTTGTTTAGAACTGTTGAAAACATTTTTGAGGTGCTTTTATGATATACGGTCGGTTGGTTTGTACTTAAATTGTAATTGGGAGCTTAAGAAGTTAAAATTTGAGATATTCATTTGGGCTTCATCAAACCTTAATTACCACTTTGTATGTGTTAACATAAAGGGAAAAGTGCAATTTATGAAGAAACAGGCAAAATCTTAAACTGACAATTGAAGACGTATGCCAAATTATGCAACGAGCAAATATAACCTGTAAAAGTATAATTCGCTTTATGTTACATAAAGTGGGACCACAAGGTTTCCTTATGCAGCTTGGTGTTTATATACAGACTTTCTTGCTTTCAACTTATACTGCTTGAGCGATGTGGGATTTAACCCAACACCCCTAGGCATCACATGTTGAGAATGTAAAAACACGAGAAAACACATACTGTATACATGCATATTAAACAAGGTTTCCTTATGCAGCTTGGTGTTTATATACAGACTTTCTTGCTTTCAACTTATACTGCTTGAGCGATGTGGGATTTAACCCAACAACCCTAGGCATCACATGTTGAGAATGTAAAAACACAAGAAAACACATACTGTATACATGCATATTAAACAAGGTTAAGATGGTTAAAGTTGACAGTCAGCATAAATACATATTATTTTAGGCGTATATCATTGGGTTTGATATTTGAAGTCATATTTTTTTAGCAACGATTTAAGTTTCTCTATTTGGGTCCAATCAGGTCGGCTTTATTCGGGTTTAGGCTGAAAAGAGCATCACCTTATTAAGATTCGGGTTGATCAAGTTTGGGTTTATTTGGATCGGGTCTAATCATGTCCGGTCTAATTGGGTTTGGGTCAACCAATATATGAGTGGTATATGGAAACATTTTCGCTTATATCATAAGTTTAAAAGGAAATTGAATTCGGATGTTCTTCAAATAAACGACAAAGTGATTAAGGGTATGATAAAAATATTATATAATTCGTTCAAGGTGTGTTTTATATTCACTTTTCAGATACAGCTGAGGATAATTTAAAAGAAAATAGTTATTTCGGTTGGATTTTGATGAGAAAAACAGGTTACTTACTTAAAATGCAAAAGTATTCTAACTCGCATCCTTTAGAAGTAAACGAAACTGAATTGAAATTCACGTAGTGGGAAAAAGAAAATGTAAAATTCTCACAACTCGTATCCCACAAACGTTTGTTTATTCGAAAATTAGTGAGGTAGCAGAATAGTAAAAACTTGTATTGCAAAAAATCAAATTGAAACAAACTGTTTTTATGATATAAGTAAACTTAACAATACAATTAGCTTCAACATGATTGTGATTCATTCCCCTATCGTGTTACTTATATGTTACTAGCTTCATAGCCTGCCCGAATGGGCTGGCTAGCTTCATAACATTACTTGATGAATTCCAACTTGACGTACATAAATAATTAATAACGCCAAATATCTTAAACAGAAAAATTGGAAGAAAAAGATAAAGTGTTCATGTAATATATGTAAAAAGAACAATCAAACGTGTGCGAAAAATAAAATGCTTGGTCCTTATATTCATATACAATATAAAACTTCTTTGATTAAACTCTCTGCCGGCCAGGGTCTCCGGTTTGTACAACGAACCCATCAACTAATGAAAGTAACATATCAAATTGTAAGAATCTTGATGAAGATCTTGAAAATAATCTATGAAATGTTTAATTTGACACTTTAATCTAACAACATAGTCGTGCCTCTTTGTATTTCCATGCCACCATAGAAATGTCTTTCCACCAAATCTACAAACTTTCTAGCAGTTACAGGGGCATTATGACCATCCAGATTTCCATGCCACCATAGAAATGGCTTTTCACCAAATCTACAAAATTTCTAGCAGTTACAGGGGCATTATAACCATAAGAACTATTCTGAATACACATTCTTCCAGGTTAGAGTTGTCTTTGACTTTGGCTTTCATGTTCACAGTTGCTCGTCCCTTCAAAAGAGGCATGTTTTAATACTCTTCTGGAACTTCGTATGGGAAGCCATCAACCATATCCTCTTCAACACTGAGAAAAAGCCCCATGAAGATCTCAGGTGCAGTCAATGATAAAGGTATAAATGAGAAAATTGCTATTTTAAGAGACGGCTCCCTACTCCTTGGTTGAGAAAATACTATTTATACCCGTTTACTTAGAAATGGGTCGATTTTGGTTTACATTTTCTCCAATGGGTTAAATGCGTTAAACTATAAGCTCAGTTACAAATGAAGTGGGTCCATTGGATTGAAAGTGTCAAAAGTAGCTCATAGTGCGTGCAAATGCTTACAATCTCCTAAGTTGCCTATAATAATAATATAAGTTTCTTAAATAGTATAGTTTCTTAATCGCGTTCTATACATTAACTACTTACAATACTTGTAAAATTAACAATGGCTACCCGGTGTGTGTTCAAATACTGAAAACCTCCTAAATGGCTTGATAAAATAACTGCTATTTTAAAAATGTTACATGAGCAATCGAACCTGTCTTATGGTATGCATTAATATAACTAAAAAACATACTGTACAAATAATCACCCTCCAAACATATTACAACCTCTCGTTTTCTATCCTCTGCGATTTTCTGATGCTCGTCCATTCCAACTTCCAGCTTTGCAAGCAATTCGATTGCATGGTATTTCTTCGATTATGCCAATCATGCTCTTCCCCTGCTTGAGAGCTCTTGAAGCTTGTTTCAAATTCTACAATTCACAAATATACCAATCTTATCAGCATTTTCCCATATTCGTCTAATAACCATTCAAAGTAATATCTTTTAGGAGATTATTAATGCGTTGCAATCCTCTATATGATTTTCTGACTCTTTTTTAAGTGCCAAAGTAATCAGATTTTACGACAAACGCCAAAAAATTCTCATAAAAAATGTATACTGACCTAATTATCCCTAAATTTAATCGCTTTCTTGTAGTTTATTATCTGACTCGAACATCACAATAATCACTTTAAAATCACATATCCAACCACCCCATTAATACCTACCCCTTTTGATGTAATTCATCATCAAACTCTGATTAAACATGGCAGAAGCTCGACGGATAGTATTATGTTTAGCATAACCAGGTGATAATCAAACTCTATGGTAATATTCTTATCTATAATACAAGAATGATGATTTTCAGAATTGAAATTGGGATTGATCCTTCAGATTCACCCTTAGCCTTCACTCTTAGCATGCTGATGATTTACACAATCAACTTTCAAAGGTCTCCCTAAAGTGTAATCAAAATCTTGATTGTGATTTTTTAAGTTAACCCAGAATAACATTACACCACTCAAATTGATAATAGTATATCAAATTCATCTTAGTAAATTAACCCATAAAAACTTAATAACATGAATTTAATTATCTTAATTTCACCTAACATGAATTTTGACAGAAATAAGAACTGAACCATTGGAAATCAATACCTTCGCGACTATATATTCCAGCACGACGGCGGGCGAGATACACCAGAGATTAGTGTATTTACCGGCTTTGGTACTTCACTGCATGCACCTGCTATTTAGGTTTGCATAATCAGTCTATGAGTGTTGAGGTTCTTGAGATATGATTAAAGTACGCTTAGTAAAATAACTAATTAATTTCTTCTCATGATGTGATCCTACCTGATGTTTACGTATTTGGAAGATGTCCTCTACCTGATCTAATGAGGTCTTCAGCGCGTTACTCTGCACATAAAGCACATAATTAGTTAATATTTCATAATTAGTTAGGACTAAACACAACACCAAGGCATTACATAAATATACAAAATAATGCAAGATTCAAAAGATCAGAACTTTAATGTTGAGACAAGTAGTCTTGCTTTTTGATCTACTAACACCTCTGACATTGATGATTTATAAATACTCTAATCATAGATCTTTTTTTTTATCCTTATCAAAAAAATTTAGTTATCATCTTATGTTAAGAATATAAACCTTTGTATCACATTTGTGCAGGGATAATTACCACGTCAGATACTAAATTAGCAGGACTTACCAAACAACGAACCATCTGGGGTCCAGATTACGCGATTTATAGACATACCAGGATCTTTCACTAAAGTAACCTGCATTCATTTTATAAAACTTTTGAGAATGGTGAACCTAAAAAGTATCTAAATTTGAATAGCTAAAAAACTTTACTTACATGCAGATGCTAAGATTCCAAACTTTGAGATTTTTGAGAACCAATTTTTTCCGGAAACCAACTTCCCATAGTCCTATGTCTCCCACACTATTACCTGTTATCTGTCATATAGAAAACAAAATGAAATTTTCAGATATTTCAAAATGCACTGCACTATTATATGTCATATACAAAATGCAACAAACTATTATGAAGTTGCTATACTGATCAAATAAATAAAAGAACACACACCTGACGAAGTCTTTTAGCAAAATTTAGTTGTGCAGTGTCTAATATACAACTCACTTTGCTTATTTCATTGCCTAAAATGTAACTAATCCAAATATGACTATGCTTTTATTTCATATCCAAATTACATTATGCCTAACATACAACCTATAGAACTATATCAACCACTTAAAAGTGCGCTTCGAATTCATCAAATAAACTTTTTAATAATGCGACAATTTTATAGATTTTTGTTATTAAAAGCATTACATCAACTAAGAAACTGAAACTATACAAACAAAATCTGTAATGATACAACCACAAAATTTCATTTTAGAGATTTGTTCGTTAAATTTAATTTTGCATAAATGAGGTATAATTTAAAAGTTAGTTTAAAATGATACCCTTTATATTTTTTTTTCAATGACGCATTTCATCAAATCACTTGTGAGCGCTTGATTTGTCAAACACTATATATTGGAAACGGGTAGTGGAAAATAAACTTTCGTGTTTAGAAAGAGATTTATTTGTATCAATATAGTATCATTTAGATCGTTAAACATATGAATGAAAACCCTAACTTTGGATCAAAGATTAACAAAAAAAATTGCCAGATTGACATACCTTGACGAATTAAGAAGAAGAACCTTGATATTTGAGAACAAACCTTGATTCTATGTTTTTTTAATCTTGTTATATATTATGCATTTTGAAGATATCGATTTATGGTTGAGAATATGCGTTTTGTTAGTTGGGGGTATTTGAATTTGGAAATGCCTACTGAAATGGGGAAGGGATATGAATTTTGAAATGCAGAGTTAAGTGGGGAAAGGATATGCTGGCTGGAACATTGAAGATGATTGAATATTTTACAAATGAGTCGGAGTTTCAGTTTTGATGGTATGAGACCAAGTGAAGATGGTAAGTGATTAGTGGAATATCAGTTTTGGAATAGAGCCACATATCACCACTGTTGATTTGTTCCAGTGGTAGAGGCGCACGTCTTTGGTTTGTCAAACCCGAGTTCGAACCTTGTTATCTACCAAATTTTTTTTATTGTGTAAACGGTATTGTGCCTGGTCACCATTTCCACCTCATCAAATGATGCTCCATGTCATCATTAATGTGCCTAGTAAGCATTAGTGACGTGTCAAATCTAGTCACATAATGTGCCTAGTACAATATATATGTATAGATTGTAAAGTTTGTTTATCGATCTATGTGGAACAAATTGAGTCACATAATCAAAACTCTCCCCTTCTTCAAGCTTTTGTTTACTATCATGCACATCTCCACCCTCACACCCTTGTCTACACAATGTCATAATGTCGTCGTTTGATTTTTCCCTCTTCATCATCACAACAAACGACTCATCGCTAGCACCCATTCCTCACATTCATCTCATCCCTCTCACACTCTCCACTACATACACTATCAGTATGCTCACTATGCTTTATGTACTCTTGTTATATTACAACAAACTAAACGGTCACATTTTCTTAAAAATAAAATTAACAAAGGCAACCATGAATTGTGACATCTATACCGGGTCATATGAAGTACAAGCCAAAGCTTCGAACAAGGTGACAAACACAACATAAATGATTAGTGGTACTTCCCTAGTCAGACAATTTCATTCAAAATGCATAAAAATTCAAAGATACATACATTTCTTCGAAATATTGAAAGTGAGTTTATGGAAATGTAACAACTTAACGACATTCTTTACAATGACTAAACTTGTCCGAAGAAAATAGAAACAATACTGCATATGAGTCGTATATATAAGATTGTGGTTCCTCTAGTGAGATTCTCAGTTTTCGTCGCTAGGTATCTAAGTATTCAAATAATAAGATCTTTTTAAAATCATATCTTCATAATACATTAACTATATGTTTGGTGCAACAGATTCTCGAGTTATGGTGCAACAGATTCTCGGTCATCGGTTAAGCAACTATAGGTCTGGTGGGCCCCAACTGCTTAACTTTGACTAAGAAAATGTGTGGGCCCCACGAGTCATCGCCAAAAGTCTCAATAATTCATTGCCCAAAGTTCTAGCGACAAGATTTTAGCGAGGACTTGTTGGCAAAAGCTTTTAGCGAGACAAGTCCTAGCCAAAAGCCCCAAAACGTCCTTTCCCATTGTTTTAGTGGTTTGATGATTAACTAATTATACAATAGTAAAAGGCTAACTAATTTTTCTAACATGTGATAATCGGTTATTGTGGAATTCGTCAACAAGATAGATCACCATTTTAACGTGGTACTAATTCTCGCTTAGCATTTTTCAAATCTTCGCGACTTACTGACTTAGTTCAACTACTGGTACTAATTAAATTAACACACCACATAATTAGACGTGTTTAAATAAACTTATCAATAAAGCAAACTGAATGAATAAAAAAATCAAAGATCAGCCAAACGCGTAGATTTTTTTTTTTTTTTTTTTTTTTTTTTTTTTTGAACGCGTAGAATTAGATAGAGAAGAATCTTAAAATAAATTTATCAAAAGGATAATTTCAAGATTTACGTCTTTTTAGTCACTAAACTCTGTCTTTTATAAGAAAATGTATGTAAACAAAAGAAACGGCTGTTCAAAGAATCTATCCAAATTAAGTCACAAGTAAGAAAACAATATGTTTTCCATTCAATAAGCTATAGATTAGAGTCACAAAAAAAATAGTACCGTTTGCACACACCGGATTTATAGTTAAGGCAGTATATGGTACGATACAACTTACTTATAGATTTGGTTTGGTGTGTATAGTCTCACTTATAAATTTGGTTTGCACACACCAAATTAAGGAGGTATTTCTTTTTTCCATATAAATCACTTAATAAGTTGGCCCAACTCTTATTCCCTCTTAATGGGAGGAGTTACAAAAAGTGCTCTCTTTATAATAAGTAGCTCATATGAAAAAGGCCCACACCACTTATTTTAGTAAAGAAGGCCTAAGTCACAAGTGAGAAAACATTACGTTTTTCATTGTTGCACTCACATAAAAAGCAATAAAGTTGGCACATACCGGATTTATAGTTAAGGCAATATAGCACAGTATAACTTTGTTGTATTTAATTTATAATCTTACTCATAAATTGCTTTAGTATTTGGTCATTCATCGGCGTGGGATAAAGTAACAAAACCAACAAACTCATTTCAAGTGATTTAGCCTCACATACACAAACATCTCATTTCACTCACAATGTCATTGTTCCTCTTCACTTTTCTCATCATCCCTCACCAAATAACCCCAATATGGCGTAACAGATTTTGAGTTTAGACATATGTGGTGTTATGAAAGACGTTTTAAAACAGGTAAAAGACAAAGTAAGTTGTTTGTTCATATGAAACGCGTAAACTATTAAAATAGTTGAATAAAACGAAGAAGTAGAACATTAAAATTGATACTACAAAATAAATAACAAACAAAAACTTGAATTAGTCTTTTCACGTAACAAAAATTATCCATAAATATGAATTAGTCTTTTCACGTCAATAAACAAATTATCGACCTTGCTAAAGAAATTTACTAGCAAATCATTTTAAATTGAGCTAAAATCTTCTATGCTTCCACAATCTTACTTATATAGTGATGTAGAGTTTGTTCATCAATCCATATGGGACAAAGTTACAAAACCAAAACTCTTTACCTTCCTCAAACTTAGGGGTGTTCAACGGTTCGGTTTTTGGTTTTGTGGGTTGTTGGATTCGGGTTTATCGATTCAAAATTTTCTAGAGTCAAAACTAAAACCAAACCAAACCAATTATAAAATGGATAAAACCAAACCAAACACCAAATTAGAATTGGGTTGGATTTTGGTTAAAACCAAAAAAACCAAATTCAACTAAACATAAAACGTTAATATAGAAATCATAAATAAAAACCTACAAATTTAATATAATATTAAAAAGGTGTCACAAAATGCTCAAGTAAAAACAAAACAAAAGTTTAAAAAATTTTCATAACTTAATGGAGGTAAATGAAAGAGACACATGATAAAAATTTTATTCAAAAAATTTACTTCAAAAGTCTTATTAGCTTTAATATTCTATCTTGAAGCATCCTAACATTGTTAGTTAGTATGATAAGATAAAAACTATGTATATGTATAATTTTTTTAGGTAGATTGAGATATTCGGTTTTTCGGTTTAGTTTGGTTATATTTTTGTCAAACCGAACACCAATTAAATACATCTGTTTGGTTTCAAATCAAACCATACACTAATTAAAATTAGTGGTTCGGTTTTATTTGGTTTCGGCCCGGTTTATTTTTCGGTTTGTTCGGTGTGAAACCAAACACTTAACACCCCCACTCAAACTCTCCACCCTCACAGCCTCACCTGCATACACACAAACACTCTACTCCATTCCAAGCCGTCAGTCTCTCGGCAACATCCCGCTAAACAACTTCGATATACTCACATAGCTTCACGTACTCTCAACACATTCCAATAAACTTACTCGCCACAATCTTTTGAAAACATTAACAGAAGCAATCATAGTTCATGACATACCTAGTCATACGAACAAACCAAAGATGCAATCATAGTTCATGACATACCTAGTCATACGAACAAACCAAAGATTCCGTTAAGAGGATGAAAACAACATACATAAATGATTAGCGTTACTTCCCCTGCTCTTAGTCCATATGCCTAGAAAATTCAAACATACATTTTTACTAAATATCCAAAGTGAGTTTAAGGATATGCACCGCATGGGTGGCTCAAGCCATTTAGGGGACTAAAGCGAAATTTAGAAATGAGGCCTTTTAGATATTTTTTTTTTCTTTTCGCTTAAAGTCAGCTTTTCGATTCATTGCATTAATAGAACATCAAACTATCAAACCAAAAACACAAGTAAAATCTAAAGATTAATTGAGAATACAGAAAAAAATAATATAGTAAAGAAAACCAAACTGTGGTTTTATGACAATCAATAACTAGTGCTAAAGAACCGAACCAATACAAACTAGGTTTGTTCGTGTTCTTTAGTATAGATTTAACCAAACACACAAACAACAACGTCATTATCCATCATCACTCTCTTTATCTTCTGCGCACTGCACTAAGCCACAACCGAATCAACTGGAACACATCACGCTCACTTTGCACATGGATTGGCGTCACATGTAACGCCACCATCCTACCAAACACCATTGAAATCACCGGTCACGTTCCTCTAAATATATTAGCAACCATGAATCGTGAGGTACCTGGTCATATGAACAAAAAGCCAAATATTCAAATAATGTAATCATATATAAATGATTAGTGGTACTTCGCTTGCTATAAGTCGAGTCGACCATCTCTTTCAAAAGGCAAAACATACATTTTATGAAATATTTAAGTGAGTTTGAGGTAACTAAAAACACTACTTATGAGTCGCATACATGGATTGTGGCTCTTATAGTTAATGAGTTTTTCAATGTCCATCACATTGAAAATAAAATGATTTTGATTCTCTAGACGCTTATATATACTTAGTTCTATGCACAAAGAAATTTAGCATGAAGAATATATAGCCGTTACATAATGTGTACACTCATATGTATAAGTATTGTTGTTCATTGTTCCTTCCTAATGAAAGTGAGAGTCCATTTTACTATGAGTAGAGTTGCAAAATCGACTTTAGCTTGATCGGGTTAAGCAACTATACGATGGCTGAAAGGCTAAACAGTGGGGAGCGGTGTTATCTTTTTCTTCAACTTAACGTATATTTAACGTGAGAGAACAACAATATCAAGTTCATGTTTATATTTTTGTTATCACTGTATATTTTTCATGCTAAATTTCTTTGTGCATAGAACTAAGTATAGGTAAGCGTTTAGAGTATATATTTATATTTAACGTATATTCAAACATGTGATAATCGGGGACTTCGTCCGCTAGATGGATTTTCATTACATGGTCAATGACTCATACTAAATTAACACATCAGATATATCTTAGAGGTTTAGATTAAAGAAATCTTTTAATCCGACATAAAGTAAACCTAATGGTAAGAATATGTAGATATCTTCATGGGGGTAATTAAATCATGCTAATTTGCTATATCAAGAGGACATTGACCACTTGGCCTGCTAAGCGAATACCCTTTTCACTCGGCCATGCTAAAAAATAAATAAATAAATAAGTCGCAACTAAACACCACAAACGGAATGATGTCTCTTTATTCAACACGCTAGATTATAATCAAATAAGCTTTAAAAAAATGAAACTTGTATCAAGTGAAGAGATATGATAATTCACTTGATCCAAAAGTCATAATTGCTAAATAAATTCTTAGTCTCAATTATACGTTGCTTTGGTGTTTGCTCATTCACCGATGTGGGACAAAGTCACAAAACCACCACATATTACATACCATGTCACTACACCTCATCACCCTACAGCGAACTCAACCAAAGCACTCGCTACTCACATTCATCTCAACACTCTTACACGCTCCACGTATCCAATGAACACCTCACACTCAATTTGCACATGTATCTTCTTCTTTTTTCTCTCATAATATTTGTTATAATGTATAGTTAGATCTTATTGTTTAAAAGAGGAAAAGTTTTAATTTGTGACGTTCCATGTAAGTAATTTCATGGCGATACATACCATTTTATTGTATTTGAATTCAGTTCATGTAAAGTGATACTCGGAAAAAAAAATACATTGTTTACTTATTAATTAGTAGCAGATTACTTAGATTTGAAGACTCCATTAATTAATAAATCACATACTTCTCAACCAAAAATTAGTCGTTTTCTTGCAAAAAATTAGCTTGTAAATATATACTTTAGTTAACCGTTAAATAAAAAAAGATCTGTCTATTTATATACCTCTGATTTTACATCGCAAGAAAACCGATATGAGTATTATGAAGAGGTTTTTAGTAAACCCACTTAAACATGCTCATATAGAATCACTTTAATCACATTAATAATAAAAAAAATATTTTTTTTTATAATTTCTTTTAGGGTTTATTCTTTCATCGATGTGGAACAAAGTCTTGAAACCAAAACTCGTTTTCTACTTCAAGCTTCTGTTCAAGGCTTAACCACCATATCTCCACCCTCACATCCTCTTCTATACACACACAAACACCTCATCTCACCACCACTTCACTTTCCTCATCATCCTCCACCGAGTCACAACCGAGCCAACCCACTCCAACACACCCACTCCCACACTCTCCACGCATAAAATGGAACACCTAGCACACAAAATGTTGACAGTAATGAGTAGAGAGAAACACACAGTTCACACAGTGAAAATGATTCTCCTTATTACTTCAAAATGAAAGATACAAAGGTTTTATACAGTAGAAACAGATGGGAGGAAGGAGATGGGAGGAAGGAGAAAAGAATAACCGAAAAGTTACAAAACAAACCCTACACTATTTCAATGTTCCAATATGAGTCCTTCAACTATTAACCAACCCCTCTTTTACACTCCCCCTCAAGTTGAGAGGTGGAAGGACTGCAAGCTCCCAACTTGGACATTAATTTAGAATGCTGATCTGCTGGAAGAACTTTAGTAAACACATCAGCCAGCTGGTCTTTAGTGGAAACATGAGAAGGTAGGACTTCCCCATTCTTGACTTGATCCCTTACATAATGGCAATCCACTTCTATATGCTTTGTTCTGGCATGGAAGACCGGATTGGCAGCTATATATATGGCAGCTTGATTATCACATTTCAAATCTACAGGACCAAGATCTTTGAGCCCCAAATCTTTCAACAATGTCACCAGCCAAGTAACTTCACAACATGTTAGGGCCATAGCTCTGTATTCAGCTTCAGCTGATGATCTAGACACCACTTGTTGCTTCTTAGATTTCCATGAAATAGGTGATTGACCCAGCAAAATACAATAGCCAGTGGTGGACCTTCTTGTCATAGGACAACTAGCCCAATCACTGTCACAATAGGCAGTCAAATGAACAGCTGAACCATTAGCTAATAATATACCTTGACCTGGTGAATTCAACAAATATCTCATCAAATGTTTCACTGCTTGCATATGCACTGATGTAGGATTTTGCATAAACTGGCTCAACAACTGCACAGTATAGCAAATATCAGGTCTTGTTATTGTGAGATATATGAGTTTGCCTATGTATCTTCTGTATACTTCTGGATCAGGTAAAGGAGTTCCCATGTCTGCTTGCAACTTGATATGAGAATCCATAGGCAACTTGTATGGTCTTGCATTAGTCAAACCAGCTTCTTGAAGTAAATCAGTAGTGTACTTCTTTTGAGAGATGAAAATGCCTTGGTCACTTTTGCACACCTCCAGTCCTAGGAAATAATTCATCTGACCTAAATCCTTCATGTGAAAATGAGTACTTAATTGTGTTTTAAGAGCTTGAATCTGAGTGTTGCTAGAACCAGTGATTAGAAGATCATCAACATAAACAAGAACTGCTGTAAAGGATTCAGCATCTGTCTTGATGAACAATGAGTAATCAGCCTTAGATTGAGTATAGCCAAAGGACAACAATGCTGAAGAGAGTTTAGCAAACCACTGTCTAGGTGCTTGTTTGAGGCCATACAAGGACTTCTTGAGTTTGCATACTAAACTTGAATCAGCAGGAACATTTTGCACACTCTCCCCCTTTCCAATATACCCTTGAGGCATTTGCATATACACTTCTTCAAAGAGATCACCATGGAGAAAGGCATTAGACACATCCATTTGACAAATTTCCCAACCTTTCATGGCTGCCACTGCAAGTAAAGCTCTAACAGTCACCATTTTTGCCACTGGAGCAAAAGTTTCTTCATAGTCAACACCTTTTCTTTGCCTATTCCCATTCACTACAAGTCTAGCTTTTCTTTGCCACTGGAGCTCTGAAACCATGTTGACAGTAATGAGTAGAGAGAAACACACAGTTCACACAGTGAAAATGATTCTCCTTATTACTTCAAAATGAAAGATACAAAGGTTTTATACAGTAGAAACAGATGGGAGGAAGGAGATGGGAGGAAGGAGAAAAGAATAACCGAAAAGTTACAAAACAAACCCTACACTATTTCAATGTTCCAATATGAGTCCTTCAACTATTAACCAACCCCTCTTTTACACAAAACTGCACATGGAACAGTGTCACGGGTGACGTCATCCCAACAAACTCATAAGTCATATTCCTCAAAATATTTACAAAAGCAATCATAAACCGTCACATACGTGGCTAGACTATGTGAAGAAAAAGCCAAAGATTCCAAAAAGGGGGTGAAAACAACATAGACGCTCAGTGTTTATTCTGCTGACTTCGATATGCATAAAATCAAAGACACTAAATATGATTATTTAAGAAGCAAGATTAAGAAACCATAAAATCTTAAGCGTAAGTTTTATTCCAAAAAAATTGCATGTATCGAGAAATTGGAAAGTTGATACCAATCCCTAGATAACCAACAATGTCATTGCTCCACTCTCCTTTCATCCTCGATCCATCGAGTCACAACTGAGCTTGTTATATAACATAAATATCGGAGTGAATAATTATCGTTGATTAGTTCCATAAATAACAATCTATGATGGGCTAAGCCTAGTTTGCACAAGTATCTACTAACTTGTGTCCTCTTTAAAACTCATATATCTTCGATCGTAATACTATGACACATCCAAAAAAAAGCCAATCCTATTTACAATATCTTTTTATTCATTAAAAAAAAGAAATAGTAAACCAAATAATATAAGTAGAATAAAAAATAACTGCATATGTCATACTTCAAAAATGACAATAGCTAACAACATTCGATGTTTTATATGCAATTACATTCGTGCTCTGTTGGAAAAATAGTTTTGCAAAATGAGTTTTTGCAAATTTTGGACACTATTTAATATATGTATATGTTATATATATTTATATTTCTTGATAGCTTTGCGTTCTCCTCGACGAGAGCTTCGCAACGAGCTAAAGTATGTCCAAAATGGAGTTAATATGAATGAGATATTGTGTCTCAAAGTGGGACACGTGAAACACAAAATTTGAGAAAATAAACACATCCCACATCGCCTAGAAAAGGAAGTCGGAGTGTGTTTATATAGAAATCTTGATATGAACTTTCAAAATGATTTGTTGGTTTTACTCCAACACCTACGTGCGTGTGCGAGGGGGTGCAGATTTCAGGATTTCTGGGCCAAAATGGGTTCGAAGCTTCTGAACTCATGCGCGATTTGCGGACACGAATGCAGTTCCGAAACCTCGCATACCTGCGTATCTTTTGCTGCAGTTGGTACCCTGGGAAACAGACGGCGAATCTGTTTTAAGGGAATCGTGTTAAACACGAGCCTCTTGCCACGAACTTTACTGCTTTTTTATTAACGTTCTATAGTGTCTGTCTTCTCCTTCTACCCCTTTCTGTCTGTGTTTATTTTATGTTTTTTACATTCTGTTATTTACTAATTGTAATCTGATTTATTATTTTAATAAAAGTGTACACTGTTTCCCACATGCTCTGCATGTTTTCATTTATACACTGCGTTAATATTTGTTCTTTTATACACGTGGGACGATATCAAAGTTCACTTGCTTCTTTAATTATATTTCTGTTTCAAATGACTTGGTTTTCGTCACATATATTCTACTAGCTTATAAGACCCGTTGATACCGGGTTATGTTTTAAAAAAAATATAAATGAGATGATAATAAAAGTAATAAGAGGAAAAAAGATGTTGCAAAAAGAAAAAATTTAGTATGTAAACAAAATAAGAAAAATAATGAAAGAAAACAAATAGTGAATCTGTTATTTATTAATATGAAGTGATAAGTCAAGTACAATATAGAGTACAATTATTGTAAGTAATAATGTAATAAACAACCATTCACGGGGTCTTCAATCTTGACAGCCTTAAAAAAGAAAGCGTATGTAGTGGGAAGTAGATGAATTGGTAAGGCAATACAAATTCGTCGAGAACCTAACAAACCATGAAAAGAATGTGTAAGTAAAACATTTGTGTGAATTACAATAAACATGTAAAAAATAAATTCGTATCACATTAAGTGAATATCCGAACATACCTGTTGATAACTGATCAAAGACCGTGAAGAACCTCTTTATAGACTACATTTGTAGTAGTCTTTAATAAATTACGATCGGCATCAGAAATAACAACCTTCAAACCCTTTTTGCTTTTCACGCGTGAAAGTGCGACATATAATTGTCCGTGTGTGAAAACAGGACGTGGTAGGTATAAACCAACTTTCGAAAGTGATTGTCCTTGGCTCTTGTTTATCGTCATGGCAAAAGAAACTGACACAGAAAATTGTTTGCGCACGATCTTGAGTGGTAAACGTTTATCCGATGGAGTAATTTTCAACCTTGGAAGTATAACCGTATTGCCAAAATGTGTTCCGTTAATTATTTTGGCTTGAATAGAGGCACACGTTAATTTAGTCACTTGAAGCCTTGTCCCATTACATAAACCTTGTGATTGATTAATGTTTCTCAACAACATTATTGGGACACCGACCTTCAATGCGAGCCTATGGTTTGGAACACCCGAAAATTTTAAACCGTTGATAAATTCAGGTGAAAAGACGGCTTATCGAAGATTATATTTGCAGTTATTAAACGTAATCTGCTTATGATAATCCAAGAATAAATAAAGCTACTTAGAAAGTTAGAAGCATAAGTTGTCATATAAAAAGGAATTAATTAGTATACTCTCGTTTCTTATTTGCACACTCAAATATACAAACTCATAAGACATTATATAATAAATGTACAATTATTGAATGGAGAGATTAAAGTGTGCAAATCACCTCACAATATCAAAACTAATTGGAAATTTGCATTTCCGTGATCCAAAATGACATTTATTTCAATGTAAATTAACTTTGTATCATATTGTTAAATCTAAGACATTAAAATGAGGGTGATATGTACACCACAATAAGTAATGTGTACACCACAAACATGCATATATAATGTTAAACTTTATACATTACATGTGCGATTATATGATGTGCATATTGTTAGCAGTATATGTCCAGTATATCAAGGATATGATCAATGAGTTGTCAATTAGTTGTTTCTTAGTATGGATTAGCTAGCATTTAAAGGGTGATTGATATTTACCCTAAATAGACTAGAGATAGACATTATTTATTCATGTAGTCTGTACGTATCATTCATGCAATTCAATATACAATATTATCTTCATATCTTTCATGGTTTCAGAGCTTCACACGCTCCTCCAAAAACTCTAAATCTCCTAACCCGCTGCTTCTTCTACCCTCCAACTCTGATCCCCTGAGTCGTCTACTGCTTCTCCCTCACCACCTCTGATCCCCTCTATCATCTCCAATATCTTCCCAATGACAGTAACCGATCCCCCTCCACCACCAACTATCCTTCTTTCCGATAAATTAATGGCCATAACCAACCTCAATAACATAATACCAGTTAAACTTGACATGGATGAGATGAATTACTCATCGTGGGTATACTTTTTCACTCACTTTTGTCGCGGCAATCTACTACTGGATCACATCGAAAAAAACACCACTTCGGATTCCTCCACAAGTACTTCCCCACCTCATGATGCCGAGTGGTTGAAGATCGACTCTATTCTTCTCTCATGGATTTTTGTTACGGTTTCTAAAACACTCCAACAACGTTTGGTTGTTGAAAACCCTAAATTGGCTAAAGATGCATGGGACACCTTAGCCACCATATTTTCTGATAACAAACGCACCCGCTCAATCGCCTTGAAAGCGGAGCTACGGTCTTTGAAGCTTGGTGACATGGGAATTGATGCTTATTTCCGGAAAATCGAGTCTATTGCCACTGTTTTGAATAGCTTGGGGTCTTCTTTAGACAATGATGATGTAGTAACCTTTGCCTTAGAAGGCTTGCCCGCGAGGTTTGATAATGTTGCCACCATAATCGCCCATCGGGATCCTTTTCCCGACCTTAAAACGGTCCGAAGCATGCTTACCACGGAGGAGATGCGACAAAAGGCTCGCATCCAAGATCCTTTGTCCGATTCCACACCATCATCTCCAATGGTGTTATTGGCCAACTCCGGGTCTAACAATCGCCGCTCTTTCACCTCCTCGGAAAAGGTACACAAACCGTGCAATAATTTTCTCAAAGGGTATTGTCGTTTTGGTCCATCCTGTCGGTTTTTGCACAATGGTGTGCATGGTCATGGTTCACAGCCATCAACCTCATCGAATACTATTACTCCCAGTGACATGCAAAATGTGCAAAGTCTTCTGGCCAAATTAGGGTGTCACACGAATGGCCTCACACCACAGTTACCTGCAGCGAACCCTCCTGTTGTGAACCCACCCGTGGCCTATCACACTAGCCCCCCTGGATTTGGCAGCCCACAACCTATTTTTGGACCGTATACTATGAACCCCACCAACTACACTCTAACCGGTCAACAACAGGCTTATTACCCGGTTCAACAGCTGGTTAATTACCCGGGTCAACAACCCACGACTGTTCATTCTCCGGGTCATCATCTCACTGCAGTTCACTACCCGGGTCAGCAACCGGTTCACCAGAACTCTTCTTTGGGCCAGCAACTTGGACCTGGCAGCCTTGGACCTAGCATACTTGGACCTGCACCTAGCGCACCAGCTCATCCAACTACAAGTGGACCATTAGGGGCATCGATGGGTCAAGAAACTGTGTTGCCTCACGCATTTGCCGCTCCCATTCTTCATGACCCTGCTCCTGGCAACTGGAATATGGACACAGGTGCGTCATCTCATTTGAATGACTCGGTTCATAATCTTAGTGATGTCTTTAATTCTAGTATTTATTCATCTGTTGCGGTTGGTGACGGGCACACTATTCCAGTCACCAACTCTGGTCATAGCATTTTACCTACTCCTTCTCGCCCCCTTCACCTAAACAATGTTCTAATTACTCCCAATATTGTTAAAAACTTAATTTCTGTGCGTCAGTTTGTATGTGAAAATTATTGCACTGTTGAATTTGACCCTTTTGGTTTCTCTGTTAAGGACTTTCAAACTCGTCAGGTGCTGCTCCGCTGTGATAGCACTGGCGACCTCTACCCTGTTACCAAGCCATCTCCTATACCACAAGCCTACCTCACAAGTCAATATACGTGGCATCAACGTCTTGGACATCCAGGAAGTGAAGTGTTGCGTCATGTCATTTCTAATAATTCTATTTCTTGTAATAAAGAGAGATCTCCTGTGCTTTGTCATGCTTGTCAGCTTGGCAAACACGTGCGACTTCCATTTGTCAGTTCTTCTACTTTAGTTCAAACTTGTTTTGATATTATTCACTCGGATTTGTGGACTTCCCCAATACCGAGCTTATCTGGTTTTAAATATTATGTTCTCTTTTTAGATCATCATTCTCAGTTTGTATGGGTTTACCCGTTGGTTAACAAATCGGATGTTTTGTCCAAATTTACATTATTTCGCACATTTGTCAAAACTCAATTTAACCGTGAAATTAAGTCGTTTCAGTGTGACCATGGTGGTGAATTTGATAACCATGCATTTCATAAATTATTTAACAACCATGGAATACAATTTCGTTTCTCCTGTCCCCGCACCTCCCAACAAAATGGCAAATCTGAACGCATGATTCGCACCATTAACAACCTCATCCGCACCTTACTTTTTCAAGCCCACCTACCCCCAAACTACTGGGTTGAAGCCCTCAACATGGCCGTTTACCTCTTAAATATCCTACCCTCCCGTGCCATTGATAATGATATTCCCCTTACACGCATGTTTGGCACCCCACCTGACTACAGTATTTTACGTGTTTTTGGGTGTCTTTGTTATCCTCATATAGATACCAACCACAAACTTGGACCTCGAGCCACACCATCCATATTTTTGGGACATGCCACCAATCATCGTGGCTATCGTTGCTTAGACCTAAACACAAACAAAATCATTATTTCTCGCCATGTCACTTTTGATGAGACCGTCTTTCCCTTCGGCACAACCACACCCCCTGTGAAACCATCCTATGACTTCTTAGATGACTCACCTAACATCATTTCCAACATTATCAAACTCACCCCAACTCCACCAACACAACCAATCCCACCTGATCCTACACCAACAACCCCACCTCCTACCCCGATTTCACCTATACTAGACCCCCCGCCTTCTCCCATTGTGGCATCACCAACCGTACCTCCCTCTCCACCACCACCTACCCCTCCTACACAACCAACGGCCCCCATTTCCATTTCCCAAGACCCCCCTCATGTTGTTGACCCTACCTCCACCACGACATCAGTTCATCCCATGGTTACACGTTCTCGTGTCGGGACTACCCGTCCTAATCCTCGTTACGCTTGTCATATTTCTTCGATTTCCCCTTTACCACGATCCTATACCACTGCTTTTCATGACCCAAATTGGTTAAATGCTATGTATGATGAATTTAATGCTCTTATTAAAAACAAAACTTGGATTCTTGTACCCCGTCCTACAGACGCCAATATTATTCGTTGTATGTGGCTATTCCGTCACAAGTACTTGGCAGATGGTACTCTCAGTCGCTACAAGGCACGCCTTGTCGCGAATGGCAGCTCTCAGATAGAAGGGGTTGATGTTGATGAGACTTTTAGCCCGGTTGTTAAACCTGGCACTATACGCACCGTTCTCAGTTTGGCTGCTTCTAGACATTGGCCGGTCCACCAGCTTGATGTTAAGAATGCCTTTTTACACGGAGATTTATCTGAGACTGTTTACATGCACCAGCCCCCTGGTTTTCGTGATACTGAGCATCCGGATTATGTGTGTTTGTTACGCAGATCTCTATATGGGTTGAAACAAGCTCCTCGGGCTTGGTTTCAACGATTTGCTACCTATGTTCTTGGGATTGGCTTTACACACAGTCGCTGTGACTCCTCCTTGTTTATCTATCACCAAGGGACTGACACTGCTTATCTTTTATTATATGTTGATGATATTGTACTGACTGCTTCTTCTGATGGATTACTACAGCGTATTATTGCATCTTTACATCAGGAGTTCTCTATGACAGATTTGGGAGCACTAAATTATTTTTTGGGTATATCTGTTACTCGTGACTCTTCTGGTATGTTTCTATCTCAGCGCAAGTATGCTACAGAGATCCTTGAGCGTGCTCACATGGTTGACTGTAATTCCAGTCGGACTCCGGTTGACACTGAGTCTAAACTGGGGGATGATGGAACCTTGGTATCTGATCCCACATTATATCGGAGTCTTGCAGGGTCTCTTCAGTATCTCACTTTCACCCGCCCTGATATCTCTTATGCTGTCCAGCAGGTGTGTCTTCATATGCATGATCCACGAGAGCCTCATTTCTCTGCGCTGAAACGGATTTTGCGCTACATTCGAGGTACTTTAGATTACGGGTTACAGTTGTATTCTTCTTCCACTACCTCTTTGGTTGCATATTCTGATGCTGATTGGGCTGGTTGCCCAACTACTCGGAGGTCCACTTCTGGCTACTGTGTTTTTCTTGGCAACAACTTACTCTCATGGTCCTCCAAGCGTCAACCGACTATTTCGCGGTCTAGTGCAGAGGCAGAATATCGTGGGGTTGCCAATGCAGTTGCTGACACGTGTTGGTTGCGGAATCTTCTTCGAGAGCTACATACTTCGGTACCTTCGGCAACTCTAGTATATTGTGATAATGTCAGTGCTATCTACATGTCCTCGAATCCGGTTCAGCATCAACGGACCAAGCATATCGAGATTGACATTCATTTTGTTCGAGATTTAGTGGCAACGGGTCAAGTCCGGGTTCTTCATGTGCCTTCCCGCTATCAGTATGCAGATATTTTTACTAAAGGCTTGCCTACAGCTTTGTTTGAGGAATTTCGTTCCAGTTTGAGTGTTAGGTGTCCTCCCGCTCAAACTGCGGGGGAGTGTTAGCAGTATATGTCCAGTATATCAAGGATATGATCAATGAGTTGTCAATTAGTTGTTTCTTAGTATGGATTAGCTAGCATTTAAAGGGTGATTGATATTTACCCTAAATAGACTAGAGATAGACATTATTTATTCATGTAGTCTGTACGTATCATTCATGCAATTCAATATACAATATTATCTTCATATCTTTCACATATCACTTCCCTTTGAAATGTGAACTAACAAAAACATCCTCACTTTTAAAAGTAAATTGTCCTTGATACTTTTTTTTGCTTCAAATATCGTGAGGTTATAGTCCAATAGTTGTATTTTTTACTCAATTTTACACTCTCTCACATACTTATAACATATTCATGTCTTTTAATCTCACATACATTTAAAATCACAACAAAAGAATTTTGAACAAATTATGTATTAGATTATTCTCTTTAATTTGATATCCATTTTGATATAGTGTTCAAAAGTCTTTATGAGATTTTTTTCGCAATATATCTCGTAATATGATATATATATATATAAATAAACTGACAATCTCTCTTCTAAAAAAAAAACCCACCTCTTTCCACCTAAGAACCCTTTTTCCCCATTGTGAATCTATGCGAGCCGACTCCGAACCCCTCTTTTCACACCCCTTATGAACACATACCTATTACGAAATCATTGTGAACCCCACCTATTAATTATTACGAACCCCATCCTTCATTTTCAAACTTGCACTTCATACACCATTTCTTTTCTAAAACCACCTAATTCTACACATTTTTTCGTTTTTGCCTTCATTTTATCAATAAATTCATGTTTATTATGAGCTCATAAGCCAACAAAATGTGCTTATCAGGTTATAAAAATTTCAACAAAAGCATAAGACCACAAGTAAGGTATAACAAGCGCAAGGCTAAATATGGGCTTGTACATAGAATATCTCATTGGACCTCAAGTGTTGATCCAACATGTGTGGTGTTATATGGTCGTACTGATATTTTGAGAGATAGATATCCACTGAAAATATAGATTAGCATACTGTGATATGCTTATTTCTATGATTTTTCATACTTACGGCTTCTTAATAATCTAGCTAAAATTTGCTTGTATTGATGTTACATTGTCTTCCAAATTTACGGGGCGACCCTAAACAAACACTCTTAAAGCTTATTAAAACATCCCCTAGATTTAAAATTTCTTAAGCTATATTCATCATCCATTCAACTTGTCATTTTTGCCATAGTTAGATATCAAAGAAATTAAACATGTGGTTTATACAAATACATATTTTCTTAAACAATAGGCTAGATCCAATTTTCACTTTTTTTTACATTTATTATCAAAGAGATTTAAAAAAATCGTAACTTCTTATAAAAGCACATATTCTCTTATATAATAAACTAGATCCGAACAAAATTAATGGAAAACAGTAAAATAAGCCGTAAACGTTTGAAAGTAAGACTATAATAAAAGTAAATAAAAGTGTAAAGCTAGTAATAATAATAGGCTAAGTTTATTTCACATGCTAAAATTTGCACCTATTAATTAAAGAATTTTATATGTAAATAGACACTCGTGTATGACAAGAACGCGACTACAAAATAAATAACAAGGATAGCTCAGGTCATTTCACATAAAAAAGAAAATTATCTGCCCCACTTTAAAGAAATTAACTAGCAAATCGGAGAGAAAATCTTCTTATTTTAACATTGGGTTATTATACAAAAAAGTCGCTAAAGTTTGCGGAAAATTTGTTCTAAGTCACTATAGTTTAAAAGTTGTCATTCATGTTACTCAAGTTAACGGGTTTATTATATGGGTTACTCAACGTTTAAAAAAGTGACATTCTTGTTACTACGAGGGTGGGCAACCGGATGATTCACCGGTTCTCTTGTCCACGTCATCACTATAGTTTGAGATGTTACAAGCAAGTTACTATAGTTCACTGGGTTTATTAAATAGGTTACTGAATTTTTAAAAAAACTTACTATCCGTTTTTATACATTTATGTATGTTTTATCTGTTTTCGTATTTTTTACGTTTTTCTCCACTTTCGTACGTTTTTATACGTATTTATACGTTGTGTACGTTTTATTTGTTGTCGTTCTTTTTTTAAGTTTTTTTTTCCATTTTCGTACGTTTTTGTATATTTCCGTATGTTTTTTTACGTTTCTATCCGTTTTTATATATTTGTGTATGCATTTCTCTTGTCGTACATTTTTTTACGTTTTCGTACATTTTTGTATATATGTTTGTCCATTTGCGTACGTTTTTTTATGTATTTATCCGTTTTTATATATGTGTGTGTACGTTTTTCTCTATACATTTTTACGTTTTCATACATTACTGTATGGTTTTGTTCATTTTCGTTCATTTTCATACATTTGTATGTTTTATATGGTTTTATGTTCTATACGTTTTATCTTCTTTAAAACGTTTGTATGTTTTATGCGTTTTTACGTATAAAATGTAAGAAAACGTATAACAACATCCAAAAACGTATAATAACATCCAAAAATGTATAATGACGTATGAAAACATATCAAAACTAAAAATTACTTTCAAAAAAGTCTAATAACGTCCAATTATGTAAAAAATAAAATAAAAAAAAACTACAAATGTGTGCAAAATTGTAAAAAAAAATGCAAAAACTGACAAAAATATAAAAGAATGTAAACATATAATAATGTCCAAAAAGTTGTTGTAAAAAAGCATATAAAAGTATACACAATTTTAGCAACTTATTTGTATATTAACTTAAATGTAAAAGAATGTAAACGTATAGTAACTTAAATGAACATTTTGACAAACTTTAGTAACTTATTTGTATATTAACTCATTTTTTTTTAAATATAAATGAAATCTAAAATATTTGCCATGTAGTATTATTACCGGTAATTCTAGGTTACCAAAACAAGAGTAACAAATATAACCGGTCACAATAAGTTGAGTAACCTGAATGACAACTTTTAAACTATAGTGACTTAGGACAAATTTCTCGCAAACTTTAGTGACTTTTTTGTACAATAACCCTTTAACATTTCCATAATCCATATGGGATAAAGTCATAAAACCCTAACTCTATCCTCACTACCCTTCCACTCTTCCAACGCATCAGCTGGAACACATCACTCACTTTGTGTATGGACCGGCGTTACATGTGACGTCTCCAACACCATTGGAAACTTAACTCAGCTAACAGAACTGTCATTACTCCCCAATAAGCTAACTGGGAACATTCCTAATGATTTTAGAAACTTAGTTTTTCACTAAAAAGTTTACTTGCAGAATAATTTGTTGGGTAGCGAGTTTCTTGTTACCAAACATTCTGATGATCGAGTTCTAAAACCTAGGATACAGTCATTACATATTTCCTAATTTCTTTAAACAAGAGCTATGTTAAAAGTTCCTAGAATCAACAACAATGGTTAGAATTTGAAATAAAACAATAATGTCATGTGATTTGCTCAAAATTTTACGTGTGAAAACAAGGATGCACATTTGGATTTAGATGTTAGAGCTAGAAATTATATAGCTAGGGGCATTTGGATTAAAGCAGGCGGCCACCGCCATGGACGTGGACGATGGCGGAGCTATAACAACGGTGATAGCAATCGAAAAAGAAGTAAACAACCAGGCAATTGCTTTTCTTGCAGTCCATTTTGTGCATCTCCAAAGTTAGTGCCAAACTCAAACGGTGGTTTAATTCTACTCATAAGAACTAATTGTAACTTGTCCAAAATATATATTTACAAATTTTTAACATTGACATGTCGAAGTGTTATAGCCTCAACATTTACAAATTTAGCAAACTACTCTTACATAAACTTATAAAGATCAATAAATAACTTTTATTAGATTTTTTTATTTCAGAAAAACAATAGGTGTAAATTACGTGGGTGGTACTTTTTTTTATTACTATAAACGCTCATGTAAAAAAGCATTGAACGAAGATGCTCTAAAAGCTAAATAAGTTTACTACTACTTTATTTTTAACGACTAGTTCTTTCTAGTAATCTTCAACCAATAAGAATTTATCCTTATATTTTTTTTAAGTATTTTGATTGGTTAAAAGTAAAGTTGAGACAATTATCTTAAATGCGAATGAGTATAGTATTTTAGATGTGTATTCACCTATTATTTGCTAATGCTTAACTTCATGGTTATCCACTTTTGAAAAACCATATTGGTACATTGTGTCTAAGAAACTTATACGTCAAAACATAAATATTTCTTGTATCGGACTTCATTTAAAATGATAATTCTTCCATCTTAAAATTTTAATTCTCTTATTCTTTTTGAGTTGTCTTAAGATAATTGTCTCAACTTTACTTTCAACCAATCAAAATACTTAAAAAAAAAATATAAGGATAAAATCTTATTGGTTGAGGAGTACTAGAAAGAACTAGTCGTTAAAAATAAAAAGTAGTAGTAAACTTTAGGCAAACAAGCTTAGTTGGTCTTAGTGTCGTTATGTTTATCAAACTCACTCTGTATATGGACTAGTCACTCCAATAAAGTCAGGAGTCACGTTCCTTGAAGTTATATTAACAAAAGCAAACATGAATCTCACAACTACAAGTAAAATGAAGCCAAAATTTCATCAGAGATACAAATCCATCACGGATGAATCATGAGATACCTGGTCATATGAAAAACAAGCCAAAGATTCCAATAAATGATTGGTCGTACTTCCCCTGGTATATACATATCAACCATGTCATTCAAAAGGCATAAAAATCCAAAATATATTTAACGAAATATCTAAGTGAATTTAAGAAAATGCACCACCACAGTGACACTCTTCACAATGTGACTAACTCCGTTCCAGGCAAAAGGCAATGTTTTGTACAATGCAAACAAGTAAACAAAAAGAGATGTTTATTCGAATAATCACCCCTCGTAAAGCCTCAACTAAGAAAATAAGACCTTTTATTTATTCAATAAGCTATAGTAAAGTAAATGTAAAAAAATCCAATAAGCTAATAAATATAAAAAGTCGAATTTTACAACCACCCAAAAAATCCAAGCTAATAAATACAAAAAGTCAAGCTTTACAACCATCACATACATTATAGTTATAACTATCAGATAATTGCAAATCTTCATAAACAATGAATTCACTGTCTTACATATAAACTACTACACTATTTACTCATTCACCAATGTGGGATAGAGTCACGAAACAAACATACTCTTTTTCCTTTTGAAACTTGTGTTTCAAGTGACTTAACAACTGTATCTCTAGCCTCACAAACACAAACACCTCTATTCACACACAATATCATTGTTCCTCTTCACTCTTCATTCTTAACAACTGTATAAGAAGATATTTTCTTTATTCAATGTTCGTTTTGGTTTAGTACTCGCATTTGTTTCCATCTTCCATGTTTTTTAGACTTTATATTATAAATTGTAAGTACTGATAGAGTTTAATAATATGTGATACTTTTTATATTTGAATTAACATTATGCAATCGTACTGATATTTTGAGAGATAGATCTCCACTGAAAATATAGATTAGCATACTGTGATATGCTTATTTTGTATGATTGTTTATACTTACGGCTTCTTAATAATCCAAGTAAAGTTTGCTTGTATTGGTGTTACAGTGCCTTCAAACTTTACGGGACACCCTAAACAAACACTCCCTAAGCTTATTAAAACATCCCCTAGATTTAAAATCTCTTAATTTATATTCATCATCCATTCAACTTGTCATTTTTGCCTCAGTTAGATATCAAAGAAATTAAACATGTGGCTTATAGAAATACATATTTTCTTATACAATAAGCTAGATCTGATTGTCAATTTTTTTACATTTATTATCAAAGAGATTATAAAAAATCGTGACTTCTTATTGAAATACATATTCTCTTATAGAATAAACTAGATCCGAATAAAATTGAAGGAAGACAATAAAATAAGCCGTAAACGTTTGAAAGTAAGACTATAATAAAAGTAAATAAAAATGTAAAGCTAGTAATAATAAGGGTAAAAGCTATAAAATAACAACGTACTTTTCAAAATTTTCCGACTTGAAACATTTACTTTTTTATTACGTTACTTTACTAACATACTTTCAAATTTTGTTCTGAGTTCACCCATATGATCAGTTTATATTAAAATAATAACTAAAATGACTATATTACCCTCAGTATATGGGTGAAGTCAGAACAAATTTTGAAAGTTCGTTGGTGAATTCGGAAAAAATTTAAAAACATACAAGGGTAATATAATTATTTCAGTTATTATTTTAATATAAACGGGTCATATGGGTGAAGTCGGAACAAATTTTGAAAGTACGTTGGTGAAGTAAGGTAATAAAAAAATAAGTGCTTCAAGTCGGAAAATTTTGAAAAGTACGTTGTTATTTTATGGCTTTTACCCTAATAATAATAGTAAAGTTTGTTTCACATGCTAAAATTGCACCTATTGAAGAATTCTATAAGTAAATAGATACTCATGTATGACAAGAACGCGACTACAAAATAAATAACTAACAAAAAGTTGAAGGCTCAGGTCATTTCACGTAAAAAGGCAAACTATCTAACCCCAACTCTAAAGAAATTAACTATCAAATCGTTTAGAACAAAGATAGAAAATAGACTTATTTTAAGATTTCCATGGTCTTAATTATATACTGCATTAGAGTTTATTCAACAATCCATTTGGTTCGGTTCTCGATTCCTAAAACTATATTCCGAAACCGGAACCAAAAACTATATTCGGTTCAGTTCTCTATTCCTACTTTTCTCAAAAATTTGGTTCTCGGATCCACTAGTTCTGGACCATGCTCATCCCTACTCTAGTGTTCTTCAAATAAATGACTAAGGCGCCTTCGAAGACTATGTATGCGATTTCACCAAAACTACATTGACAATTTCAATTCTGTAACTTATTCTTAGAAAAGTAGTTAACGGTGAGATGATAATATTAGATAATCCATTTAAGTTGCGTTCATGTTCACTTTTCAAATAAAGTTTAGAATAATTGTAAAAATATAAATATATCTGTTTGATTTTGATAATTCATTTGAAGTAACAACAAGGGGCGCTACCTTTTGATTTTCATGTATTGTCATGCTTGAAAAGATATTACCTCAACCTAGTTTACATTAGTATCTACTAACTCATGTCTCACAAAAAAATAGGTAAACAAACCTTAATTCGTAACCGGCAAAGGTAAAAGAAAGACTCGTGTCTCACAAAAAAATAGGTAAAAAATCTTATTTGTAACCGTAAAAGGTAAAAGAAAGATAATTGTACCTCCTAAAAATCTCCTTATTTGTTATCATATAAAGTAAAAAAATAAAAATCTCCTTATTTGTTATCATATAAAGTAAAAAAATCAAAACATGAACTCACCTTAACAGGCTAGCTACTAATTTCTAACTTAGGAATATGTACCTGTTGTCTAATTATATATTGCATTATAGTTTATTTATCCATCTATGTGGGACAAAGTCACAAAACCAAAAACTCTTCTCCTTCATGAAGCTTTGTTTACTACCATGCATGCACATCTCTACCCTCACCCCCTCGCTTACACACATTCAAACACCTCATTTCAGCTACAAGGCCATAATGTCGTTGTTCTATTTCACCCTCCTTATCATCACAACCAACGAATCAACCTAAGCACCCAGCCATTCCTCACATAGTCGCATTCATCTCATCCCATTCATACTCTCCACGACATACACTATATGCTCAATAATCCGTTTTATGTACTCTCGTTATATTCCAACTAACTAACCGGTCATATCTATACTATATTTAAAGGAAAAACCAAAAAGTGAAAAATTAAAGTAATTTAGGAAGTCCTTACACTATTTTTGGAAAGCATATGCAAAGCTAGAAACTATTAACACACTATTAATATACATCGAGACCGGGTTGACTTGGGTTGCTTCAAACCCGACGGGTTGACCATGTTTCATTTGACCCATTTTTCCGACCCAACTTGGCGGGTTGACCCGTTTTTTGACCTGATAATCTAATAATATCACTGACTATAATCTAATAATCTTATTAATATATTATTCCAAAGTTTGTATATTCACGGATGTGGGACACTTACAAAATGAAAACTCATTCCAACTTCATAGGTTCTTCAATCTTTCGTTTCAAAATGAATGCCTCACTTACAAACAATGTCATTATTAGTCATTATCCATCATCACTCTCTTTCTCATCCTCACACTGCAAAGAGCAGCAAGCATTTCTAGATTATATTTTTTATGTTTACTCTGAAGACTTTTGTTGGAGAAAAAATTATGTTGTTTCTATTTCATTTGCTTCCTTCATATTCTGTTTTGTTGATTTACTTAAGCACTTTGTGAGACTTTTTGATTTGTTAATTTTATATGGACTTTTAGTCTTTTATTTGTAATTTCTAGATTATATTTTTTATTTTTACTTGAATATTGTTTTCTTGGTTTTAACTGAAAACAAACTGAATTCTAATTTGATGTATGGTTTGGTTTATCCATTTTATAATTGGTTTGGTTTGGTTTTGGTTTTGACTTTAGAAATTTTCAAACCGATAAACCAGAATCATACAACCCACAAAACCGAAAATCAAACCGATGAACACCCCAATTGTCATGCTCGAAATGATATTAGTTCAATCTAGTTTGCACTAGTATCTAGTAACTTGTGTTCCGAAAAAAGTAGGTAAAAGTACTCTAATTCATATCAACAAAAACATGTTGAGTAGTTGTTATTCGAAACCAAACCGAATTCTAATTTGATGTATGGTATGGTTTTATCCATTTTATAATTGGTTTGGTTTGGTTTTTGTTTTGATTTTAGAAATTTTCAAACTGATAAATCCAAGCAATACAACCCACAAACCAGAAAATTAAACCGATGAACACCCCAATTGTCATGCTTGAAATGATATTAGTTCAATCTAATTTGCACTCGCGTCTAGTAACTTGTGTTACAAAAAAGTAGTTGTTACTCGAAACCAAACCGAATTCTAATTTGATGTACGGTATGATTTTATCCATTTTATAATTGGTTTGGTTTGGTTTTTGTTTTGATTTTAGAAATTTTCAAACTGATAAATCCGAGCAATACAACCCACAAACCAGAAAATTAAACCGATGAAAACCCCAATTGTCATGCTTGAAATGATATTAGCTCAATCTAATTTGCACTAGCATCTAGTAACTTGTGTTACAAAAAAGTTGGTAAAACACTCCTAATTCATATCAGCGAAAACGTGTCTTAGTAGTTTGTTATCCCACAAAGTAAAACAAACCAACCAACAACTAGCTTCTTAAAGTGATACACCAATAGTTAAGCTATTTTTTGCTTGTTAGAGAGCTAGGTACCATAACAAGCAATTACTTCATCGTCGCGCCACCTCAGCGCCACATCAGCATCTCATTTTCCCACAACTAACCACAACAAACCCCCTCCTCACTCATAACAAACCTCAACCTCTTCATTTGGGCCCCACAACTAACCACAGCATCTCATTTTATAACGTAAACTTGCTTTTTGTCAGGAGATCCAGCTCGTCGTCCCCACGATTTGGTAGCCGACGGCGAGCCACAACGAACCACGTCGGTGTGGCGGCGAGCCACGGCGGCCGGCCACGTAGGCGACGGCGAGCCCACGTAGCATCTCATTTTATAACGTAAACTTGCTTTTTGTCAGGAGATCCAGCTCGTCGTCCCCACGATTTGGTAGCCGACGGCGAGCCACAACGAACCACGTCGGTGTGGCGGCGAGCCACGGCGGCCGGCCACGTAGGCGACGGCGAGCCCACGGCGAGCCCACACCGTCCACTCTTATGTTATCATCTTAATTATATAATGCATTAGAGTTTGTTTATCCATCTATGTGGGAAAAGTCACAAATCAACACTCTTATCCTTCCTCAAGCATTTGTATATTACCATGCATCCACATCACACCCTCGCCTATATACACACAAACACCTCATTTCGTGACTTCACACACAAGGCCATAATGTTGTTGTTCGATTTCTCTTTATCATCACATCCAATGACTCAACCCAAACACCCATTCCTCACATTCATATCATCCCTTTCATACTCTCCACTATATGTATTCTCATTACATTCCAACAAACTCGATCACCAGTCAC
Organism: Chrysanthemum seticuspe; assembly: GCA_019973895.1. Lineage (NCBI taxonomy): Eukaryota > Viridiplantae > Streptophyta > Magnoliopsida > Asterales > Asteraceae > Chrysanthemum > Chrysanthemum seticuspe. The sequence continues at coordinate 17,890,540 of BPTQ01000005.1, forward strand.
ATTTCCTTAAAACTTTAAACAAATTAAAGCATAATCGTGACATGCCTAGTGATATGAAGAACAAACAAAACATTCTAATAAGTTGACGAATACAACATAACTGATTAGTGGTACTTCCCGAGGTATATGTCGACCATGTTTTTCAAAAGGCATAAAAATTCAAACGTGCATTTTACTACCTATCCAAGTTAGTTTAAGGAAATGCATGTCCACAACGGTCTTTGCAATGACTAAATCCGTGAGGCAATTATCGTTCTTCTAATTAACGAGATTTTCATAAAAATTCAATCCGTGAGGAAATGCATGGCCACAACGGTCTTTGCAATGACCACTTGGGTTGCTGACCCAAAACCCTTTCACCCGGCCGTGCTAAAAAATAAGTTGCAAGTAAAACAAAATGAAATGCTCGTTGTTTATATAATGTTTGCACGCCATTTAGCCAATTATATGGCAACTAAACACCACATACAAACATGATGCATGTCTTTTTATTCAGTATGATACGTCTTGAATATGAATTGTACGAAAATGCTATGTCTCTTTATTCAACACGCTAGATTATAATCACATAAGCTTTGAAAAAAAAAAAAAAAAAAAAAAAAAAAAAAAAAAACCGCCTTCCTGAAGAGATTTGATTATTCAATGAGGTCAAACCTTCTTTTACTTGATTATATTTTGCTTTAGTGTTTGTTGATTGACCGGTATAGGACAAAGTCACGAAACGACAACACATCACAAACAATGTCACTACACCTCATTATGCTTCAACGAATCACCCCCGAGCCAACTCAATCCAAGCACTCGCTCCTCACATTTATCTATGCACTCTTTCGCTCTCCTCGTATCCAATGAACACCTCACACTCAATTTGCACATGTTGTGGCTTTGCAAATAAGAATATGAACCATTTAGAGTTGTATATAAGGGTGTACGAGGTGTGCTATCACAAAGAACCTCCAAATTATAAGGGCCTCAAAACTTATATATAATATGTATATATATTCTATATTACGCTATGTAGGATTTGAACCTACGACATCAGGTTTTGGAGACCCACGTTCTACCGAACTGAACTAAGAACTATAAAAGTGATTACAAAAAAAAAAAAAAAAAAAAAAAAAAAAAAGAAAATCAAACTAGTACGTATAGAATTACTAGTAAGTCATCCAATACTTGTTTCAATAATTATATTTAACTAAAGAGCATTTTCATAATCTTAGTTATATAGTGATGTACAGTTTATTCATCAAACAATGTGGGATAAAGTCACAAAACCAAAAATCTTTTCCTTCCTCACCTGCATACATACAAACACCACATAAGTTAGAAAAAATCTTTGACAAAATAAAAGGATGTGGCATGCATTTAGAAAAATATGAGAATTTAAAAAGAAGAGAGAATTGATTAATGATAGTTTTGTTCAAATGACTAGCTAACACAGTTTGTATATAGTGGGCTTTGTTGTGGCTTAGATAACTCGAAAGTCAACAGTGTCCATTTTAGTATGATGTTCACTTAAGAGGGAGATGCTAGTCTCACTCAAGATCTTTTTTTTATTTTTTATTTCAAGCTAAAAGATGGGCTAGTTGGCCAGATGGGGGTGGCCGAGCACACTCCAGCCTCGTCTATACACACCCAAACAGCTCATTTCACCCACAAGGCCATAATGTCATTGCTCGATTTCAATCTCCTCATCATCATAGCCAACAACTCAACCCAAACACTCTTTCCTCACATTCAACCCATCCCTTTCACACTCTCCACGACATACACTATCATTCACTATGCTCACTCCACTATATGTACTCTCGTTACATACTTACATTCCAACAGACTCGATCACTTGTTGCATTCCCGTAGTATATGTTGACCATGCTTTACAAAAGCATAAAAATTTAAACAAACATTTTACGAGATATCCAAGTTAGTTTAAGGAAATGCACGGCCACAACAGTATTTGCAATGACTAAATCCGTTTGAGCAAATATCTTTCCTCTAATTAACGAGATTTTCAATGTTAAAGAAGTAGAAGACTGATCAACATGCGCTTTTTTACAACTAAAAGTTAAACAGAGACTCGATTGCTTGCAAGCAAGGTAGTGGATGTTGTGCATATTGCAAGCAAGGTAGCAGAGTTAAGATAAGGTGTGCCAGACTCAGCTACCTTCTGTTTTTGGCTCGTTTTATTTCGAGAAGGCATTCGCCATGACAACTTGGGCTGCTGACCGATTACGCCATGCTAAAAAAATAAGTTGCAAGTAAACAAAAGGAAATGGTCGATGTTCAAATAATCTTTCCACGCCGTTTAGCCAATTATGTCGCAACTAAGAGCATCCACAACCAGCTTAGCTGGCATCGTTTAAATGAAAATTTTGTCAGTGCATTAAATGCTCAATACCATTGTGTGTCTCCATGTCAACACACGCATAAAGATGAGTTTGTATCTGAACACACCACTTTTAAACGCATATGGTGGACCCATTTAGAATAATTTATTAGTTTGTTGTTTTATTTTTGCACATGACTTATTATTTTGTTCACAATTTACTTGAGCTGGTGGACCCAACTGATTAGATTAATATTATGATGTGGAAATGTATTAAATGCGTAAAGTTTAATGCATTGTGGAAGTGTTGTATAGATTAATAAAATAGTGATGTGGCAGTGTATTGAACTTTGTATTATATCATGCATTGGAGATGCTCTAAATACCACATACAAATATGATGTCTTTTTATTCAGTATGATATATCTTTTGTACGGAAATGCAAAAAACAAAAGGAAATGGCAGTTGTTCGAATAATGATGCCCTTCTAATTCAATAAGCTTGGTTTGTAGTTAAGAGCATTTAGTGTCAGCAACACTGATACAAAATCATAATCATAATCTTACTTATAAATTGCTCTACTATTTTCTCATATATGACATTCCATGTAACATTAAAATACGTGGCAACATCATGTCAAACTACCATTTTATTTGTACATGTGTCGTTTAGATTACATTCGTCATAACTAGATATATATGAATTGTATGAAAACGTTATGTTTTTTTTTTAATTCAACAAGCTATATTGTAACTACATAATCAAACATAATATCTACAACTAACGTAAGGCTTTGGTTTTATTTGACAAAGTCAAAGAGAATTAAAAAAAAAAAAAAAAAAAAACGAATGTTGATTAATAAGTACTCGCCATTTCAATGCACAGGGATGTACCCGTATGAGAGCCAGGTGTGGCGCGAGCCACACCCGATTTTAAATCACGAAGTGTATTTTTTTTTATAATAAAATATGTGTTATGAGTGGCACGTGCAACCCCCAATTTACGTAATAATCTCTTTATTTAGGGCAACTTTAGCACTGACAATTTAAAAAAATAATCCATGTAATATCTCAACTGATATAACGTGATATTTTCTTTCTTAAAGATATGCTTACGTGCTGCATGGTTTATTTTTTCTAAGTTCATATATTGTTAATTTGTTGTATGTTCAAGCTTGTCGTTGATATAGGTAGCTTGCTTTTGCAATTGGTTTAGAGCAGTTACATTAATAACGCCGGAACCGGCGTTAAGGCCGCGTTAACCGGCGTTATTCGATGTTATTGATGGAGCTTCGGTGTTAAAGTGGCGTTAAAATGCCGGCGTTAAAGCACCAATGGGCGTTATTTATTATTATTATTATTATTATTATTTTCATTTATGCCCCTAAATGAGGGTTGTTTTTGTAAATTGTTGGAGTGTTAAAGTTTAACTTGAGAATGTTATTGTTGTGGTGTTTTTTGGGATGTTAAGGTGAAAGGTTAAAGCTGATGTGGCGCTGACGTGACACGGTGTTAAACTTTAACTTGCGTTATTGATGTACATGCTCTTAGAGTGGCACATCACCACTCTTTCATGTAACTAAACATTATATGTTTTTTATTTTATTCATTGGGTATCAAAACTCTTTACCTAAAAAAATAATAATAATCCATGTAAGTTATATGTTATGTCACTTTCCAAATAAAGTTTAAAATAATTCAAAAATATGTAACTTACTTAAAGTAAAGTAACAACAACGAGGCTGCCCTCAATAGAGTCGATCGTGATTCGATCGAGGGACAAGAGGCGATCGATTTCAATCGGTCGTCTTGTTGTGGGTTATGTCGATCGTTGGGCAACTCAAACAAATAGATCGTGTGCGCGATCGAAACCACAACTCAAACACACATTTAATTATTTCAAACGTTTTTTTTTTTTTTTTTTTTTTTTGAATGAAACTTTGGCTGTGTAAAAAAATGGCAGATGATAGATATATTGGAGACGATGATCAAAGTTGGAAAGGATACTTATATATAGAAATTTTTCACTTCAGCCCCTGAAGTTCTTGCAACCTATCAAACACAACCAAACACTCAAAGTTTTACTCCCTGTGTTAAAAATGTTTTTAAAAAAATGAAATTTAAAAAAAATTGTGTTAAAATTTAATTATTAATGAAATTTTAGTTTGGGTAAAAAAAAAAAAAACAACAACTTGGTCGCCGTTACTATGGCACCTAATCGCCTGAAGGTCGCTGAAGAGAGAAAGCTGACGTAACAGTGAAAAGTAACGGGATTGAATCCCCTTACTAGGGGCAGCCTGATCACTAACTTTTGATCTTCGCCGCTTGTCATGCTTCAAAAATATATTAGCTCAACCTAGTTTGTGTTGGTTTGTGGGAGTTCTAAAACACGACAAAACAACTAAACGTGTATGAGCCGATGGGGGCACACGCGATAAACACGAGTATACGTGTTGAACGTAACTAATACTTGAATTGTAACTTACCCGTTTATGCATGCGACTGACCCGATCATTAAATTGACCCGTGGGCTTTTATTAGTTCACTATTTGGGTCGTTTGAGTGGAGCCTTAGGCCATGAAAGATCCACAACTGATCGGGTACAGGGATTAGAGTGGGTTTGGGTTTGTTTGAGACTTGTCGACCAAGCTAGGGATTCATCTAGGGTTTCGACTTGTGCACCATATAAACAACCCTCCACCTCTTGCATTCTCACGCATTACACTCCTCTCCAATACCTAAAACTGATCCAAGTTTTCTTTTTTTTTTTATTCCTGGTCGTTTACATCTAGAAAACGATTAAGGTTTTGTGGTTTGGTTGATTCCTAAACTTGTATTCAAGACAAGTGTTTAGGTGTATTGATTGGTTGCTGTTTCACTGTTTCCTTGTTGACACAAAACAGCAGAATCAAGGAGTAATCTGCTCTTGCTCGTGACTCTTCATCTCGCACAAAAGCAGATGATATCGGACAAGGCGTGTCCGATATCGGGTAATACTTAAGAAGCTGTTTTCCAGTTTTTGGGTACATCGGACAGAAGGAGACAAGCTCTTGTGGTTTTCTGTACGTGGAGCTCAAGTGGGTTTCGTTCAAGTGATAAACTATTAATTTGGTTTTATATATTACGTTCTCGACTAGCTACATCGAACGTATACGTGAATCGGGTTTGTGTGTGATACTCTTCGAGGTATCTATTTTAGATACTTAAAGGTTTCGTAAGGTTTCTTGTTCCGTTAATTGAGATCAATTGCCAAACAAGGTTAGCTTTTCTTTTATCCCTTTTAATTAATTAATAATGTATTAATTATGTGTTTATTAATTACGTGTTAACATAATTGTATTAACTAGATCCATTATCCGCTGCGTACTCGTAGAGGTTACTGGTTAACTAGATCTAAAATCCCAACAGTGGCATCACGAGCCAACTCGTTTTTGCGATTATGGATTACACGTTTCTGATATTAATAAACATGTTTTAAAAGGGCTGCATGAAACCTAGTTTAGTTATTTTATTTTATTTTTATTTTGACAATTACATGCAATACTTGTCAATTTTTAATAAATAATAACTAGTCACACACAAATTAAAATTATATTGATAATTAGAATTAATTTGTTAATTAGAATTTAATTTACATGTGAATTATAATTATCTTGTTAATTAAAATTAAATTGTTAATTAAGAATTACATGTTAAATTAAAATTACTTGCTAATTAGAATTAAAAGTTAATTTGTATTTATTAATTGTTAATTAGAATTATTGTGATAATTAGAATTACATATTGATTTAAATACATACATTGCGTTATTACTTGTTAATTGAGATTGCCATGCTTTATGTGTTTTTCCGGCCACAAGACCCACTCAATTGCTTTTCTAAGTGATATGGGGCGATCTAGGTATTGCATCCTAGTGACGGTCTTATGGTTCTCCGTTTGGGGAAGACTCGCAAGAGGACTCGGAACAATATGTGGTTACTTAATATTAATGTTTATGTTTGTATGTTTGTGATTCCTATATGTGCATTATTACTTGTTTTGACACCTAATTGGATGCAATATGGAATAATACATATCGTAACCATAACATTAATATTGGTGTTTATTTACACGCCAAAATACCATGCTCATTGTGACCTGCTATTTGTTTCGTGAAAAATTGTTTTTGTAAAATAAAGTAACCTAATATATGAAACACGTTTTCAAGAATTTAAAAACTAGACGCTATGGACACTTGGGATGTACGGCTCACCCACTAGAACAAACTAGAAAGGGGTTTAATGAAGTGAGCACAGTCTCACTGAAAGGATGTCTAAGGTTATGCTTCAGCGCTTACCTGGTCCTCTGCCTCCCTGTGCGTTCGATTGGAGCTACCGTGAACCATGATGATCACTACAGTGTCATTACCAAAACGTTTTTAAAATTAGTGTTACAAAGTTGTTTTGCATGCTTCTTTGTACACGACTTTTACCACATTTATGTGTGCATACCTATTTGTAAATATTAAGTCTATGCCACCCAACTATGGACACGTGCACTTGGATTGACTTCTCTGGTCAGACCTAAGGGCCTTTCCAACCCATGGTAATTATTTCTCACTGGTCAGACCTCTGGTTATTTTTACACGTTCATACTTGGTCGACTTATATCGAGTTAACCTGGTCAGACCTCGGACCCGAGGCATACGATGAGAACTAAACATGCTTTTGACATTATTACTTGATACTAATGCCTTAAACAGTCTCATAAATCTAAGAGTTGCATTAAGCAATTAACGCTCGTCGCTTACCTCTTGTCCTATTTTTCTACACACTGGTCAGACCTATGGTAATTAAGTGGGGTTGCAAGATGGATCTTAGTCTTAATTAGTAATTAATTGGGTAGTTAATTCTTTTAAGAATGTAATTATCGAAAATACTAGATTTGAACTTTTTATGTTCTGATTAATTGTGTTATTGCAACATAATTCGTAAACAAATTTGTTTTTCTTTGAAAGAAAAACTTAGTCTCTTTTCCTAGTAAGAAGAGTGAGACTTATACCTATCTTTTCTCCTTAGTTGACAAACTAAGATAGGATTCGAAAATTGATAAACTCTTATATGATCTTTCATTACCCTTTTCGTGGTCTAGAGTTAATTGAAAGATAGAATATTTTGTGTAAATGGAAACATTGTGTTTAGAGCTACCAAAATAAATAACATCCTGCACTTGTCACGATGTATGAGTTTAAACCGCAAAGAGTAAAGGAATTACTAGCATATTTTCTAGGTAATCTTCTTGGACTCTTATTATTCCTAAAGTGCTAATTACCCTTGGGGCTATGTAGACGATAAAGTAGGAATGCATGCTAAAGATTCAAGTTAATTGAATAATAGAATGGTTAGTCCATTGTCTACATAAGTAGAACTTCATATACTCTGCTCAATACCTAAGTACATGCTACTCGTAGGCAATTGAAGAGAATAGGAAAGTATATAAAACTGCTATATGCTTTCTACTGGAAATGTAACACTTACTATGTTGACAAATCCAGTGGGAGCAGTTGCATTTTATTACTGAAATATCATTCATGTAATGTTGTCAATTTCAGTGGGAGCTACGGGATTTATTCCTTGATAGTCACCCATATCATTTCAAACTAGCTTTGAAATAATCCATTACTTTTCGAATATAAACAACCATTGCTTAAAGGAAAATTGCATTTTATTTTATAAGATAACACGTTGCCTTCCTGCTGTCGCTTCCTGAAGTGTTATCTATAAAATAATAATCCACAATTCTTTATTAAAGGCTATGGTTCTACAACTACTTATGATCTCTATGACATTATCATATTGTTTGAATAATCAATCACGTGTTGTTTGTTTTCATAATATGATGTTGTACCTTACACAAGTGGGAGAAATCTCAGAGTGTGTGAAAGGAACAACAATATTATTGGTATCTCTTGACCGCAAGGTAAAGGAAACTAATAATTCTACTAGGACTTAAACACATTAGATGTTTAATGCCCTACTACATGTAAAATAAGAATTCTACTAGGACTTAAACACATGAGATGTTTATTGCCCTACTACATTCAAATGTCAGGATATAGTGTAAAGATACTTCAACATTTGACTACATGTTTTAGTCAACATAATTATGGTTATATGATAATGATCATAATTCTGAAGTATAAAATTAACTTGAAATTACTATAGAACTCAATAGTTTGCGTTCATGATTACTTTTGTTAGTATAAGTATGCTTACATGTTAAGACATATTTATAAAGTCCTTGAATTAATCAATGACTTATAACATAAAGTATATATAGTAAATGTGTTATGTCTTCTCGTTAACACATAAACATGAGGCTTTGAATTATTCAAAGAATGATAATGTATTATTGAAATGTTCTGTTTTCTTGTTAACACATGAACATATAATACTTGAACAATTCTGTCTTCTTGTGAACACGTGAACATAAGGTTCTTGTATTGTTCAACGAATATACATTATTGCATGCACTTGGTTCGTAAATACTTTATATGCAATTTGGCTCGACCCAATTGACAAGTATTTGGTCCAAAGAAAATTAAGTTATCTATAGAATTCTGATAAGTTTCACAATTCTAATAACTCATAGGATACCACTTCATTATGGTATGTCTAATGTGTTGGATCAAACCTTATTCATAAAGTTTGGTTCCTGATAGCTTTAATTGCTCTACCTCCAAAACATATCAAGGTTAGAAATTGCGTGTGTCATGGATACACTCAATATAGTTCAAACCTAGAAGGTATTCAAGACAACACATAACTGAAAACCCTAATTTATTAGGGATTTGAGGTTTTACCACTCAAACCAATTGAATCTTGAATCATAAACCCTATTGGATTTTTGATTTTTCTACACTTCCTAGCTTGAAGATTGTAGTTTTGGTGTTCTTCCTAGCTTGACGAAACACAAAACTGTTGTTAGAACTTTTGGTTAAAGAGTGATACTAAATTAGAGTTTTTCTATAAACCCTAATTTGAGTTGTTGGGAGGAATTCCATTATGTCTTGATTTAAGTTCTAAATTTGTTAAAATCTTATGAAGTATTTTATTAACAAATCTTGAGATGAGAACTTAAAATGTATTTTGTGGTTCTCCATAAGGAACAATTTATTGTTGCTTAAATACTTAGTATTTAGAGAATTGTCTCTACTTACAAAAGTAAGTGAGAGTATATACATATCTCAAAGTTTTTGAGAATAAAATACTTAACCTTCTAATATCCACTTATTAATGTCATACTAAGGTTAAACATGAAAATGTCGACCGAAGTATAATGATTACTCTCATTCATAAATCCGCAAGGATGCCTCATCACTTGAAGTGATATATTTTATTATCAATGCTGAGGGATATAAGTTAGGAGATTATTGTAAATCAGCTAATTACTAAAATACATTATCACATCTTGAATTTGATAAATATTTTAGAACTGTGAATGATAAGATGCAGTCCTTAAAAGGCAAATCGAGTTTTGAGCTTGATTGTTATTTCGCCTAACAGTTAACCTATGAGGTTGGAATGAGTTTCTTTTGAAGAAAGACTCACAAGGACAAAATTATATACATATTAATGCATGACATTTTATAAGAGGTTTTTAATCATGCTTAAGCAATTGACTGTGATTAAATTTTCTTATATAATACACGCATTAATTATATAAAGATATTTAATTGTCATACATGTGATATGTATGTTGAATATGACAATTAGATTTTATAACTCTTTCTTTATGATTACCTTTTGCGAGGACGGTGTGTAACCAAAATGGTTATGAATCTATATTATCTTTATGTAGTATACAAAATTTGAGCAATTCAAGTTTTGGATTGTATCATGCATCTAGGAGCTGAGATCTTGAATTTAATTACAATATGATTCTGGTTGAATTAAGATATCTCTTGAGTACATCTAACATTGAGTGAGAGCATTGCGTTTTTCCTTAAAATTTACATGTTGAAGATATCATTCTATTTAAGCTAGATATTGATCCTTAAGCTTGGAATGAAACTTTACTTGAAATTTAGGGAATAAAACAAACAACCTTGGAATATATGTTTATATGGAATAAACAAATGCGAAAAATTAAGTCTGACACAAATGCAATATATCATTCGAGCAAGTCTTAAATGATATATTTCACTTGGAGTAATTTATTACATGGATGGAATCCTTATGTTGTTTTAACTAAGGATTCATCATGTATATATTATATTGTGTATAAGACTAGTTGTTGCTTTTGTATAAGAACAAAATGAGCTGACAACAACAATATCTAATTGAGAGAGTTTAGATTATTGTTAATAAAGATGTTTACGAATTATAAAGCATAGTGTTGTATAAGTACAAATGATGCTAGAGGATTATTTATACTAGTTGTAGTAGGATTTTATCATTTATGAAAAATCTGCAAACTAGTTGTGCTCAACATAGAGCATTGTTGCATTACACATTAATGAATGAGAATACTTTACACTTTTAGAAACTGTAAAGATGACTGTCAGTATGTCGTTGATTTCTAATACCTCATGCAAGGTAAGACGACATCTCCATACTATAATTCTTGCAATAGTATGAGCATATGAGATAAGACACGCATCTTATATTTCAAATCACTCACTATATGTGATATTTGAAATAAGTATTCGGAAAGTTTACTCAGATAACTATTTAGTTTTTCTTGTAAAAGAAAGGTTGATAATGTTGGAAACATTAGGCTTCAGCTTACTAAATGAGTTTCATGCATATCTGTTTTAGTATTTGGATAATTGGGATTGATAGACAATTTTTACTTTATGATGAATAAAGATACTTGGTATTTGTTATTCATTCATATAATAATTGTTATCCTATATTTGCATGTTTAATCCTTGAATAATTTTATTATTCTAAATATGTCCATTGTCGGTTAACAATATGGGAATATTGTTATGATAAGGCAAATGTGAGTGTTGGTTATAATTCTAACGAGAATTCGGATTGTTCCCACCAAACTCATATGTATTCACTAGAGATGCATATTGGATTCCCCAACTTTCAAACATTTACTTTTGGATCCTTGTCATAAGTAAAATATTGAAAATGGTTTGTTATCTTCATCCTTAGACTTGAGATACAAGCAAGTTCTGTTATGTGTGGATATCATTTTTTGTAAGTATACGCAAAACGCTATCTGAACAAGGTAGTTATAAAAGCTATATTTCGGAGTGATGTGAAGCAGCATCCACAACACTTGTAGTCAATAAAGGATTTGTTACTCCACTTGATATGTGCAGAAAGATACCATGGCGCCTCTCCAGATTTAATAAGATAACTGTCTGGCCGGACCCAAAGGGTAATACAAGATGATTCTTGATTACATTTGGTATATCTGAATTAAAATCTATAACGAGATTCTATATGGTTAAACTATATGGAATGATTTGAGATCCATAATCCATGGTTTAACGGTATCTATAACAAAGGATGATTAGAGCAAGACATTGAATGACCATGCTACTGAGAAACTTTTACGAAACTATTCTCTCAGACACTTTTAGTTAAAAAGCGAGTGAGAGCGTTTGCTAGGCGTTTCCGTCGTTAGTTTTGTGTGCCATTCGACACACCAATTCCCAAGTGGGAGCTGTTGGTTTGTGGGAGTTCTAAAACACGACAAAACAACTAAACGTGTATGAGCCGATGGGGGCACACGCGATAAACACGAGTATACGTGTTGAACGTAACTAATACTTGAATTGTAACTTACCCGTTTATGCATGCGACTGACCCGATCATTAAATTGACCCGTGGGCTTTTATTAGTTCACTATTTGGGTCGTTTGAGTGGAGCCTTGGGCCATGAAAGATCCACAACTGATCGGGTACAGGGATTAGAGTGGGTTTGGGTTTGTTTGAGACTTGTCGACCAAGCTAGGGATTCATCTAGGGTTTCGACTTGTGCACCATATAAACAACCCTCCACCTCTTGCATTCTCACGCATTACACTCCTCTCCAATACCTAAAACTGATCCAAGTTTTCTGTTTTTTTTATTCCTGGTCGTTTACATCTAGAAAACGATTAAGGTTTTGTGGTTTGGTTGATTCCTAAACTTGTATTCAAGACAAGTGTTTAGGTGTATTGATTGGTTGCTGTTTCACTGTTTCCTTGTCGACACAAAACAACAGAATCAAGGAGTAATCTGCTCTTGCTCGTGACTCTTCATCTCGCACAAAAGTAGATGATATCGGACAAGGTGTGTCCGATATCGGGTAATACTTAAGAAGTTGTTTTCCAGTTTTTGGGTACATCGGACAGAAGGAGACAAGCTCTTGTGGTTTTCTGTACGTGGAGCTCAAGTGGGTTTCTTTCAAGTAATAAACTATTAATTTGGTTTTATATATTACGTTCTCGACTAGCTACATCGAACGTATACGTGAATCGGGTTTGTGTGTGATACTCTTCGAGGTATCTATTTTAGATACTTAAAGGTTTCGTAAGGTTTCTTGTTCCGTTAATTGAGATCAATTGCCAAACAAGGTTAGCTTTTCTTTTATCCCTTTTAATTAATTAATAATGTATTAATTATGTGTTTATTAATTACGTGTTAACATAATTGTATTAACTAGATCCATTATCCGCTGCGTACTCGTAGAGATTACTGGTTAACTATATCTAAAATCCCAACAGTTTGCACTAGCATCTACTAACTCACGCGTTGTAAAAATACACTAATTCGTATCCCACAAAGGTAAAGAAAGACAATTGTATCGGACATAAAGAAAAGGTAAAAATCTCCTAGTTGTTATTTCACAAAGTAAAATAAACGAACCACCAATTAACGTGCAGTAGAGTTTGGTTATCCATCAATGTTCTATCATCTAATCAGAGGCGGAGCCAATGGGGTGGCTAGCGGGTGCTCGGCCACCCCCAACGGCCAAACTAGCTCTGAGTGTAGCTTCTTTCCAGTCAGCGTTTTATCAGCACCTTATTACACTCTTCAGATGATAATCCTTTTCTACCAACCGTTTGCTCATTTTCTTCATTTTCTCAATATCTCAAGTATATATTTCAATAATTTCAAATAGTTATGAAACACTCAGTTTCATAGTCGACAGTATTGAGAAAAAAATTTGAAGGTTTGAGGAAGAATTGTTTGAAAGAAAAAGGTATTGACTATTTGAGGAAGAAGATAGATGTATTTTGTGTGGTGGGGGTAGGTAGAAGATGTTGGATAAAATCACTATAAATAGTACACTCAAAGATAGATGTATATGTGTAAGTGGGGTAGATATATGTATCATGTATGATGTATCTGTGTAATAATAGATGCATTTTTGTTTTTTTTTTTTTTTTTTGTTTTTTTTTGTCTGTAACTGTATCTTTACGTAAGATGATCTTTTATTAGTTCATTCTTTATCAATTAGTACCACCAGTAGTTGTTTCATTTTGTTCTTTAAGGTAATGCAAAAATTCTTTTAGCAAAGCTTGCTATCTGGTTAATTTAGAGTGTTTATGTAAAATTTGTTGATGTGATAACAAGATACATTAGTATTTTATTCATGATTTAAAGTCATACTACATCTGTCCCAAATTTTATGTTCGTTTTGACTTTTTGAATATATCTTTGGCCTTAAATATTTTTGTTTGTATTATATAATACATGATGCAAAATATATGAATAGATTGTGTTTTAAATGTATTTTTCATTGATATAATTTTTATCAAGTATTATATAATACAAACAAAAATATTTATGGTCAAAGTTTGATTCAAAAAGTCAAAATGAACATAAAATTTGAGACAATGAGAGTACTATGTAATAACTCGAAGAATTTATTGTAATCTTAAATGTGTAAAGTCATTAGGGGCGAACCACTGAACCGGTAGACAAACCGACTTATGAATAGTATATTAGTATGTTGTGATATAGACTACTTACGGCCCCCCTTAATGTAAATTCCTGGCTCCGCCCCTGCATCTAATTATATATTGCATTAGAGTTTGGTTATCCATTAATGTAGGACAAAATCACAAAACCAAAACTCCTTTTCTTCAAGCTTTTGTTTACTCCCATGTATGCACATCTCCACCCCTCACCCCCTCGCCTTTACACACACAAACACCTCATTTAACCCACAACGCCATAATATCGTTGTTCGATTTCACCTTGCCTATATGTACTCTCGTTATATTCCAACAAACTCCATCACGTACTGGTCACATTTCTTTACGAATACTAATATACTAACTAGAGCAACCGTGAATCATGACATATATATACATGGTCATATGAAGAACAAGCCAAAGATTCGAATAAGGTGAAGCAAACAACATATATAAATGATTACCGGTACTTCCCTTCAAGGAATTGTGGTTCCTCTTACGAGATTTCGATGTTGAAGAAGTGGAAGATTGCATGATGAACATGCGCTTTAATTCTAACGACTAAAAACACCAGGTGGCCGAGCCGTGACGTGGCTAGGCATGCCATGCATGGCGTGGGATCGAGTTGAAACATCAAACTTAGAAACTTTCCGCATGGGATGTCTATTTTGTTGCGAACTGGAAAGCTAGCTAGCAGAGACTCGATTGCTTGCAAATAAAGTTATAACATTTACGACTCTTTTATTAGATAGTATTGGTAATTTAGTATGGTTTGCTACAGATAGCTTTTGTTTTTGGTTCCAAAAATGTATACTCAAAGACGCATGACACATCCAGAATTCCAGATACATTAGTGCAAGTCCCAAAGAGATCGATATAGAGCATGATCAGTTGTGTACACGCGATTTAAAAAAAAAAAAAAAAAAAAAAAAGTCATTGACTTGTGACTTTGTATTGTGTATTTTTGTGTTCTTTCCAATTGGTGTTCATCGAAGACCGAAGATCATTGGAAATTCGGGATCTTTCTCATCAATTGACCATTTAACGTATGTTTAACGTCGATAACAACAAGCTCCGTTTCACGTTTATATTTTTTTTCTCGCTATTTTGGTGTTTCGGTATTAACTAATTATACAATAGTAATAAGTTGAATAATGCTTCGAAGATGATGTGATAATCGGCCATCACCGTGAAACGTGTCAGCACGATGATGCGATACACTCCTACACAAACAGGATCCGTGGGAAATCCCGTGGAAAAGGGCCATTTTTCACGGATTTCACACGGAATTATTCCGTTGCTAAAAACCTCGTGGGTAAATATTTTCCCACTGATTTTCCCACGGGGCGTTGACTATTTTCCCACAGATATTATTGTGGATAATCCGTGGGTTTAATTTCCCACAGATTTCTCACGAAATTTCTCACAGTTTCTAGTAGCCATTTTCCACATATATTCGTGGTTTTTTGGCCACAAATTTCCGACGAATTTCACACTACAATTTTACCACAGACTTCCCACAAAAAAACAAATTTTCCCCAAACAATTCTGCGGGAATTTTGTGATTAATCAGTGGGAAACACGTGGCTATATTCCGTTGTATTTGTATTATACTTTCAGATTTTTCGGAACCTGTAAATACAAAAAACTAATATTTAAAACACTAAAAACAATTAATATATCACCAATTAAAAAATCCAGTACCCAAAATGCATAAATGTTTCGCCCAATCAGGGCCGTCCCATGGATTTTGGGTGCCCTGTTCGGTACAAAATATTGAGCCCCTCAAACACAAATACTTTAAATACACAAATACTTTAAATACTAGTATAATTAATTTAATAGCTACTAGCCTACTACACTGCTACTACTTTGAAAAAAGAAATCATATGCATAACTTCTACAGTTGACTAGTAAACTATAAGGAAATTCATTCAAATAAAAAGTAAACTATAAGCAAAAAAGAATAAAAAAACTCATAGAAAAAGAATATAAAAGATGATGGATTGATGGTACCTCTCTGAGATGCAGTCACAATTTGATTTAGGGAATCGAACTTTTAGGTTTGTCAGTTAGCGTAATCCAAAAAGAATGGATATTTAATATTTTATAGGCAATTAAATTATGGTACAAGAAAGATACAGACTTGGACTAGGATACACAATGGGAATTGGGCCTATATAATAGTAGTATTGTATACCAAATTTGGTGCCCCTACAAAAAAAGGGCCCTGTGCGAATGCTCATAATGCACTCCCCAAGATCCGGGCCTGCGCCCAATGGACATAAATCCGTAATCCAAAAGACATACGTTAACAACATGCTATCAGACAACATAATCCATGTTCAACTTTCTAGAAACAAAATGCAAGTTTGATGATACCCAATAACTAACTAATTAACCGGGAGGTGGAGAAGGTGGCGGTTTTAAAGTTTTATGCATGTTAGCAATGTCTTTTACTTGCTCCTCTAACTCCTTAACCCGCTGCTCAGCTACCCATTCCCGCTCCTCGGCAACCTGTTGCAACTCCTTGGCAACTTGTTCCAGTTCTTGTGCTACCTTTTCTTGCTCGGCTAGTTGGTCTTTCAAGTTTTCAACCTACAATATTAGACATAACCAAATAACTACCATATCAGGAAATAGGGGTGTCAATCGGGTTATCAGGTCGGATTTGAGCCTTACCAGGTCGGGTCTATCGGGTTTTCAAAAAAAATTAACCCGCAACCCGACCCTATAAAGAATCGGGTTACCGGGTTTGGGTCTATTAGGTTGTCGGGTTTATCCGGTTGGGCTTATCGGGTTATCGGGTTAGACATGTAATCAGTCACAAAGTAATAAAAATATAGATCAGTATGTATATAATAACATGTTGGGTCAATATGTATTTCAAGTTTTCACTACTACTACTACAACATGCTAAATGATGTAAGATCAGTATGTATTTCACCATTTTACCAAGCATTTTCACCAATTCACCATTTCACCATTATAACATGCTAACTAGTCTAAGATCAATATGTATAAAAAATAGATCACCAATTCACCATTTCATCATCATAAAATGCATTCAATTAAGCATGAAAAAGTAGGGCAGTATGTACCAAAAAATAGATTCACCATTTCACCATTAATAATTTGCTAGCAAGACTTTTTTAGTCTAGATAGAAATTTAAACTAACAAAAAAGATGACAAGATTTTTCAAGTTTTCAACCAAATATTAAGCCTATAATGTTTCCAATACAGTAGCTAAAATAGTTCTAAGCACATAGAAGGTCTTTTAGTTGCAGCCTTCTTTTTCCTACTAACATAATCTAGTGGCTCCCAAGATATTTAACAACGGATATTCTATGAAATTTAAGTACATTAATCGCTGCTTAAACAATCATCCATCAAATTACGTTTTATTTAAAACGCAGTTCGTTTAAATGTACCTTTCAAAAGTGATTATCACAACTCCTACAATAAATAATCAAATATTTAAAGCTAAAGACATGTAGAACAAGAGCATATAACATTTATCTGCTTGATACTTTTATACCTACTAGTCAACTACTTCTTACCTAATTCTTCAAATGTCATTACTTTGACATCAGTTAGCTGCTAGAAAATCATGATAACTTTTGCCCGAACATAAACAATCACAACACTAACTAAACATAATTGTAACCAATTTGCAAGTGGCAAAAGTAACCAAACAAACAAAAAAAACATACCTCTTCTGAAGATGCAACACTCGACTGATGAGCACAGGAGTTGCCGGTACTTGGCGTGCTCGGTGTACCTGTCAAAACACTGGATAGTAAGTTACTAAAATTGTTACTGCAAACCAAAAATAAATCTCTTATTTAGCAGCTGAGAACTACTAAGGACTATAATAAACTTGAAAGACACAATAAGTGCAATCTTTCTAGGATTAACTATACCAAATATCTGGTCATAACCTTAGGCATGAAATTTGTAAACCACCTACTTTTTGTTTCCTAAATGTGAAGTTGGTAATAAAGGAGGGGGCCATGATCTATTTTGGATAAATTCCAGCTTTGATTGACTCCATATATGAGATAACAGTTGTAGGAACAACAGCCTCTATCATTGTGTTGGTACATGAAAAAATATTGCCTCCATCAACCATGCTCATGACAACAATATAGCACTTACCTCATTTGAATCTTAACTTGAACAAAATATGATAATAAGTTTACTAAAACTGTCTCTACAACCCACTAATAATAACTTTTACAAAATATGATATAGTTGAGGATCGGAAAGAAGTCAAAGAACATACCTCATTTGGAGGGTCCACCACAAGCTCACTCTCCCTATAACCATAAACATGTAATCTTGATTATCAAGCATTAAATAAGAATATAATACAAGATAGTACCTTGTAATTAGCTTCAATTGCAGCACAAAACATGTTCCAAGCTCATATAGATTGGGGCTTTCATGAACCCTAATTCCTAAAATCACCCAAACAAGAAATAGACTCTTAACCACTTCAAATTTGTGATCAATTAAGGATATAACACAAAAAGTACCTGATTTGTGAATACATAGACTTGACTTCGGGGAGTCACGATGGTGAATCACCATGGTCTGTAATTGTTTGGGTGCCAGGAAGTACTTGACTTCGGGGCGCAGATGCAACCGACGACTGGCAAAGATCCATGCTAGGAAGTACTTGTTGACGACAGACAAGATGTGAGATAAGAGGAAGATGATAAGGTTGGGCTATGTGAGGTAGATAACTGATTAATTGATGCCCAATTTGATTTTTGGGGAAAATTTAGGGCGGGACAACTAAAAATGTTGAGAGGGAGATTTTATTTTTGAGAGGGATAACTAAATGTAGTAGTAAATATTTACCAAATATTTAACAAATATTTGTTTCTATTATCATATATGAGTCGCTTTATTTTACTTACTTAAAAAGCGCTGCATACCAGGGGACAGATCTACACCGTTGGATCAAAAAGACAATATTTAATAATAAAAAACACGGAAGGACTTAATATGTAAATTAGGTCATTACTTCACCCACCCATCTCTTTTCTCTCACATTTCATTATCAAAACCTGACACACACACAAACACACACCTAACTCACTTTCTCTCTCTAACAAACTTTAAAATCAACAAAAAAACATCAAAATCAAACCGTTTTTCAACCGTAAAAATCAAATAAAACAAATAGAAATGGAAGAACGTGGCAAACAAAACCAGATCTGTGAAAAAAACGGTTCACAATGAATAGATTCAAACCGAGGATGATGGTATGGCGCTTCTAATTAATTATTTTGTTATTATTTAAATATTTGTTGTGATTTTATTCTTATTTATGGATTTTATCTGTGTTTTTGTTGCTATTTAGGAAGATTTTTTGTTTGTTGTTGATTTTAGTTGTTTATTGATATATTACTCTGTTAATGTGATGATTTTGTTCTTATTTCTGGGTTTTATTTGTATTTTTGAAAATATCTATAAGATTTTTGTTATAATATAAGATATTAGAGGTTAGGTTTAACTGAAAACTAAAGATGTTATGATGCTTCTGTTAGATTTGTGGTGGATTTTTCTATTTAATGGATACATTGTGCATGTTTCGATAGGTTTTACAGCGGGATTTGAAAATATCTATGGTTGAATCAGCAAACTAAAGAAGCTATGGTTGAAGAAAGCACAACATCTTCATAAACAAACCGAAAAAGCTCAAACACCTATGATATCACAGGTGATATCACACGTGATATCTCAAGTGATATCACAGGTGATATCACTTGTGGTATCACATGTACCTCCATCACCACCACTGATTCAACAAAAAGAAGAAGACGACACATCTGTGATATCACCTGTGATATGAAAGGTTTCTCCAAAAAGTTGAACAATATGAGAATAGGATACTTGCAAAGATCCTTCTTCATGAAAATGAATGACCAAATAAGCTGATAATAGAGTACACGAATAGGTTTGCAGCAAGAAACCCATATGAGAACGCTATTATCAGTTGTGATATTTCAAAAAATAGTTAATGTTTGTTTAGTTATTGTGATATCCATTTAATGTGTGTTTTATCACTTTATTTTACAGTTCTAATAGTGTGAAAGCCAATGATGTGGCTTAACATGTGTTTGTTGTTATGTTTGAATTTATGTTTTAACAACTGGTACTGAAATCTTTTTGTTGGTAATATAAGATGCTAATGATAATATTCTATGTTCTCTACATAAAGGTGTTAATGTGTTATGAATTGGGATATCTAACTAAAAATGTGAATTATCATATAAAATGTTAATGATTATGGTTTTGGTTCTCTATATATATGTCTTATCAATTGTGATACTCAATTAAGAATGTGAAATATTACATTCATACCAAATGTGATAATGAATTTAGTATTTTACCAAGTGTATATGAAAGAAATAATAACCATCACTTGTCATATTTTAACGTCGGCTCAGCCTTCGGCTTCGATATTGCCTGAAACTTAAAAACACTTTTATTTGCTTTTATAGTGTAGTATCACAAGTAATATAACGGGTGATAAAGTAATAAAGTTTAACTCTGGTATTAAAAATATGAGTAATATCACAAGTGATAAATCAATAAAATTACCAAAAAAGTAGACATTATTTATGTGATTTGAATATTTTCTTCATTTAAGTGTATTGTCACTTGTGATATTCAAGCTACAAAATAAAATAAAGCATAATATCACAAATGATAAATCAATGAGTAAGTTGGCGGTAGCGCGTTGCGGCGGAGCCAGTTTGGTTATGGCATTCATTCTCGATTACTTTTGGCATTCAGTTAGTTATGTCATGTTCCGATCAAATGTTATTCTTGTTGTATCCAATTTGAACAAACAAAGACATAACGTAATACTACCAATTCACTCTACAAATTGCATCTTATTGTAATAATATAATACCCATAAGAGCTTAATTGTATTAAAACTTGATACATATACCATGTACATATATTAAAAAAAACATATAGGCATGTTGCACAAATGGATACGGTTATTGAGTGTATATGTGTCATATAACAGGTGATATCACCGGTGATACCCTATGTGAAGAAGCTCAAACACTTGTGATATCACCTGTGATATCAACTGTGATATCACCGGTGATGATATCACTGGTGATAGCACCTGTCATATCACATGTAATAAAACATGATTTGAATCATCTTTCATATCAGGAACATTGAAGGTCTCAAACATGATTTGATTCATCTTCTCTCTAATTAAGAGGTGCCTCGGTAAGAAGAATGGGATACTCATCAAGAGCAACACAAAGTTTGTTGTAGAAAAAGTGATGCCAGATCTTTTCCATATCATACCAGTTGCTGACAATACAATGCTCAATGGGATACTTAAAAGCAAGGATACCTCTCTTTGACTATGGTTCATCACCAACGTTGGCATCCTTTTGTCCCATACCAACCATAACACCAGTATGTCTTGGTCTACCAACAATACTTGGAAAGACCACCCTTGGAGCATCATCACCAGCAAACCCAGCCTACAGATTCATAAAACAAACTCATATCAAATGAAAGACCGTTAAAGGAAAAAAAAATGATTCAATTACTAACTAACAAGTACATAATGTTACCCACATTCACCATTCTAGTACCATTGTCGCAAACAAGGAACTGAATATCTTCAGTATCGACCATTTTTTATAGACTAAATAAGACTAAAATCACTACATCATTCGCAAAATACCGATTTTAACATTCACGCTCCATACATGTACTACAACTAAACCAAACAGAACAACAAATAATAAATATATGCAATTACACAAACAAAGGATCTATTCAAGTAACTTTCAGCTTAAACATACCAATGAAAAAAGTATAACATTTATGATTGCAAACAAAACGCATAATATAAATACTTTTAGCTTAAACATACCGGTCATACGTGTGAAGATAACTACCAAACTAAACAAAACAACTAATAATAATAAACTATTAGCAACGAACAACAAATCTATAAAAGTAAGCTTAATGAAACTGATCAAACAAGTACCATATTCCACCACCAAGTTCAGGAAACAGAAAGTGCAACAGATAGGATCAGTTGGAGACCAACAGAAGTCCTTGACGTTTTCAACCTTGATTGATTTCTAGTCAATAAGACTGAAGGTCTCAGTCTTACAAACCGAAATGAGATTTTTATCAAATACTTTTCACTCACACATTTCATCAAACACTTGGTGTGCACATCAATTCAACCATCAATATGGCAGTACACATGAATAACGTAAAGATCAAAATTGTCATCAATAGACCTCTAGCCTAGAGATTATTCATAAATATCAAATTGTCTGTGAAGTTATGATAAGTTCATCATGATTTGTATTCCCATTTGAGAAGAAAGAGAAGAATAATAAGGATGACATGGTGATGGACAGAGATGAGATGGAGATGATGAACAATTGATGATGATGATGATCGTGAAGTAACTGATTTTTGGAGGGACCAGTTGGGAGGAAAACACACACTAAGTGTGTGAATTTAATGAGCGATTTGGGAAAAAGACATTATATAGTTGGAAGAAAATAGGATAAACCAATTAAATCTTAGATTAATCTCCATCATTAGATCAAACTAGATGGATGGTGGGGATTTGTCCCTCAGTAAGCATCAAAATAAAGGTAAGCAAATGAAAATTCCTCTATCATATATAAAAGAATTAAATTGAATATTTGTTTAAACTATTTGAAGTAACAACCATAGAGTTTCAAGAATGGTTTTAAAACCCAGGTTGACTCAGTCGGTTGAACTGGAAACCGGTTTTGAGCGAAAAAATCCGGTTGAATCGCCGATTCAACCGGTTGAACCGTGACCCGATGGCTCGACCGGTTCAATTAGGATCTCGAGATTATAAAAATTCGGATCTCCGCTCGACTCGTTCACACCCATGTATACCAGTAATTTTCACCGAATCAATTATGAGGATAATTATAATAACAATGAAAATCTTGGTTTCTATTCATAAACTTTGATAACAAGTGCGACAACAAATGTCTATTAGTGTCAAGTTTTGTTTGAGAGTGTTGCACTTATTCGGTTTTCTCGTTAACCTACATAAAGTATACGTTGTTCTTATTGGAACTGACTCGGACCCGGTCAACAAGATAACATGAATTCTTATTTGTAGGATTATGTACATGATGTAGCATAATTAAATACCGATATAAATATGTGACGTCATAGGGTCACACAAAATAACACGATACTTCCATTTTATGTATTAATTAAGCAAAAACACGAGTGAGCTTAATTAGTTTGAGTGACTGATAAGTAACGGGCTTATACCAAGAACCAAGGATTTTACTTATTGTTTTTCTTCTCTCATATCCGTGTGATTTTCGGTCGAGTACCATCCAAGCACAAACACACTACTGTGTTTGATTCCATCAATCAAGATTGTTCATGTGGTGTCACATATTAAGCACTAGTGTGGACTAGCTATGCAAAGATCATACTATTAATCTTCGTGAGTTCGTGTAATCTCCCATTTGAATCACCAGGTACAAATTTGTTGTTCTTACATTTGATTAGTCATTAACTTGTATGTGGATTGTTGCGTATGTAAAATGTTTTTAATTGATTTTTACTTCCGTTATAATTTTGATTATTCAAGTAAGTTTTTCTTTTTCATACCCGAATAACCCTTATTTGAGTCAGTCTCACCCGATTAACACCTATAAAAGTGACATCGATAATGAAGTTGTTGTACAACCATTTTCTATCAACACGTCGACACACTTAGCGTATGGAGACATACTAAGTACTGTGGGAATGTGTAAGCGTACACAAACATAAAAGTGATATTTTTGTGGGAAATCCGTGGGTATTTACACACATATTTCCTACAGATTTATCACATTGGTGGATAATATGTGGTAAATTACTGACGACTTTCTCACATACATAATAATTTCTTTTACTTTTTTGTTATAGTTACACGTTCATGCATATATACGTCCGTATACCTACATACAAAATATCTAAAGATACAATGAAGGTCATAAGCGGACATACGAAACATATACGTGTATATATCCATGACAACAGACAAAATACCATTGTGTGGGAAATATGCGGCTAGTGACCCATGAATTTCTCACAGACCAATTAAATGGTTATTTTATCAAATAAGATAGTGTGAAATCTGTGAGTAATATAGCTAAAATTTGCCACAGACTTTTGGCCGTGGCTAATATGTGTGAAATGTGCGACAAGTTTCCTACTGAAGTTGAATCAACACAAATAGTGTGAATATTGTCGCAAATCTGTGGGAAATTTGCGACGGATTTACCACAAAAACCTGGTCAACAATTTAGTGTGTAAATAGTGGGAAATCCGTGGGAAATTTACTACACATTTCCCACCGAAACTTGGTCAACAATTTGGTGTGTAATTTGTTGGTATTCAGTGTGAAATTTCCCACAAATTATTTTCGGTGTGTAAAGTTTGTGGGTAAAACCAGTTTGTGTAGTAGTGATAATCGGCCATCGTCGTGAAACTCGTCAGCACGATGGATCACCAGTACATCTTCAATAAACACATGATGCTAATTCTCGTTTAGCATTTTTCAAATCTCCGTGACTTTATTAAACTATAACCCTCATACTAAATTAACCCAATCACGTATAAGTTAGAAGAGTTTGCTACTACAAAATGAAGCTAAAGCAACACCGCTAAAATTTCGTATTATGCCTTTAAAACGTTGCATTATAGTTAACGCGACACTTTACTAAATGCTACTTTATGTAATGTGTCGTTGCCTACTTCGTTAGTTATAAGCGACACTATTTGTTGAAATAGAAAACACTTTCTAAAATTGTTGCTAATTTTTAGCAAGTGCAATATTTTAACTTCTATAAAAAAAATTTAGAGTTGGTGATATTTCCTCACACATGTAATATCCAACTTCTACAAAATATCAAATATATTGTAATGATCATTTGTGTGTTTTTATTAGAAAAAAGAAGTCAAAAACGAAACCTTAGCCACTTATGTATAATAACGAAATGGTTAGCTCACATATATAATAAAATAAAGTTTCTAGTAACTACATTTATAAACAAAAGTCTGAATAAAAGGTGATTTGGAACAAAAATTAGCATTGATGCTTTATTTGTGAGGATAGAAACCAACAACGTAAGGTGTTTCTCTATATATACCCCGAAAATGCATAACTATTAAGCTCAAAATGGTGTTTGTGTTAGCTTATTAAATGGTTTTATGAGCTTATTGGAAATTTGATTTCATAAACTCATCTTTTGGAGCTTATGTTCTTATCCGCTTGTGATTATACATTAATAAAGTTTTTTAGCTCATAAGCCAACGAAATGTGCTTGTTAGCTTATCAAATTTTGAATAATAGAATAAGGCCAACAAGTAAGTTATAACAAACACTCTCCAAGTTTATTCAAACACCCTCTAGAGTTACAATCTCTTATCTATTTAATTATTCACGTTTGCCATTGTAAGATATCAAAGAAAGTAAACATGGAGTTATATAGAAATACATATATTTTCTTATACAATAAGCTAGACGCGATTGTCACTTTTGCCAAGTTAGATATCAAAGAAATTAAATTAACAAGAGTTTTTTGTCTACAAAAATACATATTTTCTTATCTAATAAAACGTAAGAGTTTGAAAGTAATACTATATTAAGTAAACAAAAATGTAAATCTAGTAATAATAATAGGCTTAGGTTTATTTCACATGGTTAAAAAAATATAATTCATGAAATACATCTATTAAAGAATTTTAAATAGACGTATTTTATTTCTTATTTTAACTACAACCTCATAATTTTATTGATATATTGCTTCAAAGTTTGTATATTCATCGATGTGGGACAATTACAAAACCAAAACTCATTCCATCTTCAAGCCTTCTTCAAGCTTTTGTTTCAAAATGATTTAACCACCACGTCTCCACCCTCACGACCTCACTTACACACATACAAATAACACTGCACCGAGACACATTCGAATCAATTTGAACACGTCATACTCATTCTGCACACGGATTGGCGTCACATGTGACGTCACCAACACCGCTGCTTTATCCGACACCATCCCGACGAACACCATCAAACTCACAGGTCGCATTTCTCTAAATGTATTAACAAAATAAACCATGAATCGTGACGTACCTTGTCATATGAAGAGCCAACCCAGTATTCAAATAAGGAGATTATCTTGAAAACATCATCTATAAAGGATTAGTGGTACTTCCCTTGCTATATGTCGAGTCGACCATGTCTTTCAAAAGGCAAAACTTACATTTTACAAAATATTTTAAGTGAGTTTAAAGATATGTACTGCCAAAACATTTTTTAACATGAGTGATTCTATTCAAAGCAAATAGAAACACTACTGATCAGTTGTAGTATATAAGAGCATACGGTGCATTAACATACCCCTTACGTTATTGCTGAGCTGTCACCATAACGCAGTGCGTTATGCCTGGGTTATTACACCGCCTTGCTGTGTTAAGGCATCACGTTGAGGTGCACGTTGCCATGGTAACGCTGCGTTAAGGTTGAGTTCAATAAAAAAAATTACATACACACCTCTTGGACGTAGATTTGATGTTGTTACTGGTATTTGTCGATGGTGAAATTGGTGTTCATGCGTGTGTGTGTTGCAGGAGTGTGCGGCAAAGAAGAAAACGAAACCCTTCATATATTTTATTTTATTTATTTATTTATTTTTTATTTTTTATTTTTTTTTTGCGCTAATGGGCTTGGGAGTTAAATGGGTCGTCTAGTATAACTTTGAGAGTTTAAGATACAAGTATTAGTTTGTAATTTTTTTTTAAGTTTTGTATTTTTTTTTCTTAAATGTTATTTGTATTTTTTTTAAATGTTATGTTGTTTACTAAATGAAATATTAGTTTGGGTTTAAATTTGTATTTAAAAAAAAAAAAAAAAAAAAAAAAAAAAAAAAAAATGAGGCCTATAATGGTTGAGTTATGGTAAGTTATGATAAGGGGTATTTTTTGTGAGCTAAGGTTTTTTTTAGAGTTAAGGTTGAAATGTTAAAGCTGATATGGCGCTGACATGCCAGTGTGTTATAACTTAACTCAAGTTATGATACCTCTTGCTCTAATGATTTTGACTCTAGTAATGAGTTTTCAATGGCCATCACATTTAAACTCATATCTTCATAATACAAAAACCGAAACACTACTAACCAGCTGTTTTATAGTTGTTACATGATGGCTCTAGTAATAAAGGTTTTTTTTTTTTTTTTTTTTTTTTTTTTTTTGCTTCAAGTTGCGACACGTGTTGTTGTTTTTGGTCGCTATAAATGTTTCGCAACCAACCGGTCCTATTTGGTAAACTATGTAATTTCGGTCCTCTCCTTATCACATGTATTTGACAGGGTCCATCTGTGTAATTTCCACATAAAAAGAAGTATGGTATGATAAAGTCATCAAATAGTGATCAACTATTTAGTGTTGCGATGACAAGTTTTTAGATCGAGGTGAATCGTTATTCAAGGGGTTCTACTCATATAATAGGTAGATGTGCTTATACAAAAGCCGACTTGTTAACATTTCCCTAGTTTTAGTTGTATAATTCTATAAAGTAGTTTATCTATCGATGTGGGATACTTACTAAACAAGAACTCATTTCTTTCTCCACACTTTCTAATTCAAGTGGCTTAACGCCCACTCCACACCTCGCTCCCACACTCTCCAACATCAACTCATGTAACACTTCACACTAAATCTGACGTCGCCGATCTCTTCTAGTTGTTGTGATTAGCTTTAAGCTCACATACTAAATATCAGTAGTCTTTTGATTGATTATCGACGTAACTAGAGTTTCCTCTTTAGTGTGATTAGAGTTTTGGACTTTCAGTGTGTTAATGTAGCTGATTTTGAGTCACTGTTCTTTCTAGCTTCTTGCTAGTTTATAAAATTTGCCGTTAAAAAAAAAACGATTTTGAGTCACTGTGACCAATTATTGATCCTGGGTTAAGATCGGGGTGTGGAGTACAACGAATGTGTTGATATTCAGCTTGAACCATTATGCATTTTGGTGTTATATTTCTCATCGATCGACTCTTTATACCATTAGGCATTTTGGTGTTATATTTCTCATCGGTCAACACTTATACGTTATTCACTTATTGAGGATGTATCTTGCTTGAACTGAACATGTACGTACGATATATATCAACAACACAGTATATTGGTTTTGTGCACAACGATTAAGTATATTGGCTTTCAAAATACGATTACTTTAAAATACCATCATGTAACTCCATATCATATTACATTTAATTCCTTCATGCTTCATGATCAAAATTATAAATTGCTCGTGTGTTTGTTCGTTCATCCATGTGGGATAAAGTCACAAAACCGAGCGCATGTCCTTCTTCAAACTTTTGTTACAAGTGCCTTAACCACTACTCACAGGCTTACCTAAACACGAACTTTTGTTCCACTTCATTCGTCTCATCATCCTTCTCGGGTCATTACCGAGCCAACTCAACCCAAACACGCACTCCTCATGTTCATCTCAACCCTCCCACACTCCCTTATCCACTGAACACCTTAAAACGGTTTTTTTTTTTTTTTATTAGATTGTTATTTCGTAAATTAAATCTACATTTTGAAATAAGACAGTTCTATTTTGTGATCAAACATATGCAAATTGAAATTTATATGTTATTTGTAGATTAAAATTTATTTTTGAGATAGGTTGTGTAGGTTATAAAAAGTTGTCGTTCTAAACTTATATAAAAAAATAAAAATAAAAAATAAAAAATAAATCTGTTAAATGATACTCGTACACAAAAATTATGCATAGTCTGCTTATTAATTGGTAGCATGTTCTTGGATATTATGAGTTTATAACTATGTTCATTTATATATCTTATAAGAGTAAATTGCATAAGTCGTCTTCAAAGTTTGGTCAACTTGCATGTTCCGTCCCTAATGTTACAAAAATGCAAGGATCATTTTTGTGGGGAAACTTTGATGCAAGTATCGTCGCCAAAGGTTTCCCCAAAAGGACGATCCTTGCACTTTCTTAACATTTGAGACGAACATGCAATTTGACCAAACTTCAAGGATGATTTATGCAATTTACTCACCTTATAATTTGATGCTATTTGTTTAACCATAAAACAAAAAAGAGTCGATTACATTTATCTTGTTTGATATTTGTTGTGGCTTGTATTAAATAATATGAACCATTGCATATAAAAATATGAAGAGGGAAAAGACAAAGTAAAAATTGAGACGACAAATAACAAACAAAAAGTTGAAGGCTTTGGTCTTTTCCCAAAAACAAATTATCTAATAGTAGTGCTAAAGGAATTTACTAGCAAATCGTTTAGTACTTAGGAATTTGCTAGCCTTTCTATAAATAAATAAAAAAATAATAATAATAAATAAAATAAAAAATGAAATAAAATAAAATCTTAGGAATTTGCTAATTTGCTTAAATTATAGTTCCACAGTCTTAGTTAAATAGTGATATAGAGTTTGTTCAACGAATCATGCGGGACAAAATTACAAAACCAAATTTCTTTTTCTTCCTCAAACTAAAGAAATTATCTTCTCCTTCTCCCTTACTATTTTATTCTAAGAGAACTAGCAGCAATCCTTGATCCCATACTCCAATGTTGATATGAGGTCCACGCACAGTGCCTTTGGCTTTCACACCATACTCCAATATTTTGATGTCATAGACTATTTTTCGAATGACATTGGTCGAATTAAATTATAACAAAAATGAACTAAAATGTTCTTCAAATAAATGACAAAGGCGCCTTTGAAGATTATGTATGCAATCTCGCCAAAACTACATAGACAATTTTCAATTCTTTAACTTATTGTTAGAAAAGTGGTTAATTGTGTGATGATGATAATCCATTTAAGTTATTGTTATGTTCACTTTTCAAATAAAGTTTTTATTTGTTTGATTTTGATAGAAAAACAAGTAACTTATTACTAATAACAAGGGGCGCTACCTTTTGGTCTTCACGTCTTGTCATGCTCGAAATGATATTAGCTCAACCCAGTTTGCATTAGCATCTACTAACTCGTGTCTCAAAAAAAGGGTAAAAATACCCTAATTCGTATCCCAAGTAAAAAAAAAACTTGTGTCTCAACAAAAAAAAGAGTAAAAATACCCTAATTCGTATCCCAAGTAAAAAAAAAAGAAAAACTCAGTGTCTCAACAAAAAAAGGTAAAAATACCCTAATTCGTATCCCAGGTAAAAAAAAGACATTTGTATCACACAAAAGGAAAAGTTCTCCTAGTCGTATCCCAGGTACAAAAAGACATTTGTACCACCAAGTAAAACAAAAAACCCACAACACACGTATTAAAGTGATACGTGAGTAGCAAGTACTTGTTTACTTACAATCCTATCATCTTAATTATATATTGGACTAGAGTTACTATATCGAGCTATGTGGGACAAAGTCACAAAACAAAATCTTTTTCACACCCTCGCCTATGCACACACAAACACCTCATTTCACCCACAAGGCAATAATGTCGTTGTCCGATTTCACCCTCGCCTATATGTACTCTCGTTACATTCCAACAAACTCGGTCACCGGTCACATTTCTTTATAAATACTAATAAGAGCAACCATGAATCGTGACATATATACGTGGTCATATGAAGAGCAAGCCAAAGATTTGAATAAGCTGATGAAAACAACATATATAAATGATTTGTGGCAAATATTGAAGTGGAAGATTCATGATCAACTTCCACTTTAATTCTAAGGACTAAAAACACCAGATGGCCGAGCCGTGACGCTGCTAGAAAGCCATAGCGCGTGTACATCATACTCAGAAACTTACCGCATGGGATGTCTATTTTGTTGCGAAGTGGGAGGTTAGCTAGCGGAGACTCAACAATTTGCAAGCAAAGTTTTAGTAGGGTGTGCGATAGAGCTAGCTTTTATTTTTGTTAGTTTTGTATAGTATAGTTCAAGACACAGAGAGATATATAGCATTTGATCAGTTGTGTACTTGTGTGAGAATTGGTTGTTATACAATGTGTGCACTCGATTTTGAAAGAAATCACTCATTTGTTTTTGTGTTCTTTTCATCAAATGACTATTAATGTACGTTTAACGTCGATAACAACAAAATCAAGTTGAAGTGTGGAATGATTTTTTCCTATGACATTGCTACAACATACAACTAAATTTTATTTATTTTGGAACACGAAAGTGTTATTTTGTGACCAAGCATATGACATTCCATATGTAACATAAATATACGTGGCAACAATGTCAAACTACCATTGTATTTGTGAGCATTTCTAGAATCACAAAAACTTCCCAAAACAAAATCCACAAAAATGATGTGTCAATGTGCGATTGGTTGTAGCAAAGATAAGAGAGAGAATATATATCAAAATTCATCAATCACTAGATATGTCAAAGAGATTCAATATGAATCGTATGAAAACGTTATGTTTTTTAATTCAATAAGGTATATTGTAACTACCTAATCAAACGACAATAAGTACAACTACGGAACAATTGAAAAAAACAATAAAGCGTAAGGCTTTGGTTTTATTGGACAAAAGTTAAGGAAAATTAAAACTTTGAATGCTGATTAAACCATAAAACAAAAAAATTGAACTACATTCATCTTGTTTGAAACCAAGTAACACATTTCAATTAACAGTTTTTTATTTTGGCCTTACACAATGGAATTTTTGGTTGTTGCTTCCCGCATATAAAAATAGAGTGATGATTTGCACACTCTAACTATTAATCTACACACTTCAAAATATAAATATGGTGAGCATCATATCATATATATGTACAACTATTTAAAGCGTGAAATAGAGTTTGTCAATCAATAATTGAAGTGTGCACATCTCTACTCATAAAAATATGAATCATTGCTAAAGACAAAGTAAGTTGTTTATTATGCCTAAACTAATAAGCTTAAGTTTAGCCAATATGCTAAAGCAGAATTGCATAAACGGAAATTAGTTTATTAAACTGAAGAAGCAAAACAAATGAAAAAGAAAAAGTAAATTATCCAATTCCCGTACTACACGTTTAGACCGGAAATTGAAAATTTGCATGACTTGATATTTCCAGAGTCTTATTTATAAAGTGATGTAGACTTTGTTTTTCAATCCATGTCGGATAAAATCACAAAACCAAAACTCTCTTCCTTCCTCGAACTAAAAAAGTTATCTTTTCTTTCTCTCTTATTATCTTATTCCAAATGAACTGATTTATAGCTGCAATCCTTACTCTAATGTTGATATGGCTTACGCATTTCCTTGGGATCTGGGCTCACACACAAAATCATGAGAATCATTAAACTGTCATCTTCAAATGAATCATGTTTTCAACATATAAACATATACCGAATTTTGCCACACTAAATCTATCACCATAGGATGTTATTTACTTATGATATCAGTTAACATCGAGAGATGAAAGAATCTGCAACACACTATTGTAGAAATAATAAGGATGTTTACCTGCATTTTATCTTCAAATCTAGTTTGACCATGTTCTTTTATATTTTCAGACCCAGCCATGTTGACAACATTAGGCGTCCACCCACTCTTTGAACATCAAGAATAATTTGCACCAATTTCTTCCGCACAATATTTAAATTAAACCGTATCCATAACCAAAGTTTCATAAGCAAGTAAAGTAGTAAGAGGTTTATATGATCATAACATGCACTTTTTCCGTAGTTATATCAAAGATATTAACTTAACATTGTTATGGATAATTATTAGTGGATGTCCATATAGTCCATAAGAGGCCATGGCCCAATTAGCAATTAGGGTTTTTACCCTACAGTTTATCTTATATATACCCCATGTATCTCTGACATTATGAATCAATTAAAGAATATTTTTCATTCCCTCAATTCTTGTCAACAACACGTTATCAGCACGCTCTAAACATTGTTTTTCTTTTTTTCTCGTTTCACCAAGGTACGTCATGAACTCTTTATTCTATTCGGTTATCAGCAAGTTCATATAGCTTCTAGATTTCACAAGGATATACCCATTAATTAAAATAATAAGTGACTTACCTTTATTTATGGTTACTTGTTTTACTGAGAGCAATTACATGTTTAGTTTAGGTTCCTTGCTTAGTTTTTATATATCTTCATAATACTATAATTTAAATATAACAGATCTAGTAGTTACAGTAAATAACATTCTTTGTTACAATAGATGTACTGATTAATAACTTCATACCCTCCATAACATAACTAGTACGTAGTAATATATATTATCCTTTATCATGATAATTAATTTGAATCTTCTTCTCATACTATTGTTTTGATTGTTAAATTGATTTTAGTATGACATATATCCATCTCTTATTTGTATGATTTTATAATTACGGTAACTTGGGTTTCAATCATATCTATGTTTCTTGGTATAATAGTTATTTACTACTATGATTTGTATATAACTTCTTTAATCAACATGGTTTAGAATAAAAGAGATTCACTATGTATAAATGGCTTTGATCTGGTTTTTGTGGATGTTCTAAACAGTTTTTGAAGCATTATATATTGGTTTTTCACATTTTATGTTTTATTAACTTTACATACTTTTATAAGCAACAAAGATACCTCAAGAAAAGAACAAGCACAATAGAACTATATACTTTAATAGATAATTAGATTAAGTTTTAGATAAATTATGTTTTTGCATACTAGCACCGAAAACGATTTCGAACATGTTTGATAAATACTATTAATGAGGTCGTATTATCATGCTTGATTTAAGTTAACACGTTTCCAATAGCATGATTTGTATTAACATGATCAATGGAGTACAGTATATATTAACGAGGTTATATATGTGACACAACGAGTAAGGAAATTATTTGTGGGAAATAAAATGCTTATATAGATTTGAACTTAATTGGTATTGATGTGTGATAAGCATGATTATTAATTAGATAGTAGTATAGATTTATCATCATCATCTTGATATAATATAGATTGAGGTTCTTTCTTTTATCTTCAAAATTTTAACTCAATAATACGGTGTAAGACATGATGGCAAGAAGATAACCACATACATAAAAACAAAATTAAGTCTTTTATTTGGAATAACTTTGAGTAAATTTGTGAACACAAATTTGGAAGAATGAATGTGTTATTAATGTAGTCAAACAATGAGTCTGTATATAGATTCAATCAGATAAAGATTAAGGTAAACAATGTATATCTTCTAGTATGATACATGTTTTATCATGTTTTGGCTATGATTTTGGATATCTAGCTATTATTTGTTTTGATAACAACAATTGCTTATTACCTCTATGCTTAAACACTATGAGATCTTTTGTAACGTAACTTCAAGGCTTAGATGTCACTAGAAAGAACCATGACTTCTATATGTCATAATGCATCTTATTAAATTATAACTAAGTTGGCCTATCAACATATACTGATGAAAGATTATATTTATACGATTTTGATCATTTTAAAATGCTAATATAGCAGTATATTTTGATGTTGAATCATTGCATAATTTGAGTTTGTAGCTGATCATTCATGGCTACGTTATAACTTTGATGTTTATATCCTTGTAACATGAGTTATTTGCATTGACTATTTTGTATAATGACGGAGATCATAAGCTCGATCATAGATAATATCACTTTCACTTATTATTATCGTTACTTGGTGAATGAAATCAGACATGCAATTAGTTTTAAATTGATTTGTGTTGCGTTAAGGTGATCTATGATAAAGTGTAAGTTAATGTTTATATGACAAGTGATGTGCCTTGATACATTTTGGACTATTATTTGCGTAGATATAAAAGTGAGCTTTTAGTAAAATATTATGAAACTCGTCCAATTGAAAGTGTTTCACTGTGAATGAAAATACTTTGGCCAGAATAAATAATGCAATTATGGACATTATGTATATAGATATATCAAATATAAGAATAAGATGTCTTATATAATTCTGTAAGATATAACTTTTCACATACACATCAAACCATAACACAAGGTGGCGAATAAGATGGAATTCTAGAGAGAGAAAGTTAGAGGTTTAGGGAACTTAGTGAGAGAAAGTGAAAGATATTATTATAGCTCCAACTCTCTACCTTGGAAGGTAGAGAGTATTTATAGTCTTACATAACTCGCCACACTTTGGGCTGTGGATCAGGCATACAGTGGGTAAAGACCCGTCCGTCCTCCACGGTGTTACTTAACTAAATAACTACTTAACTTAAAAGAACTACGACTACGAGCTTTCTAACGATTACATATACTTGAGGTGACCGACTCTTTAATACTGGGAATTTCTAATTCCTAACAATCTCCCCCTAAGGGAGGTCACCTCAATAATGTACCAAAATTACATAGAATACAAATAAATATAACATTTAACAATTGATCTTGCATTCTTGATGTAGTCCTTTGCTCCTAGGCTCGTAGTCATTGATTCTTCACAATGCATGTTTGGTTATTCCAA
The DNA here is from genome assembly GCA_019973895.1 of Chrysanthemum seticuspe. NCBI lineage: Eukaryota > Viridiplantae > Streptophyta > Magnoliopsida > Asterales > Asteraceae > Chrysanthemum > Chrysanthemum seticuspe. The sequence continues at coordinate 17,926,293 of BPTQ01000005.1, forward strand.
GTGGAGGTCTTTTACTGATCCACGTGATGATACGTTTGAGCCATCTTTGGAGATCATCAGCTATCAAAAATCTCTGAGACATCCATTGTGGTGTTGTGACTTTGGGACCGACATGCTCACATTCTGGATCATGATATCTTCTCATCAGAGTAGCGGAAGCATTTGTTGAATCACGATATTGGCAGCAGCGTAGCAGAAGCTTGGTGTGAAAATATCAGAGTCATTGATGCACTAATCATGATTTCTTTTGAGATGAATGTGTTAAGTGAGCATGCGGCTATGGATTGACCGCTTCATTCTGATCAGCTGCAAACGTCGGGCGTACCTGCATACAACAGTTAGCAACAAATCGCACGAAAGTGTCTTTGATCACTTTCGATGAATTGAGGTACACGGCCCACGGTTCCCCGTTGATCAGTACAAGTACTGCCTGTGATCAGGTAGGATTCCTAAGAATCTCCTTGACAGGGTTTCGCAGCTGTTCTAGCTGTTCTCAAACCGGAACATCTCAAAGAAGACAACACGGAGTGAGTGAACCAGCGAATTTTAAGTCCACTGATTGAAGAAAAGAGATTTGAAAAACAATCGTGTATTGCTCAATAGAAATTGTTTTTGCAATACAACGAAGGTTTTATTGAAAATCAATTATCAATCATAAAAATACCTTTTGGTTTGAAAAATGAGTACACAGTCGATGTGCTAAAGAAAAGAGTTTTTAAGCACAAAGACTGGTTTTTCAAAGGTATCCGTCAATCCCTAACCTGAACCAGGATTGATTCAAGAAATTGAATCGCCCCATTGTTTCTGTTCAGTTGTCACATGGTTGATCTATATGATAGATCTCACATGCCACCTACCAGGAGCTTGTTTGATGTTGGCTCCAGAAGGCTTTCCATCTTCATTGTGAATGTGTAAACACATCACTCAGATGTTCTGGCAATACCACAAGGATAATGCGTAGGACTCAAGATATAATCTCTCTTTCCACATTGTGTGAAACAGAGAGTCTTCATTGAAAGTGTCCTAATGAGATTTATTGATGATCTCGTGGCTCTAGACTCAATTTGTGCATATTTGGATCCTATAACGGAGACTAGGGAGAGGGTCTCCTTCTTCAATATCAACCATCTCTAAGAGAAAGTCGATAGATAGTGTCGGTTCCCCGTGAGAATGAAACAAGTCCTTTTAAGAGGAACTTGAGTGGTTTGGAAAGTTGAAGTGCAGTGCGTCACTGGGTCCATGACGTCTTGTCTTCAATACCGATGTTACCATCAGTAGCATATGAATTGAACCCGGTTTCTGCCCTAAGGTTGAATAAATGGAGGGCTATTTGTTTTCACCCTTTTCTCATTCAATTCTTTTTAATTCTTCAACCCCTTCAGTGCTTACCAAGACTTCATAGCTATAACCTTGTTGGGTTTATTCCAGTACTAGCTCTGTCTCAGTCCGCACTCTTCCCATTTCTCATTTTTCTCCTTTTATCATCATACCTAAGGACTTCTACACTAACTAGTGGATTGTCCCTGGGTAGATCCCTCCGGTTCTGGCGGATCATGGGAACCAATACCTAACCTTATCATCCTTATATCACCGTACATAAAGTAAAGTTGGTCGGTCAATATGGTATTGTTCATCTGCCATTGGATCCAATTGAAAACCTTTTGAAAATCAATTCAGATACTTGTGATATATTATCAAAGCATTTTGTACCTGAATTGTTTTTGATATTTTTAGAACGAGAACTCCCCCTCAACATGTGCATCAAGTATTTGAGAAATGTTAAGCACATGGAGGCAAGAGAAAGAATTAACTTCTTTGATTACAATTTTCTAAAAGATATCAACATCACTTCCCTCAACAGATCAAGTGGGTATAACATTTCCGGGAAGGATGAGGTTTCCATGAATTTTGCTCCCCCTCAATATGTGCCTTGAGGTTTGAAAAGAGTTTTGCACATACTAGAGGGAACCTGCACATTGGGATAAATGATCACGTTTCAAATCATAGGTTTAAGATAGGTGCTCCCCCTCAACATGTGCATTGAAAAGTTGAAATCGTTTGTCACATGTGGGAGGGACAACATGTTCATTCATGTGAAACCATTTACCTTAATATCAGTTTAAATCTAATTTAAATCACACATTCTCCCCCGATCACAATTATCAAATCATTTGAGATTTGTGATCTCGTATAGATTTAAATTGATTTTGAAAGCTTTTAGGGAGAATTGTGACTTGATTGTGAAAGCGTTTGAACTGATAAGGATCGGATTTTAAGACTTTAAACTCCATTTATAAAACCATGCATGTATATCTTTTGAAAACAATTTAATGCCAAATAACTTTTTAATTTAATTGAAATCATTCTCCCCCTCAATCAATGACGTAGGTTGTTGATTGAGAGATAGAGATTTTGACAAATAAGTCCTGATGATTATCAAAAATAGAGATTGAGTTATTTTTCAAAGCATTTAGTTTTCAGCAGATAGGAGTTTATAGAATCAGAGCATAGAATTTGAAAACATGGTAAAACATGGCTCTGTTCTTTCTTTAAAACCGGGTTATTGCCTGAAGATGACAATAAACCATTTCTCTTTCTCCCAAAAATATTTTTTTGATTTTTTGATTTTTCGATTTTTTTTTTTTTTTTTTTTTTTTTTTTTTTTTTTTTAATTAAAAATTCGAACAACATCTAAAGACCCGTGTCATTCTTTGAATGACAGCACAAGGACCGTAGATATTATCGAACCGAAAAATAAAAAACATGATAAATTGACAATATTTTTTTGAAGATATTTCGAATTTTTCAGATTTTTATGGATTTTGAAAGTTTTATGATTTTCTATTTGATTTTAGAGGGTTTTATAATTTTGTATTTTGTTTTTCGAATAGATATATACAAGAGATAAATTAGTTTAAGAGAATGATGAAATGAGTACCGATATAAAGATATCGTTCAGCACGTTGTAGAAGAAAGGAATCAACATCTCTTAAACTTTCGCCACCAAAGCATCCGAGGCTTCTAAGAAAGTCGTCTGAACATGAGCCTTCTCAATTTGAATCTTTGGTAGCTTCCCCCCAAACTGACAAAGATCGAATAAAGACCATTTCCCTAAGAATTAGAGTAGAATACAAAGCGGTCTCATTGATTGAAGCTCAGCACCCTGAAGAACACGAGAACACCGAAGTAACAAGTTGAAACATTGATCGTCTCAGTGGTTATCAAATCCGGATTAACTGATTACGACCGATCACATGAACCTGTTGTGCATCCCCGATGTACACCTTACTCTTCGAGATTGACCAGTTGTCATGTTAGGGGAACAATATATCAACATCTTCATTTTACCAAGTGCATTCCAGTTATATAACATATAACCAATCAGCACATAATGTACACATGTACCCAACAAGAGTAGAGACGATGACATCCATGTAACATGTTGAGTCACTAATCATCTCTGTGGATGTCAACTCTGAAATAACTGAATTAGCTCGATCAAGTGAACATGTTGTGCATATAACCGGAAGCACTTTATCATAAACCATATATAAGATGTCGATAGACAGTATCATCTCACGTTCCAAATATTCTTCTCACATTTCTTCCAACTGAACACTGAAGTAACAAAAAAACCAAAGGTCTCCATAGACCACTTCCCCCAAATAGTTGGAATAATATATCCTTCCCCCAAATAGTTTTGATACCTCAGAATCAGCAAAACATAATCAATCCATAAACTTGAAATCTTGTGAGAAGAACTCAAATAGCCCAAGTGAATCCTGTGAGAATCAACTGCTACATAAACTCTCTCTGACTATCTTTATCAACCCATATGTAGACAATTTGAAGTGACCACTGTTGAAGAAAAACCCGATATACCAAGCTTGAAACTGAAGTCGAATTCCCCGCATTTGTGTCTTAAGCTTGCACTTAAAGATGGAAGAACGGTGTCGAGAATCTATGCTTCAAGCAAATCTCTAAGTACTCACTACTCAAACAAAGTATGAGACATTAACACCTCTTGATATTATCCACATCGTCATCTGCATGTGACACTGAGTAAAACAACGTAACTCCTAATAGTGATAGTTAACCAGGTCTTCAACCATCCCCTCCGACTGCTGGTAACTAGATAAATCAAGCCTTCAACTCAAATTCTTAAGCCCGAGCAAGTTATCAAATAAGAACACGCCTTTGTGAAGGACAACTTCAATCTCAATAAGTGATAAATGATTAACTCTGAAGTAATCAACTTGTGTCAAATGTCCAACACGTGAACAAACATACAATCGTATGTACATTGTCCCACTGAATGAACCGGAGCAAATGATTCCTCAACATCAATGCATTCTTCCTTAGGGTATACATGTAGAAACTGATCTGGAAGATTCACCAATAATGTTTTCGAGCGGATGAGGTAGTCATTTTCCTTAATGTTCATGTGGTTGATTTGGCAAAAGAATACCAAAGAGTGGATCATTATTCATGAACAATAATCCGTGAAGATTTGGTAAAGGAATACCAAAGAGCGGATCATTATTCATGAGTGCAACAACAATATTATGATAGTCATTATCAACGCCTTGAGGAGTAACTGGAGATTGGGTTTCTTGAGAGTTCTGAGAAGTACTTCTTACATGGTGAACTAGTTGAGTCAGTAGAAACCGGAGCATGAGCTTCAGAATCTGGATGATCAACATTCGTTAGAGGTTGGAAGTACTCATCAAACATATCTTTGAAAAACAATGAATCCCAAACAATGAATCCCAATTATCCTTAGTAATTGAAGCATTAGGCGTTGGAGGAGTGTCATCAAAAATCAAGCAATGAATCATTGCTAAAGAATCTGAGCAAGTCTAATTAGGGATTAAATTTTGGCTTTTCAATCTCCCCCAATTAGTGCTCTCCCCTAAACTGACGAAGATTTTCAAGTGTTCTTCTCAGCCCGGATTAAGAAGAAGTCTTTAGATCATCAAATGCAATTCGTCTTTAGTCTTCTAATCATGTAGCTTTCAAATGTAGATTAGACTGTAGACTCGACCTTCTTCAAGATTATCCGAATGGGGAAATAGACAGTTAACATCTTCTTCACACCAAAGGCATTCCCGTTAACTTGTAAATAGCAAATCCCCTTAATTAAAGTCCCTCCCAATCAAACAAGAACAGAAAGATGTTCATCAAAGAAATCAGCCCAGCAACTAGAAGCACTTTGTCATTTAATCATACCAGCCCGTGTGAAGATGTCAACCCAACGGCTCTTAGAAGAAACTACATGTGAAGATGATCTGATAAGAAGAATCTCGGTTCTTACATGGGTTAGGAGCCGTTTGACCATATATTCTCAAATATCAGTCAACCATGCAAAAATTCACACTTCTTCTCCCCCTCAAGAATTGCATACAGAGATGCCATTCTTGATTAACCAAGTGATTATCATCCAAATGTATTCTATTCACACTTCTCCCCCGCAAAATTAGCACATGATGTCGCCATCTTCATTATATTGAGCAAGAGGAATAAGAGTAATTATCAGTAGTCCGGTTCACTTGATGACTAAAGCGCATGGAAAAAGCATGAAGCATGTTGATGAAGAATGTCGATGAGAATGGTCATAAACATGAAGATTTCTCTTCTTAAGAAGATAAAGCGCACTGAAGCGTACACCTTTCTTTTCTTTGAGGAACGGGGCCTGAAGTGTTATCTGCAGACGCCATAATGATGAAGTACGAGGCCTGAACTGATGTGAGCATACGTCATTGTTAAGAGCCCTGTCATATGTTTAGAGCCGCCCGAATCCAAATACCAAGGGACGATTTGTACGACCTGCTTTGGACAACAGACGAAGACAGAGAATTGGAAACATTGGATCCCCACGTGCTGATGGGTTCCTTTTGGTTAGCACAAACAGTCTTTGAATCAGCAGAAACCCTAGATGCAATGGCATTATCCCTAGGAGCTGAACTAGTAGAAGCATCAGACTTAGTCAAATGACATTTTGTGCTTAATGGGATTATTCTACCAGTTGGCTTCCAAACCTTAACAGGCACTATTCTAGGCATAGTGGATCTAGCTAAGGGGTAAGGTTTGCCATTCGTTAATATTCGACCTGTGGGCTTCCACTGAAATCCTACATTTGTAAACACATTCCCTGTAGGTTTCCAAGATTGCTTAATCTGTTTCGCTCTCCAAACTTTCTTAACTGGGTTATGAATCTTAGATCTCAGAAATAACACATCACATTTATCATGATTACCAGAAGATAAACATTTTTTACATGTTTTGCAGACAGCATGAGGCCTCTGAATTAATTTCAGTAAGCTTAGAGCTAATACTAGAACTAACACGATTCTTTTTGTTCAAATCAAACTTCTTGTCCCTATGGTGTTCTTTCACTTCCTTATCATGAACACTTTTAGTTTGCGTAATCCTATCCTTCTTTGCATTGCTTCTAGGTTTTGACCCGCTAACTTTAGTGTCAATCTTAACATCTGTAGAAGTAACGATGGGAACATTACATGGCTTCACTACTTTCTGCATTCTGGTCTAGAAGTGCTGGGATCTGAAGTTCTAGGAGGCACATCAAAGGTTGCTTGCTTGAATTTCGACATGGAACAAGGCATATCAAGGGTCACATGCTTGGCTTTAGGCATAGAACAAGGCACAACTATTCTATCTCGCCTATTGCTAGATTTCGGACTTGTGACAATTACATACTCTAAGAGTTCCTGAGATCGTTTGGCATCCATGCAGGCATAGGCTATAGTACTATCAAAAGGTTTTTCTAATCTTTCATCTTCAACAATCTCACGGAGACCCTTCAAACTTTCCTTAAGGTATGAGAGATATGCTTTATGTGCAAGTTCATTATTCCTAATGGGCGGAGGAATATATAACATATCGATAGCATATTTATCACAATCAGAAACCTTAGGAACAGAGTATTTGCAATTGGGGATTGGCAACTTTCCTTTCACCTCACGCTTCAGATTCTCAATATCGTTAAGTAAAGAAGTTATCTTTTCAATTTGTTTATCATGATTAACTTTAAATGAATCACATAACTCTTTGTTTTGATCATTAGCCTTTGAAATTTCAGCTTTAAAACAATCATTTTCCTTTTGCAAGTTATCAATTATGTTTTGAAGTTGGAAATTCTGAGAATCTAAAGGTGGAGGCATATGGGAACCAGTCACATCCTTCTTTTCACCTTTCAGTTGTGAAATTTGGGCTTTCAATCTTTTGATCGTGTTATAATGAGCTCGAATTTGTTCATCACGTTTGCTAATTTCAAAAACTGCATCAAACTCAGGAGCATCAGAGGATGTCTTGATATTTGAGGTTTTAACATTTTCTTTGAGATGTTGATGTTTTAATTGCAAAGCAAGATGTTCAACTTCTAATTTAGAATAATGTTTGACCAAGTTATCATGATCATCCTGTTCTATTTTCTCATGCAATTTTGAATTTGTTGTTTCAAGCTCAATGACACGATCATGGGAGACTTTCAGAGCAACAGATAATTCATGAAATTGAGAAGCATTAATGGAACAATTTGTAGCAGTGAAAAACACATCTTGAGCAATACATTCAGAAATCAGATTCTCATTCAGTGTGTGCAAGTTCTTCCTTTCAATCTCACTATATTTTAATTCTCTCTCATAGTCACTAACCTCAACAATCATTGCATCAAATACCTTTTCCATTTCTTTAATATCAGAATGCGTCCCCTTTTTAAGACTCTCAAATTGATCTTTTAGTTGTTTAAAGAAAGGCATGACCTCAGTTAAATAGCATTCTTTAGTTTGCTCAAAACCCCTTTCCCCTTCAGTTATACCGGTGGGTGTGATCCTTTTCTTACAAGTTTTCTCAAAATCAACAAATAGTTGAAAGATAACATATTCACTGATTAAGGTCTTGCTTTTAGTGGCAAGAGATCTAGGAACTAAGTGCATTGGTGTATTAGGAGGATACACAGTTGATTTAGGCAGTTTCCTACAAGGGGGATTCTTTTCAACAAGATTTTCAGCTTTTTGCATTTCCATATCCTTTTTCCAGAACATTTGTTTTGGGGTTAATAGAGTCTGAGGCTTAAACTTGTTCAAGGAGATCCAATTTTCTTTAGTGTAATTATGGGGTTTGATCGTTATGTTATTCTTTTTACACTCAGGATCTTCTAACTTCTTATTCATTTTCTCCCTAGTGACTTCATCAGATTTCTTATCTTCCTCAGTGCACTCAACGCAACTAGGTTTCTGCCTAGGCTTAAGGATTTCATTACCATCATAAAGCACCTTATGAGCATTTCTAGCCTTTTTAATTACCTCTGGATTTGGTTCCTCAACAAGGGGAGTGCTATGCTTATCGCTTAAGACTCTATGCTTAGTGATCATGTGAGCAGTTTGAATGGTATTCCCTTGTACGTACAACTTATTTTCAAGCTTGTTTTTCAAAGTTTTTAGATTGGAAAAATCATTTAAAAGTTTTCATTCCTTAGCCTTGAATTCTTGCTTAAGCATTTTAACATTTTCTTGAAGTTCGTGTTTTTGCTTAGTAGTTTTGGAAAGCTTTTCATGTAAGGAGTTTAACTCTTGTTTTAATACTTCTTCTCTAAAATTACTTTTTCTAATAATTGTACGCATTTGGATATCCATCTCCTGCTCACGAGTGGTAAGTTCAAACTTAGCACGTTGTTCGTAAATAGCAACACGTTCCTTATAGGCATTTAGTTCAGAAATTATGGAATCATTAGGAGCACATGCAGTGTATTCATCAAAGACATAGTCATTGTTGACTGCAGAAGATGCATCACTTGGTACAATTTCACTTTCACTTTGTTTCACGTATTGATCGTATGGGACAATATTGATATTACCCATATTTTCAATATTTGATTCAAAAGTTTCAGTTGGTTGTACTTTGTCATGCATCTGTTGCACATCAGCATCATCGTATAGTTTTAATACCTCAGAGATGAGTTTGTCCTTGGATGTGCCAGCTTGTGGTGAGGAAGAGATCTTGGGAGAAACCAATGGAGAGATGCTAGCCATAAAGATTGTGTGTGCAGTAGGTCCATCATCTACATCAGAGTCGTAAGCATCACAGTCAGCGACTTGAAAGGCATTCTGATGATTGTGACCTATCTCCTGAATAGGCTGCTCATCCACATCTGCATCATAGGTCTTTGCATTGCCCTCAGCAAGAAACAGCAATTCCTCTTCATCCAACGCAGCACCATTGTCCTGAGCTTGTGCCAGCAACATCTTATCTCTGAAGTAATCAGCATTCTGAGGACGCTTTGGAGATGTGCAGTTCCTTGCAATGTGACCTTCACCACCACAGTTGTAGCATTTGATTGGCTTAGGTTGACCTTGGTTACCATTTCTTCCTCGATTCTGGTTTCCAACATAACCTCTCCCAGCTCCACCTCTTCCCTGATCATACTGTCTTTCCTGAACTGGTTGCACCACGATCCTTCCATCTTTAACAGTGGCTTGATTATGTGGGTTAGATGCAGTTCGAAGGTTGTTGTTGGTTTGTGGGAGAGAATTCATGTTTTGACTAATGAGTAGAGCTAGTTGATTAACGATGTTATCCACGCGTGCATCAGCATCAGCTTGTTTGAACATAGGATCAGGAATGAGTTTGTGATTACCATTACCCAAGGGTATGACTTGTGATGCTTTGTTTGTGATTCCAATGTTTGAGTAGAAAGCTGTTGAGTCATTAGACGAACTTGTCTCTCCCTGGTTGGTTTTGAACTGATTGAGAATCAATTTTTCAAACATGGCATGTCTCTCATTCTGAAGGAGGAAGGCATAGAGTTGCTCATAGTTTGTGTTCTTCAATCCTTTAGTAAGCTTCACAGCGGTAACAAACTTGTGCCATTCGGGATTCATGTTGTTCACGAATTTTGAATTCAACTGAATGTTAGGCATAGTCATTCTGATGTTCCTCATGTCATTAACTAACTTATGAAATCTCACATAGTACTCATAGACACTCTCATCGGGTTTCATCTTGAAGTGCTCAAATTCGTCATAGAGTTGGGATTCTCTGTCTTCCATAGTTAGTTCTGAACCTGAGAGAAGCATCTTAACATTATCCCAAACTGCCTTTGCTTCAGTGTTATGATTGATCAGCTTGTAGATGTCTTTAGGAAGACCTTGAAGAACAATGTTTGAAGCCCTGATATCTGCATCAAATCTCTTTTTCTCCTTATCATCAAGCTCATCATACATCTTAGGTCTGTCCATTCCGTAAATAGGAGTACCATCTTCATTAGTATCAAGTATGTCTCTAGTCGTTTCAACTCGATATGGTCCTTCATCAATGGATTTTAGAATATTGACACCATTTTCCTTTCCAAGGCAATACAATCTGATTCGTTGAGCCCAAGAATCGTAGTCAGTTCTGTCAAGCATGGGTGGACGAGTATCTGATCCAGCTGCTTGTACATCCTCGGCAACTGTGGAGATGACAGTAGGGACGTTGGTGGACATGTTATCAGATTATACGGGATTTTATAACTCAATGATTAAACCGGGAAATAGATTCTTTCACGGGATTTTACTAAATCAAGAGAAAACCGTAAACAATCACTCAAGTCGCTAGATGATAAAGCTCTAAGTCGCTAGAAACAAATCCACTAAGTCGCTACCAATTAATTCGCTAGACAGCCAAGTCGCTAGAATCCCAAGTCGCTAACAGAAAAACAAGTCGCTAAGTAGTAACTCGCTACGGACCAAGTCGCTAACCAAATTTTGGCAGCAATTCGCTACACAAGTCGCTAGAAACACAAGTCGCTAAAGAGCAACTCGCTACTGACCAAGTCGCTACCACAAGTCGCTACCCGTAGTGGAGATTCCACTACTTGTACTTTAACTCGCTAGATCTAACTCGCTAGATTTAACACTGTAACTCGCTACAATTTAATGAAGCAAGTCGCTATGAAGAAAACTTATCCGTGAACTAACTCGCTACCATGAAAAACCATATAAACATCACTTTTCAATCCAAAAACAACCCAACCAAGATGATTCAAGCTTACCAAATGAAAACCTAAACACTTATGATGATTCTAAACACAAAAGTACCAACAAAATTCAAACTTTAACACAAGAAATCAACCAAATGATGCAAAAACCACTAGACTTTTTCAAACTCAAAAACCACCTAAAAACCACTATAAATCCAAAGATGTGCAAGATATGATCTAACCATGGCTCTTGATACCAATTGTAAGATATAACTTTTCACATACACATCAAACCATAACACAAGGTGGCGAATAAGATGGAATTCTAGAGAGAGAAAGTTAGAGGTTTAGGGAACTTAGTGAGAGAAAGTGAAAGATATTATTATGAGCTCCAACTCTCTACCTTGGAAGGTAGAGAGTATTTATAGTCTTACATAACTCGCCACACTTTGGGCTGTGGATCAGGCATACAGTGGGTAAAGACCCGTCCGTCCTCCACGGTGTTACTTAACTAAATAACTACTTAACTTAAAAGAACTACGACTACGAGCTTTCTAACGATTACATATACTTGAGGTGACCGACTCTTTAATACTGGGAATTTCTAATTCCTAACAAATTCTAATTGTGTAATCGAGTTTATGAGCCATAAAATAGAGTTTATAAGAATAACAAGATGCAATTAAAGCACATGTGGTCATGAACTAGAGTTTATGAGCCAAGATTACTTATTGGCATGACCGGTTGGACCATCCCGGATCAATAATGATGCGAACCATATACAGGAACCTTGAGTTCTTCAAAGGTTATTTGATTAGTTTTATTATTCTCAATGGAAGTGCATTATTCACTTATTATCACCAAATTACAGTAAGGACTTTGTCCTAAGAAGTTTTGAAAAGAATATAAAGGGGATGTATATAGGCCTATACATCCGCCATGTCGATCATTTTGAGTTTTAAAATCGATGCATCGTCAAAATGATCATCAAAGATGCAACTTGAGGTTAGCGTGATCAATGCCTTGCTTATAAAATGCGAGCATGGTTATCCAAATTATATCTTTGGAAATGGTGATGAATACTTCCAAGTATTTGGGCGATTATTGGAATATGTGTAGAACTTTTATCTAGCCCAAGTTCATACACGAATTGCTTTTGTTGAAACATTTAGAAAATGTTTCAGTTGATTGCAAAGCCAATAATATTACGAGAACAAAACTGTTAGTTTATGGGGCATGCAATTTTAAATGATAAAATAAGAATTCGCATCTTGCCAACAATTAATAGTGAATTCTCCCTATTAGAATGGTTTCGGTCACAAACCATATGTTTCCCATATAAAGTTTTCTGTAAATGTGCGGAACCTGTATTGTATATCCACCACAACGCACATAAGGGATGTTGAAGCTGATAATTCATTCAGGGGGAGAATGAGTAGCGATAAATATGAAATGAATTATGATATAAAAATGTTGATCCTCACACTAATGAACATGAACTTAAAGTTCAAGGGACAATTTATATTCCAGATCTAGTAATTGCCAGACATGTTTAGTGACTTAAAGAAGTGACTAGATCATATATACGCTGCTAGTGCTCCAATTATAATGTATGTCCCAACATGACAATCAATGATTGGTAGTGAGTCTATGACATGGCTGCATCATGATAGACTAATCGATTCCAAATGAAAGTCCTCGAATGAATACATAAAATGGAGCAAGAAAATTAAGATGGTCAAATCGAGGTACTAAAGACCCCATGATAGTCTCCAAAAGAGACACTAGACATGAACGTAATTGAAAAACCCAGGGTACGTGAAAAGCTATGAAATCATAAAGGACATAATACAATGTCTAGTAAAATGTGGAATCGAAAAGAACTGAATCGACGTCGATAATACATTGTATAAATAATGTGCATGATAAATATTGTAAAAGTAAGGTGAGGATCTTGGATATCTGCAAGAAGTGCAGTTCTATAAACGAATGGCCAAAGAATGTAAAGACACAAATAACTAATGAACTATGAAAGTCTCTTGATGATATATGGTTTTTGTAACTTGAAATCCATACACATGAATGTTAAAGAAAGATTGATGTTATGTTTGGCAATATGAGAAACAAGTTATACGTGTCTAAAATAATAATACGAGAGCTAATTTTATGCTAAGATTCCTTAAGGAATATAGAATGCATGAAGCACGTGTCATGATTTAAAAATTCTCGAGAATAGTAATTGATCAAAATTGAACAAATTCCATGGAATGGAATAAAGTAAATATTTTGATATTTTTAAGGTACAAGAACGTGGGTTTTAACTTTACTAACCCATCAAAACAAGTTTAGTTAGTTTTGCAGATGCAGGATATATGTTTAATTCTCAAAATGATCAGTCTCAAAATGGATATGTTTTTACAAATGGCGGCACTGAAATTTCATGGAGTTCAACAAAGCAAATAATCGTGGATAGTTCATCTAACCATTCAGAAATTTTGGGAATGATGCATTGCTTAATTTAAGGAAGGTTACATCAAAGGCGACAAGACAAAACACATTTTTCCAAAGTTCTTTTTCAACCATGACTTACAAAAAATGTTAATATTATTGTTTAACAAGTTCGTTCAAATGACAATTTGGCGTATCTATCTACCAAGGCGCTTCTACCTAAACATTTTGGACATTGAACCACAACATTGGAGTGCGTCAACTCAAAGATTTCAACATACGTAGTCATCAGAGGGAGATAATACGCTCTGCATTCTTTTTTCCTTAGCCATGGTTTTGTCCCACTGGGTTTTCCTGGCAAGGTTTTTAGTGACGCAGCATTTCTAAAGAGTATTAATAGTATGGACATCCAAGAGGGAGTGTTATGGATAATTATTAGTGGATGTCCATATAGTCCATAAGAGGCCCATGGCCCAATTAGCAATTAGGGTTTTTACCCTACAGTTTATCTTATATATACCCCATGTTTCTCTGACATTATGAATCAATTAAAGAATATTATTCATTCCCTCAATTCTTGTTCACAACAAACATGAGTGTTTATAGAAATACATATATTCTTATACAATAAGCTAGATCCGAATTAAGTTAGAGAAAAACACTAAAATCAACCATAGATGTTTATAAGAGTATAATGTAAATAAAAATGTAAAAGTAATAATTATGGTAAAAAAGAAACATTCGCGAAAGGCTAGCATTAAGGAATTTTGTAAGTAAATACATGTATTTGACGAGACCATTTCTAATAATAATGGTAAAACTCATAATATTATAATTTGACAAGTCCGTTTCTAATTATAACGGTAAAACTAATAATAACACAAAAAGAAGTTCAATGAAATGCAGGTATCAAGGATTTATATATAATAAGTAAATGCATGCATTTCACAAAACCCATTTTAATTATAGCCTTATAATGCTATTCATTTATTGCTCCAAAGTTTACATAATCATCGATGTGAGACAATTACAAAGCCAAAACTCATTCCACCTTCAAGCCTTCTTCAAGCTTTTATTTCAAAATGACTCAACGACCGCATCTCCACCTTCACTTACCTACATACACAAAACAATTTCATTATTCATCATCGTTGTCTCCATCATATACACACTGCACCAAGCCACAACCAAATTGACTTGAACACATCACACTCACGTTGCACGATTGGCGTCACATGTAACGTCACATTCCTCTAAATATCTTAGCAACCATGAATCGTGACGTACCTGGTCATATGAAGAACAAGCCAAATATTCAAAGAAGGTGATCACATATAAACGATTAGTGGTACTTCGCTTGCTATATGTCGAGTCGACCATGTCTTTAAAAGGCAAAACATACATGCTACAAAATATTCAAGTGAGTTTAAGGTAACTAGAAACACTACTTATGAGTCGCATATATGGATTGTGGCTCTTCTAATTAATGAGTTTTTCAATGTCCATCACATTGAAACTAAAATCCCCCTAAACCACAACATGTTTACACACTTTCAATCAAATTCTGACACATGCAAAACCGAATCCATATCCTTCACCTTCCACAAATTGAAGCCTGAAAAATGCTCAACAAGATAAAAGTAAATTACCATAAAAAAACGTACCTTTAATTTGTACCATAAACCATTCACTGGCCCAAGTTCTTCGCAGGCCCCTTTTAAAGGGAATGTTAAGTCATTTTGCGTTGCTTCAAACAATTCCTCTTTGCTGGCCTAAATACACATAAAAAATGCAAAACATATTCATTCAAAATCAGACACTTGATACAGATTAAAAAGTTGAAATGCGATGCAAACACCAAGGAAATAGAATTATTGCCAAAGATATGAAATTCAAAACAAATAGTAAGACTATGAACCCGAGTTTAGTCAATGGCATGGTTAATGCAATAAGCCATATTTCTTAATGAAAATTTCAAGTTTAAAAAGCTAAACGGCTAAACCTAAGTATCATGTCCAGGAGTTTGGTTCAGAAGTTTTTATAAACCATATCAGTCCTCTTAGCCGGGCAGTCGGGCTACTATATGCTTTGAACAATGTGTTATTATCATTAATTTTATCGATGGAGAAAGCACACTGAAGTTTATCAGCACCCACACCCAAGCATGCACCTATACTGAATTTAGAAGAAAAAAAATGAAAAAAAAAATCAATTTAAACAGTTTACCTTGGTTTACACCAATGACCTCAATTGTATCCAGTTATGTTTCTCACGTCATAATCTATACGAAGTAAAGCCTACACATTTATAAACCATGATATTAAGTACATCATAATTCACACTTTTGCATTGACTTATTACATTAAAAGACAGCAAAATCAAACACCACCTTCATTAGAAACGGATATGCTAAAAGTACTTTACACTCTTAATCATCAAATTTATTAAAAATTTAAAACAAAAATCTCAAAAACAAAATGATGTAGGTGGACTGGAAGCATTTTAGCAGCTACCATATTAAGTATTTTATAGGTTTTAATGTATTTTCATGATGTGTCCAATTAAGAAACTGCATTTACTTGTATTTCGCATAGAATCTTAGGATATTTTGATACCGACCAATTTTGTTACATCTAAAAGTTACGATGATGAAAAAGTACCCTTCCGCCCTTTTTAAGCTCGATGTTTTCTGTATAAACACCTTTAAATATACATCTGTCTAGTGTGAATATTTTACACATGACCAGTCTAACTAATTATCAGCACATCTGCTAAACATGTCCAGTTTTAATATTCTATCATTCTTATCAGATTTATCTATTTTTTTTGTATTTCTATAGCAGATGTGGCCAACATAGTAATCAAACTATTTTTATAACATACCCACCCTATCTAATAACTTAACTGTGGTAATAGATGCATTCGTTTCGAATCAATAACATGACGTTCGGAGTTGAAATAACTACAACATCATACAGCCTACTCTCCAACATTGCCTTAGAAGTCTAATGATAAAACTTAGATAATAAAAACATTCAAGATACTTACCTATCACAAAGCTTTCAGGATCAACAACATGGAAGCCTACAAAAACAAAAATATAAATATAAACTAACTCTTTGAAATCAGTTAATTATCATTACCTGCTATTGAAGTTGTGTTTTGCTTCATAAATAAATCCGCTTCATATCAGGTTCAATACGTGAACTCGACACCCTAAAACAATTAAAAAACGAGATTCACACATATTTCATCAAACACGTGGTGTGCATAGAATACCATCATTAATTCATTCCAAATCCAACTTAAACTTCATCCAAAATGAAACATAGAAGCAGTTCATTCATATGGATTGAGAGATAATTTTTAACAAAAAATATTAGAAGAAATCAATTAGAAATAAAGATCACTAAAAAAGCAAAACCACAAAATAATGAGATATAATTTTTAAACCTACTAACCTTACTAACCTTGAATCGTCCAACCTTTTTTTTTTTTTTTTTCAATCTGTGACATTATTGCATCGTTTGATCCTGCATAACATAAAATCATAACAACAAAGAAGTTCCCAATCCATATACACGACTCATATGTAGTATTGTTTCTATTTTTTTTGGACAGATTTAGTCATTGTAAAGAATTTCATTGTGGCATTACATTCCCTTAAACTCACTTTTGATATTTCGCGAAATGTATATATGTTTGAATCTTTATGCATTTTGAATGACATTTCCTGAATAGGGAGGTACCCTGGTCATTTATGTTGTGTTCGTCACCTTATTTGAATCTATGGCTTGTACTTCATATGACCTAGTATATATGTCACGATTCATGGTTACTTTTGTAATTTGTTTTTAAGAAATATGACCAGTTAGTTAGCTGGAATTTAACGAGAGCGGATAAAACGGATTATTGAGCATACTGATAGTGTATGTCGTAGAGAGTATGAAAGGGATGAGATTTATAATTATGGAATATAGTATTTGCTCATCCACCGATGTGTGATAAACTAACAAAACCAATAAACTCATTTCCTTCTTCAAACTTTTGTTTCAAGTGATTTAGCATCACATTCACAAACTGTTAAAATGATAATTTGGCCCGGATAAACTACAAGGACTAATTTTGTTATTTTCTCTTTTTCAGTTATGGCTGTGTAGATGCTTTGAAAGGTTGATAGCTAAAAGCGAAAGATGGAGGAGTGGAGCTTTATGTCGGTGAAGGGACTATATATATAAAGAGAAAAGATAAAGCCCTCAGCAGTTAGCACTTAGCAGATTTATATATGTGCGAAGTGGTTATAGTTGATTGAGATCAGTTGTAGCGCACTTTTGAACTCTGGGATTAATAAAAGTTTGTTTTAAGTGTTAAACTGTGTTTTTCTACACAAACATATTATTTCACTCACAATGTCATTGTTCCTTTTTCACTTGTCTCATCATCCTCCACCAAATCAACCCTAGCTAACTCAATCCAAACAATATGTAAACAAAAGGAAACGGCTACTCAAAGAATTTCTCCAATTAAGTCGCAAGTAAGAAAACAATACGTTTTCTTTCAATAAGCTAGATTAGAGGCACATAAAAAATAAAGTTTGCACGAACCATATTTATAGTTAAATCAATATGGTAGCTACAAACTTAATTTATTCAATTTATTTATAGTCTTACTTATCAATTGCTTAATATTTGCTCATTCACCAATGTGGGATAAGGTAACAAAACCTACAAACTGATTTCCTTCTTGAAACTTATGTTTCAAGTGATTTAGCCTCACATATACAAACATCTTGTTCCTCTTAACTTTTCTCATCATCCTCCACCAATATGGTCATATGAAACGTAACATACATGGTCATAGGAAAGACGTTTTAGATCAGGTAAAGGACAAACTAACCTAGACAATTTTTAATTCTGTAACTTATTGTTAGAAAAGTGGTTAATGGTGTGATGATAATATTAGGTAATCTATTTAAGGTGCGTTTATGTTCACTTTCTAAATAAAGTTTAGAATAATTCTCTAGATATAGATATATCACTATGATTTTGATTGAAAAACAGGTGACTTACATTGAGGTAACAACGAAGGGCGCTACCTTTTGATGTTCGTGTCTTGACATACTCGAAATGATATTAGCTCAACCTAGTTTGGATAAGTATCTATTAACTCTTGTCCAATAAAAATAAGTAAAAATACCGTACTTCGTAGCCACAAAAGTGAAAAGAAGACAATCATTAGAAAAGGTAAAAATCTTAAAAGTAAAACAACCAAACCACCAACATACATATTAAAGTGATATGTATATTGTTGTCATGTTGGTACATCAATTTCGTATGATCTTAATTATATATTGCATTAGAGTTTGTTTATCTCCATGTGGGATAAAGTCACAAAATCAAAACACTTCCCCTTCTTCAAGCTTTTGTTTACTACCGCATCTCCACCCTCACACCTTCGCCTATACACAAACAAACACCTCATTTCACCCATAAGGCCATAATGTCGTTGTTTAATTTCACCCTCGCCTATATGTACTCTCGACCTATCATTACATTCCAATAAACTGGATCACCGGTCACATTTCTCTATAAATACCAATAAGATCAACCATGAATCGGGACATATATGCCTGGTCATATGAAGAACAAGCCAAAGATTCAAATAACGAGATGAAAACAACATATATAAATGCTTAGTGGTACTTCCCCTCGTAAGTTAGTTTACAGCCACAACAGACTTTGCAATGACTAAATCCGTTCGAGGCAAATAGCTCATCCAAATAGAGACTTTGCAATGATTAGAGTTGCGAGATTAATGACATAGGCATAACCAGCTCATCCAAACACTCCACTCAAGTTTGTTAATCAAAGAGCCAAACACTCTGCTCAGAACTTACAAAGAAGTTACTTACAAAGAAGTTATGCAAATGCAGTGTACTCAAGAACTCCACACAAGATGAAGATTATGTTGAGTTAGAAGTCTGTTAAATTAGTTTGTAGATATTTTGTAGTTTCCCACCTGATGTAGTATTTAAACTCTTCATGTACTTCTCACTTTGTAACAATTTCATAATTACATAATATATCATTTCAATGTGTCCAAAATACTCTCTAATTTCTCTATAAAAATCGACTTTAGCTTCATCGGTTAATCAGCAACTATAGGTTCGGTGAAGACTAAAGATGATTGGGATCTTTTTCATCAATTGACTATTTAACGTCGATAATGACAAACTCAGGTTCACCTTTATAGTTTTTATCACTATTTTGGTGGCCTAGTAATTAACTAATTATACAATAGTAACAAGCTAACGAATGTTTCTAACATGTGATAATCGGTTATCATGGTGGAACTCGTCATCAGGATGGATCGCCATAACATGTTCAATAGACATATGCTAATTCTCGTTTAGCATTTTTCAAATCTCTGCAACTTTATTAAGGTACTACTCTCGTACGAAATTAATACTATGTCACATATAAATTTTAGATATTTTGATAAACTTATCAATATTTAATACAACATAAATTAAACCTGACTGTAAGAACATGTGGATATCTTCATGGTGGTAACATAAACATGAAGAAGAGAAAAAGGATATTTGAAGGTTGCTAATTTGTTATAGCAAGAGGACATTGACCACTTGGGCTGCTGACTGAATACCCTTTTCACTCGGCCATGCTAAAAAAATGAAATAAGTTGCTAGAAAACAAAACGAAATTGTTGTTGTTCAAATAATCTTTCCACACCATTTATCAAACTAAGTCGCAACTAAACACCACATACGACACGTTATAAAAGTTATTTTTAAAAAATCAGGTCAATCAGGTTGACCCAAACTCAAGTTATCCTTGACATATTTAACACAACACCAGATCGTATTTAGCATTAGCCTTACTCAGGTCAATCTAGATAAGATTCATACCCCGACTAACAGTCTTAATCGGCTCAGATCAGATTCAGATCACGCAAATGGCACAAAAAAACACCAAATTTAAGGTTAATTTCCAATCAAGGTACTTTTCATTTTTTTCTTGCATAAAAAGGTACTCAACAAATTTTTTTAGCGGATTTTGGGTTTTTTTTATTAACGTTCGTTAACTCACTTTGTTAGTAAATTACATGTGTGGTCCTCGAATTCGTATAATCATTTCATGCAACATCAAAAAAATTTTCGAAAATTCTTTTGAAAATTTTTGAAAACTTTTTAATTGAAAATTTCTTTTCAAAAATTTTGAAAAATTTTATTAAAAAACTTTTATTAAATTTTTTTCAAAATTTTCGAATAGAATTTTCAATTTTTTTCAAAATTTTTGAAAATAATTTTCAAAATTTTTGAAAGAATTTTCGATTTTCGAAAAGAATTTTTCAAAATTTTTCCCAATCCATATATACGACTCATATGTAGTATTGTTTCTATTTTTTTTCGGACAGATTTAGTCATTGTAAAGAATTTCATTGTGGCATTACATTCCCTTAAACTCACTTTTGATATTTCGCGAAATGTATATATGTTTGAATCTTTATGCATTTTGAATGACATTTCCTGAATAGGGAGGTACCCTGGTCATTTATGTTGTGTTCGTCACCTTATTTGAATCTATGGCTTGTACTTCATATGACCTAGTATATATGTCACGATTCATGGTTACTTTTGTAATTTGTTTTTAAGAAATATGACCAGTTAGTTAGCTGGAATTTAACGAGAGCGGATAAAACGGATTATTGAGCATACTGATAGTGTATGTCGTAGAGAGTATGAAAGGGATGAGATTTATAATTATGGAATATAGTATTTGCTCATCCACCGATGTGTGATAAACTAACAAAACCAATAAACTCATTTCCTTCTTCAAACTTTTGTTTCAAGTGATTTAGCATCACATTCACAAACTGTTAAAATGATAATTTGGCCCGGATAAACTACAAGGACTAATTTTGTTATTTTCTCTTTTTCAGTTATGGCTGTGTAGATGCTTTGAAAGGTTGATAGCTAAAAGCGAAAGATGGAGGAGTGGAGCTTTATGTCGGTGAAGGGACTATATATATAAAGAGAAAAGATAAAGCCCTCAGCAGTTAGCACTTAGCAGATTTATATATGTGCGAAGTGGTTATAGTTGATTGAGATCAGTTGTAGCGCACTTTTGAACTCTGGGATTAATAAAAGTTTGTTTTAAGTGTTAAACTGTGTTTTTCTACACAAACATATTATTTCACTCACAATGTCATTGTTCCTTTTTCACTTGTCTCATCATCCTCCACCAAATCAACCCTAGCTAACTCAATCCAAACAATATGTAAACAAAAGGAAACGGCTACTCAAAGAATTTCTCCAATTAAGTCGCAAGTAAGAAAACAATACGTTTTCTTTCAATAAGCTAGATTAGAGGCACATAAAAAATAAAGTTTGCACGAACCATATTTATAGTTAAATCAATATGGTAGCTACAAACTTAATTTATTCAATTTATTTATAGTCTTACTTATCAATTGCTTAATATTTGCTCATTCACCAATGTGGGATAAGGTAACAAAACCTACAAACTGATTTCCTTCTTGAAACTTATGTTTCAAGTGATTTAGCCTCACATATACAAACATCTTGTTCCTCTTAACTTTTCTCATCATCCTCCACCAATATGGTCATATGAAACGTAACATACATGGTCATAGGAAAGACGTTTTAGATCAGGTAAAGGACAAACTAACCTAGACAATTTTTAATTCTGTAACTTATTGTTAGAAAAGTGGTTAATGGTGTGATGATAATATTAGGTAATCTATTTAAGGTGCGTTTATGTTCACTTTCTAAATAAAGTTTAGAATAATTCTCTAGATATAGATATATCACTATGATTTTGATTGAAAAACAGGTGACTTACATTGAGGTAACAACGAAGGGCGCTACCTTTTGATGTTCGTGTCTTGACATACTCGAAATGATATTAGCTCAACCTAGTTTGGATAAGTATCTATTAACTCTTGTCCAATAAAAATAAGTAAAAATACCGTACTTCGTAGCCACAAAAGTGAAAAGAAGACAATCATTAGAAAAGGTAAAAATCTTAAAAGTAAAACAACCAAACCACCAACATACATATTAAAGTGATATGTATATTGTTGTCATGTTGGTACATCAATTTCGTATGATCTTAATTATATATTGCATTAGAGTTTGTTTATCTCCATGTGGGATAAAGTCACAAAATCAAAACACTTCCCCTTCTTCAAGCTTTTGTTTACTACCGCATCTCCACCCTCACACCTTCGCCTATACACAAACAAACACCTCATTTCACCCATAAGGCCATAATGTCGTTGTTTAATTTCACCCTCGCCTATATGTACTCTCGACCTATCATTACATTCCAATAAACTGGATCACCGGTCACATTTCTCTATAAATACCAATAAGATCAACCATGAATCGGGACATATATGCCTGGTCATATGAAGAACAAGCCAAAGATTCAAATAACGAGATGAAAACAACATATATAAATGCTTAGTGGTACTTCCCCTCGTAAGTTAGTTTACAGCCACAACAGACTTTGCAATGACTAAATCCGTTCGAGGCAAATAGCTCATCCAAATAGAGACTTTGCAATGATTAGAGTTGCGAGATTAATGACATAGGCATAACCAGCTCATCCAAACACTCCACTCAAGTTTGTTAATCAAAGAGCCAAACACTCTGCTCAGAACTTACAAAGAAGTTACTTACAAAGAAGTTATGCAAATGCAGTGTACTCAAGAACTCCACACAAGATGAAGATTATGTTGAGTTAGAAGTCTGTTAAATTAGTTTGTAGATATTTTGTAGTTTCCCACCTGATGTAGTATTTAAACTCTTCATGTACTTCTCACTTTGTAACAATTTCATAATTACATAATATATCATTTCAATGTGTCCAAAATACTCTCTAATTTCTCTATAAAAATCGACTTTAGCTTCATCGGTTAATCAGCAACTATAGGTTCGGTGAAGACTAAAGATGATTGGGATCTTTTTCATCAATTGACTATTTAACGTCGATAATGACAAACTCAGGTTCACCTTTATAGTTTTTATCACTATTTTGGTGGCCTAGTAATTAACTAATTATACAATAGTAACAAGCTAACGAATGTTTCTAACATGTGATAATCGGTTATCATGGTGGAACTCGTCATCAGGATGGATCGCCATAACATGTTCAATAGACATATGCTAATTCTCGTTTAGCATTTTTCAAATCTCTGCAACTTTATTAAGGTACTACTCTCGTACGAAATTAATACTATGTCACATATAAATTTTAGATATTTTGATAAACTTATCAATATTTAATACAACATAAATTAAACCTGACTGTAAGAACATGTGGATATCTTCATGGTGGTAACATAAACATGAAGAAGAGAAAAAGGATATTTGAAGGTTGCTAATTTGTTATAGCAAGAGGACATTGACCACTTGGGCTGCTGACTGAATACCCTTTTCACTCGGCCATGCTAAAAAAATGAAATAAGTTGCTAGAAAACAAAACGAAATTGTTGTTGTTCAAATAATCTTTCCACACCATTTATCAAACTAAGTCGCAACTAAACACCACATACGACACGTTATAAAAGTTATTTTTAAAAAATCAGGTCAATCAGGTTGACCCAAACTCAAGTTATCCTTGACATATTTAACACAACACCAGATCGTATTTAGCATTAGCCTTACTCAGGTCAATCTAGATAAGATTCATACCCCGACTAACAGTCTTAATCGGCTCAGATCAGATTCAGATCACGCAAATGGCACAAAAAAACACCAAATTTAAGGTTAATTTCCAATCAAGGTACTTTTCATTTTTTTCTTGCATAAAAAGGTACTCAACAAATTTTTTTAGCGGATTTTGGGTTTTTTTTATTAACGTTCGTTAACTCACTTTGTTAGTAAATTACATGTGTGGTCCTCGAATTCGTATAATCATTTCATGCAACATCAAAAAAATTTTCGAAAATTCTTTTGAAAATTTTTGAAAACTTTTTAATTGAAAATTTCTTTTCAAAAATTTTGAAAAATTTTATTAAAAAACTTTTATTAAATTTTTTTCAAAATTTTCGAATAGAATTTTCAATTTTTTTCAAAATTTTTGAAAATAATTTTCAAAATTTTTGAAAGAATTTTCGATTTTCGAAAAGAATTTTTCAAAATTTTTCCCAATCCATATATACGACTCATATGTAGTATTGTTTCTATTTTTTTTCGGACAGATTTAGTCATTGTAAAGAATTTCATTGTGGCATTACATTCCCTTAAACTCACTTTTGATATTTCGCGAAATGTATATATGTTTGAATCTTTATGCATTTTGAATGACATTTCCTGAATAGGGAGGTACCCTGGTCATTTATGTTGTGTTCGTCACCTTATTTGAATCTATGGCTTGTACTTCATATGACCTAGTATATATGTCACGATTCATGGTTACTTTTGTAATTTGTTTTTAAGAAATATGACCAGTTAGTTAGCTGGAATTTAACGAGAGCGGATAAAACGGATTATTGAGCATACTGATAGTGTATGTCGTAGAGAGTATGAAAGGGATGAGATGAATGCGACTATGTGAGGAATGGCCAGGTGTTTAGGTTGATTCGTTGGTTGTGATGAGAAGGAGGGTGAAATCGAACAACTACATTAGGGCCTTGTGACTGAAATGAGGTGTTTCTGTGTGTATAAGAGAGGGTGTGTGGGTAGAGATGCGCATGCATGGTAGTAAACAAAGCTTCAAGAAGGAGAAGACTAGTTTGACTTTGTCCCACATAGATACATAAATTAACTGTAATTCAATATATAATTAGACGACAGGTCATTATTTTGAAAAAGAAGTTATTTTATTTACTTTGTATGATAACAAATGAGGAGATTTTTAGGAGGTACAAATGTCTTTCTTTTACCTTTGCTAGTTATGAATTAATGTATTTTTACCTATTTTTTATGAGACACGAGTTACTAGATACTAATGTAAACTAGGTTGAGCTAATATCATTTTGGGCATGATAGGAGACGAAAATCAAAAGGTAGCACCTCTTGTTGTTACTTCAAATGAGTAATCAAAATCAAACAGATATATTTATATCTTTACATTATTCTAAACTTTATTTAAAAAGGGAACATGAACACAACTTAAATGGATTATCTAATATTATCATCTCACCATTAACTACTTTTATAACAATAAGTTACAGAATTGAAAATTGTCGATGTAGTTCTGGTGAAATCATATACATAGTCTTCGAAGGTGCGTTTTTCATTTATTTGAAGAACACTAGAGTTCATTTTCCTTTTAAGTTGATTACGAGCAATGATACCTGAAAATAGTTACGACTTCCAAATATAACAACAAAATAAGTACAAAATGGCACAAAAAGGTACCTAACTTAAGATTCATTTTCAATGTTCATCTTTAGGTATCTATGTGCAAGCTATGATGTTCTAAACGCCTCAGAATAAATTAACTCAAGACCCTAAAAGATAATATGAGTTGTTATCTAATGTGTACACTCACTTGTTAAAGCAGATATTGAGCTGTGAGCATTCCATTATGTAAACACTCGCATTTGTTTCTATGTTCTCTTTTAGTGGTTAATTAGAAGGAAGTGCGACTAACTTTGAACTCAAATACTAAAGCATATTAATTACAAGCTTAGATAACTAGAGTGTCCACTTCAGTATGATTAGAGGAGCAAGATTGACTTTAGCTTCATTAGCGTTATGGTGCAACATATTATCTGTCATCGGTTAAGCAACTATTTGTTTGGTGAAGACTGGATATATTAACGGATGGTTAACGTCGAAAACAAAAATTGTTTCATGTTTAAATTCTTTTATCATTATTTTGGTGGGCTGATGATTAGTTATTATACAATAGTAACACCCGACTAATTTTTCAAACGTATGATAATTGGTTATTATGCTAGATTTGTCAACAAGATAGATCACCATTATAACGTGGTCTATGAACACATACTAATTTTCGCTTAGCATTTTTCAAATCTACGCGACTTAGTTCAACTACTGAATGAATAAAAGCAAATATCAATATGACTTTTGCACTAAACTATGTCTTTTGTACATTAATCACTAAACTATGTCTTTTGCACTGAAATGTACATAAACAAAAGGAAAACGTTATAAAAACCATAAAGTTTGCAAACACCATATTTAGAGTTTAGTTAATATGGTGAAATGCAAACTTTTGAGTATTTAATTCAATTATAGTGATACTTATAAACGACTCTAGTATTTCCTCATTCACCAATGTGGGATAAAGTAACAAAACTAACAAACTCATTTCCATCTTCAAACATCGGTTTCAAGTGATTTAGCCTCACATACACAAACATCTCATTTCACTCATAATGTCATAGTTCCTCTTCACTTTTCTCATCATCCTCCCACCAAATCCCCATATTAGAGTTATGGTGTAACAAATTTTGAGTTTAGCCAATATGGTCATATGAAAGACATTTTAGAATAGGTAAAACAAAGTAACTTGTTTATTTGTCAATATGAAATGCATAAACAATTAAAATAGTTGAATAATAAGAAGAGGTAAAACATTAAAATTGAGACTACAAATTAAATACGAAACAATAAAAGATTCAAAGTATTGACCGGACAAATTATTAATTTTATCGAGTATTATTAATAATAATAATAATAATAATAATAATAATAATAATAATAATAATAATAATAATAATAATAATAAAAGATTGAGAGCACACGATGGCTACACTTAATAAATCATACAACGCAAACTTTCTCAAAACCAAAACTCTCTTACTTTCTCAAACTTTTATTTTAAACACCTCATTTCATCCAATGAACACATCGTAATTCTTGTTTAGCATTTTTCAAATCTGCTTGACTTAGTTAAACTACTCTACTAAATTAACACATGACATAGAAGTCAGAGGTGTGTGGACAAATTTATCTAGAAATCTTATGGTGTTAGCTTATGGGATTTTTTTCACAAAGTTACTATGTAATTAATTATCTCCACATTTAAACAAGTTTTTCACGTATTTATATCTTTTTAGAGAAATTGTGTATCTCTTCCTACTAAGGATTCATACTTATCCTCGTACGTCCAGGATTCTAACATGCGGAAAGATTAACGGTTTAGATGAAGAGGACCAACGAAGGGAATACCCATGTTATATTTTTATATGGGTAGAAGAATGAGTAGAAATGGGATGTAGGAGGATATAACAATACCCATCTTTTTATTCAGTATGTTATGTCTTTTCACTCTTTTGTACTAAAATGCAAGTAAACAAAAGGAAATGGTTATTCGAATAATCTCTCCACATTAAGTGCCTAGTAAGAAAATGTTACGTCCTTATATACAATAAGCTAGATTAGACAAGGTAGTTTAGAATCACAAGGTCCACCTAGTTATAAATGTACCAATCAGAGGATCATCAGGCCAATTTTCATTTTGAATAACAGTTCTTTTTCCGATTAAAACAGACCAAAAAACGGAAGTATTAAAGAAATTGATTGTTTAATACTTGTGTTTTCATAGTCAAACGGCCAACATTTTCATAGTCTTATTTATATACTCCTGTAATGTTGGTGTATCCATCGATGTGGGATACTTACGTACTAAACAAGAACTCACTTCTTTCTTCACACTTTTTGATTCAAGTGGCTTAACGCCCACTCCACACCTCACTCCCACACTCTCCAGCATCAACTCATGTAACACTCCACACTCAATCTCACGTCGCCGATCCCTTCTAATGGTTGTCAATAGCTTTAGTGTTAATGTTTTGGAATTTTGATGTAGCAGATTTTGAGTCAGTATCGAGCAATTATCGGTCGGGGGTTAAGATCGGGGTGTGGAGTATAATGAATTTGTTAATATTCGGATTGAACCATTAGGCATTTTGATGTTAGTTTTCTCATCGATCGACTCTTTATACGTTATTCGCTTATTGAGGATTTATTTTGCTTTAAATTGAACTATGTATCTTGTAGAACTTATCAAAGCTGTTAAAAACGTTTTTAAGTTGATCGCGACTTCAAGAAACTGGAACGTGCAAAGGTGCATTACACAAATATCACAACGATAAATTAAATTGGTTTTTATATCTTTATACGTAAACCAATTCAAATTAAAAATTAGCCATATACTATACATAAATCAATTCCCTGCATAGATATGATAAGCCAACACATTCCTACAACATTACCAAAACATAATCAAAATTGATTAAGAACGAGAATCAGTGTTAAAGCTATTTGTGATGATAAAAAAAGTTATTTATCTATTTATTAGTTTGAAAATATTATGCCTAAATTTCTCCAAATACTATTTACATTCACAATCTGTTAATTTACATTCATCACTCGTTTACAACTTTATTCTTTTTTGGGTAATGGGATTATACCCGGTGAATATATAAAAATAAACTGTAATGTACGTACAAGAAAGAGTAGCTATGAACTACTCTTAGAAGATGATAACTAGGTGCTTTGAAACACTCAAAACACGACTACCATGAAAACTATACTAGATGTTTTAAATAGATAACAATGGAATACAAAAACTCTAGTATATGACTCGAACTTAATCAGTTCTCATTAGCTCCACACATGAGCTTCCATGTCTCCATAAGTTTGCCAACTCTAGCATTCTTCTTAAACTTGATAGATGCTAGTTTTAGTCTTACTGAATCCGCAACATACTTTGACACTTGCTCCACTTTCTTGTCACATTTTCCATGTATTCTATCATTTCGTTCACGCCATAGAAAGTATGAATTTTCTGCCACGATTAATCGACCAACAATACTTGTTACTGTTTTACTTTTAGATAAAGGAAGAAGCCAAAACATTATATCCTCCCATCGAGACGACATTCCTGATATACCAGCCACATTCAACACATTCTGCCAAACACTAGACGAGCATGAGCATTCGAAAAAACAAGTGCTCGTGTGAGTCTTGTTGAGATTTGCATAAAGGGCACCGAAGTAAGCTCAAATCAACATCATTTCCTACGTCCCATTGTCGAAGTCGATCTTGCGTTTTTAATCTCTTTCTCATCACTAGCCATAAATGGATAACATGTCTTGAAATGCCATATGATGACCATACTAGATGATACCATTCTGTTTCACTTCCACGTTCTCGGATTGTAAACCATACTTCTCGGCTAGAAAAATCTTTAAAAGAACCATCATATGCTTTACATTGTAATTTATCCACCTGTTGGGAATTAAGAATAGGAACATTTATAAGACTTAGCGTCGGGTAGTTGCTATGCCATGCACTTGGCCACGCCCATTCTCCATCAGATATAATGTCATCAACACATTCTTGCATATCAAAACCTACTCTTGTAACAGCCCGATATGATAAATGGTTCATAAGAGGACATTGAGTATCCTATGTATCAAACCAATCTGACGTACTTCGCCCATTCCCAAGATCATGCCAAAAGAGAGGGCGAAGGATACTTCGAATTTGAAGCAATTTCCTCCATCCCCAACTCACGTTTGAAGCCATTTTCACGTCCCAAAAGCAGTAAAATGACTCGTAATAAAATGGGATTTTAATACCTAAAGTAAATATAAAAACGAGGAGAGATTCTAATACCAAAACCTGCTCTTGTAACAGCCCGATATGATAAATGGTTCATAAGAGGACATTGAGTATCCCATGATGGTGTAAGGTCATGCTCTTGTAACAGCCCGAAAGTGATAAATTTCAAGTTATATATTACCTTCTTGTTTGTTCATGTGTCTATATGGGTCAAAATACAATCATGAATGGTTATACTTTGATGTTAGGCTTAACTCCTGCATCTCAACACTCATGCCATAATTTCATTACTCCGCTTCACCTTCCTCTTAAGTCACAGCCGAGCCGACTTTTACCCGAACATCCACTCCTCATATTCATATCCACCCTCCCGCACACTAGATGTAATCAATTGGAACATTCATTTGGGCATCATCAAACCCCATCATTGGGGTTGACATAAGGGGGAAAAAATAACTTAGGATGAAACATGCAAAATCCTAAGCTAGCCAAAATAGCCATTGAAGGCGTATGCCAAATTGTGCAACTACCAAAAATCCTAAGCTAGCCAATAGCCATCGGAGTTCTCATGATGTTGCATATAGTGAGACCACAACTTTTCGTAAAAACACGAGAACCTTACAGGTTGAGCGACTTGAAACGTTTCTAAGCTAAGAAGATACTTTCAAAATAGCTCAACCAACTCGACTGGAATGAAATTGTTAGAAAAAAGCCGTTGATACAAAGAATAATGATCTTGAGAGTTTATCAACAATTTATTATCTAAAACAACAAGTTATGTCAATGTTAAACATCCATCACCTTTATATTGCCACGTTAAATCACAAGTCTAGTGTTAGTAGGTGGAATATGAGCTGACTTGTCTTGAATAGAGTTAATTCCATCAAGATAGCAAGCAATGTGGTATAGAGTCTTCGTCTCCCCAAATCTGAATTATTAATAGTTGTAAAACTATTACTCGTGCTATATGAATATTACTTTTATGAGTGTAGTTCATTGTTCATATATACCACTAGTGTTGTACATAGACATTGTAGGCCAAAAGGGTATAACGTTAGACCTACTTAAGGCATGACCTTACACCATCATGGCAATATGGTATAGCCTTACTGTAGTATATGTTACGTGAATTACTATTAGAGACAAGTAAACCATAACATAAAACATAAAAATGTAGAGAATAATACCGTAAACCTTTTGCGTGTATAGACTCAAAGAACACAAATAAGGAAAATGTTGAGGCCTGTGATGCTCACAGTTTCCTTAAGACAGATTCGTCCTCTCCACGGTGCTTGAGAATCATGAACGTCTATCTCCCAGGATACAACAACAACGGATAACCCCGTTAGCACAAACGAGTTATCAAGGCGAACCAAAACCGTGTCTTCCCTCTATTACAAACCGGATACACAAGAAATATGAATGGTAACACAAAAGGAGAGGAGAGATGAGTTGTGTAATTTTCTGTGTATTTAGACAAATGAGAATAGCTCTCATTTATAGGGAGGGGGATCGAGAAAAAACGGTCACATTAATTAACAAAATTAATCTTACTAATGTCTCATGAATTAAAAAATTAACCTACATTAATTTTACTTTTTTAATTCACATTAGTATTTTAAATGACACAATCAATTGTCATTCATACCTTTGACCAATATTTCCAACAATCCCCCACATGAATGAAATTGATAAAAGGAAACAGATTTAACGACTCGATGATGTAATAGAGTTTTGCAGTTGATATTTGCAAAGGATAGGTAGGTGTTACCCTTTGAACCTTCCCTTGTGAAATATACTTAGACTCCTAGCAGCCAGTAGAACTTGATGTCTTTGAACTGTCTGCTGTTTGTGGAGACGACAATATATATTCACACAAATATCTCCTTGACACTTTTGGTTCTCATAGTTATGTTCATTATGGTCATGAACATTAGCCTGGTTCTACGAGAGCTGTTAAGAACTGCGCCCCCACAATTCCCTTAGAAGCGACCCCACTTCTCTCTCACATAGGTGATTCTCGATTAATCATTAAAAGCTATATGCTTAACCTCATATTGTCACTGTTACAGGAATGGACTAGGAAGTTTGATAACTCCCTTAAATAAATGTGGAGTTTATTACTCCCCCACAGTGACCTCAGTTTATACAAGTAGGTTGTCCTATTGAACCCAGATCTTGGGATCTCCAGTCAGCTGGGTTAGGTTTTCCTTCATATAAACTTTTCAAAGGGCTTTAGTCACATTCCTCTTCACGACTTGCTAACTAACTCTCACATTTAGCTTTTCACAAGCGGATCCGCAAAGTTATTCTATGACTTCATATTGTCAATAGGGATAACTCATGCTGAGAGTAGTTGTCGTATCGACATAATATGTTTGTACAAATTTGAGTTTCATGCAACTCTAAATATATCATGCTCTAGGTAATTCTTGAGTATTCCAACTAGGCAAGAACTTCATGTTTGTTGACGTTCTTTTGAACTCTAGCTAGGCCAGAATCCCCCACATGGAATTTATCTCAAGAATTTTGTAAAATAGGTTCTCTCTTTCAATGTATTAATCTTGTTTATAAGATTTTTTCACATGAATATGACATCAAGATCCTTAGTAATTTGTCACCTCACAAGTTTCATACTAGTGTATGCAAACTTTTTTTTTTTTTTTTTTTTTTGAATGTCTTATGTTAATTATTTTCCGTATCATAATTAACAGATTCCAAATCTAGCATGCTATAGACCAAGGAATCAAGCTTATGACAGAAGATGCATCATTCTGATTACTCATAGCTTCATCTACTAACATTCTTTTTTTTTTAAGACAAATCACCACCTTAAACCACACATGTTTTCGGAGGATCCCATAAGTTATATGTGTAAGTCCTACACTTATAACATGTCATTCCAATTCACTTGTGATTATATATAATCATATTTAATCTCTTATCATTATATGATTATCACAATTTATTATGTGATTATAATCACATAAAATCTTTGCAATGACTAAATCCATTTCAAGCAAATATTGTTCCTCTAATTAACGAGATTTCAATGTTAAAGAAGTGGAAGATTCATGATCAACATGCGCTTTTAAACGACTAAAAACTAATCACCAGGTGGCGGAGCCATGGGAGGCTAGCAGAGACTCGATTGCTTGCAAGCAAGGTAGTAGAGTTACGAGTCTTTAGATATGGTGTGCCATATTAAGCTACCTTTTGTTTTTGCCTCGTTTTATGTCGAGAGGGCATTGACCACTTGGCCTGCTGAACGTACACCCTTTCCCTCGGCCAAGCTAAAAAAAAAAGTTGCAAGTAAACGAAAGGAAATGGTCGTTGTTCAGATAATCTTTCCACGTCTTTTAGCCAATTATGTCACAACTAAACACCACATACGAAAATGATCTCTTTTTCAGTATGATATGTCTTTTGTAGTTAAGAGCATTTCGTGCCAGCTTATTCAATAATGGTATTCGTGGTTGTGGTTGCCAGTATATAAAAATAGATTCCAAACTAATTAAAGGGAAGCTAAAAAGTCGTCTTAGAACAAGAAAAAGTTGAGTAAGTCGTTTATGAAAAAGGGCGTGTTTGTTTTTTAAAAAAAAAATCTTAATAACCCACTTACTCTTACCAGTAAGAGGTGGGCATACGTTTTTTTTTTTTTTTTTTTTTTTTTTTTTTTTTTTTTTTTTTTGAGTCAGACCTAGTTAGACATATAACATCTTACTCAGTAAGAGGTGAGAGACTTGTCTTACTGCCTCTTACTCTATAAGAGATTGAAAACGTGTGTTAATTAACTATGTTATATTTATGATAAAAAATCTTTTTTCGTATTAACATATGTTACTTATTATCGTATTGCGTTAGTTTAATAAATAAATTATAGAAACGAGCATTTAAAATCATTCGACAATGATATAAAAAACAAATAACATTATTTTGTTCATATTTAGACTTTCTAGCCACCTCTTACCACTAAGATGTGGTAGTCAGATTCAGACCTAAAACATCTTAATGAAACAAACACACCTTTACCTTTCCACGTACAAAAGCAAATTATCTTGTCCCCGTACTCAAGCAATTTAACTAGCAAACCATTTAGTACGGTTTTGAGAATATTTTGCTTGTTTTTATACTTCCATAATCTTATTTATATAGTGATGTACAGTTTGCTCATCAATCCATGTGGGATAAAGTCACAAAACCAAAACTCTCCTTCTTCCACAAACTTTTGTTTCAAGTGACTTAACCACCTCTTATGTATCCTAGCAACCTCACGTGCATACATACGCACCTCATTTCACCAACAATATCATCATTCCTCTTCACTCTACTCCATCTCGAAGTCGTCATAGAGTCTGTCAGCAACATCCCACCAAACACTATCAGTTTGCTCACTGAGCTTCACATACTCTCAATATATTCCAACAAACTCACTCATCACATTCCTTTGAACACATTTATAAAAATAGACATAAATCATGATATACATGGTATCATGATTAGTATTGTCTATGTATGTGATTCTTGCTTCATTCATGTGAGACAAAGTCATAGTTCTGTCTTGAAACTTTTGTTTCAAGTCAGAATCTCATTGCCTCACATACACACAAACATCTCATTTATGTCACAATTTCATTGTTCCACCAATCCACTTCACTGTCTTTATCATTCTTTACGAATTCACCACCGAGCCATCTGAATCCAGACACCCACTCCTCGCATTCATTCATCTCAACCCTCCTGCACTCTCTGCGTATCCAACGAACAATTCACACTCGATTTGCACATGTCATGAGTTTTTATTACATTGTCATCACATATAACTAAATTTTATTAATTGGAATAAAAGAGTTTTAAAAAAAAATCGTAAAACAATTAATATAATAAATCAGCATAAAAAAATAAAGGACCGTATCTACGATGAAAATGTCAAACAACACATTCAAAGTAAGCACAGAAATTCACAGATTTCTATCTTCATGTTTTCAATCATAAACCACTTTAATATTTTTTCATTTGTCGATGTGGGACAATATTAAACTTCACTTCCCTCTTTATACGTCTCTTTCTGGTTCTCGTTCACACAAATTCTATGAATGGGTAAAGCTTGTTAAAGATTATATTTGAAGTTAATAAAAGTGAACCTGTTAATGATTATCCAAGAATGAATAAAGCTACTTAGAAGCAAAAGTGGTCGTATAAAACTAAATTATTTTGTGGACAATTAATTATACAACATACGATCACCATCAAAAACAACTTAACCCTACTAATTTCCAATATCAGTTTAAACAAGCAGCTTGATTCTTAGACGACACTAACTTTTTATATTGCTTTATGTCTTTTAAATTGCATAAACAAATACACGTAAACATGATATTTGAAAGTTTATGGGCCATATTCACCCCAATTAACAGCACAAAACTATTCCAAACGAAGACTCCGATTTATACATTCAAAAAGATTTTGCACTATCTTAAGTGTTAACCTTTCATATAACAACAAACTGCCAACGTAAGCTATTGGTACTAAATAATTTATAAATGAGGAGTTAAGAGCATCTCACGCTTAAATATTTACAAATGTATAGCTTCGACATGTAAGAATTTTATAGCCGCAATATTTATAAACTTGGCAAACTACTCTTATTGGATTATTTTTTAAACTTATATAGGTCAATAATTGAACTCTTATTGGATTCTTTTTAAAAAAAAAAAGATAGGTGTAACTTTAGGCTTTTGGTCTAGTGGTATCATGGTATGTGAGTTGCCCACTAAGCTAGAAGTTGTTGGTTCAAGCATTGCTTGAGGCATCAGATATATTGTAGATCTACAAATGTAGTTATTAAGAGAATAGGCTTTGCAATTCAAAAAGGGCTAACGGCGTAGCTTGTTGCTCGTTTGCCTTGCACCCCTATGTAATCGAAAGAATATATTGAATTAATATAATTTTACACTTTATAATTACAAATTCAGTTTAATAATTTATAAAAAAATGTGGGATATGTGGTATAAAATGTAAAATAAAAGGTGTAAAGTAGGTGGGTGGTTCTTTTTTCTTCTTCCATAAACTTGATCATGTAAGAGACAATTTCATATATATGATTGAAGCCGCATCACATAGTAAGGATCAAATAAAAAATAAAAGTAAATTGAGAAGGATGATAAATAATCGCACCCGCACATTGTAAATGCATCTATAAAAAGAGATGCATTTGCCATTAATTTTTCCTTCTACATTTAAAATGTGTGACCGAATATATTTCTCATACTTTTTATTTTTGTTTTCCTTCTTAGTGGATCCATTCCCCCACCTCACCTCACATCCATATCATTATGAACATTCATATAAAAAAGCATTGAATGAAGATGCTTTAAAAGCTAAATAAGTTACCAGACATTTGGTTTGCACTAAGAAATTACAACCGATGTTTGTTTCGGAAGAAAGTAAACGCAAATGGGTATAGGTTTTAGATGTTTATTCGCCTATTAACGTGAACTTCATGGGTATCAACCTTTGAAAAACCATAATGGTACACTGTGTCTGAGAAACTGTTCAAAATCATCTAGATAATCTTGTCCAAATATGTTGTTATGTTTGTTACATGTGCAGGTTTATTATTAGGGACCACTTATGCACATTTCCCATTTATGAATATGAAGAGATATCAAGTTATGCTGTCTATGAAGTCTTGGTGAAAGTTGAGGGGGGTCGTTTGAAGTTCCTTTTCTATAAAAGAAGCAACCCTGGCTAGGGTTTTAATCACCCCATTTGATACGCAGTCATTCTACTGCTATCTCTCTCTCCCACAAATAATCACTCTACTCTGTTATTTTCATTTCTGTAATAGTTCTTGATCATTTCCTGATCTTGTTTAAGTCGTGTAACAGTTTGAACATTCAACTGTGCCGACTATTGTAACCTTTGATTCTTGAATAAAAGCAAACTTGTTGCTCTGATTATCTGCTGATACCTTCGAACATGGTACCAGAGCTATAGGCTACTATTCTTTTTTCTCAAATCCCGTTCTCAAAGGATCGTTATATTGGGGGTTATTGTTTCTGATTATTCCGGTGGTTTGTATCTCGGTTCTGGAATATCTGTGGAGTGTTGGAATTGATATTTCTCGCCTATCGGTGCTAAATCAAAATAAATTAGGGTTTGTTCAAAACCCTAATTAATTTTTTGATTTGGGGGTTTTGTTTGTGGAGTACCGAGGTTAATATTTCTGGTACTTTCGGTGCTGAATCGAAAAACATTTGGGTTTCTTCGAAGCCCTGTTGTTCTTGGAGTACTCCCGGGTTTTAATTGACGGGGTTCTGTTCTTGGAGTACTCTCGGGTTCTAATTGACTATAATCATCCCTAGACTAAGTGAATCTAGGGTGGTTGTGGTCGGTCTTCACTTTTTCCGCTGCACTCAGCACTATAAGTTTCTCTCCCTTTCTTGTTTAACGGCATTCAAGCAGATTGGGTGCAAACGGGTAGGTTAACACCTTGATCTGCCACCTCTGAGTGGTACGAATACCTGCTCTGGCCTACCCCAGTCCAAAGGCTTGGTGCCTGTTAAACCGTGGGTGTGAGTTGCTTTTGTTTCCTGTATTTTTGTTCTTCTAGTTGACGGAGGCTAGGACTAGTTAGGTTGGAAGTTGATTTGGGATTATTGCTCTCATTATTTGTGATTGCTGTTACTGTCTTTCTGTTTATTTTTCTGTGTTATCACTATGGCTGTGGGTGAGGGTGAACAAACTAATAATGAATCTAGATTTACTGAATCTATGACTAATGAATCTGTGATCAACTCCTCTGAATTAAAACTTGTCTTTGGTGATACTCTCTTCTTGCATCCTAGTGACAGTAGTGGTAATCCTATTATATCTGTAAAACTCACTGGCTCAGAAAACTATAAAATATGGAGCATTGTCATGACTTTTGCATTAAGAAACCATAATAAACTTGGCTTTGTTGATGGAACTTGTAAAAAAGATACTGCTAATGCTAGTCTTGCTAATCAATGGGATATGTGTGACTCTGTTGTCCTTACTTGGATTCTAAACTCTTTAAGTCCTGAGTTGTTTGCTGGTGCAATATATTCTAAAACTGCTTATGAAATGTGGAATGACCTAAAAGAAACCTATGACAAAGTTGATGGATCTGTTGTCTTTAATATACATAAAAATATCAACTCTTTGGGTCAAAATGGGTCATTGCTGATTACTATAACAATCTTAATTCATTATGGAAACAATTTGACTCTATAATCAGTCTTCCTACATGTACTTGTGATGCTGGAAAACATTTTAAAAAACATAACCAGCTCATCAAGTTAATGCAGTTTTTAATGGGTCTTGATGACACTTATGTGCCCATCAGAAGCAACATCTTAACCAGGGATCCTTTACCATCTGTCGAAACTGCTTTTTCTATTGTGTCAGGAGAAGAATCCCACAGAAACTTCTCCTCTGGTACTGGATCTATTAAACCAAATGTGTCTGCTTTTGCTTCAAAATTCTTTGATAACAAAAAAGGAAACAACAATTACAAAGGCACAAATGGGAATAACACTTCTGGTAACAGCTCTAACAATAGAGGACCCAATCTCAACTTAAAGTGCTCTAACTGTAAAAAACCAGGTCACACCATTGATAGATGTTATGGTTTAGTTGGGTATCCTGCTGGATATGGAAAAAGGAACTTTACCTCTAATATTAAACCCACTAGCAACAATGCTTCTTCTTCTACTACTGATGCCAATCTTGAATGTAGTACTAGCAACTCTCCTGTTTCTCTGTCTGATGAACAGATGG
Source organism: Chrysanthemum seticuspe (assembly GCA_019973895.1). NCBI lineage: Eukaryota > Viridiplantae > Streptophyta > Magnoliopsida > Asterales > Asteraceae > Chrysanthemum > Chrysanthemum seticuspe. Next base: position 17,965,115 of record BPTQ01000005.1, read on the forward strand.
TCAGACTAATGAGTCTTCTAAATGATAGCCCTGCTCATTCCAATATGGCAGGTAAATGTTTTTCAGGAACTTTTTTTAACGCAAGTGTCAAATTCAATTTAAAATTTGAAAAACACTTTAATGGAAACACAAATTTTCTAAAGAAAAACATAAGTCTTGGTTGGATTGTTAACTCTGGAGCAAACCAACACATGACTTTGTCTTCAAAACCTTTAATCAATACTGTTGATGTTTCAAAACTTGGCTTCACTGTTGGACACCCAAATGGTACTCAAGCACTTATAACTAAGATTGGTGACATGAAAATTAACAACAATATTATCTTACATGATGTCCTAGTTGTGCCTGAGTACACTGTCAGTCTGTTATCTGTTCACAAACTTGCTAGAGATAGCAAATTATCTGTTAGTTTTGATGAATCTAAATGTTATATTCAGGACTGTGCAACAAAAAGGAATGTGGGGATTGGTAATCAATCTAATGGCCTGTACTTGTTTGATGTTGACACTAATTGTAAGGCTATCTCCAATAATTGCATTGTCTCTAGAAACCTCTGGCATTAGGGTTGTAAACGAACTGAACGTTCAGTGAACATTTCATGAACCGTTCGGTAAAAAGTTCGTTTATGTTCGTTTATTTATTAAATGAACGAACATGAACAATATTTTACGATCGTTTAGTTAAATGAACGAACATGAACAAAAGTCACGTTCGTTTATTTATATTCGTGAACGTCCGATTATGCGTTCGTTAACGTTCGTTTATGTTCATTTATTTATTTATGTTCGTATATCATATCTTTTAATTGTATAATTTTAAAATTAGTTTGTTTAAACAAAACAACACTTATAAAACAATATTATATGCATAATTTAATAAAGTTTATGTTTGTTTGTCTATGATCATTTGTGTTCGATCGTTTAGCGTTCATTTAGTGTCTTAATGAACGAACATAAACGAACATGAACAACTTATTTTCTTAATAAACGAACATGAACAAGAAATTTCGTCCGTTTAAGCGTTCGTGTTCGTTTATTTGTCCGGTTAAAATTAAATGAACGAACATGAACAAGGCTCCGTTCGTGTTCGTCCGGTTCGTTTACAGCCCTATCTGGCATCAAAGACTTGGTCATCCCTCTGATCAAGTCTTACATGTCCTTAAACCCAGTCTTAACCTTGATAAAACAACTGATTTACTCATATCTGTGACACTTACCATAAGGCTAAACAAACCAGGGAACCTTTTCCCTTAAGTGAACATAAGCCAACTAAAATTGGTCAACTTGTCCACCTAGATGTTTGGGGTCCTTATAAAATCACTAGCAGAGATGGCTACAAATACTTTTTAACTATTGTTGATGATTACTCAAGGGCTGTCTGGGTTTATATGCTTAAGAACAAAAGAGATGTCTATGATTCCATTGTCAATTTTACTCAAATGCTGTCAAATCAATTTGAAAGTAATATTAAAGTCTTTAGAAGTGACAATGGTACTGAATTTGTCAATAACAGAATGCAACAGTTTTTTCATAACAAAGGCATACTTCATCAAACTTCTTGTGTCTACACACCACAACAAAATAGAATTGCAGAAAGAAAACATAGACATCTTCTCAATGTTGCTAGATCTCTTATGTTTCAGGGGGAATTACCTCTTTACTTATGGCCTGAATGTGTTCTTACTGCTGCTTACCTTATCAACAGGTTACCTTCCTCTGTGTTGTCTGGCAAATCTCCTTTCTCTCTTGTGTATGGGCATGACCCTACACTCTCTCATATTAGGGTTTTTGGTTGTCTTTGCTATGCTAATATCCTAAATAATTCTGACAAATTTTACAGCAGATCTGAAAAAAGTGTTCTTATTGGCTACTCTAATGAAAAAAAGGGTTACAAACTCTTAAGCTTAGAAACAAAACATATTTTCTTTTCAAGAGATGTCAAGTTTTATGAAACTGTTTTCCCTTTCAAAATGAAAAACAATTCTAAAAAACAAGTCTTTGAAACTGGTGTGTCAAAAGATTTAAACCACAAAAACTTCTTTGATTCCAAAGATTTAAATCACAAAATTGCTTTTGATACTGACAACCCAAAAAGACCCAATGATGAAGGGAGAGTGTCTTCCAATGATGATAGTTGAATCCTCTCAATAAGGATGGTAACTCAGATGCTTCATCCAATGATGATGGAACTGAGTTGAATCCTCTCAATGAGGATGGTAACTCAGATGCTTCATCCATGGAAGAAAATGCACACCCTGAGGGCACTGTTAATTCTGATTCAGACTCAAATGAGTCAACTTCTGAAAAAGGAGACTTGCCAGCCATCACCACAAGGAAGTCAACCAGACCCACTAGATTGCCCAAAAATCTTAATGATTTTATTGTTGAAGGCAAAGTTAAATATGGTATAGAAAAAGTTGTTAATTATTCTAATCTTAATTCTGAAAATTACTGCTTTACTTCCAACTTAAATAAAAGTGTTGAACCTACTTGTTATGAGGAAGCCATCCTTGACCCTAACTGGGTTGATGCTATGAATGCTGAAATTGAAGCCTTAAACACTAACAAATCCTGGATCATTACCACTTTACCTGCTAATAAAAACCCATTGGGTACAAATGGATTTGGAAAATCAAGTACAAATCCAATGGTGAAATGGACAGATACAAAGCCAGGCTTGTTGTCAAAGGCTTTAACCAAAGAGAAGGGATAGATTATAATGAAACCTTTTCTCCTGTTGTAAAGATGTCCACTGTTAGAATTCTTATTGCCTTAGCTGTTAAAAATAAATGGCCTCTTTTCCAACTAGATGTTAATAATGCTTTTCTTTATGGTGAGCTTGATGAGGACATATACATGACTATTCCAAAAGGTTTTTCTGATGAAAACAACAAAAACATGGTTTGCAAACTTACTAAATCATTGTATGGCCTTAAGCAAGCTCCCAGAAAATGGAATGAGAAACTTGTTGGTGTTCTCAAAGAACATGGCTTTGTTCAATCTGTGAGTGATCATTCTCTATTTACAAAAAATAAAGATAACAAGTTTATAGCCTTACTTGTCTATGTTGATGATATTGTTCTTACTGGCAACTGTGTTGATGAAATTTAACTATTCAAAGTCTTTCTTAAAACTAAATTTAACATAAAAGACTTGGGTACTCTTAAATTCTTTCTGGGTATTGAAGTGATAAAAACTGGGAATGACATCTGTCTCTCCCAGAGAAAGTACTGTCTTGAAGTTTTAAAAGAATTTGGTCCTCTTGGATGTAAGCCTGTATCTACACCCATGGAACCAAACTCTGTCCTTCCTTTTATACCAACACAAGATGACCCATTACTTGATAACATAACTGGGTACCAAAAACTGCTTGGAAAACTGATTTATCTTACTCATACCAGACCTGACATATCTTATTATGTTCATTGTCTAGCACAGCATATGCATACTCCTTTAAAATCTCATTTGGATTCTGCTTTAATTGTGCTAAGATATTTAAAAGGTGCCCCTGGTAAAGGTCTTAAGTATGATCATAGCAGTCTTAATAATGTTCTTGAAGGGTACAGTGATGCTGATTGGGCAAAATGCATTAAAACTAGGAAATCTATTACTGGATACTGTGTTTTCTTTAATAATTGTTTGATATCATGGAAAAGCAAAAAACAAAACACTCTCTCAAAATCTTCTACTGAAGCAGAATACAGATCCATGGCTGCTGCAGCCTGTGAAATTATTTGGGTTCAAAAAATCTTAAAGGATCTGAATGTTGATCTTAATCTTCCTGTTAGCCTATTTTGTGATAACAAATCTGCTTTACAACTTGCTGTCAACCCAGTTTTCCATGAGAGATCCAAACATTTTGAAATAGATGTCCATTTCATCAGAGAAAAAATTGCAAAAGGTGTCTTGAGTGCCATCAAAATTGGCTCCTCAAACCAAACTGCAGACATTTTAACCAAACACCTTCCAGTGTACCAACACAAATTTCTTTGTGAAAAATTGAAACTATTTGACATATTTGGAAAAAAGATTAAGGGGGAATGTTCAAAATCATCTAGATAATCTTGTCCAAATATGTTGTTATGTTTGTTACATGTGCAGGTTTATTATCAGGGACCACTTATGCACATTTCCCATTTATGAATATGAAGAGATATCAAGTTATGCTGTCTATCAAGTCTTGGTGAAAGTTGAGGGGGGTCGTTTGAAGTTCCTTTTCTATAAAAGAAGCAACCCTGGCTAGGGTTTTAATCACCCCATTTGATACGCAGTCATTCTACTGCTATCTCTCTCTCCCACAAATAATCACTCTACTCTGTTATTTTCATTTCTGTAATAGTTCTTGATCATTTCCTGATCTTGTTTAAGTCGTGTAACAGTTTGAACATTCAACTGTGCCGACTATTGTAACCTTTGATTCTTGAATAAAAGCAAACTTGTTTCTCTGATTATCTGCTGATACCTTCGAACAGAAACTTATACGTCAAATCCGAAAACCTCAACAAAGCATGACAACTTATTATAATATGTTATATAGATGGAAAAGTTGTTTCAACATTATGAAACTGTTAAGGAGTAATGAGTTTCTTAAATCTTCATATTATTGGTGTATGGGTTGTGGTTAGTGTTTTAACAGACCCATTAGGTGATACCATATATCATTGGCATCTTTCTATTGGACAATTGTAGTTGGACGATTTACTGTACAAGGCCATTACCCCTTAATCACCTACTAATACTCTTTGGGAACCTAATACATGTACCAACATGATCTCAGCCATAAAATGTATACCAAACCTGTACTAAAGCTTACACGTCAATACCAACTATGTACTAGCAGAAACTTCTTCACGTAACCTCATTAGTACAAAAATTATTTACAGAAAAGCAAATACACTACAACACTTTCAAACCCCAAAATGCCAAGGAAAAAGAAAGAAGGAAATTCTGTGCATCCTACTACAAGGCGTGATCATCATACCAATCTGCAGCTTTGTATAACAGATATCTTCTATACCAAATATCCCTTGGTATATCGAGTTGTGATTTGTAGGTATCAACCTTAATTAGTTTTCAACTTTTGGGGGTTTTTTGGTAAGATTTTGATTGTAATTGATTGTTTAAGGTTTTATCTATAATTTGCAGCGACACCATCGCACCTCCTTTAGCAGCGACAACAAGTACGGATCGGGACAGTGACCGGTTCATGGAGGAAAAGGAGATAAACTGGTAATAATGTCTGATTCTTTGCAAGGATTATAGATTATACAAAAACAAAGATCATGTATACCACACTCTGATCTTTGCTTATGTTTTTAGAATGTTTGAATAAGAGCGTTGAAATAAACACCCTTGAAATAATATTAGGTGGTTTAATCTTTTAATTAAGATTGTCTTCATGTTTAAATTGATTATTGCAAGAAAATCAGATACTGAAATATACGTATCTAAAAAATCATAATCATAAATACTTTTGCCTAAACACTGAACAATTTGTATTTTTTTGCCTGATATATTTCTTCTAAGAGTGTGTTTCGGATTGTTCATTTGAATATTTGGATGAAATCATTATCTGCTATATAGTATACAAATAATTTACTATAGTCATTGACACATTTTTTTTATATGCATGTACGCAGTTTTAGCTAAGCAATTCCAAACAATCTCATGACTAACATCATTTATAATCATTTCGGAATGTGATTGAACTGCCAAGCCAAACATAGAGCCGTTTCACAACGCAAACAGTTTGGAGGCATTTTTCCTTTTTATACTTCAGGTGATTACCACATCGACATTCTTTTCTATTACATTTGATTCAACTTCTGAACTTGAAATTTAACATGTAGCATCTTATGGTAATTTTGTGCAGCGGTATCTTTATTTAAACATATATAGTGTTCTATGTGAGCTGGTGTTTGTATATGGATATGGAGTGGGAAACACTTTCCTATGGAAAACAATTATTAACACCTTGCGTTCAGAAGGGAAGATCGTGTTGGCCGTAGCATCTGCAGGCATTGCCTCTTTACTGCTACTATCTGAATAAACAGGTGAATCAAGGTTTAAATTATCACTTGAATTAACCAATTAGTCAATGTGTAACATAAAAAAAATACACCTAAGGGCAAATTGATTAATGAATCTTATTTAATAAAACCGATATAATGTATTTTTCTATGTTGCACATTGATCCATCCGTTTAAACTACCACAGTAGCAGTATAGGATTATAAGAAACTGGTATAATGTCCAACGGGATCCTAACTCTGTTAAGGATTCCAATAAAGCCTTATATCGGTTCCCCAATTTTTGCCATTCGTATTTCTGTACACACGTACAAATATTTTATTTGCCCTTCTGGACTGTGTAGGTGATTTGGTTGGCCATGACATCGATGCCGCTTGGATGTCATATGCAATGGAGCGATTCCCAAATAAAGTTCACCAAACAGGAATAGAGAGGGAATCATATGGCCTATCATCGAGACCAAAAAAAATGGCTGGTGTCACACTTATCTCAAACCCACCAGCTTTCATGGTCTCCAAAGTTGCAAGGTATATTTTGTTTATACATATCCTTTGTCGTATAGGTTGGGTGCTTTTTTTTCAAAAAATTTTTCTGCTGAAACTTTTATAGTATTTATACATGTACTTTGCTTATGAATCGGTCGATTTGGTATGTCTTAGCAACTGAAGATTCTTTTTGAGCTTAGGCGTGAGTGTAGGAGCAAGCATATCAAACCTGTATGGATGTGGCACCCATATTGTACTTCATGTTTGTAGTCTTAGCAATATCATCTAGTTAATAAATTAGCAACTACTTTTTTGTTGGGCTGTTGTAATTTGATTATGTGCATTTTTTTAACCGAACAATATATTTATAATAAACTAAAGATTGTTATTTATGATCTTCCTTTGTGTGTTATTGATATGACTTCTATGAAACAAAATGTATTGGCCATAAAGGATCCTTGAATGGACGACTTGCCCGCAAGAAGATCTAGAAAACATGTCTTTAAGCATAGAGTTATAAGCATCGACACAATGCTCCCGCAGCAACGCGCGGGCAATTTTACTTGTTTTTTTCTATAGTATATCACTGTGTCATAAGGCCCAACTGTAGTAAGCCTAATAATATATGTTTCGCATCAAGCCCAAAAATATAAACATTTCTTGTATTGGACTTCATTTAAAATGATAATTCTTCCATCTCAAAAAATTTATTCTCTTATTCATTTTGAGATGTCTCAAGATAAATTTCTCAACTTTAGTTTCAACTAATCAAAACACTTAAAAAAAATATAAGGATAAAATCTCATTGGTTGAAGAGTACTCGTAGAAAGAACTAGTCATGAAAAATAAAAAGTAGTAGTACACTTTAGGCAAACAATCTTAGTTGGTCTTAGTGTCGTTATGTTTATCAAACTCACTCTGTACATGGACTGGTCACTCCAATAAAGTCACCTGTCACATTCCTTGAAGTTATATTAACAAAGGAAACCACGAATCTCACAACTACAAGTAAAATGAAGCCAGGATCTCTTCAGAAATACAAATCCACCACGGGTGAATCGTGAGATACCTGGTCATATGAAAAACAAGCCAAAGATTCCAATAAATGACTACTCGTACTTCCCATATGCATATCCACCATGTCATTCAAAAGGCATAAAAATCCAAAATATGTTTTACGAAATATCCAAGTGAATTTAAAAAATGCACAGCCATAGTGACACTATTTACAATGTGACTAACTCCGTTCCAGGCAAAAGGCAATGTTTTGTACAACGCAAGTAAACAAAAGGATATGTTTATTCGAATAATCACCCCTCATAAAGCCTCAAAGCAAGAAAATAAGACATTTTATTTATTCAATAAGCTATAGTAAAATAAACATTAAAAAAATCCAATCAGCTGATAAAAATAAAAAATGGAACTTTACAACGATCAAAAAAATCCAACAAGCTAATAAATATAAAAAGTCAAGCTTTACAACCACCAAATCTACATTATAGCGATAACTATTTACAATGTGACTAACCCCGTTCCAGGCAAAAGGCAATGTTTTGTACAACGCAAGTAAACAAAAGGATATGTTTATTCGAATAATCACCCCTCATAAAGCCTCAAAGTAAGAAAATAAGACATTTTATTTATTCAATAAGCTATAGTAAAATAAACATTAAAAAATCCAATCAGGTGATAAAAATAAAAAGTGGAACTTTACAACGATTAAAAAAATCCAATAAGCTAATAAATATAAAAAGTCAAGCTTTACAACCACCATATCTACATTATAGCGATAACTATTTACAATGTGACTAACTCCGTTCCAGGCAAAAGGCAATGTTTTGTACAACGCAAGTAAACAAAAGGATATGTTTATTCGAATAATCACCCCTCATAAAGCCTCAAAGTAAGAAAATAAGACATTTTATTTATTCAATAAGCTATAGTAAAATAAACATTAAAAAATCCAATCAGCTGATAAAAATAAAAAGTGGAACTTTACAACGATCAAAAAAATCCAATAAGCTAATAAATATAAAAAGTCAAGCTTTACAACCACCATATCTACATTATAGCGATAACTATTTACAATGTGAATAACTCCGTTCCACGCAAAAGGCAATGTTTTGTACAACGCAAGTAAACAAAAGGATATGTTTATTCGAATAATCACCCCTCATAAAGCCTCAAAGTAAGAAAATAAGACATTTTATTTATTCGATAAGCTATAGTAAAATAAACATTAAAAAATCCAATCAGCTGATAAAAATAAAAAATGGAACTTTACAACGATCAAAAAAATCCAACAAGCTAATAAATATAAAAAGTCAAGCTTTACAACCACCAAATCTACATTATAGCGATAACTATTTACAATGTGAATAACCCCGTTCCAGGCAAAAGGCAATGTTTTGTACAACGCAAGTAAACAAAAGGATATGTTTATTCGAATAATCACCCCTCATAAAGCCTCAAAGTAAGAAAATAAGACATTTTATTTATTCAATAAGCTATAGTAAAATAAACATTAAAAAATCCAATCAGCTGATAAAAATAAAAAATGGAACTTTACAACGATCAAAAAAATCCAACAAGCTAATAAATATAAAAAGTCAAGCTTTATAACCACCAAATCTACATTATAGCGATAACTATTTACAATGTGACTAACCCCGTTCCAGGCAAAAGGCAATGTTTTGTACAACGCAAGTAAACAAAAGGATATGTTTATTCGAATAATCACCCCTCATAAAGCCTCAAAGTAAGAAAATAAGACATTTTATTTATTCAATAAGCTATAGTAAAATAAACATTAAAAAATCAATCAGCTGATAAAAATAAAAAGTGGAACTTTACAACGATCAAAAAAATCCAATAAGCTAATAAATATAAAAAGTCAAGCTTTACAACCACCATATCTACATTATAGCGATAACTATTTACAATGTGACTAACTCCGTTCCAGGCAAAAGGCAATGTTTTGTACAACGCAAGTAAACAAAAGGATATGTTTATTCGAATAATCACCCCTCATAAAGCCTCAAAGTAAGAAAATAAGACATTTTATTTATTCAATAAGCTATAGTAAAATAAACATTAAAAAATCCAATCAGCTGATAAAAATAAAAAATGGAACTTTACAACGATCAAAAAAATCCAACAAGCTAATAAATATAAAAAGTCAAGCTTTACAACCACCAAATCTACATTATAGCGATAACTATTTACAATGTGACTAACTCCGTTCCAGGCAAAAGGCAATGTTTTGTACAACGCAAGTAAACAAAAGGATATGTTTATTCGAATAATCACCCCTCATAAAGCCTCAAAGTAAGAAAATAAGACATTTTATTTATTCAATAAGCTATAGTAAAATAAACATTAAAAAATCCAATCAGCTGATAAAAATAAAAATTGGAACTTTACAAAGATCAAAAAAATCCAATAAGCTAATAAATATAAAAAGTCAAGCTTTACAACCACTATATCTACATTATAGCGATAACTATATGATAATTGCTAAAGACTACTTAACAATATGCTCACAGTCTTACTTATAAAGTACTATAATATTTACTCATCCACCAATGTGGGATAGAGTCACGAAACCAACATACTCTTTTTCCTCTTGAAATAGCATCACATACACAAACACCTCTATTCACACACAATATCATTGTTCCTCTTCACTCTTCTCATTATTTGTCCTTCGAATCATCCTCGAGATAACTCAATTCAAGCACTTGATTAGAGCTTTCGTGGAACAGATTTTGAGTCACCAATGAAGCAACTATAACTCTTTATACGTTATTGAGTTTGTATTAGAAATTTTCCCCTCCTATTTGTAGTCAGTTCCCTCTAGATGCTTTCCTTGACGGGCTTATGTGGGATGACAAAAAAATAGTAAGAGGTTTATTTATTCATAACATGCACTTCACTTGATTAGAGCTTTAGTGGAACAGATTTTGAGTCTCCAATGAAGCAACTATGACTCTTTATACGTTATCGAGTTTGTATTAGAAATTTTCCCCTCCAATTTGCAGTCAGTTCCCTCTAGGTGCTTTCCTTGACGGGCTTATGTGGGATGACAAAAAAATAGTTAGAGGTTTATTTATTCATAACATGCACTTCTGCCATACAGTTAGATATATCAAAGAAATTCAATTAACATGAGTTTTTATAGAAATACATCTTTTACTTATATAATAAATGAAAAACCTTAGTGGGGACTTTAATTTTCAAAAAAAAAAAAAAAAAAAAAAAAAAAAAAAATGTTTCTTATTAATTATAATGTAATTATCTACAAATTTTTAAATAATACTTTTAAAATTAAAAAACTTAGATATTTCCAAATTTAGTAAAAAACATAAAAGAAGGTTATTTGTGATGATAAAAAAGAAGGTTATTTGTCTATGTATAAGTTTGAAAATGTTATGACTAAATATCTCCAAATACTACTTACATTTACAATCTAAAATTTTCATTCATCACTCGTTTAAAACCTTATTCAACATAGTTAGATAGAGATTAATGTGAATAGCATAAAACAAAAAACATTAGAATAACTCAAAATAAAATGGTGTTTAAGCCTTTGGTTCATCTCACAAGGTCGAAAAATATAAAAACTTACTAGAAACGCTAATAATGAAAGTAAATTACAATCAAAACTAGCTATTCATTATCTTCATCTCTGGTACGCTATGTTAAAATTTCAAGTTACATATTATCTAATTGTTTGTTCATCCATATATGTGGGACAAAATACATTCATGAATGGTTATATTTTGAAGTTAGTATTAAGTATTAACCCACAATGTCATCGTTTCACTTCACTTTCCTCGTGAGTAACAACCGAGCCAGCTTTTATCCAAACATCTACTCCTCACATTCATATCCATCCTCCCACACTACACGTGCACCAATTAGAACACCGCACTATGAATGTGCACATGGAGTCATAGACCGACATTACTTGTAACGTCATCAGCCGCCAATCTCTCCTTAATGGTTCACATCAGCTTGAAGATCATGTTATGCATTCTGGTCTTATTTTTCCTATCGATTGATTCTTTACATTTCATAAGTTTTAAACTAGCAATTGAAGATGTATGCCAAATTATGCAACGAGCAAATGTAACCTCTGAAGGTATAATTCTCTAGATGTTGCATAACGTGGGACCGCAAGCTTGGTGTTTATATACATACTTCCTCGCTCTCAACTTATACTGCTTGAGCGATGTGGGATTTATCCCAACACCCCCAGGCATCGAATCTTGAGTATATGTAAAAACATGAGAAGCTTACATAGTCTACATGCCGGGATATCGAGGTAAATATCCTCCCCAACTCCCATGTTAGACCCACTCTTAAGCCATAAAAACAACTAATGTTGAGCGTCTTGAAAATGTTTTCAAGCTAAGAAGATGCTTTCATAGTCTAATGTAGTTATACATTGCATCGTCCAAGCTTTCAAAATTGGCTCAACCAACTTGACTGAAATGAGATTCTTAATGAAGCAGCTGTTGATACAAAGAACAATGATCTTGAGACTGTATCAACAATTTATCATCTAAAACAATGTCAATGTTAAGCATCCATTGCCTTTATATTGCTACGTTTAATCACGAGTCTAGTGGCGTCACATGTGACGTCCCAACACCGCGACTTTCTCCAACACCATCCCGACGAACACCATTAAACTCACCAGTCACATTCGTCTAAATATATTAACAAAAGAAACCATGAATCATGACGTACCTGGTCATATGAAGAACCAACCAAATATTCAAATAAGGTGATCATCATGAAAATATCATCTATAAATGATTAGTGGTACTTCCCTTGCTATATGTCGAGTCGACCATGTCTTTCAAAAGACAAAACTTACATTTTACAAAATATTCAAGTGAGTTTAAAGATATGTACTGTTAAAACATTCAAAGCAAATAGAAACACTACTGAAGAGCTGCTATGTAGTTGTTACATATGTTTTAGTGTTCTTTTACAGTGATTAAGAGTTAGTGAGATTAATTTGAGCTCAAATGCTAAAGTATCGGTGTTCATTGTTCCTTCTTAATTGAAGTGAGAGTCCATTTTAGTATGAAGATTGAAGATCGGGGAGTGGTGTTATCTTTTTCATGAATCTACTACTTAACGTAAGTTTAACGTTGATAAAAAAAAATTATTACTGTACTATTTTAGTGGTCTTGCATTTAACTAATTATACAAGAGTAACAAACCGGCAAATATTTCGAACATGTGATAATCGGGGAATTTGTCCGCAAGATGTTTAGACTCAACAAATCATTCAATTCAACATAAAATAAACCTAATGGTACGTAAGAACGTGCGGATATCTTTATGGGTAACTAAACCATGCTAATTTGTTATATCCAGAGGACATTGACCACTTGGGCTGCTAGCCGAATACCCTTTTCACTCGGTCATGCTAAAAAAATAAAACTAATAAGTCGCAACTAAATACCACATACGGAATGATGTCTCTTTATTCAACGCGCTAGATTATAATCAAATAAGATTTTAAAAAATGAAACCTACCTCATGTGAAGAGATTTGATTTTTCACTAAAGCACAACCACGTTTTAATGAATACATTCTTAGTCTCACTTATATATTGGTCATTCATTTGCCACGTAATACGTCATAACTAGATATCAAGATATTCGATATGAATCGTATGAAAACGTTATGTTTTTTAATTCAATAAGCTATATTGTAACTACCTAAAAATAACAATAAGTACAATTATGGAACACATGAAAGAAAAAAATAAAAAGTGAAGAAATAATTATAAATAACAATAAGTACAATTACCAAAGCTGTTTATACACTACACCAATATGTTAAATTTGGGACGCCTAAAATATTTGGGTCGACATAGTTGTCCCAAATTGAAGATAGGTCCCACACGTTTTCAACAAAAAAAACAGTCAACCAAAATATTTCTAGCCCACACAGTTTGGGACGACAATGTCGTCCAATTCTGTAAAAATTCGATTTTTGACATGCAAAATCTTTTTTAAAAAAAATTTGACGAAATAAATACTTCCCGCCTGTGTTTTTGTTACCCGCCAAACTGTTTGGGACGACAATGTCGTCCTATTCTGTATAAACATATATTTTTTTGATATTTAGAAACTTTATGAATCAGTTTTATTTTACAAAACAATTTTAAAAATTTTAAAAAAAAAACCTTTGGGACGATAATGTCGTCCCATATCTTTAATAATATTTAAAATATCATTTATAATCCTATAGTCTATCTAAAAATACTCATATATAAATTAATTTAAAAAATTATTTAATTTAAATAATTTTAACTAATGTATAATTAAAATTAAATAGTTTAAATTTATAATTAACTACTTGAATTTAAAATTAAATACATTTATAAAATTAAAAAAAATTGATTTAAATACTTTTACTTAATATATAATTAAAATTAAATAGTTTATATTTATAATTAAATACTTTAACTTAAAATTAAATAAATTTATAAAATTAAAAATAATATTTAAGATTTTCCTAACTAAGAATTACTCCAAACTAAGATTTTCCATGTTATCATAAAGGTCGTGAAACAAGGCAGCTGAATCAGCTGTGTGGTTGTTGGGATGCGTATACACTTCAAGCAATTTCTTGATGTAGTTTGAGCACTCTGTATTTCCAGGACTCGATGTTGAAGGTCCTGCAGTGTAACGAGTTGGAGTTCTTGATGGTCCTGCGGAATCAGTTGGAGACTTTGAAGTCACATTATTAAAGTAAGATGGATCGAATTATGTCTTCAATATTCATATCACACATTATAAAAGTCACGTGGACCGAATTATGTACAAGTTTATAAAACACATTAACTTGAATCACTACAACATTCGTCGCTTTCGCAGGCGGAATTTCAGGCCTTTCGCCGGGGACATGTCCCCGCAGAAATTCCCCCGGTAATACCGTCTCGGGGATACCTTTCACGGGGACTATCTACAGCCTTTACCGGGGACATGTGGGTCCTGCAACAAATTGTCACCGGTCAAACATGTCCGACGTGGCACTTTCTTTTGCCATGGACTGTCCCCGGGGAAAAGGGTAACTAAAGTTTACTTTTAACGGATTCGTCGGGGACATGTCCTCGGGGAAAATGAAAAACTTATATTACCTATGACAGAAAATTGCTGCAAAATGGGTAATTTCCAGATTTTTTTCCGGAATTTTTCGGGAAAAAATCTACAATGTAACAACCTGTTTTCAACCTATTTTATGCTACAACAACACAAAATCGCTAAACATAATATCATATATAACCAAATGGTCCAAATTCGCTACAACACAATCGATAACATAAAATTTGTTTCCAAAATCGCCAATGGTCCAAAACTATACATAAGCTACCTATACGCAAATGGTCCAAAACTATACGTATAATCCATTTATCGGGAATCCTAACCATGTTATTCTCTACAAACATATCCTAACATAATCCATATCTTCTGCTTCTTTCGATATCTTCTGCTTCTTCGGGTTTGTCCAAAGCTTAACCTGCATATTTTAAATAGTTTAGGGTTTTAGGTAATGAGAACTATCCAAGAATCGGGTCTCAAAAAGACCCTTTAAACCATTATGGTTGAATTGGTCATTTTAACAATTAGGGAAAGAGGGTAGGATGGTGGATTTTGGGACCTAAACCAAGATCTTGGCAGGGTGTTGGGGGTCCACCCCCTTTCATGTGTAATAGCACTTTAACTAGGTTAATAAGATCATGTTGTTTATTTTGCTTGTGATACAAAAGATTTGATCATGTTTGCTTATGACTTTTTGAACAATGTGTCTAGCGTTGAGGGTTGGTGAAAACATGAGAATGGTGTTAGTGTGTCTAGTTAAAGTGCTATTACACCATTTCCCGACAACATTTCATTCTGTTTCTTACAATGATCTTCCAAAAAACTCACCAAATTCTCTCTTATATTATCAAACAACAAAAATGAACTTAGCGGCGGTGACACGTGGCTTCTCTGATGATTTACGGCGAGGAGGTACACGGTTTCTTGGTACAGTAGATACAGGAAAGTGTACAACCCATTTCTTGTTACGGTTTGTAATGGTTACCTAATGATGAGAGTTGAATCTTGAAGGGTAGAAAGGTGGTGCAAAATGGTTTAGCCCTGCTTTGAGAGTTCATAATTGTGTGTGTGTGTGTTTTTAGTGTGTGTTTTTTGGTGAGAAACTCCATGTGTGTGTGTGAGAGAGAGGGGTCAGAGATTATAAGAAGATAGATGAAAGGGCTTGTAATGATAGTGATGGCGAGTGAAGTGGAGTTAATGAGGCACCCTCACATACCCTTTAATATCTCTCGCCACCATTATATCTCTATCATTACACACCATTTCATACCTCTTCTTATCATCTCTGACCTCTCTCTCTCACACAAACTCATGGAGTTTCTCACCAAAAAACACACACTAAAAACAAACAATAAAAACACTCTCAAACCAAGCTAAACCCTTTTGCACCACCCTTCTACCCTTCAAGAGTCAACTCTCATCATCAGGTATCCATAACAAACCGTAACAAGAAATGGGCTGTACACTTTCGTGTATATTGTGGACCAAGAAACCGTGTACCTCCTCGCCATAAACTATCAGTGCAGCCAAGTGTCACCGCCGCTAAGTTCATTTTTGTTGTTTGATAATGTAAGAGAGAATTTGGTGAGTTTTTTGGAAGATCATTGTAAGAAACAGAATGAAATTTTGTCGGGAAATGGTGTAATAGCACTTTAACTAGACAGACTAACACCATTTTCATGTTTTCACCAACCCTCAACCCTAGACACATTGTTCAAAAAGTCTTAAGCAAATATGATCAAATCTTTTGTATCACTAGCAAATGAAACAACATGATCTCATTAACCTAGTTAATGTGATATTGCACATGAAAGGTGGTGGACCCCAACACCTTGCCAAGATCTTGGTTTAGGTCCCAAAATCCACCATCCTACTCTCCTACCCTAATTGTTAAAATGACCAATTCAACCCTAATGGTTTAAATGGTCTTTTTGATACCCGATGCTTGGATAGTTCTCATTACCTAAAACCCTAAACTATTTAAAATATGCCGGTTAATATCTTACCTTTTGGTCTCGGCTGTGGTCGCGGCTTGGCCTCGGCTTCCATTGATTTCTACAAGCAAAGCACATAGTTAGGTAAAAAATTTACAATCGAGGCTTTATCGGTAAACGAGCATAACCATGAAAAATAGAGATATTAAAACTATAACAAAGTTAATGGAACCTGTATCGGTAAACCACACCATTGAATCTCCAATATCGGTCCAGCGGCACTTTCATCCACAGAAACTTTACAATATATCACACATTCTATTTGTACTAATATTAAGACAACCAGCCTTTCATCCACAAAAACTTTACAATATATCACACATTCTATGTGTACTAATATTAAGACAACCAACCCACTAATCAGTTTTATTATTGCGCGACTAACAAAACACCATCCCAGTGTTCACTATTACAACGAAGCAATAACCGACACCCATTACGGGTGTCGACCAAAAACAAACAAACACCCTCTAATCGAGTCTAACATCACTGAAGCATGAATGCTTATAGATTTAACAAACAAAATAAGCAAAAACCAAGATAATCCATGATCCCAAAAGGTAAGTAAATAATTAAGCCTAAAAGAGCAACAAAACGAGTTTTTAAACAAAAACCAATATAATCCGTGACCAACAGAACCAAGATAGCCGATTTCTAATTCCATGAAACTATATTAACGATTCACAATATGGTTTTTAAATAAAAAGAGCAACAAAACGAGATTTTACGATTTGTCATACCAACAAAACGAGAGACATAGAGAGATGACGAGGAAGTGGTGGTCTTGTGGTGGTATTGCAAGCCTCAGTTTAGGAGTGTTGTGGTGGTATTGCAAGCCGCAGCTGAGAGAAGTGTTGGTGGGTATATATATTTATATTTTTTTATCTCTAAGTGATAACAAATACGTTAATAATTGAGGTGTTTTTTACGTTCAACTTTTCCCGGGGACACGTCCCCAGAGAAAGTTTTGTTTGTCTTCTAGCAAGACTTTTCGCGAGGACAAGTCCCCAGTAAACAAAATGGCGGGATAAAGTAAACGAAAGGAGGGAAAATGAAAAGTTTTGTCAAAACCTTCCGCGGGGACATGTCCCCGGGAAAAGATTTAATTATTCAATTTTCTTTTTCAAAAAAACTTTTTATACGTATAGGTGCTATGGTATACGTATCATGTTAAACGACCGAGTATAGGTGCTATGGTATACGTATCATATTAAAGGACCGAGTATAGGTTCTATGGTATACGTATCATGTTAAACAACCAAGTATAGGTGCTATGGTATACGTATCATGTTAAACGACCGAGTATAGGTGCTATGGTATACGTATCATGTTTAACGACCGAGTATAGGTGTTATGGTATATGTATCATGTTATAGGGCCGAGTATAGGTGCTATGTTATACGTATCATGTTAAACGACCGAGTATAGGTGCTATGGTATACGTATCATGTTAAACGACCGAGTATAGGTGCTATGGTATACGTATCATGTTAAGGACCGAGTATAGGTGCTATGGTATACGTATCATGTTAAACGAACGAGTACAGGTGCTATGGTATACGTATCATGTTAAACGACCGAGTATAGGTGCTATGGTATACGTATCATGTTAAGGACCGAGTATAGGTGCTATGGTATACGTATCATGTTAAACGACCGAGTATAGGTGCTATGGTATACGTATCATGTTAAACGACCGAGTATAGGTGCTATGGTATACGTATCATGTTAAAGGACCGAGTATAGATGCTATGGTATACGTATCATGTTAAAGGGCCGAGTATAGGTGCTATGATATACGTATCATGTTAAACGACCGAGTATAGGTGCTATGGTATACGTATCATGATAAACGACCGAGTATAGGTGCTATGGTATACGTATCATGTTAAACGACAGAGTATAGGTGCTATGGTATACGTATCATGTTAAACAACCGAGTATAGGTGTTATGTTATACGTATCATGTTTAATGACTGAGTATAGGTGCTATGGTATACGTATCATGTTAAAGGGCCGAGTATAGGTGTTATGGTATACGTATCATGTTAAACGACCGAGTATAGGTGCTATGGTATACGTATCATGTTAAACGACCGAGTATAGGTGCTATGGTATACGTATCATGTTAAACGACCGAGTATAGGTGCTATGGTATACGTATCATGTTAAAGGGCCGAGTATAGGTGCTATCGTATACGTATCATGTTAAACGGCCGAGTATAGGTGCTATGGTATATGTACCATGTTAAACGACCGAGTATAGGTGCTATGGTATACGTATCATGTTAAACGACCGAGTATAGGTGCTATGGTATACGTATAATGTTTAACGACCGAGTATAGGTGCTATGATATATGTATTTGTGAGCATTCCATTACGTAAACGACCGAGTATAGGTGCTATGGTATACGTATTTGTGAGCATTCCATTATGTAAACACTCGTTTTTGTTTTTATGTTCTCTTTTAGTGGTTAATTCGAAGGAAGTGAGACTAACTTTGAACTCAAATACTAAAGTATAATAATTACAGAATTAGATAGCTAGAGTGTCCACTTCAGTATGAATAGAGGAGCAAGATTGACTTTATCTTCATTAGAGTTATGGTGCAACAGATTATCTGTCATTAGTTAAGCAACTATATGTTTGGTGAAGACTGAAGATATTAACGATGTTGGGATTTTAGATCTAGTTAACCAGTAACCTCTATGAGTACGCAACGGATATTGGATCTAGTTAATACAATTATGTTAACACGTTATTAATAAACACATAATTTAATACAATATTAAATAATTAAAAGGGAATAAAGAAGGCTAACCTTGCTTGGTAATTGGACTCTAGTAACGGAACACGAAACCCTACGAAACCTTTAAGTGTCTACAGTAAACACCTCGAAGAGTATCACACATAAACCCGATTCACATATACGCTCGATATAGCTAGTCGAGAATGTAACCAATAAAACCAAACAACCTTTTGTTGTCTTGAATACCCCACGTATAGAAAACCCAAGGAAAACAGCTTTACTTTCTGTCCGAGAAACCAAGCTGGAAAAACAGCTTGTGTAGTATCACCCGATATCGGACAAAGCTTGTCCGATAACCACCTTTTATCCAAGAACTAAAGCAAACGAGCAGGAGCAGCTTTGATCCTTGTAGCTGCTTTTTATGTCGACCAGGAAACAAACAACCAGAAGCTAACACTCTTGTCTAAACACTTTTCAAGATTACAAGTTTAGAATCAAGCCAAAACTCAAAACCCTTAATCGTTATTTAGAAGCTAACGACCAAGAGCAGGAGAAGCAGGAAAACGTTTTCAGTTTTAGGGATAGATAAAGTATGTATGCGTGAGAATGGAAGAGGTGGAGGGGTGTTTATATAGTGCAGAAGTCGAAACCCTAGAGGATACCCTAGCTTGTTCGACAAGTCACAAACAACCCAAACCCACTCCAATTCCTATACCCGATCAGCGTGGATCTTTCATGGCCCAAGGCTCCACCCAAACGACCTAATTATGAACTAATAAAAGCCCGCGGGTCAACTTAATGATTGGGTCAGTTGCATGTATAAACGGGTAATTTTTAATTCAAGTATTCGTTACGTTCGACACGTATACTCGTGTTTATCGCGTATGCCCCCATCGGCTCATACACATTTAGTTGCTTTGTCGTTTTTTAAAAACTCCCACAAACCAACAGCTCCCACTTGGGAGTTGGTGTGTCGAATGGCACACAAAACTAACGACGAAAATGCCTAGCAAACGCTCCCACTCACTTTTTAACTAAAAGTGTCTGAGAGAATAGTTTCGTAAAAGTTTCTCAGTATCATGGTCATTCAATGTCTTGTTTTAATCATCCTTTGTTATAGATACCGTTAAACCATGAATTATGGATCTTTAATCATTCCATATAGTTTAACCATTTAGAATCTCGTTATAGATTTTAATTCAGATATACCAAATGTAATCAAGAATAATCTTGCATTACCCTTTGGTTCCGGCCAGACAGTTATCTGATTAAATCTGGAGAGGCACCATGGTATCTTTCTGCACATATCAAGTGGAGTAATAAATCCTTTATTGACTACAAGTGTTATGGATGCCGCTTTACATCACTTCGAAATATAGCTTTATAACTATCTTATTCAGATAGCGTTTTGCATATACTTACAAAAAGTGATATCCACATATAACAGAACTTACTTGCATCTCAAGTCTAAGGACGAAGATAACAAACCATTTTCAATATTTTGCTTATGACAAGGATCCAAAAGTAAATGTTTGAAAGTTGGGGAATCCAATATGCATCTCTAGTGAATACATATGAGTTTGGCTGGAAACAATCCGAATTCTTGTTAGAATTATAACCAACACTCACATTTGCCTTATCATAACAATATTCCCATATTGTTAACCGACAATCGACATATTTTGAATGATAAATCATTTCATGGATTAAACATGCAAAAATGGAATAACATATTATATGAATATAATAACAAATACATCGTATCTTTATTAATAAGAAAATAATAACTGTCTTACAACTCCAAATTATCCAAATACTAATTAACATACAGTTTACATGAGACTACTAGCAGGTACCAAACCTATTTCTCTAGTCAATTTAGAATGCTTAGGGAAATCCAAAGCTTTCGTAAATGGATCAGCTTGATTGTCATCTGTGTGAACCTTTAATATCTTTACATCTCCCATTTCAATGGTCTCTCAAAGATAATGAACTTTAGCGCGATAATGTCTATCACCTTAGTGATTCTGCTTTCATTATCAATATAGTAATGGCTCAAGTATTATCACAATACATATTTATAGGTTCTTCAATTGTGGGAACAATGTTCAACCCAGAAATGAATTTACGAATCCATACAGCCTCTTTTGATGCATCACAAGCAGCAATATACTCAGCTTCAATAGATGAAGTAGCAAAAATACTTTGCTTAGTGCTTTTCCAATCAACAACACCTCCATTAAGAACAAATACATATCCAGTCTGAGATTTTAAGTCGTCAGCATCTGTCAGATATCCAGCATCATTAAAGCAAGAAACCCTGAGCTCTTGTTCATCTTTTCCTCCATAGATCAGAAACATATCCTTAGTATTGCGTAAATACTCAAGAATATTTTTCACAGCATTCCAGTGAAGTTCACCTGGATTTTGTTGGAATCGGCTTGTCACATTCTGTGCGAATGCAACATCAGGACGAGAACATCTCACATCATACATAATAGAACCTATAGCAGAAGCATAAGGAATTCTTTGCATGCGCTCTTTCTGAGCAGGTGTTTCAGCACCTTGTGATTTACTCAATTTAGGATTATCTTACATTGGGATTGTGCCATGTTTGGAGTTCTTCATACAAAACCTTTTCAAGATTTTCTCAATGTAAGCACTTTGACTCAAACCAATTAATCGTTTAGATCTATCTCGGTAGATCTTAATTCCATGAATATATGCAGCTTCTCCTAAATCTTTCATGGCGAAACATCTTCCAAGATAGGATTTTACATCTTGTAACATTGGAATAATTTTTCCCATAATCAACATGTCATCAACATAAATAATTAGGAAAGTGACATAACTCCCACTAGCTTTCTGATATACACATGGCTCATCTTGATGTTGAGAAAATCCAAATTTCTTTATCTCATCATCCAAACGTTTATTCCATTGCCTCGATGCTTGCTTATGTCCATAAATGGAACGCTTGAGCTTACATACACGGTTAGGATATTTTAGATCAACAAAACCCTCAGGTTGCTCCATATAGACCACTTCGTAAAGATGTCCATTGAGGAAGGCGTTTTTGACGTCCATTTGCCATATCTCAAAGTCATAGTATGCAACTATGGCTATGAGAATCCTTATAGCTCTAATGTCTGCTACAGGAGAAAATGTTTCTTCATAATCAATCCTGTAGGTTTGAGTGAAGCCCTTTGCTACGAGACGAGCTTTAAAGGTGTCTACCTTACCATCCATGTCAGTCTTCTTCTTGAAGAGCCACTTGCTGCCAACTGTCATGAAGTTAGGAGAAAGCTCAACTAAGACCCATACATCATTGTCTTTCATGGATTGCATTTCCACATTCATTGTATCAAACCATTTCTTGGATTCAGGATACAGCAATGCAGCTTTATAGTTATTGGGTTCACCAAGATCCCCTAACTCATGTTCCTCAGCGTCAATGTATTAACACATACGGTCAGGAGCACGGCGTGTCCTATTGGACTTTCGAATGGGAACAATATCACTTTGAGGTTCTTCAATTTCTTGATCATCCTCATCATGATGAATGCTAGTGTCTAAATAAGGATTTGTATCTTCTTCTTGAAGTAATTCAAGATCATCCATACTCCCACTTGCTTTAAGATCCATAAGATTTCTCTCAAAAAACTCGGCATTTCGAGCAACAAAAACTTTGTTCTCAGATGGAAGATATAAAAAATATCCAATAGTTTCCTTAGGGTATCCTACGAAGATACACTTAATAGCTCTAGGTTCAAGTTTGTCAGGTTTGGTAAGTTTGTCAGATACACTTAATAGCTCTAGATACACTTAATACACTAAATAAGGATTTGTATCTTCTTCTTGAAGTAATTCAAGATCATCCATACTCCCACTTGCTTTAAGATCCATAAGATTTCTCTCAAAAAACTCGGCATTTCGAGCAACAAAAACTTTGTTCTCAGATGGAAGATATAAAAAATATCCAATAGTTTCCTTAGGGTATCCTACGAAGATACACTTAATAGCTCTAGGTTCAAGTTTGTCAGGTTTGGTAAGTGTATCACGCTTAGCAAGTGCCTCACAACCCCAGACTTTTAAGTAAGACAGCTTAGGGGCTTGCCCATGTCATACTTTGTATGGTGTCTTTTCCACCTTCTTAGTTTTAACCATATTGAGAATGCGTGCAGCAGACTCAAGGGCATAATCCCAAAAGGACTTTGGAAGAGTAGTTTGTTTCATCATAGAACGCACCATGTCAAGCAGGGTTTGATTTCTCCTCTCAGGCAAAAATTTGATGCGCTCCCAAACAGTCAAGCTAAATCACACAAGCCTGCCACTTGTGAATGGCAGACCGTAACAAGCTTAAAACGGGTCAGGAACGAACTCAATGAAGATCTGGGGAGTATAGTGTTTCCCCGGGTCGTTATGTCCCAGCGAGCAATGCAATGGATTATCAAACGTAAAGTGATCGAGAAATTTGAACGAAAAAGGGATTTGAAGGATATTATAACTACAGGAAAAGCCAACAAATTACAATGGCTTAAATGCAAATTAAAGGAAATTTAAAAAGATAAAATCTATTAAATAAACGCTATCACTATTTTTAAAATGATGAACGTTTAAAACTTAAAACTAAAAACTTACGTTTAAATAAAAATTACATAAACGTACAAAATAAAAAGTGAAATCTAAGAAATAAAAGTCCTAAAAATATGAAAAATACATTTTTACAAACCTAATGATAAAAGAAAATATTTAGAAAAAGAAAATTATTTTTACAACTATTTAATTAATTATTATTAATTAAAAACTATTTTTAACTATTTAATAATAACCTAAAATGAAAGAAAATATGAAATAAGGCTTGAAAAATAAAATTATGAATTGGAAAAGTCTAAAATACCAAAAGAGAATTTTCAAAACTATTTTTGTATTTTTCTGATTATTTTTTCTATTTTCTAGGAATTTTAAACTATTAAAAACTACTTAAATTACTTAAAAATACAAATTCAACTAAGAAAAATATGGAAAAATATTTTTTGTCTTTTTATATTTATCTAAACTTAAGAAAAATGAAAAATTATTTTTTTGAACCTTTTCTTAATTAATTGTATTAAATCCTATTTAAAAATGCTTAAAAACTAATTTAAATTAAGAAAAATAGCAAACAAGCTTGGAAAAATCTGAAAATTTCAGGAAAACTCTAAAATTATATTTAGAAGCTAGGAAAAATAGAAAAACAAGGGCTTGTGTGGAGAAATATGAAACTGATGACCAAGTGCTTATTGAAATAAGCACTTAAATAAGCAAATGGAGTCCAAAGGCCACCAACCCAAAACAGGAACTACACTATGCTAAACATGACCAAATGCAACAATAATCAACAAGCTATAACCTTTGATTGCAAGCTAACACAGATTTGAGGATTATGAGCTATAAGCTAAAAACAGAATTTAGGGGGCTACTTTGAGCTTACAAATAAGCCAACCAATAAGCTGAAACTTCAGAACAACAACTAGAACTTGAACAAGACCTGGCTGAGATTGTGTAAACCAAGAATCAGACCTAGAGGAGCTCAAGTGAGCCCTGTACAAGCTCTGCAAAAGCTCTATAAACCCTGTGCAGACTTGATGCCCTGCACAGGGGATTTGACATCATATTGACAAGCTCTTTTAGGGCTTATAAGAAATTAGAAAAAATCCACAAAAATCACTACAAGAAAATAGACCAAGGGAATATTTTAAAACAACAAGAATCACTGAAATTGGCCCAAAGATGAGTAAATGAAAAATCACTCTCAGTTGGCTAAAACTGAGATTTCAAGCTTTTGACTTTTTAAGCAAAACTGAAAAGTTGACTTTAATGAAATTTGATCTAGATTTAAGGACTGATGATGATATATTATGATGAAATAAGACTAGAACAAGCTATCCTAATGGTATCTAAACATAAAACAAAAGTTTGATCTAGCAAAAATCTCAACAGTAAGCTGCTAAATCAAATGAATTGGAATTTTGACTTGGGACTTATATAGGATGCAAATGGTGACTGAATTGAGTTCAATATGACTAAACAAACATGCAACAACAGATTATGAGCACTGAACTACCCCTACAGACAGGTTTAGCAGTAATTCCAAACACCATTTTAAAACATTGATAGGCCATAAACACTACTTAAACTAATGAACAAACAGGTAATAATGATCAACATGAGTTTTACTGTCCTAAATACAACTATACAAACACATTAAAACTAACAATGATCACAGAAACAGATACAAGCAAAATATGCAAATTAGAGCTAAAAAGGAAAATGGACAAACAATGCTCACAAGAGGTCCAGCTGTTTACAGGCTAAGACCAAACCCAAACCTACTCTATGCTAGTCTAATCCAACCCAAATAAACCTCTGCAACACCCATTATCAGCTTCCATTCCAATTTGAGCCCCAGTTGACTTCTGTTGACCATGTAACAAAATGACTTAAACCTTGAATGCAAGCTTGTACAAAACTATCATAAGCTTATACAAGATTGTTTGAGATGAAATACAAGCTATTGAAAGCTTAAATATAAGGATTTGAGACTGAGATTTGCAACAGTAACCTGAAACATGAAATTTATCTAAAACTTGGATTGAAAACTCAAAATCATATTACAAAGGTGATTTATCATAAATGTGATACCAATAAGCTGAAATTACATCATTTTAACTAGAACTAAAACATTTGATTAAAAAACGACATTTAAAGAAAAAATGAAAACTAGCTACTCTCTATCTTGCATCTCTCTTCCTCTTTTATAGCTCCAAGGTCCTTGTCTCTCTCCTCTGAACAAATCCCAGCAACTTTTATTGACCATTGGATGTCTACAAGTGATCTTGGCCATTCAAGTGTTTTTGGCGCCAATTTTGGTTTTAACAGTTGGAGCTTGAGTGTGGGGTTAGAGAAGGTTTTTAATGCTTCCTTGGCTTGTTGTGTTTGGAGGGGGGTAGAGTAGGGGTATGATGGTGGAGGGGGGTTGAGTGTAGCAGGGCTTTGGCAGAGAAAGGAGATGGTGTCTCGTGACTTTGGAGGGAAAGAGAGTCAACAGAGGTTTGACTGTGTTATTAAAAGGGAAGGGTCCAATTTGGCAGGGTCCAAAAAGGGGTAGGCAGGGTCCAATTTGGCTTTTGACTTGGTCCAAAGTGTATAAAAGGGTTTAATAACATAGGGACTAGTTGTGCAATTTCTGAAACTGTAGGGACCTAGGCTGCCAATATCTCAAAGTTGCTCCAAGGACTGAAATTGACAAGTGTTAATTGCAAGGACCAAAGTTGCCATTTTCAGATTTTCCAGGGACCATTTCTGCCAATTCTTAAACTTGAAGGACCAATTTGTAATTTTCTCAAAACTTTTTATATTTTTCACCAAAGGACTAATTTTGACAAGTTATGATATTAAAAGGACCTTTGGTGATTTTTCTTTTGAAATTTTGACTCAGGGACTATTTTTGACAATTTTAGAAACTTGGGGGACTGAAACTGCCAATTATGTAAACTTTGCTCATTTTTCATCTGATTTTGAACATTTTGCATCTGAAACATATAAAATGCAATTTTGGAATATTTTCAGTATTTTGATGCATTTCTGAGCATTTTTAAACGTTTTGCAGTTCAGATTTGACTAAAAATGATGAGTATTTACACACTCATCAATCCCCCACACTAAACTATTGCTAGTCCCTAGCAATCTTTTGAGAAAAACTTAATGGATTTGAATCTCTTTACCAAAAGCCATTACTTCTGGATTAGCCAAATGTTTCAGTTCAAGTAAGAACCATGGTACACCGATAACCATGTGATTTTGAGCAAACCACCAGCTTTCAACGGATTTGATTTTGTCTTTACCAGAAGCCGTTTGCTCTGGACTAGCCAACTCTTAGATAAATTATCAATATTATCTTTGGTGAGCTGATTACCAATTATGGATTTTCCACTGCCTTTACCACAAGCCATAAACTTGCGGGCTAGCCAACTCTTCACTTTTTAGGATATGGTGAGCTGAATACCATACAATTTTGGGAAAATTGCAAGCCGTAAACGGATTTGAGATATCTTTACCAAGAGCCGTTTGCTCCTAGATTAGCCAATCCTTTTGTTTATTAGACAAGGCGGACTGATGACCAAATGAGAAAGTGTAAAACACTTACTCCAAAAAAAAAATTTGGCCAAAAACGGGGGAATTAGGTGGTATAATTACATGATAAAATTCGTGAGAATTCCCCCCCACACTTAGAAATGAATATTGCCCTCAATATTCAAAGTACCGGCTGTTATGCCGAAACTGAGAACGTAAAAGGGAAATACTACGGCCATTATTTAGAAAGAAGAGATTTTTTTTTTTTTTTTTTTTTTTTTTTTTTTTTTTTTTTACTTATATATATATAACATGTGGGGCAACTCCCCCACACTAGGGTGGTACACACGGGTGAAAACCCATGTTCAGCTACTGTTTTTGATTACCGAGTCGCTAGCTTGACTCGACCCCGAATTCATTTGTTCATGGGGAAGCAAAGTGGAAGAAACAATCTCCATCGGACTTTCATTCAAGATGTTTGGACAAACATTTGAAGCACGTGAAAGTTCCACACCGATGAGATATACATAGAACCGGCTTAAGAATGATAAATGAAAATGCCGGGATCAAAGATAATGTCTTCATTCCCGAAGGAGTGAAGAACAGGAGAAGTCACGGGATAGGTGAAGAAGAGATAGAAAATCATGATAAACATCATGACTAACTCATCTTCATCTATAGGAGGATCCATAATTTCAGGATTATGAATCTCATCATTTAAGCTTATGTGATCAAGACAAATCTTGGGAGTGTCTAGATCAAAGTAGAATTTATCATACTCCCGCGGAGATATGATATGAGTGAGTTCATCTGAGAACTCCATGAAGGTGAATGAATCATATTCAGAATTGATATGAGTAGGTTCACTGGTGAACTCCTCCAATGTACATGATTCATAACCGGGGAGAGAATTATGAGAATGAAAAGTGGTACTGCCACTAATCTTCTCTCCCATATTATCAAAACAGGAGGCTTTCATTTCCGGAATAGAATCATCGGAAAGAATGTCACTATCCTTAATGGGGATAGGAGATGAAATAGGTTTCTCTTTGAAAGCCTCGATTTTAGAAATGAGAAGACTGACATTCAATAATGTTGCTCGAAGAGCTTCATCTTTGATTTCAGTGTCAGTAACTTCATCATTCTCTTCTTCTAAGCTAACAAGCTCAGAAGGTGAATCTTCCACATAAATGATGTCTCCACAAGATAACGAATCATCATCATTATCAGAATCGGAGAACATCTCAACATGATCATTTTGGAAGACAAGAGGAGGAGGGATATCACACACATGATCAAGAATTCCCTGTGACTCTCTTGGGATTGGGACAAGGTCCTCAACACTAGACTTTATGAATTCGTCCGATTCCTTTTCAGGAACAGTGTCGAGATGCTCGTCCCCCATAATAAGAGAGTGAGTGTGAATCTCGGGTGTGATAGCAGTTGTTTGAGATGGAATCTCAACTGCAGGGATATCAATTGACTGAGGGAGTTGAGAAGTGTTATCTTTAAAAGGATAAAAACTCTCCTCGTCATCGTCATAAAGAGCTGCCTTGAGAAACTGGGAACGCCTTAGAGCTGCATGCTCTAGGATTAATAATTCTTCCCTAGATTTGCGAGCCTCTCGTTCTTCTCGTTCTTCGGCCAGCAATTCTCCTATGGTCTTTTCACCACTCACTTGATTCTTAAAGTTACTAATCATATCATCAAGTGTTTTCATAGTGGTTTCAAAATCTTGGGAGATTTATTGAGATAACGGCACAGGTGGAGTTTGAACCGTATGGTGCTGTGGAGGTTGGAAATTTTCAAACATGTAAGAGTCATGATTGTTACAAGGAACTGGGTTCCCTATTTGACAATCAGAGCTGAAATGGGGACCTCCACAGTACTCACAACAGTAAAACTGTTGAGTCTGGACTGGTGAATCATATGGATTTTGGTTATAACCAAAGTTCTGAGCATCACCGAAAAACTGTTCATAGACAAACGTGTTTCCGGATTGACACTCAAATCCTTGGTGAGGACCTCCACAAAATTCACAACAGATATGCTGATTATATGATGATAAGTCGGGCTGTGGTGGGTAATTGGAAAAGTTTGAGGGGTCGTTAAATGAGTTCGGATTAGGATCATAATCAAATGAATTCCTCGAACCACAAAACAAACAACTCCCGTTATGGATATCATTACCACATTGTACACAAGTACACCAACGACAGGGTGAACCAAAGAGAGGCTCACCACAACCGACACAAGGAATAAACGATTGCATTTGAGAGTTATGAAGAGGAATCGGTTTATTCAAAGAATCAACAAAACCAACATGGTGATCCGAATGACTATCAAGTCTCGAAGAACATTCAGAAAAATCAGGAGGTGGGATAAGTGGTGTGCTCTGAGAGCTAGCAATTTCCACCACTTCCGTTATGGTCTCCGGTTTTGGTTCTTGAGAAACGTGAAGATTAGGCAAGTCATTCTTGCTAGTCACCTGTGTTTGAACGGGTTCATCGTAATCAATTCTAATTCTCGACCTTTTTTCATCGGCTTGAATTTGTTCGATTAGATTACGGGCTCTATCTTCAAAGAAAGTGTCCTCGTAATCCTCGGTGGGTGCTTGGGGTAGCTCCGACGTTTGAACTGGTTTGTCAAGATTAGAATGTATTTCAGGTTGTGGCGGGTGGTCGAAATAACTTTGAAAAGAATTTTTGATGGATAATTCGCACGAATTGCAAAATTCGCTTGAACTAGGCCCTCCACACCGCTCACACACATTTGTGACGATGATGTTGACGATTGTCGACATAAGAATTAAACATATAGAGGATTAAGAAGAGAATCAAATGGTTGAGAGGATACGAAGAATAGAATTAAACGGCAAAAGAGGGTAAGAGAAATAGAATCAACGAATAAGAGGAATGAGAAGAATATTTTTGTATTTTTGGATAAGAAAATATAAACATATACAGATGGATGGTATGAACAAAGAGTGAATATCCAAATCACTAATCTGCTAAACGTAAGATTATCAGCACAGCTCCCCGGCAGCGGCGCCAAAAATTTGATGCGCTCCCAAACAGTCAAGCTAAATCACACAAGCCTGCCACTTGTGAATGGCAGACCGTAACAAGCTTAAAACGGCTCAGGAACGAACTCAATGAAGATCTGGGGAGTATAGTGTTTCCTCGGGTCGTTATGTCCCAGCGAGCAATGCAATGGATTATCAAACGTAAAGTGATCGAGAAATTTGAACGAAAAAGGGATTTGAAGGATATTATAACTACAGGAAAAGCCAACAAATTACAATGGCTTAAATGCAAATTAAAGGAAATTTAAAAAGATAAAATCTATTAAATAAACGCTATCAATATTTTTAAAATGATGAACGTTTAAAACTTAAAACTAAAAACTTACGTTTAAATAAAAATTACATAAACGTACAAAATAAAAAGTGAAATCTAAGAAATAAAAGTCCTAAAAATATGAAAAATACATTTTTACAAACCTAATGATAAAAGAAAATATTTAGAAAAAGAAAATTATTTTTACAACTATTTAATTAATTATTATTAATTAAAAACTATTTTTAACTATTTAATAATAACCTAAAATGAAAGAAAATATGAAATAAGGCTTGAAAAATAAAATTATGAATTGGAAAAGTCTAAAATACCAAAAGAGAATTTTCAAAACTATTTTTGTATTTTTCTGATTATTTTTTCTATTTTCTAGGAATTTTAAACTATTAAAAACTACTAAAGTTACTTAAAAATACAAATTCAACTAAGAAAAATATGGAAAAATATTTTTTTGTCTTTTTATATTTATCTAAACTTAAGAAAAATGAAAAATTATTTTTTTGAACCTTTTCTTAATTAATTGTATTAAATCCTATTTAAAAATGCTTAAAAACTAATTTAAATTAAGAAAAATAGCAAACAAGCTTGGAAAAATCTGAAAATTTCAGGAAAACTCTAAAATTATATTTAGAAGCTAGGAAAAATAGAAAAACAAGGGCTTGTGTGGAGAAATATGAAACTGATGACCAAGTGCTTATTGAAATAAGCACTTAAATAAGCAAATGGAGTCCAAAGGCCACCAACCCAAAACAGGAACTACACTATGCTAAACATGACCAAATGCAACAATAATCAACAAGCTATAACCTTTGATTGCAAGCTAACACAGATTTGAGGATTATGAGCTATAAGCTAAAAACAGAATTTAGGGGGCTACTTGGAG
This sequence comes from Chrysanthemum seticuspe, assembly GCA_019973895.1. Lineage (NCBI taxonomy): Eukaryota > Viridiplantae > Streptophyta > Magnoliopsida > Asterales > Asteraceae > Chrysanthemum > Chrysanthemum seticuspe. Next base: position 17,996,855 of record BPTQ01000005.1, read on the forward strand.
CTTACAAATAAGCCAACCAATAAGCTGAAACTTCAGAACAACAACTAGAACTTGAACAAGACCTGGTTGAGATTGTGTAAACCAAGAATCAGACCTAGAGGAGCTCAAGTGAGCCCTGTACAAGCTCTGCAAAAGCTCTATAAACCCTGTGCAGACTTGATGCCCTGCACAGGGGATTTGACATCATATTGACAAGCTCTTTTAGGGCTTATAAGAAATTAGAAAAAATCCACAAAAATCACTACAAGAAAATAGACCAAGGGAATATTTTAAAACAACAAGAATCACTGAAATTGGCCCAAAGATGAGTAAATGAAAAATCACTCTCAGTTGGCTAAAACTGAGATTTCAAGCTTTTGACTTTTTAAGCAAAACTGAAAAGTTGACTTAAATGAAATTTGATCTAGATTTAAGGACTGATGATGATATATTATGATGAAATAAGACTAGAACAAGCTATCCTAATGGTATCTAAACATAAAACAAAAGTTTGATCTAGCAAAAATCTCAACAGTAAGCTGCTAAATCAAATGAATTGGAATTTTGACTTGGGACTTATATAGGATGCAAATGGTGACTGAATTGAGTTCAATATGACTAAACAAACATGCAAAAACAGATTATGAGCACTGAACTACCCCTACAGACAGGTTTAGCAGTAATTCCAAACACCATTTTAAAACATTGATAGGCCATAAACACTACTTAAACTAATGAACAAACAGGTAATAATGATCAACATGAGTTTTACTGTCCTAAATACAACTATACAAACACATTAAAACTAACAATGATCACAGAAACAGATACAAGCAAAATATGCAAATTAGAGCTAAAAAGGAAAATGGACAAACAATGCTCACAAGAGGTCCAGCTGTTTGCAGGCTAAGACCAAACCCAAACCTACTCTATGCTAGTCTAATCCAACCCAAATAAACCTCTGCAACACCCATTATCAGCTTCCATTCCAATTTGAGCCCCAGTTGACTTCTGTTGACCATGTAACAAAATGACTTAAACCTTGAATGCAAGCTTGTACAAAACTATCATAAGCTTATACAAGATTGTTTGAGATGAAATACAAGCTATTGAAAGCTTAAATATAAGGATTTGAGACTGAGATTTGCAACAGTAACCTGAAACATGAAATTTATCTAAAACTTGGATTGAAAACTCAAAATCATATTACAAAGGTGATTTATCATAAATGTGATACCAATAAGCTGAACTTACATCATTTTAACTAGAACTAAAACATTTGATTAAAAAACGACATTTAAAGAAAAAATGAAAACTAGCTACTCTCTATCTTGCATCTCTCTTCCTCTTTTATAGCTCCAAGGTCCTTGTCTCTCTCCTCTGAACAAATCCCAGCAACTTTTATTGACCATTGGATGTCTACAAGTGATCTTGGCCATTCAAGTGTTTTTGGCGCCAATTTTGGTTTTAACAGTTGGAGCTTGAGTGTGGGGTTAGAGAAGGTTTTTAATGCTTCCTTGGCTTGTTGTGTTTGGAGGGGGGTAGAGTAGGGGTATGATGGTGGAGGGGGGTTGAGTGTAGCAGGGCTTTGGCAGAGAAAGGAGATGGTGTCTCGTGACTTTGGAGGGAAAGAGAGTCAACAGAGGTTTGACTGTGTTATTAAAAGGGAAGGGTCCAATTTGGCAGGGTCCAAAAAGGGGTAGGCAGGGTCCAATTTGGCTTTTGACTTGGTCCAAAGTGTATAAAAGGGTTTAATAACATAGGGACTAGTTGTGCAATTTCTGAAACTGTAGGGACCTAGGCTGCCAATATCTCAAAGTTGCTCCAAGGACTGAAATTGACAAGTGTTAATTGCAAGGACCAAAGTTGCCATTTTCAGATTTTCCAGGGACCATTTCTGCCAATTCTTAAACTTGAAGGACCAATTTGTAATTTTCTCAAAACTTTTTATATTTTTCACCAAAGGACTAATTTTGATAAGTTATAATATTAAAAGGACCTTTGGTGATTTTTCTTTTGAAATTTTGACTCAGGGACTATTTTTGACAATTTTAGAAACTTGGGGGACTGAAACTGCCAATTATGCAAACTTTGCTCATTTTTCATCTGATTTTGAACATTTTGCATCTGAAACATATAAAATGCAATTTTGGAATATTTTCAGTATTTTGATGCATTTCTGAGCATTTTTAAACGTTTTGCAGTTCAGATTTGACTAAAAATGATGAGTATTTACACACTCATCAATACACTATTGTATTGTGGAGTATAAGGAGGAGTTCGATGGGCAATAATCCCATTCTCCTTATGATCCAAAAACTCTTGACTCATATATTTACCTCCACGATCAGTACCTAGTGATTTTATGGTCTTCCCGAGTTGATTTTCTACTTCCTTTTGAAACACTTTGAATGTTTCAAATACTTCATGTTTATGTTTCAGCAAGTAAACATAACCATACCGACTATAGTCATCAGTGTAAGTTACGAAGTAATTTGCTCCTTGTCTTGAAGTGATTCTAAATGGGCCACATACATCTGAGTGTATAAGTCCAAGTAAATCTTTAGCCCTTTCCACTTGATGTGAATAAGGTTTTCTAGCCATCTTACCAGACATACAAGCAACACACTTTTCAAGAGACTTAATGTTAGATGAGTTGAGAAGTCCATCGTGTTGCAACTTCTTCATGCGTTTCTTGCTAATGTGTCCAAGACGACCATGCCACAAGAGAGCAGAGTCCAAGTTAGTCTTGGCTCTTTTATTGCTTACAGCAAACATAGAACTTTCATTTGTATTTGAATAAGACATTTCAATTTCATAAACACCATCACGAGGAATAGCAGTAAAATAAACAACGTTATTCTTAGAAACTGAAATATAATTATTCGATTCAAAATAGTTAATAAAACCATCGTCATACAAACGAGAAACTGAAATAATCCCCCTAGTAATAGAGGGAGCATAATGACAATCTTTTAAAACAGTAACTAATCCACTAGGGAGTGATAAATGATAGTTTCCAATAGCTTCAACTTCTGCGCGTTGACCATTGCCCACGTACAGACTTAAAGCTCCTAGCTTCAGCTTCTTACTTCCCCTTAGACCCTGAGTATTATTACAGATGTGAGTACCACAGCCAGTGTCATATACTAAGGATGATTTAGGGAAAGAGTAGAGTTCTATAGTGAAAATACCTGAAGAACTAGCTGCAAGAGACTGTTTCTTCTTTTTCATTAACTCGGCAAGATACTGGGGACAATTCCTTCTCAAATGTCCTGTCTCACCACACTAGTGACATGTAGTGTCCTTTGCTGGATTATCCTTCTTGGGTGGTGGAGGAATCTTGGGTTTGGAAGTATGAGGTAGTTTATGTCTAGGAAGCCGGCTTGTACTTTTCATTCCCTTGTTTCCCGTTAGCAGCCATAAACGATTTATTCTTTTTGTGGTTTTTCAGGACCTTACCACCACGCACATAATGGAGTGCATGTGCAGCATCTTTCTTTGGCAACGTTTGCTCATGTTTCTTAAGCATAGCATGCAGTTCATTAATAGTCTTCCCCATGCTCATGTTGCTTAAGATGTACTCTTTAGAAAGACCAATTAGGATCAAACTAATTCCATAGTGGAGAGTAACTGGGTGACCAAGACGTTCCAAACTGTTAATGTAGCTCTTCATCTTGAGAGCATATGAGCTAACCGATTGACCCTCTTCCTGCTTGCAAGCGTGAAATTCACGTGTAGTTTGTAGAAGCTCTTGTTCTGCTTGTTGAGAGAACATAGACTTCAACTCCTGAAGCATGTCATAAGCACCAAGATGAGTTAGATTTCGTTGGATCTCTAACTCCATGGTCATGAGCATGAAGGCAGCTATGTCCTTTGAACCTTTGACCCAAACAGTGTGAGCAGCAAGAGCCTCAGGTTGGACATGGTGGCCAGGAGTAGCAACAGGTGCTGCAGGTATGGGATGCTCTAGATAAGCTTCCTTATCTTCAGCTGATAGTATGATGCGAAGCTGGCGATACCAATCAATGAAGTTAGGTCCAGTGAGTTTTTGTTTCTCAAAGAAACTCCTGAGTACCGAACTGTTTCCGATTGAAGTTGTCATCTACAATTGAAAAGTTCAAATAATTAGTATTTTCGATAATTACATTCTTAAAGAATTAACTACCCAATTAATTACTAATAAGACTAAGATCCAACTTGCAACCCCATTAATTACCATAGGTCTGACTAGTGTATAAAAAATGGGACAAGAGGTAAGCGATGAGCGTTAATTGCATAATACAACTCTTAGATTTATGAGACTATTTAAGGCATTAGTATCAAGTAATAATGTCAAAAGCATGTTTAGTTCTCATCGTATGCCTCGGGTCTGAGGTCTGACTAGGTTAACTCAATATAAGTCGACCAAGTATGAACGTGTAAAAATAACCAGAGGTCTGACCAGTGAGAAATAATTACCATGGGTTGGAAAGGCCCTTAGGTCTGACCAGAGAAGTCAATCCAAGTGCACGTGTCCATAGTTGGGTGGCATAGACTTAATATTAACAAATAGGTATGCACACATAAATGTGGTAAAAGTCGTGTACAAAGAAGCATGCAAAACAACTTTGTAACACTAATTTTAAAAAAATTTTGGTAATGACATTGTATTGATCATCATGGTTCACGGTAGCTCCAATCGAACGCACAGGGAGGCAGAGGACCAGGTAAGCGCAGAAGCATAACTGTAGACATCCTTTCAGTGAGACTGTGCTCACTTCTTTAAACCCCCTTTCTAGTTTGTTCTAGTGGGTGAGCCGTACATCCCATGTGTCCATAGCGTCTAGTTTTTAAATTCTTGAAAACGTGCTTCATATATTAGGTTACTTTACTTTACAAAAACAATTTTCCACGAATCAAATAGCAGGTCACAATGAGCATGGTGTTTTGGTGTATAAATAAAGATCAATATTAATGTTACGGTTACGATATGTATTATTCCATATTGCATACAATTAGGTATCAAAACAAGTAATAATGCACATATAGGAATCACAAACATACAAGCATAAACATTAATATAAATAACCATATATAGATCTGAGTCCTCTTGCGAGTCTTCCCCAAACGGAGAACCGCAAGACCGTCACTAGGATGCAGTACCTAGATCGCCCCATAGAACACTTAGAAAAGCAATTGAGTGTGTCTTGTGGCCGGAAAAACACATAAAGCATGGCCATCCCAATTAACAAGTAATTACGCAATATATGTATTTAAATAAATATGTAATTCTAATTATCACAATAATTTTAATTAACAATTAAATAAATACAAATTAACTTTTAATTCTAATTAGCAAGTAATTTTTAATTTAACATGTAATCTTTAATTAACAATTAATTTTAATTAACAAGGTAATTATAATTGACATGTAAATTAATTTCCAATTAACAAATTAATTCTAATTATCAATATAATTTTAATTTGTGTATGACTAGTTATTATTTATTAAAAATTGACAAGTATTGCATGTAGTTGTGAAAATTAAAATAAAATAAAACAACTAAACTAGGTTTCATGCACCCCTTTTAAAACATGTTTATTAATATCCGAAACGTGTATCCCATAATCGCAAAAACGAGTTGACTCGTGATACCACTTTTGGGATTTTAGATCTAGTTAACCAGTAACCTCTACGAGTACCCAGCGGATATTGGATCTAGTTAGTACAATTATGTTAACACATAATTAATAAACACATAATTTAATACAGTATTAAAAAATTAAAAGGGAATAAAGACGCTAACTTTGCTTGGCAATTGAACTCTAGTAACGGAACAAGAACCCCTATGAAACCTTTAAGTGTCTAAAGTAAACACCTCGAAGAGTATCACACACAAACCCGATTCACGTATACGTTGCGATATAGCTTGTCGAGAACGTAACCAATAAAACCAAACAACCTTTTGTTGTCTTGAATACCCCACGTACAGAAAACCCAAGGAAAACAGCTTCACTTTCTGTCCGAGAAACCAAGCTGGAAAAACAGCTTGTGTAGTATCACCCGATATCGGACAAAGCTTGTCCGATAACCACCTTTTATCCGAGAACTAAAGCAAACGAGCAGGAGCAGCTTTGATCCTTGTAGCTGCTGTTCATGTCGACCAGGAAACAAACAACCAGAAGCTAACACTCTTGTCTAAACACTTGTCAAGATTACAAGTTTAGAATTAAGCCAAAACTCAAAACCCTTAATCGTTATTTAGAAGCTAACGACCAAGAGCAGGAGAAGCAGGAAAATGTTTTCAGTTTTAGGGATAGATAAAGTATGTATGCGTGAGAATGGAAGAGGTGGAGGGGTGTTTATATGGTGCACAAGTCGAAACCCTAGAGGGTACCCTAGCTTGTTCGACAAGTCACAAACAAACCCAAACCCACTCCAATTCCTGTACTCGATCGGTGTGGATATTTCATTGCCCAAGGCTCCACCCAAACGACCCAATTATGAACTAATAAAAGCCCATGGGTCAACTTAATGATCGGGTTAGTTGCATGCATAAACGGGTAAGTTATAATTCAAGTATTCATTAAGTTCAACACGTATACTCGTGTTTATCGCGTGTGCCCCCATCGGCTCATACACATTTAGTTGCTTTGTCGTGTTTTAAAAACTCCCACAAACCAACAAACGCATGGCTAACGTCGAAAACAACAAACTGGTTCATGTTTAAATTCTTTATCATTATTTTGGTGGGTTGATGATTAGTTATTATACGATAGTAACCCCCTGACTAATTTTTCAAACCTGTGATAATATGTTATTATGCTGGAATTCGTCAACAAGATAGATCACCATAAATTCTCTATAATTCTCGTTTAGCATTATTCAAATCTACGCAACTTAGTTCAACTTCTGAATGAAAAAACGCAAATATACGTCTAATGTATAGAATTAGATAGATAAGAATCTTAAAATTCATTTATAAATTGATAACTTTAAGATTTATGTCATTTTAATCACTAAACCATGTCTTTTGCACAAAAATGTACATAAACAAAAGGAAACGGCTTGTATAAAAAAACCGGAAAGTTAGCACAGACCATAGTTAGAGTTAAGTTAATATGGTGCAATACATACTTCCAATATTTAATTCAATTATAGTCTTACTTATAAACCGCTCTAGTATTTCCTCATTCACCAATGTAACTAAACCAACAAACTCATTTCCATTTTTGAACCTTCGTTTCAAGTGATTTAACCTCACACACACAAACATCTCATTTCACTCACAATGTTATTATTCCTCTTCACTTTTCTCATCATCCTCCACCAAATAACCATATTAGAGCATTCCCAACAATAACGGCTTAACGCCGTTACAATCCAAAACAACACCGTTAGTGGTGTTATACCCTTGGAACATGCGCGTTATTGCGCCGTTAGTCCCTGGGCGTTGAAGGGCTAACGCGCGTTAAATGGGAAAAAATCATTTCACCCCCCCAAACCATTTCAAATAAATTTTCTCTTACACCCCTCAACCTATTCAAATTCAAATTCAAATTTAAATTATACTGGTCAATTCTGGGCGGGATAAATTCAAATTCAAATTTGAAATTTAAAAATAAAAAATGAGTGGGATTTATTCAAACTCAAAATCAACTCTGCCTATATATACAACTCTACCATAGTTGTTTAGAACACACAACACAGACAGGTTACACACACAACTCAGACACACACAAAATGTCTCGCAAAGATTTTTCTCAGCAATTTCCAAGTCCAGAAAAGCTACCAGAAACAAGCTTTTCAGCTTCACTACAGTTTCCTCCTACTAGCTTTTCAGCTTCACCATAGTTTCCTCCAACAAGCTTTCCACCTGATCTTGAAGTTAACTCAACACCACCGGAAAAAATGTCATTCCGGTGGGTTTTGAAAACATCTCATACCTCCCAATTGTTCCAACTCCACATGTGAATAGTCCACAGGTGGATTCAAAACCACCCCAGCGGATTAAGTGAGGCTTCCCTCCGACAACTAGAACAATATGGAGAAAACGGTAGGGAGATTATGGAAGAGCAGGCACGTAAAGAAGCTGCTCGCCGTGAGCAAGAAGCACGGGAAGCTCAGTACCTCCAAGACAACTACTTCGACATAATGGAGCGTCGGTACTATAATGGGGAGTTTAATTCTCCTTCAAGTTCTGAGGGTTGGGACTTAGATGATTCGTTTTTTTTAAGTTTTAGTAGTTTTATTTTCATCAGAATGCGTTGTATCTTTAATTTTTAATGTAATTCGTGTTTAATGTTTAATGTACTGCGTATTTTAATGTTAAATGTGATATGCTTTTTAATAAATGAAGTGTTTGTTTTAGTTTAGGGGTTGAAATTGAAAATATGAAATGTTATTGATATTATTGGGATGTTATTGTTGTGTTTGTTTTTTGAGGATGTTAAGGTGAAATGTTAAAGCTGATGTGGCGCTAACGCGGACGGTATTATTTTATAACTTGTGTTATCATTGTTAATGCACTTAGAGTTATGGTCATATGAAAGACGTTTTGGAACGGGTAAAACAAAGTTGTTTATTTTGTTCGTATCTACCTATTATATAAACCAAGCCCCTCATTTTACTGTTGAGGCCTCAAAAAATGACACATAGGCAAGTGTGGAGGCCTTAAAAAATGACACGTAGGCAAAATAAAAATGTGTATGTAGATTGAATTTCTTGAGACTCCAACACTCTTCGTACACTAGAAAAAGGAGGTCTCTTCATTAATGCATAACTATTCAACCATACCCTTTCCCCTTCTATTCAAAATCTATATAGCTCGCTTCTTCTCACTGTATTGTTTTCATTCACTCATTTGCTCAAAAGTAATTGCAGCCACAATTCTCAACCAGTTTTCCCGGTGACATTGCAAGAAATGAGCGTAAACTACTCTACTCTATCTTTGGATTGCTAGCTTCTTGTTTATTTTTATTAGTTCATGGAATTTGACCTCATCAAAAAATTTCTTTTCTCAAACTATCAACTGTAAACTAAATTCAAGTATTTTTGTTTTAGGAATTTTTTGGTTCCTTGTGGTTGTTGGATATCTTCATGAATTCAATAAATAAGACGGATATTTGATTACTTGATTTTAACAAATTGATAAATAGATGAGAAAATGAAAGTAAATAAAAAGATTAAAAAATTACATTATTATAGCTCCTTTCTGCACGTATGAATTGACAGATTAGGTGCATACTCCATATTATTTAAAAAATGAAATTCATAAAGCCAAAGCAAGTTTGATATATCAGAGATTGAGTTTTGAGAGAGGCCATGAGGTACAAAGCGATATATAGACGTGGTGTACTGGTGAAATGCATGAGTTCACTTGGGCCTTGCGTATGCACGGCCAACAACACTACCTACTGAAATGCATAAAGAATTCAAATAGTTTAATAAAACGAAGAAGTAGAACATTAAAATTGAGACTACAAAATAAATACAAAATTTGAAACCTTAAATCTTTTCCCATGAAAAAAAAAAAGAAAAAAAAAAGGAAAAAAAAAAAAAAAAAAGAAAGACTGAGAGCACACAATGGCTAAATTTAGTGCTTTAGAGTTTGTTTATCAATCCATGTGGGATAAAGACAAAACCAAAACTCTTTTACATTCTCAATTATTTTTTTTTTTTTTTTCTTTTTTTTTCAAATACTTCATTTCATCCAATGAACACATAGTAATTAATGTTACGCATTTTTCAAATATCATTGGATTAGTTAAACTACTCGTACTAAATTAACACATCACATAGAAGTTAGATTTGGATAAATTTATCAATAAAGCTTTTGGTGTTAGCATAAATCCATCTATAAGGGATTTCGTAATTACGAATAGCATTCCGAATCTCTCCAACATAAAAATCTTTCATTGAACCATCTCGTAACTTCAAATAAATAACATCTTCCAGGTTGTCACACAAAGTAGGAAATTGAATACTTGAAAGAATAGGGAAACGTGTATGCCATGAGTTAGGCCAAACCCATGAATCTTCATGCACAATATCAATAACTTTTTCTTGCATAATAAACCCTCCTTTATTGAACCAAGCAAGAGCATTCGCTCTATTTCCGATTTTATGCCCAAAAAATGGTCTAATAGTAGACTGAATGCTAAACAATTTTCGCCTTACATATTTAACACAACACCATATCGTATTCAACATTAGGCTTAATTAGGTCAATCTAGATAAGATTCATACCTCGACTAACCTGACTAGGATAGTCTTAGTCGGCTCGGATCAGATTCAGATCAGGTTTGCTTTTTGATAAAATGACATATAAATATGTTTATAAAATGAAAGATAATAATTATTTTGTTGTTATATTTCGAAGTCGTAACTATTTTTGGGTATCATTGCTTGCAATTAACTTAAAACGAAAATGAGCTCTAGTGTTCTTCAAATAAAGGACAAAGGCGCATTCGAATAATATGTATACGGTTTCACCAAAACTACATAGACAATTTTCAATTCTGTAACTTATTGTTAGAAAAGTAGTTAATGTGTGATGAAAATACTAGATAATCCATTTAAATTGTATTCATGTTCACTTTTCAAATGAAGTTTAGAATAATTGTAAGATATAAATATATCTGTTTGATTTTGATAACTCATTTGAAATAACAAGAAGGGGCGCTACCCTTTGATCTTCGTGTCCTATCATGCCCGAAATGATACTAGCTCAACCTAGTTTACATTAGTATCTACTAACTCGTGTCTCATAAAAGAAATAGGTAAAAATACCTTAATTCATAACTAGCAAAGGTAAAAGAAAGATACATGGGTTGGGGATGGCATAAGCTATAGCAAATTCGTAACATTGTTCGTCCCCATATCTGGTACAAAATAGGTAATGGTGAGAAAGCATCAGTGTGGTTCGACACATGGGAAGTTCAATGCCCTTTGATGAATCACGTGTCACATAGAGCCATTAGTAATGTCGGGTTTGATCGGCAAGAAACAATGGCAGCCATTATTTCTGATGGTTCATGGATGTGGCCTCATTCATGGTTTGGTTTGTTTCCCGTTTTAAATCATGTCAGTGTTCCAACTTTGCATCATGATCAGATTGATATGTTAAAATGGAAGCTTCGTGATGGCACTTTATCATCTTTTCTGTCCGAAATGCATGGAATTCTGTCCGTGTTCGTGGCAATGAAGTCGAGTAGTTCAAGTTAGTTTGGTCGTCCTATTGTATCCCAAGACATGATGTCCACATGTGGTTAGTTATGAGGAAACGGTTATTGACACAAGATCGAATGAGGAAATGGGATGTCGGTAATAATTTTGACTTAAACCTACTTCGGTGTCCACTATGCAAAGTGAAACCTGATTCTCATGATCACCTTTTCTTCGAGTGTGCTTATTCATCGTAATTTTGGATCAAAGTATTGAACAAGGCTTAGATAAGTTTCATTTTTTCTAAACGGAGTGACATTGTTGATTGGTTACTCCCTATTGCTCATAGGAATAACGTTACTACTATTATTGGTCATCTAATCGTAGCTGCTACTTCGTATTTGTTAGGAATTAGAAATTCCCGGTATTAAAGAGTCGGTCACCTCAAGTATATGTAATCGTTAGAAAGCTCGTAGTCGTAGTTCTTTTAAGTTAAGTAGTTATTTAGTTAAGTAACACCGTGGAGGACGGACGGGTCTTTACCCACTGTATGCCTGATCCACAGCCCAAAGTGTGGCGAATTGTGTAAGACTATAAATACTCTCTACCTCCCAAGGTAGAGAGTTGGAGCTCATAATAATATCTTTCACTTTCTCTCACTAAGTTCCCTAAACCTCTAACTTTCTCTCTCTAGAATTCCATCTTATTCGCCACCTTGTGTTATGGTTTGATGTGCATGTGAAAAGTTATATCTTACAGTATTTCGTATGGCAAGAACGCAAAAACATAGTTCATAGAAAAGGTGAAAGAAATCCGGAGAAGTTGTCTAAGATTGTGGTTGATATTGTGAGGCTAAAGATTACATCAATTAGGTTAAAAAAAAGCCTCGTGTTGAAAAAATGTATTGGACGTGGAAGATTTCGAGTATCATATTAGATGGTGGCTAATTAGTTAGTATCTAGAGGTCCTTGTGTGTATTACTTATCTTGCATAGGTCCTCTTGGTCGTGGTTCAGTTTGGTTGTTATGTTTTGTGTATGTGCAAAGCATACAGAGTGTCTTGTTAGGTTTTTCTTAGGGTGGCTCATTACCATCCTCCCATATACCTAACAACATCATCATTTTTTATACATTCATCGGGTATAAACTCTTTATCAAAAAAAGTAAGAGAAAGAGAATTGTACATCCTAAAAATCTCCTTATTTGTTAATTTATGTATCTATGTGGGACAAAGCACAAAACCAAAACTCGTCTTCTCCTTCTTGAAGCTTTGTTTACTACCATGCATGCACATATCTACCCACACACACTCGCTTATACACACACAAACACATCATTTCGGCCGCAAGGCCATCATGTAGTTGTTCGATTTCTCACTCCTTATCATCACAATCAACGAATCAACCCAAACACCCTTTCCTCACATAGTCACATTCATCTCATCCCTTTCATACTCTCTATGACATACACTATCAGTATGCTCAATACTCTGTTTTATGTACTCTCGTTATATTCCAACTAACTAACCGGTCATATTTATTAAATACAAATTGACGAATGTAACCATGAATTGTGACATAAATACCAGGTCATATGAAGTACAAGCCAAAGATTCGAATAAGGTGACGAACACAACATAAATGATTAGTGGTACTTCCCTAGTCAGGCAATGTCATTCAACAGGCATAAAGATTCAAACATATATACATTTCGTGAAATATCGAAAGTCAGTTAAGGGAATGTAACGCCACAATGAAATTCTTTACAATGACTAAATCTGTCCGAGGAAAATAGAAACAATACTACATATGAGTCGTATATATGGATTGTGGTTCCTCTAGTGAGATTTTCAATGTTCATCTTTAGGTATCTATGTGCAAGCTATGATGTTCTAAACGCCTCCGATACATTAGCTGAAGACCCTAAAAGATAATATGAGTTGTTATATAATGTTTACACTCACTTGTTAAAGCAGATATTGAGTTGTGAGCATTCCATTATGTAAACACTCGCATTTGTTTTTTTGTTCTCTTTTAGTGGTTAATTCGAAGGAATTGAGACTAATTTTGAACTCAAATACTAAAATATACTACTTATAGGCTTAGATAGCTAGACTGTCTACTTGAGTATGATTACTGAGCAATATTGACTTTATATAGCTTCATTAGAGTTATGGTGCAACAAATTCGGAGTCATCAGTTAAGCAACTATATGTCATCAGTTAACTAGAGTGTCCACTACAGTATGAATAGAGGAGCAAGATTGACTTTAGCTTCATTAGCGTTATGGTGCAACAGATTATCTGTCATCGGTTAAGCAACTATATGTTTGGTGAAGACTGAATATATTAACGGATGGTTAACGTCGAAAACAAAAATTATTTCATGTTTTAATTCTTTTATCATTATTTTGGTCGGCTGATGATTAGTTATTATACAATAGTAACACCCGACTAATTTTTCAAACGTGTGATAATCGGTTATTATGCTAGAATTCGTCAACAAGATAGATCACCATTATAACGTGGTCTATGAACACATACTAATTCTCGTTTAGCATTTTTCAAATCTACGCGACTTAGTTCAACTTCTGAATAAAAAAAAGGCAAATATCAGTCTAACGAATAGAATTAGATAGATAAGAATCTTAAAATAAAATTATAAAAAGGATAATTTTAAGATTTACGTCATTTTAATATCTAAACTATGTCTTTTGCACTGAAATGTACATAGACAAAAGGAAAAGGCTTTCAAAGAATCTCTCCAAATTAATTCGCAAGTAATTTAATCTCTAAACTATGTCTTTTGCACAGAAATGTACATAGACAAAAGGAAACGGCTTTCAAAGAATCTCTCCAAATTAATTCGCAAGTAATAAAACAGTACGAAAATAATGAGTTAATTACATGAATGGTCCCTGTGGTTTGTAAAAAATTACGGATTTAGTCCCTAAGATTTTTTTTGCGGATTTGCTCCCTATGGTTTTGATTCGTTACGGATTTGGTCCCTTGACCATATTTTCTGTTAGTTGACTGTCAAATGGGTGTTTGAAAGTCAGAAATGACAAAAATACCCGCGTATGTGTTCCATGAAGGGTCCCTATGGTTTGTGGGTTATCATGAATTAGTCCATGATTTTTTATTTTTTATTTTTATTTATTTAACTATTTATATAAAAAGTATTTTGTCGAAAATTTTATTAAAAATTCCGAAATTTTTATAAAAAAAATTTATAAAAAATTCCAAAAATTTTATAAAAATTTCCGAAAATTTTGTAAAAGATTATATTAAAAATTTCGAAAATTTTATTAAAAATTCTGATAATCTTATTAAAAATTCCGATAAAATTTTTAAAAAATCTTATAAAACATTCCGTCAAAAATTTTGGGAAAAAAAGAAAAAAGAAAAAATTTCTTTTTAAAAAAAATTCCGTAAAAATTTTTCTTTTAAATTTTTTTTGTTTTTAAGTTTGGATCAAATTTAACTTTTTTCTTTTTTACAGAATTTTTAAAACAAAAATTCGACAAAAAAATTTCTTTTTTCTTTTTTGAAATCTTTTTTATGGAATTTTTTATAAAACTTTTCCCAAAATTTTATAAAATTTTTGACGGATTTTTTTTGACATTTAAAAAAAAAAAAAAAAAAAAAAAAAAAAGATTATTTTCACAAAATTCTGAAAATTTTATGAAAAATCACGGAATACTTTTTGACTAAAAAGAGTATATAATTGGCATGGAGTCATAAACAGAATATCATGTCGGGTTCGGCTTAAAAGAGCATACAAGAACCTCAACTTATCAAGATTTCGGGTTGATCGGGTTCGGGTTTATTTGGATCGGGTCTAATCATGTCGGGTCTAAACGGGTTTGAGTCAACCCGAATATGAGTGGTTTATGGAAACATTTTTGCTGATATTATAAATTTAAAAGGAAAATGAAATTGGATGTTCTTCACATAAACGACAAAGACACATCTGAAGACTAGGCATGCAATCTCACCAAAACTACTTACATTTTGTAACATGTAGTTAGAAAAGTGATTAAGGGTGTGATAAAAATATTAAATAATTCATTTAAGTTGTGTTTTATATTCACTTTTTAGATAAAGCTAAGGATAGTTTAAAAAGAAAATAGCTATTTCGATTAGATTTTGATGAGAAAAACATGTTACTTACTTAAAAAAATCAATTACCAATACATCCCATATACACTATCACTTTACTAAAACATACTCAATATTTTCTCTTTCTCCAATATGTCCAAGTTGGTGCGCAAAAATTGGATTTTGGGCACCAAATAATAAAGTATTGCTATACAAAAGTATTTTTGGTGCTGAGGGAAAGAAAAGACATATATTGTGGTGCGCAAGTGTGGTGTTTTGGGCACCAAATGATTAATGCTACATCAATTAATTCCGGTGCTTTGATGAATATTTGGTGCGCAATGGTGGTGTTTTGGGCACCAAAAATTACGTGTTACATCCCCATTGGTTAATAAAATAATTACGGTGCTTTTTTTTCATAGTTGGTGCTTTGTTTAATTTTTGGTGCGCAAGGGTGGTGTTTTGGGCACCAAACAAATAAGTGCCACATTCTCATTGGTTCAAATACAAGTCTGGTGCTTTGTTTTATTTTTTTGTGCGCAAAGTTTGGTGCGTGGGCACCAAAAATGTTTATACGGTCCAAATACATCCTTTTATGAAAATACCCTAGTAAATACGACCATTTATAAAAATTAGCCTAAAAACTACTTAAAATATATAAGTCTTTTGACTCGTATCCCAAAGAAGTAAATAAGCGTACGTAGTGGAAAAGAAAATGTAAAATCTCACAGTGTGTGAGTATCCCACAAACGTAAAAACTCGTTTTTGTTTTTTGCAAAAGAAGAAAGATAAAAACTTGTATTCCAAAAACATAAACAAAATATATATATATATATATATATTTTGAAGCTAACATTTTCATGATATAAGTAAACCTAACCCATACAATTAGCTTAGATTGTTATTTAACGTGTATCCTTATCTTCTTAGTTATATATTGTTGTAGAGTTTGTTTATCCATCTATGTGGGAGAAAGTCGCAAAACCAAAACTCTTCTCATTCTTCAAGCTTTTATTTACTACAATATCTGCGTTGTACGCCCTCGCCTTCACGCACTACCAACGACTCAACCCAAACACCCATTACTTGCATTCATTTCATCCTTTTCAGATTCTCCATGACATACACTATCAGTATACTGACTCCGGTTTATGTACTCTCGTTATATTCCAACAAACTAACTAGTCACGTTTGTTTAAAAAATTGACAAAAGAAACCATGAATCATGACATATATCTACAAGCCAAATATTCGAATAAGGTGACGAACCGGACATAAATGAATTTAGTGGTACTTCCCTAGTCAGAAAATGTCATTCAAAAGGCATACAAATTCAAACCTATATACATTTTGTGAAATATCGAATGTGAGTTGAAGGAAATGTAACGCCACAATGACATTCTTTATAATGACTAAATTTGTCTAAGGAAAATAGAAACTAATACTACATATGAGTTTTATATATGGATTGTGGTTCCTCTAGCGAGATTTCCAATGTTCATCACTAGGTTTCTATGTATTCAAATCATAAGACCTCTTTCAAACTCATATCTTCATAGTAAAAGCTATCATACTCAAACAAAGAATGACTATGATGTTCAAAACGCATCCAAACACCTTAGCTCAAGATCCCAAAAAATAGTATGAGTTGTTGTACAACAACATGCTAACTTTTGTTTATAACATTACGTGATAATCTGTTATCATCGTGGAACTCGTCGTCAAGATGGACTACAATTCATGTTCAATAAACACATGTTAATTCTCGTTTAGCATTTTTCAAATCTCCACGAATTTATTAAACTACCATATCATATATAAATTAGAGCTGTTTGCATTATTAAGTTGTTTATTTGTTCATATGAAAAATGACAAAGTAGGTTTTTTATTTGTTCTTATGAGATGCATAAACTATTAAGCTTAAGTTTAGCCAATATGCTAAAACAAAATTACATAAACATAAAATATATAGCTGAATAAACCGAAGAATTAGAACATTAAAATTGACACTACAAAATATATAACAAACAGAAGGTTGAACGCAAGACAACTTTCACATGCTTTTGAGTAAAGAGAAATGTTCTTCTAGCAAGACAACTTTCACATGCTTTTGAGTAAAGAGAAATGTTCTTCTAGCACCTCTCCTGTAGGTCGAGTGACTTCCTAGATATGGAGGTCTTTTGAGTAAAGAGAAATGGTCTTCTAGCACCTATCCCGTAGGTTGAGTGGCTTCCTAGATAGGGAGGTCTTTTGACATAAAAAAGAATAGGTCGAGTGACGTCCTAGATAGGGAGGTCTTTTGAGTAAAGAGAAATGGTCTTCTAGCACCTATCCCGTAGGTCGAGTGGTTTCCTAGATAGGGAGGTCTTTTGACATAAAAAAGAGTAAGTTTAAATCCATGTATTAGATATACTCCATGTATTAGATATCATCCAATGCATGGACATAAATTTTTCTTATTTAAAACCTCAATAGTATTACTAATATACTAATTTAGAGTTTGTTCAACAATCCATGTGGGATAGAGTCACAAAACCAAAACTCTTTTCATTCCTAAAACTTTTGTTTCAACTGACTTAACCACCACATCTCTCTCTTGACACCCTCACCCGCATCACACAAACACTTGATTTCGCCCACATTATTATCATTCCTCCACTCTACTACATCTCCAAGTTGTCAGTCTCTCGGCAACATCCCACGAAACACCATCGTTACGCTCACTCAGCTTCACATACTCTCAACACATTCTAGCAAACTCACTCGTCACATTGTTTTGAACACATTAACAAAAACAACCATAAATTATGACATACTTGGTATCATGACTAGTGTTGTCTATGTTGTGTTTCTGGGCTTCATCCATGTGAGACAAAGTCATATTTTCAAGCTTTTGTTTCAACACACTATCTCATTGCCTCACATACACACAAACATCTCATTTCACTCACAATTTCATTGTTCCACTAATCCACTTCAGTGTTCTCATCATTCTCTACCGACTCCCCACCGAGCCAACTCAATCAGGTCACCCACTCCTTGCATTCATTCATCTCAAGCCTCCTGCACTCTCCCGATATCCAGCTAAAAACTCACACTTGATTTGCATACGTCATGAGTTTTTATTCAATTGTTACCGCATATAACTAAGTTTTATTTATTGGAATAAGAGAGTTTTATTTTGTGACCAAACATATGTAAGCGACATTCCACAAACATAAAATTGAGTTATACTTATAACAAATTAGTAGCAGATATATTACTTAAAATTTGAGACTTCATTGACCATAACTTAGATTCATCGTCCAAATTCCACTTGTTAGATATCAAAAATGTTAATCATGACATCCAATGACTAGTCGTATACTCACGCAAAGCGACAGTTTATATCGGCAAATAATTATACGTACGAAATCGTGATTCTAATTCGACTTTTGATGCAAAGCATGTGATTTTTGAAATACCAACGCTGTGTTTTTTAAAAATTAATATAATGCGTTTTTGAAAAATTGCCAACTTTGAAATTGATCAAGCTTAATGTGTATTAAAAGATACTTAGAAAATTTAGGCAAATTACATTAGTTTAAGTTTTAAGATTTCAAGAATAGACATTCACTATTTATAAATACTATATAGATAAGTATTACTTTTAAAAAAAGTTGTAAATCAAATAATATAAAGAATTACTTAAAAAAAATAGTAAATCAAATAATATATGAAGAATAAAAAAAAATGGCATGTATTTATCATGAAAATGCCAACAACTAACATTCTAGATATATACATCTCAATTTTAACAATTACCTTCATGATTTCATTTATAACCGAATAATATATGAAGAATAAAAAAAAATGGCATGTATTTGTTAGTCTAATCTTCTATGAACAATCGTATATAATAATAAGCACACTGATTTTATTTGATATATATATTATCGTTAGTTACAGATTTGGGTTTTATGGGTATATATAACCCATCAACTGACACAACAAACAGACACAACGTTTCTAAACTATTATAACCGAATAAACGGTTATTTACTTTGTTCTTGTCATTCTAGGACCCTATACTTTATACATATACATATATTTGACTTTTCGTGTTTGACTTTGACTTTCATTTTTTGACCTTCATGGATTAGATAAATTAGTATCCAACACTCCTCCCTAATTTATTAATCCATGTCTTCGATATCTTCAAGCTCCATCATCTTTATCTTTGAACTTTGGCTTGTTTCCACTTCCTTTGTCTTGATCTTCAACGCTAAATATGTTTTGAATTTCCTCCTTGATTTGACTTTTTTTCCTTGTCTTCAATCTCATCTCGATCATCTTTGTCTCCTATGTCACTATCTTCCTTCATTTGTATCATTTCATAATCTTGCGTCTCCAATAATCTGTTTCTCGTATCACGATCTTCTGGTTCAACTTTCTTGTTGCATGATTTAATGTCTTTCTCAATCTGGCTTTCCTTTGGAACTCTTGATGGCGTCTCTTGATGCCTCTTGCATTCGCCTTTGTCAACTCTTTCTTCTCCTAGATGTTTCTCATTTGAAACAACTTCATGGTTCTCTTTCTCAAACAATTCTCTTACTGTCTTTGTTGGGTAATCTTGATGGGCCAAGTTTATGGGTCATGGATTAGCATGTGGGTCAGTGACTTGGTAGCTTACTTGACCGAGTATTATGGAAGAAAATGGGATGACCTATTTGCATGGCATTTGAATAGGGAGTAGTGGTTGTACATGTAGCACATTGTACCCACGTTTAGTTTACTTCTATCAGTTTGCTTTTAGCCTATAAATAGATTAGTGTAGGCATCATTGTAGAATGTATTCAGTTTCCTTCCTTATTAATATACAAAGCATTGAAAGCCAATCTTGCCATTTTGATTGGTGTTCGCGGGTGTGAGTTCGGGCTGGGGAAGGGACTGATTCTCAACATGGTATCAAGAGCTGAGTTCGATTAAAGGGCGGATGAACGAGAAGAACGCAGCAGGAAGATAGCAAGGACTGTTTTCATTTTCACAGCAAGAAGAACGAGAAAGAAAGAAAGCAACAGCAAGTAGTCTGTAGCACGTAGCAGACAAGAAAGAAAGCAAGCAGCAAGGTTGATCACATGATGATCAAAAGAAAGAGAAGGAGCAGCAGTTTATCGAATGGTAGCAAGCAAGAAACAAAGCAAGCAGCAAGGTTGATCATGCGGTGATCAAAAAAGAAAGAAAGCAAGCTAGTATGTTGTCGCATAGTCTATAGCAAGTAGCAGGCAAGACAACCATAGCAAGTAGAAAGTTTCGGGTTTGTAGCAAGTGGCAAGCATGAAACAATCGTAAGAAAGCAAGAATCGATAAGCAAGAAGCAAGAACGAGATCAAGACCGGTATTTTAGCAAGGAATTAATATCGTTTTGGAACTCGAAAATTTAGAAGGAAATTTTAGCAAGAACACTGAGCAAGTGGATCCCGTAACGGGTTGATCCATTTACGGGGCTGACGAGCAGTGAACGATGGAGTGAAAGATCAAGCATCCAGTGGTGATTAAAGAAAGAGATAATCGTGAGCGGCGGGTTGTCTAGATCGAAGATTCACAGAAAGAACGGACAAAGATGATCACGTTAGGTGATCACAAGAAAGCAAGCTGCAGTAAGGATTGTTCCTTTGTATGTACATGGTTGTGTAAGCAAGAAAAGAAGCAAAGTACGAGGAGACCTAGCAAGCAGTACGTGACCGAGACCGTGTTCCTAAGTATGATCATAGGAGCCGAGACCGTGATAGACATCAAGATTACGGGGGTGAATGTTGGGTAATCTTGATGGGCCAAGTTTATGGGTCATGGATTAGCATGTGGGTCAGTGACTTGGTAGCTTACTTGACCGAGTATTATGGAAGAAAATGGGATGACCTATTTGCATGGCATTTGAATAGGGAGTAGTGGTTGTACATGTAGCACATTGTACCCACGTTTAGTTTACTTCTATCAGTTTGCTTTTAGCCTATAAATAGATTAGTGTAGGCATCATTGTAGAATGTATTCAGTTTCCTTCCTTATTAATATACAAAGCATTGAAAGCCAATCTTGCCATTTTGATTGGTGTTCGCGGGTGTGAGTTCGGGCTGGGGAAGGGACTGATTCTCAACAGTCTTTAACTCTTTCATCTCTTTACTTGTGCAATCTCTCAACTTCTTGAGGTTCTCTAACTCTATCTGCATTTGTTTCTCAAATGTCATTTCTCTATTTCTTATTTTCTTCTCAAACTCTTGTTTTTCAATCTCTAACTCTTGAAGCATTTCGAACTTCCAAAACTCTAATTTACTCTTCAAATGAATTTCTATCTCTGACCGCATATCTTCTAATCTTCCTTTTAGAATTTCATCCTTCTCAATGACAATTCCTTTCCTTCTCGGTTCTTCCTTTAAGGATGCTATCTCCTTTTCATCTTTGCTTATAACCATCAATAGTGCTGGTTCGTCATCTTCAAACACAAGGTTTGCTTTTTCTTCTCTACGGTTTGGTTTTGGACAATTTGCAGCAAAGTGACCAAACTCATGACAATTATAGCACTCTATTTCTCTAAAGTCTCTCCTATGGTAGTTTTGATCTCCATGGTTTCTCTTGTTTCTATCATAACTATCTCCATTCTTACTATCTCTTGTGAATCTTCCTTGGCCTCTTCCTCGTGTCTGATTACCACCTCCTCGTCTATCATTTCCATAGTTGCGTTCATAATTTCTATTATTCCCCTGACGTGTGAACAACAATTTCTCACTATTATCTTCCTCACTTCCTTTTCTAAACTTAAGCCTTTCTTTATAAGTTTTAAGTTTCCCAATAATCTTCTCTAATTTTGCTTTCTTAAAATCAACAACCATTTCAATGGTTGCTACTACTGGTACAAACTTATCTGGTACTGCATTCAGTAATTTTCGTACTTTTGTTTGTTCATCAAACGTCAATCCACATGTAGCGGCCTTTGTAATAATACTCATCAATCTCCCAGCAAATGAATCTATTGATTCATCTTCTTTCATCACAAGTCTCTCAAATTCTGATTTAAGTTGTTGCGAGTGTGCTTGTTGTACATCTTCTGGGACTTTAGAGAGTCCCAAATTTCTTTTGCTGTTTCACATCCCGCAACTTGCATTTGCAAATCCTCTAGTAACCCTTGAAATAGGTATGCTGACGCCGAACTATCCTTTTTTACATCAATCTCTTTTTTTGTACTTATTCCTTCTACTAAATCCCATACTCCATTTGCCGTTAATATCTTCTTCATTCTTAATGCCCATAATGTATAATTTGTGTTGTTTAAAACTGGGCATTGATATGATGGTAACGATGTGGTGAAAAGAACTTTGTTTTCGTTTTTATCTCCCGTCATATCTTTCGATTTGGTTTTCTTCTAATACTAATATAATTCTAATAGTCGACCTTAAATTCTTCTTTTTAACCACAATAATTTTCAAACAATTTTAACGGTTTCTAACGTGAATTGTAATGGAAAAAAATCTATTCTACCTAATCCACAATACTAATATGCAAATTCTCTAACTTTTCTAATAAAAATTACTAAGTATTTGAAGGAGTAAAAAAAATGTTACTTGACTTTTTTTGTGGGCTCCCTTCTCCAAACAATAACGTACTGCTCCTCCTTTTCATTTTAGTTAAAAAACTGCTACTTCTTCCCAAATAAAAAATTGCTCTTCCTTTCCCAAAAAACCACGCCTTTCTTCTTCCCCAAATAAATCCGCTTCCTTCCTTCCTGCTTTCTTCTACACATAATTAGGGCAAAGCCCTGAAATTGATGTTGGTCCTCTTCTGGTAATCGATGGTCGCTTGGTTTCTTCTCCGGCAAGTACACGGCGGTGGAATTTGCACAACCGGGTACGTTTTTCTCTTCTCTTTTCTAATTCGATCTTTTGAACAAATCGTGTCTATCACTTGTTTGATTCCTGTGAATCAATTTCTTTTTTTTCTTTTCCTAGAACGATTCCCTGAATCGTTGGTGTTCTTCTCTAAAACGGTTCCCTGAATTGTTGTCTTTCTTTTCTGTCTCTGGTTCCCTGAACCTTTTGGCTCTGATGCCAACTGTTAGTCTAATCTTCTATGAACAATCGTATATAATAATAAGCACACTGATTTTATTTGATATATATAATCGTTAGTTACAGATTTGGGTTTTGTAGGTATACATAACCCATCAACCGACACAACAAACAGACACAACGTTTCTAAAATATTATAACCGAATAAACGGTTATTTACTTTGTTCTTGTTATTCTAGGACCCTATACTTTATACATATACATATATTTGACTTTTCGTGTTTGACTTTGACTTTCATTGTTTGACCTTCATGGATTAGATAAATTAGTATCCAATACTATTATCAGTTTTATGTTTACCACCCACATCCAAATCCATGGATCCTCATCAACATATATATCTATCAGCTTCTTAGCAAACTGCTTACCTTCCATTTATGGAATGAGTCAATTCGTATCCGGTAAAAAAAAAAGACAATTGTATCTTAAGAAAAAAGGGTAAAAATCTCCTAGTTGTTATCGTAAAACAAACAAACATCTATATCATGTATTAAAGATATACATGATATAGACAATTTTGTTATTTAACATCTTGTCATTTTAATTATATATTGCTCTAGAGTTTATTTATCCATCTATGTGGGACAAAGTTACAAAACCAAAACTCTTCTCCTTCTTTAAACTTCAGTTTACTACCATGCACATCTCCACCCTCATGCCCTTGC
Source organism: Chrysanthemum seticuspe (assembly GCA_019973895.1). Classification (NCBI taxonomy): domain Eukaryota; kingdom Viridiplantae; phylum Streptophyta; class Magnoliopsida; order Asterales; family Asteraceae; genus Chrysanthemum; species Chrysanthemum seticuspe. The sequence goes on from BPTQ01000005.1 coordinate 18,020,845, forward strand.
CTACGCACACAAAAACCTCATTTCACTCACAAGGGTATAATGTTGTTGTTCACTTGTGTACTTGTGTGTAACACCAGGTGGACGAGCCGCGGGAGGCTAGCAGAGACTCGATTGCTTGCAGAAAAGTAGCGGATGTTGTGCCATATATATTGCAAGCAAGGTAGCAGAGTTACGACTCTATAGATATGGTGTGCCATATTGAGCTACCTTTTGTTTTTGCCACGCTTTATGTCGAGAGGCATTGACCACATCAGTATGTGTGGCGGTGGGTTTAAATTCTGTAAATTAGTCGGCTAAAAGGTCGGAAATCATGGTTAACAAAAGAAAAATAGAAATGATCGTTGTTCATTTAATCTTTTCACATTTAGCTAACTATGTCACAACTAAACACAACATACGAAACTGATCTCTTTATGATATGTCTTTTGTACGGAAATGCATAAACAAAAGGAAATAATCGTTTGAATAATCTCTCCACATGAAGTGGCAAGTAAGAAAATGATGCCCTTCTACTAATTCAATAAGTTTGGTTTGTAGTTAACAGCATTTCTTGTCAACAACACCCATACTAAATCATAATCATAATCATAACCATGTCTTTATGACATTGCTACTACGACATATAACTAAAAAACTTTTATTGGAACAAGAAAGTGTTATTTTGTGACCAAAATGTAACATAAAAATACGTGGCAACATGTCAAACTACCATTTCTTTTTTTCTTTTTTCTTTTTTTTTTCTCGTGTCTTATAATCTGATACTATTTGTCAAACCATAAAACAAAAAAAGATTGAATTACATTTATCTTGTTTGAAACCAAGTAACACATTTCAATAAATAGTTTTATTATTCTTGGTCAAAAAATTAGCTAAGCCAGCTTATTATATAATGGGATCGTGATTGTGGTTGTCTGCATATAAACATAGATCCCAAACTAATTAATAGAAGCTAAAAATGACGTCTTAGAACAAGAACATGACAAAGTAAGTTGTTTATTTGTTCATATGAAATGCATAAACTATTAAGCTTAAGTTTAACCAATATGCCAGAGTAGAACAACATAAATGAAATTTTTTTGAATAAACCGAAGAAGCAAAACGTTAAATTGAGACTACAAAATAATTAACAAGCAAAAGGTTAAATGCTTATGTATTTAAAAAAAAAAAAAAAAAAAAAAAAAAAAAAAAAAAAAAAAAAGAGCAACCCTCATGTTAGGTCACTTGTTTTACAAACACAAGTTATAGAGAAAGAGATGAAGGCGGATGAACAAGTAAATCACACACACACACAATAGTAATAATACGGTTTAGGCGTAAGGCATATGTGAAAGAGAAAACTTGAACAACCAACCCTCAAGTGAGGGTTATTACATTGTTTATATAGGCAAGGAGCTAGGCCAACACTCCCTCTCCTTCCCTATTCCTTATTGGGCTTGGGTCTAAGCTTATGGGCCTTCTACATAAGCTTGACCTTAAACAAACATAAAGGCCATAATAAAGCTACCTATTACATATGAAATATAATTACTTGAAATACTGTTTAGGAGTGATTCCAACAATCTCCCCTTAAGTATATATGAATGTAAACGGTGAAGGCGTTGATGTAATAGTAGCTGTGACGTCTTCTGACATTCTTCTTTCTTGTGAGAGGAATTGCCTTGATTCGAGCAATCTCCCCAGTGAAGAGAGATAGTTATCTTTGAACAGTTATGCTTCGACGTCATCATTAACTTTGTTCTTTGATCATTGTTTTTTGTGGTGAAAGTGATAGTATGTTGTTGTCTGCATCAGTCTGCCTCAGGTCTGCTTCGCTGCTCCAGTGTCTCAACGTCATTCTTCAACATGCTCACACGCTCTTTGACGTTGGAATTCAATACTAATGATGTTCTTTAAGTCTTTAACTTTGTAGATTCTTTGGTTTGACGAAGAATCATTCTGACGGTTGTGTTGCTTTTGGATAAAACTTCCATTAGTGATGATGTTGGCGTGAGCATGAGAAGAATCAGCACGATCATCCCGCTCCGGAGCTTCCATAAGAAGAAAACATTTCAAACGGTTAGTAATAAGCGGTTTCCGGCACTTACAAGTTTGAACTTCGAGAGTGTTAACAGCATAGTGTGAAAACACAACTCTAATTCTTACAAAGGCCGTTCCTGAACTGGAGTCCCACAAGTGAGATAACGCGATGTTCCAAAGTACATCTACAGTTCAGATGAGTCGCTGAGGTACACCGAAGCATCACCTCACTATTGTAGACCGTTTGAGACACACTCCGCGTAATCCACGGGGAGTTACCGAAGTGACCTGCTGTCAGGGCTGTTTGATGTTGACCCTGGTAGGAGTTTCCATTCAATCACTGAGGATCACAGATGTGAACCTCTCATAAATGTTCTCGACAGATTGCTAAGATCTGTGAAGGACTCAATATGAACCACTGATGATCTTATTTGTTGGTCATCAAGTGATTAAATGTCAAGTGTTCCTAACAGATCTTTTGATGAATCTCGTGGCTCTAGACTCAATAGTGCGTTTTGGTTTTCCTGAGCGGAGACTAGGGAGAGGGTCTCCTTCTTCAATACCAGCGATCTCTAAGAGAAAGCCAATAGTTTACGTAGGGCTCCCTGTGAGAATGAAACAAGCTTCTGTTGAGAGAAACTTGAGTGGCTAAGAAGGTTTAGTGCATGCGTCACTGGGTCCATGACGACTTTTAATCTTCAATACCGGTGTCACTGAGTGACAACCAGTAGCATATGAATTGAACCCGGTGTCTGCCCTAAGTTGAATAATATGGAGGGCTGTTTCTTTTCACCCTTTACTTTACATTTCTTTTTGATTCTTCAACTCCTTCTTTCTCCGATTCTCATTTTCTCCTTTTTACAATCATTCCTAAGGACTTCTAACACTAACTAATGGTAGTGTCCTTGGGTAGATCCCTCCGGCTATGGCGGATCATAGGACGGTTATTCCTAACCTTAGTCACCTTATAACACCATGACTAACCTATGTTTGCCATTAAAACCACTTTATGTGAAAATATCTCTCAAAGGGTTTATTAATGAAAAACATGTTTGAACCACTGTGAGAGATGATGTTTTGCATAAATACTCCCCCTCCACATGTGCTTAATAGTTTTGATGGTTAAATGCACAGTGAGGAAAGAGCGCGCACTTTTTGAATTGATCCACTGAAGATAGACAATCCCCCGCGAGACACGGTTACGTTGCATAGTTAAAGAGTTACATTGTCAGCTTTTAGGTGACAACTAGCTCTAATAACTACCTTGAAGGTGTAGAAAAACCTCGAAAGGTTGTTATACCCGTCAGAGTTCATGTCTATCAAGAGTTTCTCGAATGGTACTTTCTACTTGGACAAGTCCTTTGCGAGACACGTTTACATTACTAGCGAACTAGCTTGAAATTATTACCCGTCCAGGACAAGTCTTTTCGAGTTACTAACAGTTTAGTACCGTCAATTCGTTGCTTAAGTCTGAGGTACACAGATTCATTTGCATTTTGTACAACATATTTCTTATCACACAATTTTCTCCCCCTAAAAAATGGCATATAAAAATGTTATTTTTGACTGGTTGAGAATAAATATGACCATTTCGAGTGTTGCGGGAAGATGACCACTATGAAAAATTTGTGAACAAAGTTTTAAATCAAATACTCCCCCTCAACTTGTGATATAAACGGTTGAGGTTTTGAAAAAAATCATATGGGGAAGTACTTGTGTTTTTGAGCAAAACCTTGAAAAATGAAAGGTTTGATAGGTTTTACTCAAAAATAAGAAGCTTTCGCTCCTTTTATAAGGATTGTGGCACTGAGGCGTACCACAGGGTCCTTTCTTGACAATTACGGGTTGTACACTATTATGTGTGCACAAGCCATAGACATATATAATCACACATCCAAAATTATATGAAGGAAACAATTCAAGGGGTACCAGGAAGTGCAGTGATATTCCCAGGAGTGCGCACAGGGCGTTGAAAGCCGGTGATGTTTCTCCTGGGTCGACCACCAACATAGCTCTCCAATCGTCTGAACTGATCCCTTCTGAACAACCGTTCATCAATCATGGTGATGATTCGTCTCACATCCCTCCTTTCCTGAGAATTCCAGCGCTTAAGAGACCCAACTTTCAGGCGTATATCCTTCAACCTGTACGCCAATCCATCCCTAACCAGCTTCAAGGTATGATCCCCGAATTTCTGAAGTTCACTACACGCCATTAAGCAGTTTCGTTGAAGTTCACTGCGGTAAACAACTCCGAATGGTTTGCTGATGAGCGTATATTGAGTTAGCTGATTGATGTCGGGAAGATCAAGCGTTGGAGGAGTGAGGTTGACACGCGTCTGATAAGATTCAACAGCCATCTGGATATCTTCAACACGTTCTTTGATCACGATGCGTCTAATGAAGATGAGAAGTGACTTGATAAATTCGCGTTGAACTTCAGTCGAGAATTATCTCATACGACCCTGTACTTTGGCAAGGTACATGTCTTCGATGTCGTTGAGGGACAAGTTCTCAAAGTCAGCCTCGGAGAATCCATAGTCTTGTTCATCTTATCGTTTGACTATGATATTCTTTAAGAATGTGTAGTCCCACTTAGACTTGAGATCAACATGTTTGATAGCCACGATGTCCTTAGAACTATACACTGCATGTTGAGACTTCTGAACCAGGCAGCTTCTGTAGTAGATTCTTCGGCGTTCAGGCCAATGATGAATCCCATACAATGCATCTTGGTCGTATGCTTGCACGTTGTCAGAAAACAAGTGATTTGCACGTTCCTCGATAGCTATGCAGTTTGAGTAAATAGCCGTTGGGAATGGAAGAGTCAATGATGTAGCGTATTTTCGCGAACCATCGCTACCGTGTAAGAGAAAATCCAGGTCTCTATTAAAGAAGTATCGGAAGGGAATCCGTGGTTCGTCTGCTTGGCCAATGGTCGGTAGGGGTTTGGTCCAATCGTTGTAGTATGGAGGGTTGTCCCTTTGTGTGAAGTCAATGTTTGCTTCCGGATTGAGCCAATCCATGTTGTTAGACATAGCTCGAGCGATGTTCTCAAGATGATATTCTACCTCGAGGGCGCTTTCAGAGCTGTCTTGTAGAAGTTGAAACGCTTCATTCTTGATTCGCTTCAACTCAGATTTCGTCATTTTCTTCACATGGAACTTTTCTTGCAAAAGTTTTGCGTGCTCCAATGTAGAACCGTCTACCAAGTCTTGACCTTCATCAGGGTAGGGAGTTTGATTGACAAGTGTGGAGAACCATTCAAACTCTTCGGTTTTATCGTCATCTAGCCATGATACGACTTCAGGCTGAGTCGTCTTCTTCTTCTTTTTGGAAGGCCTTGATGTGATGCTGGTTTCTGCACTTGTTTGGGTGAGGTGGGTTGTTTTCGGGGCTCAAGGACCTCTTCATCGTCACCACCCGTATACTCAAAGTAATCACCTATTTTTTGAGTCAGGGGTGGTAACTCGGAATCGTCCCGAGGTTTATCAGTAGAAGACCGAGGTGGAGGAGACTTTTGTTGAGAAGAAGTCCGTGGTGGAGGAGGTGGCATCGAAGTAGATTCACTAGACTGCTTCTGACGTTTAGGTGCAGAGTCCTTGTCCTTATCATCGTCATCTCTTGGTCGTTTGGGTTGATCGGCTGACTCCTTGCATGATGATCTGAGTTGAAAGTCAAGTAGACTTTCGAAAAATTTAGCTTCATCCGAAGTAAACGTTCCAGATCGCTTTGACATTTGCATCACTAGTTTAGCGATTAACTCAGATTCAGAGAGATCAGCTTCTTTGGCCATTGTATGTTTAACCAATGTGACGATGTTAGGGGTGAGTTGTCTGGAAAATACTTCTCTAGTCACACCGGGGACAGTGTCGAGAAGAAACTTGTGGGTATGATCTCTTGATGTCTTCTCCAGTTCCTTTTGGACTTTAGGAACGATATCCTGAAGGTACTTGTTAGTGTAACCTTCGATCATTTCGTTAAGTTCCTCTTTACGATGACTCTTCATGAACTTCTGAACAAATTCCCTTTCTTTCTGCATCTTGTCTTTCTCATCATTTAAGTACTGAATTTGGTCAGCAAACCAATTCAGTTTTCTGTAAAGTATGTCCTTCTTTCTGACTTGTTGGACAGCTTTCACAATTCTTTCATGAGTCTGAGAAATCCAAGATTTAGGTGGTTTCTTCACGGATTTGGATGATGATCAGGTTGACTTCGTTGATGGTGGTGGTGATGAGTGAGATGATGAGTCTGATGAGGAGGAGACATGAGGAGGCTTGGGGTCCTTAGGCGGTTCAGAAGTTTCCTTCTGTGACTGTGTGGGACTGCCCAGAAGCAACTTGTCATAATCATCATCTTTATCTTTCTCAGACTTCTCAGTTTCAGGGTTCTCAAACTCATATACGATAGTATCCTCCACAGGCTGTTGTTGGTGCAGAAGAGTGGTGGCACCAGATCCCTTACCGGGTCGATTAACCGTATCAGGATCTGGTGAGGAGTGGGCAGCACCACTTGATCCTCCGGGGCCACCCATTTGATCTTTAGCAAATTCTTCAGCCTTTTGAAGGTGTCTGACGATGTGAAACTTCTTCCTGTATGATTGATCCAGTTGCTCTTCTTCATCTTCAGAGCTTTCATCATGTGGCACAAGTGCAGGAGTCTTCCCTTTTCCTTTATTAGTTTGAGGACTTGGAGGTTTTGGTACTGAGGGATTTTCATTCTTTGCAGTTTCAGAGTATGTGATCTCTTCATCTGTGTCAGTAGATTCAGAGTCCTCGTCCATGAGCTTTCTTTGCGGTTCAGGTGTAGAGGAAGGGATCGGAGTGGCTTCCTGAGAAGGAACTTTCTTCTTAGGGGTAGGTTTCCTCTTTGGAATAGGTTTCTTCTTTGGAACATTCCTCTGACTAACTGTACTTGTGACACTTCCAGCACTTCCTTTTCTGTTTCTCCTTACAGGTGTTCCAGAAGATTTTTCGTCGAGATAACCAACTTTGCCTTGTCTAACTGCTTCCAGATACCTTTTGTACGTTTCGAGCTTTCTGACATCTTCAGTTAGAAGGTAATCTGGCAGCACAGCACCTTGTTTCTTTGTAGACGATTCCTTGATTCTGATAGATAGAATAGGTTCCGTCAACATATCGTGATTGTCGGGGTCATTGAGCCTCTTGGGAATATCAGGATGAAGTCCAAGTGCTCTCTGGATCAACAGTTTAGTATATCTGATATAGGGAATCTTTGAGCCAAGCTTGTTGAGAAATGTCATCATGTCATCCCAAATCAGAGCTTCGATAGCGATGTGTTTCATGTTGACCAATGCCCAAAATATTTGCAGTTCCATGAGCTTAGGATGCTCATAGCCACTGTCACGACCAGAAACAGATTTGGTGATGATCATGTAGAGAGTTCTCCAGGGTTGAGGAATACTCTTAAGCTCTACGTGAGAGTGCTTGGTGATTACTCCTGTAGCCTCATCATAACCGATATCGATTAAGAATTGGAGAGTGAGCTCTTCAGCAGGTGTGGCATATAGTTTGGTTGGATCGACTTCAGGAATTAGGAGAACAGCCCTTAAGTCTGCAGGTGTAATGGTGACTTGTTTGTGATTCAGAGTCACCATCACAGCAGTCTGTCCTTTGACCCTTTCCATAGTGTTCCAGAACTGTTGGATATAGATCTCAGGGACAGTTGCAGAGTGAGTGAGCATGTTCTGATACGGATGAGTCCTCAGAATATCAATAGCAATTAGACACGAAGATTCTGAGCAAGTGAGGGTGTCAAAGTCAACACGGAGATTGTTCTTTCCTATCTTCATTGGATAGCCATGAGGATACATGTCAGCAATGGAGAGAACTTCAGATGCATCCACATTCATTTGTTCAGCCATGTCGTGATCTGAAATAACATTAGCCAAAAGAACCAACATATCGAAAGACATAATGTTAGTCAACAGAAGGTCTTATTGTCTAGTTATTGAATGTACAGTGTCAATGATTGTTACGAGTCCTAAGTCACTTGTATGTTTAATAGTCCAATGACGTCGTGAAATGTTTCGTGAGTTAGTTAACTTTAAGTTTTAAAGTTTATTTTATCACTTATTGTTCACAACATATCAAACGATTTAAGTTTATTAGTGACATTATTGGATTCGTGACGATATGATTAGTTTATTTACAAGTTTGTACACGTAACAATTCATAACGAAGGTGTGATCCAGGCTTATGCGTAGGATAGGTAGAGTTATGCGTAGACAGAAATGATATATGCGTAGGCGTAAACTTACGTGTAGGATCCTAACTTACGCGTAAGAAATATTACGTGTAAGAAAATTGGACCTTATGCGTAGAGGTTACGCGTAGGCATATATTAACCTTACGCGTAAGGCTACTCGTAAGAGTTGACCTTATGCGTAGGGGTTACTGTTTACGCATATCCTTCACAGGATACGCGTAGTCCCATATGTAGAACCTTATGCGTAGAAGCTACGCGTAAGACTAATCTTACGCATAACAAGCTACGCGTAAGGTGATCCTTATGCGTAGAGTAACAACAACCTTGATTCTGAATATTAAGTGTAGCAAGCCTGAAACAAAGCATCATATCATCAATGTTTAACACATAACATTCATTTTATGACAGATCAAAACACAATTGGACAGTTTGTCAGTTACGCGTAGAAAATCTTACGCGTAGTCTAAACCCTAATTCTACGCGTATGAGATCTAGCCATGGAATATGCATAAAACTGATTCTGGTAGTCCTAAGATATGTTGAGAGTCTATAGGCCAAGTTATAACACTTAGTTTGCTGAGAATCAAAAATACCCAAAAGTCATGAACATTAAACCCTAATTTCAAATTGTTAGCCAATTCGTGTTTCTAGGTGGTTAGAAACCTTGGAAATCATTAATTCAACAACACAAGAGCATAACCCAACAATCTTTTTGACCAAAACAATTGACATTCAAAAATACCCAATTCGACTCATAAACCCTAATATTCAAAATTCATCAATTCGTGATTCTGGGTTTGTTTTGAGGATATAAAACATATCATTGATGTTTTTAAAATATTTTGACATTATCTTTTTAGCCACAAACACATAACAAATGATCATGTGTTCTTACGCGTAAGCGAAGAACACAAAATCACCCATATCAGTAGATTTGACCGTTGGATTCTTTTGAAAAACAAAACCAGTGTTCAAAAACATGTTAGAAACATTAATCCACTTACAAGATGATGATCTGAAACACGGATTTCTTGAGTGAATTCTATGCGTACGATGGTTTTAGGTATTTTAGTAATAGATGAGAAGTGAAAGTAGGTGGGAGGGTGTTTTATTAAAAGTGAGTTTAACCTTTTGACAGTTTTGGTCCCTCCACCTTTTCCTTTTTCACACAAAGCCTTTTAACTTCCATTTTGGTTACCAAACAACGTTTTTAGGAAAGAAACTTGACGACACTCCCCCTCGACTTGAGAAAATAATGAAAGGTTATTAATTTAAGTCCGAGGAGTGTATTTGAACCAGAAAATGTGCCACCATTTTTAAAAGATTCAACCGTGATAAGATAACATGCAAGTACACAGATGTTTTGAAACAGTTAAGAGATTATTTCTCCCCCTCAACACTTGATCGGAAAATACTGAATTTTGAAAGATTAAAGTGTTGACGGAAGAAATGTACTTGCCATGTTGAAAGAAAGATAGATTAGGAGAATATTTTTGTTGTTTTATCGGATTTTATATTTTTGTATTTTGTTTTTGAAAAAAATATTTACAAAAGATGTTTTGGTGTTTGACAGGTTTTTAAGACTGTTTTAAGAGGTCATCCAATTCCTCTTGAATCAAACACCTCATACCAATTCGGTGGACCAACTCATTAAACCTAGCGGGAGGCAAGGCTTTGGTGAGCAGATCTGTCAATTGGTATTCAGTACCCACAAAGTATAATTCAACGGTACCCTGTTCCACGTGGTCCTTGATGAAATGATAGCGTAGATCGATGTGCTTTGATTTCGAGTGCTGAACTGAGTTGCACGAGATTGCAATGGCACTCCGATTGTCGCAGTACATCGGGATTCTGTCAAATACGTAACCATAGTCTTTGAGTTGTGTTCTCATCCAGATGACTTGAGCACAACACGCGGACATGGCTACATATTCTGCTTCGGTTGATGACAGCGATGTACAATCCTTCTTCTTTTATTGCCAAGACACCAGTTTATCACCGAGAAATTGTAGTGCTCCTGAAGTACTTTTCCTTGAGTCTAAGCATCCTGCGTGATCAGCGTCTGAAAAAGCGATTAGTTCAAAACCAGAATCCTTCGGATACCAGATTCCCAAGTTAATGGTTCCCTTGATGTATCGGAGGATTCTTTTAGCCTCAGAGAGGTGGGTTTCAGTTGGTCGCGATTGATAACGGGAGCATAGATAAACGGCAAAGACAATATCAGGTCTGCTAGCTGTTAGATACATGAGGGACCCAATAATACTTCGGTATTTGGTGGGGTCAACTAATTTCCCATGTAAATCAGCATCTAGCTTCTTTGTATGAGTCATTGGTGTGGCATAAGTATCACAGGTTTTCATTCCAAATTTGTTTAACAATTCAAGGGCATATTTGGACTGACTCAAGAAAATACCACGGGGTGATTGATGAACTTGCAGTCCAAGAAAGAACGTAAGTTCACCCATCATGGACATTTCAAAATTTTTCTTCATTAGTTTTGCAAAAGCGATTGAAAACTTTTTATGTGTAGACCCAAAAATGATGTCATCCACGTAAATTTGAACAATTAAGATATGTGCCCCGTGATATTGTATAAAAAGAGTTGGGTAAACCGAGCCTTTGGTGAAATTATTGGCAATGAGGAAAGATGATAGCTTATCGTACCATGCCCGAGGGGCTTGTTTGAGACCATAAAGAGCTTTGTTCAGTTTGTAGACATGGTTCGGGAACTCAGGATCAACGAATCCATCTGGTTGGCTGACATAGACCGTTTCTTTAAGTTGTCCATTGAGAAACGCCGTTTTGACATCCATCTGATAGACCGTCATATTCATATGAGCAGCGAACGCGAGAAATATCCGAACAGCCTCAAGACGAGCAACCGGAGCAAAAGATTCTTCAAAGTCTATTCCTTCTTCCTGACGATAACCCTTAGCAACTAGACGTGACTTGTTTCGGATGACGTTCCCTTCAGCATCCAATTTGTTTTTCCAAATCCATTTGAGACCAATGACGTAGACCCCTGTTGGTCTTTCAACCAGTTCCCATACTTCAAGACGTTTGAATTGGTTGAGTTCTTCCTGCATGGATTCAATCCAGTTGTCTTTTGTCATTGCATCTTTAATGTTTTTAGGCTCAAATTGGCAGACAGTGAGTGCATAAATGCAATGTTCACCATCTGTGTGAAGACGTTGTCTCGTAACGACTGGTTGATTCGGGTTGCCAATAATGTTAGCCAGAGGATGGTCTTTTTTCCATCTATGTGTAGAGGGTTTATGTTGGTATACATTGTGCAGATTCTGAGGATTCAAATGGTTTGTTGAAGATTCTGCGACATCTGGTGTAGCAGTCTCATTGGCAAACGGGTTGAAGAACGCATTTGGATCAAAATCTGCAGGTGGGGGTACTTCATTCAGAATATCATCAGTTGGTTCATCATTGTTGGAAGCGGTGTGTTCAACTGTTGTGTTGGAGTCAAGTGGTGTAGGTGCATCTTCAACAGTAGTTGTTGTAGCAGGTGTATCAGGTATAGGAATATTATCAGGTTGTGCAGCGGAAACAGCGGATACACCTGGAGCACGTTCATCAATATCGTCACAGAACAGAGGAGCAAATAACCTTTCCATTTGTTGACGAGTTAGCTGGGGGCTTTGTTCAGCTGATGATGGGGGTTGAGGGAAGTTTAAACGGTTGTCACCGGGTTCTAAGCTGTTATACTCAGAAGCCATTTCCGTGAGTTCATCAAAGTGAGCATGAATCGTTTCCATAACCTCCTTAGTTCAACGATTCCAGATTCGGAAACCTTTAGAATTGTCACAGTATCCAATAAAGACTCCAATATCAGCTTTGGCTTTGAGCTTTCCAAAATCATCACGATCATTATTCGGATAGCAAAGGGATCCAAATACATGAAAGTGTTTGAGGTTCGGTTTATAGTTATGGACAAGCTCGAAAGGTGTTTTGTTGTGGCGTTTTGTGATCATAGAACGGTTTTGAGTATAGCATGCAGTAGATACAGCTTCTGCCCATAAGTAATATGGAAGTTTAGCATTGATTAACATCGTTCTTGCAGCTTCCACTAACGTTCGGTTTCGTCTTTCAACAACTCCGTTTTGTTCAGGTTTACGTGCAATAGATGTTTGATGCTGAATTCCCACTTTCTCATAGAATTCACGAAGGGTTTTGTTAACAAATTCAGTTCCTTTGTCTGTTCTGATTATTCTGACGGTGTTGCGGAGCTGAACCTGTATTTTTGTGAGAAAGGTGATGATCATTTGTGGAGCTTGGTCTTTGCTTCGAAGAAAGTAGACCTAAGTCCATCGTGAGTAGTCATCAACAATTACTAAGATGTAGCGTTTGCCATTGATCGTTTGCACGCGCATCGGGCCACACAAATCCATGTGAAGAAGATGAAGCACATGCTGAGAGCTGTGTTCCACCTTTGAAGGAAAATGAGCACGAGTGCTTTTCCCTTGTTCACAGGCTGAGCAAAGGTGATCTTTTGAATACCGGAATCGTGGGAGTCCTTCAACTAGTTTGTGTCGAGCAAGGTTGGTGATGATTTGAAAGTTTAGATGTGAGAGACGACGGTGCCATAGCCAGGATTTTGTAGATGTTGCCTTTGAAAGTAAGCAAATGGGAGAGGAAGCAACCATGTCTTGCATAGAGATAGTGTAGAGACTAGAATTACGCGAGCCAGACATAAGGTCATTTCCTTGTAGATCACGAATGAAACAAGTTTTCTCCCTGAAAGCAACCTCCAAATCTCCATCACAAAATTGGCCTACTGAAAACAGATTGTGACAGAGGCCTTCCACATAGTAAACCCTGCTGATTTCGATGTTCCCATTGACATAATCTCCGTAGCCCATGATAGCTGCGAAGTGATCGTTCCCGAACCTGACAGTGCCAATGAACTTTGCAATAAAGTTTGATAACAGTTTAAGGTTGCCTGTCATGTGTCGGGAACATCCGCTATCAACAATCCAGAGAATGATCTGTATCACCTGCATTACACACAGACGACACAGATGGAATAGAAGTAGATGTGGAACCCGAAATGTTAGAGGGTTCCGAAGCAGGTATGTTAGACATACACACATTGATAATTTTAGGCATCCATTTAAATCCTAGTGTGTTATATATCCATTTCTGCCATCTATAACTACTCTTTTCTTTAGTCTTAGTGAAAACACTAGGTGGTACTACATTCTTAGGAGGTGAAGCGGGAGCTACTGTGATAGCAATGGTTGCCTTAGAATCTAAAGAAGGCGGTCTACCCATCACAGACTTAGAATGATTAGTGGGCCTAGAGGTATTCCAATTCTTAGGATTTTGTAATCGAGAGATTATAGCTTTAGCAACACATTTGTCATGACAATCAGAATTCATACTCTTCCGACAAATAACACAAGGTGCATCAGACTGAATATCAAAAGTACTTAACGGTTTAGCATTCGTTACATCACTATTTGTATTACATTTTCCAGACGCAACAACTATAGTGGAAGCAACATGAGTTTTATTCAGAGTCCTAGGGTGTTCTTCTACTTTAGCATTCTTTATTGATCTTTTCTTAGGTCGCAACTTCCTATTCTTCGATTGAGTGCTCCTAGGCTGTGAAGTGCGGACGTTTGGAAAAAATGCAACTATTCCTGTTTCAGTAGAGGGAAACACATTAGCAACTTGTGATTTGGCAGTGGGAATTCTAGGTTCACGATTATTAAGTGTGACTGGTGCTAATCTCTTAATCACAGTAGGCAGAAGTTGTTCATACTTTCCTAACATTTCCCGTCTTAGAGATGGTGTGTATCAGATCTTGATTTTCAGAACGAATATTTCCAGCAAAATTCATGACATCTCTAGTGTGAGCAAGATAGTGATCAAGTTCGTTTGATGCTTCAAGTCGAGTCTTTTTGAGTAAATCAAATATGACACCATATTCCTGTTTAACTTTTAAAAGTTCTTGTTCATATTTTGAGATTTGACTTTTTAAAGACACGTTTTGATCATCCAGTTGCTCAATTTTAGGATCAGAAGATTTTGCACTCAACTGAGCGATTTTCTTTTGAAAACTAAGTTGATGATTGTGAATATCTTTTTCACACCAATGAAGACGACGTTTTGCAGTGTAAATTTCATTTAGTAATCGTTTATTTTCAGCTTTTAAAGACTCGATCTGAAGCACATTATCGGTGTTCTCAACAGTAACAACATTTTTAACAATATCAGCAGAGATATGATCAGATGCATATGGCAAAGAATAGAATAACACAACATTATGGATATCAGCACAGATAACATCTTCCAAGAGTCGATCAACATCTTTTCTCAACAGTTTCTTTTTGCGTTTAGTGTTAGAAATAGATGTTTCTGTTTTCTCGAAAACGTTTTTCATTACCCCAAGTTCCTAATGAAAATCCTTTTCCCAGGCAATTGCACAACTTTTCAAGTTTTTAACATTAGGTAAAAGATTTTTCTGAAAAATGTCTCTTTGTTCTCGCGCCAGAGGCGATTGAAAATGTTCAATTTTAATTTCAGAGCGATATTCTATCTCATGTTGTAAAATTTTGAGGTCAGCCATGAAAATGTCAAAATATCGAAGAATTTTTCGATTTTCAGGTTTTGAGTTTACTTCACTAATGGAAGGTAAAGGACCATAAGTTTGTGCAAAATCTGTTTTGGGATTAATATTAGAAGACTCAGGTGTTTTGATGATAACCCTTGGTGTGTTAGAAGAATCCGTTGGTGTGACGAAAGTGACCGCGTTTTTATAATTAAAAGGTTTGTTGTAAACAACGTTTTTTAATTTTGATCGACTCTCGTATTCTGCATCTAATTCCTCTTGACGATGATATTCAACAACACTCATGACAGTATTATCAATTTTGTATTCTGCACTGGAAACTTCAGGAGTTGGTTTGAATGTTTTTAGTGAAAGCTTTGGTTTGTAATCAGCTAGATTTTTTCCATATCCTTTTGGATTGGGTTTTAAGGTAAACTTTTCAATAGCTGTTACTGATTCACCATGTTTGTAAACAACAGTTTTAAACTCTTTAAGTTTGTTTTGCAAGCCGATAATTTTTTCAAGAATGTCATCTACCCGACTCGTTGAATGCTTTTTGTATGCGGAGAACTGTTTTTGACAATTTAACAACTCAGCCTTAGCTTTTTGATTTTCCAAGGTGAGAGCGTTAATTTGCTTTTTATGTTCGTGTTTCAGTTGTTCTAATTCAGACAACAAAGCATTCTTCGAGGCGGCTAGATCACGCATCTGTCTCTCTAAATATTTTTCGTTTTGATGAGATTTTGCAAAAGCGGCTTCAAAACCTTTTTCACGGTTGTCTTGATTTTTGAAAAAGTTGAGTTGCATTTGTAAGCATTCAAAATCCTTGGTTAACAATGCATTTTTACTTTTTAAGGACTGATTTAATGCAACACATTCAGCAATTTGGGATTGTTGGTCTTTAAGTAACAGAACAAGATCTGGATGGGGCAAAGGTTCATCTTGTTCAACGTGAGTCACAACATGATCATTATGTAGATCCTCAAGTATAACCACGGAGTCAATTTGATTATCAAGGGAAACCATAAGGTCATCTGGATCGTCAAATGTAACTTACGGGGTTTATTTGAAAATCCTCAGAATGAGATGTAGATGACTCATTTTGAACATTCTGAGCCGTGCCGGATTCAGATATTGATGGAGATATTAGTTCAGATATGATGATGGTTTGTTCGGGTACCTGAGACAAGCCATCAGTGTCATACACTGGGCCTGTTTCACTTATGTGTAACTCTTGCATATTAGCCATCAACATAACAGCTGCATTGGCCTGCAAGTCCTCCATATCATCATCCGAGTCTGCATCTGCCATAAAGCTCTGTTCTTTGTCTGTGAGAGATCCACCAGCTTCATCCTTAAGAGCCAAAAGTAAAGCCTCTTTGAAATAAGCACTGCCCCTAGTCCTTGGCTTTGGGCATGCATTAGCCAGGTGTCCCTTCTCATTGCAGTTGTAGCATCTAAGACCATTTAACCGATTCTGAGCATTTCCCTGTTCCACCACTTGAGCTCTGTTGTTATTCCTACCCACAGCATTAAACCCTTGACCACTGCCCATCTGACGACCATAATCACGATTCTGAACTTCAACACGTCCATTGTTCACAACAGCTTGATTCCGTGTGTTAGATGAGGAACGAGTACGATTGTTGGATTTGTTGGTGTAACGGCCAAAAGCATTAGCAATCATCACAAACCCTTGTTGCAATGCTTCGAACGGATCGGTTTCCTCAGTGACTTCACTGACATATGCTTGAGCATTGTTGTTGTTGTATGGAACCAATTGATTTTGTTGAGTTTGTTGCTGTGAAGGTGTGTTTGAAGCAGTTGGTTGAGTTGCTGGTTGAGAGGGATAATTCTGTTGAGCATACAAGGCAAGTTGTTGATTGTCCGGATGTGACTGTTTAGCAATTTGAGCACGGAGAATCCTTTCCCGATCAACTTCCTTTTCATGAGGCTTCAAGTAATCGTACAACAATCCATAAGTAGAATGATGCATATTCTTCGCTTGACGGAGAAAGATGACATACTTCTCCCATTCAGGACCAAGACTACTCAGGAACTTAGTATTCACTGCAATTCTTGGCATGATGATGTTGTGTTTATCCAAATCATTGATGATGTCTGAAAATCGATGATGATAGGACTCTAGTGTCTCTCCAGGTTCAATCATGAAGTGTTCATAAGCCAAGTAAATTTTGGATTCCAAATCCTCCTGATTGAGTACATATCCTTCCACAAGAAGACGAATATGATCCCACATTTTCTGTGCAGTCTTTTGAGCATCAACACTACGAAGAATTGGGTTTGGTAATCCTAAGAGGATGTATTCCATTGCAAGTTCATCATCTTCATAGTGTAGAAGTTCTGTAGGATTTAAATCTGCAACAGTAGCAATGTTGGTTTGTTCATCTCTTGGTGGAACATCAGTTGGATCTCCGGGTACAATGACAGTAGGCATCTCAAATGGACCTTCCAAGATAACCTTCTTTAAGAACTTTCCATGTGGCTTCTTCAGATCACAAAATCTAAAGAACCTTATCACCCATTGATCGTAGTTTCCTGGAGTGAGCATTGGAGGTCTATCAAGTGATCCAGCTTCATGAATTGATTGTTGGCTGCTTAAAGCTTCACACATCTTTGCAAACCAAGTGGGTTCCTTCATAGTGTTCCTTGATGGATGTTGATTGAAATCGTTTATGTAGGTTTGAACTTGAAGACTTGGCGGTGTTTGAACCATTTGTGGTGGTGAAATAGCACCAATTTGTGGAGTATGTTGCTGGTTAAATTGTTGTTGATAAATTGCTTGTTGTTGATTCCATTGTTGATGTTGTGGAGTTAATGTTGTTGTTGTTGATGATTATAAGTGTGAGGGAAATAGTTAGAGTATGGTGGTTGAGACATGTTGATGAACTTGTGTAGTAAAAATGGATCTTTGTAGTCGAATGAACCTTTGTTGATGAAGTGTCCTTAGGCGTAGAAAAGACAAGAAACTAAGTAGCACTTATGCGTAAAAACACCAAAAGTTACGCGTAACAATAAGGAGTTACGCGTAGGATTTAGCTTACGCGTAAGTAGGATAAAAGCACTAAAGTTATGCGTAGACAAAAGTTAGGCGTAGGATTACCTTATGCGTAGAACTAAGTTTACGCGTAAAGTGAATCTTATGCGTAGAATTTCTACGCGTAAGCTTATGCTTATGCGTAATTTTAGGGTTTTTGCCCAAATGATCTTTTACACTATCACAGTGCAAAAGATATCCAAAGTCGACGTATTTTCAGACTTATCCAAGTAAGAAAACACGGAATAAACCAGGAAAATGAAGATCAAACCAAGGAAAATCTTACGCGTAATTTTAGGGTTTTGATACGCGTAGGATTGCTCGTAAATTTGATTTTGCCCAAAGATGTTTCTAAACCAGTTTTTGTGTGATGAAATAGCTTAAATAACACCAAAAGACACAAAAGTGTGAAACTTGATGATCCAAAGCTCTTAAAACAGTTATGCGTAGGATGAAACCCTCGAACAAAAACAAGCTTAAAAACGTAGATCCACGCGTAAAGTTTGAAACTTTTTGCCAAAAACAAGTAGTTTAACACCTCAAAACATTGAAAGTACAAGAATCTTGGATTAAAAAGTGTAAAAAACGTGTTTTTAAGCGAACCAAAGTATCACTCGTTAGCCTTACGCGTAGGACCAAAACCCACTTCAAAAGCAATAACGATTCACCCAACTATTAGGCGATTGATACCACTGTTAGGTCACTAGTTTTACAAACACAAGTTATAGAGAAAGAGATGAAGGCGGATGAACAAGTAAATCACACACACACAATAGTAATAATACGGTTTAGGCGTAAGGCATATGTGAAAGAGAAAACTTGAACAACCAACCCTCAAGTGAGGGTTATTACATTGTTTATATAGGCAAGGAGCTAGGGCAACACTCCCTCTCCTTCCTTATTCCTTATTGGGCTTGGGCCTAAGCTTATGGGCCTTCTACATAAGCTTGACCTTAAACAAACATAAAGGCCATAATAAAGCTACCTATTACATATGAAATATAATTACTTGAAATACTGTTTAGGAGTGATTCCAATACCTCAAACTCTTAAGTCTTTTTCCCGAAAAAATAAGTTCGGATCAAGTATCGGATAAGCCCCAAAAAAAGAAGTTCGGAAGCATGTATCGGATAATTAACTCCGGATGAATTTATTGAGTAAATTTTTCGATAAAACACTTTCAGACATCTTAATTGATGCTTCTATAGTGTTAGTTATGTACTGCTTTAGAGTTTGTTCAACAATCCATGTGGTATAAAATAACAAAACCAAAACTCTTCTCAAAACTTTTGTTTCAAGTGACATAACCGCCACATCTCTATCGTCACAGCCTTACATGCATCACACAAACACCTGATTTTGCCCACAATTGACATAACCGCCACATCTCTATCCTCACAGCCTCACCTGCTTCACACAAACACCTGATTTCGCCCACAGTATCATTATTCCTTCTCTCTACTACATCTCCAAGTTGTCAGTCTCTCGGCAATAATACTATATATATATATATCATGAGTTGTGGTATGAATTAGATTCTATACAAAGACATCGTATACCAAAAGAGTACAATGTTAGTCCTACTTAAGACATGACCTTACACAATTTAGCTTTATGCGTATACAAAGAATAAGTGTAGGCTCGGCTCGTTATGATACAACGCGACATGAGTTTGGACAATAATTAGGTGTACAAAACTGAAACATAAACTACTGAAACTACAAAACAAACATGGAGTTTAGTAAGAGAAAGGCTTCCATTAGTTAAACAGGAAATTTGGGAAAAAGACTTGATTGCATGCATTTATCTTGTTTGAAACTAACTAACTTCACTATATGATTTCCATTTTTTCAATATGAAAGACTAGAGTCACATAAAAAATAATGTTTGCATGCACCATATTCATAGTTAAAGCAATATGGTATCAATTTAGCTTTATGCGTATACAAAGAATAAGTGTAGGCTCGGCTCGTTATGATACAACGCGACATGAGTTTGGACAATAATTAGGTGTACAAAACTGAAACATAAACTACTGAAACTACAAAACAAACATGGAGTTTAGTAAGAGAAAGGCTTCCATTAGTTAAACAGGAAATTTGGGAAAAAGACTTGATTGCATGCATTTATCTTGTTTGAAACTAACTAACTTCACTATATGATTTCCATTTTTTTCAATATGAAAGACTAGAGTCACATAAAAAATAATGTTTGCATGCACCATATTCATAGTTAAAGCAATATGGTATCAACTAACCTTATTTTATTTAATTTATTTATAGTCTTACTTATAAATTGCTTAGTATTTGCTCATTCACCTATGTGGGATAAGGTAACAAAACCAACAAACTAATTTCCTTCTTGAAACTTATGTTTCAAGTGATTTAGCCTCACATATACAAACATCTCGTTCCTCTTAACTTTTCTCATCATCCTCCACCAATATGGTCATATGAAACGTAACATACATGGTCATAGGAAAGGCGTTTTAGAACAGGTAAAAGACAAACTTACCTAGACAATTTTTAATTCTGTTACATATTGTTAGAAAAGTGTGTGATGATACTATTAGGTAATCTATTTAAGGTGTGTTTATGTTCACTTTCTAAATAAAGTTTAGAATAATTCTCTAGATATAGATATATCAGTTTGAATATGATTGAAAAACAGGTGACTTATTTGAAGTAACAACAAGGGCGCTAACTTTTGATATCCGCGTGTTGCCATGCTCGAAATGATATTAGCTCAACCTATTGCATTAGTATCTACTAATTCGTGTCTAATAAAAAAGTAAGCGAAGATACCGTAGTTCCACAAATTAATGTAAAAAAAGGACAATCATTCTAGTTTTTAACCAACAAACCAACAACTCACGTATCAAAGTGATACGCAACCTAGTGTTTTTGCATCTGCTTTTAGCATATCATTTTTAATATATATTGCATTAGAATTTGTTAGTCTGTCTATGTGGGACAATATCACATAAACATAAACACAAACACAAACACCTCATTTCACCCATAATGTCGTTGTTTGATTTCACCCTCGCCTATATGTAGTCTCGTTACATTCCAACAAACTCGGTTACCGATCACATTTCCTTATAAATACTAACAAGAGCAACCATGAATCATGCATGACATATATACCTGGTCATATGAAGAACAAGCCAAAGAATCGAATAAGGTGATGCAAATAACATATATAAATGATTAGTGGTACTTCCCCTCATAAGTTAGTATAAGGAAATGAACGGCTATAACAGTCTTTGCAATGAATAAATTCGTTCGAGGCAAATAGAAACATTACACGTCGCATGCGCTTTAATTCTAACAACTAAACATACCTGGTGCCGAGCCGTGACGCGGCTAAAAATGCCATGTCGCGGCAGTTCGAACATCATACATTCCGAAGATTTTAGAAACTTAATTTTTTTTCTAAAATATGTTTACATGCAGAATAATTTCTTGGATAGCGAGTTTCTTGTTAGTTGTTACCAAACATTCCGATGAGTTATAAAAGTTAGGGTGCTGTCATTACACATATCTTAGTTTCCATAAACAAGAGCTATGTTAAAAGTTCCTTGAATAAACAATAACAGTAAGAATTTGAAATAAAACAATAATTTCATTTGCTCAAAAACATGGACTTTTACTGTACGCATTTTAATATGTTTGTTAGTTAAGGATTAGTTTTTTATGCATGAAATCAGGGATGCACATTTGGCTTTAGATGTTAGAGAAGTTATATATTAATTTTGATCTTACGAACTTTTTTTACATGTGAATATAATGACATTTGTAATATCGCAGCCGGGCGGAGGATAAACTTCTAAGGACGTGGGCAGTGGCGGAGCCAGGAGTAAACTTTAGGGGTAGCGGAAAAAAAAAGTTAACCATAATTTTTTTTTTAACCGTACATTTAAATAATTAAAAAAACACAATAATAAAATAAGTTAAACAAATACCTAATAGATCTCAAAAATCTCCTTTTCGGTCTTTCATAGCTTGAAAACGAACCATTACATCCTCATTCGTTACTTCGTCAAATGTCTCTCCTTCAACAGCACATACCATAGCATTGTTCAAATATTCATCCCCCATTCGATTCCGCAAATCCATTTTAATAAGATTCATTTTAGAAAAGCATCTTTCAACAGTTGCGCGGTTGAAACTGGTAAAACCAATGCAAGCTTCAAAATCCGATAAAATAAAGGAAATGAGAGATTTTTTCCCGTATCCACCATTACCCGAGCTAGGTGACAAATCCCATCCAAATTCAAAAATCTATCATCTTCCTTTACCGAGTGATAAAAGACTTTAAGCTCACCCAAAATACACCCCCTATCGTTCATATTAAAATCAATCGGATACATCTCACAAAAGGCTACTATCTTAGATATATCAAACTTAGAAAACCCATTACAAGGATTTAAACCCGACATATTTTCTATCAATGTAGTTGGTACCTCATTGAACCGGTTCCCAAATTCTTGAATTTGCATATCCAAAACCGTATTAAAAACCTCAACCTCAAAATGATGTCGATTAGTAATGACATTCTTCCGGCTCCTTGGGTTACCATAACTTCCCATCATATCCAACACCGCAATACCATTTTTTTCACAAAAAGAAGTCACTTTTTTCAACATGTCATCAAACCCATTTTGTCTTAAATCATTCAATGCTAGTTTTGTTCCTTGAATCAACCTACTCGATTCCAACAAGTCTTGTCTCTGTTTTTGAAGATGTTTTGAGAGACCATTTGTGTGGCCTAAAATTTCTTCCATCAAGTGTGCATAAAAAATGAACTCAAATTTTTGAAAATAGGATAGAATACCTTTTGCACTAGTTCGTTGTGGAATGCTATCTCCTTCCTCTTTAACATAACAAAGGACGTCGACAACTTCCGGATATAATTTAAGCACACTTATGATTGTTGCATGATGAGATCCCCATCTTGTATCACCGGCTCGCCTTAGGGAACTCTCTTGGTTTAATCCTTTTCCGGTCTTAATTTCACCTGAAATAATTCCTTCTTCCACTCTCTTTCTTTTTGCCTCACGTATCATATCTTTTCGTTTGCAAGAAGCGGAAACTGTATTAACAACCATGCTGAGGTATTCATAAAAATCTTTAACACCCTCATGCTTTTTTGCAACCGCCACAATCACTAACTGTAGTTGATGAGCAAAGCAATGTACATAATGGGCCGATGGATTATCTCTCAAAATCATAGCTTTTAAGCCATTAAACTCTCCTCGCATATTGCTTGCACCGTCATAACCTTGACCCCTAACATGTTTAAAATAATAATAAACAACTAACAACATAAGCTTGTTTTAGAGTAGAAGAAGATGTATTTGTCACATGAGCAATTCCAATAAAACTCTCTTTAAGAACTCCGAGTTTGTCAACATATCTCAAAACAACAGACATTTGTTCCTTTAAAGATACGTCACTAGACTCATCCACTAACAAACCAAACACATTATCTTTAAGTTCATTCCCCAATGTATACTTACCAATCTCCGGGTTCATCTCACTAACCAACTTTAAATTTGAAAGAAAACATCCCTTAGAACGAGAACTCTCCGATTCATCATGACCTCTAAATGGTAATCTATTCTCTAGGCAGTGTCTAGCACTAATAATAGATCCTAATAATCTGTACCGATTTGCAACCTTTTCTTGTTCACTTATAAATTTTAGCTTCACATCAATGGCTTGCTTTTGTTTCAAGAGATCCTCACATTTTTTCATTGCCTTATTATGATGACTATTAACTGACCCAACATGATCTTTTAAGGCATTTGATTTACTCCAACTACAAAAGCCTTCACTTGAAAAAACATCTCTTCCACCTTGATTGCCAACTTTTTCTTTAAATAAATAACAATATAAGCAATAGGCTTTGTCTGATTTAACACTATACTCTAACCACGGGTATGTATCAAACCATTGTACAACAAAACGTCTCTTATCTTTACCATACATTTTGGTTGGAAATTTATGATTTCGTGGTTGAAAAGCTTTTTTAACAAGATAGTGTCTTCTTATATCATCCACTTGATTAGGATGATAACTAGCAATCGGTGGTCTATCAAAAGGGTCCGAAGGTAGATCATTCAAATCAAATCCATTTGGAATCGAACCCGAAGGAATTGAACCCGAAGGAGTTGAACCAATATCATCAACATTATTAGAACCAACATCATCCTCTTGAAATTTTCTTTTAAAGAAATTGCCAATATGCACTTGTTTTTTCATGTTTTAACTTTCAAAAATCAAGTCCCTGTATAAAATTGAACCACAATCTAATCAGTAACTTACTAACTTGTCTAGACTTTCAAAAATCAATTACATATAATAAAATTACATAAGGCAGGAAGGGGCGAAGGGGGAAGGGCAGAAGCAAAATCAACCCTTAATTCCTAATCTAATCACTAATCTGAAATCACAACCAAAATTAACCCTAAGTCCCTAATACTAAGAATGAAAATTAATAAATTATTAAATAGACTTGAAAGTTTGAAATTACCTAAGGGGTAAGGCTGTAAGCGTGTGCGTGTAAGGCAGGAAGGGCCGAACTCCGAAAGGCAGAAGCATAAGCTTTTAAGTTTTTTTTTTCTTCTGGTCTCTAACTCAGTAACTTGTGTAGTTGTGTAGACTTTTATTTTATTAAATTGATAGGTTTTGTATGTTTTTTATGGTGGAGAATAAGCTGTCATCAACATATCACTTTTAACTTTTTAAAGTGTGTTTAAAAATGGGCCTTGGAGTTTTTTTTAAACATTTAGTGGGATTGGGCCTTAGAGTTTTTTTGGAGTTTTTTAAAGAATGATATGGGTCTTGTCAAATTTATTTAGGGGTAGCGAAAATTTGTTTCAGGGGTAGCGAAACACGAAATATAGTACGAAAAACATAAAAAAAAAAAAAAATTTCCACTACCGGATAAAAGTTCAGGGGTAGCGACCGCTACCCCTGAACTACAAGTGCCTCCGCCCATGGACGTGGGTGTTGGTGGAGCTATAACAATGGTGACGATTGCGGATAGCAATCGATAAAGAAGTAAACAACCAGACAATTAAAATTTTATTTACACATTGGGATACTTTTGGTGGATAAAAAATTGAATTATGCATATTTATAGTTGGAATATTTGTGTTTATACTTTACTATATTTTATTTAAGAGTAAACGGCAGAATTATATAAAAAAATAGCTACTAGTAAGGCGCTAGAAGCTAAAAAGTACCCATAAAAATCTAGAAATTAACAAAGCTACACAAACTAGATTCCTCCCGATGCTTTAACTGCGAGGACTTAAAAAAGAATGAAAAAATTATTGCCAATTACAGATAACCAAGACAAGAGAAAAATCTCCACCCACGGAGGCCAAGCCACCGGTTTTCATAACCTTTTAAACTAAAAAAGTGGCATAACCTTTTGATATGCGCCTCTTGTCATGCTCGAAATGATATTAGCTCAACATAGTTTGCAATTGTATCTATTAACTAGTCACTTACAAAAAAATCGGTAGAGTTACTTAAATTCGTATCCCCCACAAACGCAAAAGAAAGACAATTGTATCTCACAAAAATAAAAGGTAAAAATCCCGTTGTTATCCCACAAAGTAAAACAAACAAATCTCCAACTCAAGTATTGAAGTGATACGCAAACTGTTGACTTGATTTGTAATTTTAACTTATAATCTCAGTTATATATTGCATTAAAGTTTGTTTATTCTTCTATGTGGGACGATCACAAAACCAAAACTCCTCTTCTTCAAGCTTTTGTTTACCAGGCAGGCACATCTCCACCCTCACATTGTCGCCTATACACACACAAACACCTCATTTCAGCCACAAGGCCATAATGTTGTTGTTCGATTTCACCCTCCTCATCATCACAACCGACAACTCAACCCAAACATCCATTCCTCACATTCATCTCATCCCTTACACAATCTATAGTTATATACGTTATCACTATGCTCACTCCGCTTTATGTACTCTCGTTATATTCCAAAAAACTAACCGGTCACATTGCTTAAAAAGAATTAACAAAAGCAACCAGTGGCGGATCCAGGATTTTCAATCGCATGTAGCACAAAAAAAATCTACGGGTCATAATATTTTACCAAAAGAAATGTCTAAACAAAAAAATCAGTATTCGAGTTTCTTAAAGTTAAAACCAACGATAGGTTGCTCAAATTGAAAATGACAATGCAAGTTCATAAACGGAAACAAATTTTGGATATCTTGAAATCAGACATCATTTTCATGTAACCTCATATTGCGCCATGAAGACTATTTACGATAATTCTTTATAATGTAACAGAATAGTAAGAGACTAGATAGTTTAATACGTTATGGTTCTAGTCTCGTCTGAGACATGTATGAGACACTAGTATAGCATTTGAAAAAGTTGTATTAAGAAAAATAAATATTTTTTTTTTAAAAAAAAAAAAAAAAAAAAAAGGAAAATGAATAATGTAAATCAAAGTGTTTTAAACTCTAAAAACAACAATGTATAACCTTCCATTCACGTATTGTATAAACCTTGTAAAATGTAATTGACCATTCTAAGTTATACCGTAATAACTAAGAAGGGCTTAATTATTAAAGCTTTAAACTCCTTACACTTGTTAAAAAATGAAACTAAATATATATATACAGTTAGGGCAAAGTTGTAAAAGCTATCAACTTTCGGGGGCCAAGCGTAGATGAACTAAAGTAGTCATCTTCCTTACCGTATACAGATCTAAAAAGATTGCAAGCTTGTGTTTATCTTCCATATTTCTTTCTTTAAAAAAAAATCATATAAAGACGTTTTTTTAACGTAATCTTATCAGTTTAACACTATAAATTTTTGCACATGCTTAAATCCGACCATGCTCGCCGGAATTTTTCATGTGTGGCACGTGCTATACGTAGCCAAGCACTGGCTCCGCCCCTGCTCAAATCCGACCATGCTCGCCGCAATTTTTCATGTGTGGCACGTGCTATACGTAGCCAAGCACTGGCTCCGCCCCTGAAAGCAACCATGAATTGTGACATCTATACCAGGTCATATAAAGTAACAAAAAGGGGCGCTATCTTTTCAGCTTTGCTTCTTGTCATGCTCGAAATGATATTAGCTCAATCTAGTTTGCACGAGTATCTAGTAACTTGTGTTACAAAAAAAAAAGTAGGTACTCTAACTAATATCAACGAAAACATGTCCTAGCTAGCAGTTGTTATCCCCATGGACGGAGCTAGGGGGTTCCCGCGGGTGCCCGGGAACCCTATGGATTTTTACGATGTAGTGTTAATTTTTGAAAAAAACACTGATTTTTCTTAAATGCACCTGGTATTTTGAAATGTGTTTCGAATATTACGGTTCAAAAGTTTTTGTTCGCCCGGTCATATTTGTTCATGGCTCATACAAAGTAAAACAAACAAACCAACAACTAGCGTCTTAAGGCGATACGCCAACAATCAGGCCATTCGTATTTTGTTGACCTATCATCTTAATTATATATTGCATTAGAGTTTGTTTATCCATCTATGTGGGAAAGTCACAAAATCAACACTCTTATCCTTAATTCTTCAAGCATTTGTTTATTACCATGCATGCACATCACACCCTCGCCTATACACACACACCTCATTTCATGACTTCACACACAAGGCCATAATGTTGTTGTTCAATTTCACCTTCCTTATCATCACATCCAATGACTCAATTCAAACACCCAGTCCTCACATTCATACTAACCCTCTCACACTCTTAAGTCTTAACCATATACACTATTAGTATGCTCACTCCACTTTATGTACTTGCATTACATTCCAACAAACTCGATCACCTGTCGCATTCCTTTAAAGATATTGAAAAAAGATCCGAATAAGCCAAAGATTCGAATAAGGTGATGAAAACAACATATATACATGATTAGTGGTAATGTATTCGAGGAAAATATAGGAATTGTAGTTCCTCTTACGATATTTCAATTTTGAAGAAGTGGAAGATTCATGATCAGCATTCGCTTTAATTCTAACGACTAAAAACACCATGATCAACTAGGAATGCCAATGGCGCTGGAGTTTGAGCGTCATACTCCGAAACTTTCCGCATGGGATGTCTATTTTGCTGCAAAGTGGGAGGCTAGCTAGCAGAGACTCGGTTTCTTGCAAGCAATGTTGTAACATTTACGACTCTTTACATGTAGTATTAGTATGGTTTGCCATAGAGCTAACTTTTGTTTTAGGCTCGTTTTATGTCTTAGGTATGGTCCACTTTAATGTGGCTTCCCAAACGAGATTTTTTCAATGTCCATCACAAGGTAGATCTATGCATTCAAAACATAACACGTATGTACTACAAGCGATCACATTCAGACAAAAAAAACGACAAAGAGATTTATAGCATATGACCAGTTGTATACTTATGTGAGAATTAGTTGTTATACAATGTGTACACTCGATTTAAAAGATTGAAGTCATTGACTTGTCATGAGCTTTGTATTGTGTAAACACTCATTTTGTTTTTGTGTTCTTTTATGATTAGAGTTGCAAGATCGACACTTTAGCTTCATCGGTTCATTAGCAACTATAGGTTCGGTGAAGACTAAAGATCATCGGGATTTTTTTTCATCAATTGACTATTTAAGGTCGATAGCAACAAATTCAGGTTCATGTTTATAATTTTTATCACTATTTTGGTGGCCTAGTAATTAAATAAAGGGTTTTGGCCGTACAATAGCAACGTACTTTGCCAAGTGTACCGATCTAGTATGCGTACTTTTTTTGTTCCACTTAATGTAACGAACTTTCTGTTTTTGTACCAATCTACCCCATGAAACTTGTTTAACCGGCACCAAAAAAGATTTTGCCCATTTTTGCACGTTTTTATCCGTTTTTACACATTTTCGTCAGTTTTTAAATGTTTTTGCACGTTTTCGCACGTTATCACACGTTTTCATCCGTTTTTGCCCGTTTTCGTTCGTTTTCACACGTTTTCGTCTGTTTTCGCATGTTTTTGAACGTTTTTGCCCCTTTTTGCATGTTTCATCCGTTTTTGCCCGTTTTCGTTCGTTTTCGCACGTTTTCGCACGTTTTTGAACGTTTTTGCCCCTTTTTGCATGTTTCATCCGTTTTTGCTCGTTTTCGTCCGTTTTTGCACATTTTCACACGTTTTGCATGATTTCATCCGTTCTTACACGTTTTTGTTCGTTTTTACATGTTTTCACTTGTGTTTGCACACTTTTCATCCGATTTTGCACGTTTTCGTGCGTTTTTACTCATTTTTGCACGTTTTTGTCCGCTTTCGCATGTTTTTACACATTTTCGCCCGTCTCTGCACGTTTTCAGCTATTTTTTTTTTTGCATATATTAGTCCGTTTTCGTCTATTTTTTTATGTTTTCGGACGTTTTCATCCGTTTTTACACGTTTTTGTCTGTTTTTGCATGTTTTCGTCCATTTTGCCCGTTTTCATCTGTTTTTGCACGTTTTTGCACAAACAGACAAACATGTGCAAAAACAGGCGAAAACATGTACAAAATGAATAAAATGCGTAAAAACGAAAAAAAACGTGTAAAAACGGGCGAAAACGAGCAAAAACGTGGAAAAATGGACGATAACATGCGAAAACGTTCAAACGTGCGAAAACATCAGAAAATGTGCGAAAACATGCAAAAATAGACGAAAACATGCAAAAAAGCAGGCAAAAATGTTCAAAAACGTGCCATAACAGACGAAAACGTGCAAAAACGGATGAAAACGTGCAAAAATGGACGAAAATGTGCAAAAACAGGCGTAAGCATGTAAAAACGAATGAAAATGTGTATAAACGATCAAAAACGTGTGAGAACGGATGAAAAACATGCTAAAACGTGTGAAAATGTGCAAAAA
The DNA here is from genome assembly GCA_019973895.1 of Chrysanthemum seticuspe. Lineage (NCBI taxonomy): Eukaryota > Viridiplantae > Streptophyta > Magnoliopsida > Asterales > Asteraceae > Chrysanthemum > Chrysanthemum seticuspe. The sequence goes on from BPTQ01000005.1 coordinate 18,050,606, forward strand.
CGGACGAAAACGGGCAAAAACGAACAAAAGCGTGTGAAAATGAAAGTACGTTATATTAAGTGGGATAAAAAATAGAACGCGTACTAGATCGGTACATTTGAAAAAGTACGTTGCTATTATACAGCCAAAACCTTTAATAAAAAATGTCAGGTATGATGCATAGCCGGTTTCCAAACTTTTTTTTCCGGTAGCCGGTCATCTTTGGGTAGAATGGAACAAAAACAGAAAGTTCGTTACATTAAGTGGAACAAAAAAAAGTACGTGTACTAGATCGGTAGACTTGGCAAAGTACGTTGCTATTGTACGGCCAAAACCCTTAACTAAATATACAATAGTAACAAGCTAACTAATGTTTCTAACATGTGATAATCAGTTATCATTGTGGAACTCATCATCAGGATTGATCGCCATAACATGTTCAATAGACACATGCTAATTCTCGTTTAGCATTTTTCAAATCTCTGCAACTTTATCAAGCTACTACTCTAGTACGAAATTAATACGTCACATATAAATTTTCGATGTTTGGATAAACTTATCAATATTTAATACAACATAAATTAAACCTAATTGTAAGAAGATGTGGATATCTTCATGGTGGTAACATAAACATGAAGAAGAGAAAAGGATAATTTAAGATTGCTAATCGGTTATAGCGAGAAGACATTGACCACTTGGGTTACTGACCGAATACCTTTTTCACTCTGCCATGCTAAAAAAAATGAAATAAGTTGCAAGAAAACAAAACGAAATGGTCGTTGTTCAAATAATCTTTCCACACCATTTATCAAATTAAGTCGCAACTAAACACCACATACGATGAAAACGTTATAAAAGTTATTTTTAAAAAAAATGAGGTCAATCAGGATGACCCAAACTCAAGTTATCTTTAACATATTTAACACAACACCATATCGAATTTAGCATTAGCCTTAATCAGGTCAATCTAGCTAAGATTCATACCCTGATTAACCTGACTAGGATAGTCTTAATCGGCTCGGATCAGATTCAAATCGGGTTCGCTTTTTGATAAAATGATAGATAATATAAGTTTATAAAATGACAGATAATACTTATTTTCAGGGACGGATCTACTTGGTAACAATGGGGGGCAAGTTCCCCCCACGGCTAGCCGAAAAAGTCGCGATTTTAGTGTAATTTTTTTTTTAATTTTGACCTTTTTTCGAAAGTACCCCCCACTCAAAACTCAAATTCCCCCTCACCCACATACTAAAACCCAACATTTAACACTCTAAAGCTTTATAAATCCATCATTTTAAAGTAAAAATACTTGATTTATCATTACGATCCTTGTTTTTTTTTCCGCATTATGTTGTTGTTTTCAAAAATAATTTCCCCCCCCCACCATCCTCATTTCCTGGTTCCGCCACTGCTTATTTGTTGTTATATTTCAAAGTCGTAACTATTTTCAGATATCATTGCTCGTAATTAACTTAAAAGGAAAATGAACTCTAGTGTTCTTCAAAGACTGTATGCGATTTCACCAAAACTACATCGACAATTTTCAATTCTATCACTTATTGTTAGATAAGTAGTTAATGGTGAGATGATAATATCAGATAATCCATTTTAAGTTGTGTTCATGTTCACTTTTCAAATAAGGTTTAGAGTAATTATTAATATATCTGTTTGATTTTGATAACTCGTTTGAGTAACAAGGGGCACTACCTTTCGATCTTCATGTCCTGTCTTGCTTGAAAAGATATTAGCTCAACCTAGTTTACATTAGTATCTACTAACTCGTGTCTCACAAAAAAATAGGTAAAAAAACCTTAGTTCGTAACCGGCAAAGGTAAAAGAAAGAGAGTTGTACCTCTTAAAAATCTCCTTATTTGTTATCATACAAAGTAAAAAAAAAAAAAAAAAAAAAAAACCAACTCAACTTTAATAGTGATAAGTGAGTTAATGATTTTGAACATTAACAATATTGACCTGTTGTCTAATTATATATTGCATTATAGTTTATTTATCCATCTATGTGGGACAAAGTTACAAAACCAAAACTCTTCTACTTCTTGAAGCTTTGTTTACTACCATGCATGCGCATCTCTACCCTCACACCCTAGCTTATACACACACAAACACCTCATTTCAGCCACAAGGCCATAATGTCATTGTTCGATTTCACCTTCCTTATCATCACAACCAACAAATCAACCCAAACACGCGAACATTCCTCACATAGTCGCATTCATCTCATCTCTTTCATACTCTCTACGACATACACTATCAGTATGCTCAATACTCCATTTTATCTACTCTCGTTAAAACTAACTAACTAGTCATATTTCTTAAAAACAAATTACAAAAGTAACCATGAATCATGACGTATATTACAGATCATATGAAGTACAAGCCAAAGATTCGAATAAGGTGACCAACACAACATAAATGACTAGGGGTACAAGCATACAGATTCTAATATATATACATTTCGCCAAAATAGAAACAATGCTACATATGAGTCTTATATATGGATTGTGGTTCCTCTAGTGAGATTTTCAATGTCCCTCTTTAGGTATCTATGTGCAAACTATGATGTTCTAAACGCCTCTGATACATTAGCTCAAGACCCTAAAAGATAATATGAGTTGTTATATAATGTGTACACTCACTTTTTGAAGGAGATATTGAGCTGTGAGCACTCCATTATGTAAACACTCACATTTGTTTCTATGTTCTTTTTTAGTGGTTAATTCGAAGGAAGTGAGACTAACTTTGAACTCAAATACTAAAGTATATTAATTACAGGCTTAGATAACTAGAGTGTCCACTTCAGTATGATTAGAGGAGCAAGATTAACTTTAACTTCATTAGAGTTATGGTGCAACAGATTATCTGTCATCAGTTAAGCAACTATATGTTTGGTGAAGACTGAAGATATTAACGCCTGGCTAACGTTGAAAACAACAAAATGGTTCACGTTTAATTTTTTAATCATTGTATTGGTGGTGTGATGATTAACTAATTATGCAATAGTAACAAGCTGACTAATTTTTCAAACGTGTGATAATCGTTTATTATGCTGGAATTCGTCAACAAGATAGATCACCATTATAACGTGGTCTGTGAACACATACTAATTCTCGTTTAGTATTTTTCAAATCTACGTGACTTAGTTCAACTTCTGAATGAAAAAAAAAGCAAACATCAGTCTAACGTATAGAATTAGATAGATAAGAATCTTAAAATTAATTTATAAAAAGGATAATTTTAAGATTTACGTCATTTTAATCTCTAAGCTATATCTTTTGCACAGAAATGTACATAGACAAAAGGAAACGGCTTTCAAAGAATCTCTATAAATTAATTCGCAAGAAAACAAAAGGAAACGGCTTTCAAAGAATCTCTCCAAATTAATTCGCAAGTAAAAAACCTAAAGTTTGCACACACCATATTTAGGGTATGTTTGGCGCGATGGGCTGGGGCTTAGGCTGGGGCTGGGGCTAGGGCTTTTATTATAAGCCGAAGTTGAAATTTGTATTTTTGTAGACTTGTTTGGCAAATGGGCTGGGGCTGGGGCTTATTATTGCAAAATTACTAAAAAGGATATAATTAAATGAGTTTTATGGTATATGTTAGATATTTTTGTGGGTAAATATGTAATTTATGGTTCATAAGCCCCGGGCTAAAGTTTTTAGCCCCTTTTATGGGGCTAAAGTTTTAAGCCCCTATTAGGGGCTTATGATTTCATAAGCCCGCATGACAAACGAGGCTTATTTTATAAGCCGGCTTATTTTAGAAGCCCAAGCCCCATAAGCCCCTCATAAGCCCGCTGCCAAACACAGCCTTAGAGTAAAGTTAATATGGTGAAATACATACTTTCCGTATTTAATTCAATTATAGTGTTACTTATAAACGACTAGTATTTCCTCATTCCCCAATATTGTGGGATAAAGTAACAAAACTAACAAACTCATTTCCATCTTCAAACATCCGTTTCAAGTGATTTAGCCTCACATACACAAACATCTCATTTCACTCATAATGTCATAGTCCCTCTTCACTTTTCTCATCATCCTCCACCAAATCACCATATTAAAGTTATGGTGTAACATATTTCGAATTTAGCCAATATGGTCACATGAAAGACGTTTTAGAACGGGCAAAACAAAGTAAGTTGTTTATTTGTTCATATGAAATGAATAAACTATTAAAATAGTTTAATACGGAGTAAAACGAAGAAGTAAAACATTAAAATTGAGACTGCAAAATAAATAACAAACAAAAATTTGAAACCTTGAGTCTTTTCCTCTTTTCCCCTGAAAAAAATAATAAAAGATTGAGAGCACACATGGTTAAATTTACATGTAAATCGTCCAATGCAACATCGCAAACACCATCTCGATTGATGCTTTTATAGTGTTCTTTATATACTGTTATGAATCCATGTGGGACAAAGAAAAACCAACACTCTTTTACTTTCTCAAGCTTTTATTCAAACACCTCATTTCATCCAATGAACACATAGTAATTCTTGTTTAGCATTTTTCAAATCTCCTTGACTTAGTTAAACTACTTGTACTAAATTAACACATCACATAGAAGTTAGAGGAGTTTGGATAATGTTGATACATAATCTTGGCGCGGGCTGGATTCGACGACTCTCCCTGGGCCGTTCGTCGTCTTCTCGAGCCCTAAGTAGACCTGTCAACAAAGAGAACCCGTTAGGAGTGGACCCGAGGCCGTAGCCTCGGGGTCCACCTCCGACGGTCAAGTTAGTATCGATGCGATGTAACCTACAAGAGTTAGGGTTAGTGTAACCTGTCATGTTATGTCCTCAAGAAGGAGATCCAGCCATATATTTATAGGGCATGGATTAGGGTTTAGGCGTAGAGTGGGCCGCTGTCTGCCGGGCCTGACCCATTCCTGGCCTAGTCCGGACTATACGTCCACAGATAAATTTATCAATAAAGCTTATGGTGTTAGCATAAATCCATCCATAAGGGATTTCATCCCAAAGTTATTATGTTATTAATTCTCTCCACATTTTAAGAAGTTCTTTACAATTTATATCTTTTTGGAAAAATGATATATATTTTTATACTAAACATTCCTACTTATCCTCATACTTTAAGGATTCGGACATATGGAAAGACTAACGGTTTAGATGAAGAGGAATAATGAGAGGAATACACATGTTATACTTTAAGAAGTTCTTTACAGATTTAAATCTTTTTAGAAAAATGATACTTCATACTAAACATTCCTACAGTACCCATCTTTTTATTCAGTATGTTGTCTTTTCACTCTTGTACGAAAATGCAGGTAAACAAAAGGAAATGGCTATTCGAATAATCTCCCCACATTAAGTTGCAAGTAAGAAAACGCTATGTCCTCATATACAACAAGCTAGATTAGATAAGGTAGATTAGAATCACATAAACAGAAAACAATGAGCTTTGCTGAGACTAAATAAATTTATAGTTGAGATCATTTAGTAGCAGTAGCTCACATTGCATCATGTACATTCATAGTATTACTTATAAATATACAATCACAAGGATTAAAAAAATTTCTTTTATTTCCGACAAAATAAACATAAAAAAAGATCGAGAAACAGACGTATTAAGGAAGTTGATTGTTTAATACATGTGTGATGTGTATACCAAGGTCCACCTAGTTATACATGTGCTAATATTCTTAGGCATTTTCAAATAAAATGGTTCATCATATACGTAATAGTCTTACTTTCATTTCCGATAAAAAAATAGACCAGGAAACACAAGTATTAAAAAAAAGGGTAATTATGAGAATGCATCTTTTGCTCAAGGTGTTAACACTTGTTTGGGTATTTTCAAAATAGACCTTGAGACTTGCGACTTTTTCCTTCCAATCTAAGAGTGCCAAGTGTCCTGATACTTTTCAGAAACCAATCATTGGAATTACCTTTTCGTACCTATAATTTATAATCGACTTATATCCAGCGACTTTTTAAGATTCGAGCGATTTTTTTTTTGATATTTTCGAGGAAAAAGTCAAACTTTAGAAAGTATTATTTTATTCCTTTTGCTCATTCCCAATGCCGAGCGACTTAAGCGAATTAATTTGAGCGATTTTTTAAAAATTGTACTTTTGTACTTTTATATTTTTTTTACATAACTTTTAAATACTTTTTAAATTACAATGACTATTGTACCCTTAACTATTTTTACATGTTGAGCATCTGCTTCTTTCCTTACAAATTCACTTTTTAAGCTTTAACATAAACTTCTACCCACTGCTACCCTCTCCTCCACTGCTACCCATATCCAACACATATCCAAACCATCAATCAAACGATCACCATAGCTTAGATGCTAACCTTTGCCTCCTTCGCCTCTATCAGGTTGCTATTCTTCTTATTCATTCCATTTGTTTCTTTTTTATAACATTTATTAATTCAATTCAATTCAATTAATTCTTGATGATGTCAAAAAATAATGTAGTTAGTACGGATAACTTGGTTCATGTTAAGAGGGAGTTTGGTTTTCCTAATAATTTTATGGAGAGTTTAGTTCCGAAGTATTCGCGGTATTTTAAGGTTGTTGGGAGTGGTGAGGGGAGGACGTTTTTGGAATGAGGTGTTTGCGAAATATGTGATTGAAAAAAGGGCGGATGAGGAAAGTATATTTTGGTAACCACTGCTAGTATATTTTGGTAACCACTGCTACGTTTCTCGAAACCACTGCTAGTTCGCTAGTTACCACTGCTACGTTTCTCGAAACCACTGCTACGTTTCTCGAAACCACTGCTAGTATATTTTGCAGAAGGTCACATATATAAACCTTTTTTTTAACGGCACATAATGTATACTTTTATATCCACTGAACATTGTGGTGTATATCCACTGTCATGCAATTGTTGGAGTTATGTCTGTAAAATTTCTGCCTTTTGTTTTGTTAAGTTTCTTTTATCCTCCAAAACCTAATGTATCTACACGCTTCGTAATCTTAAAACATAATAATGTGTATTGGCAGGGTAAGAGTTTTGAGGAGGATTTGATGGACATGATTGACAGAGAAGCAGATGGGAGTGATAGTCTTGAAGGTTTTGTTCTATGTCATTCTATTGCTGGAGGAATTGGCTCAGGTTTTGTTTTATCTGATCTATATCTCCATTATTACTAATATATATTTTTCTTTCTCGTTTGGCTATGATTGAGACATGAGAACTTATAATTTCACCTTTGAGCTCCCATATGTATGCAAACTTTTGGCTTTATGGACTGTTTGCTGATACTCCAGCTTTTTTAATTGTACAAAGACTAGTCTTTATCTTTTGACCAGTTTTTAAAACTGAAATCCATGTCATGTTTGATTCTTTGCTTAAATTTTCACTCTCTAACTAGCATCTAGTGGCTTATATAGTATAAAATCATTATGATGTGATTTGTGCTGTCTTTGGACTGCTTTCATCTTCTGTAGGTATGGGTTCATAATATATGTAGGCTTACATTTTAATTATATATTCAGATGGGAAATTAGTGCTCTGGAGATACTTCCAGAATATATTAAACCATTTTACAAAATCATCCTCAATGAGTATGCTAAACTTGAGAAACAAGCAGTTAAAGAAGGAAGAGCAAATGTGGTTAACGCTTCAAAACAAGCAGTATGGTTTTATAATATTATATGCAGTATTGTCAATATATGACTCAATTCTTTGCATCTATATAACAAGAACCAAATTTCTGACATGAGCAGTTTCAAGAGTTAGCCAGAGCGTACCTTAGAGAAGCTGAGTGGAGACATAGCAAACAGGTGCCATCATTTCAAGAGTATCTGGAAAATGGAATGATTACTTCAACCTACGACGTTCTTGTAAAATCCGGGTTAGTGGGCATGGGTGAAGTCGTCACTGAAGAGGCTTTGGCATGGCATGAAAGTAATCCGAAAATTCTCCAAGCTTCAGAGCTAATTGCAAGAATCCATAATGATGTTGCATCCTACAAGGTACTTATTTGCCATATTTTGCTGATCTCACATTTATTCATTCACAACATTTTAATGATGTCTCAGTCGTATATTTATAGTACCACGTACAACCGGGGTCATAAGGATCCAAAGAGATTGTCTACTTGGCAATTCGGCTAAGTGCATGATTATTATTTGCCATGATCAGCCATTAAAAAATCTTGCAAATCCTATTAGCATACAACAAAATACAGTAAAATTTTATATTATGCAAATACAGAATAATTATTCAACTTGTTGATAAGTAATTTCTAAATGAAGTTTGAGCTTAAAAGAGCACCTGGAACTACAAGTATAGATGCATATGTCAAGACTTTTGGAGTGCCAGAACATGTGGCAGTGGATGAACTCGAGAAAATGATTGAAAATACATGGAAAGACATAAATGAGGGATGTCTTAAGCCGGTGCAGGTATCGCTTGAAATGCTTTCTCGGATTGTTAACTTTACACGAGTGGTATATGTAAAGGGAATGAATGAGAAGGTGGAAATGGAAGAGACAAGGGTGTAATAGACAATTTAGTTAAAATTATAATTTTAAAAAATGTAAAAAAGGTACTAAAAGGTACAAAAGTATAAAGTAAAAAAAGTCGCTTAAAATATTTCGCTTAAGTCGCTCAGCATTGGGAAAGAACTAAATGTATAAAAAAATATTTTAGTAACTTTGACTTTTTTTACTAAAGGACAAAAAAAAATTCGCAAGATTCTTAAAAAAGTCGCTGAGATTTGGTCGCTGTACTATCATAGCTGTAAAAGTCAGAAACAATAATTGGGTATACAAATTACGAAGGACACTTGTCAAGCTTAGATGAAAAGTAGAAAAGTCGCAAGTCTCAAAGTGTATTTTGGAAATACCCCAATTTTTTTCCTAAAAAGTGTTGACACCTTGAGCAAAACATGTATTCTCATAATTACCCCTTAAAAAAATAGACCGGGTATTAAAACCTTTTACCAAAAATAAATAAATAAATAAATAAATTAATTGTTTAGTACTTGTGTTTTGAATAGCCTATGTAGCTTATTCTTTCATAGTCTTACTTATATACTCCTCTAAAGTTAGTGTATCCATCGATGTGGGATACTTACGAATTAAACAAGAACTCAGTTCTTTCTTCACACTTTTGATTCAAGTGGCTTAACGCCCAGTCCGCACCTCACTCCACACTCTCCCGCATCAACTCATGTAACACTTCACACTGAATTTGACGTTGCTAATTTCTTTTAGTGGTCCCACTGAACAACATTAAACTCACCGGTCACATTCCTCTAAAAAAATAAGCAATCATGAATCGTGACGTACTTGATCATATGAAAAACAAGCCAAATATTCAAATAAGGTGATCATATATAAATGATCAGTGGTACTTGGCTTGCTATATGTCGAGTCGACCATGTCTTTCAAAAGGCCAAACATACATTTGAGGTAACTAGAAACAGTAGTATGAGTCGCATATATGAATTGTGGCTCTTCTATTAATGAGTTTTTCAATGTCCATCGCATTGAAACTAAAATGACTTTGATACTCTAAACGCTTATGAATGCTCAGTTCTATGCACAAAAAATAAATTTGCATGAGAAATATATAGCCGTTACATACACTTATAAGTATTGGTGTTCATTGTTCCTTCCTAATGAAAGTGAGAGTCAAAATCAATTTTAGCTTTTTTGGGTTAAGCAAACCACATGTTGGGTGAAAGGCTAAAGAGTGGGGAGTGGTGTTATCTTTTTCTTCCACTTAACGTATATTTAACGTGATAACTACAAAATCAAGTTCATGTTTATATATTTTTTTTATCACTATTTTTGTGGTCTTGTAAGTTGTAATTAAATAATTATACAATAGTGACAAACTGTCTAATAATTTAAACATGTGATAATCGGGGAATTCATCCGCAAGATAAATTAACACATCACATATAAATTAGAGGTTTAGATTCAAGAAAAATTTTAATCTAACATAAAGTACACCTAATGGTAAGAATATGTAGATATCTTCATGGGGGTAACTCAACCATGCTAATTTGTTATATCCAGAGGACATTGACCTCTTGGGCTCCTGACCGAATACCCTTTTAAAATAATAATAATAATAATAATAAATAAATATTAAAAAAAAAAAAAAAAAAAAAAAAAAAATGTCACAACTTAACACCACATACGGAATGATGTCTATTTATTCAACACGCACCAAGTGAAGAGATATGATAGTTCACTTAATTCATGCTTAAAATTAACAAATAAAATCTTAGTCTCAATTATATATTGCTTTGGTGTTTGCTCAATCACCGATGTGAGACAAAGTCACAAAACCACCACATATCACACTCCATGTCACTAGACCTCATCACTCTCCAGCAAACTCAACCAAAGAACTCGTTACTCACATTCATCTCAGCACTCTTACAGGCTCCTCGTATCCATTGAACACCTCACACTCAATTTGAACATGTAATGCTTTTTTTTTTTTTTTTTTTTTTTTTTTTTTTTTGTGTTTTTTTAATAATATTGTACGTTATAAAGTATAGTTAGATCTTATTGTTTGAAAGATGACAAGTTTTGTTTTGTGACATTCCATGTAAGTAATTTCGTGGTGATATGTACCATTTTATTGTATTTGAATTACATTCCTGTAAAGTGATACTCGTAAAAAAAATACATTGTTTACTTAATAATTAGTAGTAGATTACTTAGATTTGAAGACTCCTTTAATTAATACATCACATACTTCTCAACAGAAATTTAGTCGTTTTCATGCAAAAATTAGCTTATAAATAGATACTACGTACTTTAGTTAACCGTTAAATGAAAAAGATTTGTTTGGATTTATAAACCTCTCATATTACATGGCGACAAAATTTGGATTTATAAACCTCTGATTTTATGTCGAGAGAAAATCGATAGGAGCATTATGAAAGAGGTTTATACTAAAGACACTTAAACATGCTCATAAAGAATTACGTTAATCACATTAATAATAGCCTTACTTATAAATTGTTCTAGGGTTTGTTCTTTCAACTATGCGGAACAAAGTCATGAAACCAAAACTCATTTTATTCTTCAAGCTTCTGTTTCAAATGGCTTAACCACCACATCTCCACCATTCATATCCTCTTCTATACACACACAAACACCTCATCTCACCACCACTTCACTTTCCTCATCATCCTCCATCGAGTCACAACCGAGCCAACCCACTCCAACACACCCACTTTCACACTCTCCACGCATCAAATGGAACACTTAGCATACAATCTAGTTTGATTTTGATACAAAACATGTAACTTAGTTATTAGAAGTAACCACAAGGGGCGCTCCCTTTTTATCTTCGCGTCTGATCCTGTTCGAAGTTATATTATCTCAACCTAATTTGCGTTAGCATCTGCTAACTTGTGTCCCACAAAACATAGGTTAAAATACCCTAATTCATATCCCACAAAGTAAAAGAAAGACAATTATATATCACAAAAGGAAAATGTAAAAGTCTCTTGGTTGTTATCCTACAAAGTTAAAAAAGCAAACCACTAACTCACGTATTAAAGTAATACATGATTCTTGATATTGCTTTCAACGTTGTCGTCCTATCATTTTTTTATATACTGCATTAGAGTTTGCTTATTCATTGACGTGGGACAAAATCAAAAAACCAAAACTCTTCTCTTTCTTCAAGCTTTTGTATACTATCATGCACATCTCCACCCCTCACACCTTCGCCTATACACATAAACACCTCATTCACCCGCAAGGCCATAATATCATTGTTCGATTTCACCCTCCTCATCATCACAACCAACGAAAACACCCATTCTCACATTTATCTCATCCTTCTCACACTCACACATACACTATCACTATGCTCACTCAGCTTTATGTACTCTTGTTATATTCCAACAAACTAACCGGTCATGATCATCATTCTTTGTGGACGCGAGTTATAACAGATATTCATGGTCATTCAGGGGATCTCGGCTCTTGCTTTTACTCTCAATGTCGTGGCGCAGGTGTATGGGCTCGCATAGTGAAATCGATCAATAGTTTGAATGAAAAAGGTATAATATTGTTCTCCACTCTTAAACGTAAAGTGAATGCCAGTACAGGTTCTATGTTTTGGCATGATTCATGGATTTGTGATACTCCTCTCGCTATCAAATACCCCCGCCTCTTCCGTCTAGAAATTAACCAAGATTGCCTTGTTAGTGATAAATGGGATGGTGAATGGATTTGGAATTGGTCCCGTCCAATAACAGGTGGTTCAATTGGAAGTCATTTGGAAGAGTTAAAAAATTTGGTTTCAAATGTTCAGTTAGGAGAGGCTATAGATGAGTGGCAATGGAATGTTCTCAATCAAAAACTGTTCATTGTCAAGCATTCTCGGCTTCACATCGATCACCTTATCTACTCGTCTGAAGCCCTTCCTACCTGTTGGTGTAAATCTAATCCTAGGAAAGTGAACATTTTGGTTTGGAGAATTCTTAGAGACCGTATCCCTTCTCGCTGGAATCTTAGTAGATTAGGTGTTCAGTTAAGATCTTTGGCTTGCCCTACTTGTTCAAATCACCCTGAAACTTCTCACCATTTATTTTGCATGTGTGATCTTGCTTCAACCATTTGGGATTTAACTTTCAAATGGGTTGATCTTTATCCAAATGCGGTGAGCTCTTTAACGGAGGTGTTTTCGTGGCTTGACTTTATGAATATTAGAGCTTCAAAGAAATTAGTTTTAGAATCTATTATTGGGGTCTCTCTTTGGGTTATTTGGAAGTATCGCAATCAACTCGTCTTCGACAATAAGGACTGGCATCGGAAAGATCTTTTTGACCACATAACTAGTTATTTTTTTCTTTGGTTTTCTAGTAGGAATAGAAATATTCATGTTTCTTGGCACCAATGGATTAAAAATCCTTTGTTAGGTTAACTCTTTGTATTTTTCTAGCTCCTTGCTAGTTCTTTTTTTATAATAATTAGCCATTAAAAAAAACAAAAAAAAGGAAAAACCGGTCACATTTCTTAAAACGTTTTTAGCAAAAGCAACCATGGATCATTATATATACGAGGTCATATGAAGTACAAGCCAAAGGTTTCAAAGGGCATAAAAATTCAAACATATATAATGTTTCGTGAAATATCGAAAGTGAGTTTACGGAAAGGGAGGTGATACTCACACCATATTTTTTGATTAATTCACCACAAATTGTGCATTACAGTATTGTACGGTACAAACTGTAATGCACACATTGTGGTGCATTAATCAAAAAGTGTGGTGTGAGTATCAATTCCCTTACGGAAATGTAACGCCACAACGACATTCTTTACATTGACTAAATCTGTCCGAGGAAAAAAGAATCAATACTACGTATGATTCATATACATGGATTGTGGTTCCTCCAGTGAGATTTTCAATGTTCATCACTAGGTATCTATGTATTAAAATCATAAGACCTCTTTCAAACCCATATCTTCATAGTACAAGCTATCACATTCAAACAAAGAATGACTATGATGTTCTAAACGCTTCCAAATACATTAGCTCAAGACCCCAAATAGTATAAGATGTTAAAGCAGATATTGAGCTATAAGCATTCCATTGTATAAACACTCATTTTGTTTTTACTAGACGAGTATCCGTGCATAGCAACTGGATTTGATGATGACATATCATTTTGTATTAAAAAAAAGTTTATGAGTTATAAACGAAAAATAATAGAAGTTTGAAGATTTGGGGATTAAACATAATGTTTTGAAACCCGGTTCGACCCGGGTGGTTCAACCGGTTGAACTGTTCCGATCGAAAAACGGGTCGATTTAAACCGAGTCAACCTGACAGGTTGGGTCAAAACGGGTCAAATTAAACCGGGTCAACCCACCAGGTTTGAAGCGTCCCAGGTCAACCCGGTTTTCGATATGTATTAATATTTTCCTTTAAAATATATGTTTTCAACATTTCTTTTTTTCGTTTCAACTTTTCACTTTTTATTTTTTGGTTTTTCCTTTATATATACTATATAGCAGGGTACCAGCGCATACCGGGTACCTGTGACGATTAACCGGAGAAATAGATCTCGATGAGACGTGATTCACCAGTTTGTATCGGTTTCAACGGGTCCACTCTTGCTCCTTTTCGGATGGCTTTTATTGGTTAGCTGAACCGGTGGCGACACTGGTTCCCCGTTGAACCCTTTAGCTTGTATGAAGCATTCACTTTATCTTGTATGAACCTTTGTATGTTTTATTAATTTGTATAATGTGTATGATGTGCTACGTTTGTACAAGTTTTAAATTTATAAAAGGTGAATTACCAATATTACCAATAATACATACGAGCAAGTACACTCGTCCGTTATAGCAAGATTATGAAGGTAAGTCGGGATCGTTCGCAGGGATTTGAGTGAATCTAAACACAAGTTTGAATTAACAGAGTCTATCCAAAACATATAATAAACCAAATAGATATAATGAAATTCAGATGATTAAAAACTACACTTGCTTAAACTAGTTTCATATCATAGATTAATGTGATTGTGTTAACCTCTTAACATGTTGGTTATGATAATTAGTTGGAAGACTAATCTATTGTTCTTACAAGTTAAACCTTCGTCAAGATTTTAGTTCATAAAAACAAGCATTACGTTTAACCAATCAATTCAAGATCAATTCAAGTTTCATAAGTCTACATACATAAACTTAAAGACAAAAACATCCACTTGTTCATCAAATTGCTTAAGAAAAGGTCAATACAAAAGGTAACCGATCATAGACAAAAGGCTACAATTGATTCTCAACAACTAATCTTACGACCTTTTAGATGTTTCCAACCAATCCAATTTGATAATCAAAAAGCGTTTCTATTACAACCACACCTTAGTTCCTTTGTATAATCAAGAATAATTGGTAAAAACAATCATCCATAGACAAAATGATTATGACTAGTGGAATAACAATAAGTTCTTTCGACCCCAACGATTACTATCAATTAGCCAAACTTGATTAACAAACGTCACTATGAAACTTTAGCACAATTGGATCTTAGAATCAACTTGAAATTGAATTAAAACATGTTAACACAATCACTAACTAATCATATGGTAATCAACATCATTTAAGCAAGTGCATAAAGAAACTATCCACTCATAGCAAACATGAACATAAACTCAGAACTTTTAACATTAGAAAACATGATTAAAATTCTTACAATGCTTGGAATAAGATTACAAATGGTGATGAAGATTGGCAGATTCAGCTTCTCCAACCGGATCGGTCATATGACCAACCGATCCGGCTGGTCTTCTACAAAAGGTGCCAACCGTTCCGGTTGCGGGTTGCGACCGAACGGTTGGTGATGGTCATAATGTCATTTCTGTTCGATTTCCAACCGATCCGGTTACAGTTGTAACCGATCCGGTTGGATTTCCTGAGTTGCGGAAACTTGATCTTTTCTTCTCTTTATCTTGTAGAACTTGGTTCTTCAATCACTATGGTCTACAAAGGTCCTTGAGATACTAATTTAGACTTACTGAAATGGGAATCTACATTTTGCTGAACATTTCTTTATTTTCCTTTCGTTTCCCTGCACTTGGTTATAAACACTAGACAAACATCTTTTGATGCGTTTAAGTACTATAATCACGCAAATATAACCAAATAACAGATATAAAAGCACACATAATGCTACTAAAAACATGCACAATCTGAGCGTTATCAAATTCCCCCACACTTAAACTTTGCTTGCCCTCAAGCAAATCTAAGAAAAACATCCACTGGAACAAGATCGTGATTATGAAAAATGTGATGCAAATCAACCAAGTATAAATACGAGAGAGGATTCATCAATTATGCTTTATAAAGGTGAAACATCAAGATGTTTGACAATATCCAATGATTTTCTTGCATGATTAACATTTCAAAACACCTCACGAAAAAAAGAACGAAATATAATTCACTCAATCACTCATTTTTTAGTGGAGTAACAAGATGAATCACACTCATTGCTCAGTCATAATTAGATTATTACCATAAGCTTGTACAAGAAACAAAACTCCACCGACGTGGCGTGAGCACCAAGTAAAAACATCTAAAGAGGGCTTTTATTCGGGTTATAATGATATGGCTAAGGGTTAAGGGTATGGATAAGGCATGGAGATGTTTATGACATTGGTGTTAAAATAAAAATGAAATCAAGTCTAATACCCGTGTATAGCTTTTGCTTTCTTCTTTTCCGCTTTCCACAGTTTTTTGCTATGCCATGACAATTGTTCTTCGATCATAGCACATTGGCTATTATTTTCTAATACTTTTTTTTTTTGAACATATAACATAACGCATGGCTCAATCAATCTCATAGGATGTGGTACTCATAATCATTTGAACAATCTTCACTTTCCAGGCGACTAGCAACCAACCATTTAGACATTGATACAGGATAGGCTAAGGTTTAAAGTGTAAAATCTTTTTGTATTTTCTGGGTGAAGCAAAAATGAAAAGGATGGCTCAGAGGATGTAACTAGGGGTATCTAGTGCTAAAAATGAGCACTACAAATGGGTCCATGTGGGTGTTTAACTAACCAATGTGGCTAGCTAATATATCATTAAATGTAAAATGGAAGGCCATTTGGGTTAAATCCTAAGGTGCCTCTTTATCACACGAATTTACTTATATCGCACGAATGCAATCTCACTGCGGTCTGGTAATGATTTACAAGCACAAGTTTTAGAATAAATAAAATCACCGGCATACTCATAGCAAAAGATCCAAGCATAAAAGATGTATGCTAATAAGAAATAGGCTCGAATTCTCACAATTTAGTGGAAAGGGTATAATATGTGCTAGCAAATGTTTATCGATCCCAGAATGGATTGCAATAGTAATCGGAACACATCTCGAAGTTTCAAATATTACCAATTTTACCAGTGGATTGATCCAGTTATTCTAATAGATAATCCTAAAAGTGTGAAAACAACTAGATCACAAGGGCAAACAAAATTTTAAATTTAAGCATGAAAACTCTAATTTTTCCTATTCACCCCCCACACTTAAGTTAGACATTGTCCTCAATGAAAAACGAACTTCAAAGTATAGAAATAGGGAAAATAGAGACGAAACCAGATATGCCAACGAGTTTATCAGCTTAAAATTCTTTCTTCATTCTTGGCGTCCACTAGATAAATCATAACCTGCACACAACCTTATAAACAAACAAAAGGTTTTATTAAAAGGTGGCACCCCCCCCCCCACACTTAAGTTCAACCAAAGGTTTAAACTTTGGGGAGTGACCAGAGAAAATCAAAACACACGGGTTGCCTCCCGAGAAGCGCTTGTTTTATTACCGAGTCATCAGCCTGACTCGAATCTTCCCGAATTTATTTAGCCGCAAGGGCAGCTTTGAACATTTTGAAAAGTTCGGGGATGTACATGAATTCTTCACCAGTAGCTTCAATATCGTCCCAGACGAACTCAGCAGATGATTTCCATGGAATAATTTGTGGGATTCTTCCTGGAAATGGTGCTACAAAGGTGATAGTTTCGAATTCATTTTCATGGGAAATTGTTGCAACTGAAACTTCGTTCGTTTGCTCCTTGTCGTAATATAACTTGATTCGGTGCCCATTAACAATGAAACTTCCACCCTGTTTGTCATAGAGTTCGACATACCCTGATGGATATCCATGTTTAACGACATATGTTCCAAACCATTTTGTTTGTAATTTAGGAGCTTTGAATTTGAATTTCATGTTAAAAAGCAGAACTTTATCTCCGGCTTTGAATTCTTTTCGAATTCGTAGTTTTTTATCGTGATAAGCTTTTGTTCTAGCTTTATACAGTTTGGAATTCTCATAAGCTTGGAGTCTTAATTCATCGAGTTCGTGCAATTGCAAGAATCTTTTCTCTCCAGCTATTTTAAGATCGGTGTTACAGTTTCTGAGAGCCCAATAAGCACGATGTTCAACTTCGAACGGCAAATGACAAGTCTTTCCATACAAGAGTCTGTAAGGAGTTGTGCCAATTGGAGTTTTATAAGCCGTACGAAATGCCCACAGAGCATCGTCAAGTTTCTTTGCCCACACTGAAGGATTGTCCTTCCCTGTTTTCTCTAGTATTCTTTTGAGAGCTCTGTTGGTATTTTCAACTTGACCACTGGTTTGTGGATGATAGGCCGTCGCGAATCGATGATGAACTCCATATCTTTTCATGGTTTTATCCATTTGTTGGTTACAGAAATGGGTTCCTCGATCGCTTATTAATGCCTTGGGAATTCCATAACGAGCGAAAAGCTTTTTGAGGAAATTAACGACGACACGAGCATCGTTTGTTGGTAAAGCTTCAGCTTCTGCCCATTTGGACACGTAATCTATAGCAACGAGAATGTATTCAAATTTGTGGGATTTAGGGAAAGGTCCCATGAAATCTATTCCCCAAATATCGAATATTTCACACACTTGAATGCTTGTTAATGGCATTTCATCTCTTCGAGAGAGATTGGTGGTTCTTTGACAAGCGTCACAGTTCTGAACGAGTGTGTGTGCTTCTTTGAATATTGTAGGCCAATAGAATCCAGCATCAAAAACTTTTTTAGCTGTGGTGGAAGGACCATAATGTCCCCCAGTTGGGCCATGATGACATTCGTCAAGAATTTTGCGGGTTTCGGAACCAGAAACACATCTTCGGATCACTCCATCGGGACACATTTTGAAAAGATATGGCTCTTCCCAAAAATAGTATTTAAGTTCTGAAAAGAATTTGCTTCTTTGAGCATGAGTTAGACCTTTTCTGAGAATTCCTCCTGCGAGGTAGTTCGCAAAGTCAGCAAACCAAGGATCGTCAGTTCCCTCGATGGTCATGAGAGTTTCATCGGGAAAGTAATCATCGATTTCCTCTTCTTTTAACTCCTCAAGATTGGGGTTTTCAAGACGAGATAAGTGATCAGCGGCAAGATTCTTTGCTCCTTTCTTATCTTTGATTTCGATGTCAAATTCTTGGAGTAGCAAAATCCATCGAATAAGATGTGGTTTAGCATCTTGTTTGGTGAACAGATACTTGAGCGCTGAATGATCGGTAAAAACGACTGTTTTTTAGAGCATGAGGTATGACCGAAATTTGTCGAATGCGAAAACGACGGCCAGTAATTCTTTTTCGGTGATAGTATAATTTTGCTGAGCACTATTCAGTGTCTTGCTAGCAAAATATATAGGCCGAAAGTGTTTTCCTTCACGTTGGCCTAAGACGGATCCAACAGCAAAATCGCTTGTGTCGCACATAAGTTCGAAAGGTAGTGACCAATTAGGTGAAACCATGATCGGAGCACTAGTAAGTTGAGATTTCAGTGTTTCGAAAGCTTTTATGCAATCTGCATTGAAGTCAAAGATTGATTCTTTCTCAAGAAGTTTTGTCATCGGACGAGACATTTTTGAAAAATCTTTGATGAATTGGCAGTAAAAACCAGCATGTCCTAAAAAACTTCTAACGGCTTTGACGTTAGTTGGTGGTGGAAGTTTTGAGATGACATTGACCTTTGCTTTGTCTACTTCCATTCCTGCACTGGAGATTTTGTGGCCAAGCACAATTCCTTCGGTTACCATAAAGTGACATTTTTCCCAGTTAAGGACAAGATGTGCAGCTTCGCATCTTTCGAGCATTTTATCGAGATTAGAAAGACAAGCTTCAAACGAGTCTCCAAAGACTGAAAAGTCATCCATGAAAACTTCCATGGAGGTTTCTAGCATATCTTGGAATATGGCGATCATGCACCTTTGAAAAGTCGCAGGTGCATTGCAAAGACCAAAAGGCATACGCCGATATGCGTAGGTTACAAAAGGACAAGTAAAAGTGGTCTTTTCTTGATTGTTAGGATCGATAGGGATTTGGAAATATCCTGAAAATCCGTCGAGGAAACAAAAGAATTTATTTCCTGCCAGTCTTTCAAGCATGCGATCCATGAATGGGAGTGGAAAGTGATCTTTTCTGGTGGATTTGTTTAACTTACGATAGTCAATACAAACGCGCCATCCAGTGACAGTTCTAGTTGGAACTAGTTCATTTCGCTCATTAGTCACAACCGTCATTCCTCCTTTCTTGGGAACACAGTGAACAGGGCTTACCCAAGGGCTATCCTCTTTTGGGTAAATGATTCCAGCATCGAGAAGTTTTATGATTTCCTTTTTAACAACTTCTTTCATGTTGGGATTGAGTCGACGTTGACGTTCTACCACAGGTTTAATCCCTTCTTCAAAATTGATTTTGTGTTTGCAGAAATTAGGACTAATTCCTGGTATGTAGGATGTTTTCCAAGCGAAAGCTTGTTTGTAATTTTTGAGGACAAATGATAACGCTACACGCGTCGTTCGGGGTCAAGGAAACTTCCTTTTCTTCGAGCAAGTTTTATAACACCCTAGGCAGTGAACCTAACCGTTGTAGTGTAGTAATTAGAGTAAGCCACGGGTATTGATATCGTTCTCTAGGGGAATAGGAATGCTAGTGAGAAGTTACTACGCTAAGGTTGAGGTTGAGGAAGAGTATTTTTTGTATTTTTATATTTTATGAAATTGAAAGGTACGAATCTCGGGTATTGGATTTGGGGGGGTTGGTATTTCTACCGATTACTCTACTATTATCTAATTATCTAAACTAAGGTTGTGGGAGTCTATGTCTAATTTATGTGTACTCGTATGATAGTTTAAAGATGTGTTTACTTAGGTTTTACTACTCCTTAATTATCTCCTATTGATGGTTGAGTTGTCACGTCCTTATTCTTAGTTGCGTTGTGTGTCTAAAGTTGTAGGGTATGCGTTTCTACCTAACTCTTTGAACTTACCAAAGGGTCTCGTCTACAAAACCCACTAGGGATGATAAACTCTTACTCTAAGGCACTCTTCGGATGGTTTAGCCTACGACTACTCAGGTAATCATATTCTAAGGTTCACAAATATGAATCAAGCATTAAGTACACAACGAATGACCTATTGCACTACTAGATCATTAATCAACTAAGATAAGAAACAACCAATCAATATTCAATAATTAAGTTTCATACTTCCTAAGCAAACACACAAATAAATTAGCCGGACATGGAGAACATGCAAGCATACACACAAATAATCAAAGACATAATTGAATTGATGAAGTAAATACTTATCTTGATGTAAAATAGGGTTTAGAACCCTAAAATACTGTACAAGACACCTTAGGTTCGGTTTTAGGTTTTCACTCCAAAAAGACTCTCCTCAAAACTGAAAAATTCGGATTCTATATATAAGATTACATATGCGACGGCGTCACCTTATGTTTCGTGATGCCGTCGTGTCGCCGTCATTAGGGTTTCGTCTTGGCCACGTTAACCTTGCGACGGCGTCACCTTATGTCTGTGACGTCGTCCTCTTCAGCTTCTGACGTCGTCCGGATTGAATCTAGGCCGTCTGAGTAGCAACGGCCTACTCTTTTAAAGCCCGACGTCATCACTTGAAAATAGGGTGTTTGGCTACTGTATCGTCACAAAAATCCTCCGACGGCGTCGCAATTAACACCTGACGCCGTCGCCTTCTGTTTTCAGCAGCTTTGAGTGTCTCGATTTTGACTTTGGCCATTTTCTTCGTATATTCGCGCCTTTTCGTCCAAATAAGTGCCATTCCAGCATTTTGCCTTCAAGAGACCTAAAAAGTGAAAAGGAACGATATTAAGCAATAACGGATACAGAAGTGATCAAATAAGGGCTTAAACGACCCCTCAAAATGGTACCTTTTAAAACCTTATCAAATATCCCTACACTTGGTATTTGCTTGTCCTCAAGCAAATGTGCTTTTAGTCAATTAATTTATAAGTTAGGGGTCATGAAGCATTGATTCAAAACGGTCCACAACACATATAAGCCCCGCAAAAGTCATAACAAGCACGGAAATTACATACTAGCACCTCACATGGGGTGTTTGGATACTCACATCTCTCTCGGATGTATATATGAAATATAACAAATAGGAAATGGAAGATAAACACTCATTAACCGGTCCTAGTACATAGATTACCATAGGCTTGAGAATAGACCAGATCTCCATCGCTTTGGCGTAAGCACCTAGGAAAGACTATCAAAGAGGTCTTTTAAAGGGTTGTAATATTAGGCTTACGGTAGGGAAATAAGGGTTTGGTGGGATAGGCTATTTAGTGGTGGCAAGTCA
Organism: Chrysanthemum seticuspe; assembly: GCA_019973895.1. Taxonomy (NCBI): domain Eukaryota; kingdom Viridiplantae; phylum Streptophyta; class Magnoliopsida; order Asterales; family Asteraceae; genus Chrysanthemum; species Chrysanthemum seticuspe. The sequence continues at coordinate 18,072,736 of BPTQ01000005.1, forward strand.
AAAATCTCTATGTTACAAGCATACGAAGAATGGCGTTGCTAAGCCAAGACTCGACACTCTAAAACTCTAGGTAACGGTAATAAACAAACATAAATTTAAAGGATAGATGTAGGATGGTAGCCCGTATGTTTTTTTTTTTTTTTTTTTTTTTTTTTTTTTTTTTTTTTCATACACTTTTACTCTACCATCCTCTACGGTAACATCAAAATGATAGGGATTTATAAGCACATCCCTACACTTGAGTTTTTATTACTCTAACACTAATTTGACCCGAATTGAAAAGATCAAAATACTTGGGGTACATTATTATGCAAACAAAGGGAATTTGAATTTAACGTTCCCTTCCCGTCATTTCACAAACTTTAACTTTTCCCATGAATCCCAATCGTCCCAAAACTGTATACAAGGGATATGACTCGACTTAGCAACTCATGCAAGCAACCAGATAATTGAACTAAGGGTTTTGGGTGATAACAATAATGCACTAAAAGTGAGTGCATATAGGGTAGGCTAAGGCGATTTGGGTGTATATTTGGGGGTGGGGTGTAAACAATTCTCTTCATTGATATTCCGGAAAAACCGAAACATCACGAGAATCGCGAAAAGGATAGGCTCTGAGGGGTTAACTAGGGGTATCGTGTAATAAAGATTAGTACAACGCAAAGGGTGTGGGGGAATTACTCAACCGATATGGAAGAAGTAATTATATTACGGGTATCAAACAAGGGTTTATCCTAATGCCTCTTATCATTCAGTTATTCCTAACTACACAAGTGTAGCCTCACTTGCGATCTCGATATGCATCACAAAACAAGTTTTAGAATCTGATATACTACCGGTTCACACTCTAAGCATTGAAGATGAATGCTTTAATTCCTACTAATCTAAGGGTGATCCTCACATTTTGGGTGGAATTTGGGTGGTAAAGGGTTTTTGTGCTAGTCATGCAACTTCCTATCCGTGAGACGCTTTTGTTAAGACTAATGGCCCACTCCTATATGTCATTAAAAAATTTTAAATTTGGTGCCAAAATTACCCTAACCGACATTTTCTCATGGTTTATTACACAATCACAATTGGACAAAGCAAATAGTCAAGGATAAGCATAGTTTCAAAGTTCCCGTTTTATTTTCCCTCCCTACACTAAAACTGAACATTGTCCCCAATGTTCCCCGAAAGTATCAAAGTTATGATAATGGAAGGTAATTAAAAACGAAAGAAACTAATACTCCCCTGATTAGCTCGGTAGGATCCGTGTAAAGTAGTGGTTAAATCCTTTTCAAGAATAATTATTGCGTGAAAAGCTCCTTCCAATCTTATGTAACTTCTTCTTGACAAACTAAACCTGCACACTTGAAGAAAATAAACGAAACCTTCGCGTAAAATCGGCGGTAATAATATATATAAGACTCGATTTAAACTAGGATATAATGCTTGTGGAATGGATGTTTACAGAATTTCTAAGAAAATTAAGACCTGAAAAATTCCAAAAATTTATAAGTAGCTCAGAAAACGAGAAAAAGTAATCTGATATTTTTACTCCTTCCTGACGTCGTCAGGTTGCAATCCTGACGCCGTCAGGTTATCCTGACAAAAACTGGTCTGCGATTTTCTGGAAAAAATTCTGGAAAATTTACATCTTTAGAATCTGGAAAAATTTCTGCAAAAACATCCATTATGACTCGATACAAGCATTTGACTCGAACAAACAAACATATATATCTTTTAGTTAATTGTTATTCTCATGTTTACGTTTCTTTTGAAAACGTGTGTAATCTTCCCTACACTTATCCCTTATGTAAAATACCTTTATATGTAATTAAGACGAGGTTAAAAACAAAATAAAACATTTTTACAAATTTAAACATGAGGATAAACAATTAATAAAAGATACATGACACTAACAAGCAAACAATTAAGCATGGGTTGCCTCCCACGAAGCGCTTTTCTTTATTTAAGAGTATTGTAGCTAGACTCGAAGTCGTGCTCCTACGTTTTTTCACCACCGCCCTCTTGACGGTCTCTATCGGGGGATTCCATGTTGTAGAAGTGTCCTACGATGCACCTCTCTAAGAGTTCGTCCTCTCCCCACTCGGTCCTATATTTTGGTCCTAAGCTCAAACAATCTTTATAGAACCCGAAAATCTTAGCCATAACATAATCTACTCCCTTTTCCCTATCCTCATCATTCCTGTAATAGACCGACAGTTTAAGTTCCTTTTCATCATTAGAGAGTGATGAAAACTTCTCAATCTTAAACGACATTTGGTAAGCTATGTCGTCGGTCTCATCCTTGAATCGCACTACTCCTAACGAGGGGTCATAGGTCATCCCGGTGCTTTCTATGAAAGGTTTTCCTAGAATAACGTGGGACAAGCTAGGGTCTATGGTTGTGCTAATATCATCCACAATTATGAAGTCCGTAGGGAACGTGAAACTACCTACATAGACGGGCAATCCCTTAACTCAACCAAGAAAATTGCACTTATCACTAGGATTATATGGGTCTTGCCTAGTTGGGATAGGCTTCTTCATTATCCAATTGTAGTAGGTGCTAGTCATTATGTTAATTGGGGATTTGCGATCAATGTAGGCCTTTGCCACAAAAAGGTGTCCTATGCAACATGGTATGTTAAGATTCCAAGGGTTCCCAAACTTGATTCTAGGGCTTTTCCTAACATACACATGACGGAGGTCACGCACTAAGTGAGGGTGGCGGGATAGTTCCTCTTCCGTAGGAAATTTGTTGAAATAGTCAATGTCTACTTCATATACTTCCTCGGGTGTTTCATCATCCACAAGTGTTTGGTCTTCTTCGTCATCTGTTCTATCCGGTTTCACTAAGGCGATGGTATTGACGAATTGGACGTGCTTAATTAGCTTGCTTGGATCCTTAATCTCTATACCTGAAGGCTCGGGAGTTGAGATAGCACTAACCTTCTTATCACTATTTATGGCTTTCAAAAGGTTGTCTATTTTCCTATCCATCTCGGCTTGTTGATGGTTAAAGCGGTCCGAGAGCTTAGCCATTTGGGTTTCTTGGGATGTAACTAGGTTTTGCAACATCCCTTCGACATTTTGTTGGTTAGGACCGTTAGGTGGGGGCCATGAGAAATCATTGGAGGTGAATTCTTTGGTTTTTCCCTAGTAAAAGTCGAGCTTGCTTTTCCATGCCTCACGGGTTTCATTGAAATTCCTAGGTCCGGGTATTGTAGGGAATCTTCCTCCCGTTCCATTAATACGCGAGGATGCGTAGTCAACGGAAGCATGTTCGGGGGATCGGGTGCTAGTGCACGTGTTATGAGGATCACAAAACGGCTCGCACCAGGAAGAAACTTTGTTCATATGGTGTGAAGACTTAGGATTTTCGTAAGAACTCATGAGGAAGTTAACTTGATCTTCAAGTTCGATCATCCTACGGTCGGAAGGTTGTGAGTTGATGGAAGGCAAGGAGATTGCCTTGACGGTTTTAGGTAGCTCACGGGGGTCATCCCAACTTTCGTTATCGTAGAGGGCAAGGTCCTCTATTATACCCCATGATTCTTCCGCGGTGAGATCACTAAGTTTTCCACCGGCCGCTTGGTCAATGGATCGCTTAGTGGGGAAGTTGACATGATCATAAAAGATTTGGACTTGGAGCCAAAGATCAATGCCGTGATGAGGGACTTTATGAAGTAAGTCCTTGAATCGGGTCCAAGCTTCGTAGAGAGATTCACCTTGACATTGTTGGAACATCAAGATGTCATTCCTAAGCTTAGTGGTTCTCCCCGGTGGGAAAAATTGACCAAGGAAGCGAGGGGTAAGATCATCCCAACTTGAGATGGATCCGGCGGGAAGTCGCTCAAGCCAATTACTAGCTTGGTCCCGTAGAGAGAATTGGAAGAGACGCAGGAGCGTGGTCTCCCGAGTAGTAGCATCAAGGTCGATGGAATCGACAATTTTGAGGAAATCCCTCAGATGCTGATTTGGATCTTCGGAACGAAGTCCATGGAATGCACATCCATTTTGCACCAGCCGGATGGTGTCGGATCGCAGGGCCGTAGTTTGGGCTTGGTCGGGAAGCTCAATGGTGTTCCTATAGCCTAGGTGGCTTGGTCTTGAGTATTCACCAAGTGTACGGGCTCTTGGCGGGTCGTTTGGTGGTGGGTTGATGAGTGGTGGTTGGTTATCATCCTCCATGATGAAAAGTTATGGGGTTACGAACAAAGGTCACGAAGAAGGGGGATAGACTAAGAGAAAGCTAAAAAATGAGAAAAAATTTTACTTGATAGGAATCAAGCAAAGAAACCTAAACGAGGTTGACTACTAACTAGCTATTCTATTCCCCGGCAGCAGCGCCAAAAACTTGATAACGCTACACGCGTCGTTCGGGGTCAAGGAAACTTCCTTTTCTTAGAGCAAGTTTTATAACACCCTAGGCAGTGAACCTAATCGTTGTAGTGTAGTAATTAGGGTAAGCCACGGGTATTGATATCGTTCTCTAGGGGAATAGGAATGCTAGTGAGAAGTTACTACGCTAAGGTTGAGGTTGAGGAAGATTATTTTTTGTATTTTTATATTTTATGAAATTGAAAGGTACGAATCTCGGGTATTAGATTTGGGGGGGTTGGTATTTCTACCGATTACTCTACTATTATCTAATTATCTAAACTAAGGTTGTGGGAGTCTATGTCTAATTTATGTGTACTCGTATGATAGTTTAAAGATGTGTTTACTTAGGTTTTACTACTCCTTAATTATCTCCTATTGATGGTTGAGTTGTCACGTCCTTATTCTTAGTTGCGTTGTGTGTCTAAAGTTGTAGGGTATGCGTTTCTCCCTAACTCTTTGAACTTACCAAAGGGTCTCGTCTACAAAACCCACTAGGGATGATAAACTCTTACTCTAAGGCACTCTTCGGATGGTTTAGCCTACGACTACTCAGGTAATCATATTCTAAGGTTCACAAAGATGAATCAAGGATTAAGTACACAACGAATGACCTATTGCACTACTAGATCATTAATCAACTAAGATAAGAAACAACCAATCAATATTCAATAATTAAGTTTCATACTTCCTAAGAAAACACACAAATAAATTAGCCGGACATGGAGAACATGCAAGCATACACACAAATAACTAGTACAATACCCGTGCGTTGCCCGGGTATAACGATTCAATAATTTAGAAAAGAAAATATATAAACTTGTTGTCTGATATACCAAATTGATAATTACTTCATATCAAACTTACACAATAAACTTGATAACAAAATTTACACCATAAACTTCATATCAAAACTCTTAATATACAATTAATAACAAATCTACACCACAAACTTTTTAACAATGTTTACAATATAAACTTTGTAACAAATTTAAACCATAAACTTTATTATAACAAAATTTACATAATAAATAAAAATTTAAATAATAAATATTAACAACAATTTAAACCACTAATTTTCCCGGCGACCACAAATGTTTCCGGCGACCATTAATTTTCCCGGCAACCACAATTTTTTCCGGCGACCACTAATTGTTCCGGTGACTTTTTCTTGCGAGAAAACAACGGGAAGCAGGTAACTAACCAAAAAAAATACCAAGAACGTTAGATCTACGAAAAGAACATATAGATCTACAAAATAAATCATTAGATCTAAAAAAATACGGATTTAAATAAGAAATTACGGATCTATAAAAAAAAAATTATATCTAAAAAAAAATCAATAGATCTACAAATAAAAACATTAGATCTACAAATAAAATTCGAATCTATAAAAAATAGAACTACAAATAAAATTTTCATATCTAAAAATAACATTCGGATCTATAAAAAGTTTAAAAAAATACGGGTCATTTAAAAAAAATAGATCGATTAAAGAAAATTATTAGATTTACAAAAAAAAAAAAAAAAAAAAAAAAAAAAAAAAAAAAAAAAAAAAAAAAAATTGGATCTATAACAAAAATTAAAAAAAGAACGGAAATCTTTAAAAGAAATTAAAAAAAATACGGATCTTAAAAAAAAGTTAAAAAAAATGCGAATCTTAAAAAAAATATATCTATAAATAAATTTACGGATCTTTAATAAAACATTAAAAAAAACTTACTTGTGGGCTTAAGTGGTGGTGTAACATTTGAAGGTCGCCGGAATTTTGGCCGGAGTTGGTGACGGCGCCGGAACCCTAGAAGGGTGGTGGCCGGAATTTGTAGAGAGAGGAGAGAGAGTGAGGTGTGTGTTTTTTTTAGAGAGAGAAAGAATATGTAAAAATAAGAGAGTGGTGAGAGGTGTGTGTATTTATACTTCATAATAATTGAATTAGAATGGTCGGGATTAAATGTTGGATTGATCCAACGGATCAAATGAGTTTGTGTAGATAAGCTTCGGTAGCAATAGAATAGTAATCAAAGACATAATTGAATTGATGAAGTAAATACTTATCTTGATGTAAAATAGGGTTTAGAACCCTAAAATACAGTACAAGACACCTTAGGTTCGGTTTTAGGTTTTCACTCCAAAAAGACTCTCCTCAAAACTGAAAAATTCGGATTGTATATATAAGATTACATATGCGACGGCGTCACCTTATGTTTCGTGACGCCGTCGTGTCGCCGTCATTAGGGTTTCGTCTTGGCCACGTTAACCTTGCGACGGCGTCACCTTATGTCTGTGACGCCGTCCTCTTCAGCTTCTGACGTCATCCGGATTGAATCTAGGCCGTCTGAGTAGCAACGGCCTACTCTTTTAAAGCCCGACGTCGTCACTTGAAAATAGGGTATTTGGCTACTGTATCGTCACAAAAATCCTCCGACGGCGTCGCAATTAACACCTGACGCCGTCGCCTTCTATTTTCAGCAGCTTTGAGTGTCTCGATTTTGACTTTGGCCATTTTCTTCGTATATTCGCGCCTTTTCGTTCAAATAAGTGCCATTCCAGCATTTTGCCTTCAAGAGACCTAAAAAGTGAAAAGGAACGATATTAAGCAATAACGGATACAAAAGTGATCAAATAAGGGCTTAAACGACCCCTCAAAATGGTACCTTTTAAAACCTTATCAATAGAAACTAAACTTTCTTTCTCACTATCCTCGAGCATTGAAGATATGACTACTGGAAGAAGAGAGTTTTCCTCCAAGTAAGCATATTCAAGATGATCTGGGAGAGGTTTGAGTTCGAGATCTGCGGGTGGTTCTTCGATAGAGGATTTAATTCGCATCTCGTCATTGAAAGTTATTTCCTCAAAATTTTGTTCCTCTTCCTTCATTTATTCTTCTTCTGAGTTATCTCCTTCGAATTCTACTTTCATGAAATCATCAAATTCTTTGTCAAAATCTGTTTCATTGATTTTTTCAGAAGTAGTCATGAATGGATCGGATTCGTTGAGTAATGCGTCTGATTCTTCATCAGTGACTTCATCAATAATATCGATGTTAAAACAAGTGTCATCACTGGAATGTGGATAGCGCATTGCTTTATCGATTAGAAAAGTGATTCGATCTTCCCCAACTCCAAGGTTGAGTTCTTTTCCTTTCACTTTGATGATTGCATCAACGGTATTTAGGAAAGGTCTTCCTAAGATGAGTGGAACTTTACTATCTTCTTCCATTTCCAAGATCACAAAGTCCACGGGAAAAATGAATTTACCGACTTGAACAAGCATATTCTCGGCGATTCCCACAGGATATTGGTAGGAATGATTTGCTAATCGGATGCTCATTTTTGTTGGTTCCAGGCTGTTATTGCACAACTTGGAATATAGCGAATAAGGCATCAAATTGATACTTGCGCCAAGATCGGCCAAAGCATCACATTTAACATTATTCCTGAAAGTACATGGAATAAGAAAGCTCCCAGGATTTCCGAGCTTTGGTGGGATCTTGTTTTGGACAATAGCTGAGCATTCTTCGTTAAGAAAGGCTGCTGATATTTGCTCAAGCTTGCTTTTGTTATTAAGAAGTTCTTTCAAAAATTTCCCGTAATTGGGCATTCCGGCTAAGACATCAACGAGAGGAACATTGAGTCTAACCTCTTTGATTATTTCAATGAACTTTTTATAACGCTCTTCCATCTTTTCTTTCTTTAGGCGTTGAGGATAAGGAATTTTTTGTGTATACGCCTTGACGGATGGAATATTTTTCTTTTTGGCGGTTTGAGTTGCGTTTGGTTCCTCGGTTTCATCCTCACTATCAATGGTGACAGGATTATTAGGATTTGGTGGCGGATCGTATGAGAGACCACTTCTTGTGAAGACAGCATTGATATGCTCATTTCATGTTTGTGGTGGACGGTACGTCTTATCATTTGATGGTTTTGGGTTGGATTGGGTATTACTTGGCAATGAACCAGATGGTCTAGAGGAATGTTGGTCAAAAAGTCTGCCAAACTTGTTTTCAAGATCTTGGATAGATGCTTGATGATTTTTCTGTCCTTGCTCAACTTTGGCTTTGAGATTGAAAAATTGATTTTTGATAAAATAATTTGCGGATTTTTGACCAGCCGCGAATTCTCTCACGGTTTTTTCGAATTCGGTCTCTTCCATCTTTTTTTCGGGATTTTGTGGTGGTGGATCGTCAGATCGTGGTTGAGAGTCACGATTGTCATCCCTTGGTCGGCGATCTTGCCAATTTCCAGAATTTCGACCGTAATAATTACTACGATATCCTCCTCCACGGTATCCTCCTTGAGCGTAACTCGTTTCTCCTTCCTTCGGTCCACCCATAGGTTTATCGTCGCATTCGGACGATGGATGATTTCCTCCACAATTGTTGAATCCGTCTCGCATTTCTTTCATTTCATCTTTGATATATTTGTATTGCGAGTCGATTTTTGAGGTTAACGCTTCCATCTTCTCCATGAGTTTTGAGGTATCGGTGTTTTCCACAAAAGCAACGGTTTTTCGGAAAGGTTTGGTTTTGGAATCTTTGGACCAATCAAGTTTGAGAAGTACTCGATCTTCGAGCAATTGATGTGCATCGTTGGGAGTCTTATAGAGAAAAATTCCTCCAGCATCAAGGATGCCTTGAGAGATTTCATCTAGTCCATGGTAAAAGATTTTGATAATGGTTCCTTTTGATAGTTCATGTCCATGACAACTACGAAGCAGATCTTTCATTCGAAGCCAAGCTTCGACAAGTGATTCGTTTGGGTTTTGGTTGAAAGCACGAATTTCTCCCATTAATCGATCAAACATGGCAGGTGGAAAGAATCGGCTTACAAAAGCTTGCCTCATCTCCTCCCAAGTATTGATGGAAAAAGTTTGAGTTTGATGGCATTGACATCGGTGTCGCCATAACGGAACATGCCGCAAATTTCGAATTGACGGTCTTTGATCATAGAAAGGTGATGTCCCTTCACGGTGAAGTTGTCACCAAGATTGACAGCAACAATAGCACTTTCGGGGGTTGGTGCTACGACTCGGTTGGTTCCCCACATGGGTTGATCGTCCGCCAGGGGAAAAGGTAAATTGGAGAAAGGGTTGTAAACGACTTTGGCTTCTATGAGGTTATCAAATGGTGGGTTTGGTACTCTTGGTACACGATTTCCCAATGGTATGAAAAGTGTTCTTCTTCTTCTTCGAATCAAACGTTCGGGGTTGGTAAGAGGTGTAATTGGTTCTATTCCCATTGCTCGAGTGTTCATACAATGTCCTAGAGAATCCAGGCAATATCTAAACACACGGACAAACAACGAAAACAGTTTTTATGGGACAGAGTGGGTAACCGGATCGGTTGCGGGTTGCGACCGATCGGTTAGACCAGTTGATTGATGGGCAAAATCGAAACCGATTCGGTTGAGGGCCAACCGGATCCGGTTAAGGTTTCTGAGAAAAATCTTTGGGTTGAATCGACTGAGGGAAATTCAAAAACTTGTTGTAACACAATCAAATCCCTGGCAGCGGCGCCAAAAACTTGATGTGCTACGTGTGTACAAGTTTTAAATTTATAAAAGGTGAATTACCAATATTTCCAATAACACATACGAGCAAGTAATCTCGTCCGTTATAACAAGATTATGAAGGTAAGATGGGATCGTTCGTAGGGATTTGAGAGAATCTAAACACAAGTTTGAATTAACAGAGTCTATCCAAAACATATAATAAAGCAAATAGATATAATGAAATTCAGATGATTAAAAACTACACTTGCTTAAACTAGTTTTATATCATAGATTAATGTGATTGTGTTAACCTCTTAACATGTTGGTTATGATAATTAGTTGAAAGACTAATCTATTGTTCTTACAAGTTAAACCTTCGTCAAGATTTTAGTTCATAAAAACAAGCATTACGTTTAACCAATCAATTCAAGATCAATTCAAGTTTCATAAGTCTACATACATAAACTTAAACACAAAAACATCCACTTGTTCATCAAATTGCTTAAGAAATGGTCAATACAAAAGGTAACCGATCATAGACAAAAGGCTACAATTGATTCTCAACAACTAATCTTACGACGTTTTAGATATTTCCAACCAATCCAATTTGATAATCAAAAAGCGTTTCTATTACAACCACACCTTAGTTCCTTTGTATAATCAAGAATAATGGGTAAAAATAATCATCCATAGACAAAATGATTATGACTAGTTGAATAACAATAAGTTCTTTCGACCCCAACGATTACTATCAATTAGCCAAACTTGATTAACAAATGTCACTATGAAACTTTAGCACAATTGGATCTTAGAATCAACTTGAAATTGAATTAAAACATGTTAACACAATCACTAACTAATCATATGATAATCAACATCATTTAAGCAAGTGCATAAAGAAACTAGCCACTCATATCAAACATGAACATAAACTCAGAACTTTGAACATTAGAAAACATGATTAAAAGTCTTACAATGCTTGGAATAAGATTATAAATGGTGAAGTAATGATTCCCTAAGTATTGGGGTAGACTTCTTGGCGATTTGGCCTCCAAATGTGGAACTTCTGGAACTCAAAACTTCTCTGGACTTCTAAGGACGAATTTTGAGAGCTTAAAGCTTTGTTTGATGAGTAGAGAGATTTGTATTTGAGGTGTGTCTCATATGCTCACAATTGGCCTCTATTTATACTAATTCCAAATCCTAGGGTATTAATTGATGAACTTGGCCTCCAAGGAGTAAGGAAGGGACTAGAATACACCAAGAGAAGGACCTAGAATCGTTTGGATGCAAAGGGGAAAATTAGTGATGAAGATTGGCAGATGCAGCTTCTCTAACCGGATTGGTCATATGACCAACCGATCTGGTTGGTCTTCTACAAAAGGTGCCAACCGTTCCAGTTGCGGGTTGCGACCGAACGGTTGGTGATGGTCATAATGTCGTTTCTGGTCGATTTCCAACCGATCCGGTAACAGTTGTAACCGATCCGGTTGGATTTCCTGAGTTGCGGAAACTTGATCTTTTCTTCTCTTTATCTTGTAGAACTTGGTTCTTCAATAACTATGGTCTTCAAAGGTCCTTGAGATACTGATTTAGACTTACTGAAACAGGAATCTACATTTTGCTGAACATTTCTTTATTTTCCTTTCGTTTCCCTGCACTTGGTTATAAACACTAGACAAACATCTTTTGATGCGTTTAAGTACTATAATCACGCAAATATAACCAAGTAACAGATATAAAAGCACACATAACGCTACTAAAAACTTGCACAATCTGAGCGTTATCAGTGTATAATAACATGTACTTTTCATTTTAGTGTGTTTTAAAAAAAGCATTAATTAGTATGTTTAATTATTTTATATTTGGATTATGTTATAGCTTGTTTAAAAATTTTATTGTTACCTTTTAGTAAGGGGTGTTTTATATAGTTGTTTTTAATTTGGTAGATATGCTTTTAATTTGAGGTATTTTAATAAGAGTATTAATTACATCATATATTTTTTCACCTTTAACTTTCAACATTTCATTTTTTTAAGTTTGACCGTTTTTTTCTTCTAATGGTTAATTATGAGACTAAGTTTGAACTCAAATACTAAAGTATGTTAATTACAGGCTTATATGACTAGAGTGTCCACTTCAGTATTATTATGGGAAAAATATCGACTTTAGCTTCATTAGAGTTATGGTACAACATATTCTCACCTGCCATCGGTTAAGCAACTGTTGGAGAATGATAATGTTCATGTGTAATAGCATAATGTCGAACCATACAAATAGAGTGTAATCCCTAACAAGTGACTCGGGCTTTAACCCTTACAAAATACATCGGGCCAGTAATAACGTATAACTAACAACTGTATGTTTGGTGAAGATTGGAAATATTTAACGCATGATTAACGTCGATAACAACAAAATCAGGTTCACGTTTAAATATTTTCTTCATTGTTTTGGTGGTCTGATGATTAACTAACTGACTAATGTTTCAAACATGTGATAGCCGATTATTATTGTGGAATTCATCAACAAGCTAGATAGATGACCATTATACGGTCATCGAACTCATACTAATTCTCGTTATCATTTTCCAAATATCCTTGACATAGTTTAACTACTCGTATTAAATTTAAACATCACATATAAATTAAATGTGTGTAAAATAAATTTGTGATCAACAAAACACTCAATTAAGAGCATTTCAACTAAAGCTGTTTTTAATAAACTTATCAATAAAGCTGATGGTTTGAGCTAAAATCAAGAAATCATTTAATAAAAAATAAAAAAAAAAAAAAAAAAAAAAAAAAAAAAGTCCTGCGTAGAATTACAGTTAGTTTGGAAAGAGGATAAATTTAAGATTGCTATGTCTTTTGCACTAAAATGTATGTAAACGAAAGGAAACGGTTGTTCAAAGAATCTCACCAATTTAAGTCGCAAGTTAAAAAACATCACATTTTTATTCAGTGAGCTAGATTTGAGTCACATAACCATAAAAATAATAAGATTGATTATAATCACGTAGCTGTATAAAAAGAAAAAAAAACCATAAAAATAACAAGACTAATTATAATCACGTAACTGTAAAAAAAGAAAAAAGTGAGATTTGCACAAACCATATTATAGTTAAGATAATCTGTCAAATACACACTTACCTAATTTCTTTGTAGTCTTACTTATAAAGTGCTTAGTTATTTACTCATTCACTGATGTGGGATAAACAAACCCATTTCCTTCTTTAAACTTTTGTTTCAAGTGATTTAGACCTCTAACTCAAACATCTCATTTCACTCACAATGTCACCAAATCACCCAGAGCAAACTCAATCCAAACAACATATTAGAGTTTTCGTGTAACAGAATTTGAGTTTAGCCAATATGGTCATATGAAACGTGACATGCATGGTCGTATGAAAGACGTTTTAGAACAGGTAAAAGACAAAAGTATGTTGTTTATTTGTTCATATGAAATGCATAAACTATTAAAATAGTTGAGTTAAACAAAGAAGTAGAACATTGAAATTGAGACTAAAAAAAAAATAAATAACAAAAACTTGAAGGCTTAAGCCTTTTCCCGTAAAAAAAGCAATTTACCCAGTCCCGTACTAATAAAATACGGGATAGAGTCAAAACGAAAACCATATGGGATAGAGTCACAAAACCAGAACTCATTTTCTTGTTCAAACCTTTGTTTCAAAGAGAGCGGATCTATTAAAAAGAGGGGAAATTTGCAAAGTCTAAAAAGCCACTTATAACTTGACACCTGTCCACCAACTTCCTCCCTCCTTTTTATTTTACTAATTTCGTCTAGGGGTATATTGGTCATTTGACCCGTTTTTTTAATTTCACCTCAAATTTCAAACGCAAATAACTTTCAAACGACAAACTTTTACGCAAAACCGATTTCACCATAATTTTTAAAATTCGATTCTCTTTAATTTGGTATAAATCTTGATATATAAATCGGAACTTTTTTTTTCAAGATTTCAAGTGGGTTATGATTTTCTTGAAATTTTTGGCATATTCGACCCTACTTTTATCTAGTTTAAAGGTTGATTTACGCAAAATTTAAAACACGAAAGTTGTACATTTTAGTTCACTCTTTACACAAGTTTTTGAATCACTCAAATCCGATATGAAATAAGTGAGATATCGCACGTTAAAATTGGCGTTTTAGTCATATTTGTTGCACACAATGTGTTTGATAAAATGTCTAGCTTAGATTTTTAGTTTTAAAATTGCGTTAAATGCTCTAAATTTTATACCACAACGCATCATTAATCATTTTATTAATGTAAGATTCAAAAAGTGATGTTTTTTTAGTCGTTAATTTAAAATAAAAATGCACGTTTTGTTCATCAGTTAATCTTGGTTCATCAATCTGATGAACTGATGAATCAAATCAAAACTGATGAACCAAACCAAACTGATGAACCAAACCAAAACTGATGAACCAAATCAAACATAGTTCATCAGTTTATTTTGGTTCATCAATCATAGTTTCAGCTTAACATGTTGGTGTTTGTTTTGTTTTGTTCATCAGTTTATTTTGGTTCATCAATCACAGTTTCAGTTTTAGTTTGGTTCATCAGTTTTTGGTTTGGTTCATCAGTTTGGTTCTCTTGGTTCATGAATCATAGTTTTAGTTTTGGTTTGGTTCATCAGTTTTGGTTTTGGTTCATCATTTTTTGGTTTGGTTCATCAGTTTGGTTTGGTTCATCAATCATAGTTTCAGTTTTGGTTTGGTTCATCAGATTAGTTAGGTTCATCAATTATAGTTTCAGTTTTGGTTTGGTTCATCAGTTATTGGTTTGGTTCATCAGTTTAGTTAGGTTCATCAGTTTAGCTTTTATGCTTTTTTTTAACAGTTTGATTTGGTTCATCAGTTCATCACTTTGGTTCATCAGTTTTAATAGTTAAAAACATTAACTATTAAAAACATCACCTTTTGAATCTTACATTAATAAAATGATTAATGATGCGTTGTGGGACAAAAATTAGTGCATTTAGCTCAACTTTAACACTAAAAATCTAAGCTAGACATTTCATCAAACACCTTGTATGCAACAAATATGAGTAAAACACCATCTTTAATGTGTTATATCTTACCCATATGACATCGAATTTGAGTGATTTGAATTTCTGGGTAAAGAGTGAACAAAAATCTATAACTTTCATGTTTTAAGTTTTTCAAGATTCGACATTTATGAGCGTAAAAAATAGGGCCGAAAATGCCAAAAAAAATCAAGAAAATCAAGAACCATTTGATATGTAAAAAAAAAAGTTTGAAATATTTATCAAGATTTATACCAAATTAAAGAGAATCGAATTTTAAAAATTATGGTGAAATCGGTTTTTCGTAAAAGTTTGTCGTTTGAAAGTTATTTGCGTTTGAAATTTGGGGTGGAATATGAAAAACGGGTTAAATGACAAAAATACCCCTCTAACCAAATTTAATAAGAAAAAAGGAGGGAGTGGGTGGAGGACACATGGCAATCAATGATAGGCTTTCTAGCCTTTTTATTTTTTTTCACTTTGCAAGGGATCTCAACCCTTGTTTCAAATGACTCAACCACCATATCTCTAGCCTCAAATCACAATGTCACCGTTCCTCTCTTGCCGGAGATAAAAGGGGAGGGGGGGTTGGTGTTGTCAAAGGGGGCATTTTCCCTTTAGCGAAAAATTTTGTAGTCTAAATTTTAAAAATATTTGGCATTTTTTTTTAATTTGCCTCCCCTAAAAATCAATTTCTAGCGTAGTTTCTAAAATCGAAACCGATTCGGTTGAGGGCCAACCGGATCCGGTTAAGGTTTCTGAGAAAAATTTTTGGGTTGAATCGACTGAGGGAAATTCAAAAACTTGTTGTAACACAATCAAATCCCCGGCAGCGGCGCCAAAAACTTGACGTCCTACGTGTGTACAAGTTTTAAATTTATAAAAGGTGAATTACCAATATTTCCAATAACACATACGAGCAAGTATACTCGTCCGTTATAACAAGATTATGAAGGTAAGATGGGATCGTTCGTAGGGATTTGAGAGAATCTAAACACAAGTTTGAATTAACAGAGTCTATCCAAAACATATAATAAAGCAAATAGATATAATGAAATTCAGATGATTAAAAACTACACTTGCTTAAACTAGTTTCATATCATAGATTAATGTGATTGTGTTAACCTCTTAACATGTTGGTTATGATAATTAGTTGAAAGACTAATCTATTGTTCTTACAAGTTAAACCTTCGTCAAGATTTTAGTTCATAAAAACAAGCATTACGTTTAACCAATCAATTCAAGATCAATTCAAGTTTCATAAGTCTACATACATAAACTTAAACACAAAAACATCCACTTGTTCATCAAATTGCTTAAGAAATGGTCAATACAAAAGGTAACCGATCATAGACAAAAGGCTACAATTGATTCTCAACAACTAATCTTACGACGTTTTAGATATTTCCAACCAATCCAATTTGATAATCAAAAAGCGTTTCTATTACAACCACACCTTAGTTCCTTTGTATAATCAAGAATAATGGGTAAAAATAATCATCCATAGACAAAATGATTATGACTAGTTGAATAACAATAAGTTCTTTCGACCCCAACGATTACTATCAATTAGCCAAACTTGATTAACAAATGTCACTATGAAACTTTAGCACAATTGGATCTTAGAATCAACTTGAAATTGAATTAAAACATGTTAACACAATCACTAACTAATCATATGATAATCAACATCATTTAAGCAAGTGCATAAAGAAACTAGCCACTCATATCAAACATGAACATAAACTCAGAACTTTGAACATTAGAAAACATGATTAAAAGTCTTACAATGCTTGGAATAAGATTATAAATGGTGAAGTAATGATTCCCTAAGTATTGGGGTAGACTTCTTGGCGATTTGGCCTCCAAATGTGGAACTTTTGGAACTCAAAACTTCACTGGACTTCTAAGGACGAATTTTGAGAGCTTAAAGCTTTGTTTGATGAGTAGAGAGATTTGTATTTGAGGTGTGTCTCATATGCTCACAATTGGCCTCTATTTATACTAATTCCAAATCCTAGGGTATTAATTGATGAACTTGGCCTCCAAGGAGTAAGGAAGGGACTAGAATACACCAAGAGAAGGACCTAAAATCGTTTGGATGCAAAGGGGAAAATTAGTGATGAAGATTGGCAGATGCAGCTTCTCTAAGCGGATTGGTCATATGACCAACCGATCTGGTTGGTCTTCTACAAAAGGTGCCAACCGTTCCAGTTGCGGGTTGCGACCGAACGGTTGGTGATGGTCATAATGTCGTTTCTGGTCGATTTCCAACCGATCCGGTAACAGTTGTAACCGATCCGGTTGGATTTCCTGAGTTGCGGAAACTTGATCTTTTCTTCTCTTTATCTTGTAGAACTTGGTTCTTCAATAACTATGGTCTTCAAAGGTCCTTGAGATACTGATTTAGACTTACTGAAACAGGAATCTACATTTTGCTGAACATTTCTTTATTTTCCTTTCGTTTCCCTGCACTTGGTTATAAACACTAGACAAACATCTTTTGATGCGTTTAAGTACTATAATCACGCAAATATAACCAAGTAACAGATATAAAAGCACACATAACGCTACTAAAAACTTGCACAATCTGAGCGTTATCAGTGTATAATAACATGTACTTTTCATTTTAGTGTGTTTTAAAAAAAGCATTAATTAGTATGTTTAATTATTTTATATTTGGATTATGTTATAGCTTGTTTAAAAATTTTATTGTTACCTTTTAGTAAGGGGTGTTTTATATAGTTGTTTTTAATTTGGTAGATATGCTTTTAATTTGAGGTGTTTTAATAAGAGTATTAATTACATCATATATTTTTTCACCTTTAACTTTCAACATTTCATTTTTTTAAGTTTGACCCTTTTTTTCTTCTAATGGTTAATTATGAGACTAACTTTGAACTCAAATACTAAAGTATGTTAATTACAGGCTTATATGACTAGAGTGTCCACTTCAGTATTATTATGGGAAAAATATCGACTTTAGCTTCATTAGAGTTATGGTACAACATATTCTCACCTGCCATCGGTTAAGCAACTGTTGGAGAATGATAATGTTCATGTGTAATAGCATAATGTCGAACCATACAAATAGAGTGTAATCCCTAACAAGTGACTCGGGCTTTAACCCTTACAAAATACATCGGGCCAGTAATAACGTATAACTAACAACTGTATGTTTGGTGAAGATTGGAAATATTTAACGCATGATTAACGTCGATAACAACAAAATCAGGTTCACGTTTAAATATTTTCTTCATTGTTTTGGTGGTCTGATGATTAACTAACTGACTAATGTTTCAAACATGTGATAGCCGATTATTATTGTGGAATTCATCAACAAGCTAGATAGATGACCATTATACGGTCATCGAACTCATACTAATTCTCGTTATCATTTTCCAAATATCCTTGACATAGTTTAACTACTCGTATTAAATTTAAACATCACATATAAATTAAATGTGTGTAAAATAAATTTGTGATCAACAAAACACTCAATTAAGAGCATTTCAACTAAAGCTGTTTTTAATAAACTTATCAATAAAGCTGATGGTTTGAGCTAAAATCAAGAAATCATTTAATAAAAAAAAAAAAAAAAAAAAAAAAAAAAAAAAAAAAAAAAAAGTCCTGCGTAGAATTACAGTTAGTTTGGAAAGAGGATAAATTTAAGATTGCTATGTCTTTTGCACTAAAATGTATGTAAACGAAAGGAAACGGTTGTTCAAAGAATCTCACCAATTTAAGTCGCAAGTTAAAAAACATCACATTTTTATTCAGTGAGCTAGATTTGAGTCACATAACCATAAAAATAATAAGATTGATTATAATCACGTAGCTGTATAAAAAGAAAAAAAACCATAAAAATAACAAGACTAATTATAATCACGTAACTGTAAAAAAAGAAAAAAGTGAGATTTGCACAAACCATATTATAGTTAAGATAATCTGTCAAATACACACTTACCTAATTTCTTTGTAGTCTTACTTATAAAGTGCTTAGTTATTTACTCATTCACTGATGTGGGATAAACAAACCCATTTCCTTCTTTACACTTTTGTTTCAAGTGATTTAGACCTCTAACTCAAACATCTCATTTCACTCACAATGTCACCAAATCACCCACAGCAAACTCAATCCAAACAACATATTAGAGTTTTCGTGTAACAGAATTTGAGTTTAGCCAATATGGTCATATGAAACGTGACATGCATGGTCGTATGAAAGACGTTTTAGAACAGGTAAAAGACAAAAGTATGTTGTTTATTTGTTCATATGAAATGCATAAACTATTAAAATAGTTGAGTTAAACAAAGAAGTAGAACATTGAAATTGAGACTAAAAAAAAATAAATAACAAAAACTTGAAGGCTTAAGCCTTTTCCCGTAAAAAAAGCAATTTACCCAGTCCCGTACTAATAAAATACGGGATAGAGTCAAAACGAAAACCATATGGTATAGAGTCACAAAACCAGAACTCATTTTCTTGTTCAAACCTTTGTTTCAAATGACTCAACCACCATATCTCTAGCATTAAATCACAATGTCACCGTTCCTCTCTTGCCGGAGATAAAAGGGGAGGGGGGGGGGGGGGGGGGGTTGGTGTTGTCAAAGGGGGCATTTTCCCTTTAGCGAAAAATTTTGTAGTGTAAATTTTAAAAATATTTGGCATTTTTTTTTAATTTGCCTCCCCTAAAAATCAATTTCTAGCGTAGTTTCTAAAATTTATCAAAGCGTGCCCCCTCAAGGAAAACTTTCTGGCTCCGCCCTTGGTTCCTCTTCACTCTTCTCACTACCCTCGATGATCACCCCCGAGCGAACTCAATTAGAGTTTTGGTGTCACAGAATTTTGAGTCGCCAATAAAGCAACTATCGGTCCGGGTGAAGATCCGGGTGCGGAGTACAACAAATTGCTGATATTCGGCTTGAACCACTACGCATTTTGGTGTTATATATTGCTTATCATCGACTCTTTACTATGTTATTGAGATTGTAATTTGCTTGAATTGCAAATATATCTTGTAGGATTATTCTCCTAACATTCTTAGAAATTAAAGGTGTTTATTCAGTCTCGTATAGTATAGTGGTATTTACTCTAATTTCTTTATATAAACTAAAGTCTGAATGTGGATTTTTTTGATAATTACATTTATAAACTATAGTCTGAATAGAATGTGATTTGGAACCAAAATTAGTGATATACAAAAACATGAAGGATAGAAAAGGAACCAAAGTAAAACAAATAAGCCTCAAACTCACGTATTAAACTAATACGCAAGTTAAAACGCTTTTGTTACTTATTGTTCTATCATCTTAATTATATATTGTATAAGGGTTTGTTTATCCATTTATATGGGACGAAGTCACAAAATCAAAACTCTTCTCCTTCTTCAAGCTTTTGTTTACCACCATGTACATTTCCACACTCACACCCTCGCTTATACACACACAAACACCTCATTACACCCACGAGGCCATAATGTCGTTGTTTGATTTCGCCCTCGATTATATGTACTCTCGTTACATTCCAACAAACTCGATCACCAGTCTCATTTCTTCATAAATACTAACAATAACAACCATGAATCGTGACATATATACCTGGTTATATGAAGAACAAGCCAAATATTCGAATAAGGTGATGATAACAACATATATAAATGATTAGTGGTACTTCCCCTCGTAAGTTAGTTTAAGAAAATGCACGGCCACAAGAGTCATTGCAATGACTAAGTCCGTTCGACGCAAAGAGAAACACTACATCTGTGTGGTATCGTTACAGAATCGATTTCAACGTTGAAGAAATGGTAGATTCATGATTAGCATGCGCTCTAATTCTAACGACTAAATACACCAGGTGGCCGATCCGTGACACGTATAGCTAGGAATGCCATGGCGCGGGAGTTCAAAAATCATACTAAGAAACTTTCCGTATGGGATCGATGTCTATTTTGCTGCGAAGTGGGAGGCTAACAGGGACTCGATTGCCTGCAAGCAAAGATTTTACATTTATCTAGATAGTATTAGTATGGTGTGCCATAAGCTAGCTTTTGTTTTTGGTTCGTTTTATGTAGTATAGTAGGTCTATGCATTCAAAACATATTGCCTCTTTCAAACTCATATATATCTTGGATCGTAATACAAGCGATCACATTCAAACAAAAAAGACGACATTGATATATACTCAAGACACAACGAGATGTATAGCATGATCAGTTGCATAGTTGTGTGAGAATAACTTGTTATACAATGTGTACACACGACTTTAAAAGAAGTCATTGACTTGTGAGTGTGTAAACTGTAAACACACATTTGTTTTTGTGTTCTTTTATACTGTTCCTTCCTAGTGAGTAGTGGAAGGGAAAAATTAGGATAAATAACTGGCTTAGATAAGTCTAAAGTTAGTATGATTAGAGTACGTTGCAAGACAACTATAGCTTCATCGGTTAATTAGCAACTATAGGTTCGGTGAAAACCGACGATCATTGGGAATTCGGTAACTTTACCATCAATTGACTATTTAACGTATGTTTACATATAACTATTAAGCTCAAAATGGTGTTTGTGTTAGCTTATTTAATGGGGAAAAATTGATTTCATAAGCTCATCTTTTATAGCTTTATGTTCTTATTATCCGCTTGTGCTTATATGTTAATAAAGTTTATTAGCTCATAAGCCTACGAAATGTGCTTATTAGCTTATTAAATTTTCATTAAAAGAATAAGTCCAACAAGTAAGCTATAACAGGCACTCCCTAAGTTTATTCAAACATCCTTTAGATTTACAATCTCTTAAAGGTATACTCTTCATCCATTTAATTTTTCACTTTTACCATGGTTAGATATCAAAGAAAGTAAACATGGAGTTTTACAGAAGTAGGTATTTTCGTGTTCAATTAATTGTCACTTTTGCCGCTGTTAGATGTCAAAGCAATTAAATTAACACGATTTTTTTTTCGTTTTTATTATTGAAATACATATTTTCCTATGCAATAACCGTAGATGTTTAAAAGTAAAACTATTAAGTAAATGAGGAAAGTTCAATACAGAACAAGATTTTTCTAAAGAACATATCCATTGATCTCAACCATCAATTTCTTTTAAATCTAACGATGCAGATTAATTGTTATTTTAATAAAACTAACTAAGGAGGGGCATGTTTGTAATATCACTAAAATCTAACAAGGGTGAGTCGGTTACAACTTACAACCCTCCTTTAGTCATTTCATTTCATTTTTTTTATCTCACACACACACACTTTCATTTTCTCTCACCAACAAAATATTCCGGCGACTGTTGCCATTGTTTCGGCGGAGGAGCGAGGAAGAAAGCGAATTGAATTTCCTCCATTTCATCCTCCACATCATCAACTTCCGGTCCAACCGGCTCCGTAGTTATATCCATATACGACAGTGATTCCAGTGGCTCGGAAACTTCAGATACCAGTGTTTAATGGGGGATCTTACGACATCATCAGATGGCCTAGGAGGCATCAAATTCGGGTTTGAATTAATAGGTTCTTTCATTGTGGGTGTGATGTTAAATGGACACGAAATCAATAAATGGTTCTACATATTCAAGAAATTGGATTTGGAAAAAATGGGATGAAACAGTAGCGTATTAAAATAAGTTGGAATTGTAAACGTGAATTGGGGAAAATTGGATCAAAAGTTGCGTACAGGAGTTGAATAACAGATTTATAAAATGAATTAAATGAAAGTGGTCAAGTGGTGGGATAATAGGAGATGAATGAATTTGATATCATTTATTAGAAGTACTGGTCAATAATGAAAGTGGTCAAGTGATGGGATAATAGAAGATTCATAAATCATAATCCTAAAACAATAATAAAATTCAATGGTTAGATCAAAAATAGATGATGAATTACTTAATAAAATTGCTTAGGGTTTTTAGAGAGAGAAAATGTGTGCGTTTTCGATATTTAGTTTACTTTTTGGTTGTTTTTTGTTCTTTCTTGGATAATTTCTTTTATAATTATCTTGTCAACTGAGGAAAGATGTTATGTATTGTATCTAGTTTAGTGTTTCTTTTGACGAATCCTTTGTGATTCATACGGAATCCCATGGGATTCATACAGAATCCCATGAGATTCATACAAATCACAAGTGAATTTCTTACGAATCCCGTGGGATTTTTTTACTAATCCCGTGGGATTTTTCTGGACGGAAATTTTGAAAAATGAAAAGTTCGTCTTTTTACGAATCCCGTGGGATTGTTCTGGACGGAAATTTTGAAAAAAAAAAAGTTCGTCTTTTTACGAATCCCGTGGGATTTTTTTACGAATCCCGTGGGATTTTTTTCGAATCCCGTGGGATTTTTTAACGAATCTCGTGAGATTTTCTGGACGGAAATTTTGAAGAAAAAAAATTCGTCTTTTTACAAATCCCGTGGGATTTTTCTGGACGAAAAATTTGAAAAAAAAAATCGTCGAAAGTATATAAAAGTGCATATCAATAGAAAGATGATTTTTTTCTCGTCGCGATGGTGTATTTTTTGTAGCTTAAAGATTTGCCGTTTGCAAGATATGTTGTTTTTTAAAAAAGGGTGGAAAGTGAGTTTTTTTTATAGAATTACATGTTTACCCTTCCTTTGTTAATTTTTGCTTTTATCTCATCCATTGGATGAAAAGAAGATAAATGGTTGAGATCTTATTATTTGTTCTTTAGATTATACTTGTTTTGTATTGATCTCACCTCTTAAGTAAATAAAAATGTAAAACAAGTCGTAATGATAGGCTTAACTTTATTATCATAGAAAGGAAGCATTCACGAAATACATCTAGTAAAGAATATTATAAGTAAATATATGACTTTTGTTTGTTCTATTAATTATAATCTCATAATCCGATTCAAATATAGCTCAAAGTGTGTATATTTATCGATGTGGGACAAGTACAAAACCAAAACCATTCCACTTTTAAGCCTTCTTCAAGATTTCGTTTCAAAATGGCTTTATGACCACATCCCTACCATCACCCTTACACACATACAAACAACAATGGCATTATCCTCATATACACATCACACTCACTCAGCACAGGAGTTGGCGTCACATGTGAAGTCACCAACATCGCTGCTCTTTATAAATGGTGTTTAGATAAGTCTAAAGTTATTATGTAAACTGTAAACAAGTCATTGACTTGTGAGCTTCGTATTGTGTAAACTGTAAACACGCATTTGGTGAGATAAGTCTAAAGTTATTATGACTTGTGAGATAAGTCTAAAGTTATTTATTTTATTTTTTTTGAACGGCAAATGAATTTTAAATAAATAGGCTAGAAAGAAACTAGCAAACGATACACGCAAAAACGATCCAACAAAAAAAGAACGAAAAGGAACATAAAACTCTAACGAAACGAAACAAACTCGCAAAACAACCAAAGGCTAATAGAATTAGAAAGATCCCACCATGGCGCCAACAGAACTAACTCCCATGAACGAAACCGAACACCCGATGCAACAAACCAAAAAAGCGATCTAACCGGCATCCTTTGTTTGTCTCGATAAGGCATTATGATGAAGAATAGCTTCTTTAACGTTGCCATAATAACTCCAAATCTGAAGATCACTAGGAAAATAATTTTTCCACGTACGTAGTTGCGCGAGAGAGAACAACCCGTGTATATTTCCATTGGGGTCTCTATAGCTCCATCGTTTATCAGAATCAATCTCGTCACTAGTTAGAGGACCAACATAATCAAGCCACGAAGAACCAGACTCAACAGCAATATTTAAATCATTACCCGGGGGTGTAGATGGAGGCGCAATGACGGAGTCTTTTTCATCACCACAAATCTCGCCTTCTACAAAGGAGTCCACAAGATCATTATCCACCCCACGAACATCCTCCTCTCGCAAAACCTGACTAGAAGGCGACACCGAATCATTATTAACATTCTTAGGGGAATCTGAATCACAACTATCGACATCCAAATGCTCCTCATTTTCCAAACTTTCATCCAAACTAGGACCCTCTGCATCTTTCCTTTCCAATGGATTAGACTCGGAGTTGACCTCCATCGATTCAATATTGGGCGCCCAATATGCAAACTCAGTAGCGATAATACGATAATTCCGATTACGATATGAGACAATAAAGGACTCTAACACACGATGTAAAGACTCTGTAAGGACACAAACCTTCCCGTGAGACATTGGTCCATCACTTTCCATATCCGTAAACACGCTGCTTCCCCACCGACCACCCAACTTCTTATAAACCTTTGGAGCCCATGATCCCAATGGCATACCCACCACGTCTATCCAAACACATCTCTCATCTGGAATAAAATCGTGAGAAACATCTTTGAACTCCAAAAATATCTCATTTAACGCCTTTGAAGTCTTGACGCTTTCCACTTGATCCATAGAGTCAAATTCCAACCAAACCCAACGTCCCCCAACATATCTAAGACCAACATCATCGAATCCCGCAGAAGACATATGTTTAAGAAGCTCTGAAATGACACTTAAATCTTTTACTTTAGCAAGAATACTACGCTCCATACCATCCAAATCAATACAATCGTCTACCGAGATAGACATCACCGCTTCATTACCCGCATCCTTATGTACCTTGTTACAATCCGACACCCCCGCAGATTCTGCTCCAGCATTACTTGTACTGAATTTGCCCGACATGTCCACTGATTTATTGCCCAGGACCGCTTTAGCATACGAGTTCAAAGACTGAAAAACATTTTCGTTGATACTAACAGATTGAGATTTCAAGCCTACACTGGGTTTGCCGTCCCCAGAACGTTCCACAGGTCTATTATAAGTTCGACCATACTTCACCACATCGGCAAATAAATGAAAACCACCCATCCATGCCGTTCTTAGGTTGGAAACTTGTGAGATAAGTCTAAAGTTATTATGATTAGAGTACGTTGCAAGACGACTTTAGCTTCATCGGTTAATTAGCAACTATAGGTTTAGTGAAAACCGACGATCATTGGATCTTTATCATCAATTGACTATTTAACATATGTATACATATAACTATTAAGCTCAAAATGGTGTTTAGATTAACACATCACATATAAATTAGATGTTTAGATTCAACAAATCATTTAATTCAACATAAAATAAACCTAATGGTAAGAATGTGTAGATATCTTCATGGTGGTAACTAAAACATAGAGGAGAGAAAAAGGAAATAATTTTAAGGTTATCGAGAGGACATTGACAACTTGGGCTGCTAACAAAAACCCTTTCACTTGGCCATGCTAAAAAAATAATAAGTTGCAAGTAAACAAAATGAAATGGTCGTTGTTCAAATAATCTTTACACGTCATTTAGCCAATTAAGTCGCAACTAAACACCACATACGAAATGGTCTTTTTATATGCTATGTCTTATTCAGAATGATATGTCATGAATATGGATTGTACGAAAATGTTATGTCCTTTTGAGATTAAAGCGTAGAATAACATTGTACATTTTAAAGTGTACCGTTTTGGTACGTGTTCTTTTTTAACACATCACATATTAATTAATGGTAAGAACATGTGAATATCTTCATGGTTGTAACTAAAACATGAAGGAGAAAAGAGATAACTTTAAGATTGTTAATTTGCTATACTGATTATCCTTTCACACGGCCATGCTAAAAAAATAAGTTTCAAGTATGATATGTCTCTTGAATATGAAATGTAAGAAAATGCTATGTCTTCTTTTTATTCATCGCCCTATAATTACAAAAGCTTTAGAAAAATAAGCTTTTAAAAAATATTAGTCACCTTGTTTGGAGAGATTTTGATTATTCAAACCAAAGCAAACTGGAAGTTACGTTAAGATTGTACGTTATAACGTATCATTAGATTTCATTGTCTGAAATAAAAGAAGTTTTACTTTTTGACATTCCATATAACGTAAATTTACATGGCACCATTTTATTGTATTTGAATTCCGTACATCTAAAGTGATACTCATAAAAAATCACCATATACATTATATATACACTAGCGTTCTTCTTCCTTCTTTTATGTTTAAATCACTATATCCAAGTACACCTTTCTATATACTCGATCATCACTCTCTTCTTTCGTCAATGTACGCTTATTAGTTTATAGTATGTAACAAATGTAAGTTGTTTCAATATACATCGGAAAATGCATAACTATGAAGCCTAAGTTTACTCAAAAGATTATTTCACAAAATTAAAAAGAACTATTCACAAATGTACTATGAAGCCTAAGTTTTCTCAGCCTAAGTTAACTCAAAAGATTATTTCACACAATTAAAAAGAACTATTCAGTACTAAAGATTTTATAAGTCATTGAATACGCACACATGTTATACTTCTAGTTGATAACCTCGTAATCATAGTGATATATTGATCCAAAGTCTGTTTATTCATCGACGTGGGACAATTACAAAACCAAAATTCATTCCACCTTCGAGACTTCACCACCCTCAGAGCCTCACTTACATTGTGTCACAAATTATCGATCCTCACATTGCGCTGAATCTCAAATTATCGAGCCATCTCACTCCATACCCCCACTCGTCACTACCCTCCCACTCTCTTAACGCAACAGGAACACATCTGCGCATGGACCGGCGTCACATGTGACGTCATAAACACCATTGGAAACTTAGTTCTTTCTGAAAAAAAGTTTACTTGCAGCAGAATAATTTGTTGGGTAGCGAGTTTCTTGTTACCAAACATTGTGATGATCGAGTTTTAAAAGTTAGGGTACTGTCATTATACATTTCTTAATTTCTTTAATGAAGAGCTATGGTAGAAGTTCATTGAATCAACAATAACAGTTAGAATCTGAATGTCATTTGCTCACAATTACATGGACATGTCCAAGTTTTACCGTACGCATTTTAACATGTATGTTAGTTAAGAACTAATTGTAAGTTGTGCATATTATATATTTACGAATTTATAGCATTGACATGTCCACGTTTTATAGCCTCAGCATTTATAAATGGGTAAATGATCCTTTAGGGTATATCACTATGTCATAAGGTTCATCTTCACCCATTATTATCTACAATGGCCCAACAGTAAATATATTGTTCCGCATCAAGCCCAAAAATATAAACATTTCTTCTATTGGACTCCACTAAAATTGATAATCCCTCAAATTTTATTCTCTTTTCATTTTGGAATGTGTTAAAATAATTGTCTCAATTTCACTTTCAACCAATCAAAATGCTGAAACTTTAAGGATAATATCTTATTGGTTGAAGAGTACTAGTAAAAAGAACTCGTCATTAAAAATAAAAAGTAGTAGTAAACTGTAGGCAAACAAGCTTAGTTGGTCTTAGCATCGTTATGTTTATCAAACTCACTCCAACAAAGCCACCAGTCATGTTCCATTAAATTCCATGTAATGCATAATTACACGACGACCTGTCAAATTGAGATTAACATTTTATTTGTGAATTAAAATCTAATTATGTAAGTCATACTTGTACAAAAAAGTTTTGCAAAGTCTACTTATTAATTAGTAGCAGGTTACTTGGATATTATGACTAAAAAAACTTACATGTTACAATCATGTGGTTTACTCAAAGTAACACTCGTAATTCCTATTCAAATTTAATTATACATTTATATAAGTGATAGCTAATTTTCAAGCTAATTGCATTGGTTGTCCCTATTTAAAAATAATATGGGTTATCTATGCAACAATTTATAGTTTTTTTATTACACGATGGTCACTATCGCTATTACACGGATAGTCCCTATTATTTGAAATAGGAACTATCAAGGAATATAGTTGGATAATTAAAGATTATTTATGTAACTAAAATCGAATAAGGACGCCGAATGTGATTTACGGCAAACAACAAGAACGAAACATGAATTTTTTTTGTTATGACTATGTTGATTAAAAAATCGAATGTTGATTAATAAAGATACTATTTGTTGAAACAAAAAAGATTTGATTACATTTAGAGTAAATTACACCGTTCGTCCTTGTGGTTTGCGTTGACCGCAGGGTTTCGTCCTTTGACCAAAAAAGTTGCACCGTTCGTCCTTAAGTGTGAAAACGTTATGCATGGTTCGTCCTTTGACCAAACGACGTTAAGTTTGACCGTTAAACTCCCCTCATGTGACTTGCACATGAGGGTAAATTCGTCATTTCAACACCATAAGGACGAACGGTGTAATATTATGTCTTTAATTCAACATCCATTTCAACAAGCATATTAATTGTTGTCTGCAAAATTAAAAAGAAGCACAAAGATGGAATCACTCAAAACTCATTCTATATATGTGCATGTTATCTTCAACTACAACGTAACCATGGTTTCTCTTTTTCCCCATCATTCATAAATATCCAGTTTTGAGTTTTATCACTTATGGAAAGCAGTTAAGGCGTTTAATTGTGTTGTACTTGTCTACTGTGAAGCCGCCGAAACTGACCAGCAACAAACTTTAACTCGTCTGCTGGTAAAGCAAAGGCTTCAACTTCCCTTAATGCTTTTACAGTTCTAGTGGAAGATGGAAGGTTGACACCGGATTTGGGGTCTAGAGCCCATGTTAGAAGCTCTTCACCACAGAAGTCGCCTTCTTTTAGGAACCCGCTGTTGAAAAACCCGCTTCTTCCTCCATCTGTTGTTGCACTCTCGAGACGACCGCGGATTATGAAGAGCATTTCATCGACAGGGTCTCCCTCTCGGACTATGTAAGTGTTGTTGGTGTACAAACATGGCTTCAATCGTTCACAAATGGCATCAAGCAATCTTTCGTCCATATTCTCGAATAAGGGTACCTGTAAAGCGAATAGAACAATGAATCATTTAACTATTGACCAAAAGTCAAATATTTAAAAGTATCTTTTAACTTCGGTTTGTTCAACCTGTTTCCATTGTAACCATTAACCAACTTTTCAGATTTTATCCATTTCACATGTTAGAGACAAAGTATAACCCAAAGAAACCCATTTTACTCCTAAATGGGTCGAATCACAACCTCTAACATTACTCCCTTTTGACCCAATACCAAACCAACCATTTTGCCACCTCAAGACAGGATATACAACAGTGAATTACCCTCTTGACCAGACCAAGACAAAGATGACGCTTTATGTCCCTTCTCAGATCCTTCAGCAGATTTTGAACAATATTAAACTCGTCCATAGCGCCTGACACGCTCCCGAAGATCCTGTGGAAGTAACCTGTGATGCATCCACTGCTCTGAGTCACGCCTCTTAATTCTCATTTCTTCAAGTCGGATTGTGAGAGATTGAAGATACGTCTCTTACAGTAAAACAACTCTTAGCAACCCAAGTGAAACCAACCAAAGCCTATTTTAACATTTTTACTGAAAGATCATTTTGACCTGCATATCACCTTGAATCATCAAACACGTTTTTATTCAAAAACCCTAATATCCGAAATCTAAAAATTAGATTTGGGGCGCGTGGGTGAGTTTAAACGTGTGTACGTTGCATAAACGTGACCACAATCACCCGATCTATCATTTGGGATAGGTGGTGTAATTATTTGAGATGGCCGGAAGTTGGCCAGAAAACTTTGACGGCGCCGGAACCCTAGGGAAAGGGTGGCCGGATTTTTGCTTAGAGAGAGAGAGGAGAGGAGTGTGTGTTTTATCTCAAATATGTGTGTGACATGCGTGGTTGGGGAAAACAAGAAAGGAAGAAACAGATAAAAAAAAAAGTCAAAAGAGTAAATTACACCGTTCGTCCTTACGGTGTTGAAATGACGAATTTACCCTCATGTGCAAGTCACATGAGGGGAGTTTAACGGTCAAACTTAACGTCGTTTGGTCAAAGGACGAACCATGCATAACGTTTTCACACTTAAGGACGAACGGCGCAACTTTTTTGGTCAAAGGACGAAACCCTGCGGTCAACGCAAACCACAAGGACGAACGGTGTAATTTACTCTTACATTTATCTTGTTTGAAACTAAGCAACACATTTTACTTTATATATTTTTATCTCAAAAAATTAGCTAACCCTGCTTATTATATAATGAGATTCCTGGTTGTTGTTGCCTGCATATAAAAATAGATCCCTAACTAACTAAATGGAAGCTAAAAAGGACGTCTTAGAACACCAAAAAAAATTGTTTATTTGTTCATATAAAATGCATAAACTCTTAACTAAGCTCAAGTTTAGCCAATACGCTTAATCATAAATAAACGGAAAAAGTTGAATAAACCGAAGAAGTAGAACACAAAAATTGAGACGTCAAAATTAATAGCAAACAAAAAGTAGCAGGCTGTAATACTTTCTCTAAAAATAGATCCCTAACTAACTAAATGGAAGCTAAAAAGGACGTCTCAGAACACCAAAAAAAATTGTTTATTTGTTCATATAAAATGCATAAACTCATAATTAAGCTCAAGTTTAGCCAATACGCTTAATCAGAAATAAACGGAAAAAGTTGAAACACAAAAATTGAGACGACAAAATTAATAGCAAACAAAAAGTAGAAGGCTTTAATACTTTCTCGTAAAAAAAGAAATTTTACCGGGTCATGTACTAAAGAAATTTACTTGCAAATCATTTAGTACATGACCTCAAAAACATCCTTAGTTTAATACTACCATAGCCTTATTTATATAGTAATGTACGGTTTGTTCATCAATCCATGTGGGACAAACTCATAAAACAAAAACTCTTTTCATTCCTCAAACTTTTGTTTCAAGTGACATAACCACCACATCTCTATACTCGTATCACCCACAATATCATTATTCCTCTTCACTCTACTCCTTCTCCAAGCCGACTTACAATCTCTCGGTAACATCCCGCCAACAACCATCGGTATGCTTACTCAGCTTCACATACTCTCAACACGTCCCAACACACTCACTCTTCACATTCTTTTGAAAGCATTAACATTGACATTAGCATTAAAAATCATAATTTGAGCAAAAACCTAATTGATAACAAATTCTTTTTATTTTATTTTACACTTTTGACAAACCAATAAATCACGATACACATTAATCGTCAACGTACCCTTATTATTTATATGTAACTGATATGTATATACTCGATGTAGTGAGAGCATATCATATTATTGATGTCTGTATCCGATCACGACCACCTCATAATTGCTTATTGATGTTTACCTGATAGTTTAAGTATAGATTTAACTAAAGTTGTATGTGAAAAAAATGGTAAACCTTTTATCTCTAATTGTGTGCCACTTTATTGCTTGTCATGTTTATGGCTTTGTACCTACATGTGATTTGTATCACTAAGTTATCTTTCAAGTAATCATATTGAAGTATCACTTATCCTTAAAATTATAACGAAGTGGTTAGCTCCCACATATGCCACATGCTCTCATGAATGATGTTCATGAGAATTACAGGTATAAACGAAAGCCAGAATAATTTTGATTTAAAACATAAATTAGTGTTGAACCCTTAAGTTACATCTATCATCCATTTGCCACATTCAGATATCAGTAAAATTAAACATAAGTTTTATAGAAATGTATGTTTTCTTAATCAATAAGCTAGATTCGAATAACAAAAACAGAAAATAGTAAAATAAATGGTAGATAAAACTTAAAAGTAAGACCATCAAGTAAATAAAAATATAACATTTTAACACAATAAAAAAAACCATTGTATACATACACTTCTTTAAATTTTTAGTTAATAGCCTCATAATCTTACTGATATATTGATCCAAAGTCTATTTATTCATCAATGTGGGACAATTACAAAAAAATTCATTCCACCTTCGAGCCTTCTCCACCCTCAAAGCCTTACACACACAAACAACAATGTCATTACACTCATGACTCTCCTCATCATCCTCACACAGCACCGAATCAAAACCGAGTCATCTCACTCCAACCCCCCACTCATCATGCTCCTCACTACCCTCCCACTCTCCCAACGCATCAACTGGAACACATCACACTTACTCTGCGTATGTACCGGCATCTCATGTGACGTCACCAACACCATTGAAAACTTAACTTAGCTTAGGGTAATGTCATTACACCCCAATAAACTAACTAGAAACATTCCTAAACTTCTTAGATTATATTCATGATTCATTTGCCACGTAATATGTCATTATTAGATATATCGAAGAGATTAAAAAAGAATCGTATGAAAAAACAGTACCACTACGGAATACATAAAAAAAAATTAAGTATTTGGTTTTATTCGACAAAGTCACAGAAAATTAAAAGTTTAATATGAAAATAGACAAAGTCAAAGAAAATTAAAAGTATGCTATGAAAATGAAGGAGAGACTTATAATTAACATTGTCCAACAAATTCATATCAACTGATGTTTAAGACACCCATAATCTAGATTATATAATACTCAAGTCTTTGTTCGTTAATCCGTGTGGGATACAATCACAAAACCCAAACCTATGTCGTTCTTCAAACTTATGTTTCGAGTGACTTAACAACCACATCTCCACTACTCACGAGCTCACCTCATCTTACCACAATGTCATTGCTCCGCTTCACTCTCCTCAAGTCAGGATCATCCTTCACTGAGTCGTTACCAAGCTAACTCAACCCAAACACACACTCGTCACGTTCATCTCAACCCTCCAACACTCCCTTTTCCACTTAATACCTTACACTCATTATGCACATGTAACGGATTTTTTTATTAGTGTTTTATCTTGTATAAATTAAATTTATTTTTCTGAATAAGAAAATTTAATTGTTATCAAACATATGTAAGTGACATTCCATATAACACATAGTTACGTGGCGACATGTCAAATTGAAATTAACATTTTATATGTAAATTAAAATCTAATTATGTAAGTGATACTCGTAACAAAAATCCAATGCATTGTCTACTTATTAATAAGTAGCAGGTAACTTGGATATTATGTTGATTAATAAAAATACCTTCTAGTGTGATAGTATTTGTTAAACCATAAAACAAAAAAGATTATATTACATTTTTCTTGTTAGAAACCAAAATATATATTTTTTTTTCTCAAAAAATGAGCAAACCCAGCTTATTATAAAATAAGATTCGTAGTTGTGGCTGTCTCCATATAAAATATGAACCATTGCTAAAGACGTCTTAGAACAAGTAAAAGACAAAGTATGTTGTTTATTTGTTCATATGAAATGCATAAACTATTAAGCTTAAGTTTAGCCAATATGATAAAGCACAGTGACATAAACGGAAAATAGTTGAATAAACCGAACAAGCAGAACACAAAAATTGAGACGAAAAAATTAACAACAAACAAAACGTTGAAGGCTTTAGTTCTTTCTCGTAAAAAAGAAAATTTTCCAGTCCTGTACTCAAGAAATTTACTAGCAAATCGTTTAGTACAAGTCTAGAAAAAGTATCCTTGATTAGATATTTCCATAATGTTATTTATATAGTGATGTTTGTTCATCAATCCATGTAGGATAATGTCACAAAACGAAAACTTTTTTCTTTCCTCAAACTTTTGTTTCAAGTGACATAACCACCAATTCTCTATCCTCATATCACCCACATTATCATTATTCCTTTTCACTCTACTCAATCTCCAAGCTGACGTACAA
The DNA here is from genome assembly GCA_019973895.1 of Chrysanthemum seticuspe. Lineage (NCBI taxonomy): Eukaryota > Viridiplantae > Streptophyta > Magnoliopsida > Asterales > Asteraceae > Chrysanthemum > Chrysanthemum seticuspe. Next base: position 18,107,155 of record BPTQ01000005.1, read on the forward strand.
TCTCTCGGCAACATCCCGCCAACAACCATAGGTATGCTCACTCAACTTCACATACTCTTAACACATCCCAACAACTCACTTGTCACATTCTTTTGAAAACATTAACAGATATTTACACTAAATCTAGAGGTCTATGTATCCAAAACCACTTTCAAGCGCATATCTTCATGACACAAGCTATCGCATTCAAACAAAAGTAACTATGATACTTTACTATCATCATCCATCGAGTCACACAACCTATCACATTTATCTCCACCTTCTTATAGCAATTTAAATATTACATACGTCATTAATTTAATTATTACTGTATATGATTAGCACTAGGAAAACATAATTTGAGCAAAAACTTAAATGGTAACAAATTCTTTTATTTTAGAGTTAATTACATAATTGGTCCTTAAAGTTTACCGGATCTTTCATATATTGTCCCTGTGTTTTTTTTTAAGCGGGTCCTGTCCTTGTGGTTTTAACTTTTTACGGGTTTGGTCCTTTGACTAAGAATTTTGTTAGTTTGACTGTTAAACCATGCCAATACAATTGAAATGACGAAAATGCCCCAACTTTCATTTCTATGAATTTCTTTTTCGTTTTATAATCATCTTCTTTATAGTACATTATTTTTTTTAACAGAATCTTCTTTATATTCTCATGAAAAAAAGTATACTTATCTATTTTGATTTAACAACCATCACCACCAATCTTATTCTTCTACTCCAATAATTTCCACATTCATTCAAACACTCAACTAAATTGAACATCTTCAAAAATATAAAGCTGCAAACTCAACGATAACAGCCCACATAAAAACCCATCTTTCTAAACATAATAAATCTTGGTATAGTAATTAACTCTCTTTTTATTTCAAATTCAACAACTAGCCACAATAAATCAATAATTTTTCATGAATACCAACAAACCACCACATCAACACTCGTCATCAACAAGGCCACCACCACACCGCTTCCCAGATCCGGCCAGACCCGCCACCAATATTGCCAGCCACTGTCATGCGTTTTTTGTATGGTTTGAGTCACGCTAAGTGTTTGTTTTTGAAGATTCTTGGCTGAATAAATTTTGTGCGTTTAGATAAATCGATTATGGTGGCTCTTGATTTAAGTGTGTTTATACTTGTTTGAAGATCTAATTTTTGTAAAAGTGGGTTTGGTAATTTCATGGTAAGAATTTTTGTCAAAAGTGTAATTTGAAGATGATTTTTTTTTTGGTTGTGTGTTTTGTATATGTTTGATTGTGCAAGTGATTTTATATAAATGTTTGTTTTAATTTTTGTGAGGGTAGTCAACTGTAGTAGTTGGATGAACAACACAAGAATGATTTTTTTGGTTGAGATGTGAATATGTGAGTGGTGGTACCAGTTGAAAAAGAAACTGATGTTTTGTGATACTTGTGTATTTGTATTAATAATAATAATAATAATGTCAAAAGTCATTAGTACCCCTGATTAAAACATGTAAAAAGTCAGAAATACCCTTCATTTCACGGTCAACTAACAGAATTTTTAGTCAAAGGACCAAACCCGTAAAAAGTTAAAACCACAAGGACATGACCCGCTTGAAAAAAAACACAAGAACATTATATGCAAGATCCGGTAAACCTTAAGGACCAATTATGTAATTAACTCTTTATTTTATTTTTACGCATGTGCCAACCCAATAAATCACGATACACATTAATCGTCAACGTGCCCTTATTATTTATATGTAACTAATATGTATATCCTCGATGTAATGAGAGCACATTCATATTATTAATTTCTGTAACGAGAACCGATCGCAACTACCTCATAACCGCTTATTAATGTTTACTTAATTGTTAAAGTATAGTTTTAACAAAAAATGTACGTGAACGAATGGTAAACTATTAGGCTTGTGTACGATAGAGATACGATTCGATGTATAAATCTCTAATTTTGCGCCACTTTATAACTTGTCATATTGATGGCTTTGTACCTACATGTGTTGTATATCACAAAGTTATCTTTCAAGCTGGTAATCATATCGAAATATCCGTTATACATAAAATGATAACGAAGTGGTTAGCTCGCATATGCCACATGCTCTGGTGAATGATGCACTTGAGAATTACATTTATAAACTAAAGCCGGAAATGACATTGATTTGAAACAAAAATTAGTGTTGAACCAATGTGAGGATAGAAACCAGCAAATGTAAGTTGTTTCTTTATACACCGGAAAATGCACAACTATTAAGCGTAAGTTTACCAAAACATCCCTGTCTCTTAAGTGTATTTATCATAGGGGTGGCAATCGTGTCGTGTTCGTGTTAACCTATTCGGGTTCGCGTGTTGGCGGGTTAGTATAGCCTTTACCCAAACACGACCCATTTATTAATCGTGTCAAGAAACTCAACCCTAACCCATACGTGCATAACACGTGTAACCCATTTGTGACTCGTTTAACCCATTTAAGTAAATAGGTCAAACAGTGAATAAAGTTGGTGGTTTGTCGATTTAACTAGTTTAACTGCAAAAAATGATATAAGGATCTAAAATATGATAAGAATAACACATAAATAACTATGCGACAATTTTCTAAATTACAAGCGCCAGTTTTCATTATATCTAAAATATAAAATTATAATTCACTCATATTAAGTAAATAACAAAATACCTTTAATCCACATCCAACATAAAAACCAGGTTATATATTATATTTTTAAGATCTTATTCTTATATACTTAAACAGGTTCACGGGTTGACATGTTTAATACTTACTCAACTCAAACACAACCCGTTTATTAAACGGGTTAGACGGGTTGACCCGTTTTTTACCCAAACCTATTTATCCTCAACTCAAACCTGTTTAACTTCGTGTCGGATTCGTGTCGTTTATCGTGTCGTGTCGAAAATTGCCACCCCTAATTTATCATCCATTTGTCACTTTTGCCACAGTTGGATATTAGAGAAATTATACGTAAGTTTAATAGAAATGCATGTTTTTTTTTTAATCAATAAGCTAGATATTTATAAGTGTTCCAGAAAAATAAATGGTAGATGCTTAAAAGTAAGACTATGAAGTAAAATAAGAATATAACAATAAAAAATATCATTTCACAAATGTACGTATTAAAGATTTTAAAAGTCATTGAATTGAATATGTACATTTGCGACAATCTTGCTAATAACGTTTTACTCTCATACAACACATTTTGAGTGATATAATTATAAACATAAAGCTTTTTTAAAGACTTGGTAGCATCGGAGCATGTTTATGAAAATGACTTGTTAGTTTATAAAATGCAATTAAATATCAATGTGTTAAATGCAAAAGGGTAAGGCTGAGAATACGTAACAAACTTTCTCAAATATACCGAAGTACGTAATATACAAATTTTATTATCTAAATTGCTAAATAACTTTCAAATTTTGTTCAATGTACGTAATATTGACAGGTTACCAAGTTTTAAAGTTACAACATTGGTCCCTGTCGTTTGCATTCATTTTCACCGTTAGTCATTTGACATTTTTTCACTTAAAAAACTTACAGTAACGGTCCTTGTAGTTTGCTTTGACTTTCACCATTAGTCCTTTGTCTTTCATCTTTTTTATATACGTTTTTTACGCGTTTTTATACACATTTTTTTACATATTTTTATACACGTTTTTTTACACACGTTTTTAAAAACATTTTTTTACACATTTTTATACACGTTGTTTACACTTTTTTATACATGTTTTTATACACGTTTTTATGTACGTTTTTATATACTTTTTATACACGTTTTTTACACGTTATTATATACATTTTTTACACGTTATTATACACATTTTTTACACATTTTTATACACGGTTTTATGTACGTTTTTTATACACTTTTTATACACGTTTTTTACACGTTATTATACACATTTTTACACATTTTAATACACGGTTTTATGTACGTTTTTTACATGTTTTTATACACGTTTTTTACATGTTTTTATGTACGTTTTTTACATGTTTTTATACACGTTTTTATATACATTTTTACACGATTTTACGCACGGTTTTATACACATTTTTAAAAACATTTTCTAAACATGTATAAAAATGTGTATAAAACGTGCATAAAAACGTGTAAAAATGTATAAAAAACTATAAAACCGTGTATAAAAAAATGCATAAAATCGTGTAAAAACGCATATAAAATGTGTGTAAAAAACCTATAAAAACGTGTAAATAAACATATATAAAAACGTGTAAAAAACGTATATAAAACCGTGTATAAAAACATGCATAAATTCGTGTAAAAAACATATATAAAAACGTGTGTAAAAACGTGTATAAAAACGAGTAAAAACGTATAAAAAACGGTACATAAAACCGTGTATAAAAAGGGTATAAAAAACGTACTTAAAACCGTGTATAAAAATGTGTAAAAAATGTGTATAATAACGTGTAAAAAACGTGTATAAAGAGTGTATAAAAACGTACATAAAAACGTGTATAAAAACGTGTATAAAAATGTGTAAAAAATGTATATAAAAACGTGTGTAAAAAACGTGTATAAAATATGTAAACAAATGTGTATAAAAACGCGTAAAAAACGTATATAAAAAAGATGAAAGACAAAGGACTAATGGTGAAAGTCAAAGCAAACTACAAGGACCGTTACTGTAATTTTTTTAAGTGAAAAAATGTCAAATGACTAACGGTGAAAGTGAATGCAAACGACAAGGACCAATGTTGTAACTTTAAAACTTGGAAACCTGTCAATATTACGTACATTGAACAAAATTTGAAAGTTATTTAGCAATTTAGATAATAAATTTGTATGTTACATACTTCGGTATATTTGAGAAAGTTTGTTACGTATTCTCAGCTTCCACCCAATGCAAAAAGTCATTAGACTTTTTGCATAGCAAATGCTCTTACACACACAAACAACAATGTCATTACCGTCATGACTCTCCTCATCATCTTCACACTGCATCGAGTCACAACCGAGCCATCTCACTCCAACCCTCCGGCCTCCACTCTTTTATTCAATACGTCAAAGAGATTAAATATGAATCGTATGGAAACATTAATCTTTTATTTAATAAGGTATATTGGAACTACATAAACAAACAACAATAAGTGCAACTAAAGAAAAAGGCATAAAGCTTTGGTTTTATTCGACAAAGTGAAAGCAAATTAAAAATTGGATTATGTTTATTACATCTGTAATCCAAATTATAAAATGCTCAAGTCTTTGTTCATTCATTTATGTGGGACAAAGTCATAAAACCCGAACTCATGTGACATGAGCACCACATCTCCATCACTCACAACCTCACGTCATCTCACCACGATGTCATTGCTCCCCTTCATTCTCCTCATCATCCTCCACCGAGTCAACTCAACCCAAACACGTACTTGTCACGTTCATCTCAACCATCTCACACTCCCTTATCCACTAAACACCTTACACTCTTGATATTATTATCTCGTGTAAGCAAAATATATATTTTATGAAATATGAAAGATTTATTTTGTGATCAAACATATGTAATCCACATTCCATGTAATGCAGAATTACGTGACGCCATGTCAAATTGAGATTAACATTTAATATGTGAATTAGAATCTAATTATGTTAGTGATACTTGTACACAAAAGTTATGCAAAGTCCACTTATTAAAATAGTAGCAGGTTACTTGGATATAATGACTAGAATAACTTACATGTTACGATCATGTGGTTTACTCAAAGTCTCTATTTAAAAAAAATATGAATCATTTGTGCAACAATTTATATATTTTTTATTACACGATGGTCACTATCATTATTACACGGATAGTCCCTATTATTTGAATGAACTATCAATGCATATAGTTTGATAATTAAAGATTATTTACGTAATTAAAATCAAATAAGGGTGCCGAATGTGATTTACTGTAAACAACATGAACGAAACATGAAAATTTTTTCTTATGCCTATGTTGATTAATAAATACCTTATAATTTGATACCATTTGATGAAACAATTGATTACATATATCTTGTTTGAAACCAAGTAACACATTTTACTTTATATATTTTTATCCCAAAAAATTAGCTAACCCAACTTATTATATAATGGGATTCGTGGTTGTTGTTGCCTGCATATAAAAATAGATTCCTAACTAATTAAATGGAAGCTAAAAGGATGTCTTAGAGCAAAAAAAAGAAAAAGAAAAAAAAATGTTGTTTATTTGTTCATAGAAAATGCATAAACTATTAATTAAGGGTGTTGATACTCACACCATTTTTTTTATACATACACTACACTGTACAGCAGTGTAATGCACATCGTACAACACTATAATGCACAAATGTGGTGTATGTAACAAAAAAAAAGATGTGAGTATCAACAACCATTAACTAAGCACAAGTTTAGCCAATACACTTAATGAGAAATAAACGGAAAAAGTTGAATAAACCGAAGAAGTAAAACAAAAAAACTGATACGACAAAATTAATAACAAAAAAAGGTTGTTTATTTGTTCATAGAAAATGCATAAACTATTAATTAAAGGTGTTGATACTCACACCATTGTTTTTTATACATACACTACACTATACAGCAGTGTAATGCACACCTAACAAAAAAAAATGATGTGAGTATCAACAACCATTAATTAAGCACAAGTTTAGCCAATACACTTAATGAGAAATAAACGGAAAAAGTTGAATAATCCGAAGAAGTAAAACAAAAAAACTGAGACGACAAAATTAATAACAAACAAAAAGTTGAAGGCTTTAGTTTAATCTCGTAAAATAAGAAAATTTTATGTTCTTGAACTAAAGAAATTTACTAATAAATCATTAAGTACATAAACAGCAAATTCCTTAATTTAATACTTCCATAGTCTTATTTATATAGTGATGTATTGTTTGTTCATCAATCCATGTGCGACAAAGTCACAAAACAAAAACCTTTTTTCTTCCTCAAACTTTTGTTTCAAGTGACATAACCACCACATATTTATCCTCATATCACCCACAATATCATATTCCTCTTCAGTCTACTCCATCTCCAAGCCGACTTACAATCTCTCGGCAACATCATGCCAACAACCATCGGTATGTTCACTCAGCTTCACATACTCTCAACACGTCCCAACACACTCACTCGTCTCATTCTTTTGGAAAACATTAACATTAGCACTAGAAAATCATAATTTGAGCAAAAACCTTATTGATAACAAATTATTTTTATTTTATTTTACACTTTTGACAACCCAATAAATCACGATACACATTAATCGTCAATGTACCATTATTATTTAATATGTATATACTCAATGTAATGAGATCGTATTCATATCATATTGATTTATGCAAAGAGAACCAATCGCGACTACCTCATAACTCCTTATTAATGTTTACTAATAGTTAAAGTACAGATTTAACTAAAATTGTATGTGAACGAATGGTAAACCATTAGGCTTGTATACGATTGCGATAAATTCGATATATATAAATCTCTAATTTTGCGCAACTTTATAGCTTGTCATGTTGATGGCTTTGTACCTACATGTGTTGTGTATCACAAAGTTATCGTTCAAGTAATCATATCGAAGTGTCACGTATACTTAACATGATAACGAAGTGGTTAGCTGGCATATGCCACATGCTTTGATAAGTGTATACATTTATAAACTTAAGCCGGAAATGAATTTGATTTAGAACATAAATTAGTGTTAAACTTTATTGTGAGGATAGAAACCAACAAATATAAGTTGTTTATGTATACACCATAAAATGCATAACTATGAAGCCTAAGTTTACTGAAGCATCCTTTAGATTTTTACTGTCTCCTAATTTATATTTATCGTACATTTGTCACTATTGCCACAGTTATATATCATAGAAATTAAACATAAGTTTTATAGAAATGCAAGTTTGCTTAATTAATAAGCTAGACTCAAATAGCATAAACGGAAAGCAGTAAAATAAATGGCAAGTAAGACTATAAAGTAAATAAAACTATAACAATTTCTTACAATAAAGAAAATCATTTGTAAATTAAACTATAACAATTTCTTACTGTGTGCATGCCAGGATTTCGAGGTAAATATTCTCCCCAACTCCCATGTTAGACCCACTCGTAAACCATAAAAATAGCCAAGGTTGAACGTCTTGAAGAAGATACGTTCATAGTCTCATACTCTCATGTTGTTATAAAAACAGCCAAGGTTGAACCAACTGGATTGGAATGAGATTATTAAAGGAGAAGCTTTTTTTTTTAGTAAAGGGAATGGGAAATTGCATAAAAGGATACTATCTTAAGTCCAATTTCAATTAAAGGCACTATTTTTTTTATTTTATTTTTCTCAATTTAAGGTACCCGACATTTTTTTTTGTGGCCAGTTTAGGTTTTTTTCTAACTTCCGTTAACCATTTCGTTAGTAAATTACATGTTTGGTCCTTGAGTTTGTATAGGCATTTCATGTTTGGTCCATTTTCGTCCGTTTTCATATGTTTGCATACGTTTTCGTCCATTTTTGCTATACTTTTTTGCTATGAAGAGAACTTGGAAATTAACTATGCAAGAGTAGCTGCTTGTTTCATAAGTTTCCTAGAGCTGTTTTAGTATGTTCGGTTTGTTTGTTTGCTTAGGTCGTTTGGGTTGTTGTGTTTGAGCATGTTCAAAAATGTCAGCTTTTCTTTCTTTTTAGAGTGGCTACATCACCCCTCTTTCTTGTAAGAAACTCATTATTTCATTTATTATATTTCACCGGGTATAAATCCTTTGTGCAAATTGCATAAAAAGGTACACATATTAGGTCAAATTTCAATTAAAGGTACTATTTTTTTCCCTCAATTTAAGGTACCTGACTTTTTTTTGGCCGATTTAGGTTTTTTTCTAAATTCTGTTAACCATTTCGTTAGTAAATTACATGTTTGGACCTTGAGTTTGTATAGGCATTTCATGAATGGTCCATTTTCGTCCATTCTCATACGTTGGCATACGTTTTCGTCCGTTTTACACGTTTTCATCCGTTTTTACACGTTTTTGTCTGTTTTACACGTTTTCGTAAGTTTTTGCATGTTTTCGTCTGATTTTGCACGTTTTCGTTCGTTTTTACACGTTTCCATTCGTTTTTACACGTATCCGTCTGTTTTTGCACGCTTTCGTCTGTTTTTACACGTTTTCATTCGTTTTTACACGTTTCTGTTTGTTTTTACACATTTTTGTTTGTTTTTGCACGTTTTCATCCGTTTTTGCACGTTCCAGTCTGTTTTTGCACTTTATTTGTCTGTTTTTACACGTTTCCGTCCATTTTTAAATGTTTTCGTCCGTTTTTACATGTTTTTGTCTGTTTTTTCACGTTTTCGTTTGTTTTCGATGTTTTGTCCGTTTTTGCATGTTTCCATCCTTTTTTTAACGCTTTCTTCTATTTTTACACGTTTTCGTCTGTTTTGACGTTTCGTTCGCTTTCGTCTGTTTTTACACGCTTTCGTCTGTTTTCGACGTTTCAACCGTTTTGCACGTTTCGGCCGTTCTTACACGTTTTCGTCCGTGTTTGCAGGTTTTCATCCGTTTTTGCACGTTTCCGACCGTTTTTGCAAGTTTCCATCCTTTTTTCCACGCTTCCGTCCATTTTGCACGTTTTCGTTCGTTTTTACACGTTTCATCCATTTTTACCCTTTTTATACTCGTGTATAAAAACGTGTATAAATATGTGTATAAAAACATGGAAAAACTGACGAAACATCGAAAACAGACAAAGACGGACGAAAACGTGTAAAAACGGACCAAAACGTGTCAAAACGGACCGAAACCTGTAAAAACGGACGAAGAGTGCAAAAACGGACTAAAACATGTAAAAACAGACGAAAACGTGCAAAAACATATGGAAACGTGTAAAAATGGATGGAAATGTGCAAAAAAACGGACGAAAACCTGTAAAAACGGACGAAACGTCAAATATAAGATACGGACGAAAACGTGCGAAAATGGACGAAAACGTGTAAAATCGTATAAAACGTGTAAAAACGAACGAAACGTCAAATATCATATACGAACCAAAAAAAATACCGCAATACCCATCCAACTTTCAATTTTTTTTCATTATCATAAGTTTTAGTTCATCTCTTTGCATCATTAGTCCTTTTGACTAACGACCATTTGTAATTAACTTAAAAATATGGTTTTCTTACATTTTCATATGTTTTGATCCGTTTTCATACGTTTTAAACCGTTTTTAGACGTTTCCGCACGTTTTCTTACTTTTTTGTTCTTTTTTAAATGTTTTGTCCGTTTTTATACGTTTTCAAGCATTTTCATACGTTTTTATCCATTTTTATAAGTTTTTCTTACGTTTTCATATGTTTTATCTGTTTTTATATGTATTCTTACATTATTACACACTTTTATACGTTTGCGTCTGTTTTTATACGTTTTCGTTCAATTCTATACGTTTTATACTCTTTCATACGTTTTCATACATTTTTATCCGCTTTTATACGTTTTCATACGTTTTCCGGTTTCATACATTTTAATCTGTTTTATACGTTTTCACCCGTTTTCTTACGTTTTCTTACATTTTATACGTTTTTATCTGTTCTCATCCTTTTTCATAATGTTTCATCCGTTTTTATACATCTTGTATGTTTTCTTACGGACAAAAATGTATGAAATTTATATGAACGGAAGAAAACGTATGAAAACGTATAAAAGCGTATTAAAATGGACTAAAACGTATATAACAAGCAAAATCGTATAAAATGGATAAAACATAAAAAACCGTATAAAAACAGAGGAATATGTATAAAACAGACACGGACGTATAAAAACAGGCAAAGACGTATGAAAAAGGATGAAAGCGTAAAAATGTATCAAAACGGATGAAAACGTATAAGAACGGACGCAAACGTATAAAACGGATAAAACCGTAAGAATGCGTATAAAAACGGATAAAAACGTAAAAAACCAATTGAAAACGTATAAAAAATGGACGAAAACGTTTAAAAATGAACAAAAACGTATGAAAAAGTTAAAAAACGGGTGAAAACGTATAAAAGCGGATAAAAACGTATGAAAACATAAGAAAAACATATTTTTGAGTTAATTACAAACGATCGTTAGTCAAAAGGACTAACGGTGCAAAGGGATGACTAAAAAAGTATGATAATTAAAAAAAATTAAAGTTGGATGGATATTGTGGTCTTTTTTTAGGTTTGTACCTGATACTTGAACAAATGAGAAAGTACGTTGATATAACATGTTGTTAAAAAAAAAAAAAAAAAACATTTGATAAACGCACGTATTAATAAATTTTAGACTAAAAAGTAAAAAAATAAAATATAAAACTCATAATAATAAGAGGCTCATGTTTATTTCACATGGTAAAAAAAAAAAAAGTTAGTAGAAATGCACGTATTAAGAAATTTAATAAGTCAATAAGTGAACGTCACCATAACTTTAACAATAGCCTCAGAATCCTATACATATATTGCTCCAAAAGTTACTCATTCATCGATGTGGGATAATTGGGACATGCAAGTAGGTTTAACGATATGCATGCCAAAACAACTAGTTATAATACTCGTGCACGCACGGGGTTTTGACAAAAAAAATTATTTTGTATTAATACTGAATATTTTGTGTTTAAAGGTAATTACATATAATTATATACTTATGCACGAGTTTTCCATAATATATTAATATCCATTAGAATTTGGTAAAATAAAATTTTGTAAAAATTTCTCTTAGATAACTCAAGATTTAACTATATTTAGTAGACATATATGTTGATGTTGCTATTTAAATTTCACTATTGATATTATGTTGTACACAAGATGCGAGTTTAGTAACACATAATTAGCGTCGATGAAGTTAAAATATATTCCTTAAAGTTTTTTAAAAAATGTTTTTCTACATATCCTTATATAAATAAATAAGAATTACATGATTCGTTGTTATAAGTACAATCACGTATATTTTTTTTCATATTACAGTAACCCGTACTTACAATTTGATAACACATCTTTAGTAAATTAAAATACATTCATGTATTATCTAAATCAGCAACTCAACTTAATTATACATTCATACCTTGAGCAGGCGTAGAAAATCCTTCCACGACAATCATGTGTTGATACTTAATCCTCTTGTAAAAATCGTACACAAAAAAATTGCATTACACTTTAGTATGTGCGATAAGATCATAAAACTGCAAAAACTACTAACGTGTTGCATTATAGTGAGGATAACAACAAAGTTAGTCATAACATCAAATAAGAAAACTTCATATTAGAACTAACTGGGTGTTTGGTATGCTTATTAAATGTGCTCATTGGCTTATTCAATTACCATAACACAATAAGTTTATAATAAAGCTATAAGCTTTTTTGAGAAGCTTAGTAAAAAAAACCCGAACTCACAACTAATTCTATCATAGCTTAGTGTGTTTATAGTAAAAACACAAATATTAAGCGTAGAACTTTTCAATAAAAAAATAAAAAAAATTACTAAAAGTTGGTGTGTATAACAAAAAAGTTACTAAAAACTATCAGCTAGATAAGGCATAAGCCAAAGTTATGTTGAAGTCTTTTTCGGATTCTATTCAGAAGCAAAAACAGGTTAACACATAAATCACAAATATAGAAGAATGGTTGTATCTCACATCCGTGATTACTAACTCAATAACATTATCGCAGTATAGTAACGTAATAACATGATTAAAAACTATATATTCTTGCTTAATAATTCTCATGTACATACTTTTATTTCTTTACAACGGCCAACTATTACCCTTTTTTTTTTTTTTTTTTTGATGAAACATCACGTCAATGAATAAAGTTAGGTTATCACCTACTTAGTTTTTCTTGTTGTTATAAGTATAGAATCGCGTATATTTATTTTCATATCACAGTAACTCGTGTTTACCATTTGATATTTATATTCCCGTTACTAATAATATAAAGTATAGGGGGGATAAAGTGTAAGGGGTTATTTGTTTTTTTCTAAAGTTATTAAAAAACATGGAAACTTGTAATTTTACACTTAGCTCTATATAATTTATTTAAAATTCAACCACTAAAGTTTTATTAATTACTCCCTATTTTTTTAAGTTTATGTTTTCATAAATTTGACACCTAAATTTTTATGCATTTTTTTTCTTAACCAGATTTTCCACCAAAATTATTAAGTTTGACCAAAACCAATTTAATTTTGACTTTCTATTGACCAACCATATTGCTCGATTTTGCCTACATGCCAAATTCAAACTCTCCTACTGGTTTAATTTTTTTTCAATAAAAAGGGTTTTGCAAAAATACTCCGAAATGATGTAATTCTTTTATTATATAAAAAAGATTTTTAACATGACTAATTACATTCAAGGCAAATAAAAACATTACTGACCAGTTATATTTAAGGATTGTGGCTCTATTTATTTTCTCAATCTCCATCACATTCAAACTTATATCTGTTTAGAACTAATTATGATTCAGGTTCTTCATATATATACCTTAAATCGCATTGCGTATTTCTTATTGTTATTGTAGTTTTTACCTCTATATAAACGGTATCTTTACTACATGCATGTATCTTGTATAGAATTTATTGGAGCTGTTAAAAACGTTTAAAAGGTGATCGTGACTTCTCAAAAGTGAAACTTGCAAAGGTGCAAGATATATACTTGTGCACAAACGGTAAAGTATATTGGTATTTCTGAATATATCTTGATACGTAATCGATCAGTAGATATCTCTTAAGTAAAAATTAGCCCTATACCCCTTTAATTGCTACAATAATTAAACTTCAAAGTTTCTTGCCATCTACCAACTATCAATGCTTCTGTATACACGACAGCAAACTCACTATCGTTACTCCTACATAGATATGATAAGCCAATAATAAAAATTGATTAAGAACGAGAATCAATGTTAAGGTTATTTGTGATGAAAAAAAAAGGCAAAAGGTACCACAATATATCATACTTGTCATTTGAACTTTTTATATGCATCAAATAAAAAATTTGCATTTATATGTCTTAAAGTTGTTTTTTTCACGTTTTTGTTGTACTCATGAAATTCTTCGGCCATTTTACCCATTAGGATGAATTACATAAATGGTCCCTGGATTGGCAAATATTGCACCAATCTTCTCAGAAATTTTAAAGTTTCACTAATCACTCGTTTTTTCTGTTTTCGTCCCTTTTTATACGTTTTCGTCCGTTTTGTATGTTTTCGTCTGTTTTATACGTTTTCGTCATTTTTTTATGTTTTCATCCATTTTTATAAGTTTTCTCCCGTTTTTATATGTTTCCATCCGTTTTAATACGTTTTCGTCCGTTTTTTTATGTTTTCATTCGTTTTTATACGTTTTTACTCGTTTTTTATACATTTTCTTCCGTTTTTAAACGTTTTCGTCCGTTTTTTTATGTTTTCATTCGTTTTTATACGTTTTCACTCGTTTTTTATACATTTTCTTCCGTTTTTATACGTTTTCGTATGTTTTTAAATGTTTTCACCAATTTTTATACGTTTTCGTCCGTTTTTATACGTTTTCGTCCGTTTTTTATGTTTTCATCCGGTTTTATACCTTTTGCCCATTTTATACATTTTCGTCCATTTTTCTTACGTTTTTATACTTTCTTCCAACTTTCATCCGTTCTATACATTTTCGTCCATTTTTATACTTTTCGTCCGTTTCTATACGTTTTCGTCCGTTTTTATACGTTTTCGTCAGTTTTTTTTACGTTTTTATAGGTTTTCGCCGTTTTGTTCGTTTTTGTCCGTTTATATACGTTTTCATCCACTTTTATGCGTTTTAGTTCGTTTTCATACGTTTTTATCCGTTTTATCCATTTTTATCCGTTTTTATACGTTTTCATCCATTTTTTTACGTTAACGTCTGTATTTTTACGTTTTCGTCCGTTTCTATACGCTTTCGACAATTTTTATACTTTTTCGTCCGTTTCTATACGTTTTTGTCCGTTTTTATAGGTTTTCATCTGTTTTATACGTTTTTGTCAATTAAATTTACGTTTTTGTCCGTTTTTATACGTATCCGTCCGTTTATATACGTTTTCATCTGCTTTTATACGCTTTTGTCCTTTTTTTTACGTTTTTATACATATAGAAGCGAATAAAAGTGGATAAAAATGTTGAAAACGTAAGAAAACCAGATGGAAAACGTATAAAAACGGACGAAAACGGATGAAAACGTATAAAAAGGACGAAAATGTAAAAGACGAATGAACGTATAAAAACGGACGAATACATATAGGAATGGATAAAAGCGGATAAAAACATATGAAAACGTATAAAAAAGTAAAAAAAATAAAGGACGAAAACGTTTAAAAACGGACGAAAACGTATAAAAGCGGATGAAAACGTAAAAAATGAACGAAAACGTATAAAACATACGTAAACGTATAACGCGGACGAAAACGTATAAATACGGACGAAAACATATAAAAACGGTCGAAAACGAATAAAAGCGGACCAAATCGTATAAAAACGGACGAAAACGTATAAAAACGGACGAAAATGTGTAAAAGTGGACGAAAACGTATAAAAACCGAAGAAAACATAAAAAATGACAAAAACTTATAAAACAGACGAAAAGGTATAAAAACGGGTCAAAACGGATACAAACAGATAAAAATCTATAAAAACGGACGAAAATGTATAAAAACGGACGAAAACGTATAAAAATGGAAGAAAACGTATAAAAGCTGATGAAAACGTAAGGAAAACGTACGAAAACAGATGAAAACGTATAAAAAAAACGGATGAAAACGTTTGAAAAACGAACGATTTGTGGAACTTTAAAATTTATGGGACGGTTGATGCAATATTTGCCAATCCATGGACCATTTATGTAATTCACCCTAAAGGGTAAAATGGTCAAAGAATATCATGAGTACACAAAAAATGTTAAAAAATAAACTTTAAGACATATAAATGCATTTTTTTCCGATATATATAAAAAGTTCAAATGACAAGTATGATACATTCCGATGCATTTTGCCATAAAAAATTATTTAGCTATTTATAAGTTTGAAAAATGCTATGCCTAAATTTCTCCAAATACTACTTACATTTTACAATATGATAATTTATTTTCATCACCCACATACAACTTTAATCAACAAAACTAGATAGAGATTAACTATAAATTGAATAGAAGCGTCAAGTCTCTTCATTCAATAAACTAGACGAGAATCTGTGCATTACAACGACATTTTATAGCGACAAATAATTTTAGTGATAAAAAAAAGTTTATGAGTTATAAACGAAAAATAATAAAAATTTGAGGATTTGGCGATTGAACATAATGTTTTGAAACCCGGTTCGACCCGGGTGGTTCAACCGGTTGAACCGTTCTGATAAAAAAACGGGTCAGTTTAAACCGGGTCAACCCGACGGGTTCGGTCGAAAAATAGGGTCAAATTAAATGGAGTCAACCCCGCCGGTTTGAAAAGTGCTCATACTTAATTGTTTCAACATTTTCTTTTTAATTTTTTCAACATTTCATTTTTTTTAAATTGCTCATAGTTAATTGTTTCAACATTTTCTTTTTAATTTTTTTAACATTTCACTTTCTTGACTTTGACTTTTTACTTTAACCATTTTTGTTTTATAGATAGTATAGATTAGATCAGATTAGAATAACATAAAACAAAAAAACAATTAAATAACTCGAAAGAAAATTTTAATTACAATTATAATTAATAATTAAGACACAGGAGAGCAAATTATAATTACAATTTTACAATTCAGTATTTTTGTATTACAAATTGATCGAGTTATTGAAATTTCAAGTTATATATTACCTTACTCTTTGTTCATCCGTCTATGGTGGACAAACATCCACTCCTCAAATTCACATCTCTCCCTGGTGGTTAACATCAGCTCCAAGCTCACATTATGCATTTTGGTGTTATTTATTCTATCAATTGACTCTTTACATTTTTAGGTTGTATCTTACAAAATTGATTAAAATTGTTAGAATCATTTTTTAGGTGCTTTTGACTCTTGTATAGAAACTAAGAAAACAAATACATATTATTTGGTGTTGTTTCTTATCAGTTATTGGAGTATTCTTTATTTATATTTCTACCGATTTACAAGAGCATTAGATATTCTCTCAAATTTTGTTTCTACTCATCTCACCACCGACACAAATGAAATGTGTTTTTCACTTATTATCGGTCACTATCTAAACCGTCATATGTCGGAATCATGTAAAATAGTATGTAAGATTAATAAGCAAGAGGAAATATCATCTCTTTATTTATAAACCACCAAGATAGTTTGTACTTAGATGGTAATTGTGACATTCATAGGAGTTAACATAAAGGGGGAATGTAATTAACAAAGAAACAAGCAAATCTTAAGCCAGCAATTGGGCATATGCCAAATTATGCTACAAGCAAATGTAACAGGTGAAGGAATAGCTCACTTTAAGTTGCATAAAGTGAGACCCAAGTATTCCTTATGCAGCTTGGTGTTTATATGCAAACTTCCTCGCTCTCAACTTATATAGCTTGAGCGATGTGGGATTAACCCAACCCCCCCTAAGCATATAATCTTGACATGAGAATGTAAAGATACGAGGGTAGGTGGTGGTGGTAGGTGATAAAAAAGTGATTAAGGGTGTGATAAAAATATTAAATAATCCCCACTTTTCAGATAAAGTTAAGGATAGTTTAAAATTTAAAATAAAATAGCTATTTCGGTTGGATTTTCACGTACTAAGAACCCAGAGACGTACGTAGTGGAAAAGAAAATGTAAAATCTCACAACTCGTATCCCATAAACGTAAAAACTCGTTTTTGTTTTTTCAAAAAGCAGAAAAGTAAAAACCAGTGTTGCAAAACAAGGCCTACAAGGCCGATTAATCACCGATTAGGTGCTACTAGGCCACCAACCTTGCCGATTTGTGTAACTGGGTCAAACAAATCGGTCAACAATGGTCAATGGCGGTCAACGACTGTTAACGGTGGTCAAACTTGCCGGAAACATGCAAATCTTGTCGGAAATACCCAAAACTTGTCTTGAACAAGTTTAAATCAACTATATTTGATGTTTATATATGTTACAAGATGACTTTCAAGGAAAGTCTTGTCTAGAATACCCAAATCTCGCCGAAAATACCCAAAACTTGCCGAAAATGCCAATC
Source organism: Chrysanthemum seticuspe (assembly GCA_019973895.1). Classification (NCBI taxonomy): domain Eukaryota; kingdom Viridiplantae; phylum Streptophyta; class Magnoliopsida; order Asterales; family Asteraceae; genus Chrysanthemum; species Chrysanthemum seticuspe. Next base: position 18,125,283 of record BPTQ01000005.1, read on the forward strand.
CGATTAATCACCGATTAATCCCGCCTAGACCGATTACAAGCTATAGGGTGGTCGACCGCCCGACTACCGATTCACGATTTTTGCAACCTTGGTAAAAAGTTGTATTCCAAAAACGTAAAAAAAACAAATTGAAAATGACATATTTATGCAATAAGTAAATTTAACCCATACGATTAGTTTAAATGGTTTTGTAGCGTGCGTCCCTTTCGTCTTAATTATATATTGTTGTATAGTTTGTTTATCCATCTATGTGGGACAAAGTCGCAAAACCAAAACTCTTCTCATTCTTCAAGCTTCTGTTTACTACAATATCTGCATCGTACGGCCTTGCCTTCACGCACTCAAACACCTCATTTCAACCACAATGTCGTTGTTCGATTTCACCCTTCTCATCATCCCAACTAACAACTCAGCCCAAACACCCATTACTTGCATTCATTTCATCCCTTTCAGATTCTCCACGACATACACTACAAGTCTCCACAACATACACTATAAGTATTCCAACAAACTAACTAGTCACGCTTGTTTAAAAAATTGACAAAAGAAACCATGAATCATGACATATATCTATACTGGGTCATATGTAGTACAAGCCAAAGATTCAAATAAGGTGACGAACCGGGCATAAATGAATTTAGTGGTACTTCCCTAGTCAGACAATGTCATTCGAAAGGCATACAAATTCAAACAAATATACATTTCGCGAAATATTGTCTGAGGAAAATAGAAACAATACTACATATGAGTCGTATATATGGATTGCGGTTCCTCTAGCGAGATTTGCAATGTTCATCACTAGGTGTCTAAGTATTTAAATCATAAGACCTTTTTCAAACTCATATCTTCATAGTACAAGCCATCACATTCAAACAAAGAATGACTATGATGTTCTAAAAGCATCCAAACACATTAGCTCAAGATCCCAAAAAATAGTATGAGTTGTCATACAGCTCTAACATGCTAACCGATGTTTATAACATTACGTGATAATCGGTTTAACATCGTGGAACTCGTCGTCAAGATGGACTGCAATTACATGTTCAATAAACACATGTTAATTCTCGTTTAGCATTTTTCAAATCTCCGCGACTTTATTAAACTACTACCCTCGTACTAAATCAACACATCATATATAAATTAGAGTTGTTTGCATAATCAAGTTGTTTATTTGTTCATATATAAATTAGGTCTTTTGACATAAAAAGAAGAAATTTAAATCCATGTATCAAACAAATTTACTAGTAAACCATCTCTCATACAATACATAGAATTGCAATTTTTTCTTATTTAATACTTCCATAGTGTTACTAATATACTGATTTAGAGTTTGTTCAACAATCTATATGGGATAAAGTCACACAATCAAAACCCTTTTGATTTCTCAAACTTTTGTTTTAACTGACATAACCACCACATCTCTCTCCTTACAGCCTCACATGCATCACACAAACACCTGATTTCGCTCACATTATCATTATTCCTTCACTCTACTACATCTCCAAGTTGTCATTCTCTCGACAACATCCCACGAAATACTATCGGTACACTCACTAAGCTTCACATACTCTCAACACATTCTAGCAAACTCACTCGTCACATTCCTTTGAACACATTAACAAAAACAACTATAGATCATGACATACTTGGTATCATTACTTGTGTTGTCTATGTTGTGTTTCTTGCTTCATCCATCTCATATTTTCAAGCTTTTGTTTCAACTCACTATCTCATTGCCTCACATAGACACAAACATCTCATTTCAGTCACAATTTCATTGTTCTACTAATCCACTTCAGTGTTCTCAACATTCTCTACCGACTCTCCACTGAGCCAACTCAATCTGGTCACCCACTCCTCGCATTCATTCATCTCAACCCTCCTACACTCTCCCCATATCCAACTAACAACTCACACTCGATTTGCATATGTCATGAGTTTTAATTACATTGTTACCACATATAACTAAATTTTATTTATTGGAATTAGAGAGGTTTATTTTGTGACCAAACATATGTAAGTGACATTCCACGAACATAAAATTGAGTTATACTTATAACAAATTAGTAGCAGATATATTACTTAAAATTTGTGACTTCAGTGATAACAAATCGCATGTTTCTTAATAAAAAAAATTCGTCAATTTCATGCAAAAATATCTTAATAATCGTATAGTATTACTTGACCATAACTTAGATTCATCGTTCAAATTCCACTTGTTAGATATGAAAAATGTTAATCATGACATCAAGTGACTTGCTATGTCTTTTTATCCATTAATCTAGACTATACGATACCTACGCAAAGCGACAGTGTATATCATCAAATAATTATACCTACGAAATCGTGATTCTGGTTAGACCTTTGATGCAAAGCATGTGTTTTTTGAAATACCAAAACGTGTGTTTTTTAAAATTAATATAGTGTGTTTTTGAAAAATTGTCAAGTTTAAAATTGATCAAATTTCTAATATTAGAGGATACTTGGAGTAATTTAGGCAAATTACATTAATTTAAGTTTTAAGATTTCAAAAATAGACATCCACTCATTATAAATACTATATAGATAAAAATTACTTTTAAAAAATAATAGTAAATCAAATAATATAAGTAGCATAAAAAGAAATATAATGTATTTATCATGAGAGGTGAGATCAATATAAAACACATCTAATATAAAGAACAAATCATAAGATCTCAATTATTCATCTTCTTTTCATCCAATGGATGAGATTAAAGCAAAAATTAACAACGGAATGGTAGAATTGTAATTCTATAAAAACCCAGTTTTCACCCTTTTTTAAAAAACAATATATCTTACAAACGGTAAATCTTCAAGCTACAAAAAATACATCATCGCGACGAGAAAATAATCATCTTTCTATTGATATGCACTTTTATATACTTTCGACGAACTTTTTTTCAAAATTTCCGTCCAGAAAAATCCCACGGAATTCCTAAAAAAATCCCATGGGATTCGTAAAAAGACGATTTTTTTTTCAAAATTTCCATCCAGAAAAATCCCACGGGATTCGTTAAAAAATCCCACGGGATTCATAAAAAGACGAACTCTTTTTTTTCAAAATTTCCGTCCAGAAAAAACCCACGAGATTAGTAAAAAAATCCTACGTGATTCGTAAAAAAATCCCACGGGATTCATAAAAAGACGAACTTTTTTTTTTCAAAATTTCCGTCCAAAAAAATCCCACGGGATTCGAAAAAAGACGATTTTTTTTTTTCAAAATTTCCTTCCAGAAAAATCCCACGGGATTCGTAAAAAGACGAATTTTTTTTTTCAAAATTTCCATCCAAATAAATCCCACGGGATTCGTAAAAAAATCCACGGGATTCGTAAAAAAATCCCACGGGATTCGTATAACATTACTAAATTTGTGTCAATCTTCAACCATGATACATCATATCCTCTAAAATGCTAGTGAAACATTGAAAGAGTCAAATGGCTTATATAAAAAGAGTATACAAATTAAACAGGTCAAATACAAAAAAATTTAATGTACATTTCATATAAGACTTTATTTTAATTGAAAACTGGTTGAAGCATTAAATCAAACACATGGTCTACATAATAATAAGCAATCACACAAGCTATATAAACTGTTGAAAAAAACCCAATATCATAATTTTTATAAAAGAAGTATAATCAAATTTACCTTAGTAAAATTTGACAGCAGAAGAAACGTATTGAACTTTTTGTTCAAAACTTATATCCATACTATATCTAATTAACAAAATAGTCATATTTGAACAATTTGAGACACACAAACTCAAACAAAAACAAACAGTATGTTACTGACATACATTTCATATATTTTAAAGTTCCTTCAGTTAAATCGCAATGCATAAACGAACACTAAGAAACTCAATTTCCTAAGAAAATGACCACAAATACAAAATCAGTTCGATTAAGTCGCAAAGCCTACATAAAAGCCAAAAATACACAAATACAAAATCCGGCAGCTAAGAATCCCGTCACCCGCGCCACATTATGAGGCTGATTTTGATCGGTAAGTGGCAACGAAGAACGAGTGGAGCACCGGATCACGTGTTGATAGTGCTATTTCGTCTCCAATGTCCATTTTTTAGCACTAATTTTGATCAATTTTGAATTGGGCTGTTAGGGTTTGTAATTTGGGGGAAAATTTGTTGGTGAGAGTAAAGGATGGTGTGTGTGGGTGAAATGAAGAGATAGAATAAAATGAGTGAATGAGATTGGTGTTAATTATGATTGATATTCCAAAAATACCCTTCTGTAACTAATTACATTAAAATGACAATTAATCTACACCCTTAGATTTAAAAAAGAATAATGGTTGAGATTTCTTGATTTGTTCTTCAAATAATTCTTGTTCCGCATTGAACTTTTGTCTTTATCATGAATATGCCAACAACTAACATTTTAGATAATAAATCTGATTTCTTACTATACCCTTCATGATTTCATTTATAAACCGCTTTAATATTTGTTCATTTATCGATGTGGGATGATATCAAAGCTCAGTTCCTTCCTTATATTTATGTTTCAGATGATTTGGTTCTCATTCACATAAATTCTATGAATGAGTAATTGTCAAAGATTATAATTGAAGTTATCAAAACCAAACCTGCTTACGATAATCCATGAATGAGTAAAGCTAATTAGAAGCATAAGTTGTCGTATAAAACTAGATTATTTAGTGGACAATTATACAACATATGATCACCATCAAAAACAACTTAACCCTACTAATTTCAATTATCAGTTTAAACAAGCAGTTAATTCTTAGACGACACTAACTTTTTATATTGTTTTTATACTTATAAATTGCAGAAACAAATACACGTAATCATGATATTTTAAAGTTTATGGCCCAATGTTCACCCCAACGTAAGTTATAGGTACTAAATAATTTATAGATGAGGAGTTAAGTGCATCTCACGCTATAAATATTTACAAATGTATAGCATCAACATGTAAGAATTTTATAGCCGCAATATTTATAAACTTAGCAAACTACTCTTATTGGATTCTTTTTTAAACTTATATAGGTCAATAATTGAACTCTTATTGGATTATTTTTAAAAGAAGATAGGTGTAATCTTAGGCTTTTGGTCTAGTGGTATCATGGTATGTGAGTTGCCCACTAATATAGAAGTTATTGGTTCAAGTATCGCTTGAGCCATCTGTGAGATATATTGTGATATATGTGGTATAAAGTGTTAAAAAAAATGTGTAAAGTACATGGGTGGTTCCTTTTTCTTCTTCCATAAACTTGATCATGTAAGAGACAATTTCGTATATATGTTTGAAGCCACTTCACAGAGTAAGGATCAAATAAGAAATAAAAGTAAAATGAGAAGGATGAGAAATTATCGCAGCCGCACATTTCAGATGCATCTACTATAAGAGATGCATCTCCCATGAAAATTTTCTTCTACATTTGAAATGTGTGGCTGAAAACATTTCTCATGCTTCTTATTTTTGTTTTTCTTCTTAGTGAATCCATTCCCCCTCCTCACATCCATATCATTATGAACATTCATATAAAAAACCAGGAACGAAGATGCTCAAAAGCTAAATAAGTTGCAAGACGTTTGTTTTGCACTACGAAATCACAGCCGATGTAGGTTTTGGAAGAAATTAAACACAAATGGGTACAGTATTTTAGATGTGTATTCGCCTATTATTTGCTAATGCTTTACTTCATGGTTATCAACTTTTGAAAAACCATATTGGTACATTATGTCTGAGAAGCTTATACGTCAAAACATAAACATTTCTTGTATTGGACTTCATTTAAAATGATAATTCTTCCCTCTCAAAATTTTAATTCCCTAATTCGTTTTGAGATGTCTCAAGACAATTGTCTCAACTTTACTTTCAGCCAGTCAAAATACTTAAAAAATTATAAGGATAAAATCTTATTGGTTGAAGAGTAACTATAGAAAGAACTAGTCGTTAAAAATAAAAGGTAGTAGTTAAGAGTAGGCAAACAAGCTTAGTTGGTCTTAGCATCCTTATGTTTATCAAACTCACTCTGTACATGGACCGTCACTCCAATAAAGTCGCTAGTCACATTCCTTGAGGTTATATTAACAAAAGCAACCATGAATCTCACAACTACAAGCAAAATGAAGCTAGGATTTCAACAAAAATACAAATCCATCACGGGTGAATTGTGAGATACCTGGTCATGTGAAAAACAAGCCAAAGATTCCGATAAATGACTAGTCATACTTCCCGTGGTATATATCAACCATGTCATTCAAAAGGCATAATTAAGAATCCAAAATATATTTTACGAAATATCCAAGTGAATTTAAAAAATGGACCACCACAGTGACACTCTTTACAATGTGACTAACTCCGTTCCAGGCAAAAGGAAATGTTTTGTACAATGTTCACGTATTAAAGAGATTTTTAAGTAAATACATGTATTTGACGAGGCACTTTCTAACTATAATGTAAAATTTATAACAATATATTTTGATGAGATAATTTCTAATTATAATGGTGAAATTAGGGATGGTAAAAGCACCCGAAACCGATGGGGATAACCGAAAAAAGAACCGGTTGGGTCGGGTTCGGGGCGGGTTCGCGGGTTGATACGGGTTCGGATAGAAATATTCTTTTCTTTTCGGGTACGGGTGCGGTTACGGGTTCTAGTAATACCCGCCCGTTTACCCGTACCCGTATACCCGAATTTGTACCCGTTTTTTTTTGCTAATTTATATAAGGCCCAAATAAGTTTTGAGCTCTTAATCTTGTATAAAGTTTTTTTCTACTCTACTCCTTAATAGCCTATATCTTGGTAATTAGTTAATTACAAACAATTAAATGAACACTCACAATTGATGCTTTAATTCTCACACACATGACACATTAACTCTTTAATCTTCAAACTTTACAAATATTGAAGTCGTTTTCTTTAACTTCTAAAAACTTCGAATATATTAGAGTGTTTTGGTTTGTTTTTCGGTTGAGTTTTTTAACTGAATACTCGCAAATTTGTACAACGATGATTTAATTGGGGATAACCGATACCCGCGGGGAAAACCGATAACTCGATGGATAATAATAATCGGGTACCCATCGGGTATTTGAAATTAATTTAATAAATTCGGCGAAATTTATAAGTAAGCACATGTATTTGACAACTCTTCCTAATTATAATGTAAAATTTATAACAGTATATTTTGATGAGACCGTTTCGAATTATAATGGTAAACTTAATAAAATAAACTTTGCAAAATACACGTATTAAGGAGTTTTATAAGTAAATACATGTACTTCATGTAGACATTTAAAATCTAGCCTCCTAAACCTATTCATATATTGCTCCAACGTTTACATATTCATCAATGTGGGGCAATAAAATTAACCAAAACTCTTTCCACCCTTCATGGCTTCTTTAGGCTTTTGTTTTAAAATGACTTAATGACCACGTCTCCACCCTCACATCCTCACTTACACAAATACAAACTATACTGCACCGAGCCAAAACCGAATCAACACGCCGCTCTCTCCTACACCATCCCACCAAACTCCATCTAACTCAATGGTCACATTCCTCTAAATAAATTAACACAAACAACCATGAATCGTGGCGTGTGTACGTGGTCATATGAAGAACAAGCCAAATATTCAAATAAGGTGATCATCATGAAGACAACGTATATAAATTATTAGTGGTACTATCATTGCTATATGTTCAGTCGACCATGTCTTCCAAAAGGCAAAACATACATTTTACGAAATATTCGAGTATAAAGATATGCACTGCCACAACATTTTCTAACATGACTAGTTCCATTCAAGGCAAATAGAAGCACTACTGACCAGCCGTATATATGGATTGTGGTTAGGAGTATTTGCATAATACAAGCTATCACATTCAAACAAAAAATGACTTTGATACTCTAAACGCTTCCATATACATTAGTTAGATAAAAAAATAATAAAAAATAAAAAAATAAAAAATAAATAAAATAGCTTGAGAAATATATAGTTGTTACATAATGTGTACACTAATATGTTTTTGTGTTCTTTATAGTGGTTAGGAGTAAGTGAGAATAATTTGAGCTCAAATACTAAGGGTGCGTTTAGTTGGAGAAAAAATTCCCTTGTTTTCTATCTCTAATTTTGTAAAAATTTGGATGGGAAATTTATCTCCACAAAACACTTGAAAATATAGAAAATGCGTTTAGTTGATATTTGTATTTTCTATTTTGAAGAAGGGGAGGGAGGGTTGGGGGTTACAAAGGAAAACAAGAAAAACAACTAAAATTTGTTTTCTAATTTTCGTTGTTAGATTAGAAATATGGGATTTTGTGTTTTGCAAAACATTTTGTTGGAAAATGATAATTTGAACGCGATCTCTATTTTCCTTGTTTTCCACAAAACATTTTGTGGAAAACAAGGGTGTTTTCCCCCAACTAAACGCACCCTAAAGTATTGGTGTTCATTGTTCAAATACCTAATTGACTTTAGCTTCATCTGGTTAAGCTACTATTTGGAAGAATGAAGATTGGGGAGTGGTGTTATCTTTTTCTTTAGCTTAACGCATGTTTAACATTCATAACAACTAGATTAAGTGCATGTTTATATTTTTATCATTGTTTTCCTAGTCTTGTAATTAACTAATTACACAATAGTAACAAACTGACTGATAATATGAAGATGTGATGATCGGGGAAATTGTCAGCAAGATGGATCACCATTACGTGGTCAATTGACTTCATGCATAGAAAACTAGAGTTTCTTCTTTGGTGTGATTAGAGTTTTGGACTTTTGGTGTAGATGATTTTGAGTCACTATGGAGCAACTATCGGTCAGGGTCGGATCGGGGGTTAAGATCGAGATGTGGAGTAATACGAATTTGGTGATATTCGGCTTGAACCATTATGAATTTTGGTGTTATCTTTCTCATCGATTGACTCTTTATACATTATTATTGACTTTTTGGGGATGCATCTTTATTCAACATAGTTAAATAGAGATTTACGTGAATAACATGAAACAAAAACCATTAAAATAACTCAAAATAAAACGTGATTTAAGCCTTTAGTTTCATCCCACAAGGTCGAAAAATATGAAAACAAAATTAGAAACGCGGATAATGAAGGTAAATTACAATCACAACTAGCTATTCATTATCCTCATCTCTAGTTTATGAAAGTCTTGTTAGAATTTCAATTTACATACTAAGTAATTGTTTGTTCATCCATCAATGTGGGACAAATACATTCATGAATGGTTATACTTTGAAGTTAGTATTAACCCACGATGTCATTGTTACAGTTCACTTTCCTCGTGAGTCACAGCCGATCCAACTTTAATCCAAATAACATCGACTCCTCACATTCATATCCACCCTCCCACACTCCACGCGGACCAATTAGAACACCGCACTATGAATGTGAACATGGAGTCATAGACATACATTACTTGTGATGTCCTCAGCCGCCAATCTCTCGCTAATGGTTCACATCAGCTCGAAGATCACGTTATGCATTCTGGTCTTATTTTTCCTATTGATTGATTCTTTACATTTTTGAGGTGCTTTTGACTCTTGTATACGAACTAAGAAAACAAATACATATTATTTGCAGTGTTGTTCTAATCGCATTTTTTTTAATTCTTAAACAATTTATATGAGCATTCGATATTCTTTCATATTTTGATTTTACTCATCTGACTACCCGCACAATAGTATAAAATGTACGTGTTTTTCACTCATTATCGGTCTTCATCTAAACCTTCAGTTTTATCCATATGTCAGAATCTTGTGAGTAAGATAATATAAGATTATTAAACAAGAGGAAATATCATCTCTCTATTTATAAACCACCAACATAGTTTTTATGATATAACGTCAGTTGGTTTGTACTTTAATTGGTAATTGCGAGTTTAAGAAGTTAGAACTTGAGACACTCATTTGGGTGTCATCAAGCCTTACTATCAAATTACTACTTCATAGGAGTTAAGATAAAATGTGCTTTACGAAGAAACAAGCAAAATCTTAAACTAGCAATTGAAGGCGTATGGCAAATTATGTTGCTCAAAGTGGGACAGTTAAGCTTTGTTTATGCAGCTTAACTTATACCCCCTAGACATAAGTGGGACAGTTATGCATTGTTCTAGCGATGTGGGATTAACCCAATACCCCCAGGCATCATATCTTGACTTGAGAATATAAAAACACGAAAAGCTTACATATTGTATGTATACATGCCGGGATTTCAAGGTAAATATCCTCCCCAACTCCCTTGTTAGACCCACAACTAAGCCATAGGAAAACATTTTCAAGCTAAGAAGATGCTTTCATAGTCTCACGTTGTTATAAATTGCATCATTCCAAGCTTTCGAAATGGCTCAACCAACTTGACTGACATGAGATTCTTAAAGAAGAAGCTGTTGATACAAAGAATAATGATCTTGAGATTGTATCAGCAATTTATGATCTAAAATAACGAGTTATGTCAATGAAAAAAAATCGATTACCATTTTATACTGCTACGTTTAGTCACGAGTCTACTTGTTAGTACATGGAATATGAGCCGATTTGTCTTGAATATAGTTATTTCCAACGTGATAACACGCACTCAATGGGCTATACAATCTTCGTTTCTCAAATCTCAACTATTAATTATATTAACTGGGCAAAGATCAGTCGAACACGTAGAATCATATAGAGAAGAACCTTAAAATTAATTTATAAAAAGGATTATTTAAGATTTACGTCTTTTTGCATATACCAAACTATTTCCTTTGTACAAAAATGTATGTAAACAAAAGGAAATGGTATGGCTGTTCAAAAAATCTCTCCAAATTTAGAATCAAGACAATTTGGTACGTAACAACACCATTTGTCTAATTTCTTTATTGTCTTAGGTATAAACTTCTCTACTATTTGCTCATTCACGGGGAAAAGTTAGAAAACCAACACACTCATTTCCATCTTCAAACTTTTGTTTCAAGTGATTTAGTCTCACAGACACAAACGTCTCATTTCACTAACAACAACATATATGTCATTGTTCCTCTTCACTTTCTCGACATCCTCCACCAAAAAATATGATTCGTATATATGGATTGCGGTTCCTCCAAAAAATATGTCTATGTATTCAAATGATCATAAGACCTCTTTCAAACTCATATTTTCATAGTACATCAACTCAAGACCCCAAAAAATAGTACTCGTATGAGTTGTTATATAATGTGTACAGTCGCTTGTTAAAGCAGATATTGAGCTGTGAGCATTCCATTGTGTAAAAACTCATTTGTTTTTATGTTTTTTTCTAGTGGTTAAGTAGAAGGAAGTGAGACTTGTTGTTTGATGGCCTTCGATTGAAACAAAGGGTGTTTTGGGACACAAAGGTTTATAATACATAAACAGAAACAAAGATTGAATAGAATAGATTTGTATTGATATGGTATGAATGTTTACAGAAATCTAATCCTATTTATACTACATGAATCGGTGCTACAAAGGGGCATACCGATTCACTAAACGCTAAGTAGCACGGGGACGGAAACGGGAACGGGGACGGGTACGGGTACGGGTACCGGGAAACGGCAACATCTTAAAATTCAAGAAACGGATACGGCGGGGAAACGTCTATGTGTTTTATACTACGTAATATTTTAGTATATGAAAAATTGTCTTTCAAAAAAATTACATAACATTCTAAAATCCGAACAAATATTACGCATAGTCTACTAGTCTAAGCAATTTAAACTTAAGTTACATGTCTTACAAAAAGTTTGTAAGAGATTCTACTAGCATATTAAACCTATCTTCTTCTTTTTTTATCTTAAATTTAAGATAAATAGTCTACCATTCTAGCAATTAAATATTATGTACAATACAACTAGTAAACTACTGTTATCTCCACAAGTTCAATATAGTCTAGCAATTAAATACAATACAACTAGTCTACTAGTCTAGCACTTAAATACTATACAACTGTACACTACTGTTATCTCCACCATGCACCTGTCTTCTTTTTCTATCTTAAAAACCAAACTCAAAGACGATAGCAGCCACTTTCAGAACAAACTACTCCTCAAAAATTCACAAAGATACATAGTCGATCAACATTCATAGCTTGATTCATACCTGTTCGTGAAGATAGAGGGACGACGACAGAGGGAGGCCAGAAGATAATGCATAGGTTTTAATCTTGATCGAAGGAGTATATAAATAAGTTGCCGTCAAAAAAGGGTTTAATGGCCCAGAGATTAAGTAAAAGTTTTAAAAGGCCCAGAAACGTGATTATAAGGCCGAGAAACGTTTCTCAAACGTTTCCTGCTCAACACCTCGCGTTTCCGATCTACCTGAAACGTTTCCCACTTTCCCGATACGTTTCCATCGCGTTTCTAGACGTTTCCGGCCGTTTCCCGTTTCCGAAACGTTTCCGGTACGGGAGACGGCACCCCCAGGCGTTTCCGTGCATTATAGACTAAACGTTATACCTATTTCTAAACGTTGTATCCTATCTAAACGTTGTAACCTATCTAAAAATACCAGCCCATTACAATGGGTCCAGAATATATATCATAAAAATTACATTAAACTATCATCATCTTTTTCTTCTATAACATTAAAGTCCAACATTCACCCCCTAATGTTATAGACTCCAATTGCGTCTTCTTTACTTGTCTTCACAGCAATGTTGGTTCATCGTGAGTTTCATAAATGAGATGTGCTTGATCCTTTTTGCCTTTCCATTTCGTGCATTCTTTTGCGAAGTGTCCATGCTCACCACATTCATAACATCTGAGCTTGCGTTTGTCTATGCTTCCACGACTAGTACCTTATCCATACCTATCTTTGTTTTTGGTGAAGTTTCTTCCATGTCCTCTACCACTTCCTTGATTATTTGAATTTGCCAATAGAAGTTTGTTTTGATAATTGTCTTCTGATTCTTTGTGGCTTTTAAGTCATTCTTCAAAAGTTGTTATTCTTCCTACGGCTTCTTCAAATTGCATTGTATCAATCTCTTGATATTGTTCGTGAGACGCCACGATTGGTAAAAACTTCTTTGGGACTGAATTAAGTAGTTTCCTCACGAGTACTTTATCTTTCAAAGTACCCCCAAGGCTTTTTAAATTTGGCTTGTATGCTACTTAACTTCCCCGCAAACTCACTTGCAATTTCATTCGGTTTCATCTTTAATGTTTCCAACTCACTTATTAAAGTCTGCAAACGTGCTTTATGAACTAAATCGGCTCCCAAATACTTGACTTTGATCGAGTCCCATAATTACTTTGCAGTCGAGTATTGTGCAAATTGCATTGAAACATCTTGTGGTAATGTTTGAAAGATCATTGCCATTGATGTGTTTTCCTTCTTCTCATTTGTTGATTCTCCTTCTTTTGCAACTATCGTTCCCCAAATACCATATGCCTTCAATATTGTCTCCATCATAATTGCCCATGTTGTGTAGTTTGTTTCAGTTAGTTTCGGATATTGAAGTGCTATGTTTTGGTCACGAGTTGGTGTAGATGATTCTCCTTTTGTCATCCTTTCTTGTTGTACTTACTTGCTTGCTTGTGTACCTTGCTTATATAGAAACTATGAAGTTTCTCTTCCTTGCTTGCTTAGAATAAAAAATGATTCTGATTGCTTGCTCTTTGATAAAAAAATCCTTGCTGTTTGGGCTACTTGCTTCCCAATTTGAACTTGCTATATAGGCTACTTGCTACAAAGTTTCTTGCTATTTGAATCTTAAGGTTCGGAACTTGCTATGAACCTAAAGATTCGGTTTAACTTGCTATGAACCACAAAGGGTTCGGTTTGACTTGTTATGAACCACAAATGGTTCGGTTTTGACTTGCTATGAACCACAAAGGGTTCGGTTTGACTTGCTATTTTACTAAGAAAAAAATGTTTTTTTTTGTTCCTTTTAAAATAACAAGACTTTAATCTTACTTTCTTACTATTTATCCTATCTATGACTCTAATTCTAATATTGAGTAAAAAAAAGGAGAAAAAAGAGAATACCAAATCGATTTTTCAGTCTCTCATTTTTTTTTTCTGACTTGTGTTCTTGCGGTTGATTGGTGCCAATTATTATACCCTGGCTTTCGAATAAATATGGTCTTCCTGATGTTATTTTGATCTTCTGTTGGTGCGTTTTGGGACAGAAGCTATGCGACAGAAGGTTGTAACCGTTTCTTCTTTCTGCAATTAAGCAAAACTTCCGATCCCTTCTTTCTTTCTTGCTGCAAATTGATGGCCTACTCGTGCTCGTTCTTCCCTGGATTAATTTGCTCTGATGCCATTGTTGTTTGATGGCCTTCGATTGAAATAAAGGGTGTTTTGGAACAGAAAGGTTTATAATAGATAAACAGAAACAAAGATTGAATAGAATAGATTTGTATTGATATGGAATGAAAATCTAAGTGTTAATCGGTTATTGTTATGGAATTCGTCAACAAGATAGATCACCATAATAACATGGTCTACGATCACATACTAATTCTTGTTTAACATTTTACAAATCTCCGCGACTTAGTTCAACTACAGGTACTAATTAAATAAATACATCGCATATAAATTAGAGTTGTTTAAATAAAATTTTCAACAAAGCAAACCGGATTAAAAAAAACAAATATCAGCCGAACGCGTGGAATTCGATAGAGAAGAATCTTAAAATAGTAATATTAGAGTAACAAAATAAGATAGAGAAGAATCTTAAAATAATAAGATTAGAGTCAATTAGCTAGAAAACAATACATTTTTTGTTCAATAAGCTAGATTAGAGTCACATAGAAAATAGTAAGATTAGAGTCAATTAGCTAAGAAAACAATACATTTTTCATTCAATAAACTAGATTAGAGTCACATAAAAAATAAGGTTTGCACACATCAGATTTAAAGTTATAGAAATATGATGAAGCAAGAACCTTAATAAAATTAATGTATTTACGGTCTTAGTTATAAATTGCTTTAGTATGTGCTCATTCACCAATGTGGGATAAAGTAACAAAACAACAAACTCATTTCCATCTTCAAATATTTGTTTCCAGTGATTTAGCCTCACATACACAAACATCTTATTTCACTCACGATGTCATTGTTCCTCTTCACTTTTCTCATCCTCCTCCACCAAATCAGCCCTAGCTAACTCAATCCAAACAACATATTAGAGTTGTTGATTTGTTCATATGAAATGCATAAACTATTAAAATAGTTTTGGCCGTACAATAGCAACGTACTTTTTCAAATGTACCGATCTAGTACGCGTACTATTTTTTGTTTCACTTAATGTAACGAACTTTCAACTTTTGTTCAATTCTACCCATAAGATGACCGGCTACCGGGAAAAAAGTTTGGAAACCGGCTATGCATCATACCTGACATTTTTTATTAACGGTTTTGGCTGTACAATAGCAACGTACTTTTTCAAATGTGCCGATCTAGTACGCGTACTATTTTTTGTCCAACTTAATATAACGTACTTTCATTTTCACACATTTTCGTCCATTTTTGCCCGTTTTCGTTCGTTTTTGCACATTTTCACACGTTTTTGCATGTTTTTCATCCGTTCTCACACGTTTTTGTTTGTTTTTACACATTTTCATTCGTTTTTACATGTTTTCGCCTGTTTTGCAAATTTTCGTCAATTTTTGTACGTTTTCATCCGTTTTTTGCATGTTTTTGCACGTTTTCGTTCGTTTTCGCACGTTTTCGTATGTTATCGCACGTTTTTGAACGTTTTTGCCTGCTTTTTTGCATGTTTTCGTCTATTTTTGCATGTTTTCGTACATTTTCATATGTTTCGCACGTTTAAACGTTTTTGCAAATTATCGTCCATTTTTGCACATTTTCGTCCGTTTTCGCATGTTTTTACACGTTTTTGTTTGTTTTTACGCATTTTTATTCTTTTTTACATGTTTTCGCCTGTTTTTTCACATGTTTGTCCGTGCAAAAACGTATTGAAATGTGCAAAAACGGATGAAAACGGACAAAAACGGACGAAAACATGCAAAAACAGACAAAACGTGTAAAAACGGACGAAAACGTGCAAAAATAGATGAAACGTGCGAAAACAGAAGAAAACGTGCGAAAACATACAAAAATAAACGAAAACGGACGAAAATATGCAAAAATAGCCGAAAACATGCAAAGACGGGCGAAATTGTGTGAAAACATGCAAAAACGGACAAAAACGTGCAAAAATGTGTAAAAACACATGAAAACGTGCAAAAACGGAAAAATTGTGCAAAAACAGGTGAAAACATGTAAAAAAAATGAAAATGCGTAAAAACGAATGAAATCATGCAAAAACGTGTGAAAACAGGTGAAAACATGTAAAAACAAATGAAAATGCGTAAGAACGGATGAAATCATGCAAAAACGTGTGAAAATGTGCAAAAACGGACGGAAACGGGCAAAAACGGATGAAATAGTGCGAAAACGAACAAAAACGTGCAAAAACATGCAAAAACGGATGAAAACGTGCGAAAACGTGTAAAAACATGTAAAAACGGATGAAAACGTGTAAAAACAGACAAAAACGTGCAAAACAGACAAAAATGTGCGAAAATGGGCAAAAACAAATTTGGTGCCGGTTAAACAAGTTTGGTGGGGTAGATTAGAACAAAAAATGAAAGTACGTTACATTAAGTAGGACAAAAAATAATACGCGTACTAGATCGGTACATTTGAAAAAGTACGTTGCTATTGTACGACCAAAACCCTAGTTTTTAAAATGAAGAAGTAGAACATTAAAATTGAGACTACAAAATAAATAACAAACAAAAACTTGAAGGTTTAAGTTTTTTCCTGTAAAAAAGCAAAGTATCCGGTCCTGTACTAAAAAAATTTACTAGCGAATCATTTAGAACAAAAGTCGAAATTAAATAGCAGTCGAAATTTACTAGTTTAGAGTTTGTTCAACAATCAATGTGGACTTTTCCTTCCTGAGTCACAAATCAATGTGGATCTTACTTATAAATCTTATGTACCAAAGTGTTGGTCACAAAAACAATAAACTCGTACCATATCTCTAGCCTCACATCACAATGTCATTGTTCCTCTTCACTCTTCTCATCACCCTCCACGATCACTCCCGAGCAAACTCAATTTGAGTTTCGGTGTAACAGAATTTTGAGTCACCAATGAAGCAACTATTGGTCATAGTTGAAGATCCGGGTGCGGAGTACAACGTATTTGCTCATATTCGGCTCGAACCACTATGCATTTTGGTGTTATATCTTTCTTATCATCGACTCTTTACTACATTATTCATCGAGGTTGTAATTTGCTTGAATTGCAAATAAAAAGGTGTTTATTCACTCTCGAGGTGGTATTTACTCTACATTTTTCATATATTTGTTCCCTTCCTGATGCATTTTGGTGTTATATCTTCCTGCTACTATCAATTCCCTCTAGCTGCTTTACTTCACAATCCGATGTGGGTTGACAAGAAAGTTCAAAAGTTTTTTTTTTTTTTTTTTTATTTATTTATTTATTTATTTATTTATTTATTTTTTAAACTTAATTGATGTTCAATAATTTGTTGCAACATATGTTTAGAATTTATTTCCACAACGTGTTTACAAAAAAAATATCCACGCAAAAACCTGACAAGTGTTTCATGTTTTGGTTCAATCACATTATATCATAATCTCCATATTTAGTGAATAGGATTACGAGGCTATAGTGAAAATAAATTATAACTACAAATACTAGCTAGAATTAGGGGTGAGCAAACAACCCGAATGGACCGGACTTACCGATGGACCGACTAAGACCGGACCGGACCGGTCCTCGGTCTAGGCTTTTGGGCTAATTCGGTCCTTGGTCCGGTCGGTCCGGTCCGGTCCGGTCTGGACCACAAACCGACTATTTTGGCCTTTTTGGACCGGACCGGACCGACCACATTCGTCCGGTCCTCAGTCTAGGCTTTTTGCTAATTCGGTCCTCGATCTTGACGATCCGGTCCGGGACCTAGGCTCACCCCTAGCTAGAATGTGTTCACACACATAAAAAGTTTAGTCAAACTAGACGATTTGCGGTCTAGTTGTATAATAACAGGTCTAAGACTAGTACTCGGATCCGAATTTGCAGACTAGTGGTAATAGCTAGAATGTGTTCACACACATTAAAAGTTTGGTCAAACCTGACAGGAGTAAATCAGTAGATAATTCTGTCAATAAAAAATTAGCCATATACTATCTTTATACCCAATTTAAATGCTACAATAATCAAATTTCAAAGTTTCTTAAAATAGATACTATCAATGCTTCTGTATTCACAATAGCAAACTCGCTATCAATGTCTTAATTATCCCCAACATAGAAAGGATAAGCCATCACATTTATACAATGTTGCCAAAACATAATAAAAATTGATTAAGAACGAGAATCAATTTAAATTCATCACTCATTTACAACTTTATTCAACATAGTTAGATAGAGATTAACTCATTTACAAGCACCAAGTCTATTCATTCAATAAATGGTTATACTTTGAAGTTAGACTTAACCACCACATCTCAACTCTCATGGCCTCACCGACAATTTCATTATTCCACTTCAGCTTCCTCGTAAGTAACAGCCGAGGCAAATTCTATCCAAACATCCACTCCTCACATTCATATCCACCCTCCCACACTCTTCGCGCATCAGTTGGAACACTTCACTCCGAATGTGCACATGGAGTCATAGTCCGACATTGCTTGTCATGTCACAAGCCGCCGATCTCTCCCTTGTGGTTGACATGATCAGCTCGAAGCTCACATTATGCATTTTGGTGTAATTTTTTCCTATCAATTGACTATCTTCATTATTGAGGTTGTATCATGCAAAATTGATTAAATTATTTGAAAACATTTTTGAGTTGCTTTTCACTCTTGTATAGGAACTAAGAAAACAAACACATTATTTGCAGTGTTGTTTCTTATAGGTTATCCGAGTGTTCTTCATTAATATCTTTGCCAGTTTATAAGAGCATCGGATATTTTCTCACATTATATTTGAATATTTCTACTCATCTCACTACCCACGCAAAATTATAAAATGTGTTTTCTACTCATTATCGGTCTTCGTCTAACGTTTATTTTACCCATATGTCAGAACCGAATCTTGTAAGATAATTTGTAAGATTATTAAGCAAGAGGAAATGCCATCTCTCAAGGGAGGTGATACTCACACCGTATTTTTTGATGCATGCACCACATTCTATGCATTACAGTATTGTACGGTACAACCTGTAATGCACAGAATGTGGTGCATGCATCAAAAAATGTGGTGTGAGTATCAATTCTCATCTCTCAACCACCAACATAGGTTTTTGATATACTGATCGAGACATTTATTTGGGAGCCACCAAACCTTACCATCAAATTACTACTTCATAGGAATTAACATAAGTGGAAAAAAAATGCAATTTACAAAGAAACAAAGAAAATCTTAAACTAGCAATTGAAGACGTATGCCAAATTATGCAACAAGCTAACGTAACGGGTGAAAGTATAATTCTCTTTATGCGGGGATTTCGAGGTAAATATCCTCCCCAACTCCCATGTTAGACCCACTCCTAAACCATAAAAGCATCCAAGGTTGAACGTCTTGAAGAAGATACGTTCATAGTCTCATGTTGTTATAAAAACAGCCAAGGTTAAACCAACTTGACTGGAATGAGATTGTTAAAGGAGAAGCTTGTTTTTGTTGGGCAAAAGGATTATACCCGGTGAAATATAAAAAATGAAATAATGAGTTTCCTACAAGAAAGAGTGGTGATGAAGCCACTCTAAAAAGAAAGAAAAGCCGACGTGTTTGAACAGACTCAAAACACAGCAACCCAAACGACCTAGAGCAAACAAATAAACCGAACATACTAAAACAACTCTAGGAAGCTTATGAAACAATCAGCTATTCTTGCATAAGGTTCTCTTCAAAGCATCCACCCTAGCCATATACTATACCCCTAGTTCATAAAAGTAAGCACCAAAGTAATCAAAGATACCGAAACCCCCAAAATGTTGCTAAGAATAATTTTGATGAATCCATTCCAAGACATAAAAGAAAAACTCTAAATAAAGATAAAAATAATTATGATTTGCTTGTTCCTGAAAAAAAATTATCATGTAGACGTTGTAGAGAATTACAAATTCTAATTTTTGTCAATTTGAATTTAAAGAATATGAATGGTGCGCATAGAAATAAAACATTTTCCAAGGAGAACAAGATAAAAAATTGGAATCAATTTTTGGATGAAAGTAAAAATTTCAAGCGAAAAAAAAATGAATTTATTAAATTAAAGTCCTTTTTTTGGCCTAATTGGCGTGTATTAGCAGATCATGTATATATAGGTTCGCGATGCATTGCTACTAGAAATCAAGATATCGGAGTTGGACTTGTCAATTGATTCACAACTTTTAGAGCACAACCAATCTCTATTCGAACTCCCTTTACTTTTAGGAGTACGTCGTGGATTTGTCAATTATGTTATGGCCGAAGTCCAGCTCATGACGACCTGGTCGAATTGGGAGAAGCTGTAGGTATTATTGCAGGTCAATCTATTGGAGAACCAAGCACTCAATTAACATTAAGAACTTTTCATACCGGCCGAGTATTCACAGGGGGTACTGCAGAACATGTGCGAGCCCCTTCTAATGGAAAAATAAAATTCAACGAGGATTTGGTTCATCCGACACGTACACGTCATGGACATCCTGCTTTTCTATGTTCTAGAGACTTATATGTAACTATTGAGAGTGAAGATATTATACACAATGTGTGTATTCCGCCCAAAAGTTTTCTTTTAGTTCAAAACGATCAATATGTAGAATCAGAACAAGTCATTGCTGAGATTCGCGCGAGAACATCCACTTTGAATTTGAAAGAGAAAGTTCGAAAACATATTTATTCTCACTCAGAACGCGAAATGCACTGGAATACCGATGTGTATCATGCACCTGAATTTTTGACTGAGATCCTTCTTTATATTTATTTAATTTTAATTAATTCTTATTGATGAAATTTCATTCTACAGAATAAACTTAAACTACAATTTGCCATATATTACCAACTATCAATGCTTCTGTTTTCACAATAGCAAACTCGCTATCAGTGTCGTAATTACTCCTTAGATAGACATGATAAGGCAATGCATTCATACAATGTTACCAAAACATAATAAAAATTGATTAAGAACGAAAATCAATTTTTATAAGTTTGAAAATGTTATGCCTAAATTTCTCCTTCCTTGTACGTCACATCCATGCCAACTTTTATCCAAAAATCTACTCCTCACATTCATATCCCACCTCCCACACTCTCTGCACATCAATTGGAACACACTCTAAATGTGCATGTGAGTCATAGACCGACATTTCTTAGGGTGTGTTTGGTGAAACTAGCAGAGCAGTTAGCATATAGCATATAGCAGTAGCAGTTTAATTTATAAAAGTGTTTGGTAGAATAGTTGTAGCCGTAATTTTATTGTGTAAAATAGCATAATGCTAAATGCTTATTCAAATAGCATTTAGCGTTTAGCGTTTTTTTTGCTTATAAATGCTAACTGCTAATCATTCCAAACAAGCTTTTTTCAATAACGCTAAATACTAAATGCTAATTGCTCCATTTATGCTCGCTACCAAACACGCCCTTAATGTCACCGGCCGCCAATCTCTCGCTGGTGATTAACATCAGCTGGAAGCTCACATTATGCATTTTGGTTCAATTTCTCTTATGGATCGATTCTTTTCATTATTGAAGTTGTGTCTTGTAAAAACTGATTAAACTGATGAAAACATTTTTGAGGTGCTTTTGACTCTTGTATAGGAACTAAGAAAACAAATAAATATTATTTGCAATGTTTTCTAATCACTTATTGGAGAGTTATTTTTTCTTTTTTACCAATTTATATGAGCATTCAATATTCTCTCATATTTTATTTCTACTCATCTCACTACCCACATAAAATTTTAAAATGTGTTTTTTCACTCATTATCGGTCTTCATCTCGAGTTGGCCTTTGTACTTAAATGGTGATTGGGAGTTCAAGAAGTAAAAATTTGAGACATTCATTTGGGCTTCATCAATCCTTACTATCAAGTTTTTGAATCACAGGCACAAGAAAACAAGGCTAAGATCGTTAAAGCAGCCGGTCAACATAAATAGAGACTATCTTGGGCATACATCATTGGGTTTGATTTTGAAGTTATATTTTTTGGGCTAATGTCACCGTAATGTATATCATACTTGTCATTCGCATCTTTTATATGTATCGAACAACCTTTTTTTGCTATTCTGTGTACTAAACTTGATTTTATTGTATTTTTTATGTAGTTTTCTCCTCATTTTTTTCTATTATATGTATCATAATTGCTATAAAGTACACAAAAAATACAATAAAATCAAGTTTAGTAAATAGAATAGCAAAAAAATTTATTCGATACATATAAAAGGTGCAAGTGACAAGTATGATATATTATGGTGCCTTTAGCCCTATATTTTTTGGCAACGATTTAAGCTTCTCGTTTGATATTGAGCTTCTTTTTATACACAGTTCTCTCCCTTTTATATTGCTCGCTTGGACGACGTGGAACTATCCCTCTGGGTTTTAATTTTTTTCCAGAGAACTCAAATGCCATGCAATGTAAGGAGGCCAATGTGCTGTAAGGAGGCTTCCATGTCCCTCCATAATCACCAAAAGTATTATCAATACTGCAGTCTATCCAATCATTACTGACCACACTCAAAGCTTAAAACCTAAGGCATCACATTCCATTTATACTTGAACGACAATTATTTGGATCATATAGCCACTATTGTCAATACAACGCTTCCTTTTTTGCCCTTTTCACAATCTTACCTAATCCTACTTACAAGCATTCAATTTCGTATTAACTGGAACTAGCTTATGAGGGATTAAACTCGATAACATCGAGGTTTTTACGCATCCTGCCAATAACATAAACCATGATCATCAAAAACTCACCATTTTCCGCCATCAGAACCACTCCTCGACGGTGTATTCCACAACATATCAGCATCAGTGGCCTCCTCCCTTCCTCACCCTTCCCACTACATTTCGCCATCAAAAAACATCTAATCCAATATACACAACTTAATCCTATGATACAATACTAACAATTGCAAACTAGCATATGGGTTTTGTTTCAATTGACATTTTATCAAAACAGTTGGTATGCATAACATCAAATTTAGTAATTTGGGTGTCTAAATTTTGGGGGGTTTTTGATATCTGATATAATTTGATGTTAGGGATACGAAATTGGTGATGAAATTAGTGTTTTGAAAGAAAACAAAAATGGAGGTTTGGTTAGTTAGAAGGAAGTAGAAATTGAAAGGGAGAGCCTGGCATATTCTTAGTTGGTTTTGGATGAAATCAAGTCGGCTTTAGTAAAACTAGAAAAACATACCCGAATCCGACTGTATTAGAATTTCGGTTGGTCTGGTCGGGCCAGGTTAGATACGAGTGATATAAGGAAAACATATTGTTGATATTAGAGCATAGAGTATCACGACGAGATGAGCTCGTCATTCCAACGTGGCACGCTCGCCACCCTTTGTCATCCCTCGCTGCCACACCCCTCCCCTTCGTTGTTGTGCTTCTCGCCGGGCAAACGTAGTAGAAACGACAAAAACTTTTTCCAAATAGCATGTACCCTTAATTTGTGTTGCTTGTATTTAATAGTTTGGTTTTCATTAAAGGGTTATTAGTCAAAGAAGTTACTAAAGTTTGCTGTAAGATATAACTTTTCACATACACATCAAACCATAACACAAGGTGGCGAATAAGATGGAATTCTAGAGAGAGAAAGTTAGAGGTTTAGGGAACTTAGTGAGAGAAAGTGAAAAATATTATTATGAGCTCCAACTCTCTACCTTGGAAGGTAGAGAGTATTTATAGTCTTACATAACTCGCCACACTTTGGGCTGTGGATCAGGCATACAGTGGGTAAAGACCCGTCCGTCCTCCACGGTGTTACTTAACTAAATTACTACTTAACTTAAAAGAACTACGACTACGAGCTTTCTAACGATTACATATACTTGAGGTGACCGACTCTTTAATACCGGGAATTTCTAATTCCTAACAATCTCCCCCTAAGGGAGGTCACCTCAATAATATACCAAAATTACATTGAATACAAATAGATATGACATTTAACAATTGATCTTGCATTCTTGATGTAGTCCTTTGCTCCTAAGCTCGTAGTCATTGATTCTTCACAATGCATGTTTGATTATTCCAAGTGGAGGTCTTTTACTGATCCATGTGATGATAAGTTTGAGCCATCTTTGGAGATCATCAGCTATCAAAAATCTCTGAGACATCCATTGTGGTGTTGTGACTTTGGGACCGACATGCTCACATTCTGGATCATGATATCTTCTCATCAGAGTAGCAGAAGCATTTGTTGAATCACGATATTGGCAGCAGCGTAGCAGAAGCTTGGTGTGAAAATATCAGAGTCATTGATGCACTAATCATGATTTCTTTTGATATGAATGTGTTAAGTGAGCATGCGGCTATGGATTGACCGCTTCATTCTGATCAGCTGCAAACGTCGGGCGTACCTGCATACAACAGTTAGCAACAAATCGCACGAAAGTGTCTTTGATCACTTTCGATGAATTGAGGTACACGGCCCACGGTTCCCCGTTGATCAGTACAAGTACTGCCTGTGATCAGGTAGGATTCCTAAGAATCTCCTTGACAGGGTTTCGCAGCTGTTCTAGCTGTTCTCAAACCGGAACGTCTCAAAGAAGACAACACGGAGTGAGTGAACCAGCGAATTTTAAGTCCACTGATTGATGAAAAGAGATTTGAAAAACAATCGTGTATTGCTCAATAGAAGTTGTTTTTGCAATACAACGAAGGTTTTATTGAAAATCAATTATCAATCATAAAAATACCTTTTGGTTTGAAAAATGAGTACACGGTCGATGTGCTAAAGAAAAGAGTTTATAAGCACAAAGACCGGTTTTTCAAAGGTATCCGTCAATCCCTAACCTGAACCAGGATTGATTCAAGAAAATGAATCGCCCCATTGTTTCTGTTCAGTTGTCACATGGTTGATCCATATAATAGATCTCACATGCCACCTACCAGGAGCTTGTTAGATGTTGGCTCCAGAAGGCTTTCCATCTTCATTGTGAAAGTGTAAACACTTCACTCCGATGTTCTGGCAATACCACAAGGATAATGCGTAGGACTCAAGATATAATCTCTCTTTCCACATTGTGTGAAACAGAGAGTCTTCATTGAAAGTGTCCTAGTGAGATTAATTGATGATCTCGTGGCTCTAGACTCAATTTGTGCATATTTGGATCCTATAACGGAGACTAGGGAGAGGGTCTCCTTCTTCAATATCAACCATCTCTAAGAGAAAGTCGATAGATAATGTCGGTTCCCCGTGAGAATGAAACAAGCCCTTTTAAGAGGAACTTGAGTGGTTTGGAAAGTTGAAGTGCAGTGCGTCACTGGGTCCATGACGTCTTGTCTTCAATACCGATGTTACCATCAGTAGCATATGAAGTGAACCCGGCTTCTGCCCTAAGGTTGAATTAATGAAGGGCTATTTGTTTTCACCCTATTTTCATTCAATTCTTTTTAATTCTTCAACCCCTTCAGTGCTTACCGAGACTTCATAGCTATTACCTTGTTGGGTTTATTCCAGTAGTAGCTCAGTCTTAGTCTGCACTCTTCCCATATCTCACTTTTCTCCTTTTATCATCATACCTAAGGACTTCTACACTAACTAGTGGATTGTCCCTGGGTAGATCCCTCCGGTTCTGGCGGATCATGGGAACCAATACCTAACCTTATCATCCTTATATCACCGTACATAAAGTAAAGTTGGTCGGTCAATTTGGTATTGTTCATCTGCCATTGGATCCAATTGAAAACCATTTGAAAATCAATTCAGATACTTGTGATATATTATCAAAGCATTTTGTACCTGAATTGTTTTTGATATTTTTAGACCGAGAACTCCCCCTCAACATGTGCATCAAGTATTTGAGAAATGTTAAGCACATGGAGGCAAGAGAAAGAATTAACTTCTTTGATTACAATTTTCTAAAAGATATCAACATCACTTCCCTCAACAGATCAAGTGGGTATATCATTTCCGGGAAGGATGAGGTTTCCATGAATTTTGCTCCCCCTCAATATGTGCCTTGAGGTTTGAAAAGAGTTTTGCACATACTAGAGGGAACCTGCACATTAGGATGAATGATCACGTTTCAAATCATAGGTTTAAGATAGGTGCTCCCCCTCAACATGTGCATTGAAAAATTGAAATCGTTTGTCACATGTGGGAGGGACAGCATGTTCATTTATGTGAAACCATTTACCTTAATATCAGTTTAAATCAAATTTAAATCACACATTCTCCCCCGATCACAATTATCAAATCATTTGAGATTTGTGATCTCGTATAGATTTAAATTGATTTTGAAAGCTTTTAGGGAGAATTGTGACTTGTTTGTGAAATCGTTTGAACTGATAAGGATCGGATTTTAAGACTTTAAACTCCATTTATAAAACATGCATGTATATCTTTTGAAAACAATTTTAATGCCAAATAACTTTTTAATTTAATTGAAATCATTCTCCCCCTCAATCAATGACGTAGGTTGTTGATTGAGAGATAGAGATTTTGACAAATAAGTCCTGATGATTATCAAAAATAGAGATTGAGTTATTTTTCAAAGCATTTAGTTTTCAGCAGATAGGAGTTTATAGAATCAGAGCATAAGATTTGAAAACTTGGTAAGATATGGCTCTGTTCTTTCTTTAAAACCGGGTTATTGCCTGAAGATGACAATAAACCATTTTCTCTTTCTCCCAAAAATATTTTTTTGATTTTTTTTTTTTTTTTTTTTTTTTTTTTTTTTTTTTTTTTTTTTTAAATTCGAACAATATCTAAAGACCCGTGTCATTCTTTGAATGACAGCACAAAGACCGTAGATATTATCGAATCGAGAGAAAAAATGACAAAAAGACAATATTTTGAAGATTTTTCGAATTTTTCAAATTTTTTTTTTTTTTTTTTTTTTTTTTTTTTTTTTTTTTTTTATGGATTTTGAAAGTTTTATATTTTTGTATTTTGTTTTTCAAATATATATGTACATGAGATAGGTGAAGATAGACCTTTACTCCTCGTCTTCCTCCTGAAGACGTTTGAGAGTTTCTGGTTGAAGGCTTTTCAAACCAAGACGTGGAAGAATAAACTCAAAACGTTCTCTTGGAAGAGCTTTGGTGAAGATGTCTGCTAACTGATATTCAGACCTCACAAAATATAGTTCCACCACACCTTTTTCCACCTGTTCCCTGATGAAATGATGTCGAATGTCGATATGCTTTGCTCTTGAGTGTTGAACGTTGTTGCATGAGAGAGCAATAGCACTTTTATTATCACAGTACAGAGGTATTTTGTTGAATTCAAAGCCATAGTCAGATAATTGAGATCTCATCCATAAGATTTGAGCACAACAAGATGACATGGCTATGTATTCAGCCTCTGTAGAGGAAATAGAAGTACTCATTTGCTTCTTTGAAGACCAGCTCACAAGCTTATCACCCAAAAACTGAGCACCTCCTGACGTACTTCGACGTGTATCTTGACAACCTGCATGATCAGCATCTGCATAGGCCGTTAGTGACATACCGGTGTCCTTCGGGTACCATAGTCCCATATTGATGGTTCCTTGGAGATACCGAAAGACCCGTTTAACTGCTTCAAGGTGCTTTTTAGTAGGCTTAGCCTGGTATCTAGCACACATGCACACAGAGAACAAAATGTCTGGTCTACTAGCAGTGAGATACATCAGGGATCCAATCATACTCCTATATTTCGTTTGGTCAATCATGATCCCTGAGAGGTCCTCATCTAGTTTGGTTCGGTCAATCATGGGGGTGTCAACAGGGTCACTTGAATCAAATCCAAATTTCTTTAAAATCTCTGTTGCATATTTAGATTGATTTATGAAAATGCCTCCGGGACTTTGTGAAATTTGTAATCCCAGGAAAAATGACATTTGTCCCATCATTGACATTTGAAACTTTGAACTCATTTCATTAGAAAAACGATCACATTCCATTGGGTCAGTCGAGGCAAAAATAATATCATCAACATAAATTTGAACATGAGTTAAATGTTTGCCTGACTTCCTGGTGAACAATGTAGGATCAACTGCTCCTTTGCTGAATCCGGTTGAAAGAAGAAACTTTGAGAGTGTATCATACCAAGCCCTTGGAGCTTGCTTTAAACCGTAAAGAGCCTTCTTCAAACGATAAACGTGAGTAGGATGCTCTTGATTCACAAATCCTTCAGGTTGGCTGACGTAGACGACTTCTTTAAGATCTCCGTTCAGAAATGCCGTCTTTACATCCATCTGATATACCACCATGTTCTTACTTGCAGCATTAGCCAAAAAGATTCTGATTGCCTCGATTCGAGCAACTGGAGCAAATGATTCTTCAAAGTCTATACCCTCCTCTTGACGATATCCTTTAGCAACCAATCGAGCCTTGTTTTTCAACACATCACCATGCTCATCAAGTTTTACTTTGAAGATCCATTTTAGAGCTATAATCATAGCACAGTCTGGAGCAGGTACTAACTCCCATACATCCAGACGATCAAACTCATGAATTTCATCTTGCATAGCATTGAACCAGCTATCTTCATTCATGGCAGTTTTAACGTCTTTTGGTTCGATCTTAGATAGTACGGAGTTGAAGAAGCACCATAAGGCATCGGTTGCGAGTTGCTTCCGGGTTGATACAGGACGAGAGGGATTTCCAATGATGTTGTCTAATGGATGATCGTGAGTCCATTTTCTGAGGTGTTCATGTGGCATTTGTTGAGGAACTGAAGTAGCTGAGTCGATGTCTCCTGAAGAAGATGGTTCTGATGATGATACAGGAGTAGCAAATATGTTTTCAAATGGAGCATCTTCAGGAGTTGCAAAGGGATTAACTTCATCATTGGTGCCAGAAACATTTCCATGATGTACATTTGAAGAGAGATGATTTGTTGATGAGACTGAAGGATCAGCAGCAGGTGCTTCTTGACTTACAGATATAGAGACTGATGAATTGACTTCATTCACTGGAATATGAGCATCCTCTGTTGTAGGGATCAGCACCTCATTAGTAGTAGACTCATACAGTTCATCAAACATGGGATCAAACAGTTTCTTTACATCATCTTCAGATGGAGGTACATATGGAGTTTCTTGAGAGGAGTTTGGAACAAGAGATGAACCAATAGGACTGTTTTGAAGTGCGGGTCCTGAGCTGGAGTGTCCAGGAGCCATTTGACCGGTCAGCTCATCAAACGTAACGTGAATTGTTTCCATGATATTTCGGGTTCTTTTGTTGTAGATTCGGTATCCCTTTTTGTTGGGTGCATATCCTACAAATACTCCAATGTCAGCTTTAGCTCTAAGTTTACCTAAGTCTTGACCCTCATTAGTTGGATAGCACAATGCACCAAACACACGAAGGAAAGATAGATTAGGTTTCCTGTTGTGGACAAGTTCGTATGGAGTTTTTCCATGAATGGTGTGAATCAGGGAGCGATTTTGTGTGTAGCATGCAGTGGCAATTGCTTCAGCCCAGAGAAACATTGGAACCTTTGAGTAGATCAGCATTGTTCTAGCAGCTTCAACAAGAGTACGATTTCGTCTTTCAACTACACCGTTCTGTTGAGGGGTTCGTGGAACACTTCTTTGATGGCTGATTCCAACGCTTTCATAGAATTCACTAAGTTGTTTGTTGACAAACTCAGTTCCATTGTCTGTTCTGATAATTCTGACAGTTTTGTTTAGTCTAACCTGCAGCTGTTTGATGAGTTTGATGATGATATCAGGAGTTTCATCCTTTGTCCTTAAGAACTTGACCCAAGTGAATCTAGAATAATCATCAACCACAACTAACACATATTTCTTCCCAAAGATATTCTGCACCCTCATTGGTCTACATAAATCCATATGAATCATATGAAGAACTTCTGTGACAGAGTTAGTAGGTTTGGCTTTATGGGCGTACTTCTTGCTTTTTCCCAATTGACATGCTGAACAAAGATGATCCTTTTCATACTTTAGTCTAGGTAGACCTACAACTAAGTCCTTTCTGGAAAGATCGTTGATGGTGCCGAAGTTCAAGTGATTGAGACGACGATGCCATAACCATGACTTTGTTTTAGAAGCCTTTGATAACAAGCAGATTGGTGAAGCTCTCATCATGTCATCGATAGAGATAGTGTAAAGGTTTGAGCCACGAGTTCCTTTCAACAGTTCCTTTCCATTAAGATCTCTAACAAAGCAGGTATGTTTTCTGAAGGCTACTTCTAGGTCAGAATCACAGAATTGACCAACAGAGAACAGATTATGACCTAAACCTTCCACATAATACACTCTAGAGATGACACTATCACCAACAGCATAATCTCCATAACCCATAATAGCACCGAAATGATCATTACCAAATCTAACAGTCCCGATGAATTTGCTCACGAAGTTCATGAGCCGTGACCGGTCTCCAGTCATATGCTTGGAACAGCCTGAGTCCAGGTACCACAGAACGATTTGAACGATCTGCAGTTGAACACAGACAAGAATGGATAACTGGATAATTGGGATCCCCATGCAGGAATGGGTTCCATTTGGTTAGTAGCAACAGTTAGACCACCCACATCAGAAGTAGAAGCATTCATATCAGACAGTGAAGTAATGGAATCATTGTGAATAGATGCAATACTAGTGTCTGTATTAGCCCTATTTACAGTGTGACCACTTCTTAAGGGAATAGTTCTACCAGTAGGCATCCATTTTCTAGTGGGCATTATCTGATTAGTCTTATGACCAACAGGTATCCAATAAAAGCCTATTCTGCTGAATGTTCTTCCTGTGGGTTTCCATAGTTTTCTAACTCTCTTTCGCTTTTGCCTTTTAGCCTTTTTAGCATGAATTTTAGCATTAACAACATTAACTGGACAATTAACATCATTAGGCAAAACATTAACATCACATTCATGATTAGAAACAGAATTCAAGCAATCATCAGTACAAGGTTTGCAAATAGCATCAGAATACGAATTAATCACAGTACGCCTATGGCTAATACTAGAATCAACACGATTCGTTTTATTCGATTCAAACTTAAGGTTCCTAGATTGTTCTTCTACTCTCTTCCAGTGCACATTCTTAGCTTGAGAGGTCCTATCATTCCTTGTATTGTCTTGAGACTTTGACCTGCTCCCTTTAATGTCACTGATTACTCCTGTAGAGGGAATGGGAACATTAGTTTGTTTTACTACTCTTTGCACCACCTGTTTAGATGTGCTGGGATCTGAACTACATGCAGGTGCACTCAGGTTCACTTTCTTAACATTAGAGGTACTGAGATTAGTACTCCTAGAAGGCACATTTGAGTTCACTTTCCTAGTATTGACAGATCTAAAATCTGAACTACTCACTGGTGCACTACTCCTCACATTCAAACTATTGGGAATCGAGTGCATGTCATGTTTGGCCTTAGGCATTGAGCATGGAATCAAGGGGTTAACTCTCTCACCTAATGTCTTTGGGCATATAGTGATCAAACATTCTAAGATTTCTTGAGATCGTTTGGCATATAAGCATGCATGTCCAATTGCATTATCATGAGGTTTCTCTAGCTTATCCTCTTCAACAATCTCACGCAGGCATTCTAAGCAATCCTTAAGGGATGAGAAATATGTTTGAATGGCAAGTTTGTTGTTCCTTAGGTGAGGGGGGACATATGTCACAGATAAAGTAGATTTATTACCAGAGGGAACCTTAGATACAACATTCTCCGCATTGAACATTGGCATTTTCCCTTTTACCTGACTCTTCAGATTCTCAATTTCCTTTTGCAATGAAGTTATTTGTTCGTTGTTTTTGTTACGAGTGACTTTAATTGATTCAAACAACTCATTGAAATGACGTTTAACCTTTTCATTCTCTTCAAGGAAACTTTCGTTTTCCTTTTGTAAAGCATTTACTAGGTTTTGAAGATGAAACGTTTGAGAATTCTGAGAATCTAAAGAAGGAGGCATTTGGGAACCTGTCATATTGTTCGTTTGACCCTTTAATTGAGAGATTTGGACTTTCAACTTTCTGATCGTGTTACACTGAGCATGAATCTGTTCATCTCGTTTGTTTATTTGAAAAACTGCATCAAACTCTGGAACATCTGAAGATGTCTTGAAATTTGAAGTTTTGACATTTTCTTTGAGATGTTGATATTTTAGTTGTAGATTAAAATACTCAACTTCTAGTTTAGAAAAATGTTTAACCAAATTGTCATGATCATCCAGTTCAATTTTCTCATTAAGTTTAGAATTAGTTTTTTCAAGCTCAATGACACGATCATGGGAGACTTTCAGGGCCACAGATAGTTCATGAAATTTGGAAGCATTAATAGAGCAATTTGAAGCAGTAAAAAAGACATCTTGAGCAACACATTCAGTAATAAGATTCTCATTCAATGTATGCAGGTTCTTCCTTTCGATCTCATTATATTTTAATGCACGCTCATAATCACTAATTTCAACTATTATTGCATCAAATTCCTTTTCCATCCCCTTAATGTCTGTTTCTATCCCCTTTTTAAGACTCTAAAAATGATCCTTTAAAAGTTTAAAGAAGGGCATGACCTCAGTTAAATAACATTCTTTCATTTGTTCAAAACCCCTTTCTCCTTCAGTTATGCCAGTGGGTGTGATCCTTTTCTTGCAAGTTTTCTCAAAATCAACAAATAGTTGAAAAATAACGTATTGGCTAATTAAGATATTGCTTTTAGTGGCAATTGTTCTAGGAACAAGATGCATTGGTGTGTTAGGAGGATACACAGTAGCTTTAGGCATTTTCCAAAGGGGAGGATTTGTTTTTACAATATTTTCGGCTTTCTGCTTATCTAAATCCATTTTCCAGAAGACTTGTTCGGGAGTCAACAAAGTCTGAGGCTTAAACTTGTTTAATGCAATCCAGTTTTCCTTCTTATAATCATGAGGAGTGATATTTATGTTCTTCTCTTTGCATTTGGGGTCATCTAGTTTTTTGTTCATCCTTTCCCTAGTGACTTCATCTGATTTCTTATCTTCCTCCGTGCACTCAACGCAACTAGGTTTCTGCCTAGGCTTAAGAATTTCATTACCATCATAAATCACCTTTTGAGTATTTCTAGCCTTTTTGATTACCTCAGGATTTGGTTCCTCAACAAGGGGAATGCTATGCTTATCGCTTAATACTCGATGTTTGGTGACCATGTGAGCAGTCTGAATGGTGTTTCCTTGTATGTACAACTTGTTTTCAAGTTTGTTTTTCAAAGTTTTCAGATTAGAAAAATCTCTCAAGAGCTTTGATTCTTTTGCATTAAATTCTTGCTTAAGCATTTTCACGTTTTCTTGAAGTTCTTGTTTTTGCTTAGCTGTTTTAGAAAGTTTTTCTTGCAAAGAATTTAATTCTTGTTTCAATACTTCTTCTCTAAAATTACTTTTTCTAATTACTGTACGTACTTGGTCATCCATTTCCTGCTCACGAGTGGTCAACTCAAATTTTGCACGTTGTTCATAAATGGCAACACGTTCCTTATATGCATTTAGTTCAGAGATAATGGAATCATCAGGAGCACATGCAGTGAATTCATCAAAAACATAGTCATTGTTGACTGCAGAAGATGCATCACTAGGTATAACTTCACTTTCACTTTGTTTCACATATTGATCATATGGGACAATATTGATATTACCCGTATTTTCAATATTTGATTCAAAAGTTTCGGTTGGTTGTACTTTGTCATGCATCTGTTGCACATCAGCATCATCATATAGCTTTAATACCTCAGAAATGAGTTTGTCCCTGGATGGGCCAGCTTGTGGTGAAGAAGAGATCTTGGAAGAAGCCATTGGAGAGATGCTAGCCATAAAGATTGTGTGTGCAGTAGGTCCATCATCTACATCAGAATCGTATGCATCACAGTCACCGACTTGAAAGGCATTTTGATGATTGTGACCTATCTCCTGAATGGGCTGCACATCTACATCTGCATCATAGGTCTTGGCATTGCCTTCAGCAAGAAACAGCAGTTCCTCTTCATTCAAAGTAGCACCATTGTCCTGAGCTTGAGCCAGCAACATCTTATCTCTGAAGTATTCGGCATTTTGTGGACGCTTTGGAGATGTGCAGTTCCTTGCAAAGTGTCCCTCACCACCACAGTTAAAGCATTTGATTGGCTTAGCTTGACCTTGGTTACCATTTCTTCCTCGATTCTGGTTTCCAACATAACCTCTCTCAGCTCCACCTCTCCCCTGATCATACTGTCTTTCCTGAACTGGTTGCACCACGATCCTTCCATCTTTAACAGTGGCTTGATTATGTGGGTTAGATGCAGTTCGTAGGTTGTTGTTGGTTTGTGGGAGAGAGTTCATGTTTTGACTAATGAGTAGAGCTAGTTGATTAACGATGTTATCCACGCGTGCATCAGCATCAGCTTGTTTGAACTGAGGAACAGGGATGAGTTTGTGATTACCATTACCCAAGGGAATGACTTGTGATGCTTTGGTTGTGATTCCAATGTTTGAGTAGAAGGCAGTTGAATCATTAGATGAGCTTGTCTCTCCTGGGTTAGTTTTGAACTGATTGAGAATCAATTTTTCAAACATAGCATGTCTCTCATTCTGAAGGAGGAAGGCATAGAGTTGCTCATAGTTTGTATGCTTCAATCCTTTAGTGAGTTTCACAGATGTGACAAACTTGTGCCATTCGGGATTCATGTTGTTCACAAACTTTGAGTTCAACTGAATGTTAGGCATAGTCATCTTGATGTTCCTCATGTCATTCACTAACTTATGAAATCTCACATAGTACTCATAGACACTCTCATCTGGTTTCATCTTGAAGTGCTCAAATTCATCATAGAGTTGGGATTCCCTGTCTTCCATAGTTAATTCTGAACCTGAGAGAAGCATCTTAACGTTATCCCAAACAGCCTTTGCATCAGTGTTATGATTGATCAGCTTGTAGATGTCTTTAGGAAGACCTTGAAGAACAATGTTTGAAGCCCTGATATCTGCATCGAATCTCTTTTTCTCCTCATTATCAAGCTCATTGTACATCTTAGGTCTGTCCATTCCGTAGACAGGAGTACCATCTTCATTAGTATCAAGTATGTCTCTAGTCGTCTCAACCCGATATGGTCCTTCATCAATGGATTTGAGAATGTTGACACCATTTTCCTTTCCAAGGCAATACAATCTGATTCGTTGAGCCCAAGAATCGTAGTCAGTTCTGTCAAGCATTGGTGGACGAGTATCTGAGCCAGCTGCTTGAACATCCTCGGCAACAGTGGAGATGACAGTGGGAACAGTGGGAATGTTGGTAGACATGTTAACAGATTATACGGGATTTTATGACTCTATGATTAAACCGGGAAATAGATTCTTTCACGGGATTTTACTAAATCAAGAGAAAACCGTAAACAATCACTCAAGTTGCTAGATGATAAAGTGCTAACTCGCTACCAAATAATGCACTAAGTCGCTAGAAATTAGTGCACTAAGTCGCTAACCCTTAACTCGCTACACGTCTAATTCGCTAGAATCCCAAGTCGCCAACAGAAGAGCAATTCGCTAAGTAGTAACTCGCTACAGACTAAGTCGCTAGCCAAATTTGTGCAGTAATTCGCTACACAAGTCGCTAGATATGCAAGTCGCTAAAGAGCAACTCGCTACAGACTAATTCGCTACCACAAGTCGCTAACCGTAGTGGAGATTCCACTACTTGTACTGTAACTCGCTAGCTCTAACTCGCTAGATTTTATAACTGTAAGTCGCTACCAAGAAAACAAGTCCGAGAGCTAATTCGCCAGGTTGAAAAACCAAATAACCTTCACTTTTCAATCCAAAAACAACCCAACCAAGATGATTCAAGCTTACCAAATGAAAACCTAAACACTTTTGATGATTCTAAACATAAAAGTACCAACAAAATTCAAACTTTAACACAAGAAATCAACCAAATGATGCAAAAACCACTAAACTTTTTCAAACTCAAAAACCACCTAAAAACCACTATAAATCCAAAGATGTGCAAGATATGATCTAACCATGGCTCTTGATACCAATTGTAAGATATAACTTTTCACATACACATCAAACCATAACACAAGGTGGCGAATAAGATGGAATTCTAGAGAGAGAAAGTTAGAGGTTTAAGGAACTTAGTGAGAGAAAGTGAAAAATATTATTATGAGCTCCAACTCTCTACCTTGGAAGGTAGAGAGTATTTATAGTCTTACATAACTCGCCACACTTTGGGCTGTGGATCAGGCATACAGTGGGTAAAGACCCGTCCGTCCTCCACGGTGTTACTTAACTAAAATACTACTTAACTTAAAAGAACTACGACTACGAGCTTTCTAACGATTACATATACTTGAGGTGACCGACTCTTTAATACCGGGAATTTCTAATTCCTAACATTTGCGCAAAAGTTCACCTAAGTTACTATAGTTTTTTTCGTTACAAAGAGGTAACTTAAGTTTGGTCACCGGTTATATAAGTTACTCTGTATGTTTTAACCTTCTACTATAGGTTTTTTTTTTCGTTAATTTCAAAAATGGTCCCTCAGACTAACTGTCGTTAGTTTTTTTCGTTAGCTAACGGCCATTTGCAAAACCCATTTGCACTGTTAGTCCTTTATCCTAACGACCGTTTATACTTAACTCAAAATTTTATTTTCATACATTTTTGTCCGTTTTTTTTACGTTTTTTGACCCTTTTCTTCACGGGTTTTCTGTTTTCATACGTTTTCGTTCGTTTTTATACGTTTTCGCCTATTTTCTTACACTTTCATCCGTTTTTCTTACGTTTTGTTCGTATTTCTTACGTTTTTTCCGTTTTCATACGTTTTGTCCATTTTTCTTACGTTTTTGTCCGTTTTTTCCGCTTTTATATGTTTTTGTTTGTTTTATACCTTTTCGCCCAGTTTATTACGTTTTCGTATGTTTTTCTTACGTTTTTATCTGCTTTTCTTACTTTTTTTTCGTTTTCAGACATTTTTTTTTCCTGTTTTTCTTACGTTTTTTCCGTTTTCATACGATTTTGTTTATTTATACACATTTTTACATACGTATAAAACATAACAAGTATAAAACATACAAACGTATAAAACATAAAAAGGTGTAGAAAAACATAAAACTAGTATGAAAACGTAAAAAGACGTAAGAAACGTACACAAGCATATAAATGCGCACACAAATGTAATAAAAAAATTATGAAAACCTATGAAAATAAACGAAAAATAGATGAAAACGTACAAAAATGGACAAAAACGTACGAAACTGGAGAAAAACGTACGACAAGAGAGAAAAACGTATATAAACGTAAAACAATGTAAAGAAAGTATGACAAGAGAGAAAAACATTCATAAACGTAGAAAAACGGATAGAAATGTACGAAAATATACAAAGATATGCGAAGGAGAAAAATGTTAAAAAAAATAAATAAATAAAAATTAGGAAAAAAAAAAAGCGCATAGTAATTTTTTGTTAAGGTTCAGTAACCTATTTAATAAACCCGTAAACTATAGTAACTTCCTTGTAACATTTTAAACTATGGTGCTGACGTGGACAAGAGGAACCGGTAATCAGCCGGTTGCCCACCCTAGTAGTAACATTTATGTAACATTTTTAATCTTTGAGTGACTCAAATGACAAACCCGTTTACTTAAGTTACCTCTTTGTAACGAAAAAAACTATAGTAACTTAGGTGAACTTTTGCGCAAACTTTAGTAACTTCTTTGACTAATAACCCTTGATTAAAATGGGGGTGGGTGGGGCCCAAGTGAAGAGGTTTGGGTTAGTTGTGATTGGGGGGTATTTTTAAGTGAGTGTGTTGTAGTGGTGTAGAAGTGATTTGGCACATGTGGGGCCCAAATGAAAAGAAGTGGCTAGCCACGACACTCCACGCTCTTAGGACAAGTTATAAGAAATATATTAAAAAAACATCGGGTCAATAACGTTGACCGGAACTCAAGTTAGCCTTGCATATTTAGCATAACAACCGACCATATTTAGCATCAGGGTTAATTGGCTCAACCTAGTTTGCACTAGCATCTACTAACTCATGTATCACGAAAAATAGAAGGTAAAAGGGCAAATGACAAAAAAATGCATCGAACTTGACACTTTATGTGATTGTGTGTAGCCAACTATTTGTTTTCTTATTGTATGTACTGAACTTTCAAAATTCGATCGTTATGTGTATTTTGTGACTATTCTACCATGTAAAATGACCATTTTACCCTTCGAAATTTAAAAAAATTAAGGGTAAATGGTCACAAAATACAAACAATAATCGAATTTTGAAAGTTTAGAAAAAAATAGTTGGCTACACACAATCATAAAAAGTGTCAAGTTCGATACATTTTTTTGTCATTTGCACAAGGTAAAATACCCTAATTCGTACCCGGTTAAAAAAGACAATTATATCTCATAAAAAGAAATGGTTAACAAAAAACAATTGTATCTTACAAAAGGAAATAGTAAAAATATCCTAGTTATCCGACAAAGTAAAACAAACAAGGGGTAATTCCCAAAAGGGGACAAAAAGGTGGATAGTGATCACTTTGAGGTACAAAAATAAAATATGTTCCCAATTTGGTCATGTGCGAATGTGCGAATGTGCGATTCCACTAGAATGTTGACACGTGTCCACTTTTTTAATAATAAAGTACAGTGGTAGTTGGGACTTTTCCCATATATTCTTTTTTGTCTTATTACAAAAATAATACAAAGACCAAAATACCCTTTTTTTGTCTTATTACTAGTATTTTTTTGCCATCATCATCAACAGTTCCGATGACACCCATTTTTTCCGGCCAACTCGTTTTTTCTCAAAATAAATTGTCACAGTAGGCATCAATATTTGTCATATAAATCAAACTTACTATTTGTCATAAATTCTAATACAAATACAAGAACAAACTTTAATTTCAGTAAAAAAAAAAGAACAAAAAAAAAAAAAACAATTACAAATGGACACCACCGGAAGCAGATCTACTAAGATGGGTGTTCAACTATGACGGCGGCCAGAGATCCTCAACGACAGATCTTCCACATCGTTTAGAAAATAGCCGGCCGGATCTGGAGCAACAGATCTGGTGGTGGATAATGGCAATATGGGTGGCGAGTGATATGATGGAGCAACAGATGGTGAGTAGCTATTTCTTTCATCCAGTCTTCACCTTTGGAAAATAGATCTCTGTGGTTCTTGATGAATACTTGATGCGGCTTTAGACCAGCTGCGTTCTTTTTTTCTTGTAGACGAGTTGGGATGATGGTTTCGATTTCCTAGTATTATAAAGGAATGATTAAAGATCAAATAATCCTACATCAACATAAAACACTACAAAAATCCTCTTATATACAAGTCGAATATGGAATATTTCCTACGGATCTAACTTCAATGATAAGCCATCCGATGGCTGATATAATCAGTTGGATATAACATGGCACTTGATTGCATATTATATATTTCCGTATGTAGCTAATTCAAAATCTGGAATAGCTGGAGAGGAATTAAATATGGTCGGCCAGAATAAGATCTGGTGGAGCAACAGATCTCGTGGTGGAGCAACAGATCTGTGATAAGAGAGAGAGAGAGAGAGAGAGAGAGAGAGAGGGGGGTTATGATAAAGTGGAAGAGTTAGGTGAGTGATGTGTTTATATTTTAAAGAGGGGTATATTTGTCATTTAAATAAAAATTCAAAGTCAAAGTCCTACCTACCACTGTACTTTATTATTAAAAAAGTGAACACGTGTCAACATTCTAGTGGAATCGCACATTCGCACATGACCAAATTGAGAACAAACTTTATTTTTATACCTCAAAGTGATCACTATCCACCTTTTTGTCCCCTTTTGAGAATTACCCCAACAAACAAACTTCCATACGTGACCTTATTTAGCATTAGGGTTAATCGGCTCAACTTAGTTTCCACTAGTTATCTCTATATACTAAAGAGCGTACATGCTCCTCTCACAAAGTGTGTTTGCCGATGACGTGTCGACACATGAATGGCTGCGCATTTAATGCCCCTACAGTAGCACCGCCTCTTCTCCCACCTCATAATACTCCACAAACTTATCTCACAACCTTTGTAACCATCGTCCACCGCCTCTTCTCCCACCTCATATATCCACCACCTCTTCTCCCACCTCATATCCCACCGCCTCACCAATTGTAAAAATCTTCTATTTTTATCAGGTAATAAAACAACCTGTTTTATCTACTATTTAATTTGTGTTTGGTTTTCTAATTATTGTATTTTATTTTTCTTTTTAGAAAAATCCCAGATAATTTTTTTTTTTTTTTTTTTTTTTTTTTTTTTTTTTTTTTTTTTATATACTTTGTAGATGTTTGTCATGTAGATGCCGTTTATGAGGTTGACAAGGAGGACACAGGTATGGAGATTTACATATGAAAACGCAGATTTATTTGATGTTGATTTTGGTTTTTCTATGATTTATTGTAAATTGTAGCTGTATTCATTAATGATATTCATTTGTGGTGTCCAAACTTTGTTGATTGGTTATTTATTTAATTATTGATTTTTTTTTTTAAATTGTAAGGTTTAAATTGGGCGGTTTCACGAATTACTGAATTAAATTGGGTTAGGTATGAGAGTATACACATGAACTATATACGTGATATCGGATATATACACACATATATATATACAAATGCTGGAAGTATATACATGTACT
Source organism: Chrysanthemum seticuspe (assembly GCA_019973895.1). Classification (NCBI taxonomy): domain Eukaryota; kingdom Viridiplantae; phylum Streptophyta; class Magnoliopsida; order Asterales; family Asteraceae; genus Chrysanthemum; species Chrysanthemum seticuspe. The sequence continues at coordinate 18,166,074 of BPTQ01000005.1, forward strand.
AAAAGGTGTTTCACCAATCTTATTTTGAAAAGTTCATGACTTTTATAGGGACGAATAAGCGAACGGTAGCTGTGGCAGTAGAGAGCGAAGGGGGAAGAGAAGAAGGAGGGAAGGGAGTGATGAGTTTTGGCTTTGGACTTTCAGGTTCGATGTTGATTCAGACTGAAAATGTTTTGCTAACTTAGGTATAATTTTTTGGACTGTCTTATTCCGCGTGGTAGACTATCTTTAAAGTAAATGGTATTAATTTGCACTACGTAATTTGTCGATTCAAAAGATAGACTTTAACAACTGCATAACAAACTAGCTACTTTTTTTTTCAACTTAAGTGATTGATTATATGGGTAACATGATTTTGCCGAATCTGTACTAAAAAAAAAGATGCCGAAAAGGGAGAAGCTAGAACGTGACCATTTGAAAGACTTATTTCAATACCTTACTCATGCCGTAGGTGAAGTATATATTTTGACCAGTTTATAGTATTATTAGCATGAACTTTTTATTTTTTATTTTTTTTAAATACAAAATTAGTGTGATTGATATATACATTTAACAAGTAATACTACCCACTTTTTCTATTATTAAAAGTTCACTTGATGTTTTATTTTGATATAAGAATTTGGTGTTTGTTATAGCCTATATGATCAGGGTGTCATTATTTGGCTGACCTGATTCATAAATCATTATGACGAAGATTCTAACCAAGTTTGTTCGTTGCCCAAGCTCAAATGTTAATGAAAGGCTGTAAAAGTGTATCAGTGGTACGCAGAGGAACACCGAACGCAAATACTCTCCGTTTCAGGCCAGGTAAATTAATTGATACCTGCGTAACCGCTTTGTTACATTGTAGTTACCCTTTTTTCCAGGCGGTTTAACCTGTTCAGCGTTTCTCCTTTATTTACTTTTATCTTTTTTTAAATACGCAGAAACGCTTTCGGACTACATGTATTTGAGTCACACTGACCAGGTTCCTTGCCATCATGGTGCATTCTTTTGGTATGAAGAGAGGCAACCAACCAACTATAGAATAGAGGTATAGATACCCCCAAACAACCATCAAACACTGACTCTTTTAGTGTCATACATTCTATTCAGACAGTAGCTTCAATATAAATGATTATGACGAAGGTCTTACGCAGGTTTGTACGCTGCCGAAGGTCAGGGCTCTCTAGGTGAAGCTCAAAAGTTAGGGCGGTTACACTGGAAAAATGCGATCGATGGGATGCTCGAATAGGCCAGTTTCTTGGAAAAAAGGTGAGCATTATTTAAACTAAATTAAAGTTACATTAATTGACATGTTAGGTCTTACTTTCAAACTGCTTCACATGATCTTACAAATCTTCTGCGTGCAGGACACATGATCAGAAACTGCTGAGGGAAAAAGTAATACACCTAATTAGAGTTGCGGGGATAGAACGGATAAGAAGGTCTTTTAAAATTCCTTTTAAAGTCGTTATTTGCTTATTTAGTTACTTTTTAAGAGGGTGTTTGGAATTGCTTTTAAAACTGCTGATCTGTTTAAAATAACCAATCCCAAACACATTCTTAGACTGATACATAATTTTAAATATACGGATATAACTGCTTATTTACTTGGTTTTCTGATGTGTGTCCAAGTAACCGGGTTTGTTTGCAGCCACTCTGAAATCCGGATGTTTATATGCATTCTTTGTTTTTTACTTCTATATTGCGGTGTCGGTGCCATCGTTGGCGTGATAGGCACATGCTTCTCAATTTTAACTTATTCATTGATTAATTTGGTTTCTAAATTATTCAATTTCTTTTTTGTGCAGCTGTGGTACAATATAGCGCGGCGTACAAGTTACATATTCATCCAAAAGGAAGGGCAATTTATGCAATTAGAAGTTTGAGTGAAGCTTATGCAGAAAGAGTCAATAACATCCGGAACGTTATTTCCAGGCTTCGTGGATTTCATCGTAAGAATCTTTTTCTCTGTTTAGTGAAATGAATATTGATATGGGTTAGATGGAGATGACAAGTACGGTAGGTCCATGTTTTCTAATGCTTAATGAGTCCAAGGGGTCACGTGTCAATAATCAATATGCTTGGAATACTCTATTACTAATTTCCAGATACACATACTCATAGTTGAGATGACTGCTTGGAATACTCTTACTAATTTGTTGATATACATGCTCATAGTAGAGATGACTGAATGACTTTTTTAACCTTTTAATGTGAAAATGGGTCAGTTCAGGTTGATTATGGTCAAACAAGCAAGTTTCCAAATTTAGCTAAAAAATGAAAAAAAAAAAATGAAGAACCAAATCTTGAAATGAAGGGAAAAAAAACAAGAGGTAATTTTATTTTTTAGTTTAAAGTTTAAGTTTATTATTTATGAAATTGAATTACAGATAGGTTATTCAAGTAAACACGAATTCATCCAACCACAGTTATTATTGGTGCCTTTATTAAATATCCGATCATATTGTTGTTTCAGGTAGACAGGCTTCACCTACAATGCGCGACGCAACAGATGGTGAGCAACCAACAACAGCGCCGGCTGGACACCAAGGTCAGCCATATACAGGTAAACATCAAAATTCGTCAAATACAGTTGCTTATCCACAACGTGATATCAGTTTTATGAACTTTGTTTTTACCTACTGTAAATCACACATCAACTGTGGAAATTGTCACACTTGGATTGTTACTATTTTTTAAAAAGCCTTTTACTACGGTTTTTTGTTAACCCTTTAGTACTACCGTGGTGGTGGTCATGAATGTGGGGTTTATGTCTTATGGTTTTGGATTTCGTACTAATATTAATAATGTCTTTCAAATGGGCTGTGATGACTATTGTAATCTGAGTCAAATGAAATGGGTGGTGGAAGATCCAACCATAACTTGGCGGGGCAACGAACGGATACCATACAATCAATGGTTACTGTGAAACTGTGTTCGTTTGCAGCCACGGCGGAATCCCGGTCTTTCCATCACCTAAACCTATTTATAGATCTGAGCCTAATTTTTTTAGTTATACTGAGATATAAAAACCAAAAACAATACTATTATCTTTCTTGGTTAATATAGGAAAATTATGTACAACTACCTTACTGAAGGAAACCGTGTAAGCTCAGAGGCAAAGGCTAACCAACTCTGGCAGTGTCTTCAAACAGCAATCGAAAGAAGACCATCGAGGTACACATCACTCAATCTGCCTTACCACCCATTTTGACCCTTAATTTGCATCTTTGGTAGTTCTCAATACTAGATCATTAAAAGAAATTAGCTTACCAAATAGCGCAAGATTTGAAGTACGAGTATGTTGTGTAGGTGTTGGTGGATGCGTTTGATGTGGGCCGCATTTGTGAGGTTCAAAAGGCCTTCCAATCTCAGGTTTGTTGCTTTTTGTATTTTCAGTAAGTATACCATTTCATAATGATCATTAAATAGTACGCATGCGCTTTGTACATCTGTTTTACTACATAACATTGTGACATAAGTTTTTGATGGTATCACATTAGTTTCAGGATGTTGCGGATCCACTAATGTGGCACTCGGATGGTCAGTTGTTGTTGGTACAAAAGTTGAGACTGAGTTACTGGATCAACAAAATGGGTGGTGCTTAAATTATTTCAGGATTTGATTGGCAATGTTGAAAAGAAAATTGGTAATGGTGAGAAAACATATGAAGAGATAGACAAACTCACTCACGAGAAGCCGAAGCAAACTAGGGTGGTGGCATATATGGTTATGGACATTGGCTACGATATTAGTAAAACTTGGGTTAGTTCAGTGTTGTTTCAGAAGGGTTTCATACTAGGTTATAAATTGAATAATTTAGTTGTAAATATTTACCCATTTTGACAACTACGGGACTTTAACTCAACCAACAGCGATCCATAGTTCGCAATTACAACTATCGAGACAAGGCAATCCCGCAGCAACGCGCGGGGTACCACACTCGTATCTACTAACTCATGTACCACCGAAAAAAATGGGTAAAATACCCTTTCGTATCTCCTATAAAAAGATAATTGTATCTCATAAAAAATGGTAAAAAAAAATGTTAAAGATTTATATTACCAACGAACTTTTTCAAATTTTCAAATACAACCAATTTACTTTTTTTAATGCCTTTATTATCATCTAAAGTTTAAATTTGTTTTAAATATCACCAATTTTCTCATATGTTACCGGCTGTAGCCGGTTTTCACCTCCACGTCATCTAGTTTAGCCGGCGAGTTTTTTTTCTTTGATAATTGGTGCTACGTCAGCGAGGTCAAACCCAAATATAAAATCACTAGTCAAACATAATAAACATACATATTCATTTAATCCTTTACCCACCCCCATTTAATCCTTTGCCCACCTCGATCATTTGTAAACACACAACTTTTATCACTCAAACACTAGTATTCACACACATTCAAACAATGAATCAACGTAACAACAAAGGTATTTTAATTTATGTTTTCATATATCAGTTGTTGATTTCGTAGATACATTAACAGTTTTTTTTTTTTTTTTTTTTTTTTTTTTTTTTTTTTTTTTTTTTTTTTTTTTTTATCTATCTATCTATTAATGGAGTTGTTTGGGGTTGTTAGTGAATCTCTTTAAAATGGAGTGTTTTATAGTTTATAATGGTCGTTATATTATTTGTAATGTATTCTCTTGTTTTTGTTTCCATGCTCTGATTTTTGTATATATGATGATTCTTATGTGTTTGATGAAATGTTTAAAAGTAGGTGGAATGTGCCTAGAACCTTATTTGTGTGTGCGAGTAATGTGCCTAGAACCATTGTCTATAATGTGCCTAGAACCATTGTTTCATGCCTAATTAAGTGTTTAGCGATAACTAATTATTTGTGTTGCTTGTTTGTGAGTACACTGAGAGGTCCAAATCAATAAGAGCATTGGAATGTGCCTAGTTTGAGACTGTCCACCAACGAGAGTACCTATTAGATATGTTTGCGTTTGGCCACCAATGAGACTACAAATGTAGCATAGTTTGTGATTGGGAATCATTGAGAGTTCAAATGCAACCTAGTTTGGGATTGGACACCAATGAGAGTACCTAGTAGACATGTTTGTGCTTGGCCACCAATGAGACTTCAAATGCAGCATAGTTTGTGCAACCTTGCTTCCTTGTTTGGGATAGAAAAAGAGGACCAAATATGAGAACACACTGGATTCTTCTATAATGGTATACATTGTAAAGATTTTTCTTTGATTGTGATAGCTTAACATTTTCATCAATCAAACGGATCTATCATTTGTTATTTGCAGAGGTCATACCAATTTATTCTGATTCAAGTAGTTTAGAATCAAGCACTAATGACTTATGAATCCTTCCTCAACTCCTTGCTTTGTATTATCTACAGCAAGATTCTTCAAGCTCTGATGGTGAGCAAGTGGATCCTATCCAAGCCATTGAAGCTCTAGAGCCTCTCCTAGCTAAAGATCCTATCCTAGCTCTTTCTGTAGCAGTTCAAAAGCCTCACAAACTGAAATTTAACCAGGATATAGTCTTGGGACTTGCAGCTAAGAAAAAATGGAATGCCATTGGTGACAAGACTTTTGGGACTAAAAATCTTAAAGGTTTTAGAGCACCTAAATGCAGCCATGTGAGAGGCAAGAAGAAGATGGTTTAGGAGTTTAGGATCTCCATTAAGAGCTTGTGTGCTAGGTAAGCATGATATTTGGTAGTTTAATATGGTAGTATCAGTTCTAACCTTTTGATGAATGTAATTAATGATGGTATAGTACTATAACTGGTAATCTGTAGTTTAAATAGATCTAGTTTTTAACTTTAAATAGCTCATTTCTGCAAATCATAGGTAATTTGTATTTTAAATGGGTTTTTATAGAACAAACCATGCGTTGTTCATTTATGCAAATCATAGGTTCTTGGCATTTTACATGTTTTCTGCAAAATTATAGCGAGCATGTTCTCTACAAATTTTATATTTTTTTTCTCGAAATTTGTGTTCATGATATTGGTGTATGATTTAATAATTTGTGGAAATTTGAGTTCTTGATTTGAGATGCAAATTTGTGTTATTTATTTGAATGATGATTTATGTATGGTTCATGATTTGAGATTAAGAGAATGATAAAAGATTTTGAAATGGGTATAAACCAGCACTTTAACCCAGCTATAGCCATAGGATTGTCCACCTGAGATAAAATTAATGACGTGAAAAATAAAATTAGTATATTGTTGGTATTTACATGTAACATCAAGTTTTGTTGGTGATAAAGGTATTAAAAAAAGTAAATTGGTGGTTTTTGAAAAATTGAGAAAGTTCGTTGGTAATATAAGTGTTTAAACAAAACAAAAAATAATTGTATCTCACAAAAGGAGATAGTAAAAATATCCTAGTTGTTATCCTAAAAAAAATAATAAATAAATAAATAAATAAATAAAGTCTATCACATATTAAAGATATACATGATACATATAAGTTTTTTCAATTCTAATCTTGTGATCTTAATTATATATCGCTCTAAAGTTTGTTTATTCATCTACGTGGGACAAAGTTACAAAACTATGCACGTCTCCACCCACACACCCTTACCTATACAGACACGAACACCTCATTTCATTCACAAGGCCATAATGTTGTTGTTCACATGTGTAGTTGTGTGAAAATTAGTTGTTACACAATGTGTACACACGATTTTAAAATAAGTCATTGGCTTGTGAGTTTTATATTGTTTAGTTTAACACTCATTTGTTTTTTGTTCTTTTTATATTGACGTTCACTGTTCCTTCCTAGTGGAAAGGAAAAACTAGGATTGATAACTGGCTTAGATAACTAGAGGGTCTAAAGTGTCCATTTTAGTATGATTAGAGTTGTAGGATCGGCTTTTGCTTCATCGGTTATTTATCAACTATAGATCTAGTGAAGACCAAAGATCATCGGGATCTTTTCGATCAATTGACTATTTAACATCGATAACAACATTTTGTTATCTATATTCCCTATCACAGGTTTTAGTCATACACAAAACACACACATATAAAAACATACACTAAAGAACACACACTAAACTCGAGAAGATGGTGATATGTGGTTGTGGTAATTAAGCTTGCATTAACACTTCTTGCACCGACCGCAACCCATATCACAATAAGATGGTGATATGTTAGTTGATCGTTATATTTACACTCATTTTTTCTTGTCTTTATGATCTTGGGTTCTAACTGTGGGTTCATCGGATTTTGATGTTTCTTTTCTTTAAGTATCTCTAGATTGTTTAAAGCAATTGGTGTTGTTCGTAGTAGTTGAGTCTGTTTTTTAGGGGTTTGTTGGCAGAGGATTTAGTTAATCCATCTTTTATAAAGACCTTCATTATTTTAATAAAAATATATAAGCTTCTATAGTGGAGTACTTCTTATTGTCTTAATAGATCTTGTAAAGACAATCCAAGATAATTAAATAAATAAATAAAATTGAAGAATAATGTTAACGTATTTCCATTGTAGGGTTTATTTTGACTAAGATCTTGATCTAAGGCTAACCCTAATGACACGATTTGGAGTCGATCGGCCTCCATTTCGATCGATCGACAAGTCGATCGGCTTGTTGTGCATTTAGTCGATCGCCAAGGTGTTGGTCATGCATACGATCGACAAGTCCATCTCACAAAACAATTCAAACCAAAAAAAAAAAAAATAATAACCGTTTGAAAAAAAAAAAAAAAAAAAAAATACAATTAAAACCACCCTATAAATACACAACATACTTACACACTAAACTCACAAATCTCATTTCACACATTCTCTATATTCTTTACACAATATGAGTTTTAATTCTTACGAGCTATTCATTGCCGATTCATCATCAGATGATGAAAACGAAGTTAGTACCGAGTTTATGATGTTTGCGGAAGAGTGTTGGGAGGCTATTCAAGCCTCAGAAAAAGTCTCACGAACCCAAGTTAGTAGGGATCGTGTGGGTGCTAATAACCGTTTAGTTGATGCTTACTTTAGTGAGACCCCAAGATACGGCGATACAGCATTCCATGATCGTTTCCGTATGAGCCGACGACTATTCACACGAATTGTCCGAGATATAACCGATCATTCACCTTATTTCCAACAAACTCCTGATTGTGCAGGCGTACTTGGTATTTCTCCATTGATAAAGTGTACTTCTTCAATCCGTCAATTGGCATACGGGGTCAATGCTGATGCTCTAGACGAATACGTGCAAATGGGTGCGTCAACAATTCGTGAGTGTCTCGAAAAATTTTGTGAGGTGATAATGGAGTTATATGGTCCAGAGTATTTGCGAAAGCCGACGGTTAGTGACATTGACAAACTCTATGCTCATCACTACGAAAGTCATGGGTTTCCTGGGATGATAGGAAGCATCGATTGCACAGATTGGCCGTGGGAGAATTGCCCACATGCTTTAAAAGCTCAATTTTGTAGGGGTGATCACGGGCAAAGTCCTTTCATTTTATTGGAAGCGATCGCGTCCCAAGATTTATGGATTTGGCATGCGTTCTTTGGTGTCGCCGGGATGAATAACGATGTAAATGTTTTACGTGCATCGCCTCTTTTCAATGACCTCAAAACGGGGAGAGCACCGGATGTGAAATTCGTTGCTAACGACGTGCCTTATAAACGCGGATATTATCTTGCTGATGGGATATATCCGGAATGGTCGGTTATTATGAAGTCCATTAAAAATCCAGGGACGAATGATCACAAACGAATATTGTATAAGACGATGCACGAAGCAGCAAGAAAAGATGTGGAACGTGCTTTTGGTGTACTAAAGAAGAAGTGGCTAATGATTAAATATCCGGCTAGAGGGTTAGACAAAGAGCGTCTATCGCATATAATGTACACATGTATCATATTACATAATATGATAATTCAGGACGAACAGACGGCGATATCTCCCGTATTCTTTCCAGCAGAGCAGCACCGTTCTTATGATCTCATAAGAACGCATGTGGAATCGTTGGAAATTACCAAGGAGATATGCAACAAAACAACTCATCTTAGCCTCAAAGCCGATTTGGTGGAAGACATTTGGCATCGTCAGAATCAAAACTAGTTTAGTCGTTGTATTGTCGTAATGTTTTAATTTTATTTGAATTATTATGTAACGTTTTAATTATTAATGAAATTTTATTTTGTGTTAAAAATGTTTTTTTTTTTATAAAAAAAAAAAAAAAAAAAAAAAAAACTTGGTCGCCCTTACTGGGGCACCTAATCGCCTGAAGGTCGCCGGAGAGAGAAAGCTGACGTGGCAGGGAAAAAGAGGGGGATTGAATCCCCTCATTGGGGCTAGCCTAAAAGTAGTTAAACGAGCATCTAGTCGTGATCTAAAATCAGCAAGTTTGAGTAAGGTTGATTAACAAAGTTTGACAAAATTGGGTAACTTTGCGTAACACAGTGGGTAAGTTAGTGTTTCTTTTTTTTGTTAGCTAAGAGGGTGTGTGGAGTCCACATCTATATGAGGCACTTATTGGGGAGGGCATTATAATTTATAACTTGTGGATATAGACCAACTAAGATAAATAGTGGGTCCCACTTGAAAAAGAAATAATATTAAACGGGTTTGTGAACATATTCTCTTAGCTAAAAAAAAAAAAAAGAAACACCACTATTTCTTGATTAAAAATGACTATTTGACTTTAAAAGTCAACAAATACCCAAAATGTAGTAAAATGGTGCTAGAAATATACTGTATCCGCAAATGACCACGTTGACTTTTCTAAGTCAACATCCTATTTGATCATGCTTGACTTATAAAAGGTGTTAACAAGTCTTATCTCAAATGACCCTTTTGTGACTAATAATAGTTGCATGACATGAAATGATTAACAAAAACTAATAAAAAATTATGTTATATTGTTAATAAATGAAATAAAAAGTAGGTCGGGAAGGGTAAAAGGTGGCTAACGGGTATTCATAACAACACCAATTTTGTAGATGTGTAACTCGTTGGGATGTGAGATTTAACTGGCATTCATAGTCAAGTATTTCTCCCTCAAGTTTTTTAATCATTAGTTTAGACAACATTTTGTTTTTGGAAACGGAATTTAGAGAAGTTTTGACGCGGTAAATTAATATATCTTTTAACATGTATAAGTTTGAAAATTTGCGGTTGTTTACACGGGCTACACGTAGGCACAACTTCAATGTTAATAGTTTTCTTATTCAATAAGATAAATCCGATTTTCACTTTTGCCATATTATAAAAATTAGATTAACACAAGTTTTGTAGAAATACATAAGCTAGATCAGAATAAAATTAATGAAAAACAGTAATATATATATATATATATATATATATATATATATATATATATATATATATATATATATATATATATAGGGGCACTTTATTTTCAGAACCCACTTTAAATGCGAGAACTGCGAGAACCACATTTTTACAACTAATAATACACAATGTACATCATTTAATGCTCCATAGCATTTTTTTATTTTTATTTAATTCAAAAGGGTATAATAGTAAAAGACATTTTCATATTATTTTTGTTTTTTTTATAATTTCCGTTTTTTATAAACCTTAAAATTCGGATTTTTTTTTTTTTTTTTTTTTTTTTTTTTTTTTTTTAATGCTAATATGTTTTCAAATAGTCATGGTGCATACATGTTTTTTAACCTAATCATTATTTAATTGAAATCTCAAGGAGCATGCATGTTTTTTTTTTTTTTTCTTTTTTTTTTTCAAATCGGCAAAGGTGCATACATGTTTTTGTTTCCAAATAGTCAAGGTGCATACACGTTTTCAATTAGTCAAAGTACATACATGTTTTTTTAGCTAACACTTTTTTTTTATCAACCTACGAATATTTTTACATGATCATTATTTTTTTGAAAGTTTGAAACACAAATTAAAGAACATAAATCATTATGAAAAGAAAAACAAGATTGATATACTTAAATGTTACATTTCACTTGATTACAAGTACAAAAACACATGCAATAATCATATATCTCCAAACGGCGCAAATTATCTTCATGTATAATCGTGTTCATCCACTTCCCGGTCTTAAATGATATCATCATCTTCATCAATCAATCTGAAACAAGCATGCACGAAAACAATTAAACCACAAGCAAATAAGAAACGAAAATTAATCACAACAACTAGCATAACGCATATGCACAAAACATATATGTTTTACCAAAACACAAAACATATATGTTTTATACTAAATAAACATACATGTTCACCCATCACACAAAAAACAATGTTTTATACTAAATAAACATACATGTTTTATACTAAACAAATATACATGTTTTAATCCTTGAATCTATATTAACCTTAAAACTATTTGAAAGTATTACTTGTCGACGAAACTACTTATTAGATGAAAATAAGTTAATCCTTATAATATGAATCGTAACAAAAAAGGCTATGACCAAATCTGTTTACTCCAATAAGATATTCAAACAACAAAAGATAAAAAAGCAAGTCTGAAACATGAAATGAATAGAGAAAGATAATACCAACAAAAAATATTAAACAACTTTTAGCTAACTAGACATAAAAGATGTGTTTTGTGATATGATTATTAATTAACTCAACAAGATTTACTTTCACCATTGGTTAAATATAAACAAATAATTCATAATTCTATAACAAAAAAAGTTACCCCTTATTTGTTACATATGTCAGGTAGAGAAAAAGAAAAAGGTATTACCCATACTTTATACCATTCGACGCAAGAGGACTATTCACTGCCAATCCATTAAATCAACAAGTAAATATTACCTTATAATTTTTCATGTTTTGCTAAACAACAAAAAAACGATTTTAATGTTTTTATGAAAAGAATAAGAGGGAGTGTGTTTCTTTTTCGGGTTCACAAGGACCGGATCCAACTAGACCCCACGAGCCATCGATGGAGCCCATGAAACAAAGGTTTTCTTTTTGTGTGTACGTGAGATCCAATAATGAGAATAGGTTGTGTGACAAAAATTGAATGGTGGTTGGTTGTATAAAACACGATTATGGTGATGAATAATTAAAGGGCGGCTAGGGTTTTGGGGGTGAAGAAGAAAGAGATTAAAACTGAAATGTTAAATCAGATCTTTAGATCAAATAGTGGGACATTTTCTATAAGACGGTTTTTGAATAAAGTTTAACAAGAAATTCCTATACTACCCTTTTAGATTTATAAATAATGACTTATTCTTTCAATTAATTACACTAATGGCACAATTAATTATAGCCATTGATCAAACAATCCAATGGTGTATATGAGTTCTCGCAGTTCTCGCATTTAAAGTGGGTTCTGAAAATAAAGTTTCACTATATATATATATATATATATATATATATATATATATATATATATATATGTGTGTGTGTGTGTGTGTGTGTGTGTGTGTTTAAAAGTAAGACTATAAATATATTATCTTTTGGAGAAGTTTTGATGCGGTGAAATAAGATAGTTTGATGCGGAGAAGTTTTGACGCCATCCCGACAAACACCATCAAACTCACCGGTCATATTCCTCCAAGTATATTTAAAAAAAAAAAGCAACCATGAATCGTGACGTACATGATCATATGAAGAACCAGCCAAATATTCAATAAAGCGATAATCATGAAAACAACGTACTTCTACTTCCCTTGCTATATGTTGAGTCAATATTGTCTTCTAACGGGTTTTTCAATGTCTGTAATGTTCAAACAAATATGAATTTTATAGTCTAAACTCTTCCGTATAAATTAGTTCTATACGCACAAAAACTAGCATGAGAAATATATTGAGTACACTCTATTATATGTTATTGCAAGCTTAATGTGTGATTCGTAATGGTAGTGAGAGTCCATTTTAGTTGATTAGAGCTGCCAAATCGACTTTAGCTTCATCGCGTGTTTGGATCTATCACAACAAAGTGGTGTTTCGTTCCAACGTCCGGTCGACATCACACACGTTTGATGATATTGTGGCTCGTTCATTTACTTGGTGTAGATTTAGATGCAAATCAAATTTTAGTTAGGTAGACTGGTTAAAAAAACCCGTTACTTATATCTTTGTAATTGTTTTTCTAGCTTCTTGCTAGTGCTTTATTAATATCCGCCGTTCAAAAAAAAAAACTATAATAAGTTGGGTGAAAGACTAGAGATTGAGGAGTGGTGTTTTCATTTTCCTTAACTTAACGTATGTTTAACGTTGATAAAAACAAAATGAAGTTCTTCTTTATGTTTACTAGTTATAATACCCGTGCACGCACGGGGTTTTTCTAAAAATTTTAATTATGTATTATTATCAACTAAAAAACTAACAATAATTGATTTTATTTGTGTATTGTTATAATTTGCACTTGGTTCTCAACTTGTGTGTACTACCGCTCACCCATCTTTTTCTTGTGGATCTCTTGTGCATCCTCTTGCTGTATATGAGTCATGTTGGTCTCGATATCAACTTTCAGTTGCTATGGAAGCAACTTACAACTTCGCCATATAGTTTTTTTTTGCTAATATAGCATTCTCCTTTGTTGTGCAACTACAAAATACAATAAGAGTTTATAAGTAGACATTATATTTATTTTTAATTTATATTTAGAAATTGTTGGAAGATTGAGATAATTTAAACCAAACGATATCAACGTTTTATAACCATGTATCCAAAGGTCAAATTTAGACAATTTTCAATGGCATACAATTACTCACAGCCTAATGCCTTAAACTTACAAAAACATTGACTTAGAGAGAGATTTTAATGAAAAGCCTATTTAAACTTTGGGGCATGAAGTTGCTTACCTTTATGCTTGGTTACAAAAATCTTCCAAAGATCAAAAATAGTCACACTAGCATGTTCTATGTCATGACTCATGAAGCATTGTGCTGAGGCCTCCCTTGTTTCTCTATTATTCTCAAACCACCTTCCCCACTTAAAACTCTTGCCAAGTCCTTTCTAGTTCTAGCAGGTAGAATATCAACTCGTGAAGGAGAAACAAAATTTTACTAATTGCATTCAGTACTAATTCTTCCAACCGGGTATATTGATCCCTGAAAGTAACCACAAATCTGTTACCACGTTGATATCCTTGGGTCCCAATTCTATTTTAAAAGTATATGACCAACTGATCATCAGAAAACTTAATGGCGTATTAAACATGCTTTTAACCATAATGTTTTAGAGGTTATTTGGTACTGCTTATTCTTTTCTGTTCTTCAACTTATTTCTCGGCGTGAGCAGTTGACAGATAGGATCCTCATGGATAAACACTAAAGGCCGGCTTTTACTACTTCAACGGGAATAAAACCTTCTTTGTTCATTTCTATACTATAAATTGTACATATCCCCAAGCAAATCTCAAACCCCACTCCAAGTCAAGACACTCCAAAACTAACCGTGCCAACATTTTAACTTTCAAATTAAAATTTCCCCCCAACACTTCCCCTATCTTTCTACACATACTAACCATATACATAATTCATCTGAAAAACTACGAACAATAAATCAACATCCACTCCAAAATTAACAAAAAGTAATTGTGACCACCGCTTGACGCGGGTACTATGCTATAACTCATAAGACGGGGATGGCTCGTTCAAGTTTACACCTTCATCATCTCTCGAATAAGCCACCTCAACAACCGATTAATATATATTACCTACGAAAACGCCAAAGACCCACACACTAATTACACATAAATACTTAACTGTAAATAGAATTGTTCAACAATCACATTTAATTTGATCTTAGCCACAACAATAGATATAACCCATTTGTAAACACAACATGATTGTACGCGTCGTAGCAAACACGCCATACCTACTTCCATTTCCTTCTAAAAATCAACAATTATATATGATATTTTACATGCCATTACTTTAATCTCTTTTTAATAAAATATTCAATGATGACAATGGATAAAATTACCTTACTGGTTCAGTTTTTTGATTGCCAAAAACATCCTAAGCTCCAAGCACAAATACTTATACATTTATTAGTTCGTCTTCACAACCTCTGACTAAAGGGCTTAAACTATATCCAAATTTAAATAAAATGTAAGCTTCATGGTTATAAGTGGTCAAACTAGCAATTACCATGAGTTCAATGGAAATGTTGACATGGGTCAAACAATATGAAATTCGCTGAAAGTGTTTTTTTGAAAAATTGCCAGTCCCGGCCTGCACCATTAAATTACAACATAACTCTTAACACAAATCAAGATGACACCGTAGCATGTTTTACTATTAGAATGCGTCTTATTTTGGGAGAGAGGTGCTTCTTTTGAAGGCATGCAACTTCAAACTCAAGTCGAATTATATATTTTTTAGATGTCTTTTAACAAAATAGCAATAATATAAGTATACAATTAATGATGAAAAATGCCACCAAGGTCATTGGGAATAATAATTCTGTTAATCTTGTTAATGGGTCAACTAAACATCATCATCTGATGTGCGACATCACAATATACACCTGCAGGTGGAATGCAATAGAAGTACTAATACATAATAGAGTTAACTTATCACTTTATCTCTATATATAATATGATGTCAACTTAACCACTTAAGGGTGGCCTAGTGGTAAAAGGGCTTGTGACTATCACTCTAAAATGTGTGAGGTCTCAAGTTCAATTCTTGCTAGGTGCAAACAACTTTAAGTGGCCACGCCAACCTCCTGAAAAAGGGAGGGCTTTACCTGGTTTGAGTCTGTGTGGCGGTGAGATCAAACCCCGTTGATTAGTCGACCAAAAGGTCGGAAATCACTTCCCTTTTTGCGTGACGGTTTGTTGAACTTTCTTATTTATCAATAACTCTCACATATTTTAAATAAATAATTTTAGGATCACGGAGTAGGAAACACAACTCATAAAGAAGTGACCATACGGATAAAATTCTTCGTCCTTGACTTTTCACGAGTCCCCAAGATAAGCTTAAAAACATATCATAGTCATACACAAATTAGATGCTAACACTACTCATAGATGCTACTTGTGTATGTAAAGCTACCTTTCACTCCCATAATCCTAGTTCCTCTAAGGATTTTATTTTGAATTGAATTTTTTTTTCTCTTTTCTTTTTTCGATAGATTTTAGTCCGATAAAAGCGTCGAGTTTAGACGCTAAGTAGTTTCCAAACCTTCCCTCGAGAACCGTTGCTCACAAAAATGAGGTCCACATCAAGGTCCTAATTTATCACGATTTAGGGGGAATCCCTTTTATTTACAACCGAAACATCCCATGTTTGAGACTCGAGACGGAGGCATTTTATTAGGACATCCCCGGAGTCGGAGTTTGGCTTAACATTATTTCAGCACATTTGCACATTTGCCCTCGGTCTTTTAAGCAACCAATTCAACGGGATTACCATTTTATTAGAAGTCTTATTATGAATTTGGATTTTTTTTTCTCAACCTTTTTGAAGTCCATGAAAACGGGGGTACCGTCAGACATAGAAAACTTTTATGGCTTTGAATTTTTATATTTATACATTTGAGCTTTATTTCACATTAATTATTTGCCAAACCCCGAGTCCTACGACCTTTATAACAATAGAAACAATAGCACGTACTACCAAGAATCAATTATTTATTACACTGTAATACTGACAGTATGTTGATGTGTACCCAACTCTCATAAGCAAAGATTCTCTAAAAAATGATTGAACACTAAGTATCGCCAAACCCAAACACCTTTAATTATTTTAAATTTTTTATTTTGGAGTTTATTTAGCTGCTGGGAGCAAAAAGCCACAAGTAACCTCTAACAGCTATAAAGAGATCCAACTACTCCACGCTTAGCATCTAACTTCTATATAACTCTATAATTTCTTGTTCTCCGCAAATTTAAAATCTTAAATAATAAGATCCGCGAATGCTTAGCCAATAATTTAGCTTTTGCAAATTAAAGCCAATCATGGGAACTTGCAAAATCTTGGCTTTTTTCAAGCTAGAATTCGCGTTTTATAGCTCCTTGTATGAAAGACTAGCGATTGCTTTTAATTATAAAGGTTAAGGGGACAAGCTAGGGCTCAATACGCCCGATCAAGTCAAAATTGTATTCCTACCCTCACCAACGGAAAGTCAACAAGGTGTCAAAACATATACATTATTTTGGCAAATGCTTCGTCAAATGAAATCAAGATCTGCATATTTAAAGTCAATTAGGGAAACTTGCAAATTCTTGACCTTGTGAGCTAGAATTCGCATTTTATAGCTTCTTGTCTAAGAGACTAGCAAACTTTTAAAACAAAGATACTAGTAAAGGCTTCAAAATTTTTGAATTTGTTTTATCACTTTTTCATAATGTTTTCAATTTTTGTTATTTTTGAGGAAAAACGGGGTTGCTAAAGTACACGGTAAAGTGCTAGGCAAGAATCTAACCGAAAGATTGCCAACCCAGACTAAAACGAAACATTGTCCTCAATGTTTAAAGGTAAGGGTTCTCAACGCAAATCTAAAGCTATTTATTAAGTATGCTAAAAGATAAACGATAATCGATAAAGATTTGGATTTCGGATTTTCCATATAAGCATCGAAACATGAAACTCGAGTGGAGAAAAGACAAAACACCGAGCACGAGAGTCTTCATAAATCGGGGAAATCCTGGACATAAACATCAAAAACACGAAACACGAGAAATGGAAGAGGCGAACCTCCTCACGTCACTTATTAGAAAATAGAAAGAAAATAGAAGGATAAGAATGAGTTGCCACCCACGAAGCACTTGTTTTTATGTGAGTCTCTAGCTTGACTCTCCCCGAGTTTCTTTGTCCATGGGGTCATCACAAATAAGAGATTTGTTTTTTCAAAGCAATTTCCTTAAAAATGTGACATTTATCGCTCTTGAAATTCCCATTAGATTTCCTCTTGAAAAGTGACTTTTATCAACCATGAGGATTCCAGGATCAAAAATTTTGTTTTCATTTTCGAAAGGAAACGTAGGTGAAATCTCAATAAAAGAATCCTCACGGGAGAAGATATCATTATCATTTTGTAGGTGAAACAAAGCATCCTTTTTAAAAATTTGAGTTCTCTGAGAGTGAACTCCCGTGAATGGTAATATACTGGGTTTGAAAACTTTGTCCTAGGAGAGGAATGAAATGAAAGTATCAACTACGGGAAAATCCTCAAGAGAAGGGGAGTCACTCTCGGATAAAAAAGATTGTAGAACATCTTGGTCAACAAGCTCATCAATAGAAATTTTTACTTTCTTTTCTTTCTTTGGATAGAATGGATCATCGTATTCAAGTTCTTCCAAAATTTTTTTATTAAAATCCAAATGATCATACTCTGAAGGAATCGATTCCGTGACAGCGAGTTCATCGGCGAACTCCTCGAAATAATCCTTATCAATTGATGGCTCAATCGACAGATCTCGATTCAACAAATATTCAATTTCTCTTAAGTCGGTCTCATAATCAAAGATATCGTCCTCAATTCCCAATGGAAGAGGATCGATGCGAACGAGTTCATCGGCGAAAATATTTTGAAAAAAGAAAATTATTTGGAAGAGATGAACAATGGTAACAATTTTTGGCGCGTATGGATTGGTTTGACCAGGAGTTATTTATGGGTTGACTTGGGCTATTTTAAGTTAGACGGGTTGGGTAGAAGGGAGATTTGGGCTTTGGGTTGTTAATGGGTTGTGGATAAAAAGGGTGTTGGGTTGGATTTATTATTAAAACGGATATACTAAGGTTTAAGATTTAGGATAGTGTAAGTTAGGTTTAGGTTTAATTTGACAAGTTTGCAAAAGTGTAGGGACCAATGATGTAAATTTGGAAAAGTATTTTTGAGGGTTAAATTTGACAAGTTATGAAATTCAAGGACTAGTTTTGCCACTTTGAGAATAAATGTGATCCAAACTTGATAAATTCTTCCATGGTCTCGGCTTTTATACTCTTTCCATATCTCGTGCTCGTTTTTCTGTTGTTTTGTCTTTTCTTTCCCATTTTGTTGATATCCGTACCTGCACATTCATAAACATAAAAACACAAATATATTTGGCTTTAGTGGTTAGGTTTGGTCATTTTGGTCCGGTTTTGATAACGAAATGGTATGTGTTTTCACACATACCATATTCAATGTCTTTTCACTATAATAGCAAGACTTAGATCAAGTGGTTAACACCATTGCCTCTTGAGACGGAGGTCAAGGGTTTGATTCTTACTCTATGCAAGGTCGGAGGTCCTATTTTACCTTTGCTAGAACCGAAAGCAACCTCTCTACGATAGGTAGGGGTGAGGCTGTCTACATCTCAACCTTCCCCATATACCGTGAAAGACGGTATTAAGAGTTACTTTAATTTTTACCTTTTTCTATGTGTTTTCACTCTTTTGTACGAAAATGCAAGTAAAGAAAAAGAAATCGTTGTTCCAATAATCTCTCCACATTAAGTAGCAATTAAGAAACCGCTATGACCTCATTTACAACAAGCTAGATTAGATAAGGTAGATTAGAATCACATAAACAAAAAACAATAAGCTTTGCTGAGACTATAGAAGTTTATAGTTCAGATTAGTGTTGCAAAATCCGGCTAGGCGGCCGATTAATTGGCGATTAATCACTAGGAGGGGTTTTTAACCGCCCTGATTTTCACTAATCGGCCTTAATCGATTTGGTCAAAAACCATTCAACATATAATTAGTCGGATAAAAATGGCAAAATCGGCCAAAAATCACCAAATCAGAAAAAAATCGAATAAACCGGCCAACTCAGTTATGGAAAGAAATCGGCCAAATCAGAAATAAATAAGCCAAATTAAAAGAAAAAAACCCGTCTTAATCAGCTAAATCGAGCATATAATTTCAAACATTTATAATTTATGTATAAAAAATCTAACTCGATTAATCTCCACCTAACCGATTAATCGTTAGGCGGTACCCGACCGCCCAACTATTTATAAAGTATTTACACAATTCTCTTAAATGTACAATCTCGAGGATCATTACGCCAATTTTCATTTTCAAAAACATTTATTTTATCTGTACTATTTATAAAGTATTTACACAATTCTCTTAAATCATTAATTTTAAAACTTAAAAATTATTTCAATTAATAAACTACCTTTAATTAAAATGGTAAAAATATTCACTATTAAATTAATATTTCAAATCCTCAAACTATTGTCATTTTTCGTTATATTATTAATAAAATTTTATTCTCGCAATTACTACCTATTAAACTCGTAAGTTGCATCAACGGTCATCAAAACACAAGTTCACAAATATAAAGGCAAATCGCATAAAAGGTACTTATCTTATGTCCAATTTCAATTAAAGGTACTGTTCTTTTTTTTCTCAATTTAAGGTACCCGACTTTTTTTTTGTGGCCGATTTATGTTTTTTTTCTAACTTCCGTCAACTATTTCGTTAGTAAATTACATGTTTGGTCCTTGAGTTTGTATATGCATTTCATGTTTGGTCCGTTAACTGTTTTTGCATGTTTCAGTCCGTTTTTGCACATTTTCGTCCGTTTTACACGTTTCGTCCATTTTTACACGTTTCCGTCCATTTTTTCGAAATATTTTTTTTCCAAATTTTTTTCAAAAAAACTTTTTCGAAATATTTTTTTTCAAAAAAAAATTTTCAATATTTTTTTTCCAAATTTTTTTCAAAAAAAAATTTTCGAAATATTTTTTTCCCAAATTTTTTTAAAAAAAACTTTTTCGAAATATTTTTTTTTTCCTAATTTTTTTCAAAATAACTTTTTCGAAATATTTTTTTTGAAAAAAATTTGGAAAAAGAATGTTTAGAAAAAAAAATTTTGAAAAAAAAATTATTTCGAAATTTTTTTTAAAATATTTTATTCCTTGAAAATTTTGAAAAAAAAATTAATTTTTTTTTGTGGTGATTGGTGGTGTTGGGTGGTGGTGGTTAGTAACGGTGGTGATTGGTTGTGGTGGAAACTTGCAAAAACAGACAGAAATATGCAAAAACGGACGAAAACGTGTAAAAACAGACAAAAACGTGCAAAAACAGACGAAAACGTGTAAAAACCGACGAAAACGTATAAAAACGAACGAAAACGTTTGCAAGCGTATGAAAAAGGACGAAAATAGACCAAACATGAAATGCCTATACAAACTCAAGGACCAAACATGTAATTTACTAACGAAATAGTTAACGGAAGTTAGAAAAAAACCTAAATCGGCCCAAAAAAGAAGTCGGGTACCTTAAATTGAGAAAAAAAAAAAAAAAGAATAATACCTTTAATTGAAATTGGACATAAGATGAGTACCTTTTTAAGCGATTTGCCCCAAATATAATTATCAGCCACTATACATCGTCGTTTTGCGCGAGTATTCGTTAGATTTCCAATAAAAAGAAAGAAGGAAACACATGTATGAAAGTAATTGGTTTAGTACTTGTGATCCCATAAACACACGTCACCAAAACACAAGTTCAAAAATATAATTATCAGCCACTATACATCGTCATTTTGTGCGAGTATTCGTTAAATTTCCGATAAAAAAAAAAGAAGTAAACACAGGTATTAAAGAAATTGGTTTAGTACTTGTGACCCCATAATCTTTATAATAAGTATTTCCATAGTCTTAGTTATATAATGTTCTAAAGTTAGTGTATCCAATGATGTGGGATACTCACGTACTCAAAAAGAACTCATTTCTTTCTACACATTTTTTATTCAAGTGGCTCCGCACCTCGCTCCCACTCAATCTGGCATTGCCGATCTCTTCTAGTCGTTGTCATTAGCTTAAAGCTCACATACTAAATATCAGTGTTCCTTGACGTTGCTGATCCCTTCTACTGGCTGTCATTAGGTTTAAGCTAACCTACTAAATATCTATATTCTTTTGATTGACTATAGGCATAACTAGAGTTTCTTCTTTAGTGTGATTAGAGTTTTGGACTTCTGGTGTGGTGATGTAGCATATTTTGAGTCAATGTGGAGCAATTATTGATCGTGGGTTAAGATCGGGGTGTGGAGTACTACGATTTTGTTGATATTCGGCTTGAACCATTAGGCATTTTGATGTTATCTTTCTCATCGATCAACTCTTTATAAGTTATTCACTTATTGAGGATGTATTTTGCTTTAAATTGAACATTTATCTTGTAGAATTTATTAGGACCATTTAAAACGTTTTTAGGTGATCGCTACTTCACGAAATTGAAACGTGCAAAGGTGCACGATACATATGCATGCACAACAATTAAGTATATAGGGTTTTATGGTTATAGAAAATCCTCTCCAAGTAAAAATTAGCCATATACTATACCCCTTTAATTGCTACAGTAATCACATTTCAAAGTTTCTTGCCATGTACCAACTATCAACGCTTTTTTTTTTTGGTAAAGGGTTTCTATACCCGGTGAATAGAATCATGGTAGAGGTTTGCGTAATGTTTGTTACATGAGAAAGTGGCGATGAAACCACTTTATCCCTATTACATCACACAAACCTCTACCATGATTCGAACAAACTCCAATCACACCTACCAAACAATAAACAATATATCACTTGGATTAAAATAAAACACTACGTAACAAAACTACCAAGTGAAAAAAATGATCCAGCAGCTACGCCACTTCAGTAGGAATAAGCCAATGGCCTAATGCCTTCACCACACAACATGCTTTCTTCAAATGTAAAGAGGTAATCTTCAAACGCACCATTTCAATAATATGGTCACTTACCTTATGTTCCTTCCGTGCATCTTTCGAATGAATGCGATTATTACATTCTTGCCACAAAAAATAAGTCGAAGCAGCAAATACTAAATGACTTACCACGCTTGTGAAAGAGTTTCTATTCGAATTCGGGACCAGCTAAGCCACAATGTCATTTAACTTAGCAGGAGCATTATGTATATTTGCCTTCGGTACCACCATGTGCGCCACAGTTTAAACGAGTATGAACACTCGAAAAAGAGGTGTTCATGCGAATCTTGAATAAGCTTACACAAAGGACACCAAAGCAGGTTTAAGTCAACGTTATCACCTACATCCCATTGCCTCATTCTATCCTGTGTTTTCAACTTTCGAACTACAATAAGCCATAAGAGGAATGCATGTCTTGGAATACAAGATGTGTGCCAAACAACACAAAACCAATCGACCTCTTGGACGAATTGATTCCCATACTAGCTTAACAGCAAAAGTATGCGAATTGCCATCACTGTTGTGCCATAAAACTTGATCCTCTCTATTAGAAAAAATTGGAATATCAAGAAGATTTAAAGCAGGAAAAGGTCTAACCAAGTGTTTGGGAAGTTCCACGAAACACTGTTCACCATGTCTACCACGCTTTCTCGAAGGTCAAACCCCTCTCTAGTAATACTACGAATAGAAAAGTGACTTTTCAAAGTAGAAAAATCGAACCAGCTGTCAAATCAGAATGATGTTTTATGACCATTCCCAATAGAGTGCTAAAAGAAGGGACGGACCGCGTATCTGAAGAATCTTTCTCCAACCCCAACTTACATTAGACATTAGAGGCACGTCCCAAAAAACGTAATTGTGTTTTGTGCTCTCCAACCCCAACTATCAATGCTTATTCACTATCAGTGTCTTAGTTACTCTCTACATAGATGTGATAAGCCAACACATTCATACAATGTTAAAATAGAACATAATAAAAATTGATTAAGAAGGAGAATCGGTGTTAAAGCTTATTTGTGGTGACAGAAAAAAAGGTGATTTTTGTCTATTTATAAGTTTAAAAATGTTATGCCTAATCTGATAATTGAGAAGCGCCAAGTCTCTTCATTCTATAAGTTAAACTAGAAGGGTACCCGCGTGATGCGGCGGCGGGTACCATGTGACTATATTTTTTGGCGAACAAATATTATTTTGTTTTGGACTGCTACATTTCAGATTTATGTTTTGAAGGCTTAATTAGATTGTACATTGTGGTTAAATAGTTGTATATTTTGATGAAGGGGTGTTTTTAATAATGTATTAATTGTATGTGTTGAATAGTATTTTTTTAGTTTTATTTGTGCTTTAAATACTTGTAAATTATGTTTATTTACTTGTATTTGCTTAAAAATATATTTTTAGTTTATTCATGTGTGGAAGCTTAATTATATTGTACCTTGTGGTTAAAAAATTGTATGTTTGGATGAAGGGGTGTTTTTAATAGTGTATTAATTGTATTATATGAGTAGAGTGTTTTTAGTTTTATGTGTGCTTTAGATACTTGTAAATAATGCTTATAAAGTAGTATTTGCTTAAAATTCTATTTATGGTTGTTTTAAAATAATAAATATAAGAGAAGTGTCTTCCTCCATTATAAGTAGTATAGATTAGAATGACATAAAACGAAAAACAGTAAAATAAAATAAAAGAAAGATAATGGAATTTAAGCCTTCGGTTTCATCCAACAAGGTCAAAAAAAATATATAAAGAACTAGACATTCATGTGCCGAAAGTAAATTACAACTATAATTATTCGATACGCTAATATCTAGTTGCATAAGTTATGTTGAAATTTTAAGTTATATATTATTACCTTACGGTGTGTTCATCGATTGCACAAAACATAATCATTCTACAACCACAACACATCTCAGTTAGACATTCGTGTAACCCCGTAAGTGATACGTTCTATTGATTATGATATAAATAAAGGCAATTACATAATGAAACCATAATGGACCCAAACCATTAATCGGGCTTGAGCCATATCTATCCAATAATACTCTTCCGTAATCTGAGCGACGAAATTGCGAAAACTCAGATTGGATGAGAAAATTAAATACTCACTAAAGCAATGTTGATGATGACATTCGACAAGCGGAGAAAAATTTTCACCAACAACACTAAAAGCAAAACAAGTAATTAATTTTGATAACGACATCCGAAAGCAAGCGGAGATTAATCTTTATCATGCAACAACAACAAAATCAAAGAAACAAAAATAAAAGCAAAGCATAGACTTTTTTTTCTTTTTCTTTTTTTTTTTTTTTTTTGGGATAAATGGATAAATAATGGTGGCTAGGGTTTGACGTGGTGATATAAAAGAGGCGGCTCAATGTAGCCACCTAAGTCTGAGAATCAGAGCCGCTCCGATTCCATGTTAGACATTCAAAACCCTGCAAGTGATACGTTCTATTGATTACGATATACATAAAGGCAATTACATAATGAAACCCTAATGGACCTAAACCCTCAAACGGGTTTGGGCCATATCTATCCAATAATAATTTCAACCCTCATGGCCTCACCCACATCTCAAACTTTTATCCAAATACCCACTCCTCACATTCATCTCCGTGTAACCCACAAACGTAAAAACTCGTTTTTGTATTTTTGAAAAACAAAAATGTCAAAAATACCAAGTTGAAACCGACGTACTTATTATATAAGTAAATAACAAGTACGATCTGTTTCCGACAAGGTACTAGTTTATGCTACCTAAACCCTCAAACGGGTTTGGGCCATATCTATCCAATAATAATTTCAACCCTCATGGCCTCACCCACATCTCAAACTTTTATCCAAATACCCACTCCTCACATTCATCTCCGTGTAACCCACAAACGTAAAAACTCGTTTTTGTATTTTTGAAAAACAAAAATGTCAAAAATACCAAGTTGAAACCGACGTACTTATTATATAAGTAAATAACAAGTACGATCTGTTTCCGACAAGGTACTAGTTTATGCTACTATAGTCTTACTTATATATTGTTGTAGAGTTTATTTATCTATCAATGTGGGACAAAGTCACAAAACCAAAACTCTTATCCTTCTTCAAGCTTTTGTTTACTACAATATCTCCATCCTCACTCCTCTGCCTACACACACTCAAACACCTCATTTCACATACAATGTCATAATGTCGTTGTTTAATTTCTCCCTTCTCAACATCACAACCAACTACTCAACCCAAACACCCATTCCTAACATTCAATTCATTTCATCCCTTTCACATTCTCTACGACGTACACTATAGTATGCATGCTCACTCCGCTTTATGTACTCATGTTATATTCCAACAAACTAACCGGTCACACTTCTTAAAAAAGAATTAACAAAAGCAACCATGAATCGTGACATATATAACCAGGTCATATGAAGTACAAGCCAAACGCTTCAGAAGTCATACAAATTCAAACATATATACATTTTGCGGAATATCGAAAGTGAGTTTGAGGAAATGTGACACCACAAGGACATTCTTTACAATTGCAAAATCTATCCGCGGAAAATGAAAACTATACTATATAGGGCAAATGATTGAAAAAAGTATCATACTTGCCACCTTTTCTTTTTGTGGGTAGCGAACAAAACTTTTTGCTTTTGCGAGTAATTTTATTTCAAATTTATCATTTTTAGGGTATTTTGTGAAATTTTTGGACATTTTTGCCCCTCTTAGCTAATAGAATTTTTTTTCCCCGAATGGCAAAAATGTCACATATTACCCTAAAAATGATGAATTTAAAAGAAGCGTACCCACAAAAGCAAAAAAATTTATTCGCTACCCACAAAAGAAAATGATGACAAGTATGATACTTTTTTCAATCATTTTCCCTACTATATATGAGTCGTATATATGGAGGTGAGATTTTCAATGTTCATCACTAGGTATCTATGTATTCAAATGATCATAAGACCTCTTTCAAACTCATATCTTCATAGTACAAGCTATCGCATTCAAACAAAGAATGCCTATGATGTTTAAACGCTTCCAAATACATTGAGCTGTGAGCATTCCATTGTGTAAATACTCATTTGTTTTTATGTTCTCTTTTAGTGGTTGGTTATGAGACTAAATTTGAACTCAAATACTAAAGTAAATTAATTACATGCAGGCTTAGATATCTAGAGTTACGGGAACAAGATCGACTTTAGCTTCATTGGAGTTACGATGCAACAGATTCTCATCAGTCATCGGTTAAGCAACTACTGCCAGGGTCGGATCTAGCATGTTAGAGTGGGGGGCACGCGCCCCTATGGCTAGCCGAAAAAGTTGATATTTAAGTGTAATTTTTATGTAATTTTGACCTTTTTTCGAAAGTGACCCCACCAAAAACTCAAATTGCCCCCACTTACATACTAAAATCCAACATTTAACTCTTTAAAGCCTTATAAATCTTTCATGTCTAAGTAAAAATATTCGATTTATTATTACATTTCTAGTTTTTTCTTTCGCTTTGTAAAAAAAATAAATAAATAAATAAATAAAATAAAATAAATTTGCCCCCCACATTCCATTTTTCTGGATCCGTCACTGACTACTGCATATGTTTGGTGAAGACTAAAGATATCTGACGCATGGTTATCGCAGATAAGAACAAAATCAGATTCTTGTTTAAATTTTTTAATCTTTGTTTTGGTGGTCTGATGATTAACTAGTTATACAACAGTAACACGCCAACTAATTTTTCAAACATGTGATATTAATCAGTTATCGTTGTGGAACTCGTCAGCAAGATGGATCACCATTATATGGTCATCAAACTCATACAAATTCTCAGTTATCATTTTTCAGATATCCTTGACTTAGCTTAACTGCTGGTACTAAATTAAAACATCATATATAAATTAGAGCTGTTTATAAATTTGTGATCAACAAAACACTTAATTAAGAGCATTTCAACTAGAGGTGTTTTATTAAACTTATCAATAAAGCTGATGGTTTGAGCTTAAATCAAGAAATCATTTAACACAACAAAAGAAAGCAAAGACGAGTCGGATGCGTAGAATTACAATTAGTTTTGAAAAAGAATAAATTTAAGATTGCTATGTCTTTTGTACTAAAATGTATGCGAAAGGATATATTTAAGTCGCAAGTAAAAACACAGTCCATTTTTTTATTCAGTGAGCTAAAACGATCAAATTTATAGCTAAAACGATCTCTCACATTACAACTTCACTTTATTAATTCCTTTATAGTCTTAATTATAAAGTGCTCAGTTATTTGCTCATTCACTGATGTGGGATAAAACAAGGTTATGAAATACTCCATGTAAAGGTGCATAGGCAATATTAGAGTTTTGGTGTAATAGATTTTGAGTTTAGCCAATACGGTCGTATGAAAGAACTTTTAGAACATGTATAATAGAAAGTAAGTTGTTTATTTGTTCATATGAAATGCATAAACTACTAAAATCTATAGTTGAATAAAACGAAGAAGTAGAACACTAAAATTGAGACGACCAAATAAATACAGTAACAAACAAAAGTTATTCTTGTTTATCAATCCATGTGAGATAAAGACAAAACCAAAACTCTTATACTTTCTCAAAACGTTTATTCAAGTGACATAATCACCACATCTCCTCTGAATACACACAAACACCTCATTTCACCCAATGAACACATAGTAATTCTTGTTTAGCATTTTACAAATCCCCTTGACTTAGTAGAACTACTCGTACTTAATTAATTAACACATCACATAGAACTATAGAAGTTAGAGGTGTTTGGATAAATTTATCTATAAAGCTTATGTTGTTAGCTTAAATCCGTCCATAAGGGATTTCTTCCCGAAGTTATTATGTTATTAATTATCTCCGCATTTAAAGAAGTTTTTCACATATTTATATCTTTTTAGAGAAATGATACATCTCTTCCTACTAAAGATTCATACTTATCCTTATACTTTCATGATTCTGACATGTGGAAAGACTAACGGTTTAGATGAAGAGGAATAATAAGTGGAATACACAGGTTATATTTTCATATGGGTACGAGAATGAGTAGAAATATGATGTAGGAGGGTATAACAATACCCATCATTTTATTCAGTAGGCTGTCTTTTCACTCTTGTACGAATATTATATGCATGTAAACAAAAGGAAATGATTATTTGAATAAATATCTCCACATTAAGTTGCAAATAAGAAAACGCTATGTCCTCATATACAATAAGCTAGATTAGAATCACATAAACAGAAAACAAAGAGATTTACTGAGAAATAGTTCTTTTATTTCCGATAAAAATAAAGAAACACAAGTATTAAAGAAATTGATCACTTAGTACTTGTATTTTTTGGTCTCTAACAAGCACCTTCATAGTCTTAATTATATACTCCTCTAATTTTAGTATATCCATCGATATGGGATACGTACTAAACAAGAACTCCGTTCTTTCTTCAGACTTTTTGATTCAAGTGGCTTAACGCCCACTCCTCACCTCATTCCCACACTCTCCAGCATCAACTCATGTAACACTTCACACTCAATCTGACGTCGCCGATCCCTTCTAGTGGTTGTCAATAGCTTTAGTGTGATTAGTGTTTTGGACTTTTGGTGTAGCAGATTTTGAGTCACTATCGAGCAATTATCGGTCAGGGGTTAAGATCGGGGTGTGGAGTATAACGAATTTGTTAATATTTGGATTGAACCATTAGGCATTTTGTTGTTATCTTTCTCATCGATCGACTCTTTATACGTTATTCACTTATTGAGGATTTATTTTGCTTTAAATTGAACTATGTATCTTGTAGAACTTATTAGAGATGTTAAAAACGTTTTAAGTTGATCACGACTTCAAAAAACTGGAACGTGCAAAGGTGCAGGATACAAATATCACAACGATAAAGTAAATTAGTTTTTATATCTTTATATGTAAATCAATTCAAATTAAAAATTAGCCATATACTATACCAACCATCAAATTTCAAAGTTTCTTGCCACATGCCAACTATATTTCAAAAAATATAAAAACATGAAAGTATGTTACATTAAGTGGAACGATAAAGTAAATTGGTTTTTATATCTTTATACGTAAATCACTTCAAATTAAAAATTAGCCATATACTATACCAACCATCAAATTTCAAAGTTTCTTGCCACATACCAACTATATATCAATGCTTCTGTATTCACTATTAATGTCTTAGTTACTCCCAACATAGATATGATAAGCCAACACATTCCTACAATATTATCAAACATAATAAAAATGATTAAGAAGGAGATTCAGTGTTATAGCTTATTTGTGATGATAAAAAAAATTATTTGTCTATTTCTAAGTTTGAAAATGTTATGCTTAATTTTCTCCAAATACTACTTACATTTACAATATGATAATTTACATTCATCACTCGTTTACAACTTTATTCAGCATACCTAGATAGAGATTAAATATCAATTGAATAGAAGCTCCAAATCTCTTCTTTCAATAAATTTGATCAGAATAACATAAAACAAAAAAACAGTAAAATGGCTCGTAATAAAATGGGATTTATTACCTAAAGTAAATATAAAAACAAGTAGAGATTCTAATACAGAAAGTAAATTATAGTTACATTCAGTATCAGTATCATAGATCTAACTTATTCAAGCTTTATTAAATTTTTAACTTATATAACGTGGGACCGCAAGTTTTTTTTTTTTTTAGCTTGTTATACTGTTCAAGCGATGTGGGATTAACCTAAGAGCACAATGTATGGTGCTAACAAATAATACGTTATAAGTATGCCACCTCAGCGCCACCTCATCACCTCCCCAATAACACATCAATAACTAAAATACCTCTCTCTCATAACACACCACTAACATGTTATTGGGTCCCACAAAATACCCCACTAAAAATACATCCTCACTCACAATTAAAAAATAAAAAATAAAAAAAACTAACACACAATACATTTGGCGTAAGCCATTTCATTGGCTCAAGTCCTATTAACGTGACTTTGGCATTTTGCATGGTAAGCGTTTGGCACGCTAACACTTAAGTTTTGGAAGCATTTGGCGTGTGATTCATATCCACACCGTGTGCTCTAACACCCTAAAACTAGCTATTCAGTATTCTCATTTTACAATTGTACAACTGAGTTAAAATTTCAGCTTATATTTTGCCTTACGGTTTGTTCATCGGTCTATGTGGGATAAAATACAATCGTGAATCGTGGATAGTTATAATTTGAAGTTAGGCTTTACCACCACATTTCAACTCTCATGGCCTCACACACAATCTAATTATTCCACTTCACCCTCCAGGTAAGTCAGAAAGATAAGAACTTGTATTTCAAAAGTAAACTAAAAGAATAAGCTTTATTTTCAAAAATATCATTGTTAGTTTCCAAATCATCGTAGTTATATATTGTTGTAGATTTTGTTTATCCATCAATGTAGGACAAAGTCAATAAACCAAAGCTCTTCTCCTTCTTCAAGCTTTTGTTTACTACCATGCACATTTCCACCCCTCACATCCTTGCCTACACACACTCAAATACCTCTTTTCACACACAGTGTCATAATATCGTTGTTCGATTTCACCCTCCTCATCATCACAACCAACGACTCTACCCAAACACCCATTCCCCACATTCATTTCATCCCTTTCACACTCACCACTACATACACTATCTGTATGCTCACTCCGTTTTATATATGTACTCTCGTTAGTCGTTACATTCCAAAAAACTAACAGGTCACATTTCCTAGAAAAATTAACAAAAGCAACCATGAATAGACATACGTCCGGTACTTGGTCGTATGAAGAAAAAGCCAAATATTACAATAAGGTGATGAAACAACATTTATAAATTCCTAGTGGTACTAGTTCCTATGGTATCTGTGGATCATCTCTTTCAAAAGGCATACTGTACATTTTTTATTTTATTTTTTTGGTAAAAGGATTATACCCGGTGAATATATTAAAATAAACTGTACATTTTACGAAGAATATCCAAGTTAGTTTAAGGAAATGCACAGCCACAACGGTCTTTGCTATGACTAAATCCGATTAATTTGAGGCAAATATCGTATATATGAATTGTGGCTCCTCTATGATTAGCGAGATTTTCATTGTTAAAGAAGTGGAATATAAATGATCAAATGCTCGTGTTATGGTAGGTTACTAAGTTTTAACATTTACGAGTTGCAACTCTTTAGATAGTGTTAGTATGGAGTGCCAGATTGAGCTACCTTTTGGTTTTGGCTCGTTTTATGTAGTACTGTAGTAGGTTCGCTCAAGATTGAAGATCTTATCTTTTTCATCATTTGACTATACCTGATGCCTGATGGTAAGACATGTGTATATTTTCATGGTGGTAACAAAAACATGAAGCACAGAAAAACTCGTATATCTTCGATCGTAGTACAAGCGATCACAATTAAACAAAAGAGACGACATTGGTATCATACACCATTTTATTTGTGAATTAGAATCTATTTATGTAAATAATACTCGTACACAAAAGTTATGCATAGTCTACTTATTACAATAGTAGCAGTTACTTGTATATTATGACTGTTGATTAAAAAATCGCATGTTGGTTAATAAAATACCTTATAGCCAAGGACGGACCTTAATGGAGACCGGGGAGGGCCTCGGCCCCCCAAAATTTGCGGCACCTAGTGTAAATATTATAGGTTTTATGGGTAATTTAGTTGAGGTTACAAACAAATCTCCGATTCGGCTCTCCCAAAATAAATTCGGCCCCCCCAAAAAAAATGTTCAAGTTCCGTCAATGCTTATAGCCTGATACTATTTGTTAAACCATAAAACAAAAAAGTTAGATTACAATTATCTAGTTTGAAACCAAGTAACATATTTCACTTTATAGTTTTGATTTTGGCAAAAAAATTTAGATAATCTAGTTAATTATATAATATAATGGGATTCGTGGTTGTGGCTGGCTACATATAAAAATAGATCCCAAAGTAATTAAATGACGTCTTAGAACACGAAAAAGACAAAGACAAAAAAAAAAAAAAAAAAAAAAAAAAAAAAGAAAAAAAAAAGGTAGCTTATTTGTTCATATGAAATGCATAAACTATTAGTTAAGCTTAAGATTAGCAGATATGCTAAATCAGAATTACATAAACGGAGAAAGTTGAATAAATAGAAGATGTAGAAAACAAAATTAATAGCAAAGAATAAACCGGAGAAATAAAACACAAAAATTAAGATGAAAAATAACAAACAAAAAGTTGAAGGCTTTATTACTTTCTCGTAAAAAAAAGAAAATCTTACGCCCCTGTACTCAAGAAATTTACTAGCAAATTGTTTAGTACAAAGACAAAACACATTCAATTATTTGATACTTCCATAGTTTTATTTATATAGTGATTTATGGTTTGTTCGTAATTCCATATGGGACAAAGTCACAAAATAAAAACTCTTTTCCTTCCTCAAACTTTCGTTTCAAGTGACATAACCACCACATCTCTATCCTCATATCACCCACAATATCACTATTCCTCTTCACTCTACTCTATCTCCAAGAAGACTTACAATCTCTCGCAAACATCCCACCAAACTCACTCATCACATAAAGTATATTAACACTAAATCTAGACGTCTATGTATTCAAAACCACTTTCAAACGCATATCTTTTTTTTTTGGGTAAAGGGGAGTAATCCTGCACCCTCGTAAATATATTAACCAAAAACGTTTAAGTACAATGGATATGAGTGAAATCCCATAGCTCAGCCCGTTACATAGGCATAAAGCTTACATAACAAGATACTTCCTATTTTCTAAACAAGAAAACAAACCACTACTCAAATGATAACATAGGACATAACGAAAGAAAATTACTTCCTAGGTCCTTGAAGCTTGGTGCCATGCATGGCATTAAAGGCATCCAAATTTCCTGGAAGATCAGAAACCTGCTTCGCATAGTCATCGTAGTCATAGTCATCATACTCATCTTCAAACTCTTCGCCACCACCGAATATATTAGCAGACTCATCAAATGGGTTAGCAACCACCTCATCTTCAGAATCAGACACCGCGATCTCTCCCACTTTAGAAAAAGGGTTAACTCTCTTAGTAGAAGATGCGGGCGGAATACAAGAATCACTAGTTTTAGGAGCCACACCCGACTCCATCTCTTTCAAATCACTCACAAGGGGTTCTTGTGATGCAGTACCTGTCTTAGTAGACTTATCTTCATTAACTTCCATTGCACGACCAGAATCCACATCCTTGTTGGTGTCATTTGAAGGAATACCAAACGCATCTGTATTAAGAGTATCAAACTGGTTAGATGTAGAGATATTTGTTCCACTCGAACTGGCCACATCAGAAGCATTTTTCGTAGTGGCTTCCACTTTCTTAGGTTCATGAGGAGTCTTTTTGGGTTGATATTGAAACTGCTTACCCACAACAGGTTTAGTAAACCCTCCTTGACCCGGAATAGTAGACCCACCTTGCTTTCCCTTCTTCTTGTTATTAACCGTCTTTAAACCATCATTAACACGCTTAGTAGGCTGAGCAGGAGGTTCAACAACTTTAAGACATTCAATAAGAGTATGACCAAAAATCTTACATTTATCACAATGAGGTGGTTTCCACTCATATTTAACCCGTATATTTTCAATAGTCGAACCCGACCCATCAAGTAACGGTATCTCAACAGTAAGGCTGTCCCTAAGCACCTCATCCGACTTCGCTTCAATCATGCATCTAGCAAAACTACTACGGCCCCACGAGTCCTTGCACATTTGGCTAGTGAAAGCATCTAACCTTTTGGGTGTGCCTATCAATGTGGCAAGGAGACTAAGGCCATCATCAGAAAACATAGCAAGAGGAACATCATGGAATTTAACCCACACCGGGATGTTGGTCAAATCCTCTTTAAGTAAGTTGGTGTTCAATGTCCATGGTTTAAGAATAATAGGTACATTTCTAATCAACCAAAGACCGTTTTCAAGAACATCATCAACACCTTTCTTCGAATTGAACTTAAAAAAGAAGAACCCCTTTGCATTCATCATTACCTTTTGTATACCAAACTTAGCCCACGCATTGCGAACAAATTAATCAACAACAGGAAAAGCAAGTCGTTGACCAATGAAATACCCATACAAAGTATTCCCAAACCTAGTGTTCACCTCTTCAACCAATTTCATCGGGACAGAAAGATCCACACCATTAGCTTTCTTATTACACTCCAACCTACGAAAGTTTGACGTGTGTTTCTTAGGTTCAGTAGAAGTAACACCAGCATACGATGTAGAAGGTTGTTTCAAAACACCAACCTTCTCATTACCAACAGCCCCATGTGCATTCGTATCAACCTTATCATTAACATTATTAGGACTACTAGTAGCATTAACATTAGAAGCCATAGGAACACTCGTATCTTGAGGAGGTTTCGAATAATAACCAATAGCAGTAAGCATCTCCTCTAGCTCCTTCTGTGAGTGCGGCACCTTAAGATGCTCAAAAGGATTAGTCCCAGTAGTAGCATCCACTATCACAGCTGGTTTTAATGGTTGCCCATCGTCACCCACAAGAACAAGTTTTCCCTCAAAGATTTATTTTTCAATAGCCCGAATTTTCAATAAAGTATCATGACCCTAGGCGTGTCATGACTAGGTGCATCATGACTAGGGCTATTGCCCAAGACATCTCCAGCTTTAGACGAAACTGAACCAACCTCTTTAGCAGGCGTAGCAACATCAAAATCAGAGCGACTTTCACTCAAAATCTGCACTGGAACACCAACAGTTCCAACCGTGCCATGCTCCATCGTCCCACCTTTACGACCCCTCTCTCTCGTAACCCCTTGCATAGTCAACCCACAATCAAAGCCACCAACAAGACCAGAAAACCAAGAAGAAGATTTGTCTAATACTTCAAAACCAGACCGTGTAAAACCCTAGTTGAGAAACTAGGGTTTAATAAACTTTGCAGCAGGTCTTCAATCCATAATAATGAATGATTTGAATTAAATAGTATCAATAGGTGGACTTGATCAATAGTAAAATCGATTATATAAATAATCAAGCAATAAAGGACAAGGAAGATTACTAGTAGTCACCAACAAAGCTTTGAGAAAGCAAAACCAATTAACAATAAGATGCGATGATGTATAGTCGGTTTTGTTTATTCGCCACTTGAGAGAGAAAACGATTACAAACGCATATCTTCATGATACAAGCAATCACAATCAAACAAAAGCTAGTGACTATGCTACTTTACTATCATCATTCATCAAGTCACAACTCACAACCTGTCAAATTATATCAATAAATCACGATAAAACATTAATCGTCAACGTACCCTTATTATTTATATGTAACTAATATGTATACACTCGATTTTGTAATAAGAATAGATCGCGACTACCTCGTAACTGCTTATTTATTAACATAATAATTAAATTATAGATTTAACTAAAATTGTATGTGAACGAATGGTAAACCAAGGCTTGTATACGATTAAGATACGATTCAATGTATAAATCTTTAAATTTACGCCACAAAGTTATCTACATGTGTTTTGTATCGCAAAGTTATCTTTCAAGTAATCATTTCGAAGTATCACTTATACTTAAAATGATAACGAAGTGGTTAGCTCGCTTATGGCACATGCTCTGATGAATAATGTTCATGAGAATTACATTGCATTTATAAACTAAAGCCAGAAATGAATTTGATTTAGAACAGAAATTAGTGTTGAACCATTATTAATTCTGACGATAGAAACCAACAAATGTAAGCTGTTTCTTTATACACCGGAAAATGCATGACTATGAAGCCTAAGTTTACTGAAACATCCTTTACAGTTAAATATCAGAGAAATTAAACGTAAGTTTCATAGAAATGCATGTTTTTTTAATCAATAAGCTAGATGTTTATAAGTATTGCAGTAAAATAAATGGTAGATGTTTAAAAGTAATTAAGACTATGAAATAAAATAAAAATATAACGATAAAAAAGATCATATCACAAATGCACGTATTAAGGATTTTATAAGTCATTGAATACGTACATTTTATAACACTCTTGCTAATAACCTGATAATCTTAGTGATATATTGACCAAAACTCTGCTTATTCATCGATGTGGGACATTTACAAAACCAAAATTCATTCCACCTTCGAACCTTATGCATCCTCATAGCCTCACTTACACACACAAACAACAATGTCATTAACCTCATGACTCTCCTCATCATCCTTACACTGCACCGAGTCACAACTGCGCCATCTCACTCCAAAACCCACTCCTCACGCTCCTCACTACCCTCACACTCTCCCAATGCATCAACTCGAACACATCACACTTAATATGCGTATGGACCGATGTCACATGTGACGTCACCAACACCATTGAAAACTTAACTCAGCTCAAGGTACTATCATTACACCCCAATAAACTATCTGGAAGCCTTACTAAACTTCTTACGGTGCGTTTGGTAGAGAGAAATTCAGAGAAAAGAAATGAAGTAGATAATAGAATCTCAGAGAATAGAAATCAGTAGAGAATTTTGTTCAATTCTAATGTTTGGTAACAACAGAGACTTGACCCGAGAAATGAAA
The DNA here is from genome assembly GCA_019973895.1 of Chrysanthemum seticuspe. Taxonomy (NCBI): domain Eukaryota; kingdom Viridiplantae; phylum Streptophyta; class Magnoliopsida; order Asterales; family Asteraceae; genus Chrysanthemum; species Chrysanthemum seticuspe. The sequence goes on from BPTQ01000005.1 coordinate 18,203,208, forward strand.
TTTTTTTTATTTAAATAATATTTTGTCTAAATAAAAATTCTTAAAAAATATTTAAAAAAAATTATTTAAAAAAAAATATATCTTTTTTTAATTTTTTTTTTTAAATTTATGTACTTTCTTTAAAAAAATAATTAAAAAAAACTTATTTTTTTAAATGTATTTACTTAAAAAAAAACTTTGTTTTTTTATAAAAAATATTTTTTAAAATGTATTTATTTAAAAAAAAAAAACTTATTTTTTTTAAAAATAATTTTAAACTTAATTTTTTTTAAATCATTTTTTTTAAATACTTTTTTAAATGTAAAAAAAAAAAAAAAAAAAAAAAAAAAAAAACATTTTTTCAAAAAAATTAATCCATTTCTCCAATTTCTCCACAAAATTAAGGGAAATGAGGCTACTTAAATTACACTACTCAACTCTCTCCATTTCCCCACCAATTTCTCCAATTTCTCCGCTTTTCCATTTCTCTGGCTTACCAAACACGAGAATTAAAGCCATTTCCTTTTCTATGGCTTTATTTCTCTGTACCAAACACACCCTTAGATTACATTCATGGTTCATTTGCCACGTAATATGTCATTATTAGATATATCGAAGAGATTAAAAAAGAATCGTATGAAAAAACAGTATAACTACGGAATACATAAAAAGACAATAAAATTTAAATATTTTGGTTTTATTCGACAGGGGTGAGATCAATAAAGATCACATAAAAATTAAAGATCAAATGGATCATTCTCAACCATTCATTTTTGATCAAATTTATTAAATTCACTTTCACCCTTATATTTAAAAATTAAATATCTCACAAACCGTTAATAGTTAGATAAAACTAATTATACCATTGCGACAAGAATAAAATTATCTTTCTATAGAGATCCAATATTGTATACTTTCGACGAACTTATTTTTTATCGGTTTTTGCGGGTTTCGATATATTACACTATAAATGAAATTTTTAAAAATACTCTTTTGCATTAACACAACCCCTAAACCCTAAAAACCCTAACCCCTAAACCCTACCCCTAAACCCTAAAAAACCCTAACCCCTAAACCCTAAAAACCCTAAACCCCTAAAACCCTAACTGCTAAACCAAAAAACCTAAACCCTATCCGCTAAACCGTAAGAAACCTAAACACTTAACCCCTAAAAAACTTAACCCAAAAAAGTCAAACCCCTAAACCCTAAACACCTAAACCCTAACCGTAAACCCTAAACCCACAAAAAAGTCGGGAAAAAAAATTTCGTCGAAAGTATATGATGTGGGATATCAAATTAAAGGTAATTTTATGCTTGTCGTGATGGTATGATTAGTTTCGTCTAACGATTAATGGTTTGTGAGATATTTAGTTTTTAAAAATGAAGGTGAAAGTTTATTTTATTGTTTTGATGAAAAAATGAGTGGTTGAGAATGGTTTATTTGATCTTTAGTTTTTCTTTGATCTTTATTGAACCAAACTCTTATTCGACAAGTCAAAATAAAATTAAAAGTCTGAACCGAATATATTGGAAAGATTTATGATAAACACTTCCTAACATATTCATATCAACTTATGTTTAATATAACCATAATCTAGATTATATGTTACTCAAGTATTTGTTCGTTCATCCATGTGTGATATAGTCACAAAACTCGAACACATGTTTCGAGTCATTAGTGAGCCAACTCACGACTACACCTCATCTCACCACAATGTCATTGCTCCACTTCACTCTCCTCATCATCCTTCACCGAGTCATTATTGAGCCAACTCAACCCAAACACGCACTCCTCACATTCATCTCAACCCTCCAAACACTCTCTTATCCACTAAGCATCTTACACTCCTTATGCGCATGCAACGGGTTCTTTTTATTAGGGTGTTATCTCGTATAAATTAGTCTATTTTATTTGAAATAACAAAGATTTATTTTGTAATCAAACATATGCAAGTGACATTCCATGGAACAAAGAGTTACGTGGCGACATGTCAAATTGTAATTAACATTTTATTTATAAATTAAAATCAAATTATTTAAGTATACCCGTAACAAAAAGCCATGCGTTGTCTACTTATTAATTAATAGCAGGTAACTTGGATTTTATGACTATGTTGATTAAAAAATCGCATGTTGATTAATAAATACGGAGTTCCATATAGTCTGATGGTATTGGTTAAACCATAAAAAATCGCATGTTGATTAATCAAGTAACACATTTCAGTTTATAGTTTTAATTTTGGCCAAAAAATTAGCTAAGTCACCTTATTACATAATGGGATTTGTTATGGCTTGCGTATAAAAATATGAACCAAGGTTTTCAAGATCTTGATCCTAACTAGGATCGTTTTCGTCTTTGCAAGATCGTGATCATAAGATCGGACCCATATTTTAAGATCCTACTCTAATGTTATTTCTTAATAGTATTTATAATATTATACATATCCACAAATTATTATACATTATGAACACAAAATACTATGAATGTTTCATAGAAATGTTGTCCTAAATTATCATTATGAAATGTTTAAAAAGTTAACATGCTATTTTTTGAATTATACAAAAAAAACAACTCATAAATTTGTAGTTTTTTAGTTTGTAATCCAAGAAAAGTAAGATCGGATCAGATTAGATCTTAAGATCGTATGGTTAAGATCGAGATCCTATAAGATTTTAACCTTGCAAAGATCCTATGTAGGATGCGAATCGTTTTTGCTTTGTTGTATCGTAAGATCCTAATATCATGATCGGGATCCTGACAACTATGATATGAACCATTGCTAAAGACGTCTTAAAAAAGGTAAAAGACAAAATAAGTCGTATAAATGGTGAGCTGCATGGTTATTTTAAGGGTAAAAGAGGATTAAAGAAAGGGGATCCGATGTCCCTTTATCTTTTCACATTGCATATGGAAATTCTTACGCTCATCCTTCGACGAAAGGTGTCGAGTATTGAGGATTTCCAATACCATAATCATTGTCATAAGCAAAAGATTGTAAATGTATGTTTTGCAGATGATTGATTTTGTTTACTCGTGGTGATCTCTATTCTGCAAATGTTATTGTGGAATCATTACAGGAGTTTAAAGAGGTTTCAAGTCTTGTTCCAAGTATTCCTAAATGCACAACATTCTTTTGTAATGTGGCAAGCCATGTCAAATCTTCTATTCTCCAAACGATGCCATATGAAGCAGGTACCCTTCCCATTAAATACCTTGGGGTCCCTTTTCTTTCGTCTCGTCTCCTCTACAAAGATTGCAAAGTTCTTCTAGAAAGGGTTCAAAATCGCATTATTGATTGGAAGAACAAAAGTCTCTCATTTGCGGGTAGACTTTAACTTGTTTTATCGGTCATTTTGTCTATGCATGGTTATTGGGCATCGGTTTTTATTCTTCCTATCCGCATTATTCAAGATATTGAACAACTAATGAGGGGGTTTTTATGATGCCATGGAGATATGAGAAGAGTGAAAGCAAAGGTTGCATCGGATGATTTATGCCTTCCTAAACATGAAGGTGGGTTGGGAATTAGACACTTAGAAAAGTTCAATGTCGCATTGATGACGAAACATATATGGAACATTGTTGCTCGTCAGGATTCAATGTTGGTGCGTTGGATCCATACTTACAAATTAAAGGGTTAAAACTTTTGGGATGTTCCGCTTAGGTCCGATGTGAGCTAGGGTTGGAGGAAGATTCTTCAAATTAGAAATATTGTTCGACCATACTTTTGGAATCAAATAGGAAATGGTAAAACGACCTCAATATGGTTTGATATATGGTGTGAACAAAGTCCTACTCGAAACCATTTGATTGTGCGAGTTGGCTAGTATGGAGCTTCATCTTTAATTGGTTTGGGATTGAATCTCCTCTTCCAAGAACATTTGAAATTTTGTTAATGTGCAACACATATAGAGTTAAAAGAATAGGTTTTTACTGGAAGGTCGGATCAGATTCACAGCATGGCACATTTGGTTGGCAATTTAACAACCGATATTGTTGCCCGAGCAAGATTGGTGCTCAGATTCAAATTCAAAGCTTCCTTTGGCTACAAGCTACAAAGAAATCAACATTGTAAACTGGATCGATAACCCTAAACTTCTTTCCTAAGATAAGTTTATTGTTAGAGTAGGTGTCCTCTTTCAATGTATGTAGCTATTTTTTGACATTTTGATCATTTTGAAGATCCAGCTAGCTGCAATCATGTTAAAGTTTCTATTAAAGGTAATATATTAAATTTTTCGCCAGTAAAAAAAAAAAAAAAAAAAAAAAAAAAACTAGAATATTGAAAGTTATTTAAAAAGATTTTTTTTAATCTTTTCTTAAGATATAATTCAATAATATAAATGAAATCATAGGCTTAATTTTTTTTCTACAAAAAATAAATAAATTGACGACGTATGTCTATATTAAATATTAGATAATATAAACAAATATAAATACACACCATCAATTTATTTTATTGATAATTGAATAGTAATAGTTATATATTGCTCTAAAGTTTGCTTATTGATCTATGTGGGATTGTGAGATAGTCCCAAAACCAAACTCGTACCCTTTTGTGATTGGTTTCGTGTTTGTAGAGGACTGATATGTGTCTAAATACACATATATTTTATATTGTTTAAACCCACAAAACGACCAAAAACACATAAATGACCATATAAATGTTACAAATATCATGTAAATGTGTTTTTATATGAATCAGGTATAAAAAGAGCTGAAACAGTTTGATTCTGCTGATGATGATGGTTTCTGCTGAAGCCTATTTTGATTCTGCTGAATCAATGGTTTCTGCTGAAGTTATAATGCGCTGATGGTTTCTGCTGAAGGCATACGTTTCAGCAGATACTTCCACTAAATAATATCTGGTCAATACCAGTCAAACCAAACTTCCTGTTTTCCTTCTCCCTCACATACCCCGCCAAAACCAGATACCACCCTTCCACCTCCCTGGTATTCCACCTCCACTTGCTCACCCACTCTCCCCTCTTATTCCTTCCACCTATACCAGCCCACAACTACATTTAATGCATTCCCACAACTTTACCTTCCCCTGTACCATCACATACCCTGCTTTTGCTATCAACTCCACCACTTGACCTCTAAACCTACCAAACATGTCTCCTCCACCTCTACATGTGAACAAGGAGCATTAATTGCAGTAGAACTGCCTCAATCAACTAGTACCACTTTTGAAGCCAAAAGTGAATTCAAAGGCTAGGATCATCTCTGCTCAATCAATGGTCAAGATTGCAAGTGGGATTTGACTGGGATGCTAGTGGGAATTCAGAATGTTATAAAAGAGAAGAGAAGGAAGAGGAGAAAACTACCTTTGGATTAGCCTAGGTCACGTAGTTAATGTAGTTTACTGCTTTCTTTAATTTCAAGTCATTTTAATGCTTTAATGTCGTAATTTCCTTAAAATTAGTGTAATGAAACTTTATTTTTTTCAGTTTAATTTCAAGTATCTTTTCAGTCTCAAGATTTTGCTTAATTACCTTTAAATTCCATGTTCTTTAAATTCTTGTTAAGTAGTTGTTTAAAGGACTCAATAAGCTCACATAAGCTCCTGACAAAAGCTTTAACGCTTTTAGAGACCTTAAAACAAGTTTAGTCTTTAAAATTCAGAAAACACTTAAAACAAGCTTTAACGCTTTTAGAGACCTTAAAACAAGGTTAATTGTGGATTGCCTTGGGTTTAGAAGCTTTGTGGAAAGCCTTAGGATGTGTTCTGTGACCATGGTTCTCATTTTCAGCTTGGATTCACTTGTAAGCTTAATTTTTACCATTTTTGCATTTTACTGTTTTAGTGCTTTAGATGCTTTAATTAGATGCTTTAATTTTCATGTTTCTGTGTTTCTTTGCTGTTTGTTAATGATGTTATAGCTTAATCTTAAGTTGTTATGCTTTGGATTTTATTGTGGGTTGATATTGCATTTGGACTGTCACTATGCTTGTTTTTGATAATTCTAGGTTTGAACATTTGTGACTACTTGTTTATGCTTAAAAGGGTCTGATTTGACACATTGTGACCCCTGGATTTGATGAAATTGGTTTACATAATCTTTTGCTTTGAAAAACCTCAAAACAGTCCATTAAAAAGTTGTTTGGATTTAATAATGAAACTGTGAAAATGGTTGTGAATGGTGTTGTTCCTGTTTGATTTACACTATATGGAACCTATTTGACTCAGTGAAATACTAACCAAAGGGTTTAGCATGTTAGAAAGTCAAATTGACACTTGACCATCTAGATATGAGAACTTTGAGGTTGTTAGATCTAATAATCTTGCATATCTGTTTTAATGTTGTTTAGTTTGCTTTATTTCATGTTTATGTTGTTTAGTATACCATATTCTGTCATTAGAATCAGATCAAAGTTCACCTTAGTCAACTTTGATCATAAACTAAAAAAGTCAAATTTCTAGTTTTCCTGTTTTTGATTTAATTGTTTATTTTCCTATGTCTTTGTTACTTAGTTTTATGTTTAATGCTACTAGAGTTTTAATGATTTGTTGCTAACCTTGTTAGATATATTTTTGATAATTTTTAGTTTCCATGTTTAATAGCTTACTTATGTGCTTATTTTAGCCTGTTTTTGCCCTGTACCATAGTTAGGACTGTTAAAACCATGAGCTTGCAAAAGCTTGTGGAGTTGGCCCTATCCAGTGCATTTGGCTTATTTATGTTGCTCTTGTAGCTTATGTGTTATGTTTATGTTTTATTTTTTAGTTTGTAGCTTAAATTAGATAGCTTTTTCACCCCTTATTTTGTTCCAACTAAACTCCTTCCACTGAAGCAAACAGTGGAGGTTGAGTGATTTTCTTAAGCTTATGAAAAGTTCCTCATTGAACTTGAGCTTGTGATCTTTAGTTTCCTGTGAGGCTAACCAATCATACTCAATGTTCCAGTGTTTGTTGAGCTCTCATAAGTTCATTTGATAAGTTTATTTAGAGCGTGTTGTTTGCCCATTCTCAACAGCTCACTGAGAACTCAGTGAACTTACACCATTACCAACAGCTCTTAAAAAGCTCCTTAGTGATCATGAGCTTAAGTGTTTTAGCTTTATGTGAAGCTCATCCACCCAATTTCTTGATCCAGCACTTAATCTTCCCATTGTAGCCTATTTACTAGGGCTGCAAGTAGCTTATACTTATCAGCAGTACCTTGCAATGGTTCAGCAGTATTCTGGATTCTGCTGAAATACTTATTAGCTTATTTGATGAAATCCAGTACACATGCTTGTTCATATTTGTTCATATCACTTGTACACATGTTATTTTTCTTTTGCTTTCCAGTGTGGAGCTTATACCAAGCTTTTACAAGCTTCCATTCCATCCAAGTTAAGCCCAAAAAGCTTAACTGACTAAACCTTAAGCTCACACTACCACCGTCCATTTTCTTGTTTATATTTATCCATTGGACTTGTGTTTATCTTATTTTACCTTTTGTTTCCTGTTTAAAGCTTTTTCCAAGCTTATTTCAAGCTTAAACTCCACTGTGAAGCCAAAAGCTTAACTGTTGGACTCACTAGCTCATGATTTGCTTATTTTTTAGGTTTGTAAAGTATTTGTTTTCATTAAACATGTATAATATCAATACATTTTCAGTTTCATAAATTATTTTATAATATTTTAGATTTTTCAGATTCTTTAATTCATTTATTTAAGTTAAAATTAGATTTTCTTTTTATTTAATTCATTATTAAATACATTTAATTCATTTCTAATTTATATTAATTAATTTAATAGTGTAAAAATTTATTTTCCAATAATATCTTTTACGTTTTTAGGTTTCTGATTGCACGTTTTTAACGACATAGCTGTGACAGAGCTATCACTATTCACATTCCTAGTGTTAGTCAATCAGATTCCTGTTTTTTGTATATTCTATATCATTTCAGCACACACAGTCGTTGTATTACAGTTTACACACCTCGTTGGGACTTAACGACCCGGGGATACACTATACTCTCCAGATCTTAATTGCATTTGGTTCTAGACTGTTTGGACTTTTATTACGGTTGACCATTCACAAGTGGTTAGCTTGAGTGATAAAACCTGACTGTCTGGAGCTCGATCAAATTTTGGCGCCGCTGCCGGGGAGGTGTGCTGCGTATAACGTACTTGTATATATATTTCATATATCATATTTCACTTCCAAAAACAATATAAAACACAAAAACATTTTCCCTTTTTCTTTGTATATGTATATATAAAAATCTAAAACCCAAAAATATTCTCCTTACCTTAATATTCATAATTCTGTGAGTGGTGACCCCACTCCTATTTCTCATCTAGTCATTTCCCCATGAACTATTTAATTCGGGGTCGACTCAAGCTAGCGACTCGGTAATCAAAAACAGTAGTTAAACATGGGTTTTCACCCGTGTGTACCACCTTAGTGTGGGGGAGATGCCCCACATGTTGTATATAGATCTATAAAATGAATGAAAATTGTAAATATTAAAAGAGAGAATAATTGTTGTGTTTCTACACTTAGCTAGTAATGTTATCTTTCTACGTTCTAAGTTTCGGCATAACAGCCGGTACTTTGAATATTGAGGACAATATTCATTTCTAAGTGTGGGGGGGAAATTCTGGCGAATTTTATCATAAATGTACCCTTTTAGTCCCTTTTTCCCCCAAAATGGCCAAATTTAATTTTTTTTTAGTGGAAGTACTATGTACTAAACACAGCAAATGGTAATCAGTCCACCATGTCTAACCCACATAAGGATTGGCTAATCCAGGAGCAAACGGCTCTTGGTAAAGATATCTCAAATCCGTTTATGGCTTGCAATTTGCCCAAAATTGTATGGTGTTCAGCTCACCATATCTTTAATTAGTGAAGAGTTGGCTAGCCGGCAAGTTTATGGCTTGTGGTAAAGGCAGTTGGAAAACCATAATTGGTAATCAGCTCACCAAAGATAATATTGATAATTTATCTAAGAGTTGGCTAGTCCAGAAGCAAACGGCTTTTGGTAAAGACAAATCAAATCCGTTTACAGCTTATGATTTGCTCAAAATCATTTGGTTATCATTGTACCAAGGTTCTTACTTGAACTGAAACAATTGGCTACTCCAGAAGTGATGGCTTTTGGTAAAGAGTTCTTTAAAATCATTAAAACTTCATAAATATTGCTAGGGACTAGCAATAGTTTAGTGTGGGGGATTTGATATGTGTCTAAATACACATATATTTTATATTGTTTAAACCCAAAAAACGACCAAAAACACATAAATGACCATATAAATGTTACAAATATCATGAAAATGTGTTTTTATATAAATCAGGTATAAAAAGAGCTGAAACAGTTTGATTCTGCTGATGATGATGGTTTCTGCTGAAGCCTATTTTGATTCTGCTGAATCAATGGTTTCTGCTGAAGTTATAATGCGTTGATGGTTTCTGCTGAAGGCATACGTTTCAGCAAATACTTCCACTAAATAATATCTGGTCAATACCAGTCAAACCAAACTTCCTGTTTTCCCTCTCCCTCACATACCCCGCCAAAACCAGATACCACCCTTCCACCTCCCTGGTATTCCACCTCCACTTGCTCACCCACTCTCCCCTCTCATTCCTTCCACCTATACCAGCCCACAACTACATTTAATGCATTCCCACAACTTTACCTTCCCCTGTACCATCACATACCCTGCTTTTGCTATCAACTCCACCACTTGACCTCTAAACCTACCAAACATGTCTCCTCCACCTCTACATGTGAACAAGGAGCATTAATTGCAGTAGAACTGCCTCAATCAACTAGTACCACTTTTGAAGCCAAAAGTGAATTCAAAGGCTAGGATCATCTCTGCTCAATCAATGGTCAAGATTGCAAGTGGGATTTGACTGGGATGCTAGTGGGAATTCAGAATGTTATAAAAGAGAAGAGAAGGAAGAGGAGAAAACTACCTTTGGATTAGCCTAGGTCACGTAGTTAATGTAGTTTACTGCTTTCTTTAATTTCAAGTCATTTTAATGCTTTAATGTTGTAATTTTCCTTAAAATTAGTGTAATGAAACTTTATTTTTTTCAGTTTAATTTCAAGTATCTTTTCAGTCTCAAGCTTTTGCTTAATTACCTTTAAATTTCATGTTCTTTAAATTCTTGTTAAGTAGTTGTTTAAAGGACTCAATAAGCTTACATAAGCTCCTGACAAAAGCTTTAACGCTTTTAGAGACCTTAAAACAAGTTTAGTCTTAAAAATTCAGAAAACACTAAAAATCAAGAAAAACAATGAAAATCCAAAAATAATCATGTGAAATTGGTGAAACTGCATGGAGCAAGGTTAATTGTGGATTGCCTTGGGTTTAGAAGCTTTGTGGAAAGCCTTAGGATGTGTTCTGTGACCATGGTTCTCATTTTCAGCTTGGATTCACTTGTAAGCTTAATTTTTACCATTTTTGCATTTTACTGTTTTAGTGCTTTAGATGCTTTAATTTTCATGTTTCTGTGTTTCTTTGCTGTTTGTTAATAATGTTATAGCTTAATCTTAAGTTGTTATGCTTTGGATTTGATTGTGGGTTGATATTGCATTTGGACTGTCACTATGCTTGTTTTTGATAATTCTAGGTTTGAACATTTGTGACTACGTGTTTATGCTTAAAAGGGTCTGATTTGACACATTGTGACCCCTGGATTTGATGAAATTGGTTTACATAATCTTTTGCTTTGAAAAACCTCAAAACAGTCCATTAAAAGGTTGTTTGGATTTAATAATGAAACTGTGAAAATGGTTGTGAATGGTGTTGTTCCTGTTTGATTTACACTATATGGAACCTATTTGACTCAGTGAAATACTAACCAAAGGGTTTAGCATGTTAGAAAGTCAAATTGACACTTGACCATCTAGATATGAGAACTTTGAGGTTGTTAGATCTAATAATCTTGCATATCTGTTTTAATGTTGTTTAGTTTGCTTTATTTCATGTTTATGTTGTTTAGTATACCATATTCTGTCATTAGAATCAGATCAAAGTTCACCTTAGTCAACTTTGATCATAAACTAAAAAAGTCAAATTTCTAGTTTTCCTGTTTTTGATTTAATTGTTTATTTTCCTATGTCTTTGTTACTTAGTTTTATGTTTAATGCTTCTAGAGTTTTAATGATTTGTTGCTAACCTTGTTAGATATATTTTTGATAATTTTTAGTTTCCATGTTTAATAGCTTACTTATGTGCTTATTTTAGCCTGTTTTTGCCCTGTACCATAGTTAGGACTGTTAAAACCATGAGCTTGCAAAAGCTTGTGGAGTTGGCCCTATCCAGTGCATTTGGCTTATTTATGTTGCTCTTGTAGCTTATGTGTTATGTTTATGTTTTATTTTTCAGTTTATTTAGAGCGTGTTGTTTGCCCATTCTCAACAGCTCACTGAGAACTCAGTGAACTTACACCATTACCAACAGCTCTTAAAAAGCTCCTTAGTGATCATGAGCTTAAGTGTTTTAGCTTTATGTGAAGCTCATCCACCCAATTTCTTGATCCAGCACTTAATCTTCCCATTGTAGCCTATTTACTAGGGCTGCAAGTAGCTTATACTTATCAGCAGTACCTTGCAATGGTTCAGCAGTATTCTGGATTCTGCTGAAATACTTATTAGCTTATTTGATGAAATCCAGTACACATGCTTGTTCATATTTGTTCATATCACTTGTACACATGTTATTTTTCTTTTGCTTTCCAGTGTGGAGCTTATACCAAGCTTTTACAAGCTTCCATTCCATCCAAGTTAAGCCCAAAAAGCTTAACTGACTAAACCTTAAGCTCACACTACCACCGTCCGTTTTCTTGTTTATATTTATCCATTGGACTTGTGTTTATCTTATTTTACCTTTTGTTTCCTGTTTAAAGCTTTTTCCAAGCTTATTTCAAGCTTAAACTCCACTGTGAAGCCAAAAGCTTAACTGTTGGACTCACTAGCTCATGATTTGCTTATTTTTAGGTTTGTAAAGTATTTGTTTTCATTAAACATGTATAATATCAATACATTTTCAGTTTCATAAATCATTTTATAATATTTTAGATTTTTCAGATTCTTTAATTCATTTATTTAAGTTAAAATTAGATTTTCTTTTTATTTAATTCATTATTAAATACATTTAATTCATTTCTAATTTATATTAATTAATTTAATAGTGTAAAAATTTATTTTCCAATAATATCTTTTACGTTTTTAGGTTTCTGATTGCACGTTTTTAACGACATAGCTGTGACAGAGCTATCACTATTTACATTCCTAGTGTTAGTCAATCAGATTCCTGTTTTTTGTATATTCTATATCATTTCAGCACACACAGTCGTTGTATTACAGTTTACACACCTCGTTGGGACTTAACGACCCGGGGATACACTATACTCTCCAGATCTTAATTGCATTTGGTTCTAGACTGTTTGGACTTTTATTACGGTTGACCATTCACAAGTGGTTAGCTTGAGTGATAAAACCTGACTGTCTGGAGCTCGATCAAGGACTCAATAAAGTTGATTGCTTTTAGGGATGAGCACGGTAACATTTTGGTACCGGACCGGTACCATTTTGTAATCAATACAATTGCTTATATTCAGAATGATGCTATGTGTTAAATGGAATGATGGTTCCGAGCTTAACTACAATGATTGTTTCTCGGGATTATAGGACCTGGTGGGATTGGTTTGCTATGAATAGTTCTAATGTAATACGTTGTATAAATAGGATGATTGTTTCTTAATTTGGTTTTGAATGTAGTTTTGGGCATGTCCAAACTACTTATAGACAATGTAATATCTCCATTTGGGTTTTTAGGGAGTAATATATTTCACCTTTTGACTAACAAAACTCATACCCTTTTTCAAAGTGGCTAAACCACCACATCTCCATCCTGCACTCATACACACAAACAACATTGTCATTATCCATCATCACTCCCTTCATCCTTCTCACACTCCACCGCGTCACAACCGAGCCAACTCACTCCATTCCCCACTCCTCACACGCTCCCAATACATCAACTGAAGCATATCATGCTCACTTGGACAAGCATCACATGTGATGTCGCCAACACTTCTCTTGGCTTAAAGTACTCTCAATTCACTCCATCAAACTGAAAATAATATTAATTTGGAGAATTAATAAATACAAACAATTCATTTAATACAGCATAAAAAAAGAAAAAGAAATCAAGGACCAATCAAATGTGGGAAATTAGAAAGTGGTAGAAGAGTTTAATAAATAATTTGGAAAAGCAATAAATAAATATGGTAAAATTATGTTTAACGGTTGTAGCTAAAAAAAAAAAAAAAAAAAGGTCATTGTAAGAGCTGGACAACGGCGTAATCCTTTCAATCAGTCGTGCTAAAAAATAAGTTAACATCACCTAAATATGAATTGTACAGAAATGCTATGTCTCTTTATTCAATAAGCTAAGATTACAAATTACGTAATCACGAAAATTAAGGAAAGACCTTATTGAGGTTTATAATAATCACCATTCAATAATGCAATTCTCAATTACATATATTACTTCATACTCTTAGTTATATATTCCTCTAAAGTTTGTTTATTAATCTATATGGGATAAAGTTAACCAAAACTCATTTTCTTTTCCATTGTTTCAAGTAGCTTATAATCAAAACTCTTTAAATTATAACCTTGCGACCTCACCTACACACACCTCATTTCACCCACGATGTCATAATTTTCATCTTCACTCTTTTCATCTTCAGCATAAGTCATTGATGTTGGAATTTTAGAACTAAGTTAACCAATTAACCACTACGAGTACGCAGCGGAATTAGGATCTATTTAATGCAATTAGGTTAACCACGTAATTAATAAAAAATAATTAATATAACAATTAATTAATAAAAGGGATAAAAGAAAACCTAACCTTTCGTGGCTATTTGAACGCAAGTGTAACGGACAATAAAACCAATACGAAACTAAGCATCTAAAATAGATGCCTCTATGAGTATCACACACAAACACTTAAACCAAGTACGTTCGATAAACGCTAGTCGAGAACATTTAAAACTATCAACCCTTGAATTACTTGAATACCAACGAACAAGAAAAACCCCAAGTACAATTTCTCCATCTTGCCCGAAAACCAAATTTGCCCGACAAGCAAACTCCTTCGATACAACCGATATCAGACAAGACTGTCCGATATCTATCCCATGTAATGTCTGAGATCATCCAAGACAGAAGCTCAGAAAATACCTTGCTGCCATTCTTAGTTCGACATGGAACTGGAAGCATGTACCTAAAACAGAACTCTAAACACCTTGGATCATGTAGATGATGCAAGCTTAGAACATATAAGATGAAACCTTAATCAAATATATGAAGAAATCTGATTGGCTATAATCTATTGTGATAGATCGATTATTTATATATTTTAGGGATAGGTTTCTGTTGTATATCTTGCATGCACATGTAGGGTACGTTTTTGTTTTATAGCAAAAACAAACTATCCTTTGTCTTGGACTTATTTCTTGATCAACAAGCAAAAACCCAAAACCTCCCTTTGTATCCGATCAGTTAGACAATCACAAGGCCCAAGGCAATCTAACCCGACCCACTTATCAATTAGAACAAGTCCATGGATCATATGATGGATCGGATATACATATATGCACGCATAAAACGGGTATAACGTATTCAAGTTTAAACGTTCGACACGTACTCTCGTGTTTATCGTGTGTGCCCCCATAGGCTCACACACTTCTAGTCGTTTACGTGTGTTTATAACTCCCACAAACCAACAGCTCCCACTTGGGAGTTGGAGTGTCGAATGGCACATAAAACTAACGACGGAAACACCTAGCAAACGCTCTCACTCGCTTTTTAACTAAAAGTGTCTGAGAGAATAGTTTCATAAAAGTTTCTCAGTAGCATGGTCATTCAATGTCTTGCTCTAATCATCCTTTATTATAGATACCGTTAAACCATGGATTATGGATCTTAAATCATTCCATATAGTTAAACCATTTAGAATCTCGTTATAGATTTTAATTCAGATATACCAAATGTAATCAAGAATCATCTTGCATTACCCTTTGGGTTTAGCCAAACAATTATCTATTTAAATCTGGAGAGGCGCCATGGTATCTTTCTGCACATATCAAGTAGAGTAACAAATCCTTTATTGACTACAAGTGTTGTGGATGCTGCTTCACATCACTCCGAAATATAGCTTTTATAACTACCTTGTTCAGATAGCGTTTTGCGTATACTTACAAAAAATGATATCCACACATAATAGAACTTGCTTGTTTCTCAAGTCTAAGGATGAAGATAACAAACCATTTTCAATATTTTACTTATGACAAGGATCCAAAAGTAAATGTTTGAAAGTTGGGGAATCCAATATGCATCTCTAGTGAATACATATGAGTTTGGCGGGAACAATCCACATTCTCGTTAGAATATAACCAACACTCACATTTGCCTTATATAACAATATTCCAATATTGTTAACCGACAATGGACATATTTAGAATAATAAAATTATTCAAGGATTAAACATGCAAATATATGATAACAATTATTATATGAATGAATAACAAATACCAAGTATCTTTATTCATCATAAAGTAAAAATTGTCTTTTAATCCCAATTATCCAAATACTAAAACAGATATGCATGAAACTCATTTAGTAAGTTGAAGCCTAATGTTTCCAACATTATCAACCTTTCTTTTACAAGAAAAACTAAATAGTTATCTGAGTAAACTTTCCGAATACTTGTTTCAAATTTTACATATAGTAAGTGATTTGAAATATAAGATGAGTGTCTTATCTCATATGCTAATACTATTGCAAGAGTTATAGTATGGAGATGTCGCCCTACCTTTCATGAGGTATTAAAATTCAACGACATACTGACAGTCATCTTTACAGTTTCTAAAAGTGCAAAGTATTCTCATTCATTAATGTGTAATGCAACAATGCTCTATGTTGAGCACATCTAGTTAGCAGATTTATCATAAATGATAAACTCCTACTACAACTAGTATAAATAATCCTCTAGCATCATTTGTACTTATACAACACTATGCTTTATAATTCGTAAACATCTATATTAACAATAATCTAAACTCTCTCAATTAGATATTGTTGTTGTCAGCTCATTTTGTTATTATACAAAAGCAACAACTAGTCTTATACACAATATAATATATACATGATGAATCCTTAGTTAAAACAACATAAGGTTTTCATCCGTGTAATAAATTACTCCAAGTGAAATATATCATTTAAGACTTGCTTGAATGATATATTGCATTTGTGTCAGACTTAATTTTCCGCATTTGTTTATTCCATATAAACATCTATTCCAAGGTTGTTTGTTTTATTTACTAAATTCCAAGTGAAGTTTCATTCCAAGCTTAAGGATCAATATCTAGCTTAAATAGAATGATATCTTCAACATGTAAATTTTAAGGAAAAACACATTGCTCCCACTTAATGTCAGATGTACTCAAGAGTTATCTTAATTTAGTCAGAATCATATTGTAATTAATATCAAGATCTCAGCTCTTAGATTCATGATCCAATCCAAAAATGGATTGCTCAATTTTATAACCCTTTTGATTACACACCGTCCTCGCTAAAGGTAATCATAAAGAAAGAGTTATAAAATCTAATTGTCATATTCAACATACAAATCACATGTATGACAATTAAATATCTTTGTATAATTAATGCATGTATTATATAAGAAAATTTAATCACAGTCAATTGCTTAAGTACGATTAAAAACTTCTTATTAAATGCCAAACATTAATATGTATACAATTTGGTCCTTGTGAGTCATTCTTCATGTTTAACCTTAGTATGACATTAATAAGTGCATTTTAGAAGGTTAAGTATTTTGTTCTCAAAACTTTGAGATATGTATATACTCCCACTTACTTTTGTAAGTAGAGACAATTCTCTAAATACTAAGTATTTAAGCAACAATAAATTATTCTTTATGGAGAACCACAAAATACATTTTAAGTTCTCATCTTAAGATTTGTTAATAAAATGCTTCATAAGATTTTAACAAATTACGAACTTAAATCAAGACATAATGGAATTCCTTCCAACAACTCAAATTAGGGTTTATAGAAAAACTTTAATTTAGTATCACTCTTTAACCAAAAGTTCTAGCAATAGTTTTGTGTTTCGTGAAGCTAGGAAGAACACCAAAACTACAATCTTCAAGCTAGAAATTGTAGAATAATCAAAAATCCAAAAGGGTTTATGATTCAATTAGTTTGAGTGATAAAACCTCAAATCTCTAATGAATTGGGGTTTTCAGTTATGGGTTGTCTTGAATACCTTCTAGGTTTGAACTATATTGAGTGTATCCATGACACACGCAATTTCTAACCTTGATATCTTTTGGAGGTAGAGCAATTAAAGCTATCATGAACCAAACAATATGAATAAGGTTTGATCCAACACATTAGACATACCATAATGAAGTAGTATCCTATGAGTTATTAGAATTGTGAAACTATATCAGAATTCTATAGATAACTTAATTCTATTTGGACCAAATGCTTGTCAATTGGGTCAAGCCAAATTGCATATAAAGTATTTACGAACCAAGTGCATGTAATAATGTATATTCATTGAATAATACAAGAACCTTATGTTCACGTGTTCACAAGAAGACATAACTGATCAAGGATTATATGTTCATGTGTTAACAAGAAAACATAACATTTCAATAATACATTATAAGTCTTTGAATAATTCAAAAGCCTCATGTTTATGTGTTAACTTGAAGACATAACACATTTACTATATATACTTTATGTTATAAGTCATTGATTAATTCAAGGACTTTATAATTATGTCTTATCATGTAAGCATAATTATACTAACAAAAGTAATCACAAATGCAAACACTTGAGTTCTATAGTAATTTCAAGTTAATTTTATACTTCATAATTAAGATCATTATCATATAACCATAATTATGTTGACTAAAACATGTAGTCAAATGTTGAAGTATCTTAACACTATATCATGACATTTGAATGTAGTAGGGCAACAAACATCTAGCGTATTCAAGTACTAGTAGAATCATTATTATAATGTAGTAGGGCAATAAACATCTCATGTGTTTAAGTCCTAGTAGAATTCTTATTTACATGTAGTAGGGCATTAAACATCTAACGTGTTTAAGTCTTAGTAGAATTATTAGTTTCCTTTACCTTGCGGTCAAGAGTTACCAATAATATTGTCGTTCCTTGCACACACTTTGAGATTTATCCCACTTGTGTAAGGTACAACATCATATTATGAAAACAAACAACACTTGATTGTTCAAACGATATGATAATGTCATAGATATCATAAGTAGTTTTAGAACCATAACCTGTAATAAGGAATTGTGGATTATTATTTTATAGATAACATTTCAGGAAGCGACAACAGGAAGGCAACGTGTTATCTTATAAAATAAAATGCAATTTTCCTTTAAGCAATGGTTGTTCATATTTCGAAAGTAATTAATTATTTCAAAGCTAGTTTGAAATGATATGGGTGACTAACAGGAAATAAATCCCGTAGCTCCCACTGAAATTGACAACATTACATGAATGTTATTTCAGTCATAAAATGCAATTTCTCCCACTGGATTTGTCAACATTACAAGTGTTACATTTCCAGTAGAAAGCATATAGCAGTTTTATATACTTTCCTATTCTCTTCAAATGCCTACGCGTAGCATGTACTTAGGTATTGAACCGAGTATATGAAATTCTACTTATATGGACAATGGACTAGCCATTCTTCCATTCAATTAACTTGAATCTTTAGCATGCAATTCCTCCTTTATCGTCTACATAGCCCCAAGGGTAATTAGCACTTTAGGAATAATAAGAGTCCAAGAAGATTACCTAGCAAATATGCTAGTAATTCCTTTACTCTTTGCGGTTTAAACTCATACATCGTGACAAGTACAGGATGTTATTTATTTTGGTAACTCTAAACACAATGTTTTCAGTTACACAAAATATTCTATCTTTCAATTAACTCTAGACCACGAAAGGGTAATGAAAGATCATAAACGAGTTTATCAATTTTGGAGTCCTATCTTAGTTAGTCAACTAAGGAGAAAAGATAGGAATAAGTCTCACTCTTCTTACTAGGAAAAGAGACTAAGTTTGTCTTTCAAAGAAAAACAACTTTGTTTACGAATTATGTTGCAATAACACAATTAATCAGAACATAAAAAGTTCAATTCTAGTATTTTCGATAATTACATTCTTAAAAGAATTAACTACCCAATTAATTAGTAATTAAGACTAAGATCCATCTAGCAACCCCACTTAATTACCATAGGTCTGACCAGTGTATAAAAAAAAAATAGGACAAGTGGTAAGCGACGAGCATTAATTGCATAATGCAACTCTTAGATTTATGAGACTGTTTAAGGCATTAATATCAAGTAATAATATCAAAAGCATGTTTAGTTCTCATCTTAAGCCTCGGCTTCAAGGTCTGACCAAGTTAACTCGAGATAAGTCGACCTAGTATGAACGTGTAAAAATAACCAGAGGTCTGACCAGTGAGAAATAATTACCTTGGGTTGGAAAGGCCCTTAGGTCTGACCAGAGAAGTCTTCCAAGTGCACGTGTTCATAGTTGGATGGCATAGACTTAAAATTAAAAATAGGTATGCACATATAAATGTGGTAAAATTCGTGTACAAAGAAGCATGCAAAACAACTTTGTAACACTTGATTTTAAACACTTTTGGTAATGACACTGTAGTGATCATCATGGTTCACGGTAGCTCCAATCGAACGCACAGGGAGGCAAAAGACCAGGTAAGCGATGACGCAATAACCTAGAAATCCTTTCGGTGTGACTATGCACACCTCTTTAAACCCCCTTTTGAGTTTGTTCTAGTGGGTGAGCCGTACATCCCAAGTGTCCATAGCGTCTAGTTTTTAAATTCTTGAAAACGTGTTTCATATATTAGGTCACTTTATTTAACAAAAATGATTTTCCACGAATCAAATAGCAGGTCACAATGAGCATGATATTTAGGCGTGTAAATAAAGACCCATATTAATGTTATGGTTACGATATGTATTATTCCATATTGCATACAATTAGGTGTCAAAGCAAGTAACAATAATGCACATAATGGAATCACAAACATATAAACATAAACATCAATATATAACCACATATTGTTCCGAGTTCTCTTGAGAGTCTTCCCCAAACGGAGAACCATAAGACCGTCACTAGGATACAATACCTAGATCGCCTCATACATCGCAAAAGCAATTGAGTGGGTCTTGTGGCCGGAAAACACATAAAAACGCATGGCAATCTCAATTAACAAGTAATTACGCAATTTTATGTATTTAATAACCAATATGTAATTCTAATTATCATAATAATTCTAATTAACAATTAATTAATTCTAATTAACTTTTAATTCTAATTAACAAGTAATTCTAATTAACAAGTAATTCCAATTAACAATTTAATTCCAATTAACAAAGTAATTCTTATTAACAAGTTAATTCCAATTAGCAAAGTAATTCTAATTAACATGTAATTTAAATTAACAAATTAATTCTAATTATCAATATAATTTAATTTGTGTGTGACTAGTTACTTTTATTAAAAATTGACAAGTATTACATATAGTTGTCAAAACAAAATAAAACGAATAACTAAATTAGGTTTCATGCAGCCTTTTAAACATGTTTATTAATAAGAAACGTGTAACCCATAATCGCAAAAACGAGATGGCTCGTGATGCCACTGTTGGAATTTTAGAACTAAGTTAACCAATTAACCTCTACGAGTACGCAGTGGAATTAGGATCTAGTTAATGCAATTAGGCTAACCATGTAATTAATAAACAATAATTAATATAACAATTAATTAATAAAAGGGATAAAAGAAAACCTAACCTTTCGTGGCTATTTGAACGCAAGTGTAACGGACAATAAAACCAATACGAAACTAAGCATCTAAAATAGATGCCTCTATGAGTATCACACACAAACACTTAAACCAAGTACGTTCGATAAACGCTAGTCGAGAACGTTTAAAACTATCAACCCTTGAATTACTTGAATACCTACGAATAAGAAAAACCCCAAGTACAATTTTCTCCATCTTGCCCGAAAACCAAATTTGCCCGACAAGCAAACTCCTTCGATACAACCGATATCAGACAAGACTGTCCGATATCTATCCCATGTAATGTCTGAGATCATCCAAGACAGAAGCTCAGAAAATACCTTGCTGCCATTCTTAGTTCGACATGGAACTGGAAGCATGTACCTAAAACAGAACTCTAAACACCTTGGATCATGTAGATGATGCAAGCTTAGAACATATAAGATGAAACCTTAATCAAATATATGAAGAAATCTGATTGGCTATAATCTGTTGTGATAGATCGATTATTTATATATTTTAGGGATAGGTTTCTGTTGTATATCTTGCATGCACATGTAGGGTACGTTTTTGTTTTAGAGCACAAGGTATGGGCAATACCAATAACACGTTATTGGTATGCCACATCAGCGCCACATCATACACATCCTAATAACACACTAATAACTAAAACACCCTCCCTCATAACACACCACTAACATATTATTGGGTCCCACAAAATACCCCACTAAAAATACTCACTCACTCACAATAAAAAAAAAAACAAAAAAGAAAAGACACACAAAAATCATTGGCGTGAGCCACTCAACCAACTCAAACACATTTTAACTTATAGTTGGCGTGTTGCAAGGTATGGATTTGGCATGCCAACTGTCCATGTTGTTTGCGTTTGGCATGTTAAAGCTATTCCTTACCGTCTGCTCTTATAGCAAAAACAAACTATCCTTTGTCTTGGACTTATTTCTTGATCAACAAGCAAAAACCCAAAACCTCCCTTTATATCCGATCAGTTAGACAATCACAAGGCCCAAGGCAATCTAACCCGACCCACTTATCAATTAGAACAAGTCCATGGATCATATGATGGATCGGATATACATATATGCACGCATAAAACGGGTATAACGTATTCAAGTTTAAACGTTCGACACGTACTCTCGTGTTTATCGTGTGTGCCCCCATAGGCTCACACACTTCTAGTCGTTTACGTGTGTTTATAACTCCCACAAACCAACAATTGATCGAGACACCATTGAGGCAACTCACTCCAAAACTCCAATTGTCACCTTCATCGATCACACAACTCCGACACTCTCAACACACTCAATGTGCTCCGTCCCCCAGTAGCTAGTCTCTCGGCAACATCCCCCCAAACACCACTAGTATGCTGATTAGTTTCATGTACTCTCGTTACATTCCAACAACTTTGATTACCTATCACATTCCATAAAATATATTAAGAAGAGCAACCATGCATGAACTGTGACATACGTGATTCTACATTTCCTTAGGTTTTAGGTAAAAGAAATATGTAATATGTATTGGAATTGTAGGTGTAATCCATACTAAAGTAATAGGGAAGGGAATTAAAAAAAAAAAAAAAAAAAAAAAAAAAAAAAAAAAAAAAAAAAAAGGGACTCAAGATGCAAGTAATGCAAGTCGCAAGACCGTGGATTGGTCAGACCAAATTAAACTGAAATTTTCTAAACAACAAGACACGCTAGACGCGTCAAATTACAACTGAGCATCTAACTAAATATAAACAAAAGCTGCTCCTTCCCGTCTCAACTTATAAATCCATATCGCTGTTTTAGGTTGTCTCAATATCTTTCTTCACTTTTATAGTTTAACCAATCAATTGAGATTTTAGTGGAAAGAGATGATATTTGATTGGTGAAAATCGTAGTAAGTGTGAATTTTTAACTGTGTGCAATTTAATATATAAGTCGATTGAGATATATTTGCAACTGCAGGAGGATAAATTAAACAGAAATAGTTATATCCCAAAACAAAACATTGTTTGCAGTAGAAGCTAAATGCAAACCAATCAACAATTATTAGCCAGTATGTAAAGGAAATTAAAACTCCGTAAATTTCAGAGGATATATTAAGACTAGAGTAAATTCATTTTACGTGGATGAATAAATTTTTTCCATGAATAAATCACTTCCCATTAATTAAAGATGTTTGGATAAACTTATCAATTAAGTTGATGGTTTTAGCATTACTCATCAAATCATTTGATGCAACACAAAATAAATCTGATAGTAAGATTATGTGGATATCTTCACGGTGGTAACTAAAACATGAAGGATCATTTTACGATTGCTATAAAGCAAACCTGGGTTTCTGACCGAAGAACCCTTTTCCTCGATCGGCCATGCTCAAAATTTAAGTCTTTTTATTCAGTTTGCTATGTCTTTTGTATGAAATTGCAAGTAAACAAAAGGAAATGGTTATTCAAATAAATAGAACAGAGGAACAATGAGCTTTGCTGGACTAAAGAAATGTATAGTTGAAATCATTGAGTAGCAGTAAGTGTTCGAATAGGCATGTCATTGCGGCGCTAAGCGTGACTTCTATGTTACGCAATAGACCAAAGCATCAACTCTGGGCATGGCGTGAGATGAGGCGTGAAAAAAGCGAGACGTTACGTTTTTTTTGAATTTCACTCTGATAAAGGAAGTTTTTGGAAAGAAGTACAAATGATTACATGCAAGGATATATTTTTTTTTGGGACTTAATTCCTTATATAACACTTTTTAATAACTTGATATATATAAATCTATAGATATTTTCATATTTTGTGTCGCTTTAAGTCAAGTTTTAAAAACCTCGCCGTAGCTTTTAAAGCGTGTGGCTTGGTCATGCCTTCACGCCACGTCTGACTCATAAATGTACAACCACAAGGATCATTAGGCAAATTAACAAAACGATAAGACATTTTTTTTCCGACAAAATAATTTTAACCACGAGGATCATTAGGCAATTTTTTAACAAGACGTTTTTTCCCACTAACAAAAAAGAGACCATGATAAGATATACATGTATTAAAGAAGTTGATTGTTTAATACATGTAACAACACACAACCATTCCAAACAAAGACTCCGACTTATGCTTTCAAAAAGATTTTGCACTATCTTAACCTTCCATATAACAACAAACTACCGACGTAAGCTAGCGAGCATAAATGGAGCAATTAGCATTTAGCATTTAGCGTTTTTGAAAAAAGTTTGTTTGGAATGATTAGCAGTTAGCATTTATAAGGAAAAAAACGATAAACGTTAAATGTTTTTTGAATAAGCATTTAGCATTATGTCATTTTACACAATTTCATATTTACCCAAAACAAACACCATAATTCCATATTTCTCCAATACATACTTTAAAAGCATTGTATTCATGCATTGAAAACTTGTTATTTGGGTAAATATGAAATTATGAAATTTCTTTTGGGTATATATGGAATTATCCCTTTAAAAATTAAACTGCTACTGCTAACTGCTAACTGCTAACTGCTACTGCTAGTTTCACCAAACATACCCAAATAATTTATGTTAAGAGCATAACTAAATATAATGTATAGATGAGGAGTTAAGAGCATCTCCCACGCATGCTATAAATATTTACATGGTAAAAAAAACGTAAAACTAGTAATGATAATATGGTGAAAAAGAATATTTACAAGTACATGTATTAAGAATTATAAGTAATACATGTAAATCATAAATAATCTTAATATTAGCCTCATAATCCTATACATATATTGCTTCAAAGTTTGTATATGCATCGATGCGGGACAACTACGAACCAAAACTCATTCTACCTATAAGCCTTCTTCGAACTTTTGTTTCAAAATGGCTTATTGACCAAATCTCCATACAGACAATAATTTCATTATCCATCATCACTCTCTTCATCGTCCTCACATTGCACCGAGCCACAACCGAATGAACCGAAACACATCACACTCACTATGCACATGGATTGGTGTCACATGTGGCGTCACCAACACCGCCGCTCTCTCCACGCCAACCCGCCAAACACAATCCAACTCACCGGCCACATTCTTCTAAATATATTAACAAAAGCAACCATGAATCTTGACGCACCTGGTCATATGAAGAACCAGCCAAATATTCAAATAAAGTGATCATGTGTAAATGATTAGTGATACTTCACTTGCTATATGTTGACTTGAACATGTATTTCAAAAGGAAAGACATACATTTTACAAAATATCCAAGTCAGTATAAAGATATGCACTGCCACAGCATTTTTTAACATGACTAATTCCATTTAAGGCAAATAGAAACACTACTTACCGGCTGTATATGAGTTTTTCAATGTCCATCACATTCAAACTCATATCTTCCTAATACAACTATCACATTCAAACAGAAATAGATTTGATATTTTAAACGTTGCCGTATAAATTAGTTCTAAACACACAAAAAATAGCATGAGAAATATTTAAAGCATTCTTGGTAGGGGGTTATGGAAGGTAAGGAATGAGAAAGATAATGAAAAAAGTGGTTGATGGAATATAATGCAATGACCCATTACCTAATAGTGGTTAACGGGATATTACCCAATAAATTAGGTGGAATGCTTTCCCTTTCCCCACTATTATCATTACCTTTCCTTTTTCCCTTTCCCGACTTTGAACCAAGCACACCCTTAGTTGTTACATAATGTGTACCCTCATAAGTTTAGTATTCTTTTATAGTGGTTCGGAGTAAGTAGCTCAAATTACTAAAGTATTGGTGTTCATCGTTCCTAATTCCTAATGGAAGTGAAAAGTTGATATTATCATTAGAGTTGCAAAATCAAACTAGCAAATGGGTTTTGTTTCAATTGACATTTTATCAAACAGTTGGTGTGCATAACATCAAATTAAGTAGTTTGGGTGTCTAAATTTTGTGGGTGATTTGATGTTTAGGATACGAAATTGGTGATGAATTTAGTGTTTGGAGATGGGATTAAAGAAAACAAAAATGGAGGTTTGGTTAGTTAGAATATTGAAAGGGAGAGCCTGGCAAATTCTTAGTTGGTTTCGGATCAAATCAAGTCGGCTTTAGTAAAACACCATACCCGAATCCGACTGTATTAAGACTTCGGTTGCTCGGGTCAGGTTAGATATGAGTGATATAAGGAAACATATTGATATTAGGACAAGTTATAAGAAACATATTAAAAAAAAAACACTGGCTCAATCACGTTGACCGGAACTCAACACGTTGACCGGAACTCAAGTTAGCCTTGCATATTTAGCATAACAACCGGACCTTGTTTAGCATCAGGGTTAATCGGCTCAACCAAGTTTGCACTAATATCTATTAACTCATGTACCAAAAAGAAAAAGGGCAAATGTTTTTAAAAAAGTATCATACTTGTCACTATTTGTTTTTCTTGGTAGCGAACAATTTTTTTTTTTTTTTTTTTTTTTTTTTTTTTTTTTTGCGTATTTATTTATTTATTT
This sequence comes from Chrysanthemum seticuspe, assembly GCA_019973895.1. Lineage (NCBI taxonomy): Eukaryota > Viridiplantae > Streptophyta > Magnoliopsida > Asterales > Asteraceae > Chrysanthemum > Chrysanthemum seticuspe. The sequence continues at coordinate 18,229,584 of BPTQ01000005.1, forward strand.
TTTATCTTTTATGGGTAGTGAGTACTAGTGATTACCATTTTCCTTTCCAAATTACATAAACGGTCCTTGTGGGTTATCAAAAATTGCATTCACCGTCCCCTAAGGTAAATAACAATAAATGGTACCTTCAAGAATAAATTCAGAATTTTTTTCCAATTTTTTTTCGAAATTCTTTTTCAAAACAAAATTTAAGATTTTTTTAAGAAATTATTTTGCCAAATTTTTTTTTGAATTTTTTTTCGGAAATGTTTTGTCAAAAAACATTTTTTCGGATTTCTTTTTCCGAAAATTTTCTTTTCCAAATATTTCTTTTTAAAATTTTATTTTCAAAATTCTTTTTGTCGAAAAACATTTTTTCGGAATTTTTTTTCCGAATTTCTTTATAAACAAAATTTCTGGAATTTTTTTGTCGAAAGACCTTTTTTCGGATTTTTTTCCAATTTTTCTTTTTCGAATTTCTTTTTCAAAATTTTTTCCCGGAATTTTGTCCAACAACCATTTTTTTCTAATTTTTTTTTCTGAAATATTTCTTTTAGAACTTTTTTTTGTCACTTGTGAAAACATATAAAATCGGATGAAAACGTATAAAAATGGATGAATAAAAGTGGACGAAAACTTAAGAAATCTGATAAAAACGTATAAGAACAGATGAAAACGTATAAAATGGACCAAAACGTAGTAAAACGGACTAAAACGTAAGAAAACAGGCGAAAACGTATAAAACAGACGAAAACGTATAAAACGTAATTGGTCAAAACCATAAGAAGTGGATCCAAAAAAAAAGTTTAGCGACATTGGATGCAATTTTCACTAAACCAGAGGTACCATTTACGTAATTACCCTAAGGACAGTGGATGCAGTTTTCACTAGCTATAAAAGATAAAAAAACGAAATAAATTCCTAGAAAAGCAAAAAAATTTGTCCGCTACTAAAAAAACAAATAATGACAAGTATATAATACTTTTTTAGAACATTTGCATTTCAAAAAATAATAAATAAATGGTAAAATACCTTAATTCGTATCCGGTAAAAAAGACAATTGTATTTCAAAAAAAGAAACGATAAAAATCTACTAGTTGTTTATTTATTTATCAATGTGGGACAAAGTTACAAAACCACAACTCTTCTTCTTCTTTAAACTTATGTTTACTATCGTGCACATCTCCACCCTCACGCCCTTGCCTATACACACAAACACCCCATTTCACTCACAAGGCCATAATGTCATTGTTCACTTGTGTACTTATGTGAGAATTAGTTGTTACACAATTTGTACACACGATTTTAAAAAGTCATTGGCTTGTGAGCTTTCTATTGTTTAATTAAACAGTTGTTTTTTTCTTTCTTTTATATTGGTGTTCACTGTTCCTTCCTAGTGGAAGGGAAAAATTAGGATTGATAAGTGGCTTAGATAACTAGAGTCTAAACTCTAAAGTGTCCCATATTTTATTATGATTAGAGTTGCAAAATCGACTTTTGCTTCATTGGTTATTTAGCAACTATAGATCCGGGGAAGACTAAAGATCATCGGGATCTTTTCCATCAATTGACTATTTAACGTCGATAACAACAAACTCAAGTAAGGTTCACGTTTAAAATTTTTATCACTATTTGTGTGGGATAGTATTTAACTTATTATACAATAGTAACAAGCTGAGTAATGTTTCAAACATGTTATAATCGGTTATCATTGTGGAACTAATTAGCATATGAATCACCCTTACATGTTCAATACGCACATGCTAATTCTCGTTTAGCATCTTTTAAATCTCCGCTACTTTGTTATCCTACTACTCTGGCTCGTACTAAATTAACACATCACATATAAATTAATGGTGAGAGCATGTGGTTATATTCATGGTTGTAACGGAAACATGAAGGAGAAAGAGATAATTTTAAGATTGCTGATTTGCTATACTGATTATCCTTTCACTCGGCCATGCAAGAAAAAATAAGTTTCAAGTAAACATATGAATATGATGCATGTCTTTTTATTCAGTATGAAGCTTTTAAAAATGCAAGTCACCTTGTTTGAAGAGATTTGAGTATTCAAACCAAGGCAAAATTACGTAGCGACATTTCAGATTGAAATTAATATTTTATTTGTGAATTAAAATCTAATTATGTAAGTGATACTCGTATACAAAAGTTATGCATAGTCTACCTATTAATCAGTGCATGTTACTCGGATATTATGACTATATTGATTAAAAAATCGCATGTTAAATTAAATCATAAAACGAAATAGATTTGATTACATTTATCTTTTTTGAAACCAAGTAAGCTTATTATATAATGGGATTTGTTGTGGCTTACATATGAATATATGTACCATTGCTAAAGATGTCTTAGAACGGAAAAAGACAAAGTAAGTTGTTTATTTGTTCATATGAAATGCATAGCTTAAGTTTAGCTAATATGCTAAATCGGAGTGACATAACCGGAAAAAAGTTGAATAAACCGAAGAGGCAAAAAATTAGAATTGAGAATACAAAATAAATAACAAACAAAAAGCATCGAGACTACAAAATAAATACAGTAACAAACAAAAAGTTGAAGGATTAGGTCTTTTATCGTAAAAAAGTAAATTATTGAGTCCCCGTACTAAAGAAATTTATTAGCAAATAGTGTAAGCAGGGACACTAACTTGCTTAATTTAATATCACCATAGTCATAGTTATATAATGATGTACAATTTGATCATTAATCGATGAGGGACAAAATCACAAACCAAAACTCTTTGCCTTACTCAAACTTTTGTTTCAAGTGACATGACCACCACATCTCTATCTTCACAGCCTCACCTTCATACACATACCTCATTTCACCTACAATATCATCATTCCTCTTCTCTTTACTCCATCTCCAAGCCGCCGTACAATCTTTCGGCAACATCCTACCAAACCCTCTCAGTATGCTCACTTAACTTCACATTCCAACAAACTCACCCGTCACATTCATTTGTTGAACCATATAACAAAAAAGATTCAATTACATTTATGTGATACTATTTGTTAAACCATAAAACGAAAAAATGTTTAATTACATTTATCATGTTTAAAACCAAGTAACACATCTCAATAAATAGTTTTATTATTCTTGGCCAAAAAACGAAATAGTTTTATTATTTTTCTCAATAAATAGTTTTATTATTCTTTTCTCACCTTGATTTTAATTATAGCCCCGTAATCGTATTTATATATTGCTCCAGAATTTGCATATTCATCGATGTGGGACAATTACAAAATAAAAACTCATTCTTCTGCCTAAGATAAAAAAAATATATAAAATAAACTGGGAATTTAAAGCTTCTGGTTTTTATTCTACAAAGGTCAAAAAATAGCTAGAGACGCCATATACTGAAAGTAAATTATAATTATTCAGTAATATGCGACCTTTAATTGTACAAAGTACGTTAAATATTAAAGTTATATATTACCTTACGGTTGTTCCACCCTCTATGTGGGACAAAACACAACCATTCTTTAAGCTTTTGTTTCATCCATTTTCATGACTTCACTCTCCTTGTACAGTAAGTCACAACCAACTTTAATCCAAAATCCCACTCCTCATGTTCCTCTCCACCCTCCCACACTCTCCACGAATCAACTGGAACACCTCATTCTGAATGTCATAGACCGACACTACTCGTGACACCACCAACCTCCGATAATTACATAATGGTTGACATCAGCTCGAAGGTCACATTATCATTTTGGTGTTATTTTTCCTATCGATTGACTCTTTACATTTTTGAGGTTGTATCTTGCAAAACTGATTTCAACTGTTAAAAACATTTTTGAGGTGTTTTTTTTACTCTCGTGTAGGAACTAAGAAAACAAATGCGTATTATTTGCACTGGTGTTTCTTATTGGCTATGGGAGTGTTTTTCATTTATATTTTTACCGGTTTATAAAAGCATTACGATATTCTCCTACATTTTATTTCTACTCGTCACTACCCACACAAAATTATAAAATGTGTTTTCCACTCATTATTGGTCTTCATCTAACGTAAGTTTTATATACAAAATGCTATTTACGAAAAAACTTTTCTTGACAAAGCTTGGTGTTTGTATATAGATTTCCTCGCTCTCAACTTATACTGATCGAGCGATGTGGGATTAACAAAACACCCTCTAGGCATCATATACCTTGAGAATGTAAAAATACGAGGAAGCTTACAACTTATATGCCGGGATTTGGACGAAAATATCTTCCTCAAGTCCCTTGTGAGACCCACTCCTATGCCAAGAAACAACTGAGGTTGTGCGTCCCGAAACATTTTCAAGCTAAGAAGTTGCTTTCATAGTCTCATGTTGTTATAAATTTGTAAAATAGCTCAACAAACTTGACTGGAAATGAGAATGTTAAAGAAGTGATGGCTATTTATAACACAAGCTGACATGAGTTTGGGAGATTAATGATCTTGAGAGACTCAGAGTGCATCACAATGTATTATCTAAAACAAGGAGTTAAGTCAATGTTAAACATCCATTTTTTTATTTTTATTTTATTTTTTTTAACGAAACCAAACTTGAAATCCAACCCCCGACCCCTGAGTTAAACCATTCAAACGGGCAGGCCCCGGGACCCAAACCAGTAGGAGAGACCCGTGAAAAGAAACCCCTAAAACTCACAACTTCGCACTAAGAGAAAAATCCATATTTTCATTTTGTCTTGCAAGACTCGAACCCAAAAAAAACCTCTCCCCAAGCTTCAAAAGAGGCTCAAGTAACCAACTGAGCTAAGTGAGTTGGTTTTAAACGTCCTTTACCTTTATATTGCAACGAGTCTAGTGGTTTGTAGGTGGAATATGAGCCTATTTGCCTTGATTAGAATTAATAATTAATTCCATCAAGATATATAATTCATTACCTTTATACAAGTCATGGTATAAATTAGAAATTTTATATTAAAAGAGTGATGATTTGCACACTCTATAAACTTATTGGCATATTTCAATTTACGGTGTCTTGACATATTTACCATTATAACGTGAAAATGAAAAAAAAAATGATAGTAAGGTTACAAATGTCAAAATCACATAAATTAGAGTGTGCCAGTAAATTTATAGATCATGCAAATCATCACTTATATCAAAAGGTTATACCCTTAGGCCTACTTAAGTCATGACCTTACATCAAAAACGTATATATAGCTTTTCAATGCACAAATTTTGGTTTATGTATAAAAGGAGTAAGTGATGGCCCATTGTGATACAACGTGACATGAATTTAGAAGCATATAAGTGAATTGATGGCGAACACCACAAATAAATGAAGTTTTCATTAGTTTGATATAGCCGGTGATTAAGTTTTTGGGCAAAGGTCTAAAAGTTTCTAAATCACGACCTAAAAACAAGGCTAAAGTAAGATGGCTAAAGTAGACACTCAGCATAGATAGAGATTATCTTGGGTATATATCATTGGCAGGCCCGGTTGAGAGCATGGCCAAGCCGGGCCATTGCCCAGGGTCTCATAATTTTGAAAGGCACAATTTTTTAAGTGCATCCCTTATGTACAATTGTACATCTATGTTGATGCATGACCAACGAGATCAGTTTTCAAATTTTTTCAAAATAATGACCTTTGTTAATACTTGAGATGCAAGTACAAAACCGGTTTTTTCAATCGATCGGTTTAACCGTAACCGGTTTTTAAAAAAACCGGTTATTTTTTAACCGAACCGGTTAGACCGGTTTTCGGTTTCAACTGTGGACCGGTTATGTATCCGGTTTTAACCAGTTTTTCCAAATAACCGGTTTTAACCTTTTTTTTATTTATTTATTTTAACTAGCCGTTGCTTCGAAAACCGGTTATAACCAGTTAAAAAACTAGTCAAACATGTGGTCAAACTAGCCGTTAAAAAAAACGAGTTTTAACCGGTTAAAAAAACCGATTTTGTTTTATGAACGTTAGAGTAACGGCTACCAGCCCCCCCCCCCCCTTTTTTCTTTTTTTTTTCTTTTTTGTATTTTTTTTTTTTTTTTTTGTTGATGATTTTAAGCCATGAATTTGTAGTATGAATATATGTAATGGGTTATGTTTAAAAAACACTCTCACATCTCTCTTTAATCTCTCTAATCTCTCTCTATATATACTCTAATCTCTCAAACATCTCTCTAATCCTTCTATAGTGGAAAACTCACAATCACAACAAGCTTCCACTAATCCCTCCGTTGGAACTAGCATTGCATGAAAAGTTTACACAAATGATGACGTTGTGCAAATTACATCAATTCAACGAAAAGGGGATGATTGGTCTAATTACGATTTGTGTGTTATGATTTATGAATGATGGGTTGGAAAAGGCGCGTTTCAAGAAATGCAAGAACTTTTATAGCCCCTCGTCTAACACTACACTAAGGACTCATAAGAACGGTTGTAGTGCGGTTAGCCAAAATGTAACGTCACAAGATACTATTGGTGCGGATGGTCAAGTTTTTTATATATGATAATGATGTGCTTCAAGATGCTTTTATAAAGTTTTTCATTTAATAAGCGCTTCCATTCAACCACTTCGACAACGCCAAAAGAGGCTACAACCGCGGTATCAACAAGTAAGTCACACTACTCTTAGAAGTGATGCTTTTAAATTATAGGAAACGGCTAAAAAAGATATTATTGATGGTTTTCGTGAATATAAATATAGTGTTTCTATAACTACATATGTTTGGACCGCACCACATGGTACGGAAAATTCTTATCTCGCCGTTACGGCTCATTGGTTTAATCTCGAATCTTGGTTATTAATGAAACGGACAATTGCTTTTAACCTATTTGGTTATTCTCATACGGGATCTAATTTAAGAAAAGTTTTACATGACACTTTAATTGAATATAATTTAGATGATAAGTTTTTACGATTTCACTAGATACTGCATCTAATAATACTAGAGCTATGGAATTGTTAAATTACGTATAAAACCCGTTTTAGATGTTTTTTTTTTCGTTGTGTTGCTCATGTTATAAATTTATCCGTGCAAGCGGCATTAAAAATATGTGATAGTTTACGTAGTAAATTTAGGGGTTTATTAGTAACTATATATAGTTCGAGCAACGAAGACAAATGAACTATAGACGTTTTCGTAAACAATGTGGTGAAATACCCCTAGGACCTTGCTATGATAATAATACTGGGTGGAATTCTACTTGCATGATGTTTGAAAATATATTACGACAAAGTGAGACTTTAAATGCTTTTAATGAACAACTTGTTAGTAGAAATAAGTCCGTTTCGATAGACGACCTAGATTGGGATCGACTAAATGATTTAACTATTTTTTTATAAGTTTTTAAAGAGGCAACAACTATAGTATCGGGTGTTTATTACCCAACTAGCTCATTAGTTTTAAAGCAAATTTATACTATGACGGAAAAATTAGACGAATTAAAAAATTCACATACTCAAATGTTTAGAAAAATGGTTAAAGTTATAAAAAAGAAAATTATAAAATATTTTGGTAGTTTACTTGTTCGGCCGCACTTAATCCATGTTTAAATGTTGGAGGCGTAGAACTTTTAATAACAAGAATAACGAAAAATTTAGACTTATCCTTTGGGTTAGACGGTCAAGACCCCGACTATTTAGAACCCAAAATTTTAAATTTAACGATAATTTTAAAAAATTATTTGGAATATATGCAACAAACTATGGTCAACAGCAAAACCAAATTGTTGACCGAATGCGGGGCGGATCGTCTTGAATGAAAAATACATTAATATTAACCTTTATAATAGTTTATGTGAAGACGCTACAAAGCATTAACGAACATCGGCCCCAACAAGCGAGTTGGGACAATATATGGCTAAAAAAAATTTAGCAACTTTAGTCCCGAAGAGTTTGCAAACTTTGACATTTTGGCTTGGTGGAAAGAAAGGGAAATCTAATTTCCAATTTTATCCGCTATGGCTCGTAACTTATTAGCGGTCCAAGCTTCGACGGTAGCTTCCGAATCGGCCTTTTCGACTAGCGGTAGAATTATATCGGAAAGAAGGTTAAGACTAACCCCCGAATCCGCGGAAGTATGTGTATGTTTGAAAGATTATTTGGACGGAGTAGATAGGATACAACATGAAACATCGTTGGAAGGTCCGGTATTAGAATACGTTGAAGAAACTTTAGCAAGAGAAGAAGTTGAATTAGGGATATCACCTCCGAATACCGAGTTTGATGAAGGTGAATTTGAAGACTTTGATGTTGAAGATTTAGATGTAGAAGATTTTTTGGATGATTTAATGACTTGAGTATAACGGGTGATGGCAATGCCAAAGCTCGATATACTTGAGTACACTAATATGTTTTCGGGTGATGGCCAGACCGACGCTCGAAATGTATTAGTATTTATATATTTTTAGTTGTAAAATTGTATTGTTTAAATAAAAGTTATGATTTGTATTTTTTTAGTATGTTTCAGGTGCAAATAAAAAGTTATGATTGTGTTTGTTTAATATGTTTCCGGTGTATTGTTTAATTAAATTTTTGATCAAGGTTGCAAAAATCGCGAATCGGTAGACCTTTTTTTGCAACACAGTGTTTGATAATTAACAAGTTTATTAAATAAAATTCGAAGTTTTTAGTAAAATTTCGAAAAAAACCGAACCGGTACAAAACCGATAAAAAACCGATTCCAAACATTTATAATCGAAAGAAACCGATTTCGAACATTTATAACCAAAAAAAACCGATTTCGAAAAAACCAAAAAAACCCCAACCGATTTTCATAAAAACCGATTTTTTGAAAACCGATTTTTCAAAAACTGAAAACCGGTTAACTTGCATCTCTAGTTAATACTCCTATATGAGTAACTGTTTGTATTACACCTTTTTTTTTCTTTTTTTTAATAGCGGCATTTTAATATTAATAAATTTTCTACATACATCTTTATTTTTTGTTTATAGGGCCTACTTCACCTATGGTGCATGGCTTTGGAAATTCAAAATTCACCGTGTTTGTTGGGCCTACTTTTAGTTACAGCATAGGGACTTAAAATCTACAGGATGGCCCTAATTATTGGGTTTTATATTTGGAAGTCAAATCTTGTAGCAACGATTTAAGTTTCTCCATTCGGGTCCAATCAAGTCGGCTTTATTCGGGTTGAGGCTGAAAAAAGCATACATGAACGTCACCTTATTAAGATATCGGGTTTGGCTCTAATGGATCGGGTCTAATCATGTCGGGTCTAAAGCGGACGGGATCAACCCGAATATCAGTGGTATACGGAAACATTTTTTCTCATATCATAAGTTTAAAAGGAAAATAAACTTGGATGTTCTTCGCATAAACGACAAAGACACATCTGAAGACTACCCATGCGATCTCGCCAAAACTATCGACAATATTCAATTTTGTAACTTCTTGTTAGAAAAGTGATAAATGGTGTGATAAAAATATTAAATAATCCATTTAAGTTGTGATTTATATTCACTTTTCAGCTAAAGCTTCGGATAATTTAAAAGAAAATAGTTATTTAAGTTGGATTTTTATGAGACCAGGTAGGGCAGGTAGGGCTGAGCATCGAAGGTTTAAAACCGAGCCGGACCGACGAAACCAACAAAAACTGAACCGGACCGGCAGCCCGTCGGTTCAGTTTCGGTTACACGTTTTACATGACTTCGGTTTTGAGTCGGTTCGGTTCGGTCCGGTTCGGCCTAAAACCGACAAAAACATAGCAAAATACAACTGGACCGACAAAACCGAACCGAACCGAAGAAAACTGAACCGAACCGATACATCCGGTTCGGTTTTGGTTCGCGTTTTTCACGGTTTTCGGTCCTCGATTTTTTTGGTTCGGGTCGGGTCGGTTTATGACCGATGCTCAGCCCTAAGACCAGGGGTGCTACCTTTTTTACCCCCGCATCTTGTCATCTCGAAATGATATTGGTTCAAACTAGTATCCCACTAAAATAAAATGTAAGTCTTCTAACTCGCATCCAACAGAAGTAAACGAAACTGAATTGAAACCCACGTAGTCGAATAGAAAATGTAAAAATCTCACAACTCCTATCCCACAAAAAGAAAAAGCAAAAATCTCCTAACACGTATCCCACAAACGTAAAACCTCGTTTTTGCTTTTTCAAAAAGTAGAAAGGTAAAACTTGTATTCCAAAAGGGGACCTGAGAAAAGCAAAAAGGTAAAAACTTGTACTCCCAAAACGTAAAAGAAAACAAATTGAAACCAACGTATTTATGATATAAGTAAATTTAACCAATACGATTGTCTTTAATGTTACTCTTGTTGGTATCCCTATCGTCTTTCTTATATTGTTGCAGAGCCCGTTTATCCATCTATGTGGTACAAAGTCAAACAACAAAAACTCTTATCCTTCTTCAAGCTTTTGTTTACTACAATATCTCCATCCTCACACTATCGCCTACACACACTCACACACCTCATTTCACGCCCAATTTCATAATGTCATTGTTCGACTTCACTCGATCTCCTCATCATCACAACCGACGACTCAACCCAAACACCCATTCCTCACATTCAATTCTTCTTACACCTTTCACACTCTCCACGACATACACTATTAGTATGCTCACTCTGATCCGTTTAATATTTGTGCTCTCTTTATATTCCAAACCAAACTAACCGGTCACATTTCTTTAAAAAAAAAAACTTAACAAAAGCAACCATGAATCATGACATATATACAAGGCCATATGAAGTACAAGCCAAAGATTAGAATAAGGTGACGAACACAACATAAATGATTAGTGGTACTTCCCCATTCAGACTATGTCATTCAAAAGGCATAAAAATTAATTATATATACATTTTGCGAAATATCGAAAGTGAGTTTAATGAAATCACAACGACATTCTTTAAAATTACTAAAACAATACTACATATGAGTCATATACATGGATTGTGGTTCCTTAGTGAGATTTTCAATGTTCATCGCTAGGTATCTATGTATTCAATTCATAAGATGTCTTTCAAACACATATCTTCATAGTACAAGCTATCACATTTAAACAAAGAATGACTATGATGTTCTAAACGCTTCCAAATACATTTTCAAGACCCCTAAAAATAGTATATGAGTTGTTATATAATGTAGAACAACATTCCGTTGTGTAAACACTCATTTGTTTTTATGTTCTCTTCTATTGGTTAACTAGAGCAAGATCGACTTTAGCCTTACTAGAGTTATGGTGCAACAGATTCTCAGTCATCGGTTAAGCAATTATATGTTTGGTGAAGACCAAAGAGATTTAACGCGTGGTTAGTGTCGATAACAACAAAATCAGTTTCACGTTTTTTTTTTTTTTTTTTTTTTTTTTTTTTAGTGATCTGATGATTATATGAGTAAATTACATAAATGGTTTATGTGGTTTGTCAAAAGTTTCACCTACCATCCTTCAAAATTTAAAGTTGCATGAATCGTAGCAAAAGAATAACACTCGTGGTCTTTTTTTAAATGTGCGACATAATATGTCATAACTAGATATATCATTCATTTATCGGAGTATTACATTTATCATTCATTTGCCACATAATATGTCAAAACGTTATTCTTTTATTCAATAAGCTATATTGTGACTACATAAACAAACAACAACGAAGTACAAACTAGATATATCATTCATTTATCATTTTATGTGTACCTGCGTCTTTTATATTACATTTATCATTCATTTGCCACATAATATGTCAAAACGTTATTCTTTTATTCAATAAGCTATATTGTGACTACATAAACAAACAACAACGAAGTACAAACTACGGAACAAATGAAAAAAGATATAAAAAAGCATAAGATCGACTAATAGTAACAATCACCACAAGTGTGACGTTGTTACTAATAATTCTATCTCTACTTAAGTGATACTTCCATAGTGTTAAATATATATTGCTATAGAGTTTGTTCATCAATCCATGTGGGATGAAGTAATAAAACCAAAACTCTTTTCCTTCCATAGTCTTTCTCCAAACCGTCAGTCTCTCGGCAACGTCCTGCCAAACACCTTTGGTAAGCTCACTCAGCTTCACATACTCTCAACGCATTTCAACAAACTCACTCGTCACATTCTTCTTAAAACATTAACAGAAGCAACCATAATTATTCATGGCATACCTAGTCATATGAAGACAAACCAAAGATTCCAGTAAGAGGTACGTGTTAGGTTTCGAATACATTGACCTATTGATTTAGTCACTGTAAAGAGTGTTGTGGCAGTGAATTTCCTTAAATTCACTTTGGATATTTAAACAAAATTTGAGTCACTATGGAGCAACTATGATCGGTGGTTAAGATCAGTGTGTGGAGTACAACGAACTTGTTGATGTTCGGCTTGAACAATTTTACATTTTGGTGTTAAATTTTCTCATCTATTGACTTATTGAGGATGTACCTTGCTTGAATTGAACATGTATCTTGTAGAATTAATTATAGCTATCAAGAACATATTTAAGTTGATCGCGACTTCGTTTCGTTCCTGTTCTTCATTTCCTTCTTATCGAAAAAAGGGGGATTTCTCATATCTTCGGAATGACTGGACGTAAAGGGCACGTAGACGGTGAATCGGGTTGAAAGTGAAAGTCGCCAAAAAGTGGCGGAATGCTTTCGAAACCAATTCACTTGAGTGAGACAGAGGAGAGTGGAATTTCGTGTGTAGGGGTGAAATCCGTAAATATACACGAATTAAAATGTGCAAAGGTGCATGATATTTATTTGTGCACAACGATATAGTATATTGGTTTTAAAAAACGATTGTGGGGTGCAAAAGAAATTCCTATTACTCCATATATACAAGTACATTAAACATCTCCATGATTCAAATTATAAATTAGGCATGTGTTTGTTAATTCGTCCATGTGGGATAAAGTCACAAAACCGAACTCATGTCCTTTTTCAAACTTTTGTTTTAAGTGGCTTAACTAACACAAACAAACACCTCAATTTACTCAAAATGTCATTGTTCCTCTTCACTCGTCTCATCATCCTTTCACCAAGTCATTACCGAACCAACTCAACCCAAACATGCACTCCTCACGTTCATCTCAACCGTCCCACGCTCCCTTATCCACTAAACACCTTACTCTCATTATGCAAATTGAAATTTATCTATTATTTGTAAATCAAAATCTATTTAAGTAAGCGACATTCCTAAAAAAAAAAAGTTGTGCGTTGTCTACCTATTAATTAGTAGCAGCTTACACAGATATTATGACTATGTTGATTAAAAAATCATGTATTGATCAATAGATACCTTATAATCTGACATTGTTTGTTAACCCACAAACAAAAAAGATTGGGTTACATTTTTCTTGTTTGAAACCAAGTAACACATTTCAGTTTATAGTTTTTATTTTATTTTATTTTTTTAGCCTCAAAAGTTAGCTAACCCAGCTTTTTATATTATGGGATTCATAGTTGTGGCTGCTTGCATATAAAAATAGATCCCAAACTAATTAAATGTCTGATTGCATAGTTGTGGTATTTATTTGTTCATATGAAACGCATAAATTATTACGCTTAAGTTAAGCCATTATGCTAAATCAGAACTAATATAAAAGAAAAAAAAGTTGAACAAACCGACGAAGTAGAACAAAAAAATTAAGACGACAAAATAAATAACAAACAAAAAGTTGAAGGCTTTAGTCTTTTCTCGTTAAAAAAGCAAATTAGCGTTGAACTCAAGAAATTTACTAGCAAATCGTTTAGTACCAATCACGAATCAGTTGGTATTATTTGATCCATCCGTAGTTAATTTATATAGTGATGTACAGTTTGTTCTTCAATCCATGTGGGACAAAGTCACAAAATCAAAACTCTTTTCCTTCCTCAAATTTTTGTTTCAAGTGACATAACCACCACATCTCCACCCTCCCAGCCGCACCTTGACAAACACCTCATTTCACAATATCATTATTCCTCTCCACTCTACTACATCTCCAAGCCGTCAGTCTGTCGGTAACATCCCGCCAAACACTATCGATATGCTCACTTAGCACCACATTCTAACAAACTCACTCGTCACATTCTTTTAAAAACATTAACAAAGCAGCCAATAAATCATGACAAACCTGGTCATATGATTAGTGTTACTTCCCCAGGTATTAGACCAAAGGCATAGAAAATTCAAACATACATTTTTACTAAATATCCAAAGTGAGTTTAAGGATCTGCACCGTCACAACGACATTCTTTAAAATGACTAAATCTCTCTAATTTTAAACCACCAACATATTTTTCATAATATACAGTCGGTTAGATTGTACTTAGATGGTAAGTGGTAGTCTAAGAAGTTAAAGCTTGAGACATTCATTTGGGCTTCATCAAACCTTACTATCAAATTACCACTTCATAGGAGTTAGCATGTGGGTAGGGGGTGGGGGGGGGGGGGGGATGCAATTTACGAAGAAACATGCAAAATCTTGAACTAGCAATTGAAGACGTATGCCAAATTAAACAACGAGCAAACGTAACCCGTGAAGGTATAATTGTCTTTATGTTGCATAACGTGGGACCGCAAGTTTAATTACCTTACGTAGCTTGGTGTTTATATACAGACTCCGCGTTCTCAGCTTATACTGCTCGAGTTAACATAAGAGGGGGGAGGGGGGAGGGGGAATGCAATTTAGAAGAAACATGCAAAATCTTAAACTAGCAATTGAAGACGTATGCCAAATTATACAACGAGCAAATGTAACCCGTGAAGGTATAATTGTCTTTATGTTGCATAACGTGGGACCGCAAGTTTAATTACCTTATGCAGCTTGGTGTTTATATACAGACTCCGCGTTCTCAGCTTATACTGCTCGAGTGATGTGGGTTTAATCCAACACCCCCTAGGCATCATATCTTGAGTATGTAAAAACACATCAAAGCTTACATATTGTCTACGTGCAGGGATTTCGAGGTAAATATCCTCACCAACTCCCATGTTAAACCAAATCCTAAACCATCTAAACAATCAAGGTTGAGCGTCTTGGAACATTTTCAAGCTAAGAAGTTGCTTTCATTGTCTCATGGTGTTATAAATTGCATCGTCCAAGTTTTCAAAATAGCTCAACCAACTTAACTGACATGAGATTCTTAAAGAAGAAGTTGTTGATACAAAGACTAATGATCTTGAGAGTTATCAACAATTTATCATCTAAAACAACGATCAAGTTATTTCAATGTTAAGCATCCATTAGCTTTATATTGCTACATTTAATCCCGAGTCTAGCGTTAGTAGGTCGAATATGAGCCGATTTGTCTTGAAAAGAGTTAATTCCATCATGAGAACAAGTAATGTGCTATACAATCTTGGTTTCCCCAAATCTGAACTATTAATTATATAATTATTACTTTGATGATCGAGTTTAGTTCATATATATCATGAGTCCATTACTATAACATGTTAGATTAACAGTAACCATTGTAACACTCTACATCATGGCCAAAAAGGTACGTACAAGTATATGACTCCTTATGATACAGCGCAAATAATAGCCAGTCTATATATTCAAGTGAATTGAAGGTGGACACCACAAATAAATGAAGTTTTCATTACTATGAATCTATGATAATATATTTCAGCAGTCAAAAGGTCCAACCTAATAATAGCCAGTCATCAAGTTCTTGGACAGAGGTCTAAAAGTTTTTAAATCAGAGGCATATAAAAACAAGTTTGCGATGGTTAAAGTGTTAGTCTATTAGTATTAATATTAGTATTGGCCGTATATTCGGCCCATAATGTATCATATATAATTTTGATGTACCAAACATTATTATTCAATCAATATATACAATTACATAATCTTACATGGTATGAGAGCCTAACCTTCGATCCACATTACCGATCACCAAACCCTAATTTATTAATTTTTTCGTTTTTCTGTTTGTCGACCAAAGGTGTTGTCGACGGTTTCGTTTGTTTGTCGACCAAGGTTATGTGTTTTTGTTTGTCGACCAAGGTTTCAAGACCAAGAGTTGTCGATCCGTTGTTCTGTGTTTCTAACACTACACAATTACTAAACCCTAAACGCTTCTAACACTATTCAATTACTTAAACCTAACCCTAACCTGTTACACCATCGATTTACTAAACCTTAACCCTAACCTATTGTAGTCTTATTACACCCACATCTTCCCAACATTTATCCAACCCAACGATTTCTACCATGACTACGGATACCTTCTCCCCCCACCTGTCCTCACGTTATCGGATAAGCTTATGGCTATGAATCACCTAACCACCTTTGTTCCCATCAAACTTGATGTTGATGAGATGAATTACTCCTCATGGGTATATTATTTTTCTCATCTATGTCATGGCTATGGTATCTTGGACCATCTTGTTGATCCACCCGCGTCCTCTTCTTCTACACCTCCTCCACCACCGACTAAAGATGCGGAATGGCTCAAGGTTGATTTCATTATTAGGTATTGGATCTTTTCCACACTTGCCTCGAATCTTAAAAAACGGTTGGTTGTTCTTAATCCCAAATCTGCCAAAGAGGCATGGGTGTATCTTGAGGGGATTTTTCAAGACAATAAACGCCTTCGAGCTATGGCTTTGAAGGCGAAGTTACGTAATCTGAAGCTTGGAGACTTAACAATTGATGCGTACTTTCGGAAAATTGAATCAATTGCATTGGTTTTAAATGGTATTGGTTCTCCTCTTAGTAACGACGACGTTTTTACGTTTGCACTTGAAGGCTTACCCAACACGTATGATGTGATTTCCACCGTTATTGCTAGTGGGGAACCCTTTCCCGATCTCAAGATGGTTCATTCTTTGTTGACCTCGCAAGAGATACGCATGAAGTCTAAGGTTCAAGACCTGATTGTGGATGCTACATCCGCTTCTTCTATGGTTTTATTGGCAATTAACAACACTCGACGTTCGTCTAATCCGTTGGAAAAAGTGAACAAACCTTGTTTTTTGTTTGCTAAAGGTCATTGCCGGTTTGGTGAGGCATGTCGGTATCTTCACAATTGTGTTCATGTAAAATCTACAATACTTCCATGCGGCTCCGGTTCTGTGGATATGGATACCTTGCAATAATTATTGGCCAAATTGGGTTTTAATACTTCACGTAATGCACCTTCGTCTTCTGCTCCTATTGCGTTTCATACGTCAGCCCAAATGCATCAACCGGCCCAAGTGTATCCATCGGCCCAATTCATGAATCCACAATAGTTCCAAGGATATTCTTGGGGGTCCAATTCATATGGACTGTCGCCATCTATGCCAGGTCATTTTGTCGCCGATCCGCAATCAGGGGTTTAATTTATGCCCGGTCAGTTTGTTGCAGGTTTACAGCAGCAGGGAGTTCAATACATCGGTTCATCACAGGGGTTCACATCTACGCCGGTTCACAATGGCAGTTCACCACAGCCTGGGAGTTCACCAGCGGGTCCGCAAGGGCAGTTCACTAAGACCGGTTCACAGCAGCAGGGAGTTCAGTTTTGAGCCGGTTCACAGCAGCCTGGGGTTCCGCAAGGGACTTCGACAGGTCTGGTTTTTTGGTTCTGTTTTTAACCCAGGTCAATTACTTGCGTCGAGTCCACAGGGTTCGGGTCGAGCAACTCTCTTGCCACATGCTTTTGCTACTAACACTCTTCAGGACCCATCTGCTGGCAATTGGAATATGGATACAAGTCCAAGCTCTCATCTTAATAATTCTGTGCATTGTCTTAGTGATATTCTTAATGAGTGCATTTATCCATCTATTGCGGTTGGTGATGTGCTTTTTATTCCTGTTACCAACTCCGGTCATAGTATCATGTCTACACCTTTGCGTCCTCCTCGTTTAAATAATGTTTTAATTACCCCTCATATCGTAAAAAGTCTTATTTATGTGCGTCAATTTGTTCGTGATAATTATTGCACTGTTGAATTTGATCCTTTTGGTTTTTCTGTGAAGGACTTCATAACTCGACGGGTACTCCTCCGTTGTGATAGCACAGGTGATCTTTACCCTGTTACGATGTAACACCCTCAAATCTCGGTACAACGGAAGACTTAATCAAGTTTTCGGGGCGTTACTATTGGATTGGTATCGCACACAAGTATAGCAAAAGATAGTCATTTAACATTCAAAACCAATCCCAAATTTAAGTATCCAAAACATTTAATCCAAAAGTATAAATATTAGGCCCAAAACATGATTTAATAAAATAGGTCCCTAAAGTTTATCAGAGTCAGAAATGATCCTTGAAATCATGCTAAAAGGTTAGCTTACACTGGTGAGTTCATAGGTTTAACTTCAACAAAATCATAGTGGACCTGTAGGAGTTGATTTGCTATGCAAGACCTAAGATAGATAAATACCGTTTGCACACACCGATCCTACCCGGATCACCAACCATATAATCATATCCCGCATCCAGGGATTACTCGGGCCCCGCGACTCTAGTCCAGCACTGTCGTGGCAACCTCTAGAAAAGTTGCCAACCCCGGACTAGGTTGATGTAGAAGTCTATTCTTAGCTAGGCAACGGTTCAACCTAGTCTAATGCAACAACTACCGCACATCTATCTAAACAGTCAAGCATATAAGCAAATCCAAATAGTTTTAATAGTCCAAAAACAGTAGCATGATTCTCACCCCAATATAGTTAAAACATAGATAAAAGTGGGGCTATGAAACTCACCTCAAGCAATCAACATCAAATAAACACTAGCAGAAGATAATGGTAATCACTGCACAGCAACTATCGACTCGGCACAACCTATTAATGTAGACCAAATTTAATATATATATCTCTCGAAATCAACGTTATCTATCCCAATGTATTCCATTTCGTTATTTCTAAAAATGTCTCGTTTCACCATTTAATCCTAGTGTTTGGTATCCTCATGTGGGTGTATCGACTCAATATGATGCTATGAATGCACTCAAACAACCAATGTATGACTCAATGCAACACAATGAGACATCTAAGCGATAAGCTCCATAGTCCAATAAGTTTCGGAATAAATAGTAGACCTTATCGAATTCGTCAACTCGATAAACTCATTTATTTATTCGTGTCGCTTATTATCCCATAATCAGTCGCATTCTAAAGAGTCATAAGGATAATTCACCCATTAATAAGGTTACCCAATGTACCTAGCGGGCTCTTATTAGATTCGTCAGCCTAATAAGTCCGCTACCCACGTGGATCAACACTACTAATGTTAGGTTATCCGTAACACATGCACATAACGTAAGTCAATAATTACTTGAAACTAGCATTAAATGCCCATAATTGGCATTTATCAATAAACGTGTACTCAAAACATTAATTACTTATTTATTATAAAACATTTTCATTTTTAGTCGTTAGTTTCATTTAAAAATAGTAAACAACAAGATAAGACTTGTTATTGATATTTTTGGTATAAAAGTCCCTTTTTATTATTTACATTTCATAATCTATTAGCATTTTTATATATATATATATATATACATATATATATATATATATATATATATATATATATATATATATATAGGGAATATATTAGCTACAATTTTTTGTAGCTAATTGGCTACAATATTATGCTTCAAACTGTGGGTCCCTGACTCTTTTTGTGGGTCCTGAGTTATTACTGCGGGCCCCTGATTAATTTCTTGTGTATTTTTTGTGGAGGATTGTAGCTAGTTGGCTACAAAAATTGTAGCCAAGATATCCCCATATATATATATTTCTCCAAATTCCAATATTAGTTTCATATCGTTATACGTTTCGAGTCCACAAGCACGAGTCATGACTTCGCGGCTTATAATCAATCAATAGTCCAAACTATACTAAAGTCCATGTTATGGCGTTGTCAGGGTCAACCAAAAAGTCAAAGTAACACCGACGTTGCTCAAAGTTGACAATTATATATATATCAAGTCCAATTAAAAGTCATAATAGCGCAATTCAATCCCAAATCAACTCAAAACAATCTCTCCAACCAATCAACAACAAAACATGCCCGAAACCAATGTTATGACCCTAATGGTCATGACACGGTCACGGTTAAGACCACATGAACCAAACAAACTCTAGAAGCTTTTCGGCTCCACGCGTCTCATCCAAACATCAACAATATCAACCAGCAAGCAACAAAACGACCAGACTCGGACACAAGGTCCATGTGGGTCACGTACCTAACCCAAAGGCCACGTACGTGCCTTATGTGGCTCGTACACCATGCCAAACCCAACCAAACACTACCAAATCAATTCCAAAACATGAAAATACAATCAATTAACCTCTAATCATTAACCAAACACCAAACACATCATCTATTCTTACCAAAAACATGAAACTAGACCTAAAATACAAAAACCCATCAATATGATACACCACATGCTTACCAAACACTAGCTACATGTTTATTTATGTGTTAATTAGACGTAATCCCACGTTTAAACCAAAATCCCTAAATTCGTCATAGGTTCGAAACCCTAATCAAGTCATATGTGGCTTTACCAAGCTCAAACAAGGTGTATTCAAGTCCCTTTTACCTTATCCAAACATGAATTACAAAACCCACTTGAAACCCTAAAGATTCGACTCTTGATTCGAAGATTTGAAGGTGTTATGGAGATCCAAATGGAGCGTGTAATATATGTTTGGAAAGAGGAGGAAGAGAGCTTCAATATGGTGGTGGTGGTGGGTGGTTACTCGCTGTCGTGTGGCCGGACAGTGGTGGCGGCGGTGGTGGTTAATATTAGGGTTAGGGTTTATTTGTTTGAGGAGAGAGAGAGTAAAGAGAAAGGGAGGAGTGTGTGTGTTTTCAGTGAGAGAAATAAAAGAGGTGAATGAGGTAGTGAGGGCCTTTATATACTAGAGCATGAGGGACTTAAAAATAAATAAAAGGGGAGGAGGGGGCGCCGGCTAGGAGGGAAAGGGGAGGGGTCGGAGTTGTAATTTTTCGTAACTATCCCGTTTACCCATTCCCGAGCTCATATATTGTCCCCCGAGTGTCCCACGACATTCATTCAACTTTCTAACATTGTTATCTATGTTTTTCCACGAGTTTTGACTATTTATTTGCCAATTTTCGAGTTACGGTCTAAAAGTTACGTTATTTCTCGTTTTAGGCTTTTCTAGTGCCGAATCGAATAGTGCCTACCAAATAGAGTTAAAACTCATACGATAACTCATTCAACAGTGAAATAATCCGCAAAAACCAATAGACGATATAAAATCAAGTCATGTTTTATAAAATAGTGATAAAGGCAAATGCTCGGTTTAGTTTAACGTAATGCGGTTACCTAAAATAGACTCCCTAAATTGCCAGTTGTCACAGCCTCCCAGCCTCAGAAGAAACCCGTCCCGGGTTTCACTCCGAGTTTCTTGATGTCATGAAAAGTTTAGGATACTTCCTACGGAAAACGTCCTCAAGTTCCCAAGTGAACTCCGGTCCATGCCGGGAGTTCCAACAAACTTTGATAATCGTCATACGGCTATTCTTCAGCCGTTTAATCTCATGATTCATGATCTCAATCGGTTCCTCAACGAAATTCAATTTCTCATCGATACGATTATCTCTTAAGGGCACAACTATGTTTTCCTGCGAAAGATATTTCTTAAGATTACTAACATGAAAGACATTGTGTACACTGCTCAATTCCGATAGTAGCTCCAAGTGGTATGCTACCGGTCCGATTCTTTCCAGGATTGGAAAGGGACCAATATATCGGGGATTGAGTTTTCCACGCTTTCGAAAACAAATCACTCCTTTCCAAGGAGAAACTTTCAGCATAACACAATCTCCAACCTGAAATTCTAAAGGTTTACATCTCTTATCGGCATAACTCTTTTGTCTATCACGAGCGGTTAGCAACCGGTTACGAATCTGAACTATCTTCTCAGTGGTTTCTAGGACAAGTTCGGGACCTGTAAGTTGAATCTCGCCAACTTCAGCCCAACAAACAGGAGAACGACATTTTCGGCCATACAGTGCCTCAAATGGAGCGGCCTTAATGCTAGAGTGATAACTATTGTTGTAAGAGAATTCGGCCAACGGGAGATGTCTCTCCCAGCCTTTGTCGAAATCAATAACACATGCTCTAATCATGTCCTCTAATGTCTGAATGGTTCTCTCGCTTTGACCATCGGTCTGAGGGTGGTAAGCAGTGCTCATATCCAAGTTAGTTCCTAACACTGATTGTAAGGATCTCCAAAAGTGGGATGTAAAACGGCTATCTCTACCGGAAATGATAGATATCGGTACTCCATGACGCGATACTACCTCTTTAAGATACAATCGAGCAAGCTTATCAAGACTATCGGTTTCACTAATGGCTAACAAGTGAGCAGACTTAGTTAAACGATCAATGATTACCTAGATAGCGTCATTGCCGCTAGCTGTTCTCGGTAATTTAGTGATAAAGTCCATGGTTATTCGCTCCCATTTCCATTCTGGGAGTTCGGGTTGAACTAATAGTCCTGAGGGTTTCTGATGTTCGGCCTTTACCTTAGAACAAGTCAGGCACCAACTGACATACTGAGCTATATCGGCTTTCATATTAGGCCACCAATAGAGTTTCTTAAGGTCCTGATACATCTTATCGGCTCCAGGATGAATAGAGTATTTTGATTTATGCCACTCGTGCATAATCAACTCACGGATTCCACCATGAAATGGTATCCAGCTTCTGTCTTTGAAGCATAAAGTTCCGTCGAAATGCTTCAAGAAGCCGTTTTCACTTTCTACCATTCCATGAAGATTCTCGTAAGGACCGTTCTCTTCCTTCAATGCCTCAACTTGGGCGGCTAAGATTTGAGATGGTAGGGGCGGAACAATGGTCATTCCTAGGGATCGAACGAGTAGGGGTGGAATGTCCTCATTACGACTAAGTGCATCAGCCACAACATTAGCCTTACCAGGATGATAACGAATCTCACAATCATAATCACTAAGAAATTCTAACCAACGACGATATCTCATGTTCAGTTCCTTCTTATCTAAGATATGCTTCAAGCTCTTATGGTCGGTAAATACTACACACTTGGTTCCATACAAATAATGTCTCCAGATCCTAAGAGCACACACTACAGCACTTAACTCAAGGTCATGGGTGGTGTAGTTTTTCTCATGCTTCTTAAGTTGTCAGGATGAATAAGCAATCACCTTCTCCTGTTGCATCAAAACAGCACCTAAGCCTTTATGCGAAGCTTCGCAGTACACGACAAAGTCTTCGCTTCCTTCAAGCAAAGCTAGGATGGGTGTACTACACAACTTCTCCTTCAGAAGTTGGAATTCCTCTTCTTCCTTTTCTCCCCATTCATACTTAACGTCCTTCTGTGTTAGTTTGGTTAGCGACTTAGCTATCTTGGAAAATCCCTCAATGATTCTCCTATAATAGCCTGCTAAACCTAGAAACTATTGGGATTTTGATGGGTGATAACGCTACACGCGTCGTTCGGGGTCAAGGAAACTTCCTTTTCTTCGAGCAAGTTTTATAACACCCTAGGCAGTGAACCTAATCGTTGTAGTGTAGTAATTAGGGTAAGCCACGGGTATTGATATCGTTCTCTAGGGGAATAGGAATGCTAGTGAGAAGTTACTACGCTAAGGTTGAGGTTGAGGAAGATTATTTTTTATCTTTTTATGTTTTTTTAGAAATTGAAAAGGTACGAATCTCGGGTATTGAATTTGGGGGGTTGGTATTGCTACCGATTACTCTACTATTATCTAATTATCTAAGCTAAGGTTGTGATAGTCTATGTCTAATTGATGTGTACTCGTATGATAGTTTAAAGATGTGTTTACTTAGGTTTTACTACTCCTTAATTATCTCCTATTGATGGTTGATTTGTCACGTCCTTATTCCTAGTTGCGTTGTGATTCTAAGGCTATAGGGCGTGCTTGTTTCCCTAACTCTTTGAAATTACCAAAGGGTCTTGTTTACAAATCCTCTAGTGATTTATAGACGCCTACTCTACGGTTGTCCTTGAATACTTTATCCTACAATTACCTAGATAATTATATTCTAAAGTTCACAAAGAAAAGTCAAGCATTAAGTACACAACGAATAATCTAGCGCACTCTAGATCATTAGTCAACTAAGATAAGTATCAACCAATCAATATTCAATAATTAAGTTTCATATTCCCTAAGCAAACACACAAATAAATTAGCCGGACATGGAGAACATGCAAGCATACACACAAATAATCAAAGACATAATTAAATTAATGAAGTAAATACTTATCTTGATGTATAATAGGGTTTAGAACCCTAAAATACTGCACAAGAAAGCCTTGGTTCGGTTTTAGGTTTTTACTCCAAAAGACTACACACAAAAACTGAAAAATTCGGATTCTATATATAAGATTACATCTGCGACGGCGTCACCTTATGTTTCGTGACGCCGTCGTGTCGCCGTCATTAGGGTTTCGTCTTGGCCACGTAAACCTTGCGACGGCGTCACCTTATGACTGTGACGCCGTCCCCTTCAGCTCTGACGCCGTCTTGGCTGCATCTAGGCCGTCTGAGTAGCGACGGCCTATTCCTTTAGAACCTGACGTCGTCCCTTAAAAACATGCAATTTCGCCTCTGAGCCGTCGCAAAATGCCTTCCCGACGGCGTCGCAGATATGCAGTGACGCCGTCGCCTTATGTTTCAGCAGCTTTGAGTGTCTCGATTCTGACTTTGGCCATTTTCTTCGTATATTCGCGCCTTTTCGTCCAAATAAGCATCATTCCAGCATTTTGCCTTCAAGAGACCTAAAAAGTGAAAAGGAACGATATTAAGCAATAACGGATACAAAAGTGATCGAATAAGGGCTTAAATGACCCCTCAAAAAGGTACCTTTTAAAACCTTATCAAATATCCCTACACTTGGTATTTGCTTGTCCTCAAGCAAATGTGCTTTTAGCCAATTAATTTATAAGTTAGGGGTCATGAAGCATCCATTCAAAACGGTCCACAACACATATAAGCCCCGCAAAAGTCATAACAAGCACGGAAATTACATACTAGCACCTCACATGGGGTGTTTGGATACTCACATCTCTCTCGGGTGTATATATGAAATATAACAAATCGGAAATGGAAGATAAACACTCATTAACCGGTCCTAGTACATAGATTACCATAGGCTTGAGAATAGATCAAACCTCCGTCGCTTTGGCGTAAGCACCTAGGAAAGACTATCAAAGAGGTCTTTTAAAGGGTTGTAATGTTAGGCTTACGGTAAGGAAATGAAGGGTTTGGTGGGATAGGCTATTTAGTGGTGGATAGTCAAAAATCTCTATGTTGCAAGTATACGAAGAATGGCGTTGCTAAGCCAAGACTCGACACTCTAAAACTCTAGGCAATGAAAATAAACAAACATAATTTAAAAGATAGATGTAGGATGGTAGCCCGTATGGTTTTTTTTTTTTTTTTTTTTTTTTTTTTTTTTTTTTTTTCATACACTTTTACTCTACCATCCTCTACGGTACATCAAAATGATAGGGATTTATAGACACATCCCTACACTTGAGTTTTTATTACTCTAACACTAATTTGACCCGAATTGAAAATATCAAAACACTTGGAGTACATTATTATGCAAACAAAGGGAATTTGAGTTTAACGTTCTCTTCACTATATTTCATAAACTTTAACTTTTCCCATGAATCCCAATCATCCCAAAACTGTATACAAAGGATATGACTCGACTTAGCAACTCATGCAAGCAACCAGATAATTGAACTAAGGGTTTTAGGTGATAACATAAATTTGCACTAAAAGTGAGTGCAATAAAGGGTAGGCTAAGGCGATTTGGGTGTATATTTGGGGTTGGGGTGTAAACAATGCTCTTCATTGATATTCCGGAAAAACCGAAACATCACGAGAACCGCGAAAAGGATAGGCTCTGAGGGGTTAACTAGGGGTATCGTGTACTAAAGATGAGTACAACGCAAAGGGTGTGGGGGAATTACTCAACCGAGGTGGAAGAAGTAATTATATTACAGGTATTAAACAAGGGTTATCTAATGCCTCTTATCATTTAGTTATTCCTAACTACACAAGTGTAGTCTCACTAGCGATCTCGGAATGCATCACAAAACAAGTTCTAGAATCTAATATACTACCGGTTCACACTCTAAGCATTAAAGATGAATGCTTTAATTCCTACTAATCTAAGGGCGATCCTCACATTTTGGGTGGAATTTAGGTGGTAAAGGGTTTTTGTGCTAGTCATGCAACTTCCTATCCATGAGACGCTTTTGTTAAGACTAATGGCCCACTCCTATACGTCATGAAAAAATTTTAAATTTGGCTAAAATTACCCTAACCTACATTTTCTCATGGTTTATTACACAAATACACTTGGACAAAGCAAACAGTCAAGGATAAGCATAGTTTCAAAGTTCCCGTTTATTTTACCTCCCTACACTTAAACTGAACATTGTCCCCAATGTTCCCCGAAAGTATCAAAGTTATGATAATAGAAGGTAATTAAAAACGAAAGAAACTAATACTCCCCTGATTAGCTCGGTAGGATCCGTGAAAAGTGTTGGTTAAATCTTTTCCAAGAAGAGTTTTTGCGTGAAAGGCTCCTTCCAAACTTGTGTAACTTCTTCTTGACAAACTAAACCTGCACACTAGAAGAAAACAAACGAAACCTTCGCGTAAAATCGGCGGTAATAATATACATAAGACTCGATTTAAACTAGGATATAATGCTTGTGGAATGGATGTTTACAGAATTTGTTTTGAAAGTTAAGATCTGGAAAATTCCAAAATTTTACAAGTAGCTCAGAAAACGAGAAAAAGTAAGCTGATGTTTTTATTCCTTCCTGACGCCGTCAGGTTGCAATCCTGACGCCGTCAGGTTATCCTGACAAAAACTGGTCTGCGATTTTCTGGAAAAAAATCTGGAAAATTTACATCTTTAGAATCTGGAAAAATTTCTGCAAAAACATCCATTATGACTCGATACAAGCATTTGACTCGAACAAACAAACATATATATCTTTTAATTAATTGTTATTCTCATGTTCACGTTTCTTATGAAAACGTGTGTAATCCTCCCTACACTTATCCTTTATGTAAAATACCTTTATATGTAATTAAGACGAGGTTAAAAACAAAATAAAGCATTTTTACAAATTTAAACATGAGGACAAACAATTAATAAAAGATATATGACACTAACAAGCAAACAATTAAGCATGGGTTGCCTCCCACGAAGCGCTTTTCTTTATTTAAGAGTCTTGTAGCTAGACTCGTAGTCCTACTCCTACGTTTTCTTAATCTTAAAGGCCCATTCGATCTCTTTAACTCTTCTCTCATCACGAATATATTCAGGCCCCAGTTCAAGACAAGCAGTGTAGTAGACTTTGTTTTTCCAATCAACCTCAAATGCCGGAATGTTATCTACTTCTAAATCATCCATGCCCTCATAATTCTTATTTTTATGGGGCATTATATATTTAACACTCTCGGCTTCATTTGAGAACTCAATTATCCCTGCCTCTTTATCATAAACCATCTTAGACTCTTCTATAAATGGTTTCCCAAGGATTACATCCCCTAAAAACCCATCAATGATGCCCTTAACGTTTTCCAAAATCATGAAATCACACCTATATGTGAAGTTACCTATGAACACATGTAGTCCCTTAACCCTCCCTACATAGTTACTTGCTTTCCTAGGGCGAAAGGGGTCCCTCATAGGCTCTAGCTTTTTGCTCATGATCCAATTATAATAGAGCCTGGACATTACATTCATGGGTGCCTTATAGTCAATGTAGGTGTGATCCCTATATAAGTATCCAATCATACACGGTACCTTGATGTTTTTAGGGTTTCCCCTCCTTATGCGGGGCTCGAAGGGTGGTCTTGGAAAATTAACCACGTTATGGTGATAAGCGGTTTCTTTTCCTTTAGGGTATGAGTCAAAGTACCCCCTAAGTTCTTCCTCCTCCTTGTCACCCTCCATAATTTCTAATACCTTATAATCTCCTTCCTCTAGATCATCATCCGAATCACTTGTGGTTGAATCACTATCTAAAGGGTGATCAGATTCCTTAAGGGCATCTTTGAGTGTATTTTCAATTATCATTTTTAATTTCCTAAGTTCTCCGATTTCGCTCATGATACGGGCTCGAAGTTGGTTAGCAGAGGCTGGGTCAAGCAGTGGGTATTTGTTTTGTGGTGAGGTATAGTTTGGTGGTTGGTTATCACCTTCCATGATGAAAAGTGATGGGTGTTACGAACAAAGGTCACGAAGAAGGGGGATAGATTAAGAGAAAGCTAAAAAATGAGAAAAATTTACTTGATAGGAATCAAGCAAAGAAACCTAAACGAGGTGGACTACTAACTAGCTATTCTATTCCCCGGCAGCGGCGCCAAAAACTTGATAACGCTACACGCGTCGTTCGGGGTCAAGGAAACTTCCTTTTCTTCGAGCAAGTTTTATAACACCCTAGGCAGTGAACCTAATCGTTGTAGTGTAGTAATTAGGGTAAGCCACGGGTATTGATATCGTTCTCTAGGGGAATAGGAATGCTAGTGAGAAGTTACTACGCTAAGGTTGAGGTTGAGGAAGATTATTTTTTATCTTTTTATGTTTTTTTAGAAATTGAAAAGGTACGAATCTCGGGTATTGAATTTGGGGGGTTGGTATTGCTACCGATTACTCTACTATTATCTAATTATCTAAGCTAAGGTTGTGATAGTCTATGTCTAATTGATGTGTACTCGTATGATAGTTTAAAGATGTGTTTACTTAGGTTTTACTACTCCTTAATTATCTCCTATTGATGGTTGATTTGTCACGTCCTTATTCCTAGTTGCGTTGTGATTCTAAGGCTATAGGGCGTGCTTGTTTCCCTAACTCTTTGAAATTACCAAAGGGTCTTGTTTACAAATCCTCTAGTGATTTATAGACGCCTACTCTACGGTTGTCCTTGAATACTTTATCCTACAATTACCTAGATAATTATATTCTAAAGTTCACAAAGAAAAGTCAAGCATTAAGTACACAACGAATAATCTAGCGCACTCTAGATCATTAGTCAACTAAGATAAGTATCAACCAATCAATATTCAATAATTAAGTTTCATATTCCCTAAGCAAACACACAAATAAATTAGCCGGACATGGAGAACATGCAAGCATACACACAAATAATCAAAGACATAATTAAATTAATGAAGTAAATACTTATCTTGATGTATAATAGGGTTTAGAACCCTAAAATACTGCACAAGAAAGCCTTGGTTCGGTTTTAGGTTTTTACTCCTAAAGACTACACACAAAAACTGAAAAATTCGGATTCTATATATAAGATTACATCTGCGACGGCGTCACCTTATGTTTCGTGACGCCGTCGTGTCGCCGTCATTAGGGTTTCGTCTTGGCCACGTAAACCTTGCGACGGCGTCACCTTATGACTGTGACGCCGTCCCCTTCAGCTCTGACGCCGTCTTGGCTGCATCTAGGCCGTCTGAGTAGCGACGGCCTATTCCTTTAGAACCTGACGTCGTCCCTTGAAAACATGCAATTTCGCCTCTGAGCCGTCGCAAAATGCCTTCCCGACGGCGTCGCAGATATGCAGTGACGCCGTCGCCTTATGTTTCAGCAGCTTTGAGTGTCTCGATTCTGACTTTGGCCATTTTCTTCGTATATTCGCGCCTTTTCGTCCAAATAAGCATCATTCCAGCATTTTGCCTTCAAGAGACCTAAAAAGTGAAAAGGAACGATATTAAGCAATAACGGATACAAAAGTGATCGAATAAGGGCTTAAATGACCCCTCAAAAAGGTACCTTTTAAAACCTTATCAATGGGTTCTTAGGAGCTGCTCATTCCTTAATGGCCTTAATCTTAGCTGGGTCAACATGAACACCTCGACTATCTATCACATGACCTAAGAATTGCACGGACAAAATCCAAAATTCACACTTAGAGAATTTGGCATACAACTTCTCCTCTCTCAACAATCCTAAAATGAGCCTCAAATGCTCTTCATGCTCCTCCTACACTTGGAGTATATCAAGATGTCGTCTATGAATACTATCACAAACTTATCCATGTATGGCTTACACACTCGGTTCATGAGATCCATGAAAACCGCTGGCGTGTTGGTCAAACCAAACGACATCACTTGGAATTCATAGTGTTCATAACGAGTCCTAAACGCCGTCTTAAGGATATCCACCTCTCGAACTCTAAGCTGGTGATAACCAGATCGTAATTCGATCTTAGAAAAGACACTAGCTCCTTGGAGTTGGTCAAATAGGTCATCTATTCTAGGTAACGGATATCGGTTCTTCACTGTCAACTTATTCAATTCCCTATAATCAATACACATCCGAAACGATCCATCCTTATTCTTCACAAACAACACTGGTGCTCCCCACGGTGACGAACTGGGTCGAATGAATCCCTTATGTGACAATTCCGCCAACTGTTTAGACAGTTCCTCCAATTCTCTTGGAGCAAGTCGATAGGGTGCCCGGGCTACGGGTGCAGCATCGGGTATCAACTCTATTTGGAATTCCACTTGTCAGAACGGTGGAATCCCTGGCAGATCGTCGGGAAACACATCCAGAAATTCTCTAACGACGGGTACATCATTAAGGTGTCTTTCACTCTTCTCCTCGCTTTTCTTTTCAAAAATTCGAGCCAAGAAAAGACAACCCCCTCTATCAATGTTCTTTTGGGCCTTAATACAAGAGATGATGCTCAACCGAGAAGGACTTCCACAGTCGCTCCGATCTCCTTGTATGCTCAGAACGTTTCCACCATACGGTAAACGCACGATCTTCTCATCGCAGATGATGTGTGTACTGTTCTTCGATAACCAATCCATTCCGATAATGACGTCAAAACTTCCCAAGGTAACTGGCAATGGGTCTATGCTAAATGGGCGGTCTAGGAAACTTAAGGTACAACCTCGAACTACAGTGTCTATCTTTTCCCTATTTCCGTTAACTAATTCCACATCGTAACTAAACCCTAGAGGTGTTTGGGAGATTCCTAGTAATGGCATAAAATTGGTTGATACGAAACTCATATCCGCACCAGTATCAAACAGTATGGAAGCATAGCGATTATTGAGAAGGAACGTACCCATAACTACGTTAGCGTCCTCACCAGCTTCCTTCCCAATAGCGTAAACACGCGCTGTTCCCATGTCTCTCTGCTGATTCCTAGCACCATGGTTTCCTTGTTTCTCCACAAACTCACGCTTCACAGGGTTTAATCCATTACTTCCCATACCTCGGCTAGCAAATCCTCCTACATTACCGGGATTTCCTCTCATCCACGGCTCTCGGCACTGATTCTTAATGTGTCCCTTATTTCCACATCCAAAACAGGTGACTGTGGCCTTCCAGTCCGTTCCTTGTGCAGTTTGAGCTGCAGCTAGTGGACGAGACCTACAGTCTTTGGCCATGTGTCCTACCTTAGAGCACTTCCTACACATGTTCGAGCATAGTCCATGGTGGTGTCGGTTACAACGACCACACATAGGCCTACTACCTTCATAACCTTTCCTTTCTCCATTTCCTATGGCGAACACCCTGGCTGTCTCTTGCCGTTTGTTGCCATTCCCTTTACCAACTTCATTCCTCTTCCTCTTATCACTCCTATCATTCTTACCCTTGTCTCCTACTCCTAACACATAAGAGTCCATCAAACACTGAGCCACAGTAATTGCCTCATGCAAATTAACTGGCTTCGCAGTGATGACATCATTTCGAGTAGCTAAAGGCAATCCATCAGTATACCTCTCAATCTTAAATTCTTCAGTGCGAACCATATCAGGGCAAAGTAGCGATAACTCTTGGAAACGACGATTATAAGTCGTTATGTCAGTACACTTAACCTTATGGTTCCAGAACTCACTCTCTAACTTCTTAACTTCATTCCTAGGACAGTAAGTCTTGATCAGGAGAGTCTGAAACTGAGTCCAAGTCATACTATAAGCTACATCAATTCCTACTGATCTGTGATAGTTGTTCCACCAGGTCAACGCTTCATCCTTCAAGGTGAATGTTGCATACTTAACCTTACAATCCTCATCACAGTTACTAACGGCAAACACAGATTCAGTTTTATCTAACCACCTAGTTAGGTAAACAACTCCCTCAGTTCCTCTGAACTCAATGGGATTACAGAATCAGAACTCTTTGTAGGTACAACCTTGAGTTCGATTCAGCATTGGGGTTCCACCAGAGGTGTTAGAGAGATTATTCTCAGCTAGCAGTTCAGCGACACGCTACGCCACTAACTATTCAACGTGGGCTGGGTTCATAGGTGGAGGATTTTGCGGAACAGGACCATTCTCAGCACGATCGTTTGCATTCGGGTTTCCTACAGCTGGGTTATCAGTGTTCTGGTTCTCAACAGGTGGAGTGGTCGGAGCCGGACGACGACCTCGACGAATAGGGGCAACCCTAACAGCAGGAGCTGCTTGGTTGTTCCTAAGCGGGTTTTGTCTTGTTGCCATCATTCTGAAGGCAAGAAGAACAGTTTCATAATTTCACAATTTACGCTCTAAAGATGGAGTTGGGTTCCAAGGATCACCAAATAACGCTCGAATACATAATCAAGGTCAACAAGGATAACGTTATACCAAAGCGAAACAATCAGATACCGAATCATAACTAAGGATGCACGTTCCAATAACGATAACTCATAGGTTTCAAAAGTGGAAATACATGGAAGGATACGAAGAAATAAAAAAAGATCCTAACAACGATACTAATAAGACAACTAGGATAGATCTACATCTCGAACCAAGTACTACTTAGTTTCAAGATGGTACAAAGCTATGAATCTAATACTACCTAACCACGTCTACGAGTACCACTAACTGATCTCCTAACATCGTCAACCTCTCTCCACAAAGATGCCAACTCAAAACGTCGAGCGTCGCGATCACTCTTAAGATCTACGACCTCTCTCTCCAACTCACCAATCCTACGCCAAATCGCTCTATCTGCATCACAAGCTGTCGCGAACCCTCTCATCAGGTCCCCAACCTGCTCCTGGAGCTCCGACATACCATCACGCAAAACCCTAGTCCTGCCGACTACAGTACCCATATCAGCCCTCAGATCCTCTATACTAGCCCTCGATACTCCAACCAATCGATCTGTCATCCTATTAAGCCTAGTACCCTGTGATGTAATCCTCTCCCACATCAGCCCCATCTCACTATACTCCTTGGGCTCTGAAGCAATCTCCGATGGTGTCTTAGATCCTAACGGGCTACCTATATAAGGTGAGTAAGGTGGTGAGTCAAATTCTAAATGCTGTCCAGGGGAATCAGGCTAAGGCAAAGGAGAACCTGGTCCCGGAGAATGTGCAGGACTCTGCAATGGAGGAGTACCCCCTTATGGGATATCTTCATCATCCTCCTCCTGAGGATCCTCATCCTCCTCCTGAGGATCCTCATCCTCATCTACATACTGCTCCTCAATCTCATGCTCCTCCTCAACCTCATGCTCCTCCTCGCCCTCATCCATAGAAGGAAAGTCCATGAGTCAGATTCTATGTGCAGGTAAATATTGAGGTGGTATAGTAAGAGATCTAGGTCTCCTAAGACATGGTGATGCTGGTGGTGATGACAGAAGATAGTGGGCTGCTAAACGGATAGGTGATGATGGTGGTCTCACAGACATGCGGGCAGTGCTATAAGCAAGTCTAGGAGTCTGGGCTCGTGCTAAGACCTGATGTAAAGTGAGCTGCCTAGATGAGCTAGGGCGATCTGATGATGAAATAGAGTGACGGGCAATCTCATAAGGATTACCCTGCGCAACCGTCATGAGAGTCAATGATGGCGAACTAGCAACAGCAAGGACCTCCTCAGACACATCAAAAGCTAGTGAAGGCATAGTCTGTGACAATGGCATAGGGTAGGTATAAGTGTTCGAAACAACTAGTTTTAATAAGCGCATCAATTCAACCAAAACATGTATCACAAAACGAAAGCTTTAAAAGTAGAGGTATCGCATTACTCAAAATATGCCTTTAAATAAAACACATAAGTTCCTTTCTATCACATAATCCCATATCAAATCAATCGAGTTCAAAATTCCAAAATCATCATATACCGTTTACTCCAATCAAATCCGTAGTATCTCCATAATCACATCTCATTTACCCAAAATCAATAATCATATCTCCAAATCATAACGTTTCCATAATCAATTCACAATATCCCTTAACAGATCATCTCATAATTCAAATCGCAGTTCATACCATAATCATTTAAGAAGCTTCGACTTGGCAAGCGGGCGTGCGTCGGTCGATGATAAATTTTCTTAAAAAGTGGTTATAGTTTAGGGTTTATAAAATACCTAATTCTCTATAACCTTGAGCTCTGATACCAATATGTAACACCCCCAAATCTCGGTATAGCGGAAGACTTATTCAAGTTTTCAGGGCGTTACTATTGGATTGGTATCGCACACAAGTATAGCAAAAGATAGTCATTTAACATTCAAAACCAATCCCAAATTTAAGTATTCAAAACACTTAATCCAAAAGTATAAATATTAGGCCCAAAACATGATTTAATAAAATAGGTCCCCAAAGTTTGTCAGAGTCAGAAATGATCCTTGAACCCCGCCTTCTTGCCATGCTTCCACCGATCACGTATTTCAAACATCTCTCAAATACCTAAGAAATCATGCTAAAAGGTCAGCTTACGCTGGTGAGTTCATAGGTTTAAGTTCAACAAAATCATAGTGGACCTGTAGGAGTTGATTTGCTATGCAAGACCTAAGATAGATAAATACCGTTTGCACACACCGATCCTACCCGGATCACCAACCATATAATCATATCCCGCATCCAAGGATTACTCGGGCCCCGCGACTCTAGTCCAGCACTGTCGTGGAAACCTCTAGAACAGTTGCCAACCCCGGACTAGGTCGATGTAGAAGTCTATTCTTAGCTAGGCAACGGTTCAACCTAGTCTAAGGCAACAACTACCGCACATCTATCTAAACAGTCAAGCATATAAGCAAATCTAAATAGTTTTAACAATCCAAAAACAGTAGCATGATTCTCACCCCAATATAGTTAAAACGTAGATAAAAGTGGGGCTATGAAACTCACCTCAAGCAATCAATGTACAAATAAACACTAGCAGAAGATAACGTTAATCACTGCACAACAACTATCGACTCGGCACAACCTATTAATGTAGACCAAATTTAATATATATATATATATATATATATATATATATATATATATATATATATATATATATATATATCAAAATCAACGTTATCTATCCCAATGTATTCCATTTCGTTATTTCTAAAAATGTCTCGTTTCACCATTTAATCCTAGTGTTTGGTATCCTCATGTGGGTGTATCGACTCAATATGATGCTATGAATGCACTCAAACAACCAATGTGTGACTCAATGCAACACAATGAGACATCTAAGTGATAAGCTCCATAGTCCAATAAGTTTCGGAATAAATAGTAGAGCTTATCGAATTCGTCAACTCGATAAACTCATTTATTTATTCGTGTCGCTTATTATCCCATAATCAGTCGCATCCTAAAGAGTCATAAGGATAATTCACCCATTAATAAGGTTACCCAATGTACCTAGCGGGCTCTTATTAGATTCGTCAACCTAATAAGTCCGCTACCCACGTGGATCAACACTACTAATGTTAGGTTATCCGTAACACATGCACATAACGTAAGTAAATAATTACTTGAAACTAGCATTAAATGCCCATAATTGGCATTTATCAATAAACGTGTACTCAAAACATCAATTACTTATTTATTATAAAACATTTCCATTTTTAGTCGTTAGTTTTCATTTAAAAATAGTAAATAACAAGATAAGACTTGTTATCGATAGTTTTGGTATAAAAGTCCCTTTTTATTATTTACATTTCATAATCTATTAGCATTTTCATATATATATATATATATATATATATATATATATATATATATATATATATATATATATATATATTTATATATATCGTCAAATTCCAATATTAGTTTCATATCGTTATTCGTTTCGAGTCCACAATCACGAGTCATGACTTCTCGGCTTTTAATCAATTAATAGTCCAAACTATACTAAAGTCCATGTTACGGCGTTGTCGAGGTCAATTGTTGACTAAAAAGTCAAAGTAACACCGACGTTGCTCAAAGTCGACAATTATATATATCAAGTCCGATTAAAAGTCATAATAGCGCAATTCAATCCCAAATTAACTCAAAATAATCTCGCCAACCAATCAACCAACTAAACATGCCCGAAACCAATGTTATGACTCTAATGGTCATGACACGGCCACGGTTAAGACCACGTGAACCAAACAAGCTCTCGAAGCTTTTTGGATCCACGCGTCTCATCCAAACATCAACATTATCAACCAACAAGCTACCAAAATGAGCCGACCCGGACCCAAGGTCCATGTGGGTCACGTACGCAACCCAAAGGCCACGTACGTGCCCTATGTCGCTCGTACACCATGCCAAACCCAACCAAACACTACCAAAACAATTCCACAACATCCAAATATAATCAATCCACCTCCAATCATTAACCAAACACCAAACCCATCATCTATTCTTACCAAAAACATGAAACTAGACCTAAAATTCAAAAACCCATTAATATGATACACCACATGCTTACCAAACACTAGCTACATGCTTATTTATGTGTTAATTAGACTTAATCACACGTTTAAACCAAAAGCACTAAATTCGTCATAGGGTCGAAACCCTAATCAAGCTATACGTGGCTTTACCAAGCTCAAACAAGGTGTATTCAAGTCCCTTTTACCTTATCCAAACACGAATTACAAAACCCACTTGAAACCCTAAAGATTCGAATCTTGATTCGAAGATTTTGTTAATAAAATAAGCCGTAAAAACGTTTATTTATACTTTACGATCTTCTAATGTTTTGTCAATAACAAATGTAAAATCATTTTAACGAAACAAATAGAATACGTAAATAGTTTGAGTTAATAGTTTTCTAACACACTTACGTTTTCACATAAAACACAAAAACAAGTATAAGTGATTTTATGATTTAGATAAATATGTACAACAATTAGTGTTTACATATTGGGTTAGCATATACTTAAACTAAGTATACCAAAGTGGGTAAAAACAAGTATATACTAAAATGGGTAAAAACAAGTATATACTAAATGGGTAAAAACTAGCAAATGGTATTGACCCATAACTCATGGTTTTATATATACCACTTAACCAAGTTCATTGTATCTAGAAAAAAAAAACCATGGATCAACCCATAACCCATGACCCATAACCAAAAATACCCATGGGCAAAGAGGAGCGTTCCACGGATCCCTGGCTTTGTGCTAGCCGGATCCCTTGTGGTAGGGATCAGGGGAAAAGTAGAGAATTTTCTCTATAAATGGAGAGCCATTTCTTCCTTTTTACTTATCACTTTACACACATACTTCCCCCAAGTATTATAACTCTCTAACCTCATATCCAAGTGATCTATGCAGTTTGTCTTTTGTTTTATGTGTGATCTTCTAGGTTCCTCTTAAAGGCAAGATCACCACTTCTTGAAGACGAGAAAGCTCAAGTCCATGAGTTGCCATGCTTCGTCATCATCAAGACAACTAAGGTTCTCTTGTTGATAGTTCTTCCTTTCTCCATAGATGTTGGGTTGAAGGCATTAGTGAAGAATGCCGAAAGTGTCAAGATGAAAGCATTAGTGAAAGGTGCTCATCATTCGTGTCAAAGCATTAGTGAAGAATGCTAAAGGTGTCAAGAAGAAGGCATTAGTGAAGGGTGCCAAGCGTTGTGTCAAAGGCGTTGGTGAAGGATGCCGAAGAATCAAATCAAGTCGCATTTGGAAAGAATGCTTAGGTCGTATAATCGATGAGGTGCATCGTTATACATATAAGTATTTGTTTATTTCCAAGGATGGTGATATCCTTGATGATGTTGTAACAAGGAGTGGATCTCCTTGATATTAGGTGTTGTGTTGTGATGGGTAGCAGTTCCTCCATATTAAATGAACTAGGTGCTTAGCCTAGTACCTAATAAAAGGTAGGCGACGTTGTGATAGGATTAGTTCTCCTTGGTGTGAAAGAACTCGGTGGTTAGCCTAGCACCGTATAAAGGGTAGGCGACGTTGTGTTAGGTGTGGTTTGCCTTGTGTGAAAGAACCCAGTATTTAGCTTTGTACCGGAAAAAGGTTAAACGACGTTGTGAAGGCTTCTCCGTCATAAGGAGATTGGTGTAGTGCTTACGAACTCTCGAGTAGGTGACTCGGGGAGTGGATTAGGGCAAGGAAGGTGTCCATGTAGCCGAACCACTATAAATACTTGTGTCGTGGTGATGTGCTTTTTACTCTTTATCTTTCATTACACGTTTATATATCTATCTATCAACGTCCAACATAAACAACCAAATAGATTGACATAAGTCGATCTAAATATTTAAAAGGAAGTTTTAAATTGGTAAAACTATTCAACCCCCCCCCCATTCTAGTTTTCCACAATTGGCATCATAGCTTCGTTACCAAGTTTTTTAAAGTATGCCTTACTTTAAGGACTTGATACGATCCGTGTATGTTTGAAAACTACAAAGAAGGATTTTTTTTGGGTCATATTCTTTTAAATCATTTTGTTGGACATTGATAGATCATTCTAACAATTTTTTTTAAGAAATATTTATGCTAGAATCTCTCCAAAAATCTTCATCTCTATTCAAAGAATAATGAAGTCAACATTCATGGAAGGATCTAAAAAGTAATCACAACTTACGTACACCAAGTACAAAGGATCAATTTAAAATCTCATGAAGTAGTTTTGGTATTAAGCCAAAGCAAGAAGCATTAAGGTATGTTTTACTTTTCTTTAGATAGGTTACATGAGTTTAATTTATTTCATAGTTTTCTTTGTTTAAAAATTACTAGCATCATAAGAAGTCTCTTTCGTCACTTCTCTGTCTTTTACATCATCAGGAATTGTATTCCTCTTGATTCGTCAAACTAACGCCGTTGTCACATATGAACCCTCGATATGTGATTCATCAAAACTCGTCATCCATAAACAATCCTCATCTAATACTTCCAAACTATTGTTTAGTAAGCTAGTTATAAGCCTACTACAAAAATAATACCTAACAACCCTTTTTCTGTCCACAGTAGCCGGATCCCTCTAGTTGTACTAGCCGGATCCCAAATACAAGGGATCCGGGGGAACCGTGGAACAGAACTCAGCTATACGCTTTCAAAAATTCACCACTGATCTTTTTCCCTCTATTCACATAACACAAAAACGACTAACCTACATAATTCATCCTCATTGGCTTCCATACTTTCAAGTATTCCATCCTAGAACACCATTGTAAGTAATTACATTAACTTGTTCTAATTTTCATCATCCTCATCCTAGGGTTTATGGTTTCTTAATTTCTAATCTGTTAACTTAATTAGGGTTTTTCAAATTAATCATAAAAAGGGGGTTTTATCAAAATCACATTGTGTTCACAACATTGTTAATACAAATCAAAACCATAAACCCATCCCAGCTAATTTTACCTAATTGAAAATTTCTATTTTTAGGACCAACCATGCCCAAAGCCACTCAACAAGATCATCATGACACCGTCCATTACCTTACTCATTACTATCGTAAAAAGGGATTGACCAAAACCGACCGTAAAATATTCAAAAGCCTTGTAAAACTACTTATCCACGAAGGTCGTGTAGTCAAGGAATGTTTCCTTGAAGATACCGACATTCGTCAAGTTTTCTCGACAATCAACTTTGATTGTCTCTTTGACATAGATGAACAAATTTGTCCGGTTTTCATTTTTGAATTTTACGAAAGCTTTAGGATCATTAGAAACACCGACAATAGCATCTCAATCGCCTTCATCATCAACAAACAAAATTTTATTCTTCCTCTAAACACCTTTGCTCAAATTCTTCGCATTCCTTGTGAAGGAATTTGTATGTACTCACAAGACTGGGCAATTTACGCTTAAAACCTTGCACTTGATCCTAAGCCTCTCTATAACACTCCTCTCGACGATCCCGAAGTCATTCGAGATACTATCTTCAAAGTTAGGACCGACAAATCCCGTTACAACCGTAACAAAAAGCTCATTCACCGTGATCCTTTTCAAAA
Organism: Chrysanthemum seticuspe; assembly: GCA_019973895.1. Taxonomy (NCBI): domain Eukaryota; kingdom Viridiplantae; phylum Streptophyta; class Magnoliopsida; order Asterales; family Asteraceae; genus Chrysanthemum; species Chrysanthemum seticuspe. The sequence goes on from BPTQ01000005.1 coordinate 18,269,646, forward strand.
TGCATCCCATGTTTAGAAAATGGAAAGAAATCCTTAGGGAAAATGTCATTAGCCTAGTTGGAAACAAAGATCATCTAAACGCATGTCTTGTTCAAATGATCTATTGTCTTACTCACCAAAAGCCATTTAATCTTGCCTATTACATGGTAAGGAGAATGGCTGGGGTATTCAAAGCTTCCAACATGGTACTTCCATATGGTATGCTCCTAACAAGACTTTGTAAGTATGTTGGTGCATTGCAACCATCTCCTATCAACGATGATCATTACCTTTCCGATCACGTCATGGTACCTCTTACCAAACAACCCCCTAAACGGTTCATGGTCAATGGAAAGAAACCTGAAGCTCTCTCGGACTCCTCGGCCGGTGAAGAAGAAGAAGATGAAGATGAGGAAGACGTCGACCCCATAGCCAACATCAAATTGGAACCCTTTGATTACTACGAACAACTTCCAACCATTTCAAACGAGACCGCGGAATTTAAACAATTAAGGGGCATGATTCAAAACCTCGCTTACAACCTTACTAAGCCGTCAAAAAGGAAAAGAAAGGATTGACGAAAGAGACAATAGGAATATGCTTATTTTCCTTTATTTTATGTTTGGATGATTACGTTTTAGCACTTTTGGTTTATGGTAATTTGGATGTTGTTTATTTATATTTTACGATCTTCTAATGTTTTGTCAGTAACAAACGTAAAATCATTTTAACGAAACAAATAGAATACGTAAATAGTTTGAGTTAATAGTTTCCTAACACACTTACGTTCTCACATAAAACACTAAAACAAGTATAAGTGATTTTATGATTTAGATACATATGTACAACAATTAGTGTTTACATATTGGGTTAGCATATACTTGAACTAAGTATACCAAAGTGGGTAAAAACAAATATATACTAAACTGGGTAAAAACAAGTATATACTAAATGGGTAAAAACTAGCAAATGGTATTGACCCATAGCTCATGGTTTTATATATACCACTTAACCAAGTTCATTGTATCTAGAAAGAAAACCATGGATCAACCCATAACCCATGACCCATGACCCATAACCAAAAATACCCATGGGCAAAGAGGAGCGTTCCACGGATCCCTGGTTTTGTGCTAGCCGGATCCCTTGTGGTAGGGATCCGGGGAATAGTAGAGAATTTTATCTATAAATAGAGAGCCATTTCTTCTTTTTTACTTGTCACTTTACACACATACTTCCCCCAAGTATTATAACTCTCTAACATCAGATCCAAGTGATCTATGTAGTTTGTCTTTTGTTTTATGTGTGATCTTCTAGGTTCCTCTTAAAGGCAAGATCACCACTTCTTGAAGACGAGCAAGCTCAAGTCCATGAGTTGCCATGCTTCGTCATCATCAAGACAACTAAGGTTCTCTTGTTGATAGTTCTTCCTTTCTCCAGAGATGTTGGGTTGAAGGCATTAGTGAAGAATGTCGAAAGTGTCAAGATGAAAGCATTAGTGAAAGGTGCTCATCATCCGTGTCAAAGCATTAGTGAAGAATGCTAAAGGTGTCAAGACGAAGGCATTAGTGAAGGATGCCAAACGTTGTGTCAAAGGCATTAGTGAAGGATGTCGAAGAATCAAATCAAGTCGCATTTGGAAAGAATGCTTAGGTCGTATAATCGATGAGGTGCATTGTTATACATATAAGTATTTGTTTTTATTCCAAGGATGGTGATATCCTTGATGATGTTGTAACAAGGAGTGGATCTCCTTGATATTAGGTGTTGTGTTGTGAAGGGTAGTAGTTCCTCCATAGTAATGGAACTAGGTGCTTAGCCTAGTACCTAATAAAGGGTAGGCGACGTTGTGATAGGATTAGTTCTCCTTGGTGTGAAAGAACTCGGTGGTTAGCCTAGCACCGTATAAAGGGTAGGCGACGTTGTGTTAGGTTTGGTTCGCCTTGGTGTGAAAGAACTAGGTATTTAGCTTTGTACCGGAAAAAGGTTAAGTGACGTTGTGAAGGCTTCTCCGCCATAAGGAGATTGGTGTAGTGCTTACGAACTCTCGAGTAGGTGACTCGGGGAGTGGAGTAGGCCAAGGAAGGTGTCCTTGTAGCCGAACCACTATAAATACTTGTGTCATGGTGATGTGCTTCTTACTCTTTATCTTTCATTACACGTTTATATATCTATCTATCAACGTCCAATATAAAAAACCAAATAGATTGACATAAGCTGATCTAAATATTTTAAAGGAACTTTTAAATTGGTAAAACAATTCAACCCCCCCTTCTAGTTTTTCACAGATTTGAAGGTGTTATGGAGGTCCAAATGGAGCGTGCAATATATGGTTGGAAAGAGGAGGAAGAGAGCTTCAATATGGTGGTGGTGGTGGGTGGTCACACACCGTCATTTGGCCGGAGGTGGCCGAACACTGGCGGCGGTGGTGGTAGTTAATATTAGGGTTAGGGTTTATTTGTTTGAGGAGAGAGAGAGTAGATAGAGAAAGGGAGGAGTGTGTGTGTGTTTAGTGACTGAAATAAAAGAGGTGAATGAGGTAGTGAGGGCCTTTATATACTAGAGCATGAGGGACTCAAAAATAAATAAAATGGGGGGAGGGAGCGCCGGCTAGGAGGGAAAGGGGAGGGGTCGGAGTTGTAATTTTTCGTAACTATCCCGTTTACCCATTCACGAGCTCATATATTGTCCCCCGAGTGTCTCAAGACATTCATTCGACTTTCTAACATCGTTATTTATGTTTTGCCACGAGTTTTGACTTTTTGTTTGCCAATTTTTGAATTACGGTCTAAAAGTTACGTTATTTCTCGTTTTAGGCTTTTCTAGTGCCGAATCGAATAGTGCCTACCAAATAGAGTTAAAACTCATACGATAACTCATTCAATAGTGAAATAATCAGCAAAAACCAATAGACGATATGAAATCAAGTCATGGTTTATAAAATAGTGATAAAGGCAAAAGCTCGGTTTAGTTTAACGTAATGCGGTTACCTAAAATAGACTCCCTAAATTGCCAGTTGTCACATACGAAGCCATCTCAAATTCCTCAAGCATATCTTACCGGTCAGTATACGTGGCATCAACGACTTGGACATCCAGGAAGTGAAGTGTTGCGGCGTCTTGTGTCTAATGCTTTTATTTCTTATAATAAAGAGAAGCTTCCCGTTCTTTGCCATGCTTGTCAGCTTGGTAAACACGTAAAACTTCTGTTTGTTAGTTCGTCTAGTTCTGTTACTTCTTGTTTTGACATTGTTCACCCGGATTTGTGGACCTCCCCAATTTCGAGTCTTTCTGGTTTTAAGTATTATGTTTTGTTTCTTGATCATTATTCTCAGTATGTGTGGGTTTATCCATTAATGAATAAATATGATATTTTGTCTAAATTTCAATTGTTTCGTAGTTATGTTCGTACTCTGTTTAAGGGTGATATTAAATAGTTTCAGTGTGATCATGATGGTGAGTTTGATAATACTTCCTTTCATAGATTATTGTCAACTCATGGCATCCAGTTTAGATTTTCTTTCCCTCGCACCTCTCAACAAAATGGAAAATCTGAACGCATGATTCGTACCATCAAAAACCTGATTCATACTTTATTGTTTCAAGCACATTTACCACCCAATTAATTGACTGAAGCTCTTAATATGGCTGTTTATTTATTGAATATCCTACCTTCCCGTGCCATTAACAATGACATACCTTTTACCCGCCTTTTTGGTGCTACACCTGATTATAGTGTCCTTCGTGTTTTTGGATGCCTTTGTTACCCACATATTGATACCAACCATAAATTAGGACCATTGTTAGTCTATTAGTATTAGTATTAGTATTGGCCTATTGTATATTCGACTCATTATGTATCTTATATAATCTTGATATACCAAACATTATTATTCATTCAATATACACAATTACATGATCTTACATAAAGTAGACAGTCAACATAAATACATATTATTTTGGGATGAGTCTCCTTAAGAAACAAGATAAAACAAAGGAAGATGGTTTTACTACTCTAAGACAGTCGGCATAAATACATATTATTGCGACTTCGCACACACACCACTCAAAACAAATCCACCGCTGGGGTTTTTGTTCGGTACTCGAAAATTAATTAAGAACGAGAATCAGTGTTAAAGCTTATTTGTGATGATAAACAAAAATATTTGTCGTTTTATAAGTTAGAAAAGGTTATGCCCAAATTTCACCAAATACTACTTACATTTACAATATGATAATTTACATTCATCACTTATTTACAACTTTATTCAACATAGTTACATAGAGATTAATTATCAATAAAAATGTCATTCACAAATATAAAAAAAATGTGAGTGTTTTTCATCAATAAAAATCTTTTTTTGGCATTTTATCAACTCTTTGTTTACACTAAATATGTGTAACATGTCATTTTCAGATGTGAAATCTCATTTATATCATATTGAAATTGAGTGACTCAAATGTCTAGGTAAAGAACGGCAAAATATCTACAACTTTCGTGTTTTAAATTTTAGGTGATTTAACCTTTTAGTTAGACAAAAATAGGGTCGAAGATGCAAAATTTTTAATAAAATCATAGCCTACTTTAAAAAAGAAAAGAAAGAAAAAGAAAAAAAATGGTTTAGGGGCGGCAATTTCTGACCCAACCTGAAACCAACAGGTTCGAGTTGTGCTAAATAAAATTTGGGTCAGGTTTTGGTCGACCTATCTAACCCGTTTATTAAACAGGTCCGGTTCGGGTTAGGAATAAAATAAGCGGGTCGACCAGCTAACCTGTTTAAGATTTTTTTTTTCTTCATAAAATCAAAATTGTTTATGTTTTATTATCCGGGTTAAATATGTTAAACAGGTCGACCCGACAACCTGTTTAACTCATGTAATGTGCCAACTTTTGTATATAAAAAACGTTAAATGGATCAATTTGAAACCCGCTTAAACGATTCAACCCGTTTAACATATTCAACCCGTGTAACCTATTTAACCCGCCAACCCAAGTATATATATGGGTTAAATGGGTTAGGTTCGGGTTATGTTTAAATAGGTTAAGATTGACATAGCTGACCCGATAGTTTAATTGGGTCATGTTCGGGTTGGGATTTTCTGACCAGCTAACCTGACAATCCGAACCCGCCAACCCAGACCCGACTTGAATTGCCACCCCTAATTTATATATTGAAATGCGTATCAAATTAAAGAAAATTAAATTCTAGAAATTATGGTGAAATCGGTTTTTTGTATAGTTTGTCGTTTGAAAATTATGTGCGTTTAAAGTTTGTGATCAAATTATAAAACGAATCAAATGACCAAACTACTATTTGACAGAAATTTTTATAAAAAGAGAGGAAGGAAAAGTGGTGGGACATATGTCGTATTGTGTATGGCTTTTTAGACTATATAAACATTAATCCTATCAAAAACGATCGCGACTCTACCATGCTCATTTGCCGTAGTTGTGTATCAAAGAAATTAAAGTAATGAGTTTTATTCTTTTCTTATGGAAATACATATTTTCTTTTACAATAAACCATAGACTTTTAAAAGTAATACTATAAAGTAAATAAAAATATAAAACTAGTAAAAATAGTAGGCTTAAGTTGATTTCATATTTTAAAGAGTTAATTGCATTTTTGGTCCCTGTGGTATGGTCAAATTGCAGATTTGGTCCCTAAAACTTTAAAAGTGCACCAGAGGTCCCTATTTTCAAGTTTTCGTTGCACGTTTGGTCCCTGGCCAAAGTCAAATGTCTAAAATACCCTTGTCTTCTTCTTTTCTATTTTCTTTTCAGTCCATCTCTTTAGTTTCTTACATAAATGGTCCTTGTGTCTTGCCAAGTTTTACAGGGACCAAAAATGCAATTAACTATTTTAATTATTTATTTAACTATTAATATTTATTTAACTATTAATATTACATAAATGGACCAACAGTGTAATTTTCAAAAAAATTTGAAAATTTTTAAAAAAAAATAAAAAAAAAAAAAAATTGAAAATTTTATTCGAAAAGAATTTTGAATATTATTTTTCAAAAAAATTTCTAAAATTTTTTTTAAAAAATTTATTCAAAAAAATTTCGAAAAACAAATTTTTTGAAATTTTTTTTTCCGATTTTTTTTTTGGAAAAAATTTTAAGAAAAGTTTTTTCGAATAAAATTTCAAAAAAAAATTTCAAGAAAAAAATTATTCGAAATCTTTTTTTAAAAAAAAAAATATTCTGAAAAGTTTTTTTGAAGAAAATTTCAAAAAAAATATTTTTGAAAAAATTATTTGAATTTTTTTTTTGAAAAATTTATTCGAAAAAAATATTTTTGAAAATTTTTTTTTTCGAAATTTTTTTTAGAAATTCTTAGAAAAATTGGTTAACTTATATTAGCCATTAGATCAAAACCGGATGAAAACATATAAAAACGGACAAAAACGCATAAAAACGTTATTAAAACGGATGAAAACGCATAAAAACGTTATTAAAACGCATAAAAACGTTTTACGTTTTCATCCGTTTTAATAAC